>CM074293.1:6965768-8235768 GCA_037194245.1 Opsariichthys bidens | reverse complement strand
AAACTGACAATTTTACAGCAGCTTATCTCCCTTACTCAGATAAGAAACCCGAACAGAAGTCTGGTTTATTTTGTTCAGTGAAACACTATCACAACACATCTATCCATCCGCATGTTACCCGTCTACATGACCACAATGCAAAACACGGACGCATGATCTCAACAGAAGTCATAAAGGAGGTCATGATGCTATGGCTAAAACAAGTGAGATGGGGGATCTGTTAGTCTGAAAACAAGCTGACTCTTGTTGCGTCTAGACGAGATCATTCATTTATGTGTCTGTGAACCACACAAGCGTCAGGTCATGAAAAAAAGATGCCAGATTCCTCCTGTTTCGTTCAGTATCTCGAGCACTTAATGTACTAACCTGTCTCTTAGCGCCTCACAATCAGCTAATCACTTGGCATAACATACAGAAGTTCTCTTTGTGATCCAATCGCTAAACGATTGGTTTAACCTACCTGTGACTGCAGAACATTGTACACTAACTTTGTAACTGATTGTAACTGAAAACAAAAGAAAGGGAAATGTATCCTGTACGTGGTTCTGTTTCATTTCATCTTCTGTTTTGTTTTCCCTGTTACCATTTGCTCGAGTTCTCGTTCATAGTTTGTTCCCATGGTTTCTGATTGAGCTATGCACCTGTTTCTTGCTCTGTTGATCATTCCTTCTGTGTATTTAAGCCTTCGGTTCTTTCTGTTTATTGTTGGATGTCATCAACATTTTTGTATGGGGCTTTTTGGTTATTCTTGGTGTTTATGAAATGTATCAATCGTTTATTCTGCATCGCATATCATTCTTCAGATCTAAACTACACAGGCCTGTGACACTGATTTGGTGTTCAAAGAAATATTGTAGTGGAAACCAAATAGAGTACCTACAGTGTAAAGCATTCCTTGTTGCTTAATTACCGGCATTCTAACAATCGAACAGCATAAAGGGGTTTTATTATCCATAAGTTCCTGATGCTCACCTGGTCTACACAATAACTTTCTGAAGAGGAAGTTTCTAATATTTACAGCCTGATTCTTGATAGAGAGGCACAATGCTGTGACGCATCCTACATCCGCTTCTGATGTGGACAAATGTAATTAAGTGTTATCAAAATGTCCACTTCACGCTACACATTAACCTCGCTGAGTGCAACTGCACCCCTAGTGCAGCTCATTAGTACTGAGTGTACTGAATGACCTCAGCTGAGAAACAACTCTATAAGGAATCAAATGAATGACTGCTACTCTCATGGTCTTTCACACTCACTGCTTGAAGCAGCACCCATATTAACAGGTTACTGTATTCACACTGTCTCCTCTTAAAGGGATAGTTCACCCCAAAATGGAAATTATCCTATGACTTACTCAGCCTCAAGCAATTCTAAGTGTCTATCAGATGAACACAATAAGAGATATATCTAAAAATATCCTACCACTTTATAATGCTTTGTATTGGTTGTGAACGGGGATGTGAGATTTTGAAGGCCAAAAAATGCATCCTACCAACATAAAAATAATCCCTACGGCTTCAGGGGGTTAATACAAGACTTCTGAAGCAAAGCAATGGGTATTTTAAAGAAAACTAATTTTATTTTCTATTTTTTTTTTTTTTTTCATTTTATTAACTACAAGAAATAGCTTCGATTTGTGACGGAAGAGCAACACCTGACCCCACGCATGACGAATGCTGAAGCGCAGAGGATAGAGAAAAACAAAACACTGGCCATGAAATTTTACAGAGAAATGTTGGAGGATTTCAATATAACAGAAGAGGAGCTTGAGTTTGTTGCACGGCCCAATTTGTTTAAACCGCGAGAGGCGTCTAAGCTTATGCTACTCTTATACGTCAGTGCTTCCCAAACTGTGGGCCGCGGCCCCCCGGTGTGCCGTAGCGGTATTGCAGGGGGGGGGGCCATAGCTAGTCCAAATCAATATATTAAAACAATTAAAATATTCCAATTGTTCTAAAGTTTGATTAAAGTATATAAGGTTAGTGTTATGGATTTAAATATATTTATAAAGAATGTTTACATCATAGTTCTCATAATTCACATGAAATTCTTACAAACTTGTTAATAAATGTATTTGTAGGTAAATGTCGGTATATATTTTTAACGGCGGGGTCGTGGAGCTTTTGCAATGTTTTTGGGGGGCCTTACCCCTCTTAAAGTTTGGGAAGCTCTGCTATAAATCATACATCATGTCAGGGGTTACACTTGTTTAATGTTTAAAAAATGGATATTTTTCTTACAAAAACCTATCACTTCGCTTCAAAAGGCCTTTATTTAACTTCCCAGAGCCGCATGTATTATTTTTATGATGGATGGATGCATTTTTTGGGGCTTCATTTCTTTTTTGCCCCCCCCAATTCTCTACCATTATAAAGCTTGGAAGACCCAGGATATTTTTAAATATATCTATCATTGTGTTTGCCTGAAAGAAGATAGTCATGTACATCTAGGATGGCTTGAGGGTGAGTAAATCATTAGATAATTTTCATTTTGGGGTGAACAATCCCTTTAAGCAAAGTATGCAGAAGAAATTGAGAAATGGCTTCACTACAGAGCCAAGATCCTAGAGGCCATTCTATATTCATGTTATAGCTGACATAGTCCACCGCAACCCCAAGTACACTCACTGTGATCGTGGATCACTTCATACTGACACAATCGTGATTCAACAACATTTGAGGCACGGACTTAATGTTTTATTGTGCTAACCTCTTGGTTTTCAAATTCATATTAATATATGATAATGTTCAATGCATGACAAGCTAGGCAATAAAACAAGCCACCCTTTGAGCCTACTGTATTCTTAGGATCACATATGGTGAAGACATGACTGTTTATACAGAGAAATAAAATCATGAGTGTATGTGTGTGTTCTCAACAATATATGTCACAGGTCAATAAGCAGTTCACTCATGCACAGCAGTGTAAACCATCTGCTAGGAAACATAATCCAGACAACACAAAGGTGAAATGTGACCAATGCTAAATTCTTAATACAATTAAAAATTATATTGTTCTTCCTTGAATCATTCAGTTATTATCATACATTCTTATTAATAACTTAATTAACAATGAATTATGATTTCTTTAGCGCTCTATTAGCAAATCGATGGCTTCGAAGAGACATGAATTAAAAGCCACAAAACAGGTGTTTTTACATGATTATCTAGTGTATGACTGCTGGTAGACGCTTAATTCTCTCATCATTTTCTTAAACAATCATAGTTTTAAATTTCAATTCGTTTTTTTTTTTTCTTTTTCTAAAAACTAGCTTCCTAATCTCACCAGAGGCAACAGTTCTGACATTCACACCCCATAAAAATATTTCCTGCAAACCTGTGAATGTATCCAAAAGTCCCTTTGAAACCTGATGACAGACTTTCTTCAAAACACATGACCTAATATGACAATATATCTCCCCTCTATTCAGACATGGTCTCTGCACAAACAGACCGCAACAAAGAGAAGGATTAGGACATCACATTCAAAGCACCATATTTTAACCTATTGTCTACCGTGAATAAAGCACGGCCGTAACATGACTCTATAGATGTTACACGATCCCAGTGTTTTCACAGCACTGTACAAAACATACTAAAATATATACAATCTCGCAGTTAATCACTCGGGGATTAAACACAAGCTATTACTCAAATGAAATGTTTACATGCATTAAAGCATTAGGCTACAAACTCATATTGCCTTTGCTAGGAAATGCAAACAAATTGGTTCTCTCTCTGTTTAGAAGAAGACTGTTATTATTGATGTTAAATGAAACTTGCTTAAAATATCCTTAATGAAAAACAAGCAGTGAGGTCAGAAAGTGAATAAACAGTTTATCATCTTGACCAATGCATATTCGTTCACATAACGGAGGATTTGGAGAATTGATCTGTGTCACATATGTGAGTATCTAAGGGGATTGAACAGGACAGGCATGCACTGGGCTTCAAAGAATGGCAATTACACTATGGTCACGAAAAACGCACAATGTGTATTCACAGAACTAATGGTTCCTGACGGAACTATTCCATCCAATTAGAGGCAGGGTTTTCATTCAGGGGCCTGCGGACCCCTAGGGGTCATGAAAGTATTCCAGGGTGTTCATGGAGAAGACAGATAAGCACATTGTAATGCAAGCAAAATTCCTTGATATAAGTTTAACCAAGATTTACCTCGGTTACGAGACCTTGCATTGGCAAAATATCTGAGATGGTTGAGCCCATTTTTTGGTCCGGATGCATCAAAAATTCATTAGGGAAATGCAATTCATCTGTAAACATCTCTTTTGTCATGAACATGCTTTTACTTAAAGTCATTTTATATCTTTTGTTGGGCTTGAAGTAAAAAATGGCTAGTGTGACCAGATTGTAAAAAGGAAGTCTCATTAAAAGGTTTAAATTTTTGGAATATTTAGTTGGCATAATTGTTTATTTGCATTTTAGTTTTGAAATACTATTATTTTTATTTATTTATTTATTTTTACTTTCGGCTGCCAAATCAAAGTCAATGTGGTGTAATCAACATTCAGGAAGCCACAAAATAAAATAAAAAATCATAGTCAAGTCAACCAAAGTCGAGTCAAACTGAGTACTTTTGCATGTTCACCTGAAGATATTTTTTATTCCAATCACTGAATCAGTATCTGCAGAAATTTAAGATTTCATTTCCAAGAACTTTCTTAGAGCTTTGGAGTTTAAAATTAGATCTACTCTCAATATTTCTTTCATTGGGACAATTGCCACCAAGTCAAAACTGGGGATCCACTTGTTGCTTTCTGTCCCCATTTGAAAAGACTCAGGAGCAACATAACGGGACACTATGTTCCTCTATCCAACCCTGGAGTAAAATACAGTCTAACTCTGTTTCACACGCTTCTGCATCTATGCAGTGCTTTTAGAAACCAAACCCTTCTCTAAAATCGAAAAAAGTCTGCAATTTAAAAGTTCATGCACAACAATTATTTAAACTTACAAACAGCAAAAAGGTTAGTCGTCAAACGAACCTTGCATTTGTACAGTCGTTGTACAGTGCTTCGAAATCCTTTCTGGAGATGAGTTTGCAGCGGTTCACTCCGGGCTGGATGGCACCGAGTCCGCGCAGCACGCGCACCTGCTCCACGGTGCACACCACCGGGTTTATATCCAAACGCTTGAGTTTCGTGTACACGGTGTGCAGTCCGCCGACAAGGTGCTTCAAGAACAGGTCGAAGACTTGCGGGAGACAAATGAGCTCCTGTCCATCAACGCTGAAAGAAGCGACTTTCACCCCGTGCACCTCCACGATTTTGCACTCGTTTGTAATCGTTACGCCGCTCGGAAGCGTCGCGTTCAGCGAGTTGATCAGTCGCGGAGAGTCCGCGGGACTCGAGAAGAACGGGTCGGTTCTGAAGAGTTTCCCAGACACCACAGAAGTCCCAGAGTGAACCGGAAGAGTCGCAGGAACGGCCATGGTGGTTATTACAATTAAATCTCTTAATGTGCCCTTTTACGTCGTCTACTTTCTCATCACTCGCTCTTACATGCTTTCCTCTCTTTTGTAGAGCGCAAACTGGCAGGAACGAGGCGCGCGCCCCTCTTTACCCGTGTGAAAATTCAGATGAACGGAGCGCGTCTCGGTTCCGTTGACTCCGCCTCTCAGTGGAAGAATGATGCTCCATTTTGCCAACCGCATGTGCTCCAATTTATGCGTGAAGACTTCACTGGAGGGAGAGAAATTACAGCCCTCCTCCTCTATTGATCGAGTGTCCATCTCAAGATGTTTCGAACGAGATATCCCATATCTGAACGCATCCATCAGTCTCAAAATTATTATAAACGTTCTTTTTTTAGGGAAGGCTTCTAATTATTAATAGGCAGTGTTTATTTGAAGTAGCCCAACTACAAATAGGCAACTTTATTGCTGAAGGCTATTTGCAGATTCCGCCCACTCTGCTCTCACAGTTTACCACAGTACAAATAGCATATTACTTCTATTTACATTTTGTGCAAATAGCTTTTTTCACTATTTACCCTGAATAAAGTAAAAAGATAGAGATGCTATTCGGACCTTGGAAACACCGTTACATATGTAAACAGAGCCAGGGTTGGGGAGTAACGAAATACAAGTAACTTAGTTACGTATTTAAAATACAAAATTTGAGTAACTGTATTTCATCACAGTTACATTTTAAATGGGTGGTAATCAGATTACAGTTACATCTGAAAAGTATTTTAGATTACCAAAGTGATTACTTTGAATTTTAATGTCATTTAAACAGCAGTTGGTGATTCTCTGACTCTGACCGTCTGAAAAAGCTTAGGAGTTAAGTTTCATCAACATTTTAATACTTTTAAGAGGGATCATAAAAATTGTTGTTATTTTTATTTAGTATCATATGATTTATTTGATCATATTTTGACTTTTCTCAATATTGAGAGTTTGTATCATAATTCTGACTTCTCAATATTGTCAGCTTATATCTCATAATTTTGACTTTTCTCAATTTTGAGAGTTTATATCTCATAATTCTGACTTTATAACTCACAATTGCAACTTTATATCGCGCAATTCTGAGGGGAAAAGTCAGAATTGTGAGATAAAAACTTGCAATTACCTTTTTTGTGTTTGTTCCGCACTTATTAGTATTCCAAAGTATTCTAAAGTATTTAGATTAAGTTACTAAACTTGAGTAATGTAACGAAATACGTTACAAATTACTTTTTAAAGCATGTATTTTGTAATCTGTAGTGAAATACATTTTTAAAGTAACCTACCCAGCCCTGAACAGAGCTTAGCTACATGAAATATTAAAAATAAATTAAAACTTGATTTAACTTAATTTAACTTCAAAACAAAAAAACTTTTGTCACACCACAGGTCCATTAGAATTATTTATAGCTATAGTATTTATTAAGATTTTCATATTTTTCATGAACTTTTGAAATTGAACTTTTCATATTTTAATTTTTTATTTTAATTTTAGTTTTAGTCATTTTTTTGCCTTGGACTTTAAAAAAATATATATTTGTACTTATAGTTTCATTGTTCTTTCAGTTTTAGTAATTTTAATACTTAAAGTTAAATTTTTTATCAGTTATCACAACATATAATATCTCTAGTGTTCTTGTTACATATGTTACTGTACATGCACTAACTGTATTAATAACTAAATTATGCATAATTACATACAACTAACCCTAAACCAAGCATTAATCCAAACCCTAATGCTATACAGTATGCTCTAAATAAATATTACTTAGTACTTAAATGTATAATCACACAGTAACAAAGACACCATAATAGGAATAGTTCACCCCAAAATGAAAATTCTGTCATCATTTAAGTTGTCCAAACCTGTATGTATTTCTTTGTTCTGTTAATCTCGCCATCAGATCACCATAGTAGGGGAAAAATGCTATGGTAGTCAATGGGGGGGATGAGATCTGCTTGGTTGCAAACACTTCCAAGTATCTTCCTTTATGTAGAGCAGAGCAAAGAAATGTAAAATAAAGTGTAACTGAAATTTCCGCTCATGGATAACCACACTCCCACTGTGTTATACACTCCAAACTGTTCCTGCACACTAAATTGTGCGTGATGTCAAGAAAATAAAGCGTGAAATAAAAAGTATGATCCTTAGGCAATAGAAGAATCAGCTTTGTCTTTTATAGGTCAGGCTAAGTCAGGTACTCAAGCATTTGAATGCCATCTGTTCAGCATCACTGGGAAAACAAGCTCACACATCTGGATGTGTCTGATGTGGAAAGACTTCTGTGCACCCCTCTCAAGGGACTCGTGAGAAATCCTTTGAGAAAAATGCCATAAAAATACCCCACACTTCCCTTTAACCACATTTGTGTTCCCATCAGGCATGACATCTCTTTATTCACATTAATGAATTTCTAAAATAAAGTGTTCTGAAATGGAAACATGTATAGTTCGACCAAAAATCAAAATTCTGTTGACATTTATACCTAAACCTTATATCTGGGCATCATTGATAGAAACATCTTTTGATTTAATGATTTAATTGTGCATTAATAGGACAAAAGTAGTAGATAAACTGGAAAATAGAGGCATTTTTTAGTGACTGCAGGCTTGAGAAAGATACAGTAGATACAGTTTTGCTAAACAGCTTTCAGGCTATTCATTTCCAGTTTGTTTTTGTAGTTTAGAAATTAAAATGGTCTTATCTCAGCATGAGCTTTTGATATATACAAATTTAGAACAATAACTGACTCAGACGACATAAGTAGGAAGAGGTTTGTTTGAAGAAGAGTGAGTCATGAAAGCATTATAAAACAGCATGCTGACACAATACTGATTTAGATGCGTGTTCTAAACAATTTATCAACATGATAAACACTTGAAAAACTCCTTTTGGATATCGAGAAGCAATTTCAAAACTTTGCAAGTCAATACATGTGGAATTATGATAAAGTGTCAGGAAGATGTAAATGACCTTAATGACACTTTGACCTGAATTTGCATATTAGTGTGAAATACAATTATGACCAGTAAGAATGAGACTTTCTGGGAAACAAGGCTGGAGTTAATCCATTCAAATCCAATTTAAAGGAGAGCGAGTGTATAACTAGACTGGCATGCTGCTCTTTAAATGGTTAATGGACAGTAAATTAATGATGTGAAAGCTGTAGCTGCAGAAACATGTTTAATAATTTAGAGGTGAAGGAATGATTTGAAAATTGAGGGGTATTAATAAAGGTTTTAATTTGACCCAAAAAAGTGTCCATCACACTGGAAAATGCCAAAGTCTTTGAACACACCATTTGAAAACCGTATAAATACTTCCGGCATTTCCGGTTTTGACGTTATCATTGTGTCACTTTAAGAGTGACGCAAAAGACTATTTGAAATGTACTATTTGAAAGCAGGGCATCCAGACCGAGATCCATCTGTACAAATCTGAGTGCATTTTAAACCACCTCCATATCAGATTTGAATCAGATTTGGGGGGGAAATCAGATGTGTTTTTTTTGCTGTCCAGACCAAAACCCATCTGGATATGCAAAAAAAAAAAAAAAAAAACCACACCCTGGCAGCCCGAACATGGCCTTAGCGTAAACATCATCTATCGCTATTTGCTCTTAGTGTAATTAGCTACTACCAATTTTTTTTTTTTATATTAAAAGGAGTTTGTAATTCTCAGGATATATTAGGTTAGCTTCCTGGTAATTTTTCATCTTATCTATGTATTTATTTGTAATTATATTATATGCTATGTTAAATATCATATTTTAAATTGTGTATAAAAATACACTGTTGGTTAGCAGATGTTATTATCCATAGTGATTTACAGTATCTTTAAATCTTATTAACAAAACATGTAATACACCTGCATCCATTTTTGGCATATGCAAGTTAACAAAAGAGAGTGATGAAAATTGCTCGATGGTATCTTACCTTTGTTTGTCATCTTGCTTACAGGATCAAAGCTGAATATCAGCTTTGTAAAAAGTTAGATATTAAATATATTGAAAAGAAAGTTAAAGGCAAATAATCATAATATTAATAATGATAACTAAAATGCCTAAATACTACATTTAAAATGCAGCTTATTGACTAAATAAAAGTATGAAGGAAATATTTCATACTTTGATACAATAGAACTGAATAGATAACTATACTGGACATATTGTCATTGTTTAAAGGGATAGTTCACCCAAAAATGAATATTATGTCGTACCAAACTCGAAAGACTTTCGTTCATCTTTGGAACCCAAATGAAGATATTTTTGAAGAAATCTGAGAGCTTTCTGTCCCTCCATAGACAGCTACACAACTGATACTTTGATTCTTCAAAAAGTTTCACATATCAACATTCATCAACTCACACATCAGTTGTGGTAAACAGAAGCTCAAGCATGTTTGTGTGACAGACCAATGAGGTTCATTCTAGTGTTTTACGCCCCACGTTTGAGCTTCCGCAAGAGGTTTGTTCTCACGCATCAAGCAGGTTCGGTTGAGCTTGTTTATGTTCACTGATCAATGTTCATATGGAATAAAATCTGTAAAATCCTAAATTTTATCTGTTCATGATATAAAGTTATTGTGTCTCTTCAGAAAATTTGGACTAAACCACTCAATTAGTTTAGATTAATGATTTCTTCATGAACATTTTAAAGTGTTAAAGTGTTTCAAATCACAAAAATATCTTCATTTGTGTTCCAAAGTTGAACGAAAGTCTTACGGGTTTGGAATGACATGACACTTGGGTCACATCTGTCCAATCAGCTGCTGGTCCAATCATGTCAATCATTTTCAATTACAACACTATTGCTAGACAGCATAGCGGCAAAATGTCCAAAAGAAAGTGTAATTTTGGAGCACAAAAACTAAAAATACAAAGGTTGACCAAACATGACCAAGATATACTGAAAGAAATCATTTGATTGACAGGATACATTAAGACATGAAGTGGCGAAGTCTGTGAGGGAAAGATCGCTGATCATTCATCGATCTCAAATATGGCTGTTCTCTTGAAACATGTAAGTAGTAGCAACTTTACAAATCTGCTCACTCTAATGTTACACTGTAATGAATTACTGTAAAAATTACAGCATTATTTTACAGCTGCTGGCTGTTTTTTAATAATACAGCATATTTCTGTAAACTTCAATGCATTCTGGGGTCATGTATTGGTTTGACTCAAATTTACAGAATATTGCTGTAAACTGACCCTTCGTAATTTAAAAAATACAGTTATTTACTGTAATCAGAGAATACAGGGAAATTCTGTAAATTAAATTACAGTAGCACTACTGTAAATTTTACAGTAACTGGCTGGCAACCCTGCTGCCAGTATTATACTGTAAAATTTACAGTAATTTTTTAACAGTGTAGCCTAGTCCCAGATCAATGTGCTGTATGACATGGAGGCGGCAGTGCGATCACTTGCATTTAATATAAAATCATGTAAAATGCAAACCATAAATGGTCCATTTTTATTTCTGTAAACTCACAATAACAGCAAAACATGCTTATGTAAAATAATGAAAACAATCTGGATGCACTTTCACTCTCTGTGAGCTTGTGCTTGTAACAAACATGAACCGAAACTCAGCGTGTACTTGCCTCACAGACACAACACATGTATACAGAAAGCTCAAAACATCTACTTTTAATACGAACCCATTCAAATGGCAAATAAAGATTCTCAAATTATGTAATCCTAAAGAAACATGCATTTAGAAGCATCCACGAGATGACGAGTCAGCATCTTCGACTTCATCTCTGCAGTCGAAAACAGAAAACATTATCAATAAATTATTAAATGTTTAGACAGTCTCCTTGCTGTTTTTTCACTACACACTCATAATCATTACGTTTGCCGGTGCGCTGTGGCAAACTTTATGCGTGTGCGCTGATTAGGCTATGTATATATAGACAATCAAAGACTCATTATTATGATTTATTATGGTTTTAAATTGATCATTTTACTAATGTGGTGTGGTGGAAATTTTCTCACTGTAGTGTTCCACCACTTGAAGGAATGTAGAGGAAACGCTGTGATATTGGTTGTCTCAATGTGTGTGTGTGTGTGTGTGTGTGTGTGTGTGTGTGTATGCCAGTTCACCTTACTATTTGCGTGTGGACTATGGCATTAAATACATTTTCCCAGTAGGGGGCCTCATACAAAGAGCAGCCTAGGGGCCCCTGACCACCTTAATCTACTGCTGGACATAAGGTTAAGTAATTACTAATTAATGACAGAATTTTTGTTTTTGGGTGAACTATCCCTTTAAGGGGATTCGAACACACACACACATACACACAAATCTGGGAGAAAAAGCAAGGTCAGTCGGTCAGAGATTTGGCTATGCATCAAATCACATCAAGGTCTCAAGGAATCAGAGAAAACACAAAGTGTATGGACAATATAGCTACACTACATTCTTCCCCTTCTTTCAAATGCATGCATTTACAGACAGACAGACAAATCTGCCACTCAAAAGAGCAGTATAAACATGATATATGAGAAAAGATCAGACGAGTGGCCAAACGTCTTCAGCAAAAGGAAAAATAAATCCACACTCTTAAATAAACCTTCCAGGATGGACTATGATGACCTACATGATGATTAAATCTGATAAATATAATACACACGTTTATTATCTGCTATATAGAATCAGATGGGGATCTATTGAAAGAATGGTTTGCCAAAGTTAAGCGTGTCACAAGCGGTCACATCCATAAAGAAATGACTGCCACAAACAGCTCAGCATACTCTCCCTTTACTTTCTGCAGCTCTTTGTCATTGTGTGCAAATGAGAACAGATGTGTTGCTTATCTGACAGATGCTAAAAACACTTACATGAATTTTCTTCTTGGTTAAATGAGTCTGAGGTGACAGCAGCCTAAAGTGACACTGATGAAATGTGAAGTCTCCTCCAGCTCAAATTTACTGCTGTTATTATACGCCTGAGCTGAATTTGGACATTGGTTAGATTAAATTTAGAGATAATAACTTAACAAAGCTCTCTGGATTTTCTCGGAGTCAAAAAAATTAGTATCTGAAGTCACCCCTGGTTGCAGGGATGAAACGGTAATACAGGTTTGACGATTAACCGCGATTAAATATTACCGTTTCATATTTGAATTTTCATTAAAACCGTATTTGATTAACAAGATTTGAAAAACTCATGGTAAATAGCCTAGAGTTCACTTCAGCATTGGTTGGCAATAGTCTGGTTTCGATTTGCGCGAAAACATGGCGGAAGGCAGAGTGCTGAATTTATGAATTAATTCTATGAATGCATAAGGGGGAACACACTGTCTTCAGAAGTGGTATTTGCTTTTCATCGTCCCTCTGTATAATGCCTTATAAAGTAGTGTTTTGCTTTGTTTACAGAGGTTACCAGGGAAACAGCTCTATTTCTGCTGTTCCATGTGCGCCACCTACTGACAAAGAGTCAATTTACATATTCAGTCTGTTCTACCGTTTTTTTCAAAGCAATGAAAATATCTACCCGAATTTTTGTTGTAAATTTTAACAGGTAGAAAATAATGCTAATGTGCATTCTGAAAATCTCAACAATTGACACAATAAGATAGAATTGTTTATGGAGCAGATAAAATACCTATGATTTATCATTTTGACTCATCCTTTCCATTATATGATGGTTGTAATGTAAGGTTTTCGTCACTTTATTTGAAAATGTAGTACATGTTATGTTGTCTCAATGTACAATTTTCGTGGGCCATCGTTATTATTTCAATGGAAAAAAATGCATAGTGCTGCTAATGTTATTTATTGGTTTTCGACATGATTTCAGTGTGTATCAGTACATTTTTTTCCAGCACATTTCAACAATACCGTGATAATGATAATATTGATAACCGTGATCATTTAATCGTGATGACATTTTCACACCGTTTAGTCTCTTCTTGGTTGGGATTTTTTTTTTTTTAAATCTTTAATAAGTGTTCTTCCAGACACTTTAATTGTTAGAGAAGGACACTAACACAGAGGATGACAATAACAAAGATCACTTTATTTGCAACAGAAACAGGAGAGTTGGCAGATCAATGATATGATGATGATGATGAAGATGAGGATATAAAGAGTCTTTTATCTTACAGGTGATAATAGAGTCCAGTTTGGAAAAATGGTAGAACGCACACACCTAAGAAAAGCAGGTAAGTAACACACACTGGGGCAAACACAGGATACAATCACTTGAAGGAGACGCTGGACTGGACAATGAGATTGAGGTGAGGTGTGTGCATACAAAGCTGGTGTATTAATTGGCTGATGAGGTGCAGGTGTGTCTAATCAGTACTCTAGTGACGGTGTGCGCTGTGATTGGTTAGTGAGGTAGACTGGCAGATCTGTGACATTAATAGTGCAGAACTGCTTGGACTTTAAATTAGCTTAATTATTATCCAAAGGATCCAATTGTAATTTTTACTATATGTGGCAATATTGTGCTCTATAGTAAAAATATATTAAAATATTTTAAATGGATTGAATTAATTATATATTTAAAATAATATACAAAATATTATTAATATAAAATATATATATATATAAATATATATATATAGGGATCAGGGTTGCAATGCTAACTTTTAGTAGTCATGTACAAGAGCGTAATAAAATCTGCTATCTAATTAATTTCTTTCTTTTTACAGTAATTCTGATAAATTGTACATCTATTGCTGTAAAAATAAAATACTATGAAAGCGCAGCAACTATATACTGTAATTTCACAGTAAAAAGTCTGTAAAGGAATGCATGTGCATGTTTGTCAAATTTTATTTCATGTCTCCCTTTTCCCTCTTCCACTTATTTTCTTTGAACGAGTCAGTGCAGATAATAAATAATGACCAAATGATTTTGAAGATATGGCGCAGACAGATGCTGGGATCCAGCTTGGAATGTTGCATGATTTACCACTACAAGTGTTCGCTCAGCGATTCGCCAACTGTGGGTTTTGCAAAGCTCAAATAAGAGGGATAAAATCACGACATTTTCAAGACAATGAAGACGAGGCTAATCACTTACAGTTGAAGTCAGGGTCTAAAACAATTCTTTTTGCCACACCTGCTAGGGTTTTAATGTTAACCAAACACCACCTTTGTTGTTTGGTTAACATTAAAAATAGACCATAGCAGGATTATTAGGAAGCTGTCACACCATTCGTTTTGTGTATGCGTTCACTTAAGGCAAAACCGACTATGTTTACTACAGGCGTTTTTTGACTTAATTTTGAGTGAATTTGTCCAGTGAAGCACAGGAAGGCATAAAAAGAGAGCTCAACTTCGCACACTGTCTGAGAGACACGTTTTCAGTTCAAGCGCTTCAGATGTTAAACTTTAGCACGTGAGTAACAAATTCGTTTCGCTTGAATATTTATATTGGAAAGGCTGAAACTTTTGTGATGAAGCAGCACTGACCCGTCAACTGTACAGAGTGTAGTTCACGTTCATGTTGTCACAACATTGCATTGTTATAATTCAAAGATTGTTAGTGTTACACCATTTCATTCACTCGCCAACGGCCATTTTTACTTGCATTTGGCGAACGTTAATTCTAGGCCCTGGTTGAAATGGAGCAGAAAAGAAGAAATAAGCAGTGGGGAAAAAGCAGGAATCAGTTTCAAATCAACTAGTCAAAAATGAACAAATATTAAAATATTGAAAATATGTATTATATCTCCTGTTATACAGTGTCTGTTTTCTCTCTTCTGCTCCACATATTGGCCCTTGTTTACTTTCCACCATAATATTTCCACCCCTCCACTCTCTTTTATTTCTCCCTGGTGCAGAAGAGATTCTCTCAGTTATTGTTAGACTTAGTCTGACAGAACTTATCATTCCTTCACTGACTTCTCTCGTCCCATCAGTTTTCCTGGCAGAGAAGAGGAGTTTCCTCTGGGCTCCCTGAACATTGGCTGGCTCTAAATCAGTGTTGTATCGCTTTTGACTCATCTTTCTGCTTCAAGTTCATCTCAGGGTTTTGAGGGCCAGGTAAGTGCTGGCACCAGGTTTTACGACTTTCCGTTCACTCTCCATAAAGGCAGAGGGAAAAAATGCCTGGCCAAGGTTTTTTGTTCCACAATGTTGTAGATATCACTGCCTTCCTAAAAGATGAGAAAAACACTGAGATCTGTAGCTGGAGAAAGTGATACAGCCTCATACAGTCCCATAACAGACAAACATGTTGTCGACCTTTACGGTATGCTGAGTATGTATAGCTTGAGTTATTTGACCAAGTTGTAGCATGTTCTTACTACATGTACTTCATGAGCACGATCAAATTTTGTGATTTATTGTGTTAAGCCCTGCTGAAAATGTTAAGTCCTTGTGCACTGCAAGTAATGTTTAATTTCAATCTCATTTCAATATTTTTTTTAAATGTCAGCCCATGTTTTTGTTTTCATACTTTTTGGCCTGATTTCACAAACATGGATTAAGCCAAGAGCAGGCCTTAGTTCAATTAGGTCAATTAGGTGGGTGATATGACCAAAATCTTACATCATGATATGAGTAATTTTATTTGACTAACGCTATATATATATCACGATACAGTTATTTTCTCTTTTTTTGTTTGATTAACATTAATGACACAATGATTTAAATGCCGTCACTATAAGACCAACTGCACAGAACCAGTATACTTGTGCATTTGCAAAGACATGGTCACTTTGACACATAAGTATGTATATTTAACTGTTCAAGCCCAATTGACCCTTCACAAACAGTTTGATTGACAGGTGATCTAACCAATCATGACTCCAAATCTGCCATCTTATCTGACAAAGCCGTCAGGGAGTAGCCTATAGAGTAACGTTGCTTAACTTGAAAAATTGTCCGTACTCGAGTCTTTCCGCACTTGAAACAACATTCCTTCTGATGTTCATTCATGTTTATTTGATGCTATAAATGAACCAGTAAGAAGAGATGATCAGTTCACGAGCCGCTTGAAGGATCTGTCACGACACATTAAGGAGCCACTATACAGTATTTAAAAAATTACAATATTTTAAATATGAAACAGTTTCATACGTTGTCAGTGTCCTCTTTGCTCCGCGATGTATTTTTCACTGCGGGAGAACATGATGTGTTGTGTGAGAGAGCATGGGTAGTCGGCATTGCAAGAGGGGGAGGGTTTTGCGAAGGGTCAATTAGGTGACAAAAAGAACTCAGTTCAGTACTCACACGCTCTACAGCAGCGATTTCATGTGCGCACGTCTCTGTGACAACGTGCACAGAGCGAAATTAGTTTCAGTTTGTATGCTTATAGTAATAGTAATATTTTTCCATTTATTGCGCTATTAAACTAAACAGTTTAAACTAATTAAATGAAATGAGTTTGTTTCACTTGGATACTACTGAAAGTTCATTGTACTTAATACAAAAAAGTAATGTGAACTCAAAAACTGATATTAGTAAACTGACTGAGTTGCAGCAGATTTCTAGTTCCCTGCATGCTTTGCGTCAGACTATGTAAGGCAGAATAAATGTTTAATTAAGTGTTATTTTGTGTGTTTTTGCACAATATTAATATAGGGCGATATGTGTTATTGTTTAATGCTCTTTTATTTTGGAATTTAAAGGCATTTCTGTTATGCTGAAGTTTTGTTTATATTTATTGGTGAAGAGTAGTGCCTGAGGTTGTTCCTCAGTGTTTATTAAATTTCTATTAAATAGTTCTTAACAAGTTTGTGTTGTACATAATAAAATTAAGGTGAACTAACGTAATCTTTGAGTTAGTTAACTTAAAGCAAATTGAGTTGGTGTACTTAAATGTTCAGAGGTAATCAGTGTCCACAAACGTTGGGTTGTACAGTGTAGCTTTTTAAATCAATATGCTTAAAATGCTTTGAAAATCTTATCAAAATTCAAAAATAAAAGTAGAAAAAATGAGTTACAAATGTTAAATCAAAATGCATTACAACCATTCTCCATCTATCCTGATGCATAAATGTTGGTAAAACTGTGTAAAAGGTTAATTGAATTTGCTTTCAAGAGTCAGTCAGTCTAAGGATAGCATTAGTATGTGTGAAGGAAACCTGCTGATATAAAATCTCACAAATTTTAGCATTGATTAAACACTAAAAACCTTTTTACTTACAATCTTCGACAGACCAATGCCATCAGTGCTATCGCTTTAATTAAAAAGGGCCAAAAAGTGCTAGAGGTTTTAATTGTGACTATAAATATTAGTTACTCCTGCATCAAACTAAATCCAAGAGAAACTCTAATGCAGTATGTGAATATATTATCTTATTGACCAGAAAACAGGATATGATTTTACAAATATGAGCTCTAATAAATGTATGATGCATACAAGCATCTATTTTCAGCATAGCGCAGGCACAGGGCCAAAAATACTGAAGTGCACCCAGATAAGGTGAAGAAATGAAAAAAGTCAACATGAAGGAAAAACTTGATCCATGAGATAATGGAGAAAACACCTACAGTTTCAACCTCTTTCATCTGTATTCAACCTAAAATTCCACAAAAGATCAATCATGGGACAGATTTAAAAAACCTTGTCTTGTCTTGTTTTAATCTTGAGTGTCTATCAAGTATAGACTTGGATTTATGGCTACCGTATGAAAGCAGCTACTCTTTGCTTGATCTAAAAGTATAGCACAATCAATCAATTACCTGTTGCTAATATTTTTAGCTTTTTAAAAAGCACTAAGGTTCAAAAGTTTGGGGTCGGTAAGACATTGTTAGTTTTATTCAGCAAGGGTGCATTGATCAAATCTAAAAGTAAAGACCTTTATAATGCCACAAAAGGTTTCTATTTCAAATACACTTTGTTCTTCTGAAGTTTTAATTCATCAAAGAATCTTGGTGCTTGATGTTGTTTCTTGAGCAGCAAATCAGCATATTAGAATGATTTCTGAAGGATCATGTGACACCGAAGACTGGAGTAATGATGCTAAAATTCAGCTTTGCATCACAGGAATAAATTACATTTTAAAATGTATAAATTATATTATTTTACTTTGTAATGATATTTTAAAATATTACTGTTTTCACTATATTTTTCGATCAAATAAATGCAATCTCTGTGAGCATAAGAGACTTTACAAATTAAAACACTTGAAATGACTAACGATTTTCTAAAATAAATAGTGAACCGGATCAGTCTGATCTGTGATCAAATCATTCACAATGGTTTTTGGGCACTGGATCAAACATTAAATAAGAAAAGATGTATTTCTGTCCAAGCATTCTATCCAGTCAAGATGCCATTTCTCTCACCTCTCTTTGCACACCTTTCTGAAGAGCAGAGGTTTGGCTTGAGGGGTTAATGAGTGTCCAGATTTATTCTGACACTGACCTTCTCTCTCCGCAGCAGGATACTTATCAGTGGTATTAATAGATTAATGAAATCATAAGCAAAGCCATTAATCATCTCAGGAGTATCCTGTCACAAGTTTACTGAGTTGTCTCAGCAGGTAGTCCACTCGTTTTTTCTTGTTGGCAACACTCTGATTTTAAAAATGAGACATCACAGACCTGCACTTCAGAAGAATTATATTAATGAGACAGAAGAGACAGATCTTATGCAAATAATGAACCTTATCCTCAATGATGATTATAGTGTCCTCTGTATAATCGACAGCATCATACCACAACTGGAAATGGAATCTATCTATCTATCTATCTATCTATCTATCTATCTATCTATCTATCTATCTATCTATCTATCTATCTATCTATCTATCTATCTATCTATCTATCTATCTATCGACACACTAATTGCACTAAGCAGATACTATTTACATCAAGTGCAAATAGTGATAGACGCCATTTACACTAAATGCACAGAGCAAATGTATTAAGTGTAACAGTTGTAACATGCTATTTGTGTGAACAGTGCTAAAGGTATTTCATATAAACTGTTTTATACAGTATAGTGGCAACTACAATTTACATCTCAGTGTATTGTTGTATATTATAAAATAGTATGGCATAACAACATATTCTTTGTATTTTAATCATATTTATTAAAATCATAAATGGATTCTGCCTTAAGAGCTTAATCCCTAAAGCCCACTTCTACACCTAACCCTAACTGAACCATGCTAACCAGTAAATGTGTCCCCGAGGGTGCATGGTTTTGAGTGTGGTGTACAAAATGAGCTGCACACATTGCATTTGATGTTCCGGACTTTATTCGACTTTTCAAATGCTTTTTTAAAAAATTTATTTAAAATAAATGACTCTCAAAGCTCATTTGCGATGGGAATAGGAAGAGGAATGGGGAGAAGGATACGGAAGGCATTCTGGCTTGTTATTTTCCTTTATGACTCGCTAAATATGGATATTTTTCTTAAACAAACACATCATTTCGCTTCAGGGGGCCTTTGTTAACCCCGCGAAGCCGTGTACATTTATGATGGATAGATGCACTTTCTTGAGCTTCAAACAGGTGGTTGATGTGCACTGCCTTTATAAAGCTAGGAGCATCAGGGTGATTAATATAACTAATTGTATTCGTCTGAAAGAAGAACATAAACGCCTATAGGATGGCTTGAGGGTGAGTAAATCATGAGGTAATTTTCATTTTAAAGTGAACTAATCCTCAAAGCATATGCCTATTTAAATCCAAACGGCGACTTTTTTTTTTTTTCTTTTGTCCGGGAAGTGTAGTTCCTGGAATTCCTGCTTAAAAGAGAGCCAAACTGATCAAACTGTTTTCTAAAAACTCAGCAAGTTCTGCCATAACATAGATGAGTTTTAAGGAAACAAACCATTTAACATCCCAATTAGCATACAAAGTAACCATTGAACAGATTCTCTCTCCATGTAAATTCCTCTGTCTAGTCTTTTAAGCTGTGACATGTAATCTCATTTAAAACACAAGAGAAGAAGGAGATTTAAAAAATCGAAAGAAAATGAATCCACATTAACATCCGTTCCACTGTATAAAACAGTAGGGGCTTAAATTTCATTTCAGTGTGAATAAAGGGATTGCTCTCCCTATCTCTCCCTCTCCACATACTTCTTTTATGAAGCAGAGACGGAGTTTGATCCAGTAGTGTGGACGATTTTAATAGGCTGTGACATTGTCCTTGGTCATGACATCAGCTGAAGAGTGAAGACACAGGAAGACTTCTCATGAGACATGGACCCCAGAGGGGTGAGGCGGTTGGAAAAGGATTGGGATTGTCTTTGGATACAAGTGAACAAGTTATTAAGACCTCAAACATACTTTCATATCCCCTTTTTTCCCTTTTTTTTTTTTTTTTTTTTTTGGTAGACGTACCATACCTGAGGGCTGCATATACATTAGCTGGACCTCTTGAAGGATATTTTCTTGTGAACCTCTTTATACACTGATGAGATTTCTTTCTTCAGGGAAGGATATTTAGAGATATGTAACATGACTTACTCATAAATAACTTTTCTAACTCATCACTATTTACTTCACATTTTTCATCTTTCATCAAGTCGAACCTCACATTTTTATTCAAATATTCTGTTTCACACAGAAACACGTTGTGGACAAGCTTTAAAGTACATGGATAAAACTATACATTAGCACACAAGCCTCACTCCTGCCATCTTTGCAAGTTCATTTCATGCTTTTAGGCCCATCAAAAAATAAATAAATAAATAAACTGAAAATTCTTGTAAAATACAATGCAATTTTATATTGCACTATATACACCACAAACGTTTAAGATGGTAGATGTTTTGAACAAGCATTTTATGCTCACCAAGGCTGAATTTATTTGATCAAAAATATAGTAAAAACTGTAAAATTGAGAATTATTATTACAATGTCAAATAACCTTTCTATTTTAATATATTTTGTAATTAATAATGTAATTGCTGTGATAACAAAGCTGAATTTTCAGCATCATCCCTCCAGTCTTCAGTGTCACACGATCCTTCAAAAATAATTAGATTTGAAATAAAAAAAAACTGTCGAGTTGCATAATATTTTTTAATACAATGTTTAATATAGTATTGTCTGATGAATAGAAAGTTCAAACAAACAGCATTTATTTGAAATAGAAATCTTTTGTAATATTATACATGTGCTACTGTCTTTTTAAAATCAATTTAATGCATCCTTGCTGAATAAATGTATTAATTTATTATTATAAAAATTACTGACCCCAAACTTTTCATTAAATGCATGACTACTTTTAAATGGCTGTCAATGAGAAAGATGCATTTGTGCATCTACTGTAAAATATTTTCTACAAGCATCTGCTAACTGAGTCATGCTAACCAGCCAAATCAAACACTGCATCATGTTGAGTTTAACATATAAAAATGTACACATTGTATACATTGACTACACTATCATTAGATATCAAACAACCAGAGAAGTAGAACCATATACCACACAAACTGAACCACCAGAAAGCAAGGCAAAATGCAGGTCTTAAACTTTAAACGACATCTGTGCAAACATGGAGGAAAAACAACCATAGGGGATTAGCTAATGGGAAGACAGTTTAAGGCAGATGTTTGGCTAAATATGTGGATTAGAGTGTGTAGGTGAATGAATCATCAAGGGCAAAGTAGTTGGAATGGTTTAGACCTTTTCCAGTGTCTATTTTTTCTCAGACCCCTAGGGTGAGATGAACCATAGGACCACTGACTGCTTACTAAATTAACAGAAGAGCTCTAAAATATATCACCCTTCTCATGCCAGGCGGTGTATGACATTTTCCAAATGACACCCTTGACATTTTGTAGTAACTCTTTCAGGGCATTTGTGCTTTTATATCTTTCAAGTGGAAAATGAGTAATAACAAGGAATAAAAGTTTAAGGTGGGAGATACAAATGGATGAGACAATTTGTCATTTACACACATCGATACACACGCACACACATTCACATAGAGAGTTACGGGAGGAGCGCGGGGCGGGTGCAGAGCACACTTTTTACTTCAGTGAACTTAAGATAGAGTTATCTTTAAAAATCGGTTTTAGTACATGCGCAGTTTAAAGATAAAGTTCACCCAAAAATTCAAATTACCCCACAATTTGTTTACCCTCAAGCCATCCAAGCTGCAGATAATACAATCAGAGATATATTTAAAAATATCCTGGCTTGTCCAAGCTATATAATGGCACTGAATGATTTTGAAGCCCAAAAAAGTGCATCCATCCATCCATCCATCGTAAAAGTACTCCACACGGCTCCAGAGGGTTAATAATGGGCTTCTGAAGTGATGGGTTTTTGTAAAAAAAAATCCATATTTTTCTATTCATATTTTTACCTGCAATTGTGTTCGTCTGAAAGAAGGTAGTCATACTCCTAGGATGACTTGAGGGTGAGTAAATCTTGGGATGATTTTTGGGTGAACTATCCCTTTAAGTTTACTTTTGTGGCCTAAACCAGCTCTACAAGGTTTGCTCTCTGTCTTAGATCTGTCTTGAATGGCATTTACACTTGAACAGATAGCTGTCAGATCATGTAAATTCAGAAAGTGTATTTATTCCTTTAAAATTTTGACTACAAATTTTAAAACCAGAGCAGAAATTATCATTTCTCCAGATGTTGTGCAGGTTAAGGTGGTCGTAGAGTCAAATTCCCTCTCAGCCTCAGAATACACGATGGAAAACACACAGGCCGACAGGTGCTCGGAAAATCAAACAGGGCCGGTGATGATGATGATGTGTGATGGAACAGTAGCAGCTGGTCAGCAGAGCTCCGGCTTCAGCTCCCCTTACAGGTTCCGCTTCACCGTATCAAAACAAGAGATTACATTCACCTGCCGAGGAATACAGAGCACAAAAGGTGAGGACGAACGAAACTGATCAGTTGTGTGATGTTTTATTAGTTGTTTAATCTCTTTGTCCTCACACAGTTAAATGCTATTTGCAGACTTGCTTACTCAAATGTACAGTATTTGTTTTTTTTTACCTGGATCATCGCTTAGAAATTCATTAGGAAATATTGCCACCTCATGGCATACATGATGCGTTGCAGCTGAGGAGATTTTCCTGAACCAGACGTCACGGTTGTGTTGTATGGTAGCCTCAACCTGTCGTAAACGGAGAAATTAGACGCCGCCGAAATATAGCCCACGTAGTCATATAATGTACGGAATACTGGGGCTAGTTGCCACTTTTTTACTAGATTGAATATTGAATAGGCACATACACACACAAAAGCTATTGAATTCCATATTCCAGAGAAAAAGGATGCAGTTCACTGAACACATGTTGACCTTTTGTGACCTGCCATACCAAACCTTTGTTGCTGAATTTTTCTTCAAAAAATTATATATATATATATATATATATATATATATATATATATATATATATATATATATATATATATATATATATATATATTACTTTAACTATATACTTTAACTTTACTTACTGTCTTAACTTAATTGCAAAACTCTAGCAATCTTTACTATCCACAAAATATGTCTTTTTTACTCATAAACCCCAAGTAATGATTAATTGAATGGTTTGAGTACCACCTTTCGAGCAAAAAAAGAAAAAGCTTTGAGGCGTCGCTTTTCTTAATAGACTTTTCCCTCATTTCCTCCATTTATCTTTCTCTGTTTGCATTCACTGATTTGCCAAAGTCATCTTAAAAAATCACATAAGCTGACTTCATAAATTGATGTTGATTTTCCTAAAATGTTTTATTTTGAACTCCCCATTATGGTGGATGGTGTTTCCTTTGCTTGGGCACTTCATTTCGACACACATTTTTGATACACTGAAGCAACAAGAAATCACAGTTCATTTATTCATATGCAACTGAACTTCACAATTCATATATGAATGACATGACCATCTTATTTTATGCCAAACAATGATCTTTTGGCTAGAGAGTAGTCGTGGCCTAGTGGTGAGGGAGTCGGGCTTGTAATCTGAAGGTTGTTGGTTCTGTTGTCACACAGACTTCAAAATTCAGCATGCAAAACCCAACAATGGTAACTATTATATTTTATTTAAAGTAAATTATCAAGTAAAGTTCTTTTTTAGTCACTAGAACTTTTGTCAGTACAACATACTATTCCTATTTCACTTTACTTAGAAAATTGCCTTCAGTTTGCATGCTTTTTTTAAGTAAGTCCAACTAATTAGATTTTACAGTGTATATATATATATATATATATATATCGTGTGTGTTTATCTTTACAGTGATCTTTACAGCCATTTTCGGTTGGCTTTTCTATCATGCAACTTTATTTAGCGTCCACAACGATGAATAAAGTCACAAAAAACTATAATTGTGTTTACCACATAAAAGCTGACGTCTATGCGCGTTTTACAGGCTTGTGTTCAGTGTAGATGCTCTGCGCTCAGATCAGATACAGTAGTGCTGCTGATGCTGCTGTTCGAGAACAGGATGCGTGAACAGTCGTCACGAGATCACCGCGCGCACTCCCTCACTACAGCATCAAACGGATAATGACCCA
Organism: Opsariichthys bidens; assembly: GCA_037194245.1. Lineage (NCBI taxonomy): Eukaryota > Metazoa > Chordata > Actinopteri > Cypriniformes > Xenocyprididae > Opsariichthys > Opsariichthys bidens. Next base: position 8,210,881 of record CM074293.1, on the reverse strand, counting down.
CATTATGGGCACTCTGTCCTTTATTTAAATGAAAAGTGTGGTGTTTAAACACTAAAGGCGCGGAAGATGGGGGATAAGTTCGAGTTGCTGAAGACACCTGTCAGTAGGACAGCTGGGCGGAAGAAGAACAAGAATGAGAAACTGCGATTACGCGTCATCTTCTTAGACGACAGCGAGAGAGTTTTCGAGGTGGAGGTGAGAAGTAATATATCTTTATACAGACCGGGGCAAGTTGTCACAATGGGGCTGTGTCGTTGCAAATGCTTGGTTTCTAAAGCAGTGGTTTTGCTGGTTCCTAACCGAGAGTGTTTTGTGAGTTTTATCTCCAAACTAACATTCTAATAGCTTCATGTTTTTTGCTGTTGGTTGTGTAAGCTAAACAACTGAACACAATTAAACCACATGGCTTGCATCAGACTAGGTGTGTAATGAAGGTAGATTTTCACTGTGAGGGCTAGTTTTCATAAATGTCAGGCATATTTACTTTTTGCCTAAATAATGGTTTCATATATCTGTAAACATACAGATATATACTTGTCTATATAGAGACAAGGTAACAACCTTTTTATGTATGTTTGATGAATTTTTCAAAATTGTTTTATAGTTTAAATGTTACCCCATATAATGTGACAACTCTATTGAGGCAGGTTGACACAAACACACAGAATATGTTCAGTGAACTGTTTTTTTTTTTTTTCCTGGAAAGTGTGGTTGAGACGTCAAGCTATTTGGCAATGGCTTTCAAAAATTAACCCTATAGCCTGTGAAATATTCAGTGAAGTAAAAAGTGTGACAACAAGCCCTGTCTTCCCTAATTTGTAATGTTTATGTCTATTTTAAATTATCACTGAAGTATGTGTAGCTGGTATCAAGGACAATACATAATTTTGACATTTAATATGTTTGCGAAAATGCCTATATTCTTTGTCAACACATCATCCTTTTGGTCTAGTCCGTGTGTGTGTGTGTGTGTGTGTGTGTGTGTGTGAGAGAGAGAGAGAGAGAGGGGTTCTCTCACTTTTGCTCCAGCTGTGTTTTGCTTGTAAAGGAGCATCATTTCATGTCCCATTATCTGCTTCTGCTTCTGCTTCATGGGGGATGCTCTGTGTGTATGTGTGTGTACGAGCCTGGGGGGGTTTCACTGCTTTTACACAGCACAATCTTGTCCTACCAGTCAGAAAAAGCAGGTGAGATGTAAAGTCAGCGTGGTTGGGAGATGGACCAGAGAGGGGGACAGAAAAAAGGGACAGAGAGTGAGTGAATGATTGAATGAGTGAGTGAGTGAGGGAGGGAGTTAGTGTCCGTGAGGCATGTGTGTGATTGAATAGGGGTAAATATCATGGTCTACACTGAACAGAAGCTTGTCCTGGCCTCATTCCAGAGAGCACGACAGCATTCCCTGACACCCTCGGGCAAAACAGGCAATTAGTGTAGAGGAAGTGAAAAATTCAAGAAATCTGAGAGAAAGATGTCAGGTTGTTGCGAAACAGTCTGTTGTTTTAATCAATACTTGGCTAAAATAATGTTATTTCGGCATATTTTGTGGTGCTTGCTGTTATTATTTTTTAATACTGAGGGTTAGTTTTTTTTTTTTTAAATCCCTGTATTAAATAATGACACGAATCGGTACCTTAGATAGTGTGGCTTGTTGATGAGAGCTGTGCTACTTGCCTAAGCAAAAGGCTTAAAAACAGATCAAATATCTTGTAAATTTACATTAAAAGAGGGAAATATCTGGTGACCAGGCTGTTTTAGTAACCAACAACCCAGAGCACCATTAAAACCACGCAAACCATTTGAGGAAACTGATTGTCTTAAACCATTTAAGTTTTAAAACCAATAAGTATGAGTACTGTAAACTCGGAAACACTTTACAATAAGGTTCATTAGTTAAACATTAATGTATTAATTAACATGAACTAACCATGAGCAATACATTTGTTACTATATTTACTAATCTTCGTTAATGTCAGTTAATGAAAATACAGTTGTTCAATGTGTGTACATGTTAGTTCACAGTGCATTTCATGTTAACAAGATCGTAATAATGTATTAGTAAATGTTGAAATTAACATGAACAAAGATTAATAAATGCTGTGTAAGTGCAGTTCATTATTAGTTCACTAATGTAGTTAACTAATAAATTCACTTATATTTTAGTGTTGCTTTAGTCAATCATTAAAAATGTTACGTTTAGTCCACTCATTCAGTTTGAATTCAAGTAAGAAATCTAACAAAGTCTTAACAACTATATAGCTACTTAAATGGATTGAGGAAACCGATTGCCTTAAATGGTTTAAGTTCATCAAACTTAAAGTAATAAAGTTACATAAGACTAATAAGACTATGCAAAAACGAACACTGATAGAAAACAATGATGACAGAACAGGAGAAAACAAAAGCTAATTCATAATATTAATAAATAATAAAATAGCATCTAAAATAACACTGCTAGCCACAATATTCTAGCGTCATAGTTGCAACTTTTGAATGGACAAGCATGTCACACTCTCTGTAAAAATGTTGGAGTTTTTTGATTGTATTCCCTAGACAGAACTGGATTAAAGTGCATGTTCAATGGAGTTTAAAATCACATTTGTCCTGAATAAACAGGGCAAAAAAGCATCCATTATGTCTTCACATGTATTTACAAAGTCTGCATATTCTGACGTAACTTCACCCTGGCATGAGTTTCACAGATCTTTTTTTATTTTTGTGCTGTGGTCTGTTTCAACCTCTCTATCTCACACTTGTTCCAGACTTTATCCCTCTATCTTCTTTTGTTCCTCGTCTTTGACAAGATAATGGTGAGGTTCTATGCCCCGCTGTCACAGTAAATACAGGGTTTAGTGACACATCCTCACACACATATGTGCCCACAAACACACTCATCAGATAGCAACCCTGTATTTTGAGGCTGACTCAGTGAGCATCTGATTTCCCCATAATTCTGTTTGAGCAGTTCAGTTGCTGCAGATTCAATTACCAGAGAGAGTTGCTCTAACAGTAACATTCTGCTCAAATCGCATCACCATCTCATTAACACCCGCGTCAAGTAATAGAGATGGAAGAAAGAAGCACATAATTTCACAGTGACACTGCAGTCACATCACTCAGAAGTAACATTGATGCAGGCAGCACTGAAGACCAGTATAAAATGTCATTTAAGATGTATTAAGCATTCTGTGGTTTATCCTTCTTCATCTTCCTGCAGAGAAAGATTCTGGGCTCTGATTTCTTCAATAAGGTGTGTGGTCATCTGAAGCTGCTGGAAAAGGAGTACTTTGGCCTAGAGTTCCGTCACCATACTGGCAGCTATGTGAGTCCTTTGACCTGTCAACCTGTCAATAACAGAGTTTGATTATAAACGGCAGAGTCTAGCCCTTAAAGGAATAGTTCACCCAAAAATAAGCATGTTGTCCTCATTTGCTCATCCTCATGGAGCACAAAAAAAATTTCAATAATGCAGCTGGTCGATCTTTTTCATGCAATTATAATGAATGGGGTCAAAAACTTTCAAGCTTCAAAAAGGATGGTGTGATTTATGCTATATTTTGAGTCTTTTAAAGTATAATAAAGATAACTTTTTATGATAAACTGCCATAAATTACAGTCATTGCTCATTGAAAAGTTTGACATTAGAGAATTAGTGACCTTTTGAGTATGATTTTGTTTTAATCTGTTTATCTAGGTCACAAAATTGATCTGAACGGATTGTTCACAAATCAAAATTAATCAATGATCTCATCATCTTATCAGAGTCAATGATCTTATTATCAATGAATAATGACTTTAAATTCCGAAGAAAATACGAAACTACATGAGGTTGAACAATGACACCATTTTCATTTTTGAGTAAACTGTCCCTTGAAATAGTTCATTTATCCACACTTGTCAAATGGATTGTTGTTTGCTGCAATAGAAAATGAAATCAGGTCTTAATGTTTCTTCTACAGGTCTGGCTTGAACTCCTGAAACCAGTGGCTAAGCAAATCAAAAGTGAGTTTTGTAGTGCTCGTCTTGTGACAAGGTCCACTTGGTTAATTTTCATTATTTTCATTTTGATTATTTGTTCAGCAAATGCTTGGTAAGTTATGCCAACTTATGATACTGGTGAATTGTGTGCCAATTTTAGTTCTAGTATTAGTTTTCTTGGCAAGCAAAAAGGATTTAGAGGTCAAATTAATAACACTTAAAGGGTTAGATCACCCAAAAATGAAATGTTTTCATTAATTAATCACCCTCATGTTGTTCCAAACCCGTAAGACTTTCTTTCATCTGATGATCTTTGATGAAATCTGAGAGCTTTCTTTCCCATAGACAGCTAAACAACTGTAACTTTGATGCTTCAAAATGTTCATAAAGAGATCATAAAACTAATCCATATGAATTGAGCGGTATAGTTCAAATTTTCTGAAGAGACTCGACCTTTTTATGATGAACAGATTTAATTTAGCTTTAATTCACATTTAAATCAGCGAACATAAACAGAAGCTCAGCTTCTGTCAGTACTTGCTTAACACATTAGAATGAATCTCATTGGTTGCTTTAGCTTCTGTTTACCACAACTGATGTGTGAGTTGATTCTTTATATGTGAATAAAAGCCTAAATTTAATCTGTTCATGAAATAAAGCAATTAAGTCTCTTCAGAAAATGTGGACTAAACCGTTCAATTCATATGGATTAGTTTTACGATCTCTTTATGAACTTTTTGAAGCATCAAAAGTGATCAAAAAAGATCCTAATTTGTGTTCCGAAAATGAGCGAAAGTCTCACAGGTTTGGAACGACATGAGGGTGACAGTGTTAAGTAGGGCATCTCAAAAAGAAAAAAGTGATTAATTTATTTAGAAATCCAACTTGCCCCTGAAACACTTTGACATAACACTCATTATACTGGCCATGTAGAAAACTCCATGAACAGCTAAAAATGCTGCTGACATTCTTTTTTTCTCATGTCAGCAACATTTTTTTTTTTTTTTTTTTTTTTTGCAAATGAACATACTTTTAAAAATACATTAAAATTCTGTATCTTCAGAAAGTACCCCCTGGCACATTACCCAACTTTCACCTACACTAGATGCTTTCTGTATCCCCTAATTTGAATATGTGGTCTCAGAAGTTAGTGTTTACCAATTCCTGATGCAGTTCTTCCCTAGATTGAATCTTTTATTTACCATCACAGATGCTTAACCGTTAGAATATCACTGTCTGCTTGATTCTTTGTCTTTAGTTATTAATAAAGTAGGTGTAATACTATTTTTTGGGGGGGTCAAATAAGAGAGTGTGTTCTTCCCATAGATACCAGTGATGTGGCATTCCAATTTATAGTGAAATTTTTCCCTCCTGACCCAGGACAACTGCAGAGAGGCTTAACCAGGTAAACCACAAGCACATGATTAAATGTTATATAGGCCGATAAATAGATGATGAATACATGCGTTCAGTCTGACTGCTGCCTCTTTTATACAGGTATCTGTTTGCCCTTCAGATCAAACAGGATCTGTCAAATGGTAGCCTCACCTGTAATGATAACAGTGCCGCCCTGCTGGTCTCTCATATACTGCAAGGTATCTCCTCTTACCTGATCAAAAATTGGCATGCAATAAAAAATAAAAACTTTTTTGATTATCAAACACACTTGACGGTTTTCTCTCTCTGTTCCACTTTGTAGCAGAAATTGGGGATTATGATGATGAGCTGGATGCTCATCATCTTGAAAATAAGCAATATGTGCCAAACCAGGAGTACTTGGATCACAAAATTATTCGCTTTCACAAAAAGCACAGGTAACATTCAGCTACACACCGTTTGAGTATACCAAAATAAAAATATTCCCATTAACATACAGATCTTGTACAAGATGACCGATGATTAATTGAACATCTTTAATTTTGTCCATTAACTTAATTTGGATTCTGGTGACAGAGGTCACACTCCTGCTGAATCAGATGTACATTTGCTGGAGGTTGCCCGGAAAATGGACATGTACGGGATCCGTCCTCACGCTGCCCATGATGGAGAAGGCATGAGAATCAACCTCGCTGTCACACATATGGGGGTACTTGTTTTTCAGGTACTGGACAAAAAATGTATGCTTAAACTGAAAAATGCATCAAAACAAGTATACAAACAACAAGCTCAAATGCAACTAAGAAATCTAAACTCTCTCTTAGAAGATTAAATGTTCAACATCTTATACCATTATCAGGGAAACACAAAGATCAATACCTTCAGCTGGGCCAAGATCCGTAAGCTGAGCTTCAAGAGGAAACATTTCCTTATCAAACTCCACACTGAAACTGGGGTGAGACACAAACAATCCGACCACTGTTTGGAAACTGTGGGGAAAAGAATACAATGGTTCCTCTGCAACACTTGAAATTATATTTCTCTTCATATATTATATCTGCAACATTAGTGCTGACTTCTAGATTTACATTTAGTCATTTAGCAGACGTTTTTATCCAAAGCAGGCAGCCTTACAAATGAGGAACAGCACAAGCAATTTATCATGAGAAACAACAATGTGATAGAAAAGAAAAGAAAGATAAACCATACGGAAAAAAGTAACGAGGGAGATGCACAACTTTTGTTTATCCTCTTAAATAATCAGCACCAAAAAAATGAAAAAAATAAAATAAAATACATGCATGCAGAAGCTTCTATCCAAAGAAACTTACATTGCATTCAAGGTTGATTAGCTAAATGCATTCACTGGGAATCAAACTTTTGAGCTACAGGAAGGAAAAATGTTAATTATTCTAGCTAGCATTAGTCTTAAAGCATTTAATTTGAGTCTGAAAATCGTAATCTGTCATTCACTCAACTCTTACTGTGTTAGCCTTCGAGGAGGGACACTGTTGAGTTTTCCATGGCCAGCAGAGATGTGTGTAAGGCGTTCTGGAAGATGTGTGTGGAGTATCACGCTTTCTTCAGACTTGCTGAGGAGCCCAAGTCACATCAAAAGTCCATTCTTTCCAGCAAAGGATCCAGTTTCAGATACAGGTATGTGTGTGTGTGTGTGTTTTCTAATACTTTATGCCATGATGATCCTTCCTAATCATCTTCCATAAACCCTCTGAGAGTGTGTAATGAGGATATTAAACACAGCAATTCTAATCTTCTTTTCTGAAGACACAACTAGAGATTTTAGTGTTGCTTTACATGCTTCCAGCGACTTTAGTGAGAGTTGATGATAACCAATGAAATGAGCAACAGTTTCCATTGGTGACATTACATGACATTTGACTAGTGATATGACAATGTTTAGAATAGTTTAACTTGATGCAAATGAACAGCAATGTGGTGACATGATCAGATACTATAGCTGAGTGAAGGCAAGATGGAGAAGTTAGTCACTGTGAGTGATTTTACTCTTCAATATGATATATCTCTGCCCACATACATGAAAAATGAGAGAAATGAAGAAAACCGTGCCAGAAAGTGTCAACATTCTGAGTGAGATTGATTCATGTTTTGACAAACATTCATCTTCTTCAGGATGTGATGCATCATGGACTGCTTTGTTTTATATACACACGAGAACATTCATTTTAAGCACTACGAAAAATGATTGTAAAAAATAGTGTCTCGTTTTTACCAGCAATATACACTACTGTTCAAAGGTTTAATACTTTTATACAGCAAGGATGCACTAAACTGATCAAAAATTGACTTTTACTTAAAAAAAAAATCTATTTCAAATAAATGTGGTTCTTTTGAACTTTCTATTCATCAAAAAGAATCCCGAAAAAAGTTTCAGTCCCCACAATAATATTAAGTAGCACAACTGTTTTCAACATTGATGATAATGAGAAATATTTCTTGAGCACAAAATCAGCATTTAAATTGAAATAATATTTCACAATATTACTGTTTCACTGTATTTTTGATCAAATAGAAGCAGCTTTGGTGAGCATAAGGAGATTTCTTTCCAAAATATTACATCTTACCAACCCCAAATATTGGCGTGGTAGAGTATACCATTAGAGATCAGATTTTCAAAAGCCCTGGCCAGTTATGCAACCCAAAAATAATGTTAGGTCATCCAGTTGCGGTAAATCCAAATGTCTTTCAGTGTGAAGAAGATTTGGTGGTATTATTTTTGCATCATACACATCAGCAACAATTGTCTTGTAAAAAATATTTTAATGCTTACTATTGTGATATTGTAGTGGCAGGACACAGAAGCAACTTCTTGAGTGTGTGGGCTCTGGAGACAAGAAACATTTGCCTTTTGAAAGGTAAGCTGTTATGTTGGATGTTGGGATTTAAAGAGAAAACACTTGAGCATAAATTTTGTTTGTAATTTCTGTGCCTCTAGTGTGACTAAAGGGAACAGTAAAAACTATATATAATGGTTTCACACACACTCTCGCTGTCTTCTACTGGATTAGATAATTAGGTAGCCTTAACTAAGACCACTGGTTGGGTCAACGTTCCTATATTGAGCCACTCAAACAAAGCTTCTGAAACCAACCATGTCATGGACGGACAAATTATGACCATTCCACAAGACCATAAGTACACATCATTTGGGGCAGGAACCAATAGATTTGAAAGCACCACAAATTTTACATCCGTAGGGAAATTCAAGCAACAAATGGTTTAAAGTTGTCTCTGAACATTAACCTGGGATGTGTTTCAACATTTTCCCCTTTAAGTTACAAGAATAGATTCTTTTTTTGTTTTTGTTTGTTTACTACTGCATCTACATCTTTTTTTTCCCAGAAGTTACTGCAAGTCAGAATATGACACTCGACAATGCAGATCCTCTCCTGACATACTAACTGATGTCTCTAAGCAGGTATTGTACTTGTTACTTACATTTCAGATGTGTTTTTGGATCCTGTTTTTCACAAGCGTTTCTTTCTCACATAGCTGTACGAGCATCTACCTCCCAACCAAACTGTTGCCGGGCAACACAGCGAACAGTCAGGCGTAGCAAAGCGCAGCCTATCTGCGGTGGAAGTCATGTTCACTAATGAGCTCGAGCGATCCAGGCCCTTGTCAAGAAATCCTGCCTTCTCAAGCAACTCTGCTTCACCCAAGCTTCGTTCCCTGTCTACATCAGGAGTAGAACATCGTGGTAGAGGTGCCCAGAGACAGAAGGCAAAGAGACGATTGTCTCCTAATGCCCAGCATCTCGTGCTCCTCTATCCGAACACGCCCCACCTCCAGTTCCACCCTGTTCTGCCCACTTTTCCACTTGCCACTCACCCGTACATACTGCAAGACCACACGTCTTCATCCCTAGACCGCCTCCCTCAAACCCATCACAACCATGTGCCTCTGCAATACTTGCCAAGACAAATCGCCCACTCATCCTTGCCGTCCTCTTGCTTGTCGCCACAACTTCAGAAGCAGTACGAAAGGATCCGTCCTGCTGGGCTGGGATTAGCCGAATCGAGACTGTACCCCAGAGGAGGACTAGGGCTGAGGGCTGGGTTGAATAGGAAACTGGACTTGACTAGAGTGGAAGCAGGCCATTACAGTGACGACTCCACCTTTCAGACCGGCTTGCCGCGTCGAACCTCAAGCCAACCAGACTTCAAATTCCAGCGACCTACACTTGCCTCAAACGCCGCTGCATACGCATCTGAGTATCGCCCGCTGGGATATTATCCACACCTTTCTCGGCATCAGGTTCCTGCCAGGCCCACCTACCTTCCTCTTAGTCCTGCCCCTCTCCCGGAAAGACCCACTTCTTTATGCGTACTTGGCACTGGTAGTTATAGTGATTCGGATTCAGACACCTTCTACCCATACTTTCCAGCACTGGGGAAAGTGGTACGTCCCGGACCACTGGCACGCATGCGCTTCTCTTCTGGAAGCCTCCAACTTGATGAAGAGGATGGAGAGGAAGAGGAAGAGGAAGATGAATGCCCGAATGATCAGGAAAAAACAACTCTCACCACTGTTAAGGTGATGAAGTTGTAGTAGCCATGCTCTGGCCCTGAATGATGGGGCTCAACAAATATTATAAACTGTTAAAGGTACAATATGTAAGATTTTTAGATCAAAATATCCAAAAACCACTAGAACAATGTTATATAGTTTGTTGACATTATCCAAAAAATTTCCAACAATCCACAGAAATCAGCTATTTTAACCAGGACACAGACTGTGTTATTACATCACCTGTCAATGACATCATATCCGTGCTACCCTCAATTTCCAGTCGAATTAATATCCATCTAGATTACTGCAAAGTGTAACAAGTCTCTCTCTCTTAGCAGCCACCAAGCAAATGCACAGAGAATGTTGTAACTTTCAACACACTCTAATGTATCTAGTATGATTGTAATATAAAATCATATAAGCATATAAAACAAAATAAGTGTTACGTTACCCCACAAGCACAACAAAAAGAGCAGAAGTAGCCGTCTGCAGCATAATAAAAGCTCATCTGAACTTGAGATCGGTGTGTATCGCAGGTGTCTTTCATTCGAATTTGCTCCTGCTTTATACCACCGTAACATTAATTAAACTTTAGCTCATCCATGAACATGATTTCTGTCCGAGTCTGTCGGATTCCTTAACATGGGCTGGTTGTGGAGCTGAAGATGACAACTTCCATGATTCTACGCTCATTTACGGCATCATCAAGCTACGCCTACAAAAATTACATATTGTGCCTTTAAGAACCGCAGACATTGCACTCTCAGAAGAAATGGTACAAATCTGTCACTGGGGTAGTAATCTTTCCAAAGGTATACTTTTGTACCTATTTAGCACTAAAAGCCTGGTACTTCCCCAGTGACAGCTTTTGTACCATTTTTTTTCTGAAAGTGTGTAGTTGTAACAAAAAAAGAGGTGCACATCATTAATCAGGTGCCATGAGGTAATATTTCTGTAAATAAGAAAAAAAGAGAAATGTTTCAAGTCTGTTTGCATCTCTTATCTAAAGTTATATTTTGTTGTAAGCTGCTTTGAATTTAAAGGTATACACCTTATGCAGCAGAGAAACAAGCGCGCAGCCATCTTTGGAATTTTGTTTTTGAACTTCCGTTTTTCTATGGCATCGCAGTCGAAGAGTTTGCTGGTGAAGTGGATTTACTTATTGTAGTTAATGAAAGTTATCATGAGCATTGTAATGTTTGAAGCAGATGCCATAACAAATGTCAGTTAGACCAGCAAGATTTTTCTTAAATCCGGTTCTTTCATAAATCCGTGATATTTTACCTTCATGCATTGGAAAGACAAACCGGAAGACGGAACGCAACCAGCGCAGTGCTGAAAAGGGGCGGAGCTACGTAAAGTCTAGTTCCCCTTGATATGAAAATTCTGTCATCAGTTACCGTTAGGTCATTCTAAACCTGTTTGACTTTCTCATGTGGAGTAAAGAAGAAAAGGATGAAGTGGATCAGTCAGATACCTCATTGAATCTTGGTTTTGTGAACTGGATCAACCAGACATGAAAAGACTTGCTAGGATTTCCTTCAAAACTGTGTTGCACAGAATTTGAAAAAAACATGAGGTCATGTAAATGATGACTAAAGTTTCTTGGGTATACCTTTAATTTGTCATTCTTTCATTGTACTGAGTGAGTAATCATTCTGTGGTGATTCTGAGTAAATCTTAATTTTCAGGAAAAGTAAAGCCAAATCCATGTTTATGTAACTAATAAAAATGGATTCTGTTAGCTGAAAATGAAAAAAAAAAAAATTCAGTGTAATGGGGAAAACACTAGCAATTCTTTGACATTTGTGCGGCCATAGTGATGTATTTAAAACATTTTTGCAAAGATGTGAAATTTTGTCAATAAATGAGATATGTAATTTATTGCAAAGTCAAGGTTTGCATTTTATAGCACTCAACTTCTATCTGCCAAAGATAATCACTTGCAAACATTACCTTTTACTTAAAAGTATTATACTTTAAGATTATCTTTGACTTTGCACGCTTATAAAAACTAATTTAAATTGCATCAACCTATAACCTTTTGAAAATATTCTGTAAGTCCTTCGAAAAGAAAGTACACCCAATAAAGTCAGATCTAAAAAAAGTAGGCACCTCGAAGAAGTCCATACTATATGTTACATAATCTAACATTATGTAACAACCATCCCATAACAGATTCCACTATGGAATTATTTTTGAGTATTTGAGTAACCTTAACATAATACTCACTGTAGCTTGGAAACTTAAAAAAAAAAAAACATTAAAAAAAAACAGTGATGACGAGTTTCACCTCAGTATTTAATTACATTTCGTCTGTTATCATAATTGTGCAAATGGTTTGAACCCCAAGCACACATACAAATATTGTTAAAACATTTTAATCACAAAGGAACATACAAAAAAAATCAACAACAAAATCAACAAGGGTAGGAGCTGTTAGCGCGCTAAAATGTAGTGCAACAATATATGTATATACAACATTTTCAACAAAAATTTAACAAGTAAAAGCACAGTACAACTGCACAATCATGTAAACAAATCAAACTCTGCAAAAATAAAAACTTACTGGTCAGTTCTGTATTTCACAGAAAAAGTATTAGTACATCTATTAGTATATATCTGTATTCTCCATGAAGAGAGCAGTACAGAGAGTTCATTTCAGATGGAAAGTAGTCTATGCTATTGGTCAGGTACATTTACTGTACATCTCATTACACTCAGAAAAAATGCAAGGGGTAGAACACCTTGTCACTGGGGCAAAACCCTTAAAGGGACAACTTTGTACCTTATTTATGCCTAAAACGGTGCAGCAAAACCTTAAGGGTACATATTACTACTCTAAAGTACTAATACGCACCTTTTAGGGGTAATACAGAGGTGCAAATTTTGCATATTTTTTCTGACAGTGAAGATTTATCACAGAAATTCTCTTTAATGAATATTTACATTCACCAGCATTTGGAAGTTTTAATGTGCAGATTGTGTAAAGGAAACAAAAGAAACCATTACTTTTTTAGAAATGGTCAAAATTAATAATAATCTCTGCCTGTAATCTATTGGGTAATGCTACAGTTATTAATAGCATACAAGGTAGAAGGTTTTAATGCAGCTATATAATTATAACTACAGACAGGTACAAATAATAAGCAGCAATGCTTGATTTAAAAACAGTATCAACAAAAGTAACATAAGGATCATTAGAAATCTCTAGAATGTCTTTAATATTGCATGGCCTCAGATATTTGAACATTTTGTAGTTAATAAGCAAAGCATAATTTGGTATCTAAGCTGTTTTTGAGGGTAAAGATACGTACTAAGACATGCTGAATGCTGTAGGTGGAAGAAGAGGAAGGTAAGAGTCTGATCTAAGCCTGGGCCACAGACATTAAGATCCACTGAATAATATCCATGAAACAGCAATAAAATACACTGAAAGAATAAATCGTCATTGTTGTGTATGATTCAATCTATAGCACATTCCAATCATTTGTGGCATGTGCACTGAAATGCACAAAAAAAAAAAAAAAAAATCAGCTTTTGTTTTTTCTCCTAAACCTTCCAATGAGTGTGGCATTTTCATTTCCTTTTTCTTTCTCATAGCCTTCACACCCAACAATTTTCAATAAAGATAAAAGCTGAAATTCCTCTGGCAATATTCACTTTAGAGGCTACTTTTACCGGCTATAACAACAGAGCACACTTTCATGTGAGGCACTTACAAGTTCTGTCAGCAATTCAGCCACAATCTCATTCTAACTATACGCTTCCACACATTTGTGTGATGCCACAGTGATGTCAGAGCAAATTCACAGGGCAAAAAAAGCCTGTTTCAGCAATTACTGTTTCTGCAACCAAGCTAGAAGTTCTTGACAATGCGGAAATATTTGTTGTTTTTTAATAGTGAAGCGTTTCCCATTAGGAATGTGGGCAGATTAGGTTTGAAATTTAAACTATTTGGGTGAAAGGTGGGTCATACTCTACCCAAAATCAAAAGGAATAAAATGAATAATTTAATAATCTTTTCTGGTCTATTGAATTTTTTTCTTTTTTTTTTTTTTTGCATGTGTTGCATTGATTTTAGGGTGAAGTATGATTTGGATATTTTACTGACAGTTCTTCATCCTTTTCAAAAGCATCACTCTATTAACATCCCTTTTGGGTCCGTTTTCTCCTTTACTTGGATTTATTCTTGTCTGTTACACTTCATCTTGACCTCCTCATTGCTCTCTTCTATGAGTAATTGTGCAGTGGTTCACTGATTTTCATGCAGGCCCAATGTACGGCTCTGACCAAAGTGAACAGGACCAGGAGAATGAAGAATACCCATGATGCATAAATCCCCTTATATTGCTGTGCATTCAGCCACGTACCAGCCTACAGAGAAAAAAAGGGAACGGAGTAAAGAAGTTTCCTTGGATTCTGAAATGCTCTTTGAAATAATGAACTTTAATTCTTACAATCAATCCCGCAGTCGTTATGATGAGAACCAAACACAACATAAAACATTTCAAACTCCGCTTTCTAGGGTACCTCTGGCCAATCGATGAGCTGTATGGATGAAAAGAATTTAATTTACTTGTAATCAATGCAACTGTGTGGTATTAAATAAAGGAAGGTATTTAACATACACTTTTCTGCAGTGTGGACATCGTGCCAATGTCCGATCTGTAAATTCTGTCCACTAAATCAACAACAAAGAGATATTATGTTACAGCTAGAGTATTAAGGCTATCATTAAGGCAAAATTAATCAATAATGCACTATGAAATGTTAACATATGAATAAAAAATATTTTTACCAGAAAAGTGTTTGCGCAGTGGCCACATGAAACCCTGGCACCGCTAGGCTGAGGATTCGGACTTCCAGCACCAAGATGAACTGGACCTAAATTGATAATTCGCTTACTGATCCCCCACCCCACAAAAAAAACACAGATAAAAAACAAAAACATTAAAAAACACTATTAATAATTAAAACTAATACTTTATTTGACTTTATCTATTAAAGTCCATTGAAAAAAATGACCATTTTTGACAACCATGGTGTATGAATAGGCACTACCATTCAAAAGTTTGCTGTCGATAAGATTTTTTAAATTAATGGTTTGGTGTCAATAAGAGTTTATTTTTTTTAAATGAATAGTTTGGTGTCAATAAGATTTTATTTTTTTTAAATGAATAGTTTGGTGTCGATAAGATTTTACTTTTTTTAAATTAATAGTTTGGTGTCGATAAGATTTTATTTTTTTTAATGAATAGTTTGGCGTCGATAAGATTTTATTTTTTTAATGAATAGTTTGGTGTCGATAAGATTTTATTTTTTTAATTGAATAGTTTGGTGTCGATAAGATTTTATTTTTTTAAATAAATAGTTTGGTGTCGATAAGATTTTATTTTTTTAAATGAATAGTTTGGTGCCAATAAAGATTTTATTTTTTTAAATGAATAGTTTGGTGTCGATAAGATTTTATTTTTTTAATGAATAGTTTGGTGTCGATAAGATTTTTTTTTTTTAATGAATAGTTTGGTGTCAATAAGATTTTATTTTTTTTAAATTAATAGTTTGGTGTCAATAAGATTTTATTTTTTTAATTGAATAGTTTGGTGTCAATAAGATTTTATTTTTTTAAATGAATAGTTTGGTGTCGATAAGATTTTATTTTTTTAAATAAATAGTTTGGTGTCGATAAGATTTTATTTTTTTAAATGAATAGTTTGGTGTCGATAAGATTTTATTTTTTAAAATAAATAGTTTGGTGTCAATAAGATTTTTTTTTTTTAAATTGAATAGTTTGGTGTCAATAAGATTTTATTTTTTTTAAATGAATAGTTTGGTGTCAATAAGATTTTATTTTTTTTAAATAAATAGTTTGGTGTCAATAAGATTTTATTTTTTTAAAATGAATAGTTTGGTGTCGATAAGATTTTATTTTTTTAAATAAATAGTTTGGTGTCGATAAGATTTTATTTTTTTAAATAAATAGTTTGGTGTCAATAAGATTTTATTTTTTAAATAAATAGTTTGGTGTCAATAAGATTTTATTTTTTTTTAAATGAATAGTTTGGTGTCGATAAGATTTTATTTTTTTTAAATGAATAGTTTGGTGCCAATAAAGATTTTATTTTTTTAAATGAATAGTTTGGTGTCGATAAGATTTTATTTTTTTTAATGAATAGTTTGGCGTCGATAAGATTTTTTTTTTTTTAATTGAATAGTTTGGTGTCAATAAGATTTTATTTTTTTAATTGAATAGTTTGGTGTCAATAAGATTTTTTTTTTTTTAATTGAATAGTTTGGTGTCAATAAGATTTTATTTTTTTAAATGAATAGTTTGGTGTCAATAAGATTTTATTTTTTTTAAATGAATAGTTTGGTGCCAATAAAGATTTTATTTTTTTAAATGAATAGTTTGGTGTCGATAAGATTTTATTTTTTTAATGAATAGTTTGGCGTCGATAAGATTTTTTTTTTTTTAATTGAATAGTTTGGTGTCAATAAGATTTTATTTTTTTAATTGAATAGTTTGGTGTCAATAAGATTTTATTTTTTTAAAATGAATAGTTTGGTGTCGATAAGATTTTATTTTTTTAAATAAATAGTTTGGTGTCGATAAGATTTTATTTTTTTAAATGAATAGTTTGGTGTCGATAAGATTTTATTTTTTTAAATGAATAGTTTGGTGTCGATAAGATTTTATTTTTTAAATAAATAGTTTGGTGTCAATAAGATTTTTTTTTTTTAATTGAATAGTTTGGTGTCAATAAGATTTTTTTTTTTTTAAATGAATAGTTTGGTGTCAATAAAGATTTTATTTTTTTAAATGAATAGTTTGGTGTCGATAAGATTAAATTTTTTTAAATGAATAGTTTGGTGTCGATAAGATTTTATTTTTTTTAAATGAATAGTTTGGTGTCGATAAGATTTTAAAAAAAAAAAATCAAACACGCAGCCCAGCCCAGGTGAGAAAAAGTAAGACAAAAATAACAATGCATTACTTTCAATAAAAAGTAACTAAGTAACACAATTGGTTACTTTTTCAGGGACTGATGCAATATTTGAACTAATTACTTTTAAAAGTAACTTTCACCAACCCTGGTGATGATGGTCATCACAACAGTCTTCAGTGTCACATGATCCTTCAGAAATCATTCTAATATGCTGATTTGCTGCTCAAGAAACATTTATTAATATTATCAATGTCGAGTTAATATTTCTTCAGGATTCTTTTTTGTAATATAACAAAAGTTGTTATTGTCACTTTTGAGCAATTTAATGTATCCTTACTAAATAAAGGTATTCATTTATTATTGTTTGTAACATTTGAATGGCAGTGTAGTAAATAACTGTACAGTATCTATCTGATATCACCAGTGTATGTTCCAAATACTGTTGTAAGAGTCACGAATTATGGTAATGTCTCCTTTCAAATTCTCTCACCAGTAAGGTCGAGGGCAGGCGATCCTCTGCGAGGTAACTTTACAGATGAGAAGGCAGTTACACGGACACCTCACATACTTCTTTCCTGCCGGAGCATTCTTTATGGGCTAGATAAATGAGGAAGTGGTATCACAGTCTTTCCCTTAAATCTAGTATAGTTTTGTCACCTCACTAAAACATCAAACACAATCAAACACACGAATGGAAACCAAAATGAATGTGCTTGTTAACTCACTGTAGCCTCATTGCAGACGCCGCATTTGACCACATGCTGGTGGATTTTGCCCTCCACACTAATAAGCGACTGACACACTCTGCAGCTGATGACAGGAGCGCTGCCGCTCTCCGGAGAAACCCAGTGGGGAGTACGGTGGAGGAGCCTCGCCCAGCATCAGCAAGGGAGGAGCTGACGGGAAATCTGGGATGGAAAGAGAGCATGAGAAAGGATGCAAGGTGACGGCAGACAGAGACTGTAAGTACTGTAACTAAAAATGACAATGTTTCCTTTCCAATATTATTAACAGATGCAAAGATTAACCTTTCTTGCACAAGTAAACCTCATTACTTAAGTAAGTGTCTGTATGTTGCCTGTGACAATGGGAAGAAATTAATAAATTATATATTCAATTGAATATATGACAAACTTTTTACTAATATCAGAATGCAAAGAGATAAGAATAATATTATTGAACATTCGCTCGAAACATTTTGACACGACATCATTAATGTTTGAAAAAAGAAAAATAAATACATTTAAAGAAAATATAAATTTCAGACTTAGTCTGACAATAAAGCATCATATCGTAATAGACTTTACACTATAGAAATGACATTCAAACTTCATTTTTCACTTAAATTATTAATTAAGTTCATATAAATTATGAACACAATTAAATGTTAAGTAAAATACTTAAGACATTTAAATAATGGATAATGCAAAAAATATCTGAATACATAGATAGAGATAGTATTCCTCACCAGTAAAAGGTTTATTCAACATCATCCCTTCATTACTAACTATATTAACTGTTTTATTGCCATTTTTAATGCATTGTTTGTGCATAGTCAGCTACGCTGTGTGTATATGGTTACATGATTACATTATCATTAAGTAGTCCTACAGTTCCAGGCTGAGAGTCAGAATACTGATAAGCCTGAGGGCAAAAATCCTGATTCCTTTGAGTCATGAGATTCAGGTGTACGGTTTAATCTGGCACTAATCTACTTGTAGTGCCCTCAGGATCTGATGAGTACAGATTACTGCAAATTAAATCACATAATCAGCATATGTGACTGCGTACAGTGAAATCAAGAGAAGTCAAATTAAAAATGAATAAATAAGGGCACTCAATAGTTCGCTGCCTACATAGGCAGCATGCGAGCGTGGGCATCATCACAAACTGAATTGAATACAATAGTTCTTTCGAATTTACTTACGATGCCAAAAATGCTGTGTATGCAACATTAGACAGCTAAATATGATTTTAGACACATCCAGTGCTGGACTCACTCTGTGGTTTGGTCGGAGGTCGGTAGGTCTCGTCCACCGGTGTCAGCGCGTTCATTCCATCGCGACTGTCCGACAGCAAAGGCGATCGCTCACCGTCGGCCATCGCGTAAACCAGCACAGGTCCGCAACAAAAAGTCCGCTGTAGATGTTGGTGTTTCCTGCTGGTAAATGTTTGTCACGGAGCGCAAAAGTGATACGTGAAAGTAAAGCTCCAGGAAGCGTCACGTAATCACATGATTTTTGCTACCAGGAAGTGGACAACACAAATAACAACACAAGCGCGTGATCGCGGATTGGGCCAATAGGAGACGAGCTCACGAAGATTGAAATATTAATATAATATCCCGTTTTAATTAGCTCTCTCTCATTTACGTGTGCTGTGCTTCGAGTGAAATATTAATGTTCACCACTCCCTATACACCGCTTTTTAAAAAGCTGTACTAGAGAATGCCATACACGAGTTTATTATTTTATTATTCTGTAATAACATAAATGTGATAAATGACAAAAAATACTACCTTTACTACATACACTAATATATATATATATATATATATATATATATATATATACATATATTATATAAATAATATATATAAAAAATACATTCCTGCCATTCAAATCAATAAAAATGAGTAATTGTGAAGCTCTATTATTATTGTTGATATCCTGAATAATACACAATGATCTATATTTAACACTTCAGGTTTATTTCGACTTAAACTTGATTTTCAAGCGAAAAAAGCCAGAATATAAAAAGATGTCTTTTACTTCACATAAGTCAGAGCAGTATTTAGACACACACAAAATCCACAAATAAATTACAATAAATATCAATGTAAACATGATCAATATACATGTTCATCTGTTATGTACACACATCCCTCAAGCTGTCCATAGAACAAAAAACAAGCACTTCAAAAAGTAGTCCAGTACCCTGAAAATGCAGCAACACTTTTGTCAGAAATTAAAGTTATAAAATACATCTTTATGTACAATCCTTATGTAAAATGTACAGTCCATGTACTCACTAACACAGAATAAAAACATGTATGATTAAATGAAAATTAAATCCACTATTTATCCTGGGTTATATGAAAAGAAAACATTTTGAACACAGAAGTGAAAAAGATCCAGGTTTGTAAAGAAAGTCCCTTTTGTAAACGTATTTGTTTCTCAGTGTGTGTTAGAGAGACAGATGAGCAGTCACACACACACACACACACACACACACACACACAGAGAGAAGCACTCTTCCTTCATAGCTGAAATTTGCACCTCAGTAACATAATTTTCAGTGCCCTACACATGATGTGATACTGATGGAAAGTTCAAAGGAACTGATGAAAAACTGGTTAGTGTTACACATTGTAATCAGGAAGTGCTGAATAACTGATGCCACCAACAGAAGGAGGGGAGGAATGGAGCGGGAACAGCCAACATAGTATAGAACCTGTAAACATGAGAGAAATACAAATGGAAAAACATTTATCATTATATGCACTACCATACAAAAGCTTGATTTTTAATAAAAGTATTTTAAACCAATTATACTTTTACTCAGCAAGGAGTCATTAAATTGATCAAAACTGACAATAAATACATTTATAATAACCAAGTCAGCATATTAGAATGATTTCTGAAGGATTATGTGACACTGAAAACTGGAGGTATGATGCTGAAAACTCAGCCTAACCATCACAGGAATACATTACATTTTAAATAATTTCGACCCCAAACTTTTGAGTGGTTGTATAACATTATTCCTCAATACTTTGGATTTCTGACAGTGACAGTGATGCAATTCTAACAACAAGCTTGAAGGATCAGAACAGGGGTGTTCTAGAAAGCAGGTTATGCCACATATCTAGGAAAGTTTAAGAATAAATAAACAGATAACCTACATTTTTGGTTCCAGAGAAGGAAGTAACTTTCAGGGTGAGCAAGAAGCCATAGCAACTTACTCTCAAACAAAAGCTGCTCTGGAGCTGGAACTTTATATAGATATATTGTCTTTGGATCAGTTTTGAAAAAAACTATATAATCCTTGCTCACAGTCATCAAAGACATATTTCTGCGACATTGAAGTACAGTACGTAGAAAGAGCAAAGCAAAAA
Organism: Opsariichthys bidens; assembly: GCA_037194245.1. Classification (NCBI taxonomy): domain Eukaryota; kingdom Metazoa; phylum Chordata; class Actinopteri; order Cypriniformes; family Xenocyprididae; genus Opsariichthys; species Opsariichthys bidens. The sequence goes on along the minus strand of CM074293.1, from coordinate 8,189,911 downwards.
AAGATAAGATTAAAATGATTGCACAACAGCTCAATAGGTGGTGATATGCACCGAGAATATAACTCGGCATTAAACAAAAGAAGAAAAAAAGAATTGAGAGCTTCTTCTTAGCGTTTGTTTCCATGGTGACTCCTGTAATCAGTGATCCATTGATGATGATGTCTTTATCTACTCATCATGCGCACGAGTTAACTCTGGGTTACCAATAGGAGTTTGATTAAATTAACTCTTCACAGGAGCTTTGGAACCGATATTTCCAGAGTGAGCAAGATTTGAGTAATCAGCCGAGAGTTCAGTGTGTATTTGATGGTAAGTTGAAGGGTTAGTTCTCCCAAAAATGAAATTTCTGTCATGAATTACTCGCTCTCATGTTTTTCCACACCCGTAAGATCTTCGTTCATCTTCTCAACACACGTTTCTGATGATATCTTTGTGCTTTCTGACCTCCCTATACAGCAATGACGTAACCAATTTCAAGGTCCAGAAAGGTGGTTAGAGATTGCTAAAATAGTCCATGCGACTACAGGGGTTCAAACTTAATGTTATGAAGTGACGAGAATTAACGACTTCATTCATCAATTTCTTCTCTTCCATGCCAGTTTCTGGCACTTTTCAAGTTGTAAACACAGTGCAGCACTTCCGGGTTCTTCCGGGCAGTATTACTCAGTATTAGCCGGCTCCTGCGCCAGCATCTCACGCATGCGTCGTGCTGCTCGCCTGAACAGCATCAGTCAATAATGAGCCGGCGGTATGATGTAGGACCTGGAAGCGATGCACTGTTTACTAAGTGAACAGCATAGGAGATTGACTGGGAAGAGAAGAAATTGTTGAATAAAGTTGTTATTTTTTTCTGTTTTTGCACAAAAATTATTCTCGTCACTTCATAAAATTAAGGTTGGACCACAGTAGTCACATGGACTATTTTAACCATGTCTTTACCACTTTTCTGGGCCTTGAAATTGGTTGCTGTCTATGGGTAGGTCAGAACGCTCAAAGATTTCATCAAAAATATCTTAATTTGTGTTCCGGAGATGAACGAAGGTCTTACGGGTTTGGAACGACATGAGGGTGAGGAATTGATGACAGAAATGTCATTTTTGGCGAACTAACCCATTAACCTTGCTTTCTTGAATACCCCCGAAATGCTAAAAAGTTAAACTCACCCCGTCCAAAAACCTCTCTCAGCAGTGCAATTTTTGGCTTTCTTGTGTGTGTAATGTGTGTCGGGTGGGGGTTGTTGGGTTTGTCTTTCATTAGCCTATTCCTCATCTGCTCAATGGGCGTCTCATCTGTTATAATGGACACCAGCTGGGGACAAAAACAAGAGAGAGACAGATGACAGATCATCAGATGCAAAAACATTTAAATTTCAACAATTACATAAGATTTACATGAAGAAAATAGTGTTTAGAAGACCAAAAGAAAAGAGTTTTACACCGTGTCTACACCAGACGTGAGCAGCGCAACAACACGACAAAAGCAAATAGAACCCATTATTAACAGTGATGCTGTCTACACTAGATGTGGCGCAGTGCGGCAAATTCCTGACAGTAAACTGATGCCCTGTTTTATTTCTGACATACTTCAAGCGCTCACACTACTTGCAGACAGCCTAAAGATGTTACGTCCCAAGTAGAAATGGAGTTAGGCAAGATTAAGTTTAATACTTTAGTTCCGCAAAATAGCCACTTTGCACTTTTTTTCATTCTATTGTCTGTGCATGAGAATCAAGACAACACAACATCATCTTCGCAATTTAATGGTGGATAAATGTTTAAATAAATCCAAGAATATCGCAATTCAGAATTCAACTAAAGGCAAAAAGACCAGTAGCATTACGATATGAAATATTACAATTATGTCACTGCTGTTCGATTGCTGAAAATTCTTTCAAGTCTGTTCTAATATTCTTTAAAAAAGTATTGTGTTAAAATAAATTAATTCAAAAGGACTACAAATTACAAGCATTTGTGGAGAAGAATAAATGTTATTTTCATATAAACAAGTTTTTTTTCCTCCTTCCAAAGGAAGTTAATGGTAACCAAACTGTTTGGATCCCAACATTTGCACATTATCAAAATATCCTCTTTTTTGTTCTGCAAAGGAAAATTATGCATTCAGGTTTGTAACGACATGAGGGTTTGTAAATGATTAAAATTTTTAGGTGAACTATACCTATAAAGAGTATTATTACAGCCTCCCCATGCAAACACGGTAACTAAGAATGTAAGTACAATACTGTAGTGTGTGAATTGGTATTTTTCAAAATATTAGCCTATAATTTTAACATATGGTACAAAACATATGCTCCCACTGAAGCTATATAATGTTGAAGCATACCTGGTCATAAAATATCACCAAGACAAAAACTCCAAAAAGTATTGACTCCACCAGCAGAATGATATAATGTGCCCTTCAGAACAAACGACCAAGAACAGTGTGAGAGAAGCAAAAAGCTAACAAAAGCAATATTGATAACAATATAGATAATCATTATATAGTAAATCAATACATTGTAACTTACACAATGAGATGTTTGCTGGGAGCTTCTTCTCCCTCTTTATCTCCATCTCCCTCTCTTTCACTCCTTATTCTCCACACCCATGCTGACACCACCAGCGCCATGGAATACAAGCTGGCCATGCCTACAGGAGAGAAATGGAAAATCAAATCTACCTCCAACTGGGGATCCTCATGTTCTTAAACAGGGGTGTCCAATACTGCCACTGAAACGTCCTAAGCACTTGATCACTTGGAATCCGCTATGGAGTCGATTTATTTATTTATTTCCCTTACAAAATTGTTTAATGCAGCATTATATATGCATATATGTGTGTGTTAAAAAAAAATTTTTAAATGTATATACCATAGAGTTGTTTGTGGTTGTGTAAATTAAACGCGATATGTGCTGATGTCACAATCGTGTTGCGTTGTGGGATATGGAGCTGCCTGAAGTGTACATATGAAATAGATTTTGACAGAGGGAGCAAGGGACTGTCGATATAAACTTCCCTTGTCCACTTCACTAAGTGGAACATAAATCAAAATGGCAGCAGGGCTTCCCCCGAGGGAAAGTGCTTGGGGAAGTTCGCAAGTGCTAGTCTAAAACTAGAGTGGAACTTTGGGTGTCCAAAGTCGGTCCAGGAGAGCCACTGTCATGCAGAGTTTAGCTCCAACTTGCCTCAACACACCTGACTGGAAGTTACTAGTATGCCTAATAAGATCTTGATTAACTGGTTCAGGTGTGTTTAATTGGGACTGGAGCTGAACACTGCAAGACAGTGGCTCTCCAGAAGCAGGTTTGGACACCCCTGTTCTTAAAACACCCCATGTTCTTAAAACTCACCTGTGTAGAAGAGGAACTGAATGAAATATTTCTGATTGAGCTCTCCAACACAGTTATTGATCCTATGAAAGAGCAAACACATACTAAACATACATTAAACAGAGACATGACAAAAACTGTAATGGGAAAACATTATTTTGAGGTGTCGTGTCTATGTACTTCAAAAAAGATATTATATATGTTATGCACAATGTACTTATTGTGTTCATGTTGGTGGTATGGTTGGGTATAAGGGTGGATTAAGAGGTAAATTATAGCTGTAGGTATTTTTTAATTAAAAGTACGGTGTGAAGACATGTATGCAAGTGTGCTTTTTTTGTTGTTGCATTTTTAGCTTTTTTAGTGTAATGTAACTGTTTGAGAATAAGAAAGATCTCCAAATTTACTCCAAAGGGAGTTCCCCTTTTTATTGCCAAACACGGTCTCTGAACTCCTTGAAACGCCCAGATTGTAGTCTTGTAACGTACACATCACAATATTCTTAATTTAAATAATTTCCACAAAAGAAAATAATTCCTGCTAAAAAAAAGGGGGGCGAGGTCTGGTTGAGTTGCGTTAGGAGTGTCCATAAATGTCAATACACTTACGCTATATTATACATAGCCAGAAACAACAGATAAATATACATTCAAGTTGTTAACAAGGACCAATGGAGAACGAGGAGAGACTGACCACGGGCAATGATGGTCCATTCTCCTGATACAGCGCTGACAAACTCTGCAGTGATGGGCTCGAGGAGGCCGATATGTCTCACACCGACTGCACACCGTCCAGCCCTCACAGCCCTGATCAGAACCAACACAATATTAAAGACATGTCACAGAGAAAATGCACAGTGAAATGAGATATAATAATATAAACAGAATACACATACTCTGCACACTAAACAAAGTATGTGAACAAGCTGAAAGGACCGCTATGAAATCAATAACTACAACATAAACAGTAAAGAAAATAACATTTGCAAAATGGTTATATTTACACAACACAAATACAAATGAAATATAGTTAAAGTAGTAAAGTGACACTCACTCTGTCATTTAGACGGCTGGACTGGGACCTCAAGTCAGAGAAGTCAATGGCCGTCTCAGGTAGAGGAACCATACCTTTAATGGTAAATGTTTACAATGATTAACCCAGTAATGCCTGATATTTCAACTAGTTAGAAAAACTGTTTTTTTTTAACCTTTAAACAAAATAGAAAATAATATAAACATTTGTGTTTCAAGTTGTGTGTCATGTTTGATGCGTCAGGCTTTTAAGGCCCTGTAATAATGATATCGAGAGCTCACATTCAAGGCCAAAAAATTATTTAGAGGCCTAAACTGAGTAAAAATTTGCAATTTGGAGCAGATGTTATTTATATAGCTTATAACAGTTTAGCAGACTACATTCAATGCAAATAAATCTGTCACTAAACCTCAAAATAATATGTCTTATTTATATAATATTTAAATGCTTAATTTTATTATCAAAGTTCTGTAATTGTGGGCGTAAAATATACAATCCAATGCAATTCAGTGACAGTTGAGAGATAAAAATGTTCCTCAGAAGCCTGAGGGATCATTTTTGATTCCTGCATTTTAGCATGATTTTTCTACAAAATTATGTATTGATAATCAAGTAAACCTAAGTTGCTTCAGTTCATCGTGAAATATTACAAACAATATAAAAGTTTCTTACGTTTACTTTATAAAAATCATTAAAGATTTCACAGCAAAAAGACAAGGGTACCACAGTTTTACGATGGAGGTTTATGGAATTATACTAATTTTACTTGCTCAAAAATCAAAGTATGAATTATCAATCAGAGGGTCAAAAGATTGTGTAAAGCAGGTTTTAAAGTAAAGATGAGATTAAAGAGGAGGCTTAGAAAGTAATGCATCAAATAATAATATTTACAGGGTTAATACACAATCCGTGTATGAATCAAAGCAAGAGAAAAAGTGTTTGGTAACACTTTAAAATAAGGTTCATTAGTTAAACATTAGTTAATGTATTAACTAACATGAAATAAACATGAGCAATACATTTGTTACAGCATTTACTAATCTTCGTTAACGTCAGTTAATGAAAATACAGTTGTTCATTGTTTGTTCACAGTGCATTAACTAATGTTAACAAGATTTTAATAATGTATTCGTAAATGTTGAAATTAACATTAACAAAGATTAATAAATGCTGTGTAAGTGCAGTTCATTGTTAGTTCATGTTAACTAGTGTAGTTAACAAACATTATTTTAAAGTGTTACCAAGTGTTTAAATAAGACAAAGCAATGTTTCAGGACACTTACCAGGGTCGGAGAACACTGCTTTTGAATGGCACGCCAGAAGCAGCAACAAAATAATATTGAACACAGATCCATGGAGAGTGCACCATACACTAAACACAAAGAAAGTAAACATACACTTTACACGCTGAAATACCCGTAAGCACAAACACACACAGCCACAAAATGTATTTAAATTCAGTCATTTTGTTTCCTGGTATTGCTAGCTACTAAAAAAACCTACTTATGACCTACTAATGGCCAAATTAATGACTAATTCATACCCACACGTGGTGGAGAGATGAATTTACCACTATTATTAGACTATGTAAATATTGATTTACATTAGTTGGAAAGCCTACTCTCATTACACATGCTTTAAATCACTAATAAGCTTTGTTAAATGTAACTACTTGCACAATAGTTTGAGAGATACAATGCAATTCAGGTCTTTAGGTTCTGGTCATATAATTAGAATATCATCAAAAAGTTGATTTATTTCACTAATTTCATTCAAAAAGTGAAACTTGTATATTACATTCATTCATTACACAAAGACTGATATATTTCAAATGTTTATTTCTTTTAATTTTGATGATTATAACTGACAACTAAGGAAAATCCCAAATTCAGCTCTCAAAAAATTAGAATATTGTGAAAAGGTTCAATATTGAAGACACCTGGTGCCACACTCTAATCAGCTAATTAACTCAAAACACCTGCAGAGGCCTTTAAATGGTCTCTCAGTCTAGTTCTGTAGGCGACACAATCATGGAGAAGACTGCTGACTTGACAGTTGTCCAAAAGATGACCATGGACACCTTGCTCAAGGAGGGCAAGACACAAAAGGTCATTGCAAAAGAGGCTGGCTGTTCACAGAGCTCTGTGTGCAAGCACATTAATAGAGAGGTGAAGGGAAGGAAAAAATGTGGTAGAAAAAAAAAAAGTGTACAAGCAAAAGGGATAACCGCACCCTGGAGAGGATTGTGAAACAAAATCCATTCAAAAATGTGGGAGAGATTCACAAAGAGTGGACTGCAGCTGGAGTCAGTGCTTCAAGAACCACTACGCACAGACGTATGCAAGACACGGGTTTCAGCTGTCGCATTCCTTAGTCGTCAGTTATAATCATCAAAATTAAAAGAAATAAACATTTGAAATATATCAGTCTGTGAGTAATGGATGAATATAATATACAAGTTTCACTTTTTCATTGGAATTAGTGAGATAAATCAACTTTTTGATGATTCTTATATTATATGACCAGCACCTGTACTAAATATAATGAAGTAAATATTAAAGACTTACAGGTAAAAATTATGTCACATAAACATTTCCTCAAGTAGCGAGTCTAGGTTATGCTCCTTTGCTAGATTATACAAACATTATGCGTTTTACCGTTTGCAAATTGTATTGTTTATTTTGATCTGTCATCTTTGACGTTTTCATCCAGTATGTATAGCAAAACGCGGGACAGGTGGACACCCTAAATTATACACGTTATTCCAAAGTACTCAAACAATACCACGGTGCATGTAAAAAAAAAAACACCCTATATATCATATGACTATCGAGTAACAGAGACTGAAAGTGTAGTAAACACACGCTGAATGGAGCTCTACAGCAGTCTGACGCGTCGAATGCTAGTTGCTAAACGCACCGCGAACATTTTTCATGGAAAAACGGATCAGAACGCCGATCATAAACACGAACTCTTCTTTTGAACGACTGTTGATCTCGTGAGAAGCGGGTGCTGCTACATCTGGCTCTTCAGAGACTTGTTTACGGAGTACTCACCTTCCTGAATACGCGGGGATCAGGACATACTGAATCACAACATAGTCGGCATAAAAGACGCTGAAATAAGTTAAAATGAGACAAATAAAGCCGCACGGGTCTCGCCGACAGCGAAACGCAGCCATCTTCCCGATGACGTCACTGAAGGACGAGTGTTACGTAGCCCGCGTTGTCCGTCATCCGTCTATTTCGGACCACCTGTAAACGTTTTTTTATTTCTGGTTTCTGCTTATCGTTTTTTTTTTTTTTAAAGACTACATTAAAACAACAGCACAAGCTTGAGTAACTTTGTTTTTCTCATACAAGTTATATAATACTTTTTATATATATATTTATATACACATACATACACACACACTCCCTCTCACAAGCACTCATTTAAGCACTGTTTTAATCAACTCATCACACAGATTGTTGGAATGACAAACATATTTATTTTAATTTCCAATCACAGTACAACTAGTTTCTCGTTTAGCGCGATCTGAGCTTGAGTGAGATTCGCCAGGTAGGTCACCATCAACAGATCCTGCAAAGAGAGAGGAGAGTCTGAGAACTTCAGAAGCACAGGCACACAATTTTTATTTAGCAGACCAGCTAAGGAACCATTGAATCAGATTCACACTGCACTGCCAAACGCTGACAACGATCTGTTTTTTTGTCAGGAATTTCCAACCATCTTTCCAGAAGTGGAAGTCAAAAACAAAATTTAACTACATAAAATTTCTGATATTTCCATGACTCTGGGAACCCTGATATTAAATCATGTCAAAAATATATAACATCATTTTGCACTGAATGTCACCCACATTAATGTTGGAGTTCAGCATGCTCTCAAAGTCTTCTGCTGTAATCTTGGGCACTTTGTTCACAAGATCCATCAGGAAACGGCCAACACTGTTATCTGCCATCACTTTACCAGACTAGGAAAAAAAAACGTTGTCATTAATCAATACAATCATATACTCTTGTGATTTGTTATATTATATATATATATAAACTGAAATGAAATGACTCTATAGGGGCTTTTGCACCAGGTAGTTATAGGAACGAGTCAGATCCCCTACAATAAAATGTTCCCCAGGGCCATTTTCATGGTTGCATTCGCACCGCCAGCACAAATCTTAAAGTGATGTAAGCCGGCCGACAGCATAGCATTCAACAACAACAATTGGAGAATAGAGGATGCCATGTTCAGAGCTCTGTTTTTGTTGTCGTGGGATGTGTGATAAAGGCGATGAAATGTAGACATAAGTTATGTGACGTAAAGAACAAAACAGAAAGCTAAGTGACTAAATCAACAACTTGCGGTGCTACATATCCCCCAAAAGCCATTCCTAGAACTAAACTCATTCCTAGTTCCTGTGGTGTGAACATGCCAAAGAATGGGTATTTCCATTATTTTTTCTAGGAACTATGAAAAGGTTGCTCCAGTGCAAAAGCCCCTTATGAAGGTATAAGAAATTTACTCAGAATAGGTAAATAATTCCAAATAGGTCACCAAAAAAAAAAAAAAAAAAAAAAATGTTATTTCCCAAAATGACACTCACCAGCACATCTTCTATGTATGCAAGCACTGTGGTCAGCATTTCCTGTATGCGTCCTGCGGCACCAGCTACCTGGGCCAGATCTGTGGTCAGTCCGTTGGTGCGACTGGGAGATGCACGAGTCCTCTGTAGAAGGTCAACTGTAGAGAGATGCGTTCAATCCATTTTAAGAATGTGCTCAAAAGAAAATGAGCCATTCTTAAAACATGCAAAATAACATTCCAAGCCAAAATATAGTGGAAACCAGTAACGCCATTCAATTTAAATAATTGAATAAGCGACAAAATATTTATAATTGGGGGAAAAATAACTGACCTCCAATGCGCTCTGTGTCGTAGTAAACGTACTTGACTGTCAGTGGGGTGAACATGACACCAACTGTCTTGCCCGGGACGCCCATCTGTGAACTTAGAGCACAAACAACAAATTTAAAAAAACCTATCGCAGCAGAGGACATCAGCAAAAAATAATCTACCTTGGTCCAGATGATAATACCTGACATTAGGTACACTAATTAAACTTTAGTTTCAGCTTGATGATGCACAGCCGAAATAGCATGTCAAAGTCAAGAAGAACCGAATGAGCCGGTTCAACCAACTGTCGAAGTTTGCCGAGGATTACCAAGGACTCAAAAAAAGAGTGAAAGTCTGTGTTCACACAAATATATCTTTTTATTTGAAGGTTTCATTATGCGTTGAAACAAATTAATGTATTTGAATGTTTCAATGATATAATATGACACAGAGTTGTTCGAAAAGAAACGCATAGTGACATTGTTGCATGATGACATCTGAAAAAGGAACCTATGAATCGGCTTTATGAGCCGAACTATCTGAAAAGAACCGGTTCGCAACAATGAATTGGACTTTGCATCATTACCTGACATAGGCACGGATGTTCATTTTGTTGCTCTGCAGTGCCGTGTCCACGGTGAGGTGAATGGGGTTTGGAGCCTCTCGGCTGTAGTACTCATGGATCAGAACGGAGTGCTCCGTGATGTCATATCCTGTGGCATACCTGCAAAATAAAAGAACACTTATTATTTCTGCGTCCCAATTCGACAGGAAGCTGTGGGGCATACTACTTTGTCATAGATGCGTTTTAACCGACCGCTCTGAGGCTTGGTTGCACGTGTCCTGTCACTGTTTAAACAGCCCTGTCAATCATCTTTTCGCAGTTAAAATTCTCCACATTTAATTCAATAATATCAGAGATAAATGTGGTAGGATGTTGATATGCCAGCATTAGGTGACACTTTATTTTACTGTGTCATTGTTACATACGTTACATGTTGTTAAGATAGTAATAACTATGAATTATGCATAATTACATGCCACTAATCCTAAACCAACCCAAACCCTCATCCTAACCCTATTGTAAGTACATGTAGTTACTTAATATTACTCAGTACTTGAATGTATAATTACAGTGTAACAAAGACTCTCATGTGTTTGCTGCATAATGATGTATATTTGAAAAATAATGACTAAATGTATCTTTAGTTCACAATGTTGTTGCAGATTAAATATGTGAATTACATTGAATAAATGTTTTCTTCAGGTTAAATCACATGTGAAATCCCTCTCTACTCAACCATTGGTCTCACATCAACCACGTTTGTCGTTTTTTTTTTTAGTTTTAGGCAATTAAAAGGTTGGTTCACCCCAAAAATGAAAATTCTGTCATTAATTACTCATCCTCAAGTCGTTACAAACCCTTAAGACCCAAGTTCATCTTCGAAACTCAATTTAAGATATTTTTTATTAAATCTTGAGAGGTAACCGACTGGTCCATAGACAGCAATATAATCAGCACTTTCAAGGCCCGGAAATGTATTAAAGACAATGTCAAAATAGTAAACAGAGAACTTTATGAAGTAACGAGAATACTCGGTGTACAAAAGTCACTGTCAGTCTCCTACGCAGTTGCTGCAGCAAGAGTCCGTGTTCGCATCCGAATGCTGGCTCAGTATTGACCAAAGCTAATCATGTGAGTACCACGAAGCATGCGTGTGATGGTGACGCAGGAGCCAGCCAATAATAAGTCACGTGGACTATTATAACAATGTCTTTAATACCTTTCCGGACCTTGAAAGTGTTAATTATATCTTAATTTGTATTCACAGTTCCTATTCCCGGAGCGAACGCAACCAGGAACATGGCCCGGGGAAGAAATTAGTTCTCAGGAACTATCCTAGTGGTTAGTTCCTATAACTACGGTGCGAAAGCCCAGAGGGTCCCACTAGCCAAAATAAATTTTTATTTTAGTTAACGTTTATTTTATTTCAAGTGTTTTATTTTTAACAATAAAACTGCTTTGAGATTAATTAGTAGGAAACCTAAGATGATATCAAACTCTTTAGCATGAGTGGCCACATACCATCCAATAATGACTTCACTCGGTGAAACCTTCTTATGAAGCTCGTACATGTTCTTGGCGAACTCCATGTCAACAGCCACCTATGAGAGAGACAATGTAAATAAGGATACCATCACTTTTGTTTGAAGGATGATGTTTTTGAAATTCATGTACAATGATATTTTCATGAGGGTTCTGTAAAGCACATCCAATAATATGAAGGTAATACGTCAACAAATTACAGAGCCCCTAAAGGGACGTGGTGGTGGAAAAAAAATGAGATTGGAGGAATTTTTTTTTAAAGAAATCTTTTGCGTTCCTTCGCAAAGATGTTTGTACTGTTGTAAGTATGTAAACTGCATAACATCAAACGAACATGCCAAACTAAGTGTTGTAGTACAGGGGTTCTCAAACTTTTTAGCCCACGACCCCCATGATAAATGCGCTGCTGCTCACACACGCGCTCATTCTAATCCGACGGTCAACGTGTCCGAAAGAAACACTAAGTACTCGGTAAAGCATTTGTGTGTCATGCTGAATAATTCTTCCTAATTTCTCTCAGCATCACACATATAATGCAATATCAATGTCAGTTTTACACATCAAAACGATGTCCTTCATTTACAATAAACATTTCAATGTCATAATGTCACAATATCTTGAAGCTACTTGTGTTTGTGTGCATTTATAAATGTGCTTGCATTAGATATTAAGTGTGGATATTAACCACTGTTTCATTTTAAAGCAGGTATTATTTGTTTGTAGCCTCCAAACACCTTTAGCTTTAGCAATTTAGCAAACAACAGCGCGTGATGTACGTAACTTGATTGTGATTGACGCTGGCGTAATCTCGTATAATGTCTGGGAGAAAACTACAAATTTAATTTAAAAATTTTTAATCAGACTTTTCTGAAAACACCATTTAATAAGTATTGAATTAAATTAATTGCAACAAAAATATATAGAGCCTATATATTTTTTCCACTTAAAAAAAAAAAAAAATAGAAATCATCTCGCGACCCCCACTTTGGGAACCACTGTTGTAGTATAACCAGCAGGAGAGCAGTGAGGTTTTAACTGAGTTTTGTTACACTACAGTGTGTAACATTTAAGTTATTAATGACTATTTTTGTAGAAATGCTTTTCTGATATTGCACTTTTCAGACGGTCTCTTCGGACTTGACTCACCGCCGCCTGCTAATAGAGACCAATTTATATATTATAAGGCTTGTTTGAGGAATATTCAAACTCTAAATGAGCCGCGCATTATTATGTGTGTATTAATGCACGGAGCTGACTTAATAAACACTACTAACAGCCAGAGGGACATTAAACAGGAAGGTATTGTCCGAACTCACAACAGGTTTTACAAGGGAACGATAATATCTTTGCGTGCGAGGGAACGCAAAAGATTTCTTTAAAAAAATCCTCCCATCCCATTTTTTTCCCACCACCACGTCCCTTTAGGGGCTCCGTAACAAATACAGTGATAGATACCATGGTATTTTCTAAGTAATCTTTAGTATGCCACGGATACATCACTGTATTTCTCTCACGGGTGAGTGAGACAATGCAGTTTTACTCACCTCGTCTTCAGACTCATTGTGAGGGACTGAGAAGCAGTTGGTGACTTCGACTGAATGTTTGTCTGCTGTTCCTGTGTGACACACAAATTAAACCAGTTAAGTAACGCTGGTTTTTTAATTTAATGCGCATACGCTCTAACCCACTCCAGCGATTCTGCTGAACTACAACACATGCTTCACGAGACCAAACATCGCTGCTGTTGTCTTTATTAAAGCAACTATCTCGGATTTTACTCAGACAAATTACACGACCCACCTAATAATGTTCCAATCACACGACTTGCTCCCTCATTCCTACGCTCGTATGAGTCCGCAATCGATGCCAAAACCACCGGGTGGATTTTCACGACCGGGCCGTGGACCGCCATGATTTCATAAAGGAAGTGAAGGATGATGATAACCACAGAAGAAGAGCGAGTGCGTGATTCAGCACAGGGTTTGTACTACTACCCCCTAGCGGATGTAGTAAGTACAGTGGCGTGTCTGAGACCACACTGAAAATCTAGGATTTAAATTGTAATTTATTCCTGGGATAAACGCATTCTTAATATTTTTCCTTATTTCTAGGCCGCAAATAAAATGCGTTAACATGTGAATTCCTGACGTTAGATTTCCTTGCTTCCATGCTGTTTGTAACATTACTAGAAAAATCATCCTTGATAACATGGATCATTAGATTATGCCGAAATTCATGGAGTTCATGACAGCTCGAGTACTGCTGTCTTTGCAAAAGAGGGAATAGTCAAAAATCAACAATCCTATTATATACAGGCCTATCTATAATAGGATTGTGTGACTCGCTTCACAAGACTTGAGGAATAACTAGTGACAAACTTGTATACAAACGCAGGGCGCATGCGCCAAATGCTATTACAGCTCTCAAGGTCAAGTTTATAGGCCGATGCTTTAAAGATTTAGATAAATATGAATCTTTCTTTAAAAACATTCAGGCAAATTCAGCCAGTTCATTCATATCAAAAATGTTCTGCTGAGTCTTTCAGAAGTTGCTGTGCTGGTGGAGGATATTTGACCGTAAAACGTAAACAGCAGGTGGCGATAAAGTTCATTACTTTCACAGCCAAGTTTTCACAGCTTCATCAGACCATAGAAATATCTAAACATAGAATCCTAACTAGTGTCTGCTTCTATGGTAAAGACTAGAAGGGACACAGCTACGGCCGCTGGGCATGCGCACATCAATATTGCGTCATTTAATATTTATTTATTTTAATATTTATTTATTTAGGGTTGGGGTAGGTGTAGATGTTAATAAAAACACAATTTTATAAGTAGCACATTTAATTAACTGTTATTTATCCAGAGGTTTTGTCTCACTTCCGGCCGTAGCTGTCTCCCTTTTAGACATACTGGAACGGATATATCCTGCCCGTTACCACTCGAGAGCAAAAGTTGACTGTATTGTCCTTTTGTCCGAAAAAAAACACACACTATTTGGGGTGGGACACCTTGCTTGCCCAGAGAATTTAGGATGTTGTTTGGGACTTTTCAGGGGCAACCTGTTTGTAAACACTCATGATTTATTCAGCTCCGTTTGTTGCTACTGGATCAGCAGCTTTAAACACGAATCTAATATGCAAATGACTGCCGCCTCTGGCCGGTCAACTGTGTAGAGTGACTTAGTAGTTAACTATTGAATTTGTGCTACAGGCAGATAAATTGCAGCCTGAACTATTAAAATGGCCATTTTTGTTCTCAACGAAATATGTATGTTCCCCAAAGCAGTGTCATACCACTCATACAGAAAAGTGCGCTGCATTAAAATAATAATAGCCTAATTACAAAAAAAAAAAAAAAAGAGAGAGAAAAACTTAGAATCTCAGAGTGTTGTGCAGTTGGTTAATACCTGTCAGTCACATTGGTTCATTATAGTTCAGTTTAGCTCACCATTGGCTAATGTTGCCAAGGGGTGTAGTTATTTTGCATATTATTTAAATATTTAATTCTATATGTAATAGTTAGATATAGCCCTACATTCAAATAAAAGTATTAATACTCATTTGGCCTAAATGTGGAGAATTTGGCAATTATTTTCAGCATGCATAATTTTTTATTTATATGAATGTCCGTAGGTTTATTACTAAAATGATTCAGTCCACAGTATTCCATACAGGCCATATTGAATACAACTGAAATGAAACTTCTGTATCCATGAAAAATGCATAAACCTCAGAATAATTAATTCTAATTCTAGTGGTTTTAAATGCTCAATTGATGCTCCTCGTAACTAAAGCACTGCATGAATGATATTAACATTTGCAACTGGAGCTACTGTTTACAATGCACATGGGACATTGACCATACTTATGTTCAACAAAGAGTTTCAAATGCCACATAATGATTTATCTTTTCATTTTACTGTCACTGTTTCAGAACAACAGATCCCAGCTCTTTTGTTTCTCTGAGCTGGACAACAACACCTTAAAGGTGGCAGAGCCTCTTGTCCTGCATTTGACCATCTGTCTTTTTGCACAGCCAACAGCCTGTTCTTTGACGGTTTCAGCTGCATACTTTGGTTCACTATCATGTCTTGGAAGATACTGTGTTCTTTTGGGATCTGGCTTAGTTGGAAATCACATATAGGGTTATGTTAGTCTGATGAATGCGAATCCAATTATCTGTATCCAGATTTTACACATCACAGCTCAGCTCATTTCCAATAAGGTTTAAATAACTAGAAATAAGTAGCGTGTACACACACACACACACACACACACACACACAATAATCCATCATCATCTCTCTGCTAGTGTGAAAAATTTGCTGAACATTTCTAACAGAATTTATTATCTTGGAAAAGTGTATTATTATTTTTATTATTATTATTATTATTAATTTAATAGTTCACAGAATAAATCTTTTTCCTGATTTTGTTAAAATGCAATATATGTTAGAATATATCTTTTCAAGCATGCAGTATATTGGACAAAACTTTATTAAAAATAAATTTTGTCTTTTTCCAAACATTTTCACATTACAGTCGTTTTTTCTCATTAGTAAAAGGAAAGTTTTTTTTTTTTAAAAACTTTTGAAAAATATGTTTTAGATAAATACTCTATATCAGTGATGTCCAGTCTCGCTCTTGGAGGGCCACTGTCCGGCAGAGTTCAACTCCAACTCCAATGAAATAGTCTCAGCCTCAGTGTCACGTATTGACCGTTGGCTGAACATCTGATACATACAGAAGCCCCTCACTGCAGGGGGCGCAGACGGGAGGGTTTAGTGATATGTAAAGTGTAGGAGTTGATCCAGATCCAGGGGGTGGAGATTAGGTTTAGATGCAGGTTTAGATGCAGGGGGCGGAGATGGATAGGTTTAGAGATATGTAAAGCGTTAAGAGTTGGATCTAGTGTTCTGCAGTGAGGACCATCTCCATGCATATGGCACACATATCTGGAAACACTTCAGGAGTTTCGAAGTCGTCATCTGGTTGGTTGAATTCTCCGGGATATGCGCGTGTCGCATTCTTTACTGGACCACCTGGAAACAAATGCCAAACCCCCTTGAAGAAGAAGAACATCCTCGTGTTTACAACTGTGACAATGAGTATGGAGCACTTACCATATCAACCAAACGCTGGATTTACAAATATATGTGAAGTTTGCGGCTCCATTGTTGCAGTAAACTTGCATAATGCTCTTGAATAAATAATTTGTTAGATCGTCGGCCCGTTATTGTAGGGCAGTAGGGACATCGAATTTACATTTTCACGCCCCTAAACATGACGTGCAACAAAACAAACTATGATTGGTTGCATTACATGTCAGTCAAAAATCCTCTTGGGCGTTCCTTGGGCAATGAAAGCTGCGATGGAGTCCAGACCTTCTGCTGTCTATGGAAGCCCGTTTTTGCCACTGAAAAAAAAGAAAAGATTATTGAGATTTTTTTTAAATCTCAGATAAAAAGTCATAATTCTGAGATAAAAAGTCAGAATTCTGAGATATAAAGTCAGAATTCTGAGATATAAAGTCAGAATTCTGAGATATAAAGTCACAATAATCTTTTTTTTCAGTGGTGGAAAAGGGCTGAGATATAAAGTCAGAATCTGAAAAAACATTTTTCACATTTGGAATAAAAATGAACTATTGGCTAATACAGCCATATTATGAGTAAGCAATGATTAATTAATTGCTTAGAAGGGTCTTTAGGCAATGAAGTCTGTTAGTTCACATCACCTCCCTATCTGAGTTGTTCTTTCTTTCGTCACCTCACATTTATCATGTCTGTTCCCTAGAAAGATTAACTCACTTCTCATGTCTTCGGGTTCAAGTTGTTAGTTCCGTCATCAGTGTGTTATCGGGACCGTGACAGCCCCATAATGCATGCAGAACCGAAAACAGAAATGATTAATTCATCTCTCGAGTCTTCGGATTCGGGTCTGAGTCCTTCGTTCTTTTTTCATGTGACCGCTTCCAGGCTCAGTATCTTGAAACCAATCCGTATGGTATGTTCTATTATAATTAGGAATTATCATAATTATCAAAAGATATGAGCAATAAATATTTATGTTATACAAATATGTCTCTATTTTATGTCTCTACCAATATGTTCAGCATTCAACTATGCATTTGTTTGTAAGGAAGGTTGTGAATGATTCACATCACGTGAAAAAAGAACGAAGGACTCAGGCCCAAAAGATTCAAGAGATGATCTAATCATTTGGAGATGGAGCTGTGAGGTGATGAACAAACAACTCAAACCCGAAAGACTCGAGAAGTAAACTAATCATTTCTCTTTCCTGTACAGAACCAATGCAATGTTTTGCATGCACAGTCAACACAAAATGAAGGAATCACTCTCTGGGACAACTCGTTGTTCTCTTAAAGTTGACCGTGGAAGGTGGAGACAGAGGATCCTCTGATAGTGAGCAGCTGGGCCTGGAAAACCGAAGTGCATCAGTAGCACATGATGAAGCCAGCTGAGGAAGCACTGAGGGGCTGACAGAAACCAGCGAAGGTAGGACTGGAGAAATTTTGGAGGCGGTGGGAGAGGAAGGCTGGGTGATCCTGCATGGAACCAGCTGGGACATGAGACTCATGTCACAACGTTCCTCAAAATATCCAGACACCAGTGGTAGCTTTACCTCTGTGGCGGGTGTATGGGCTCCACTCCATACCCACAAACTCCACTCACATGCCTTCAACAATGTATATATCTGCTGGTTCACACACCTTGACTGATTCGAGCTCCAGGATAACATCAGCCTCTAGTGTGCGCTCTGTCTCAGTATTCGTGGGGGGCTCAGCTTTGCTCTCCGAAGCGAACATGGCTGGTGGCTGGCTGGGTTCTGGTTCACAGGCTGTGAAATCAGGAATCATCTGTGCTGGAGCTTCCAAAACAAATATTCCAAATATGGTCTCTGTTCTGGGCAGAAGAGGAGATTGAATTTGCATCCATGTTGAAACACACTCTGCTTTGTAGGTTTTGTGTTCTGTCACAAATGGCTGTAGTTAAATAGTGCACAAAGACAAATAAATAAAAAGGAAACAGGCTTTAATAGAATAATCCACGGATGACAACAGGAGTACAACAACCATGTTACATAGACAACACAGAACTGAGTAAACTGAGGGCCTAAGTACACACAGAAATCGTTAACATATAACACACAACACCTCAATTACTGACTATGGCGAGAGACAAGGCAAGGGAAAAACAATGAGGACTGAACGAAAGGTAAGGTAGAGTGCATAACCCTGAGAACGGCGGTCGTATTGAGTTACCTGACTTCAGTAATTAAGAGGTTTATCTCTATACTTTTGTTCATATGTTCCCAGCCCAATATAAACAAAAAACCAACAAGACACACCAGCATAATGAGTATAGAAACTTCACACCTCTTTTCACAGAGTGTTGATGTCTGTTATTGTGCTTCACTGCACACTGTCGCCTCTTTTTCTCATTTAGTTGAGTCATCTTCTTAATGTCTGTTCTGAGAGCCATAATAGTGGCAAACATGTAAAGTTAAGTGTGTGTCAAACAGCTCAAATCAGTCTGTTGGATAAAAGGTAATGAGGGTCACTGACCCCAAATAGACAACCACAACGTTAAAAAATATGGTTGGTTTAACTTAAAAACACCTGGTTGTCTTAAAATTTTGAGTTCATTGAAATAAAAGAATTGAGTTAATACAATGAAGGAGATTGGTTTAAAAAATAGAAACTCGATTAATTATCTAAGTTGATTTGACAAAAGAAAAAAGTTGTGATAACAAATCATGAAAATGATTTTTACAGTGCACTCCCATACTGTGATTTTATGAGTAAAACCAATCAAACATTCTCCATCAGGTTGTAGATTTGCATGCAGTAACTTAAAGTGAGAGTTCACCCAAAAATGACAATTCTGTCATCGTTTACTCATCCTCATATCAAGAATCAGTGCTTCCCACGCATAGTCATTGCTTGGGAGGGGCATATTAACGGCCACCCAAGTATATTTAGAGAAACATTTTTTGCTTTTATTATTTTTATCCTCTAATACTTTTTTTTTTTTTTTATCAGCCCAAGTTAATAAAAACTTCTGAGATAGAATAACTAGTGGAAAATGGGCTCTGGAAGAACTGTTTATAACAATGTCTACTTTATGGCCTTTGTATAATATGTTTTAGAGACATTTGTAAGAATTTTATCTCTCTCATCTGAAGAGAGACATTTCAAAATAAGAGTCCCTGTGTATTTCGCGCTTGTTTATAATTAATAGTCACATTATAATAAGTTTTTTTTCTGGGCATTTTGGGATTTTGATTACACAAATTGTATTTAATTTGATTTCCATTTAATTCAAAGAAAACTATTGTAGTCTGGGATGTTCCCCCACGGGAAGAAAAGAATAAGAACATTTGACACATTATTCAATAAATAGATTTTACTATAACAGTAAAATCTGTGTCCCATTCACTTAGAGAGGCTCTATATGACAAGGCAAGGACAACTCTACCATTTAATTGTTGTAATTTTCCATAATTTACAATGCATAATATTAATGTGTAACTAAATTTAATAGTTGCCTGTAATTAAAATGAATTTCAATAAATAAAAATCACTCATTATTTGTTGTTTGGGTAATAGGATTTTTCAACTGGCTACCACTACAAGTATATTTCAAACATGTGGGAAGCACTGAAGAATGTATATAAAAGTAGATAAATAAAACTAGTGAGATCTTGGAAAATGTTTTTAATATGGTTTATTCAGCAACTGAAAAGTAAATCTTGCACCAGTATTTTTCAGTGTGTGTATATATATATATATATATATATATATATATATATATATATATATATATATATATATATATATATATGCATCCATAGATGCATACATACAGAGAGAGAGAGAGAGAGAGAGAGAGAGAGAGTTTCAATGCAAAATATTGACTGCTTTTTTGTGTTGGTGCATGAAATAACTAAGCAAAGCTTTCAGCAAGTAGTCACGATTACACTGCAGGAAACACTTTGCATCATTTGTAATGTACCCAATAAACGTCACGGTAAACATGGATCGCAAGCGTTATCACTATCACAACTGTAACCAGACTCTGAAAAGGCAAATCTGCCAATCACCAGGCCAAAAAACTGATAAGAACTGTCATTGTCACTCACGACAGCGCCAATTATCGATTTTCAGTTTAGTGCGCTAAGTGCCAGCAAGGCTACCTCTACACTGGCTCTTATTGGCAGCCCAGAGACAGTCCAGCAAATCCATGCTGGTTCACAGATTGGCCTTAATGTATTTTTAATGGCTCTGAATGTCTCATTCATGTTGTCGATCAGTGCCTTAGCTCTTATTGGCACATTGATTCTGTGGAACAAATTGCTGTCTCCCTCTCAGGCCACAACAAACGTACATTTTCCCCACAAGAGAACTATTGAAGGATGCATAGCCACTTAAAAATCTCCCTGCTATCAAGTACAGCGCTGGTGAGTGAGCAAATGTAGTCGCACAATCTAATTTGCTAAGCATGGAAGGCTCGCAGCTTTGATTAGTATAATAATAAGGCCATTGCCTACTGATAGATCTACCAAGTGTCTAGGGAAAATATCACAGTAAATTATGCAAAATGCGTTTTGCAGAGACCAGCATCCAAACAAATGATAGAATAATAAGATGTCCAGCTGGTCAAAATCCATATCAGACAGTTTTACTGTCTTATCTTGTTTTAAGCCAATGTTCTCATCACGCTCCATTGCTTCATTAGCTTAGTTGTTTTTATCATTACAGTCTGCTGTTAAAGCTGCAGTACGTAATGTTTTTTGGTAAAATAACATAACCAGCCAGTGTTAAAATTTTATCCTTACCCTTAGCCCGATTCACAACGATAAGCTTGTAATAATGTTTTCTAATTTGAGTGGTACTGGTAGGTTTCTGCTGGAAATTCGAGCATGCCGGCATTCGTCTTTGCGTCATTACGTCATTACGTCACGTCTGTTTACAAAAAGAACGAGTCCCAGCCAGTAGGTTATATCATGCGAGGATGCTGCAGGTGGAAGATCATTTATAAGTTATAATTAAACTTTGTTTAGGATTGTTTTAGGATTGTATTGTATGATAAATTAACGTTAATACACACTAAATACACATATTCAATGCTGATGTTGTTGACATTAATCATTTGAAAACAAGTATAAAAAAAATTATAATTTGCACGGTTTAATGTAATATGAGCCAAGTAATATGATCGTTAGATTTAATCACCATTAGTAGCGCGATCTATTGTAATGCTTTTTTTCTCACTTTGTCAGAACAAAAATGGTAGATTTGTTACTTACTTTTTTAGATGATATTTTTTAGTGAAAATTCTTATTTTCTTCATACTTCCAAGACTACAATCTACACATTCCCCTATAACATTAGTCATCCGTGCTGAGGAGCTGTGCCGATGCACAACCCACGTAAAGATGATTAGTCTGCAAACAACTACAATTGCAGGTTTCAAACAGGGATGGCGACAAAGAGGCAAAACTCATGGACTGCAGCTTTAACACATTAAGAAAGATACTCAAAACATCTGTTGTGATTGTTAGGGCAGTGTTATGTCAAATTAATACATTAATTTATTATCTGTGATGTATATTTTGATTTTATAGTTGTCTTGTCATATAACAGCAAAGTGGCATTTTGGTATATACTGAAAGCTGTTCAGTCACTTGGCTGTCAAATATACTTTTATTTTGTTATTAACCATTTTTAATGGACAATTAAAATATAATTTAGCTATTTTTAGAATAAAAAACATTAGAGAAACTACTTATTGAACCTTTTACTTATTAATCATAGAAGATGAATTTGTCGGACTGAAATACCTTTCAAATCATTTTTTAGTCCATTCACAAAAGTGAGCATTATGTCATTCCAATATTAATTCATTTCATCACAGAGGTTTCATTTGTTGGGTCCACACAATCTGTTCATTTATTATGTTTCCAACCAGTTGAAAAAAAAAATCAATATTTGATAGCTGGAGCTTAGTGATAAATGCTTCTGTTCCAAGGCAAGCCATTTCTTTATCTTAGTATTTTCATCTTTCTTTCCAATAAAAGTTAAATGCTGTTATGTTTTTGTAGGCTTATTTAGAGGGATGCATCATGGAATCTCAAATCTGTTAATCTGCAAAAACAAAATGTTGTTTTGGAGCACAAGGGAAAGCAACACATCCTCCCAAGGATTCACTTTTTTTCTTTTTGCCAGCTGTGTTGGTAGTAACCATCTGCCATCCTGTAGTATTACTCTAGAGAATCTCTTGTACAAAGTTCTTGGAAAAGCGTTGCTTTGCTGTCCTACCCAGCAATGCGGATTGTACGACAGTGCCTCTCGAGGCATTTATTCCATCTGTCCACAGGACAGATGGCACGCCTCAGTCCACTGTGGTCACCCTCCGTTGAATAGACTAGAGCTGGTGTACACACAAGGCCGGTAGCATAAAGTGCTGTGGCTACAAATATTAAATGCAATGCAAGATAAAAAAAACAATAGGGTTAGAGTTCCTGTGATTATTTCCTGTCTTTCTTAGTTGCCCTACACTGTAAAAAAAAATTACTATGATTTTACGGTAAAAGACTGTAAAAATGCTATGGTGATAAACAGTTGATTGGTTTACATAAAGTGTCTGTACTATATACGGTGAATAACCGTAATGGGTCTAACGGTACAGTGAATGTAATTTTACGGTAATATACAATTTTAAATTTACAATTTTTGGAAGTGAAAAATAACAGGTCATTGTATAATTTACAGTGAAATTAGTGCTTCAATAGGTTGGTAAGCTAATATTATACCAGTTAATGAAATATGCTGTTTTACTGTAAATTCAACAGAATTTTTTATCAGGCCCCGAAAATGCAATTATTGGGTAAATTAACAGGTAAAATGCATATTTTTAGTTGAAAACAGTCATATTATTATACATTAAGATTAAGATTTTCAAACTCTGGGAAAAGGGAAATGTTGAACCCATGTGGAAATATTAAAGTCAACATGAAATGCTGTTCACAAATTTTTTTAAAAACATTTTTTACAGAAATGAACTGTTATTCAGTAAGGATGCATTAAATCGGTCAAAAGTAACAGTGATGACGTTTACAAAAAGAAAATATATAAAATAAAGTATTAAAATAAATTGAAATCAGTTTCCACAAAAGTATTAAGCAGAACAACTGTTTTCAACATTGATTGTCATAAGAAATATTTCTTGAGTAGTAAATCAGCATATTAGAATGATTTCTGAAGGATTATGTGACACTGAAGACTGGAGTAATGCAGCAGAAAATTCAACTTTGCATCACAGGAATAAATTACATATGAAAATATTTTAAAGTAGAAAAAAGATATTTTAAATTGTATGCCATAAAAGACTTCCTGAGTGCTTGAGAGGCTTCAGATTGATGTGCTGTTTATATGCTGAATCCTATAGGGATGGTCCTATGACACAGCATCCTGCATGCTGGTGATGACCTTCATAAATATACAGGTAAACAATTACTGCCTGCCGCGATGAATTATTAGGTAAATGAGAAATATGCTATTCCCAGCAGACAGCGGGGGAGGCATATGTAAAGGATGAGTCCTATCATTTCATTATGGTGCATACAAAAAGCAGAGCCTGCCTGGTGCTGCCAAAGGTGACTATTTTGTGCAGAAAGAGGAGATGAGTCAATTTTTTAGTTTACACATGCAATGAGTCATTTTATGTATCATAACTGGAGACTGAATTTTACAAACAACCATTACAGCTCAATTCTACAAGCACAATGTTAACAGTTATACATCTTCCGCAGCAATTATGCAATCGAATGTGTCAATTTGTCCAAGGTAGAATTAGGCTGTGTTTATATATATTATGTGTGTGTGTGTGTGTATATATATATATATATATATATATATATATATATATATATATATATATATATATATATCAGTACTGTCACAATTAGCACATTAACGCAATAATTTTTTTCAAGCCACAGCAGCCAACAGACAGTTGCTGTCATTAATGTTAATAAATGAACAAATGTAACATTGTTCAAATTTTGGCTTTAATAAGGATTAATTTATATTTAAATTTATGCAGCGAAGACTGTAAAGTGTTTGATAACTTTATTCAATTTCTGCCCATTTTCTCCCTTTTAGACCGGAAGGCCACAGGTAAATATGACATTTATTATGAGTTTATATGAAGATTGTGTAAGGGTGGAACTCCTACAGGTGTTCAGGCTGCAGGGTTGCCGAATGACTTAAGAAATATTATCAGCAAGATGGTAGAATACTGTACATTTTTTGTCATTTACCACCCATTGCTACTTATACTGTACCAATGACAGAAATAAGCACAGTTATAATAGCTAAATATGTGTATATGAGTGTATTGCTATAATGTGACAATATTATATTGAAATAGGTAACATATCAAAGTTAATACCAAATCAGAACTAGTTAGCACATAATTTGTAGTGAAAGAGTTTAATGACAATATATTGGTTTATGGTTACACTTAAAATGATTTCAAAATAGATGAGATGATGAAAAAACCATTACCATTAATCGTACCCAGCATGTATGTAAAAAGTTACCTGAGAGATAGAAAGAAAGGGAAAGACAAAGGGATAGAGAGTGTCCATGATAAATGGCAGAGAGCAAGAGAGCAGAGCGTAGAAAAGGAAGAAGAGAGCGTAAAAGAAGAGACAGAGAAATAGTTGCAATCAACTTTTATCCTTTTCCTTGACCATGTGACTGAAACCCAAATGTGAGATATTCAAATTGACCAATCAGAAGTAAAACTTCCCCCACTGTACTGAAGGTGTGACAATTCATAGACCCCCGATGCACACGCAATCTGGCCTACAGGCCTTGATCACTATCAGTTCCTTTGTGTCTTCCCAAATGGCTTTTGTAGCATGAGAGAGGGGACTGAAACAGCAAAGTCAATGTCTTTGTTCATTTTTAAAATATCTTTGGATATTTTCAGTCTTACAGTTATTTTAAGTTCACTTAAATAAAAACTATTCATTTAAAGCCTAAATGTTGAAACTGATCACTTTAGTTATACTGTAATGTTGAATGTCCATAATAGTTGTTTTATTTAAAAAAATGGCTTTCATTCATAAAATAATGCCAACAAATGTTTAAAACAACATACAGCTTTAAGTTGTTTCTACATTCATTTGGAGAATAACTGTAAAATGATCACGATATAAAATATTAAAAACTCCCATGTTTTTAATCGTGATTAATTACAGGAAAAAATGTGCGATTAACTAGTTATTTTGTTATTGATTAACAGTACTAATATATAATATATATCAGACAATGCTGAAGTTTTAAACCGCTCCATTACTGTGTTTTCATGTAAAACTGAATAGAGTAAGTGCAGACCTTTCAGAATGGGCAAAAATATATAAAATACTGAGTCATTATTTATTGACTTTGTTGCCATGGAGAGAACAAAACACTACGAAACATAATTTGCTTGTGTCTTTGAAGTGTGAAATGGACACAACACCAAATCAACATTATAAAAAAAGAACCAAAAAAAACATAATTTTTAGCCATTTGTTTTGTGCTATGGTATTTTGGATACAAGGGGAAAACAAAGGCTAGAAATAAAGTTCATAAAGTCAGAAGAATAGAACAACACACTTCAACTTACAAACAGTATAACTTATACATTAAATGACATTTAATTTCTTGCATAATGTCATTAGAAAATATACACACCAGCTGATAACATTGTTTGTTTATTAATTCGCACCGCAATCAGCGTTTGTTGGTGTTTTTTGGTGCTTGTCTGTGTGGTGTGAACTGGCCCATAAATAAATCATGTAAAAATATTCTATTCTATTCTATTCCTGTTGTATTGAGCATTCTACCATCTGTAGTGTAGAAGCAGAGAGCATGCTCTGATGTATGGAACACATGTCCTGATGTATCTCTCCACCTCTGAACTCAGTCGAGAGGAGGGCAGGACAAAGCCAGATCATTATGTATTTTCTACGCAACTAGAATGTCATCCAGGTGAGAGCACACACACATATGTGAATGTTTGCGCATTTGTAAATCCATATCTGTGTGTGCACAAGCATATTTGCGTAAGAGTGATTGGGAGCGTGTGTGTGTCTGGCAGGGTGACTAAGGGTGATTTGCCTCCAGGCTGCAGCAGTTGTGCTCGTTCACTGACCCAGCACTGACAAACAATGTTCTGCACACACTGTCAACCCAACACCTGCCGAACACTGACAGCACTTTGACAGACCTTCCACTTCATTGCATACTAACTTTGGGCTTAAGTGTCAAAGCGCATTACAATGGACCATACATAAAGTATATTGCTAATAGTTTACAGTTAAGGATTTGAACAAATCACTAGTTTAAGTATTAGGGACATCCTGCACTGTTTATGCTACATATGTAGCAGTCTATTGACATTTAAGAAGTCTATTGTTCAAGGCTGATCAAAATGAAAACAGCAGTATTGTGAAATATTACTACAATTTAAAATGATTGTTTTCTATTCTAATATTTTAACTATTTTCAATGTTCATAATAATAAGAAATGTTTAATGAGCACCAAGTCAGCATATCAGAATGATTTCTGAAGGATCGTGACACCGAAGACTGGAGTAACGATGCTGAAAATTCAGCTTTGCGTCACAGGAATACATTACATTTAGAAGTAGAACATTTCCGACTTTTCAAAATGTGTTTGGGTCAGACTTACACTCTTTGCTGGGCACGTGCTGCCGACAGTGGCACCAGATGTCGGCTTTGTCAGACGGGAGGATTTCGGCACAACACCGGAACAGGAGACAGTAGGTTTGGCCCCATTCACCAATAACAGGGGATTATCAGTGAATCCCAGTTGTCCCAAAACTATCCGGTGTAAAATTATCACTGCAGAGGCGGGTGTTGGTGGTGATTGTCAGCCCTCCATCAAGATGGCTCTTCACAAAATAAATTCACCTCTTCTTCATCTCATCGTTTTTAGAAAATTGAAATAAGAAGACTGAGCTGTTTTGCATTTTATCGCAACCAGGTAATATGCATTTGCGTGACGAAGGCATAGCTGGCTAGCAAAATGTAGGCTGTAGTAACTAACAGTAATAACAGTAACTCTGGGAGACACTGATGCTAATGTACTGTTATTATAGTCTTAGGGTCCAATACGTCATCGAGCCACTGTTTTAGCCCCGCCCCCCAAAAAATCCATAACACAGAATTGACCCTTCGCAAACAGTTTGATTGACAGGCGATCTGACCAATCATCCGCCATTTTGTCCGACAAAGCAGTCAGGGGAGTTAGTTGATTAACCTTAGTGAACTTTAACTTGAAAAATTCTGTGTACTCACGTTTTGCCGTGGTTGAAACAACATTCCTTCTGATGTCCATTCATGTTTATTTGATGCTATAAATGAACTAGTATAGAAGAGATGATCGATTCACGAGCCGCTTGAAGGAGCTACAGCGATCAGTCACGACACATTAAAGAGACACTATATGCTATTTATTGTTTAAACTTCTTTAAAAAATTTCTGTATTTTTAAAATGAAACTGTTTTAATCAAACTGCCGGCGAAGGGAATTGGTGAAAAACTGTTTAACGGTCTAATTGCACAATTCAGTACTACATAGTTCACAGTCTTTGTAATGTGTTTCAGCAGTACATTTCTATCATTTATAATGTGTTTAGAAACAATTCTCAGAATTGACTTTGCACAGAGTTTAAAATGATGGAGCCAGTCACATATTGCTAAGACCACAACATTTTGGATTCTTGGCAGATGATTCTATCAGGACAAGGTATTGAAGAATGGCTCGATTCAAGGGCACATCAGTCATCATTGTGTGTGTTTGTGTAAGTGTAGGTGAGAGAATGCTTTTTAAAATTGACACACTGAGGGAGCGTGGCGGTGGGTTTGTATCATTTCTGTTCTATAAGAAAGAGGGCCTGCTGGGATCATCAGAACATATGATACACAATCAAAGGGAGGAAACTGTGCTCTGCTGGGAGTGTAAAGTTAGATGAAAAGCAAATCGACTTGAAGCCTAAAATGCAGAATTAATTAATCACCAGGGCAGCTCCTGATTGAGGAATGAGCTTTTGTTGCCACCTGATCAAGATGGGCCTCTGTGGGGCAATTTTCGACAATGTGAAAGTGGTA
Source organism: Opsariichthys bidens (assembly GCA_037194245.1). Taxonomy (NCBI): domain Eukaryota; kingdom Metazoa; phylum Chordata; class Actinopteri; order Cypriniformes; family Xenocyprididae; genus Opsariichthys; species Opsariichthys bidens. Next base: position 8,161,340 of record CM074293.1, on the reverse strand, counting down.
TAAAACACACTTCCATTCTCAGGAAACTTCAGGACGTGAGAATTACAAGAAAAGATCTAGTGACAAAAAAAAAAACGGGATAAAAATAAAGAAGTGATGGACGCAGGCTTGAAGATTCTGGCAGCTAATGGTGTGTGCGGTTCTGTTTGTTTTGATGCATCCTTATCAAGTCCTTCCGTTGGGACGTGTTTATTTCCATTTATGCATGTATTACATTTCACCCCCTCCCCTCACCAAGCATCCAATCCCAATTAGAATGATGTATCGTTGTTATCTAATGATCTGTGCTGCTTCAAGTCAAAATAATGGCTGGGCAGATTGCATGTCTTACACATTCACAATATAACAACCATTTTTCACTTTTGTGACTTTTGTCAGCATTATCCACTATTTATTAACTTGGCATTTGCTAATGCTCAAACCTAGGATAGAAATGTGAACAGAACTCTACGTATTAAACTTTGGTACATAAATCTCACACTATTTATGCAGAGAAGAATGATAATCAAATCATGCAGCTTGTTCAGGAGAGATGTGCTATTATTTTTTCAAAGCAATCAGACTCACAATTTTCCTTTGGCAGATGGTAAATCAGCAAAAAAAAAATCCCATATTACAGGAGACACCTGAACTAGGAATGACATTGAATGGCATTGAATATCACAGAATAATAGAACAGGCGGTTCAAAATCTTACAGCATGGCATGAAATATTTTATTCCTTGACAAGTAATTTGCTGGAATTGTAAAAAATTTAATTTTTATAATATATATGTGTGTGTGTGTTTCATAAAACCATTTTTAATTGAATATCACTGAATAATATTAACTAAGAATTGCCAGTTTGTTATTTATATATATATAGCATATATTGTTATATAATAACATATATATATATATATATATATATATATATATAACAAACTGGCAATTCTTAGTTAATGTTATCCAGTGATATTCAATCAATGACATATATATTATAATATTAGGCATATATATATATATTTATATTATAAAATAATTATATTATTAATAATTAAGATAATATCTTCGTATTATTTCATTTGGAACTTGATGTAACTAAAGTCATGAAATAGCTGATATGCACAACGGATGTGCAACTAATTGAAATATAGAATATTGCAAAGTTCTACATGTTAAGGTTCATGTAGCACCTAACAACACGCCTGAATAACAAACATTTCATCTTTCTCCATTATTCTAATATGACATAAAGCAGTCCTGCCCAATGATAGCAGTGCAGATTTATCTACCACGGTATAAACCGTATTGCTAAATCTCTATCAAATCACTCAGCCCTATACTAGCATCCACCCAACAAACAGCCACTATTAACCCAAAGAAACACCCTGGCAACTCCCCGCTAGCATCACATCAGTGAGTTTCGTGTGGAGAAGCACAACTCACATTCTCTTCAGAAAATGTAAGAGTCAAGTTCTCACTTTTTTATCTTCCCATGATCTTAATTATAAAAACACACAACATGCATTTCTTCTGATGCGGTAAGGTCCGTGGTGGCTAACTGTCGCTATTTTTCCTGTTATCACAGATAATTCTTTGCGGAGAGGAGAGAAGTGTTGATGACTGCAGCAGAGTGCGGCTTGCTTGGGGCCGCTTGGCAAACATTACAGTGCACAGTCATCTATAACGTTTACAGGGTTCATCGCTCATGAAAACCAATCAAAAAAATTGCCATATTTCTGGCGGCGGAAGTCATTTTCACCCCCTCTGATGGAATCAATGAGGTTTGCATTTACATTTTCAGGAGAAGTGCGATTCTTCGTGCGAGACAGCTCAAAGTGACCTGGTGGCATTCAAAATGAAAAACAGAGCTTTAGAAAACACTTCACCATTTCAATCATATATTCAAATTTTGTCCAAAATTTTATAGACCCTTAATCTTTTTGTTTTTGTGGTAAGGTTTCCTCTCTCTATGGAAAATGTAAGGACACCTCAGGCATTATATTAGTAGCAGGAAGTTGGCACGGCTCCACTTTAAATTAATCACATTAGAACTAAGAACAGATGGATTTTGCTTACAGCACAGACATTTATAAAAGGTCTGATCCTTGATTGTGTGTCATCTCATGCAATGTTCCTCTTAAGTCATTTCAAATTGTGAATTACTTCTTGATGGCAAATAGCCAAAGATACTGAGCTTGAGCTGTGCTGACAGCATCCTGCAGCTTCTAATTTCAGAAGGATATGCTCATCAAAATGTAATCTAATGAACCACAACTAACCAAAATAGCCTAAGAAAAAATGCTGGCTGAAGAATGAACATCTAATACCCTCTGGATTGAAAAGTTCAGCATCAGCATTTTCAAGCGATTAATGTGGCATGCTGAGTTCAAGAATATCTTCAGATGGTAATAAATAAACCTTTTTAACATAAATAACATTCAAATATCCTATTTGAGAGTAGTTAAGGCCTCTTAGATTCATATGATCATACTGTGGCGCTGTCATTAATTATATACCTCATTGTAAAACAACAGCAGTTATGGTATTAAATGAATTTACCGATCATTCTTTTTTGTGCATGTGATTTTATATAAACAAGAGAACTGGTGCGAGTAATATCTGTAAAATTCTCATTATCATCATCATCATCATCTTAGTACAACTAGCACAATGTAAATTTAGGATAAAGGACATGTTCATGGACCAACATCATTTGCTAGGTTTGTTTAGCCAGACTTTTGACTACACTTTGGCTCTTGTTCGGGCTAGAACCGATTACTTAAGCATAAAAATAATAGCAGTTTTACATTTGCAATTTAAGAGCTGGTTCACATAGAATGTGTTTTTGTATTTAAAAGAAAGACACGCATTGCAGTGGAATGGAAAAAACGCAAGGTCTCCAGACACGTTTTATAAACTCCTACCAGAGCGAAGATTTTCAGAAACTCTGGTTGCAGTGTTGTCGTGAAGCCGGTGAAACCGGAGATCTTGGCATGTGACGTCAGAAAGCGGAATCGGTAACAACCTTTGTTTTTAGGATTCTGATTGGCCAACATGGCTTTACGGTTACGGTTATATCGCCACCTGTTGGTTAGGCATACTCTTGACTTCGCTTCATAGCATGTTTTTACATTTTCATGTGGAAGATTTTTTTTCTTAACGCAAGATAACCCGGGTGTGCATGACAGTTAGCTTCTTACGTTATAAATTTATTAGTTGAGTACCCAATGGGATACACTTCAGTATTGAAAAATTGCAATTAAAGCATTTTGATATTTACCCACTTTAAAATAAACTAGATAGATATCTGTTCAGTAGTCCCATATGTAACAGACACCAATTTAAAAATTGTGATTGCTCAAATTATGTGATGAAAATAAGTTTTAAAAAATACACACACTCTTTTCTGCACCAATAAAATGTGCAGACTCTACATTTTACTTCCACTGGAAAGTTTCCCTCAAATTTGAGCAATTTCATGCATGAGTTACTAAATGTGATGAATGAAAGAATAGGCTTATCGCTTCAAATACCGTCCTAAAGCAGTAGAGATAGTGTGGATTTAGTGTACTTTTAGGTCCCAGCTGTGGGATTTTTCCAATCTAGGAAAATTCTGTCACCTGCACATGGTCTCAAATGGCCGAATGTACTGGGACAGGAACTTTTTTCATTTCTAAGTAAATCGGTTTTGTTAAACAAACTGATCAAGGTAATGATTCAATGCTCACAAGGACAGTCGCTTATTTTGTTGATGAATGAATCAGCATGTTTGAACGAATCGGTTCAGTTAATGACTCAATGACTCTTCAAGACATTTACTTGTCGCCACCTACTGGTTAATGGATATAAACTGCATAATGAAGATTGGGCTTGCTTCTACTGAATACAACTTCCTAAATCTGAATAGGGCTTGTGATTTTGGCAGTTTTGTGTGCAATATGTAGCCTATAACCTATGCTTAAAATAGACATAAATAGACACAACAGACACAACCTTAAACCTCACCATAAAATCCAATTGTTTAATAGGAATGCCGTTTCAAAACCAACAAGGATGTTGATCCAGGTACATGTCATACTAGAGGAAAATCACATTAAACAGTAGGATGATTCATGGTTTTAGTTTATGTAGTCATTTTTATCAGCAGGCTGATTTATGAACCTCTGCAGCCTTCCGCATGGTCTTAGATCACCTCTTTTGCCTGGATATATTACACAAAACTGTGCATAATAGCCAGTGAATTGTCTGACCTCCAGCCTATCAATGTCTGGTGTGACCGGAACCTCTGATTTATCCGTTAGTGGTGACAATTCTTTAGCTGTAAACAATGAGGTACACCATGTCCTCTGCACACATAAATAAACCTCTGTTTTGGAAAAATGGTTTTGTTTTGGAGGTTGTGCAGGCAGATTCAGAACTGAGTGAAATCGTCATACTTCATTGTGAAGGAGAACATGTGTCCTCAGTGCTGTAATTTTCAGTTTGTGATTCAGCTGTTTAGAGAAGAAAGAATGTGTGTTTCCTTAAAAGGCGTCTTATTGGGCAGAGAGAAATGTAGGATGAGTTAGGATCTTCAAACATCTTCTGTTGGTCCTGAAACAACATTCCTGTCGAACAAGTCTTAATCCAATTCTTAACCCCAGACCTATAAGCATTAACTACCCGTGAAACCAGAAGGAAACGATCAGATAAGATCATTGTTCAAGCTACAACAAGGATATTGATCGAGGAACATGTCATCATAGTAAACGAGAAAATGATACATTCAAATAGTTAATACTAGATATTTTCTACAGCTTTTTCTTATTGCTTCTGGTTTTTAATCATCATTAAATTGAACTAAGCAAGCTAATATTTTCACTATTGTTTGAGATTAGAATAGATTAAAGAGAGGTGAGAAATTAATCTTCAGTAATTAAATTCATTCATCAGTTACTCTTCATTTCATCGGTCTTTAGTCATGTTTAAATACATCCATCAGTCTTTATTAAATCAGCCTATTCATAAAATTCATTCGTTTTCCATCTTTCGGGCGGCAGTGAAATGCTGTTAAATCACCAAAGGCAAAGCCAAGTTAATTTGATTATGTCTAATTCTCGTGTATTTAAACTGGAAGAATTAACAATTTAAACTGATAAATTGCCAATATAGGGCATTATAAAGTCAAGTCGCACAATGTGATAGCAATTATAGCAGAACAACACGGATGCTGAAACCATTAATTAACACTAACAAAAATCAAACACCAGAGTCTTTTATCATTCCACTGACAATCAATAACTAATTAATTCAAACTCAAAGGTTAGCTGTTATGTCTGATTAAATTTTGCTGAAATTCTGCTAGACTATGTCCAAAACTTGCCTGTACACAGTCACCTCAGTCTGTATTTATCAACTGGAGATGATCCCAGCTGTAATTTATGGCTTGCTAAATTATTTTCACCATCTGCACTGATTTTGTAGTCTAAGCAAGTGCTAATGTAAATCTGGGTACAAACAAGTTTACCACTGAATATTTATAAGGAATTCTGGTTCAACTACAGTGTCATCTTGCACATCATATTCAAGCCATGTAACAATGACTATTATTGTTTAGCGATATCAGGAGTTGATTCGATTCAATTTGAATCTGAATTTCTAATTTGAAGAGCAACTAGCAATCTGTGGAGAGCTTATAGTGTGTTTCTGTGTGAAATGAGAGAAAGATGAAGAGAAAGAGAGAGATTGGTTCAAGGAGGTTACGACTCGGATGCTGTCATCTTTGATTCATTGCTTCCCACAGTCATTGTCCGTTCTGTGGAGACATTTTTGTTAAGCAATCACCGGAGCCGTAAACGGCATGAGACTGATCACTCTATATTAGAACTCCTTGCAGCAGAGAGGGAGCAAAACTATTTCTCTGTTACAAGGCCTTCAAAAATTGAGAACTCGTGAAGCATCTACTTGCGATTTATGTCATTCCAAACCCTTTCTTCCATCTGTGGAACATAAAAGTAGAAAGGTTAAAGAAGGTTCACACTGCTCGTTCTCCTTTATAAAAATAATAGAGCAGTTTTTCATTTGCAATTCCAAGGTTGGTACAGGGACAGATTAACGCACTGGCGTACCGGGCATATTCCCAGGGCACTTGACCAGAGGGGGTGGGGGTGGGGAGGGGGGTGTAGACAAGCTCCCGGGGGGCTCGCTAGGCATCCCCCAAACCCCCCTCCACGCCAAATAAGAAATAGGAGCAGCGCAGGGGGCTCATTTGCATCATAATCCGTCCCTTGGTCGGTACAAAAAAGCAGTTTGTAACTTAAAGTAGAAAGTATACTTTCCTTCTCCACATTCTGCTCCACCTGAGAAGGGTATAGCTTCAAATGGGGGTGGAAACTCCAAAATGGGGTCCCGGATACCCTAGCTACAGCCTTCAAGTGTTAGTTAACCAAAAATTGAAAATTATCGAATGATTTACTCACCCTCAAGCCAGGTGTATATGGTATACGGAGATATATTTAAAAATATCCGGGCTCTTCCAGGCTTTATGGTAGTGAATGGGAGGCATGATTTTGAAGCCCAAAAAATGCATCAATCAATCATAAAAATGATGCATACGGCTCCAGGGGGTTAAAAAGAGTCCTTCTGAACTGAAGCGATGGGATTATGTAAAAAAAAAAAATTTTGCAAGAAAAATCAATATTTAAAATTTTATAATATACAATAACTAGTTTCTGGCGGATGACCGTATGCATAATGCATAAGTCGACTTGCGCCACAACAGCGTAAACTTAAGACTAATTAATACTGTTTTAAATATGGATATTTTTCTCACAAAAACCCATCGCTTCACTTCAGAAGGCCTTCATTATCCCCCTGGAGCCATGTGGATTATTTTTATGATGGATGGATGCATTTTTTCATGCTTCAAAATGGCGGCCCCATTCACTACCATTATAAAGCTTGGAAGAGTCAGGATATTTTTTTAAAATATCTCCTATTGTTTTCGTCTAAAAGAAGACACAGTTAGGATGGCTTGAGGGTGAGTAAATCATGGGATAACTTTCATGCTTTGGGCTTAACTTTCTTTAAGCCCAAAGCATACTTTTCCACAGTGCAACACGCCTTTTCCATGTTGACGAGCACTTGAGAGGATTAAGAGATCTCTAGTTTAAATAAGTACAAAGATCTCTTTTATCTCGTATAAAAAAGACACTGGACAAGGATGAAACTTGCTTGTGCGCATGTGTTTTTGCACACTATCAAATGGATTATTCTTTGGGGAAAAAAGGGGGATTATTCTTTGGACGGTAGAGAAATGCTTTTGTTGACATATATAATTTACATCACTATATTCTCCTAGTCACACTCAGTACAGAACTAGCAGTCATTCACACAAACGTGTTTCAGAAGATCTAGACACACATTTTTAAAAATTAAACTTGTGTTTTTAGACTGCTGTATCTTAGAAATGCTGCAAAAGACCCAAGCGAAGCTGTCAAACATCCATCCAGCGCATGCATAGAAAAACGCATACATTTACGCAGAAATCATTGAAAATGCAGTGCAGTCACGTTCAAAAACTTTGCATTGCTGCTTGTCTCTGGCTTAATTGCTTTTGGCTTACAGCTCACATTCTTTGCATCCTTGTAATGCATAGTTGAAATATATTACACAGAATTGTTTTCTCTGTGTATAAAGTTTTGCTGATAAATAAGGGACAAGTGCTTAAATTAAAACAGTAAAAACATCTTCTCCTCTAGTTACAGTAGTAAATAACTGCGGCTACTCACTGTGGCACTCATATTGATGACGCAATTGTACTGTGACTCACTTCCAAGTACGAGGTGAAACTGAATTTGGGTTTGAAGTCTTCAAACCAATCAATCAAGACACAGCTTCAGTCTATGAAAAAACCTAGACAGAGAAGGAAAGATCATGAGTGTGAAAGAAATAAGCCAGTCATCCTCACCTACGTATTGTGCGTGACATTAAACAGATATAATGGATAATCCACCGTTTATTTCAGAACACATTATCGATTTAGTTTTTGATCAGTCAAGGTATGAGATAGAATATAAGTGTTAAAGGGATAGCTCACCCAAAAATGAAAATTACCCCATGATTTACTCACCCTCAAGCCATCCAAGGACAAGGTGTATATGACTTTCTTCTTAACAACAAATTCAATCGTAGATATATTTAAAAATATCCTGGTTCTCCCACACTTCATAAATGCAGTGAATTTTGAAACAAAAAAGTGCATCTATCTATCATAAAAGTACTCCACATGGTTCCAAGGGGTTAATAAAGGCATTCTGAAGTGGAGCGAAGAAAAATATCCATATTTAAATAATCTAATAAACTAAAATAACTAGCTGCCAGACGACCATACGCATACTGTGCAAGTCGACTTGCGCCACAAGATTAACCCGTGACGCAATGCACGCGAGATGTAGGAGTAGCATAAGCTTAGACGCCTCTCGCAATTTAAACAAATATGGCTGTGCAACAAACTTGCTCCTCTTCTCTTATATTGAAATCCTACTTCATTTTTCTCTAAAAAGATCGTTTTAGACTTCTAATTTGTGACCAGTGTTTTGTTTTGCTCTATCCTCTGCGCTTCCGCATTCGTCTTGTGTCGGGTCAGAAGTTACCGCAAATCGATGGGTATGGCCTTCTGCCGGAAGTTATTATATTTAAAAAAAAAGTTTTAAACATTGATTTAATTATTTTTTTTTTGCTTCAGAAGGCCTTTTTTTACCCCCTGGAGCCGTATGGATTATTTTTATGAAGGATGGATGCACTTTTTTTGCTTAAAAACTGGGCCTTCCATTCAGAGCCATACCTGAAAGAATATAGTCATACACACCTAGGATGGCTTGAGGGTGAGTAAATCATGGGATAATTTTTTTGGGGGGTGAAATAAGCCTTCAAACGCAAACAGGGAAAGACACAGCAAGAAAAAGTACATGTGTGGGTAGGCGTTTGTGTCAGTACCTTTGCGACTCAGAGTGACAGATAGGATTTATCGTTCCACTGAATCAAATCATTTCATTTTTGCAAGGCTGTTGTTTCATGCAAATCGCTGGAAGAGGGTTTTAGAGAGGGATTACTTGATGTCTGCATGTATTAGAACTGCATGAACTGTTATCTAAAGCCCTGTGTGAAAACAAAATCCTGAGATAAGGACAATAAGCATAAGTAAAACACCTGACTTCAATTTCTTTTGCGAGATTCAATTCGAATAAGTTTATTTACGAAGAACATTTGAGCCATTATCTCCTTCTTTCGACCTCTACCACAAATAAATTGCAAATTACACAACATCCAAAAATAATTTGAATGTATCACAGCACAGTTTGGTCAGCATCAACCAAAGTTTTGGTACATAATGTATATACAAGTATCTTTTTGTTTTTAAATGTAAACATCTGTTAATACAAACACTTGCAAGTATGACATTTCACAAAAACAGATCCACAAATATACATGTTTATAATTACTGTATGTTACATTGAAAATGGTTTGCAGAGCAAAAATCTGTTGTTAGCTTGTTCTCAAACTATGCCAGCTAGAAAGCGTTCATGCTCATGTAAATATAATGATTAAAATCTCATATAAATAAAGCTGGCTGATCAACACTAGCGGCTGTTTTTGTAACACCCTCACACAAACATTTTGATGTGTGAAATAAGATCCCTGAAGAAAAACTGGACTGTTGATTTTGTTGACTTTGTGCTGCATTTGGAACATAAAAGAAAAAGTCAACTAAATAATTAGGCACCACTTGACTATTTGGCGTTCAGACTCACGGTCATCTTTCTCTTGTTAAGAAATGTTTCAGTAGTGGCATGCTGCTAACTGCCACAGTCAATACGTTTGAAATAAATTGTATATGTCTGTCCTAGACAGACGCAAAGTGATTAACTGAAAGGACTATTTGTCCAAAATCTCACTCATCTATTCTGATTGGCTAATGATTTTGTAGCATCACACAACAGATTTGCATTCTGTGTGGTGGGCAAATTATTTAATACAATAAATTCGCTGTATCATACTTGGTTGGCACAACAGTAATGCATATTACCAGCATATTTAATCTTTGAAGCCTTTGAAGGGTTTTAAAGCAGAAATGTTAGTGTAATATTGTTGTTAAAAATGTTTCGTAAAAAAATTTGTGTTAGTTAAAGTCACCATGGAATCAAAATTGACAATTGCTATTTTTTATGGAACATTGCAGTATTTATTATAAACAATATATCTTTGTGCATATTTTTTTTATCTTTTAATCATATTATGTGAACTTCAGATCAACCAATAGCAAACCACAACCATCCAATCAATTCCAAACAGACAAAATCAAGTCCCGCTCTACGTTTTCTTCTTCGAGAAGCTGTTTTACTTGGATATACATCACAATAGACAATTTTTTTAAAATGTTTATCCATGTAATGCCTCTTAGACTTCGATTGTAAATGTATTATTGTTTGTTTTTACATGCTGAAGAATAGGTCAAAATTATTTTCTATGGCAAGAAAGCTTTTAACTACCATTAAACTGAAAATTTTCCTTGAACACAAATGACTCCATCAAAGTTTAATGCTGGTATATCTTATGAATAATTCTCAATTCATAACCCAAATTGGTGTGGGATCCACATAGAAGCCCATAGCGCTAATTAAACGAGGCATTCTCATTTCCTGCAGACAATATAGGTTAAAAGGAGTCATTTGGTGGACAGGCATATACCTATGTCAATAGAAATGCATCAGAAATCCAATAACTTGTATGAATCATCGCTTTTTGTTTAAAGCAGCTTTGCGATCGATTTTCCTTCAGGAAATTGGAGAACATAGGGTAATATTTTCATGTTGGTAGAATAATTCCTATTAATATACATATCGTGTGTCAGATATTTCTTATATACATAGATTTGCCATGTAATTACATTCATCTGGCATGGTGATTGCAAAGGTGACAGCTTTACAGAAGAGAACAGCGTACAGTAGAAAGCATATTTCCATTACAAATGTTGTCTTTTTTCTGTTGTCGTATTTGCACATGCCAACCCATTGCTATGGTGAAGTTTTTAAAAAAGTGAACTAGCAAGTGAACAATCCACTTTGATCCATCAGGTACTGTCAACGATAATTGTGCTGTATTTTAGATGAAACACATTCATAATTCTTTCATTTGAAAAGTATCGTACTGACAGAAAGTCCTTCAAGGTTTTAATGGAGGAGACAAAACAGATCTATGTGTTCAAACATTCATACTGCAGGGATAGAAAGATCTCCCTGTCTTTGTGCTCTTGTTAGTCTAAAGGAGTGCCGGCACACTATTCCTCGGTGCAAATTACTTTCAGATGAAAGGAGATGCAATTTGCTGTTAACAATTTCCAGAGCCATTTGAGTGCTCGACCTGCTTGTAAGTCCACACGAGATGATGGCAGCTTAAAGATTACAGAGCCATTGTGAGGTTGAAGATCTAAGGAGCATAAATCATTGTATGATAACACCTAAAAGTGTTTCATGATGAGGAACTTTCTTCTGTGATGGACAAAAGTGTGTAGAGTTGTCTTTCCTACCCATGGAGAAGCATCCGCACAGCAATATCCTGAAATATTGTTTAAAATGTTATTTTTTCAAGTATATATATGGGCGATTATAGATCTTGGTGAAGATGCATTGATGAAGATGATGAGAATATATTCCAAAGTGAATAGCACTACAATGCAGAATTTAGCTAGGTCACACTGCTGCGAAGACGCCACCAGCACAATTTCATTTAACATAGGGACATGAACAGAACAAGACCTTGAGCATACAGTAGAGTGAAATAAAGCACTTCCAAACTCCATTCTCACAGTGTCGTACAGATGGAAAACACCATGATGACAAGCAGATCGGCCATGGCAAGGTGGACCAATGAAAAAACCTGGTGATGATATGAAGTGCCTTCAATTTGGAGACCACATGAAGAGAGTTGTGATGAATCCACCACGATGAATCCTCGACAGTGATAAGTTCACATCAGGAATCCTTTCATTATCTCACCTAAACCATTGGTTTAAACCATAAATAGAAAGAGGGACAGTTTATAGATAGACAGCAAGACAGACAGACAGACAGTATAGATAGATAGATAGATAGATAGATAGATAGATAGATAGATAGATAGATAGATAGATAGATAGATAGATAGATAGATAGATCGATCGATAGATAGATAGATAGATAGATCGATAGATTGATTGATTGATAGATAGATAATGAGAGACAGATAGATATATAGATAGATAGATGCATAGATAGATAGATAGATAATGAGACAGAAAGAGACAGACAGACAGATAGATAGATCAATCGATAGATAGATAGATAGATAGATAGATAGATAGATAGATAGATAGATAGATAGATAGATAGCTAGATAGATAATGAGAGACAGATAGATGCATAGATAGATAGATAGACAATGAGAGACAGATAGATGCATAGATAGATAGATAGTAGGGGAGCACGAGCTCCCGAACGCTTGCAAAAGTAGGAGGAAGCGACGCGGCCGCACATTACACGCTTTTTTAGGTGCGATATGTGAACGGCCCCTAAAGAGGCAGGAAGCGTCGCTATTTCTGCTGACGGTTGGACTTCTCGGTGTACACAGAGTTATATAACAGTTACAGCCACACAATCAGTAGTGACTGGGAAATGGTCAACTTTGTACTGCAGTTAAAGTGACACTTAAAGTGTTATTTGAATTTTTTATTTATATGTTTATTTTATTTATACTGTTTAATTTATGTTCAATCTGTAGAAAGAAGTTCAGTGAGATTTCTCATGTGAAATTATACAGGGCAGAAAACAATTGGTTGATTTTGTGGCAAAACATTTAGCAGTGTTTGCATGTTGTTTTACTGCAAATAATTCATTAAAATAGAAGTAAAATGACATGCATTACAATTACAAGTTGACACACCAACATTTTTGCATTTTATGATTTTCAGTGGAATAAAAGACTATTTTCCCTTCATACGTTTCATTATTGAGGATTTATTAAAAATACTATAAAAATCTCGTCTCGTGAACCCAATCTCGTGTCTCGTCTCATGGGATAGGGGTCACACCCCTTATAGATAGATAGATAGACAGATAAATAGATAGATAATGAGACAGAAAGAGATACAGACAGATAGATAGATCGATCGATCGATAGATATTTGGTTTATTTTTGTCACCTCAGACATCTGTTGCGTTGAGATGTGTTGTCACCATATCTTGGGCTTCCAAAGCCTTTTTTGGTTTGCTGCGAACTGTCGGGGCAGCCTGGCCCTCGGCGTGCAACAAATCAAGCCGTTCCTTGCAACGAAAGACAGAAACAAAGGCGCTGCGGTAGTTACGGTTCATCCAACCATACACCAGTGGGTTGGCGAACGTCGAGCACATGGCTACAATGTGGAAAACAGTGTAAAGGAGGCGGAAGTCCTTCATGTCCAAGACGCTGTGGTCAATGTCAATGGCGAGCTGGAATGCATGAAAAGGCAACCAGCTGACTGCAAACACCACAACCTGCAACAGACAGGGGGAGAGGTTATCTGCATGCATGCTGCATTATGACCAAAACAATTGGTTGATTTTGTGGCAAAACATTTAGCAGTGTTTGCATGTTGTTTTACTGCAAATAATTCATTAAAATAGAAGTAAAATGACATGCATTACAATTACAAGTTGACACACCAACATTTTTGCATTTTATGATTTTCAGTGGAATAAAAGACTATTTTCCCTTCATACGTTTCATTATTGAGGATTTATTAAAAATACTATAAAAATCTCGTCTCGTGAACCCAATCACGAGAACTGCCTTAAAAAGCCTGTTCTACAAGCTGGTCTAATTCTCTATTTTTTATTATAGGCTACTATACCCTCTTTCAAAATAACTGTGAAGAAAATAGCTCAAAAATATTTGGGTTACAGAAGACTGCTACTTATGTGGAAATGCTCTTGGGAAAGATGCATGCTGTTCTAGCAGTCAAGGCTCAAGAGAATAAAAAGAGAAAGTACACACAAACTAAAAATGTACAGTCTTTGTTGTGAACATCCAACAATCCAGGTTTTAAATTTGATAATAATAGGCTGACATAATGGCTGATGCAGCTGATATTCAGCCATGTAAATAATACGCTTTCAATAATACTGAAAGCAGGGAGTTACTCTAAAAAAGTTATGAATTACTAGATACTACTTATATCTTCAACAGTGTAATTAGATTACTCTACTAATTACTTTATGAAAAATGTTTTGCTTTCCTTGTTACTAATTACTTTCTAAATCCCATGTCAACCTTGACCAGCTGAACAATTAAAAATGCATTAAAGGGTTAGTTCACCCAAAAAATGGAAATTCTGTCATCATTTACTCACTGTCATGTTGTTCCAAACCCGTAAAACTTTCGTTCTGAGTGATCAGAGAAATCTGAGTGATTTCTGTCTCTCCACAGACAGCTACGTAACTACCACTCTGATGCTTCAAAAAGTTCATAAAGAGATCATACAACTAATTAAGTGGTTTAGTCAAATTTTCTGAATAGACTAGATCGCTTTATAAGATGAACAGATTTAATTCAGGCTTTTATTCACAAATAAACAGAAACAGAAACTGCACACAAGAACAAATCTCTCAGAAAAATCAAACTAAGTCGCTCAATTTACATGAATTACTTTTATGATCTCTTTGTGAACTTTGAAGCATCAAAGTGGTAGTTTCATAGCTGTCAATGGAGGGACAGAAAATGCTCGGATTTCATTAAAAAAAATCTTCATTTGTGCTTCAAAGACAAACAAAAATCTCACGAGTGAGTGTAATGATGCTGAAAATTCTGCTTTTTCCATTACAGGAATAAATTACATTTTAAAACATATTCAAATAGAAAACTTGTTATATTGAATTATAATACTATTTCACAATATTTCTGTTTTTACTCACTTCACAATAAGGTTCATTAGTTAAATATTAGTTAATGTATAAACTAACAAGAACTAACCATGAGCAATACATTTGTTACTGTATTTACTAATCTTCGTCAACGTTAGTTAATGAAAATACAGTTGTTCATTATTTGTTCATGTTTGTTCACAGTGCATTAACTAATGTTAACAAGATGTATTAGTAAATGTTGAAATTAACATTAACAAAGATGAATAAATGCTGTGTAAGTGCAGTTCATTATTAGTTCATGTTAACTAATGAACCATATTGTAAAGTGTTACCTGTAATTTTGATCAAATAAATGTAGCCTAGAAGTGTGTGGATATAGTATTTATTTATTTATCTGCATTATATCGGCCACCCAGGTCTATAACCATAAAAAGCCATTATGAAAACTCATTTTGGTCAACCACTGATTCGTTAATTGTTTTTATTCAGAGGCTTTATGCTGTTTTCAATGTGTGAGATTCTAAAATGACATGAAGATGCAGGAATACTATGATACAATATTCAATCAGAACAGCTGGGAGAGTGTACACACCATGGTTACCAGCATCTTGGTGGTCTTGCGGCGGCGCTGGTGCCTGTCGTTGCGACCAACTGGGCTGACATGATTGCGGAGTTTACTCCAGATACGGATGTAGGCAAAAGAGATGATTGCCAGAGGCAATACATATTGTAGCAGCAGCGTGGAGATTCTGGAGAAAGAAAACAGCCGTCATCAATGTAAGTGCAGCTAAAGAGTGTCATTATGCTATTGTTAAAGATGTTTTCATAAAACATACACTCTTGTTCAAAAATTAAACAAGCCATGACTCATTGTAGTTGTAATTTATCTGTTACAGAACAAACAAGGCTCTCAAAGATAAAAATAGAGAGTAAAACTATGAGCACATACTGCAACCTTGAATCAAAATCTAAATAATTCACAATGTTTCAAGTGATCAAAATCTTGATGATGCCTCTTTACATAAATATTAAGTTTTAATCATCACAAATAAGTGTATTTATCTATAATATATGCAGATCTTTGCGCTTCCAGTGCAATCATGAAACCCTGACACTAGATAAATGAACACAGCATGCATTTGCGGCATCTTGAGGGCATGAGGAAACTGTAATAACGGCGTTCATTAAAATATGCATGTCTGATACTCACGAGTATAGAGTGCTGTCTGTGCTACTGTCAGGCCATTTCTCTCCACAAACCTCAATGGAGTCATCTGGAGAAAGATCTACAATCCCATACTCTCTGAATATGGCCAGTGGGCTCGCCAGGACTGCGCTTACTACCCAGGTGATGGCAATGACCAGAAAGCAGGTGTCCTTTGACATTCGAGTGTCTAGGTGGTAAACGATGCATCTATGGCGGTCCAGTGCAATTACATTTAATGTGATTGTAGATACGTGGACGGCGAGACCTTGAGCGTACGGCAGAGTGAAACAAAGCACTTGCCCAAACTTCCATTCCCTGAGCAAAGTGTAAGCCAGCGTGAACGGGAGACACAACGTGTTGACGAGTAGATCGGCCACGGCCAGGTTTGCAATGAAGAAGTTGGTAACGGTACGAAGTGTCTTAAATTTGTAAACCACATAAATCACCAGGGAGTTCCCCACAACGCCCAAAAGGATGATGGTAGAGTACGCCATGATCAGAACCACCTGGACCCCGAGAAGTTTGGTGCTGTCCCCCAACTCTAGCAGAGGATGATTCAGAGTCATGTCAGGTGAATCCACTCCAATGGCCAGGTCCTTGCTCCCAGAGGAGCCATTAATTAAGCTGAGGGAATCCATTTATCACATGGCCATGCAAGATTTCCGAGAAAGACCAAGCTGCCCTTAGTTTTGACAACCTGAAAACACAGGTTTGAATTGACATTAGGAAAACTAAAACTATCCAAGCATAGATAGATAAACAATAAAATACAAAGAACAGAATAAACATTTTGAGACACTTCACACAAAAAGTATTAAATTGACATTTATTATACAGTGCAAACAGTGCAGTTTATCACCATATATTAATAAGTGTTTTTAGAAAATCCTTAAACAATCGTAATTAGTAAAACTTATTAGTAAATAAGTGAATAAAAGAATAACATCTACCCTCATATGCATTAAAAAAAAAAGAGCCTATTTCGAATTTACATGCATATCATACTTACAAGTGACTACCGGATAGTACGAATCTCCATCCCGGGCAATGAATATTTTATATCTTCTCAGATAGAGTCTGTCAGGGGGGGAAAAAAAAAATCTTGGCGTGACCATATTCTTGTATTTCCGACAGCGAAAGAAGGCGTATCGACTTCTTCTGAGGCAACTTGTCAGGTCAGTTTCATTAAGGTAAATGTTCTCGGCGGGTTAAGAACTCATTACGCACGACTCGCCTGCGCTCGAGCACACTCCAGCGTCTTTACCTGAGAGACAAATAGCTACACGGCAAAACCATTATCACTATGAGACATAAACACACATGGAAACTTCATGGCACACTTCCCAGGACACGGACAATGACGGCGCAATGTTCCACGAAGGAGCGCGCGAGTGTTCGTAGCGTGTATTATTAACGCCCGTTTCAGAGAAATTATGAAAAGACGTGTTTGGACTAACAATGAATTAATTTGGAATGACTTACCAATGTCCAGGCAGCGCATTCACCTCACCGTCTCCAATAATACGTCGCGCGAGTCAGGATACATCACCATCGGTTAAATGGAGATCTTTGGAAATGTTATGTAGCTATATCTATATAATGACACCAAGTACAAGTTCTTCTGTTTTCCTTTTCAATCAATGTGTTTTCCTGAAAGAAAGGCTGAGTTTCAGGTGAGGCTGTGGAGCTCAACCATCTCTGATGCTCGCGACTGAATTACATCCATTCACACAAGCCAAACCCACAAGTTCAGAGTTCTCGATGGGGAAGAGAGGGAGAGAGATGAATCACGATGGTTAGGTTCAGTTTAAGAAAAGAAAAAAAATATCCTGATGACTTTCATGAAACCTCACCAATCGTTGGGTATAAAACAAAGCAACCACTGAGGCAACAGCATTATATAATGTGCTCTATATGTCCCAGATTCATATAATTTATTAATTGCAGCTCCGTTTGTGAAAAAAAAAAAAAACAATGACATGAGGAGAAATTGCAATGAGAAAACAGGAATTTTAAGATTCTATCAAGCCAACATTCACAGTTTGCATGTGAATTTCTTTACATTTCACTCTTTTTAATTATTCCCTTAAATTCAAATGTGAATCTGCATCCTGTTTGCTATCTTAATTCAAACTCAAATTCTCATTCACTGCTGAATGGAGCACAACTCAGACACAAACAACCTCCAGTGTTTTGTCATTATTTAAACACTCCTATGCTGCTCTAAATTCATAGTTTATGGAACACAAATTCCATGTTGTAGAATTTTTTAGATTGATGTCCTTTGCAGCGTGAACATTCTTCGAAGCGTCTCATTGTGTTTCACACCAGAAAGAACATGACATGACGCTATGAATTTTCATTTTTGGGCGAACTACAACCCAGTGAAATGCGACACACTCATAACTCCCCATGTTCCAGCACACTGTTAAAGATACAAAGGCTACAAACTGGCATTTGCAAATGTTTCATGTATGCATTCTTCTTTAAATATGTACATATTTATGTACACACTTGTTAAATGAGTGGACAATACACTGTGTGAGAGAGTATTCACTTTTGTGACTGAGCCTCTCATGTTTGTTGTGACTAACAGATGAAGCCCTCAAGTCAAGACTCTAATGGCATGTTTACGCCTAATGAAGTCTGTCCATCACACTGGGTATGTACTAATTATGCCGAATACAGCTCTTGATCCATGCTGAAATATCTTGCCATGAAAAATCACGTTAATTTTCTGCCCAAATGCATTTTTGTAAACATCTGTCATACAAGTAAACAAACAAAAGCAGATATATATATACATTAAATTCTTAAAGACAGCTTTTTATAACATATCTAATTATGTGTGTATGTGTTTTTGTGCCTCAAGAAAGTGTGTGCTTCCATGCATTGTATTTTAATACTTATACAGCAAAAGGGTCACATTTGGCCGAAGGCATATACGGCTGTGAAATATTGGCATATACTGTGTGTGTGTGTTTTGCTATGTTTCTGTGTTTTAGTCTTAGAAAATGTGTGTTTTTAATATATCTACCAAGCAGCAGTGAAAAAGCTGTCTATGAGAGTTTGGCTGTGATATATTATGTGGGTTTAATGATGGAGATTAGAGCGGCCTTTTGCACAGCCTTTCACAGCAGTGAGCCGCTCTCCAATTCCTCTTATCGTTGCACCATCAAATTTGTGATAAAGGAAAGTAGAGAAATTGAAAATGCTGTTCTGTTCTTCTTAAACCAGCAAGATCTTCTTAAACTAGTTAAACTTTGGCTAGTAGCTGCAATCCTTTCAAAATGAGCTTTTAACCTATATTTCTATAATGAAAAAACGAATGCATTTCTTCCAAATCTTTGGTGTATATGCCTGTATGACAGGTGTAACACTAATCTGACTATTAATATTTCGACTAAAACAAACCTTGTGTCTACACACACACACACACACACACACAGGTTTGTTTTGCTATCAAAGTGAGGACTACACTTATTCTACTCCTAAACATACCCATTACAAACATTATGCATTTTTACATAATTAATAAAACATTGTTTAGTATGTTTTTAAAGCATGTGTTTTAATTTTAATATGAGGACTCATGAAATGTCGTTATATTTCATGTCATGTCGTAATACCAGTGTAATACCCATGTCATTATACAAATTTGTGTCCTCATGAATCACAAAAATGCGCAAGCACACACACACACACACACATA
This sequence comes from Opsariichthys bidens, assembly GCA_037194245.1. Taxonomy (NCBI): domain Eukaryota; kingdom Metazoa; phylum Chordata; class Actinopteri; order Cypriniformes; family Xenocyprididae; genus Opsariichthys; species Opsariichthys bidens. The sequence goes on along the minus strand of CM074293.1, from coordinate 8,141,522 downwards.
TTCTAAGTATTTAATTCAGAAAGTATAAATTAAATTATTACAATTATAATACAAACTCCACTAGCCCCCACCTCTGTGAATGCTGCATGTACATACTTCTGTATTACATGTTAATGTATGCAAATTGTCTGTTACAATTATCATTTTAAGTTGATGTCAACAGTTGAGGCCCACCTCATTTAAAATCCCCTTATTGCTTTGCATAATATAAAAATTCCACAGGGCTTTCATTTTCTTTTTTTTAAGTAACACTTGGTAAAAGTATAGTGATATTTGTTAAATCAAAACTCATAGAATATTGAGTATATTACATATACAGTATATAAACAGATTTTGTACATTCAGAATCATTAAAGGAATAGTTAAAAACAAGAAAAAAAAATTCAACTTTACTCACCCTCATTTCGTTCTAAACTAGCATGTTACTTTTTCTGTGGAACACGCAAAACGAATATTTTAAACAAATAGATTTTTTCCCCATACAACAATGGTTCATTGTTACTACTTTTCTGTCAAGACCCCTAAAAAGTCACCACAAAAGCAGTCCATATGACTTATTCGGAAGTCATATTTGAGTTGAAGATTATCAGCGAATAGCGACTTAAAATTTCAGCATGTTCCTCGCACAAAAGCTGTCAACTGACTTCAGAAGAATTGTAATATAGTACACAAGTCATATGGATCACTTTTATGATGCTTTTATAGTTTGACCTTTTATCTGATCTCTGTGTTAGCCCCACTCTCTCTGCATCTCCTCATCTGCCCTTTCTATGAGTTCAGAAGAAAAGCCTGGAGCCCAGTTACTTCCAACCCACCTCTCTCTCTCTCTCTCTCTCTCTCCCTTGCAAGTACAGTGAAGGAGCGCAAGATAAATATACAACTCTATTTGGGAGGGATGTACTGTATATCCTCTATACTCATATATATAGTGAAGCTATCCATCATCTGACATTTAAATGTGCTTGCACAGCAAGTCCAATATCATGATGTATACCGGTATATAGAAGATACATTGCTCAGTTGCGCAAAGTAATGAAATCCTGATGGAGATATGAACATTCCTGCAAAGGAAGGACTTTGTACCAATGGATAAAATTGTGTATGATGCTAAATTTCAAGGAAGGCAGTTTGGCTAAATTATGTGACAGATTTTACACGGTGGGAATGATGACAGAGAGAAATTCATTTTGATATGCATGTGAAAATACAAGTCCTACAATACAAGTTCTCTTTGTGTCACGGGACAAATATGATTAAAAATAGACAGGGGTTTCGACTTCTGATTGAGTATCCTTGAGTTTTCAAACATAATAGCGGTAGCTATAGTGATTGAAAGTAAAATGGAAAAGGTCTTTGACCCGGTGTACGTCAATTGATCAAAAGCAATATCAAGCGCTCTTTCATTCACAGCACCTTCAACTCTCTTCATTCAAGCCCTGCTGACTGGAAAACTGATTTTAATCACTTCTGACATGACCGTGGCTGTGTGTGTTTGTGTGTGTGTGTATTTGTTCACAGGTTAGAAGAGTTCAAGCACGTGTTAGCACTGACACATCTGATGTGACCCGTACTGGCAACACAGGCGCACATGCACATCGTATATATATATATATATATATATATATATATATATATATATATATGTGCATGTGTGTGTGTGTGACATTGGAAGGATGACATAAGCCCATGTTTGTATGTGAGTGAATCACCAACAACAAAAGAAAGCTTTAAACCAGACAGAATATATAATTGATTAGCAAAAAACTAAACAATTTTCTGGTCTGTTGCTGCTGTTGTTTTTTACCTTTAAAAATAATATTAATTAAAAAAAATGTAATTTCACATTCATATTTTATTCAACCTAGGTTCAATGGGGAAAAAAACACGTGGTGCTAAAACATATCGATATTATATCTATTATTATTATGCATTTTATTTATAGGTGCCTTTTTGACACTCAAGAACAATTCATACAATTCACTGCATCTCTAGCTGAACACTAGTGGCAGTAAAACACCCATAACTTTTATTCCTTTTTAATCGAATTACGATTACAGTGGATTGCTAATACTATGTTATGACCTCTAAATAGTTTGACCATAAGTATGATTTATAAACTAATACATTTGGATGTTTGAATCACATAACCAGCTCCATATGAATGGTTTTCTGATGCAGTAAATTCAGTAGTTCACCTATGGCACTCTCATATAATCACACTCGTGTAAGAGTCCCAGTAAAAGAGCTTTCAAAGAATTGTACAACAAGTTAAAATGGCAAGGTTGCTTCAGTAAATGCTCTTTTATTGCATGTTTGCTTTCGCTTACACTATCGGTTCGGTTTAGGGTCGGGTTTAGTATAGGTGTTATGTAATTGTCAAACATGATAGTGCATTAACCTTTTAGTGCCACTCACTGGACATTTCATTTCCAAAGTAAAAACATTGGCAGATACATCTTCATCTGTTTCATATAAAACTGAATGCGCTTACAACGGAACTCACTGGACATTTCACGATGAAAGTTTTCCATAAAATTTCAAGTGAAGAGCCAAATGACATTGAGCTCCGCCTCTCTGGACCCAATGAGTGAAACCTAACCTAAATAGCTTTAGGGATAAGGATAGGGTGTGGCCAGACCTTCAAGCTCCACCCATTACATCCAGAGAGGGGGAGCTGGAGGTCACACTGTTGATGTAGTAAACAAAGTGCAGCCTCCCAGGTTCTACGTCAGAACGGTGGCTCGGTATTGTCTCATCACATGCATGCGTTACTCACATGTACAGCGTCGGTCAATACTGAGCCGCCGCTCTGACGTTGAACCTGGAAGCGCTGCACTTTGTTTACTACATCAGCAGCGTAGGAGACTGACATGCAGTGTAGAAGAGAAATTGTTAAATAAGTCGCTATTTTTGTTTTGTTTTTGCACACAATAAGTATCCTCGTCACTTCATTACAGGTTGAACCACTGTGGAAACCTGGACTATTTTAACAATGTCTTTACTACCTTTCTAGGCCTTGAAAGTTGCAACGACGTTGCTGCCCATGTGTGGTTCAGATACCTCTCAGATTTCATCAAAAATAATTGTGTTCTGAAGATGAATGAAGGTCTTACAGGTTTGGAACGACATGAGGGTGAGTAATTAATGACAAAAAAAAAAATCATTTTTGGGTGAACTAACCCTTAACATTTTACCTGTTAAGAGTGTTGTGGTTGCTAAGTTCTTCTTATAGAGTGCAGTAGTTCCTGTCACCTTTTTCAGCGGTGCTGGCTCCAGAAGTATTTTTTCATTCATTTTTCTCATACGGATTTTAAAATAGTCTTTGTTTAAGAAGCCATGAACCAAGCCGATCAGCTATTACAACACTACAAATTTTGATCTGAAGCAAAAAAGGTTTTGAAAATGGGACAAAAAGACAACGGTAAAGAAACTGTGTACAGTTTTAGTACTCTCCTTAATAAACAGCACAATTTGATGCATTATTTATGTATGGTGGCTGGTTTGGGTAGATTTACTCAATAAAGCTTGTTGCTTCATTATGTTGTGCCTGGTTTGAACACAGCGTTAGTATTAAGAGTTTTAACAAATCCTCAACCACAACTATGCGCAATAATGATTCTAGCATAGCTTAGCAAGCACCACTAATTAATACATTCATACACCCATCATTGTTTTGGACTACGTGTTTAAAATATAATTTAAAAAAGTCTCAGATTGCACGCAGCAGTTGTGTCTGACAGCTAATTGTTTCAGTTAATCTAAACAACAGAACGCGGTGTGCTGGGCTGAATCAAGGAAAGTCGAAGAAAATGATTTTATGACTTCATCGAAATGAGCTACACGCAAAAACATTCCCATTATCTGTCTGTCGGGAGACGCTCTGTGTTTATGCCATTGTGAGTATGATTACTCTAGACCTCTTGTGGATTCATATCAAAGCAGTTATAGTTGTGTCATCTAAATGACAGACAAACTTACAGGCGTGACAGGAGTGTGGAATGAGTGTGCACGCACTAATAAGCAGACGGCCAAAATCATTTTTAATGAAATGTACATTTTAAAAGATCTTGTCCTTTTTAGTTGTATGAAGTTGAAGCAACATTGTAAAAAAAAGCAGTTACAAAAAATATAAAATGAATACACTATACCAGTCAAAAGTTTGGGGTCAGTGAGATTTTTTGATGTTTTTGAAAGAATTATCACCAAGGTTGCATTTTATTTGGTCAAACATTCAGTGAAACCGTAATATTGTGAAATAGTTTTATTACAATTTAATACATTTTAAAATGTAATTTTTTCCTGTAAAGCAAAGCTGAATTTTCAGCATCATTACTCCAGTCCTCAGTGTCACATGATCCTTCAGAAATCATTCTAATATGCCCAAGAAACATTTCTTATTAGTATCAATGTTGAAAAAGATCGTGCTTCTTAATATTTTTGAGAATACTGTTATTTTTTTCAGGATCTTTAATGAATATCAAGTCAAAAGAAAAAAACTGGATTTATTTGAAATAGAAATCCATAGAAACATTATATATTTCTTTACTGACACCTTTGATCAATTTAATGCATCCGGCCAGAATAAAAGTATTAATTTCTTTTTTTTTTTTTTTTTTTAAATAATCAAACTGTCCCCAAACTTTTGACCAACAGTATATATATATACTTAAAGGTGAAGGGTGTAATTTCTTTATTATTATGAAAATGAAATTACAAATGAATGATTTTTTTCAAACAGATTTGGATTAAAACCTGTGATAAAAAAAAAGTTTAACTTTTTAAAGAAAAGTTTCACTTTATGCTCATGCAAAGCCATTACCAATGGAAGTATGTGACAGCTACATTTATCTTTAGGCCGTTTATTTATACAACAAGAATTTTCCTTTTTACCAATTCTTTTTCAATATCAACTTGGAATGACCTGGAATGAAGTCTCAGCAGTAGTTGACATAAGAGCAACCAGAACAACAAAAGGCTAAGGCGGCCCAGCAGAGAATGGTAACATAAAAAAGTCACTGGTATTTTAACATTGAAAAAAACTATACATTTTTTTATTAAAAAAAAAAAAAAAAAAAAACAGAACCATTGTTGGTTACAAATATAAAGTTAGCCAATATCTCTCAAGAATAAAGTTCTAAAATCCCTGTGGACTGCATGGCCACACCTTTCCATGTTTAGCCCCCTACAGAGTCGCAGTAGTCTTTCTGCGAAAGTTGGTAATGAAGCAGATGAAGGGAAAGTGTTGGCGCTGAGAAAGAGTGTGCTAGTACCAGACAGCTGGAAAAAGTAATCAAAGCTCAATACTGAATTGCCTTCACCCAACAGATAGACAGCTCTGGGAGAGCTAAAGGCAACGCTAAGATCAAAATGATTGAGATTAGTGTGCTTGGTTGGTGAAGGTAATGAGACTGGCCACTGCCCAAGGGTTTAGCCGACTTCACAAAAACACAATTAGTCACTGAATGTCAATCACAGGTAACATTCATCCATGCTGTAATTTATGCCACATGGAAGATGCATATTAAAAAAATAGCTTACCTAAAAAGGAAAATTGTTATTACCTCACGTACTTTTGAACCCCGAATGACTGTATTCCACAGCTGTCAAGGCGAGATTTCAATGAGCAATTTCACAAAGCTATCATTAGATATCGAATATAGCGCACAAGTTGTATGGACTACTTTTATTTAATTTTTTTCTTGATAATCCCCGCACCCATCCATTTTCATTGAATAGAGGAAAGCAGCTTGGACATTCTGCTAAACATCTTTTGAGATCCTTGGAAGAAAGAAAGTCATATGTATTTACAAATGAATACATGCACACATCGTGACATTTCATTGATGTTCAGCTAATTCAGTTGAATTCCTTACACCGTTTTGTTTTATAAATGTTTCTATTCAAATGTTTCTACATTGAATTGATGACTGGATGAATTGACAAGGGAAATGACAACAAATGTGTTGCATATATAAATCCGCCAGACTATGGATGGTGGATGACAGATTGTTTTTCAAGTTATTCAGCATTATGACACATTCTTGGTCTGACTGTTTGATTCTAGAGTTATAAAGCATCAAAAATATGTTTAGCTTTGTGGAGATTGCTCGTGTTGTAGCTTATGGTGTATCATTCCTCATTTGTGAGATGCTGTTGATAAAAGCGTCTGCTATATATATATATATATATATATATATATATACATATACATATATATATATATATATATATATATATATATATATATATATATATATATATATATATATGCGTGTGAAGAGAGACTTCTGTGCTCGGATGCACAAGCCCAACGAATAACAATCATGAAAAGATTAATGTAATGATTAAAAGAAATAACAACTAATCTCTTCTCATACTGCTGCCCTTAATTTGACTCTATGGTTTCCTCTTCTATGTCCTGCATGAGTCATTGGCACTCATTAACAGAGATAAATGTGGCTGTTTGGTATGATGGATCACTTATCTTTCACAGCATGGAATACAGCTGCTGCAACAACCCAGAGGTCAGTCAAAGACATAAGTGTGTAACTAGACGTGCATTAACACACTTTGGCTTTTTTGTCCAATTAACATGGATTGGAACTAGCAAACGTCAAAATGAAAGTGCAGAAAAGTCTGAAACAGAATAACAAACTACACACCAAACTATTGACACTATGGATTAATCTAAGTGAAAGTTGAGTTCTAGCTAATGTGTTGTTGAAGTGCTGCTTTCGGCTGTGTCGTTTTCAGCCTTTCCACAATGTTATCCTTTTTTACTGCCATTTAAGGAAACTGAAATAGATGAAACCACAATAATAGAAAAGCTTACGACAATATTAATGGTGCACCACTGATACGTGTAACAGAATAAATCACTGGAAAATGTGAGTAGGATTTGTGGTTAGACGTTCCACTTGAGCAGAAAATTATTTTATACAGAGTTAACTCTAATTTACTATAATGATAGTAAAGGCAATTTGTAAAAATGTGAAAAATTGAATAACGAGTTAAATGTGATCTTTAGCAAATCTCAATATGAATATACATTTCTCATTTCGTGTACCATTCACAAGTTTTGGGTCAGTACGATTTTTTTTAAATACTTTAATTTATACTTTTATTCAACAAGGATGCATTAAATTGATCAAAGGCGACAGAATGTTTTTATTATTATTGTTACAAAAAAAATCTATTTCAAATAAATGTTGTACTTTTGAACTTCCTGTTCATTAAAGAATCATGGGAAAATATTAAACAATAATTCCATAAAAATATTAAGCAGATAAACTATTTTCAACTTTGGTAATAATAATAAATGTCTCTCGAGCAGCAAATCGGCATATTAGAATGATTTCTGAAAGATCATCAAGTGAGTAATGATGCTGAAAATTCGGCTTTGCATCACAGGAATAAATTTTATAATATATTCAAATAAAAAACAGCTAATTTAAATTGTAATAATTTTTCACAACATTACTGTATTCAAATAAAAATCTTGCCAACCTCAAACTTTTGAGCAATATCATACTTTGTAACTTTAAGTGATTGATTTTAAGATTTCTGAGTTTTATTTTTTAATTGATTTAGCCCCCAGCTTTTTGGTTTCAACCAAAACTTTATTGGTGCATCTCTAATTTCATGCCATAAACTTTGATAGTGGTTTTGAGAAAGCTCTCACCATCAGTCTGAGCCAGAGATTATACTGATGCCTGCTGCACTACATGTTTATGTTTATGGCTATATTTGCACTGTGACATCTTAATTTCTGTTCATTGCCTTATTACCTTTAGAGTGTTTCATCTTGGCCATCTCATCAGCAACCTCCCTCTTAAAAACATCAAAATAATACAATGCTCCAGGCTAAATGTTCCCGTTAGAAATAATCCACTGTTTGTGTGCGGTGCAGCTGGCAAGGTCTGCATCCAGAGCAGCAGCTTAAAATGCGAAACACATTTACAAATGTCAAGCTTTTATCTTACACTGAAAACTATTAAGCCTGCAAGCTGCTGCTACCTCATCCTTTCTTTCCGTTACTTTTTTTTTTTTTTCATCAACAACATACCAGTGGAAAGCAAAAAAAACTGGTTACGAACACAGGCCAGTTCAGAGTCAGTAAACACACACTAAACACACTTTTGTGATATTATGAATAATGCAAAAGGCACTGACACAGCTGTAAACTGCCACTGAGAGCCACATCTAATGCAAAAAAAAAAGAAGGGATCAATACTTTCTCGCTTTCATGCATTGTTTCATTTAGCAGATGCCTGTCATGGACTTCACGCAAACAAACACACACTCACACAAGCACTGAGTGCTCTGATGGGATTATGACTGAACGCTTTCCTACATGGTTGGTGCAAAGGCTAACAGCAGGGGATGGATTTCAGCTGCTTCTGTTGCTTGTATTTGTGAGAGTTTGAGTGCATTTGCATGGGTGTACGGTAAAAAAAAAAACACCAGTGATGCAAATGTCAGAGTGCAAAGCGTCTGTTTTTTGCAGCCACTATGTCTTCTTCTCTTTAGTGTGCCATCCACCCTCAGACACATTTAGGGTAGTGAACCCGGGAATATGAGTTTCAGATGAATTTCCTGCAGTGAAGGTTCTTCCCAGTCCATTACACCGGTGTTTGCCATGTAATGGACTTGGAAGTAGCTCGCTGTTAAGAGTATAGCAGCCACATCCCACTCCTTAACCTCCGTTTAACCTCCTTTTAACAAATAAATAAGCACTATAAAATGAGTTAAATTAATCCGACCTCACATAAAACACAAGGCAGTTGAATTGCAAAGCAATAAATGGCTAAGTAGCTTTTTTTTTTCTTTTTTTCCTCCGATTGTTGAAAGTCTGCATTGGGCTCCAGGCTGCCGAGTGTGAAGTGACTTTGAGTGAGGGTTTGTCTGAGTGTTTCTAAAAGGGAAGAATGTGCACAGGAAAAACAAATGAAAAGAACAGTCAGAGCTCATTGTCGTCTATTTGAACTATTGATTGTAGTCATTACAATCGCTTAATGAAATGAGCTTAATTTCTTCTGAGAGGTAAAAACAACTGCATTTTATTGCTAATTCACCCTTTTTTTGCATCTATTCAATTACTCTGGATTTGTTATATTTGAGTTCAGACTGATTGAAATTGGTCATTCTAAAGTACTTATCAATAAATAGATTTGTTTTCCACCAGAAATGGACCACTTCACTACAACCACACATTTCATTTTCAGACCTTCCTTTTATTCATGCAGTGATTGTACACTAAACGTGTGCATTGCTGAAGGATTTTACATAATTTGGAGATAATTCTAAAGGGATTGTATTAGGATTTTCTAAGAATCAGATAAAAATAGAGAGAAAAAAACTATACTACAGTATTTACTGGATTCTTATTTGATCCCATTAGAATCTATAGGATTGCTTAGCTTAAAACATCCTCCTCAGTATAAAAAAAGCATTTATTTAACCAAGCTTGGATGTTTTGGGATTTGTGATGTCAAGTAAATTTGACTATGACTGCCTGTAGAGAAAAACATCAACGAGTGCTTTTACATCATCGACACTAGTCTGCACAAAACGTATGTTGTGTCGCATTAAAAGTAAGTAAAACTCATCATAATCACGGATGCTCTCTACACTAGATGCAGTAAACAGATGATCAATTTCTGACATGATACACACAACTGAGCTACTGCCGTCAACAGGACAAAGGAACGAAATAGCATGATTGCCTCTGTTTAACCTTTAGAACAGAAGTTCTCAACCTTTTTTCCCCAGTGGGCCGCACTATAGTCCAAGTGTAAGTCTCACGGGCAGCATATCAGATTTAATGTTACGGTATTAGCAGAAAATATCATTATTATACCAAGATGAAGCACACTCAGAAGAGGCGGTGTTTTCTGGTGGCACATATTTTATTTCTGTCAAACTGCAAAATGAACAATTACTACTGGCAACAAATACTACAAGACATTTGCATTTACTTTTATTCATTTGGCAGACGTTTTTATACAAAGCGACTTACAAGTGAGAAGTTGCCCTTGGTGGGGACTGAACCTGGGTCTCTGGTGCATTATATGGATTTAGAATTCTATAAGAAAAAACGGTCACGTTCACACCGCCCCAGCAAACACCGACAGACGAGTCACAGAGAGTCAAGTCTGACTGGGAAAAACTGAGATTGACAACTACATACGTGTAACCATGTTAACAATATTATTTTCAGGCAAGTGTGTTAGATAATATAGTATCATATACATTTTCATTGTATTAAAGTATTGAGGCAAACATAACCTGAAATCTCAAGTGCTAGCCATCGACCTGATCCCTTGCGTTGGGGTTGGTATAGTCTACACCGGTTTTAAACTTTTTTTAGCAAAACCCATCAAAGACCTATACGACCATTTGTAGCTAAACAAGCCAAACGAATTCATTTAAAACAATAAATTTAGGTTAAACCTGCGTTGCTCTCATGCTTATACCTCTCAGCACGAATCCAAATATTATCATTTCGCAAAGTATTTGGACGCTATACTTACTATTTATTATATAAAGTCCTTCACGCGTGCGTTCCAGGATTGATAGAAAAAAATAATCTTCACATGAGTAAAAATGGCATCACCGCAGAGAAGTGCTCTTGCTGAACGGCACGGATTGCACTACGGACTATTTAAATTGTGTATTGCAACTTTTATATGTTTTGATTGTATTTTATTTTTATAATAAACAAACTGAACAAATTTCACGTTTGCAGCGCTTTGTGTGTGTGCGTGAGGCGCCGGCGCGATCAAACCGCAGTCTTTGCAAGGGACTTGCCTCATCATCATGGCAATGGTTCGCGGCCAGGTCAGATTACATCAGAGTTTGTATACCATTCGACACTCCGTCATTCCACGACATAACAAACGCAGATTAAACATGTTCAGTCGGGTGAAAACAGACTCCGACCAACTCCAACAGACACCGACAGGGGTATCACACCGGTCCAACAAACTCCAACAGACGTGTTTGTTGGCGTTTGTCGGTGCGGTGTGAATTGGCCTTAAAACTGATCATTTCAGACAAAGGGTTGAGAATGATTTTTGCAAATACATTAATGTTTTTTGTCCAAAAAAACGCTTTATTAACATTATAAGTAAACCTCTAGGTGTATAAGTAAACCTCTAGGTAATGCCCAACCGGCAAGAGATATCAGTCTTCTTTGCAGCAGATGGCATGGAATCTTTAATACATTTTCAGGTTTAGAATGGCTTGAGACCTCAAGCCCTGTTACCGGCCTCTCCAAAGACCTCAGAGCCACACAATCTCAAAAACCCTGAGGGATGTGGAAAATGACATATTTAAAATGTAACAGCTACCGAGAAAAGCTAATATTCTCCTCTGCTGTGAATCTATATCAGAGTCTTTGGCACCTAAGCAAAAATAAATAAATAAATAAAAATCACAGAATCTATGAGTGTCCTTTCATTGTACTTCAAACTTCAGAGCTTCATAGAATGCATGGGTTTGTGATTTAGGGACAACATTTAGAAAATGAGAAAATGACACAAGGTGATAAGGAGATGGAGAACATTACCCGTTTTCACTAATATGGCTTATAATTTAATGTACTACTTTTTCATAACGAGTGGCCCTGTTCACTATTCATGCTTTTTGATCTGGAAAGCTTCAGGTTCCAGCAAAATGATATTTTAATCAAACACTTAATTGAAACCAGTCAGTTAATGCAAAAGTCGCTGATGTGGCACTCATTTGACAAAATGTTGCAAGAAAAGCATCACACATAGGAAACACATCAATCATTATGACAAAACAGGTTCATTTAGATTTTCAAATGGTAAAAAATTATGATTTTTTTTATTTTGTTTTTGAAACATGTTTCTATGGTCACCACTGCTGTATTCATCAAATACAACAATATTGTTAAATACAATTTAAAACGTTTTGAATTTTATTATATTTTAAAATGTAAAAGTCTTTTTCTGTCATTTGTTAAATATGGTTATTTAAATAATAATAATAACTTTTTGAACGTTAATAAAGGTACTAGAAAAAGTCATTCTAATTTTTAATTTCTAAGTGGTTACATCATTACTGTACATTTTTTTTAGTCATTAAATAAAAACTATAATTTTTTGCTTTTCATCATCCCATAAATGTTCACAAAGGAAATTTACACAAGGACAATACCTCTGTGACTTCAAACAACTGGACAGGAAATAGTTCAAACTTATTGAGGATTCAGCGTCACGACTGAAGTGAAGCAGGATTGAAAATCACGAACGGAGACTGCCTACTGCTTTTTCCAAGACTGACAAAATTTCAGAAGCCATCAAAAGAAAATGGTGCCATGAAAGTATTCAGAGTGTTGTGGCTGAGGGAGAAGTTATTAGATCACATATCGTACAAGCCAAGAAAAGAGATTCTGACAGACATTTCAGCTTTCAACAATGGGTTTCCATATGTGGAAGTGGCTGTATAAGACAGCACAAATATTAGCAGGAGAAAGAAATACAGTGAAAGAGCAACTTCGTGTCATTCAGTGCGTGAGTCTCTTTTGAAAGATAGCAGAGCAGCAAAAATATCTCACGCCCACGTACTCTTTCGTAAAATATGGTTTTGAACTGGGTGTACGTGTCGTTCCAGACCTGCGTGTCTGTATGTGTTTCCCCCCTTAGGAGAATCCAGTCTTAAATGTCTAATTTTAAGACTTCTAAAGCTACTTGCATGAAATAAAAGGCTTGTCTATCACCAGGACACCAGAGCAGTGAGTACCACCAGTTAGACAAGCTTCTCTCTCTTAACCTTGGGATAATTACACCATAGGAGAGAACCAAGACAGAAACACTACAGAAAGACTTCGGCCTTCAGTAGTCAATCACTGGAGACTAACTCCCAAAGATGAACAAGACAACACAAAGAGTCTGAAAGTGGAAAAAGAACCGAATGATTTACTTGAATAGAATACTAGATACTCTAAAGTACAAATTAAGTCTTAAAGGGATAGCTGACCCAAAAATGTATGTTGCCATTTTACACTCTTACACTGTTCTTCCAAACCCATATGCTGTTATTTTCTCGGTTGAACACAAAAGAAGACTCTTCAAGGGGCGTTTTCATACAAAGACAGTTCCTGTTGACCACATCTGTTAAGCTAAAATAATGACGAAAAAGAGCCAATTTTAATTATACTAATTATAATATAATAATATATTATACTACACATTATGTAATATATTATAAAATGATCCGACTGGTATAATTATAATACTTATATAGTACTACTATAGTTATCACATCAGTAACCTGTAATGTGATAGACTTTTGTTGGCATTTCAGTACAATTTAAAGAATAAAAGAACAAAAAGATTCATGAAACAACAAAAATGAAAAATATTACTTAAAAATATTAAACCATTTTTGTGGCCAGCAGAAGGATAAATCCTATAAAATATCATCATGCAAAGGTGACAAACTTGTGAAAACCTGCACCTATACAAAAGTCTATAATGTATAACCATGTGGTTTTGTTGTGGTCACCTGTTGAACTGTTGTTACAATATGATATTAGAATTTTAGCGTTTATATACTTATTTTAATACTATTATGCTTTTTATGTAGTGTGTTACGCAGCACATTTTGAACTTCTGAAAGAGGTTTGTTCTCGCACGTCATTCAGGTTCAGTTTTGCTTCAGTTTATGTTCGCTGATCAGTGTTTACATGCGAGTAAAAGCCTGAATTAAATCTGTTCATCACATTAAAAGATTGAGTCTCTTCAGAAAATTTGGACCAAACCATTCAATTCATATGGATTATTTTTCCATACTTTTATGAACTTTTTGAAGAGTCAAAGTTTCAATTGCATAGGCTGTCAATGAATGGACAGAAAACTCACAGATTTCATCAAAAAGATCTTCATTTGCGTTCCAAAGACGAATGACAGTCTTAAGGGTTTGGAACGACATGAGAGTGAATAAATGATGCCAGAATTTTCATTTTTGGGTGAACTAAGCCCTTAAGCCTCGTCTGTGAAACCAGGGGATTGTCTCCCAAAAGAAAGAACCGATTCTGAACTGCCTGAAACAAGTCGTCAATAATTCCAGTTTCACTTCCTGCACAAACCTGGTTTGTAACAAATTTGCATGAAGGCTGGCTATGATCTTCATTGGCTGCCCGCTAACAACATCTACTTTGACCATCAAACACTGTAGTTGCAGCTGAGGCAGTTTGGTTTGTGTCGTCAACATGTTGAGAAGATGTTTTCTGCGCTGTGAACTTCCAAAGGATAAGGACTCGGGCTTGAATTGATATGGTAATACTGACTGTTGATATTGTCAGGGTCAGTGTGTACACAAGTGCTGAAGAAGCCTCCGGAGCAGGGCGTTTAGTTTCCGACACGTAGTGTAAGCGATCAACCAATCACAACAGACTGGGTCATCTGACCATATAGAACCAGGATAGGAGAGATTGGCTCCTTAAAGGTGGGGTAAGCTATATTTCAAAACTGTTGGGCATTGTTTATATTTGAAATCAACCCAAACAAACCCACCCCTCTATTCATTGCTCCGCCCCCAAAACTCACTCTCCAGTCTATAGCTGCAACTAACGATTATTTTTTCTGTCGACTAATCTAATTATTATTAAGTTTTTTTATTAATCTAGTGATTTTTTTTTACGTAAGAAGTTAGAACTAATTTAGCAGTTCATTGAGGTGTAGAAATACTGGGACACGCCATTATGCAATAATACGATTTGATTTTGATTAAAAATAAGTCACTTATGTGTGGTCGTCTAGTGGAAGACATTTGAACTTTAAAATGAAGAGTGTCAAAGACTTTCTATACAGTCTTAAAAGGAACTTTGATAGTGTCCAAGCCATTGAACAAACGTCTCCTGAACCATGTATTTTTCCTCTTGCGTTGTCTGTAATGCAGGGAGTCTTAGCGAGCTCGCAAACGGGTATCAGGAGCGCAAGCAACTAAAACCTTGCACGTGCGAAAGAGAACGTCCGCGCACGTCCAATGGCCTCGAAATGCCCTTTTGCACGCTCAAAATATGATCTTGCGCGAGCAAAAAATTTGGCAGAGATCCAATTCCATAGGTGGTACGCCATTTCGGTTCTGCAAAGGGAACAAAGGACCATTTTATTTGGCCTCTGTTTAAAGCATTCCCATACTTTTGATAATCGTGGTGTAGGTTTTTGTGATAGAATGGAACTTTCTCCGTTTCCAGGAGCAGAAGCCGGCATTACACGAGATGAATGTAAACAGAGTGACGCGTCGAGGCATTTCATGCACGTAGACGTATTTTCGTAGTCGACGTAATCGATTACGTCGACGCGTCGTTGCAGCACTACTCCAGTCCTAACCACCCTGCCCCGAGTCAGTCTCAAACCCCTATAGCTGCTGGCAAGCCAGGCCAGCACTGCATTCTCTAGCGGTCGTCAGTGCGCAGTGGTTTACCTGCACAACTGTCTTTAGCTGGTCACTGTTACACACGCAATGCGAGAGTAAGTCTGTTTATCGCAGCTGACGCGCAACAAAATAATGCTTCACAAAAAATAAAGCACAGATGAAAAGTGAAAGTCATGACATGAAATTTGTGCTCTGCATTTAACCCATCCAAGTGCACACACAGCAGTGAGTAGTGAACACACACCCGGAGCAGTGGGCAGCTACAGCACCCAGGAAGCAATTAGGGTTAGGTGCCTTGCTAAAGGGCACTTTAGTCATGGTATTGAAGGTGGCGAGAATGCTATTTATTCACAATCCCCACCTTCAATTCCTGCCGGTGTGGGAATCGAACCAGCAACCTTCACACTACAAGCCCAACTCCCTCACCATTAGGCCACGACCACCCTAGACGACAAAAGAACGACAGGGAAGCACAAAAAATTAACGTACGGTACACAAGAGTAAATACAAACATTCGTTTTGTTGTTAGTCGCCAACAGCAGCTCCAGACAATCTATGAAACTCAAACCCAGTGTTACTCACATGTGAAGCGGAATCAAAGCCGCCTCAGGCCTTCCCGCTTAGCTCTCTCCAGCACTGGAAAGCTTTTCTAATATTAACACAGGTCCTAAAGCGCTTGCCCAGTCATAAAGCTTCACTCCAGTGGTCATCATTCGGTCATCGACTCGACCGTCATATGCCCCCCTAATCCTGATTGGCTACAAGTTTGTTGTTTGTGTCGGTCCGACTAACATCCAAAAAATGTTTTCGAAAAATGGCAAACCCCACCTTTAATTGAATCGTTTCAGATACTGTGAGAAAAGAGGAGAGACTGCAATGTTTGCAATGAGAAAATGAATGTTTTTTGACCTTGGATGCATGTAAGCCTGTTTTAGGAGACAACTAAATTAGGAAGCTTTGAAATAGGAGAATAGGCGCTATAAAAAATTAATTTCTAATTTATTTTTGTGAGAAAGTCCACATGACAACTAAACCTGCCCTTCCTTATGTAAATATTTAAACACATTTTTTTTTGGAGCAAATGATGTGGATGAATCATATCATGTTTATATTCTGCTTTATATTTTTCACATTTTTAAAGTAATTTTTAAATAAACCGTGTGTTTGTTTTGCTTTGTTTTTTTATCTTTAATGGTATTACACTGACCATACAGTAAATATTGACATGGTTATAATTGCAATGTCAAGAGAGAGTCACTATTTATTTTTATGGCTGGTTCAGTATAATTATAACCATCAAATCCAAAAAATAATTCAGCTCTAGAGACTGTATTTTATTTGAATTAATTACTTGGAGCTTGCCCCGTGGCTGATTCATAATGGGCTTTAATATCTGGGCACAAGCTTTCTTTAATTTACCTAGTCAAAGCGACAGAGAGAAAGCAACTGCCACTGATTAAACTGAAAACAGTCCCAGTAGTTCACCTTCAAATAATTATGCAGATTACAAAATGCACTTTGTTTTGCAACTGAAATTAAAGTAAAGTAATCTATTTTATATGATATATTCCACATAACGAAGGTGGAAAATACTTCTTACCCAATGCATACTGTAAATTTTCATAACTGCTAGTCTATGCATGTCCATTTGTGGGTAAAATATGAATATTGCACTGCATTGCATTTTCTGTTTACTTACTGTAAAACATGCCTAGATGTTTAAACATCATGAGCAAATATTTCTATAAATCAAACACAACAGCAATCCAGACCAAAATAAATCCTTAAAGAAGCCTTAAGAGACATTAAAATGTCACTATCTATTGTGTTATGATCCTTATTGAGCTCTTATAGTCGTGTGCGCTTTCACCCTTCAATTTTAGCTTCTATATTATACCAAGTGATCCAGAAGTGGACATTTCTTTCCCGCTAATGGTTCCGGTATATTATCAGAGATGCATTTGTCTCGAGACTACATTTCGTTTTTCATTATGAGTAAATGAGAGCAAGAGACATAAAATAGAGAGATTACGACAATTATAATGACAGCTCCCCGAGAGTCACTTTGTTGTCGGCCCTAATGTATTACAGAACGTGAGTATTAAGAACTGCTCCAAATATGCCTGCGGCGAGGAACAGAGATTTTTTGAAAAGTAAAAAATATAGCACAAAATATAAGAAATTCCTTTAGCCACTTTTTTTCTTTGCTCTTTAGTTTGTAGTAAATTTTAATGTGGTTCTAAAAATGCTTTCAATTGATTTGCTGTCACCAGAATGACTAATGAGTTCCTCATAAAGCTGGGTGAAAATACAAAAACACGATGCTTCTTTCCGCATTTGTGCTCAACATATCCCCTAGGCAAATGTCCAAGAGGGACACGTTCCTAGATATATACGTCCTTGCCAGTACTGAAACAATATTCCTATCAACCAAACAGACAAGCAGGCCTCCAATGTGACATGACAAACTAACACCAGGGAACGAGGGCCTAATACTTGGAGGTGTCAGAACACTGCATGTAACGGTTTAGATCATTTAAATTCCATATCCTGCATCCTCTGCATGAGCCTGAGGCTAAAGACTTGAAAAGAATAATAACTTAGTCAGCGGGAAATGTTTAGTAAATATGCCAGTTTATAAATAATTTGAAAATAAAAGAAGGCCCTTGAAAATGGCATCAAAAAGTTGGAAAAACCCTTGACATAGCCGATGCATTTTTCTTAATACGCCTTAACATTGCATAAAAATAGGCTGTTTAGTTTTGATGGTAATTTTACTTTTCAATGAAATCTTTCATTATGAAGATAAAAGATAAGATAAAAGAGCTTGCCATGCTAGTAAGTATAGCACTAGTGCCCCTTTTCCCTATCAGGGTTAAAGTCAGTACCTTTTCCTGTGTGTCCTACTTTCTGCATCACATCCAAATGAGAATTGCGGTTAAGGGAGTTCGGCAGTCGAGGCTTTAGTTTTCTGCACACAAGTATACTAAGGCTCTGTTTGGGGTGTGAATTTAATCAAGCCTCTCGGGATACATCTGGCAAGGTAACCCATTGCCATTGCTGCAAAGAGAAGAAAATTGCATTTTGGCTTTTTTTAGTATCAAAGATTGACCACATTGTTCACATATATTGATGGCACAGAAATCAGTCGCTGTAAAACAGATGAGAATACTGATGGTGGGTTTGGACGTGCCAAGTAAAACCACAATACATTACTGGGAAACATTGTCACCATTATCACTGCTATAGGATTTAATGTGGAGATTGTACATCTGCTTCACCATGTGGGATGTCGGCAGTCAGGACACACTCCTTTTTTTCACACTTCCTTTTTGATTGCTGTTCTCTTTATTTAAATAATTTATTTTGATTTAAAAGAGATGTATCAGGTTTCTGGTTCAAATGTGACTGCTTCGTGTTAAATTGACCCTTCGCAAACAGTTTGATTGACAGGCGACCTGACCAATCATAACCCCGATTTGCCATTTTATCCGACAAAGCAGTCAGAGGAGATAGTAGCGTTGGTGAACTTGAAAAATTGTGTGTACTCATATCTTTCCGCGCTTGAAACAACATTCCTTCTGATGTTCATTCATGTTTATTTGATGCTATAAATGAACTAGTATGAAGAGATGATCGGTTCACGAGCCGCTTGAAGGAGCTACAGCGATCTGTCACGACACATTAAAGAGACACTATACGGTATTTATTGTGTAAACTTCTTTAAAAAATTACAATATTTTAAAAATAAAACAGTTTCATATCAAAAGTAACCTTGTCTGTCGGCGTTGTCAGTGTCCTCTTTGCGCCTTGACGTATTTTTCACTTCGTGTGAACATGTGTGGCATGAGAGCGCTTGGCTTGTTGAATATAGCAACGGTAACTTTGCGAAGGATCAATTGACTTGAAACTGCTACTCTTTGACTTAACTTGATGTTTTCATTTTGAAATAACGTTTCAATAAAGTAACCCAATCAAACAGGACTTTCCCATCATGCTTTGCAACAAGGCTAAATTGGGAGAGTAAATATTGAAATAAAATGGTATTGTATGCATTTTTAGCAAGATGAGAAAATGGGGAGTTTTGTTAATGTTCAGTGTTAATTGTTGGTATTTAAAAGTGTTATGTTTGTGTTTCAGGGATTACCATTGTGGAAAAATGTGGAGCTTGTGATAGGGTAACAATAATTCATGTTGCTCTAATAAAAAAGTCATAATTATGGTAGTGTTCTAGGTGAAACCAGTAAGTAATGAAAAGTTATATTTAGTTTATGTAAATCACAGGACTAAACAGGAATCATTATTTGAATGTCAATTTAAATGAAAACCATTTTTTTAAGTTAAACTCAAACCATTCATTCAAGATAAAAGAGCATCATTGATTCTAATTAGCTGTACATGGTTGATTCTATTTGGGTTTACTTGTTTCAGTCACGTGGAACGATTGAACAATTGAACGATTGAACGATTGATTTAATCACTGTCAATAATTGAATCATGTTCAGCCAAAGAGCAAAATTCGTCCTCTCTAAGATACCATTTTCAGAATAGTTTCTGTGTTTGTATATATATATATATATATATATATGTTGTTATATGTTATCTATATATATATGTTTATATATATATATGTATATATATATATATATGTTGTTATATGTTATATATATATATATATATATATATATATATATATCACCAGCCACTTTATTAGGTACACCTTGCTAGTACTGGGCTGAGCCTCCTTTTGCCTTCAGAACTGCCTTAATTCTTTGTGGCATAGATTCAACAACGTGCTGGAAACATTCCTCAGAGGTTTTGGTCCATATTGACATGATAGCATTACACAGATGCTGCAGACCTGTCGGCTGCACGTCCATGATGCGAATTTTCAGTTCCACCTTCAGAAGGTTGCCTAGTCTTATTAGAGAGGCGTGGGCAGAATACGAAGGCAAAGACGTACCTTGCATCCCCAGCAAAAGGAAATGAGCTGGACCGAAGGGGACAAGCAGTGTTTTATCTTTCTTTCCAGCATTATTTATTCAATTTGTCTGACGCCCACATATCTATGAGGAAACGAGAGAGCACCGATAACCGGAATCACAAAGTCCCAAAGGACTGTGGTCTGCATTAGCAAAACACCAAATACAATTAAAGTAGTCACTTTTTCTTTCAACTTTTTTGCTTTGAATCCTAGCTATTTTGCCGCTGTAAGCCTTCTGTTTGTAGAAGTGCATGTTGACCCCAATTTAAATCAACAGAATCCATAATATAATTCTAGGTTTAGTATAAATACAAGCTGCAACTTGGTTCTACACCTGAGATAGCCTCAGTAAAACACGGCCTTTAGAGATACATCTCCTTTGGCTTATGTTATGAATATTAATGACATGTAATTATACAATCATCCCAGTGGGTAGATATTGGAGACCTTATAGATTAGCAGCCCGTTGGCCTGTATGAATACTAATGGTAAATGGTACACAGTGCAAGTCCATAGAGAGTCTGCTGATTGACTTGAGCTTCAGTTGCTGAGCATCGCAGTCAACCAATCAATAGCAAAGGAGAATCTTTTCAACTAAAGCCAAATATCTATTTCCCTGTGGATGCCAAACATTTGTATGACTGTCTGTATCTGGTCTTAATCACACTGTAACAAACTTTCCATTATTACAACAGGACCATTTTTCCCAACGCTTGACAAACTTCTTGTATATGTTATTGAAGGGTCATATACAGTATTGAAAACAATAGTACACCCAAAAAAGAATAATTTGGACATGATTTAGTAGGGCTGTTCAATTCTGAATTTTTTTGAATCTATGCCGATTATTAATCCAATGTTCATCTAATCCTGCTGTGTATGAAGGCCTTCCTCCGTTTAAACCTCCTTAGTGTTTATTGATTATTATCTACGTCAGTAATGAAATCCATTTTGGATGTGCATGATCACAGAATGAAACATTCTCATTAACTGAAGTAAGTTAATAATCAGCAATATGCGTACACAAGTAAGGGTTATTTGAATTTGAGTTATTAAAAATAAGTGCTTGACGACATCATTACATGTCATGACAATGTAAAAAAAAACAATTGCAATCTTTTTTTCTTTTACCGATTCGATGAAACAAACCATCCGAAAGAACCAGTTCACGGAAATTAATCTGGCTTTGTATCACTTCTAGTGAGAGGCAAATTAATTATTAGCTCAAAAAGGCTATTTAAGAGGAGTTGATTTCCCTTGGCAAAAATGAGATTCTGTCATCATTTACTTATGGTGTTCCAAACCTGTAGGACCTTTTTCTTCTATGGAACATAAAATAAGATATTTTAGAAAATGTCTCAGTGTTTTTTGTCCATAAAAGCAGTCATTGGTGATCAATTCATCGAAGCTTCATTCACCTGAGAAGTAACTTTTTCAGTATCTAGTTAATAAAAGAGACAAATCCCAGCATGATTTTGCCCAAATACATAATGAAACATTGAAATGCAGGTCCATGTGAACCTTGATCATGAATCAAGAGTAAAAGGTCTGGAGCACTGTTAACTAGACAGAACGCAGACATACTTTTATTTCTTTAAAATGATAATAATAATAATAATAATAATAATACTAAATGTTCACAAAGAATCAGTTGCAAAATCAGATTCCAGACAACTACCAATTGACAAGTGGCGACCAATGGCAACAGACACCGACAGGAGCAATACACTGATCTGGCAAAACCTGAAAAAAGTGTCTTTTGCCGTTGGTCAGAGTCCGTTGGGGAAGTGTGAACTGGCATTTATTTATTCTTTTCATCACTAGATGGGAAGATTACGTTGTAAAAGGTTTGAGTACTGAACCCTTTTAAGATACTGTTGAAAGAAAATCTTCAAATTTTTGGAGCTCAATAGTGTATATCCCTTGCACTTTTATCGAGAAGTAAAGAGCAACAACATAATTTCTCATTTTTTGGTGAACATACACCGGAATCATTATGTATCGTAATGGTTGTTTAAATTTATATCGCACGAATTGCACAATCAATCACAGACTACCTTATTACAGTCAGAGTGAAAAACTGTAATGTTAGAAATACATTACTCTTGGTAAAGAATTACCATCACCTGCTATTGATTTCTTGATGTAAACGATTACGTGTGTAAATGATTAACTGTAATGATTCTGAATATCATTAACACTGTCAGGCAACACAGCAGCTGGATTGAACTTAAATATGTAAGTTTCCCAAGTATCAGTTCATGCACCTACAGACTATACAACTTAGCAAGAATAGAAAAGCAGGGAGTATACTGTAAAACCGTCCCATACAGTGCATTGCAGATCATATGCTTCAGTAGACTCAACACAGGCAGCACTCAAAGGACAGGGGTTGTTTTAGGACATTTAGGTGACACATTTATAAATGATGAGCCTGATGTTGAACTTAAGATCTGGAAAAATCTTACACTTTAAAGACTTAATGTGATAAAAACAAACAAAACTCTAAGCTATGCTGCAGTGAGGGTGACATAATGGATTATTTGCGAGATAAAAATGTTTTGAAGTGCAAATGAAGACTTCAAACAGTTATAGTTCACAGCTGTGTTTTACATAGGAATAGTTCCCCCAAAAATAAAAAAAAGTGTTATCATTTATTTACCTTCATGTCACTTCAAACCCAAATGCTTCACAAAGAACAGTGTTAGTTTAGCATTATTTATAATATTTTGAATTAGCTTTTATTTTTATAGTTTCATTTTTAATTTTAAGTTTTAGCTAAAGTTTTAGCAATTTTTGTGCTTTCATGTTTTTATTATGTTTTTTGTTTTTGGTATGTCTTTATTTACCTTTAATCTATTTGATTTCATTTTAATCATTTTATTTCAGGCAGATGCCAAAGCAATGTTTCTCATTTTCATTTAAGTTTTCCATCTAATGTTTTTTATTTTATTTCAGCTTTACTTCAGGTAATTATTTAATAGTTTTAGTTAATAATAACAACACTAAAACAAGCTAAATCAAAACTTTAATAAAAAATAGTCCAAGAGTCTATGTGGAATATTTTGCATTATACCATCGTCTGTCTGAGTACTCGATTCTGATTGGCTGGAAGGTGTGGATTAAAACTATGTAATGCACAGGTAGTTCCAATCACTTGAATCACTATTCTATATTGATGTGCTGCTTTCACTGAAGCACACACACACACACACACACACACAGCACTCGCACACAGACATCGGAGATCGTGCTGTGCACACACAGGAACATCCAGATGCTATTATCAACGCTGCTCAGCGACTTTCATGTAAGGGATAATCAATGGCTAAGTGCATTAAATAATTTCAATGCACAAAGTGAATGCAAAAAAGTTCAAATCGTTTAATGCACAGCTAGCTGTGGATTATCCCTCGTAAATCAAACAGTTACTTTCAGTGAAGTTGCTAAAACTAAAGTACAAAAACGAAGAACAAGCTTGAAATGCATAGGAGGAAATGCGATGCTACCGAGACGACCAATCACAGATTGTCGCGACGTGTAGTTACATTTTTGGGGAGGTGTGGCACAGGGTACACGAATATGTGTGGGCCACGCCGTACCTACTGCGTATGCTCGACCCATAAGTAAAAATTGAGCTATACGAGTTATACCTGATGCGTGGTTCTTTGCCTCCACGTTGTGCATTAAAATCGTTTAATGCAAAACTGGATTATCCCTTACATATTGTGTGAAAACAGAACCACACAAGCGAAAATCTGGTCATTATGTCGATTTGTCATTTTGTTCTATAATTCTAAGTTTGCATTACGGTAGTATTTGTTTTACTATTAATTTAAATTACGCTTGTCATGAAAAAAAGGTTGTCCAGATAGGATAATTTCAGTGTTTTTCAGTAATGAGAATTTTTCACATTACTGTAATGAGTATCTGTCACAATGCAAAACCTTAATGGTTTTCTTTTTCAAGCAAATGCAATTTCTTCTTCTTTCTTGTGATTTTATAATGGAAAAAAAGCATTTATTCTTGAGTTGATCTGCAATAGGACAGTCTTGATAGACCACTCGAGGTTTCTATAACATCACTGCATGCCATCTACTAAAAAAAATAAATAGTCCCTTCTGCTGTTTTTCCAGAGGAATGGAAGCTCAAATATGTATACTTCAAAAGCTCCGGCAACACATTTTAACACAGTTTAGAAAAAAATCAGGACAAGAGAGGCAGACAAAGAGAATTAACAATGTTCTCTTTTGTTTAAAAGACAGCTATGTTCTGTCTCTGTTCCACATTAAACAGCCATAGCCATGATTATTTAATCCCTGTCAAGTTTCGCAGAGCCCTCCACCATCACAGACTGTCAGAAGTAAATCCACATTTCCTCCAATCCCATTATCACTCTTATCAGTTCTAATTTGGAGCCATTACAGTCATTCCGAGGGTCATTAGTTGGACAGTCTCAACAAAAAGGACTAAAATAAACATGACACCAGCTGTTAGCCATCTACACACTTCTCAAGTGATCTGATTGCGATGCGTTCTCGCTCACAGTCGGATAAAAGAAATGACAGGGAACATGGAAAGATGGATTAATGTAGGGCAAAAGGGCATCGGCGATAAGCTCTTTACATGCTTCCAGAGCATGATCCAGTTTATAAGACAGAAAGAGAGTCAGCAACAAAAGAAACAGGAGATATTTCTTTTGTTGAAAAGAATCAGGAGTGAAATATGATATGAAGAAAAAGACCAAGAAAGGGAGAGAGAGATGATTCAAGTCTGAACACCGAGCATTAACTCTGAAGGTTATGGCGACCAGCAATGAGAAATGACAAGCTGTGAAAAAGTCACGCGGATGAGCAGTGCCGAGACGGGAGGGAGCTACATTACATGAGAACGAGACAAGGAAGATAATGAAAGAGAGGATAGTGAGGAAATGAGGAAGGAAAGAAGCCAAAGAAGGGGAGAAATCAACCGAGAAAAGAAAATACATAAGGTTGAGGAATCAGATGCAACAGATATTTTCTTTTTTTTTTTTTACATGATAAAACCCCCAGGTTGATTTATGATGTTAGTCAAGGTCTATGTGACCATAAAGTCAGCTGTGACAAGTAATGAGATACAGGGTGTTTTGTTGGTTGTAAAATCTCATTGGTCCAAAATCACACACATTAATAAACATCATAAATGTTCTGATTGGTTGAGATTGTGTTGAGTCACACCGCTTGGTGGACAGAAAAAGTGTTTGTCACTGAATCATGTAGTTTTGACAATTTGTAAGAATTTAACAGGTAAAGACAAGTAAACATGTAAAATGATTAACAGCACGTATAGCCAGGCCTATACAAAATGTGCACGTCCGGAATATTTCGCAGATTTCAAGAGAGTCAGAGATCAGCGTCATTCACAAAGTTCTACACATTCTCTGCCCTTGTTTATTTATTAATTTGGATAACTCGATTATACTTATAGTACAGTAATCCCTTGTTTAATATATTCTAGTATAATATCATTCTGAGGAATTTCCACTCAAATTCAGAGCAGAAAACATGAAAGTCTGTAAATTCCTGTGAGCTCAGGTCCAAAAAAGTGATGTGACAGATTTACAAATCAATTTGTGCTGAAACACAAGGGACCTAGATAAAAGTTGAAGCCAGAGACACAGATTTGGCGTACTTTCCACACAAGTAATATATTATAAAGTAATAAACTTAATGTGACGTATATGAATAAATATGTTTATTCTGAAAAGTTAAAATGTATGAGATTGAAACAAATTAGATTAATTGATAATAAATATATAAACCTGGTTACTGCATTTTTAAAACACATTCAGTTTATCAGTACTGTAACAAAAATCTTAAGTTAATTAAGTTTATGATAAAGTGTGAAATTCAAATGGATGGAAATGCAATTAAACTTGGTTTATATGCAATTCAAATACATAAATATTCAATTTAGAACAAAATGTTTTGAGTGTTTAGGATCCTAAATCTTCCTAATGAACTTGTATAATTCCTTATGATTATGAAGGACAAGTTTCTGAAAAGGAATTGTACACTATAACATTGTAAATATTTTTTTTTTAGTTGTAACTAAAAAGATTATTAGATTGGGTTTTACAAAAAAACTTTTTTTAAATACTATTTTTATTAGTACTTCTACATCTTTCAATGTGTTACTTGCTATTTCTTTGTAATTATTTGTGAAATTTAATAGGAAATTCTGAGTGAAAATTGTTTTTTTTTTTTTTTTTTTGCTTTTTCAGTGTAGATGCATAAATGTGTGCCAGAATTACACCCATTTTAACACCTTAGTATTATGCATTGACTGAGAATGAAATTTTGAAATATTAGTTTGTTGCTTCCAACAGTTTACCCTCAAAATATCAAAGAAAATAGTTTTTTTTCTTGATATGATCCCTTTAAGAGACAGCACACACAGAAAATTCAATCTGATCGCATCAGCGATTGTGACCTTTTATATTACTCTACTGTCAGAAAAGTCATACAAACTACCTTCATCAGTAGCTTTAAATCAAAAGATGCCTGTGATTTAGGCTTAACTTGGTTCCATGCCCACTGAAACATCTGTTTCCTCTGAACAGAGAGTCCTTAAAAGCCCATTACAACAGCACAAGTCATGACAGCATCATAAAAATCACTTAGAACTGGCACGGCATCAGAACAGCCTGAACAATTTACAAGATGAACTGATGAAGGTTGTAAGGACCATATGAAAATGTTGCAACAAAATGAGCTATGAACTCAATAAACAACCTTCACACCAAGTACAGCAAGATCCAGAGATGCTGAATGAAAAAGGAGACACTTAAATGATTTTGTTTTCCTGTGAACAAAACAACAAATGCTCCTGACATGTTCGTTTGAGTTCATTTATCATGCACAAAGCACTCATCAAATTCTCACACTTCAAACACATTTCAAAATGTATTATGAAACAAGCCAAGTATGTCTTGAGGACAATCTAGAATTATGCTTATGGTGAGTGTTTTTCTCAAAAGTGCACATGTATCTTTCGTTCATGCCCCAGATAAACAACACAAATGGTGTCTGTAAAGTGCTACGTGCAGCGATCTGACCTCTCATTTCTCTGACATTGGTGAAATTATCCCAGTGCGCCACACTTGATTACCTGCGCATCAGTTTGTCAGGTGCGGCAGACATTGCAGATATCAAACACGCACACACTGATGCGCATTTATAATGCCCAGCTTGTTTGTTAGCTTCTTTCCTATAGGAAGTGAGGGGGATGAGATGACCCAGATATGTTCACCCTTTAATGTTAGGAAATTTGTTCCATTAGCCTCAGTGATCTTACTAGGTTGAGAAGAGAAGAGCCATAGCAACCAGCTGAGCATCACGCCTCCTCTCACTAGTGCGGCGTAGAGTTCAGGATTTCAAAGACCGTCATTACAATGGCACCTGCAGCTGAAGAGGCGAGAATAGGTGTTAAAAAAACATTACCATCCTAAGGCATTTTTCTCTTTTCAATGCAAAAGATGAATGAAAGACGAAAGGCTACATTTGTAAGTTTTGATTATTAAGAAAGTGCATCTAGATTTTCAAATAAGAATTTGGTAAACAACAAATTTTAAAGGATTATTTCTCTCCAGAATTCATTTCCTCATCATTTACTCACCCCCATGTCATCCATGATGTTCATGTCTTTCTTTCTTTAGTCGAAAAGAAATTAAGGTTTTTGACGAAAACATTCCAGGATTTTTCTCCATATGGTGGACTTCAACGGTTACCAACGGGTCGGGGTCCAAATGTCAGTTCCTTCACGATCCCAGATGAGGAATAGGGGTCTTATCTAATGAAACAATTTAAAAAAAAATAATAAAAATGTTTATAATTTTTAACCACAAATGCTCGTCTTGCACTAGCTCTGCGATGTGTGTAGACGCGGTAGGGAAACTCTGAATTATGTGGGCCAGACAAGTAATTTGACAACGTCACTTTGTAGAAAAGACTAGGCGTCTGTGTACATACACAATCAAATGCGCGAACCTATGGACTAAACACTTAAATGTTTCAGTTGGAAAGGTAACAATTTCTACAACCGAAGCGATTCAATGAAAAACCTACTTTAGCTCGATAATAATATTTTCCCTGAGCTGCTGTAAAGCCAAAACAATGTCCATTAACTTTCCTATTATCACTGTGAAGCTGCTTTGAAACAATCTGTATTGTGAAAAATCTAAATTTACAAGATATCTGCGATGAGCATCCACGACTTTATGTACACGCATTACGTAATCACATTGGAAAGGACACGTGTGACGTAGGTGGAAGAAGCGAGCAAGTGTTTACTAAGCGAATGCACTTAGTTAAATGGCCTTTACAAAAAAAGTAAAACAACAATCTTGGGCGATTTTGAAGTTGGAGAAGAAAAATGATGTTTTATTAACAAAGTTCGAGATGAACACATTCAAATGGTCTGACTAATCATCACATCACAGGGGGAGTACTCTGGACGGCAAATATGCATAATAATTACTCTGATTCATCTGATTATTTGTACGTGTGAACTCGTGAGTGAGATGTGAGTGAGTTTTTCGCCCAACCCTACCGCGCCTACACGCATCGCAGAGCCAGTGCAAGATGAGCATTTGTGGTTAAAAAGTATAAAAAATGTTATTATTATTATTGTTTTAGGAGAATGACCGATCATTTCACTAGATAAGACCCTTATTCCTCGTCTGGGATCGTGTAGAGCCCTTTGAAGCTGCACTGAAACTGACATTTGGACCCCGACCTGTTGGTAACCGTTGAAGTCCACTATATGGAGAAAAATCCTGGAATGTTTTCCTCAAAAACCTTAATTTCTTTTTGACTGAAGAAAGAAAGACATGAACATCTTGAATGATATGGGGTGAGTACATTTAAATTCTGGAGAGAACTAATCCATTAATGTGTTTTGAAGCTATGCATTTGATCTGTATTTGTTCCCTGGGAATCAAATTCATGACCTTGGCATGATCTGAGGGTTGCACAGCATTCAGAATTGAACTGAGGTATGCCTTTTGAATTCCAATTAATTTTGTGAACTTGAACTGAGACACAGAAATATATAAAATTCTTTATTAGAATTTAAGGATGCAGAATTCAAATGAAATGGAATTCAAAGGACTCCATGATGCAAGTCTGTTTTTAATAACATATTTCATTTTTTTTAGTATGAATTGTTCAAAAACATTATAATACACACATATTAGGTTTTTCCACAACATTGTTGGGTATGTTATTCTAAAAAAGTAATTAATTACTAGCTACTAATTACATCTTCAACAGTGCAATTAAATTACTGCACCACTTACTCTCTCTAAAAAGTATTACATTACTGATAACCAATTACCTTCTAAATGCCATATTAACCTCTGCAAGTTGTATTCTTGAACTGACTTAAGTATTTAAAGGAGAAGGTTACATCAAAAACACGTTAAATGTTGATGTTAAATCCACTTTTGTTTTATATAGAATTGTTCTATATTCTGTAACGCAATAACTTCCGAAGTAACTGTAATTAAATTACAGAAAGATCTTTTACTTTTCCAGTAATTTTCAGCACAGTATTTAATTCATTGGTAATGCATCACACTCAACACTGTTCCAGAAACACTGGATGAATAATTATTGTTTACCAGGAAACCTGAGTTCAACTCCAGGCTCGTGGACTTTTCCGGATTCCGTCAGTCTTTTCTCTCTAATTTTGCTTCCTGTCAACATATTTCACATCCTAATAAATGGCAAAAACAAAAACAAAATCATTCAAACTGTGCTGATTAAGCTCCATCCACACACAGAATAGAAGAATCAATATCTTTTAAGTCACTGCATCAACAACTCTTGTCATATGGGGCAGTGAACGGATTTTGAGAGCTGTACTTTTGCCGTCGGATTCCGTTCCCCCCCATGTTTTGTACAAAATGCGGTTCTAATATTTATCAAACTGACTGCCGTTTGAACTTAATGATATCCTTGTGGACAATGCGGCAACATGTGGTGCTGTTGCGCATCAGGAAACCTGAGCTCAAATTCAGGCTCGTGGACTTTTCCGGATTCCGTCAGCCTTTTCTCTCCAATTTTGCTTCCTGTCAACATATTTGACATCGTATTAAATGGCAAAAAGGCAAAAAAAAAAAACAAACAACAAAAACCCCATAAAACTGCCGGCAAAGTGTTAGCCGACAGTCCTCTGCAGTTCCGTCTTTTAGGCGCCTTTTCGCGCAGATACTTTTAAATTTAAAGGGCCGGAAATAGGACAATTCAAACCAGTTTGAACAAAAACACTTTGATTATCTCTAACAAAGTTAGCTGAAGCCTATAAGGTTTTTCAAGCAAGTGAGATTTTTTATTATTATTTTGCCATGAATGCATGATAAAAAAAAAGGGTTGAAAAGTTCATATCAAAATAACATGCAATGTTCTCATTGCAGTTCTTGCTTATTTGTCAATAATTTACTCACTCATAAATTCATTTATCAATTCATTTAATGATATTTTTATAAATGAAAAGTTACAATTTATAAATGTAAATGTCAATATTTAGCCAAAATTAAGTATTTAATTTATTTGATCATTTTTTATTTTGTTCTGTTTTTTAATTCTTTTTATTATTATTATTATTATTATTATTATTATTATTATTTTTCTTTTAGAATATCAGGGTCAGCTGAAGCAGTTTATAAAATGACACTGCCTGCAACATTAGGTGAATCTGATTTCACCAAGTATGTTTCTGGATAAACATTGTTAATGCTGCATTTCATTCAACATATTTGAGTGACAAGTTTACAGTTTATGTCAAGTTTAAGCATTCAACCAGGGTTTTGTCATAGTTGTAATTTCCCTCTTTAAGGATAATGGGTAGGGTTAGGTTTAGAGGTAAGGTTATGACTAACTTATTCTTGGGAACTGGTTGCAAAATATGTTGGCAGAGAATATGTCCTGCTTGAAAACATGGCAAAGAATTTAACATACAGCAGCTCAAAATGTACCTCTACCAAACATTCAAATTCACGTTCCAAGTCCATAAAAACAGTTCACAGATTTTAACTATGTTGTAAACTGACTGTAAGAGCTGTCATAGTGCAAGTCTGCGTTGTACACACACACACACACACACACACACACAAGCAAAGAGCTACAAGCGTCTCAGAGCAGTCCAACACTTTCTGAACATCGTACTTGCATTAAAATCGCTCACATTGCCTGCAGGTTTCATTTGAACTGTTGTGAACTCTCTTGGGCTGTTAAGGGATTAAATGTCCCAGACGGTGTTTGTTAATTAGTATTGCACTTTTCAAGAGTCTGAGCAACATTCCTAGGGAAAAACAAGTCAATATAATATAATAAAACATGTTACAATACATAAAACAAGCGATATGAGACCCACTGTAAATTCAACAGAGATGAAGGGATATATATCACTCTATAATTTGACCATTGCACTGTCTATATTTAAATTGCTTTGTTACGTATTCCCTCGTTTTTTAATTATTTTTCAGAGCTGCGTTCTGACTTTTGAAAGTGTTAGATATGACTGAGTGGAAATATTAGTGAAAATAATGTTTTGTATTCAAAGGGCATCACTTATAAAACACAAGCAGAGCACATTTCTGTGCAAATTGTTTGCAAAACCATACTTATATATAATTTTTGTGTTAAATTCAATTAGCATAAAAAATGCAACAATTTCCATTTGAATGAATTTGAGAATGATTTCTCAGTTTGTTCTGCTCATGTTTCATTAATGAGGCCCAATGTGTGTTTAAATGTGAGTCTACATGAATAAAAAGCAGCACAGATATGACCTTGAATGCTTTGTTCTTATAACTCCAAAACAACTTCAGCAAACCTGAAGGCAAAAACATGATTGACAGTCAGAGGGCATTTCTGATTGGCTAAAAAAAAAAGTACAGGCTGCTGCTGTGACTCTTTTAAAGCCGTCACAAAAACAGATGTGTTTTCAATGATATCGGTCAGAGTAACTGATATTTTATGCACGGTTTTTTTTTTTTTAAACCCTTTGAAAGGAAAAGTGATACAAAGTCTGATAACAATATGTTTGAGTGCAGCTAAGAAAGAAAGTCCAGATAGACAATTTATACATGTAGCACTTAATTTTATCTTTTATAATGCTGTTAGCTGCAAGGACAGATGAGCATCATTAGTCCACTGAGCTCAAGAGCTCCCCTGCTATTTCCACCCCACACTTGGACTTGAAAATGTCCACAGCACTTTAAGCAAGTGAAGGATGACAAATACCAGGGATTTAGGCTTCAAAGTCAGTGGCACATGTCAGGGATTTAGTCTGAGCCCAGCATGAATCTCAGGAGCGTTTGGGTGCTAAATGGTAAAACCCATGGAGGCATTTCAGTAATTCTCGTGAAAATTACTTTCTTTTACTTGCGAAAGCTTCTTGAGCCCTGCCTCTAATAAGTCAATCATGTTTCATTGTGTTGCAGAATGTTTTATAGCTTGTTCTATTGTAATTTTAAAATATACTGCAGACCAAACGCTGAGATTTATTCATTTCCATCTGCCTGCTAATAAAGGGCTTGATTGAAACTGAAATGAGGGCAGATTTAGTCATTCTACTCTCCCCTGTCGTTATTTGCTTTTTTCTTTGCTTTCAGCGTGGCACACAAGCTTTACACATCGTGTTAAATGTTTTCATGACCCCATTTCAACCAGCTGTTTCTTGACATGCTTTTTATGTGACTTTTGTTGATTTCCAGTAGATAAATGGAAGTAAAACCTTTCAACAAGTGGGTAATTTCAACATGAAATAAAAACTATATTCTTTCATTTTCTGAAGAAATTGCTGTGCAAAAGTCACCAGTACTGTGAAGGTCAGGTCGAGTCATTTTTCAGAGAGTAAAGGTGATTTCTTTTTTTTTTTAATTATTATTATTATTATTCTCTTTTTTCACATTGTTATGTTTTGTCTGATTTTATTCTAATATTTTATTCTTGAAGGCAATAGCAACACATTATTGTTTGAGTTTATAAATATAAAACTAGGAATTGAGAGATATAAACCTGAAACTACAAAAATTGCAATATAAAAACTGCAAGAATTGTAAGATATAGAATCGAAATTGTGAGAAGAAATAGTTTATCTCTGGCAATTCTGACTTTTTTCTCAAATTTGTGAGATATAAACTTGCAATTGGGAGTTATAAAGTCCTAATTGTGAGAACTCACAATTCTGAGAAAAAAAAAAAGTCACAACTTCTTTTTTTTCTTCGATATGGAGGCCCGTTTCTGCCACTGAAGAAAAAATTGCTAGTTAGAAGTCAGAATTTCGATATAAAGTCATAATTGTGAATTATAAAGTCAGACTTGCGAGATATAAAGTCACAATTACGAGTTATAGTCAGAATTCTGACTTTTTTAATATCTTGCAAATATATTTCAGCGGCGTAAACGGACTTCCATACTTCCATACCATTAAAGATACAGTGTGTAAATTTTAGCAGCCTCTAGCGGTGAGGTTGCAAATTGCAACCAACAGCTCAGTCCACCACTCACCCCCTCCCTTATGGAGGCACATAGAGAAGCTTCATTGGCCGACACGGACAAAAATGTCATCGTCTGAGAGAGTGGCCAGTCAAGCGAACGTACTCGGCAGAGCAGTTTGTCTGGTAAGGCTACTGTAGAAACATGGCGGCACAAAATGGCAAATTCAATGTAAGGGGACCCATGATGTTTGTAAATAGAAATGGCTCATTCTAAGGTAATAAAAACATAACGGTTCATTATATGAGGTCTTTATACACCACTGAAAAAATAGTTGTGTATATTATATTGCATTTGTGTCAAAGGATCCTCATAAATTTTTATTTGATCTTTTAAAAAAATAATAATAATTGTTCAATGTCCAAAAGACAGGTGCACAAATTTTCTTCTTATCATTGGAAACCAACAACAAAAATAAAGAAATAAAATAAAAGCTGTAGAAGCACAAGAAAGAGCTGCATGAAATGGTGTCATAAAAATATTTCAGACTCCATGACTCGAGAAAAATACATCCTTATAACAAGATACATTTATTTAAGAAGAGCAAAAATAATGTAAGGTCATAAGATTTGTTTGCAGAGAATCTTTTTTTTAATATATTATTATCCCTGTATGAACTACAACCCTCACAAATTCTAGTATTTTATGTGGCTCAATGCAAGTCTATAGGATTTTTATGAGAGTTTTACTGTCCATCAGGTGAAAACCGCAAACTCGATTGCTTATAAAATAGCAGACCTCTCCTCAAGCTGTCTTTGTCAATCTTTGTACAGTCAGGTACATATTTTCTACACAGGGGCCACATATTAAGATTATTCCATTGCAAGAGGCTTATTGGACAAATAATACCCCTGTTAGTTTCAGTAACTGAACAACATACTCCATTCCTAACCGATTCAGCTGAAGTTGATTAAAATACACATTTTATCTTATTAAAGCTGCCTTAGTGACTAAAACATCACATCTAGTTATATTCAGCTGCTCCGATCAAATGTAAAATACAAGGTGTTGAATCACAGAGCTATACAAGACAGTTTTATAGAGAGTAAGAGCAAAAGATTGATAGAGAAATGTAAAAAAAGAACGAAAGGACGTGCTGTGTAAGCAATATTCACATAGCACAGGTATAACCTAGTCTCATCTTGCCTGGTTAATGTCCAATAAAGCAATATGTCAAACCGTAAAGTATCTGTGCATTAAATTACATTTATAATGAAAGTCTGGCATAAATGCACATAAATTGAAAACGACCCTCTGAGACCAGAGAGCACAGAAAATCTAATATATAGAATCGGTGTCTCCTGTGTCAATATTCTAGCTCACAATGGCCAAAGGTCAAACTATATCATTGCAATGAGGCTAGACAGCTAGATTACAGTGCTCTTGTTCAGATGATTAAGGTCTGCTAGCAGATATGTGACTATAGCTCCCGCTGTTCATCACACTGGCTTGTGCTTGAACGCAGAGGTTGGTAAAGTTCGTCATCATCTGTCACAGGAGGTGGGCTATTTGACAGCTGGCTCCATAGTGACCTTTGGCGAACAGTATTTAAGAGTCAATCTGTAAGTGCAAAGTGCCGGTAAGAGCTATGAACAAGAAGTCAAGGTTTGTACATTTCTGCCATGCGTATAAAATTCCTGGAAAGGCAAATGGTTTTTTGGTTTCTTGCATGGCTTTTTATAATTGGTCAAAAAAAAGATTATCTTTGTTTGTCTTAGATTTTTATTCACTCTATAAAAAGTGGGGTTGAAAATGGACAAACCCAGAAGTTGGGTTAAATTTGTTTGCTGGGATGTTTTATTTAACCCAACTGTTGTTTAAAAATTACTATATGGCTGGCTTAAAAACAACCCAAAATTGGTTGGGAATTCAAAATCCGACTCATAATTACTAGAGGCAATAATAATGATCAAAAGGTGAACATTAATTAATAAGCAATTTAATAAATGTTTATTATTTAAAAATTATTCATATTAAGCAAGCAATACAGTAATTTTAAACAATAGTTGAGTTAAATAATTGGTCAAACATTTAACCCAACAGCTGAGTTAAAAAAAAACATTTTCAATCCATCTAGGGTTGTTTTTAACCCAGCATTTTTTTTAGTGTGGAAAACTTTGTCTATAAAAATATAACTATGCATTCAAATTCCAAGCAAAATGTGGAAATTGCTCTGTGATGTGACCAAAATCCCAAGAAGATTTCTGTGGAAATTGGAAGGCTAAATGTTAGCAGCAATTTCTCAAAATAGCTTGAAATGTCCTGCGGTGTAAAATGCTTTTTTCCATCTTTTTCTCATTATTATATATGCACTTTATATTACCTAGTCTTAATTGAAGGAACATTTATGCTTTCAAAAAATAATGTGTCAAACCACAGGACTAATTATGTAAATGAACTAGTCAGGGCAAATAGATTAGCATAGTGGCATCTAAAAATAAACATGTTAATATCATACATCTTAATATTAAACCTTTTATTTGAAAAAAAGAAAGGTCATTTTTATTTATCACCTATCCATATATACTGAAACTGGTTTGAGGGCACAAAAAAAAAAAGAAAAAAAAAAGACTAGCGTTAATGACACACCATTGTATTTATGTTGTGATGGTCTATAAAAAAAATTGATCCTGAAACTGAGAACTAATAGAGAAAGTGTGGTCTGTTTTGCTCACAGGCATTAGTAATGAGCATGCATGTACCCTCATGGTCGAAAGCAATTTTAACCAACTACTATATGTCTAAAAAATTAACTTTTTAACATCTTTATACAGTAGAGTAATGATAATATCACTGTTCTAGATGCTGATTCCATGCATTGTCTAAATGTATGATTTGATGCTGTCAGTCATGATCCAAACTCAAATACATTAAGGGTGAGAAAAATCATACTGGGATCATTTTATCCTGTGGGGGCCACCATCTTATGATACCCTCCTAAATAACAATGTGTCCCACGTGTACGGCTTATACGAGGTTGCTTGAGAGAAAGGAGAATTTATTTCATTTTTCCTCTAGTCTTGCTTCTGACATATGAGCACTGCCACCTGAAACCATTCTCACAGCACCCTGAGACTGCTGCTTGACCTCATCTGTCTAACTTATCCATTTTTCATGTACGAGAGTGCATGTGTGTGTTTGTTTTATTGGACTGTATCTCTAACACACAACCAAGCACTGAGAGGCCTTTGACTTTATTAATAAGATTTACTCTAAATTTAAAACGCTTGGCAATTGGCTCTTAAAAAGATGCATCGATTTGGGCACTATCATTTCACAAATAGCTTCATAACCAGAAACAGAATTATTTATTTATTTTTAAATGTAAGGTCTGAGATGCTTCTGAAATATTCCTTTTTTTCTTGCACTGTGCAGCATGGTACTTTTGTAGGAGGCAACAGTCTTTTGGAGAATACAATTACCGCCATGTGACCTCTGCCACTCACTTCATGAAAAAAAAACAAGAAGAAACATGGGCAACAACTACCCACCTTAACATTCATTCTCAGTCCTGTTCAAAAATGCATATGTAATTGAGAGGTCAAAATTAAGATCGTGAATTAAAAATTAATGTTACATACTTAAAGGGAGTGTAATGATGAAATAATATAAATCCATATAAGTGAACTGCATAAAACCTATTGAACTGAGCAGTGAAAATAGAGGAAAATGTTCACATAAATTCAGTGGAACTGGGACAATTTTGCAGCCACAAAGTGTTGTACTGCCCCCTAGTGGTAGGCATTGAAGATCATACCTTAATAGCCCCGTTAAGAGTCCCACGATATCCATTAAAACGTGTCAGTAAGCCACAGTAATTTTAATTGATTTTAACAAGTTAATCTGATTCTATGGTACAAACTGCACATTAGTTTATCCCAACAGCTTGTTTTACTAAATAGGTATCTGATGGAAATCAAATTGACTAATATTTAAAAAATGGACAAAAATGTAACACATCTATGAGAAGAGCCAATACAAAATAAATGTCGACTATTTGTTTAAAAAAAAAAAAAATACACCAAAATGGCCAGGTAATCCTAAACATCACCTTTTAAGGTCAGGCAAATCTTTCCTTCCAAGAAACTATCTGACCTCGTCTTTTGAGAGGGGATAAAACAGGTTATTTCTCTAGTAACACAGCATTTGGCTGTGGTTTCCAAGGTTACTGCTGGATTTCTGAAGATGCCATGTGAAAAAGCCCCCCTTCACAGCTCCATTCAGGATTTTCAAAGCTGAAGTACTCCTTTTAAATTCAATGACGTATATGTGACGTAAATGAGCACCACATTTATGCCAGGTGAAGTGTCTCACAGTCTCTGAAATGCTAAAAAGAGCTCCTGACATGATAAAAGCACTTTTATCAGTGCCCAGAGTGGACAGGTTAATTCCCAGAATCAACAGTTTCAAAAAAGTAATTACCAGACCTGGGGTATGACTGTCATTTTTAGTGCCTGTGCTGTTGGCCTTTTTAAAAATCACAAATGATGGGAAGTTTCACAATACTCACCAAAAGCACCTATTGTGCTGTTACAGTACACCTAATGAAGAGAACCAAGAAGTAATGGTGAGCCGAGGTGCTACTTTTATTCAGCAACCCTGTTCTGCCTTTTCTAAAAAAAAAATTTAAAAAAAGGAAAAATAAAAAAATTTTAATGAACAAATGTTGGAAATGTCCCAACTGAATTGAAAAAAGTGAAGAGTTGCAGACATGTACCTGATTTGGAGTCAAAGAAGTCCCCTGAGCTTCTTCAAACATCTGCTTATCTGGTGTGCTTCATGGATGCCAGTCCCACTGGTGCTTTATGGGAGTCAATAAAAACAGAGGGTGAGGATTTGAAGAGTTATGGTAATGCAATATGTACACATTCCTAGAAAGACACCAAAGTAAAATCTATTTATAATATTTCAAATACACCCTTGACCCAATGCAGAATTTATGCAATGAAGGTTCAGGTCCAGTTTGCACTTCCAAATCCCACTTTCCCGTCTCTCTCTCTCTCAGTAGTGTCCTATATAGTAAATTGATATAAAAAGTTAGTAAAACACAAAAAGTACACTAATGGCTGTATTTTATGAAGAAACAACTAATTTTGCGTCCCAAAATATCTTACAAACCTTCTACAGCTCCTATATTGAGAGTCTTCTGTGTTTCTCTCTTTTGTCCTGAATACTGGTTCACATCTCTCACTGTTATGAACATAAACTGGCTCCAAAGCAACAACAACCTCATTAAAAATCACTAGAGTGGCCCTACTAAGCCTCAACCCATTCTGTGAGCATTGATCAGCAAGACCGGGAAAAAGGCCCAGCACAGCACAACAGACAGTATCTCCAATTTAAGCTACTTCTTAAAAGTTCCTGACTAAGGTGATCTAAAATTGTTACAGAGCATAGCAGAGGCTATCCAATTACTGAAAAACGACTAAGGAGAGGACAGCACTGAGTCAAGCCAGGAGCTTGACACACAATTATACTAAATTGCCACTACGTGCACAATGTTTTAAGTTAGTTATATAATTTGAACAAATTTAATCGTAATTATTATTATCTTAGTCGCTGGGTATTCTTACTTTTTATGCAAAATAAAATTTATTTTGCCTGCATCCTTGTGTCAAAGTCCATTTAATTTTGTATGCCCTAAACTTAATTGCCCTTGTAGTTTAATAAGGATGTATTATTCTGTCCTTTTTGGATATTTACTTGGTTTAATTACCTTAATCAAATAATATGAGTCATAAATAATTACATTAAATATACTTCAAATGTCTTAAAAGTGCTTATAAAGTATTACACATAAAAGACTAATAGAAGTTGTTTAATATTACATGGGGCTGGTTGCATTAAGAAGCCAGACATGAAGACATAATAATAAGTTTTGCCTTTGCATGACACTGCTTCCATGTCGCTAGGTATCCGTATACCTAGCAACCTTCCTAGAATATAAATTGAGGATGACTGCCAAATAGGCAAAAACAAAAACAAAAAGTGCACCTTCAATGTAATAAAATAACATGTTTTACTAGGTTGTTATAATGTTTGAGCATTGTTGGTCACTTTAGCATTATCAAAACATTCTTCCATAATATCCATAATAAATGAACAATCAAAATGAATTTATGAAATTTAATCTGCCAGGGGAATGTAACACAAAGTTGAACGTGCAACATTACCTACTCACTATTGCAATGTTAAGAAGATGCATCTGGTTTTTGCTCATTTGAACAATTCAATTCAAACAATGTTTCTAATGCAAGTAAATAACTTACTTCTGAAGAATAAAAAAGGGAAATAAACACCCAAACAGAATATATAAATTACACAGCTAAAGAAACAACAACAGTGGCTTAAAAGTTATAGTATATACATAGAAAAACCAAATTCTGCCGCTGCTAGTGATTCTATTAAAACAGCACTAATCCAAAAAGTCTGAGGAACAATAAAAAAGGCATTAAAGGATAAGAACTTTTAAGAAACACACTGCAAGTAAAAGTAACTTCTTAGATACTGGATGCCTTGACTACAGGAAGGATGACTGGTTGGGGATGAAAAGTCTTTGGCCAGAGGAGCAGGAGATGGGTTGGGGAGGTGAGATGGAGGCCATGGGGTATGCTGCGTAAGGCAGAGACCTGCATCCAAAGGACAGGAAACCAGAGCCAGAAGGTCCAGGAGAAGAAACATTCACACGGGAGCCAGGGGAACTGATGGAGCAATCTGTTATATGAAAACACACACAAACGCACATAGAAAACACAAACTTTAAAGGGTTAGTTGACCCAAAAATGGAATTTCTGTCATAACTCACCCTCGTGTCATTTCAAATCGCTAAGACCTTCGTTCATCTTCGGAAACCCAAATTAAGACATTTTTGATGAGATCCTAGAGGTTTCTTTATCTCTCATAAAAAGCAAAGAAATTGCCACATTCAAAGTCCAAAGAAGTAGTAAAGACATCATTAAAATAGTCAACGTGACTACAGTGGTTCAACCTTAATGTTAAATGAGGCGGCGTTCAGACATGGCACATGGACGCCTGCACGGTGTTTACTGAGTCAACTGCTTACGCTTGTTCAAATTTTTTAAATAAAGTCATTATTTTTGTTTTGTTTTTGCACCCAAAAAGTATTCTCTTTGCTTTATTTACAGTGGTTGAACCACTGTAGTCAAGTTCCGAAAATGAACGAAGCTCTTGCAGGTTTGGAACGACATAAGGGTGAGTAATTAATGACATAAATTTCATTTTTGTTCATTTCATCCCTTTCACGTGTGCCTGGTACATAGTGAAACTATTTGCACAATATACTGTACATCGGTACCATATCGCGTATTAGTCAATATTATATACATTTTAATTGATCTGTAACAATCTATTTATGATAAGTAATTTATAATTTCAAGTTGAATGTAACCTAATATCAGTTGATATTTGATATTTAAACCACCATTCAAAAGTTGGGGATTGAAGATTTTAATGTTTATGAAGGAAGATTCATATGCACACCTAAGCTGCTTGCTACAAAATACCACAAAATGTTTTCTACTTTACTATATTTTATTTATATAAGTGTCACATGATCCTTCAGAAATTATTCTAATATGCTAATTTTGCTTAATATTTTTGTGGAAACTGTGACATTTTTTCAGGATTCTTTGATGAAAAGAAAG
Source organism: Opsariichthys bidens (assembly GCA_037194245.1). NCBI lineage: Eukaryota > Metazoa > Chordata > Actinopteri > Cypriniformes > Xenocyprididae > Opsariichthys > Opsariichthys bidens. Next base: position 8,099,922 of record CM074293.1, on the reverse strand, counting down.
CAAACAAAATCTTACAGACCCCAAAATGTTGAATGGTAGTGTAAATTGCATGCTCATCTCACCCATTTTCATTTATTCATCTAATGCTCATTAAAAAATAATTTAATAACAGTGTTAAATGTAAATTAATGTTAAATGCAAATCTCAAAAAGAATATCCTTTCTTCATACTGTACTTTTAATGTTCCCTTGTGATGCATGTAAAATGATTGATTGTGGTTTTTAATGTTTTAGTTTGTTTTCGCTTCTGTGATTATCCTTCCACGTGCCATATGGTTGCCAACCCCACTCCTAACCACAATTTTAATGTCATCTAGTATTACTTTAATGTTGTACTGAAACAAAAACTACAGAAACCAGAGAAAAACTGAGAGAAACTAACCCAGGTTCCAGAGTGCATTCTGAGCAGCAAGCTCCTTGGCGTCCTCTAATATGGTGCAGACTTTATCAGGCATGAAGCTGCTCCTAGTGCTGCTGATGAATACTTTGTAGATGAGCAATATTTTCCCCTCCTGTCCAGCCAGGGAGTAGAGGTGATACTCCGGCAGAGACCAGTCATTCTTGTGGCAGTAGTAATCCAGCAATGATACTGCTGAGCTCAGCTGACTGGGCTTCAGGGAGTTCAGGCTGACTGGGACCAAAGTGGATCCAGGTAGGAATGGATAAACAGAGCGATCTAAGTCCACTGCATACGGGCTACCCAAGTGAGGCGGCTGGCTAAGTGGGCGTGCGGTTATCCCATCACCCATTGCTCCTGTTCCCAAGCTGATGGTCACATCATCTCTGCTTTGGAACAAGAAGTTAGAATCACTGTAGTTTCCGGCAGCAGCCACTCCATTGTGGCTACTTCGTGGTCCGGATCTTCTGCTAACATCTTTGCTGACAGGCTTGGCAAGAGTCACCTCGATGGGCGAACCATCAATCACTTTCCCATTCATGGACTCAAGAGCGGTTAGGGCATCCTCACGGTTATAGAAGTGGATGAAGGCATAATCCGTCAGCTTCTTAACACGTTCCACGGAGCCAGGCTTCAGGTGTGAGAACTCAGAGCGAAGCGTCTCCTCTGTGGTGCTCAGCATGAGATTACGAACATAGAGGACTCGCACTCGCTGCATGGTTTCCTCATCTAATTCCTTTTCAGGCTCTGCCCAGTCAACCTGGATGGTGTGACCCCACAACTGAAATGTTCCTGAAACATCAAGTTGACAATGACACAGAGCAAGTTAAGTATTTTTGAATAGTTCTAACAAGTGTAATGTTATGCTCAGACGTTGACATTATACTTCCGCTGTCGTTTTGTTTTTTATAGAAATAAAAACCATTTAATTCAGTTGGATAACTGTCACTTCCAATTCCATCCATCTCATCCAACAAGAGCTGCAGAGGCATTCGTTGTGCAGCAGGAATCAGAGTTCACTGATAACGTGACGAGAGTAAGTGACAAGATGACTGACAAGACGATGGCAAAGGATTCATTGAACAACAGAGCCTATGCGTCTGACAAATGTATTGTATTGTAGAATGCGCACTCAGCACCGCTGCTCTCCATTCACAAAGTATGTGGGGTTGCGAAAGTTAAAAAAAAAATCGCAGAACTCATTATGTTGGTGTGAAATTAACAATTCTGGAAATGCAGAAACTAAAGTTAAAGCTCCAGTCTCCTCCCGAAGATCCAGAAAAGTCTGTTGGTGTTTAAGTGACTACTTTTCTCAGAGAAGCTGTCAATCATGACATCAAATCCTGCGTTTTTATAGCATCAAATAACTAACTACAAACTTATTTATAGAAGGAACACTTTAACTAACATCAGCATAATAAAAACTGCCTAAAATGATAGAAACCATCTTTGGAAAAAAAAATTTTTACGTGTAATTTGACTGTTCAGTTTGTCTCACGTCCCATTAAATTAAATGGAAAGGATGGGGTTTATGACCTATACTGGATTCAGCCACCTGGGGGTGATCGAGACGCTTTGGCTTCACTTGTGGCATGCTTGTATTTGTAACAATCTCTTAGCTCTATATCATGCTTGAAGAAACATTTGGTCTCTATTTGATGACTTTCATTTGGTTGCACTTATTGTTTGCACTAAATAAGGCTGAGAGAAAACTGTCTTATTAATATTTATATATACTGTTTTTATTTATATGATCAGTTTGTCGAAAGGAGTTCAGTTAGGAGGTCAAAAGTACTAAGTATTACGGACATTCATATGAAATTATACAGGAGAGAAGCAGTCAGTTGAGTTTGTGGTAAAACCTTTTACAGTGCTTAAAAATTGTTGTCTTTTATTGCATGATAATTCGGTTACACTTTACAAAAAGGTTCATTAGTTAAACATTAGTTAATGTACTAACTAACATGAACTAACCATGAGCAATACATTTATTACTGTATTTACTAATCTTCGTTAATGTTAGTTAATGAAAATACAGTTTTTCATTATTTGTTCATGTCAGTTCACAGTGCATTAATGTTAACAAGATTTTGATAAGGTATTAGTAAATACTGAAAGTAACATTAACAAAGATTAATAAATGCTGTAAAAGTGCAGTTCATTATTATTTCATGTTAACTAATATAGTTAACTAATGTTAACTAATGAACCTTATTGTAAAGTGTTACTGATAAATCATACTCATAAAATAGAACTGAAATGACATTTATTACAAGATGATTAGTTAAAACATTTCAAAAGCACCTGCAGACTATTTTTCTAGTCAAGTATTTCGTCATTGTGGATTTCTGAAAAATCTTGTCTCGTTCTCGTGAACTCAATCTCGTCACACCCCTATTATTTATTATTTTTTTGCTAATTTAATAATGTTAACTATAACTACCAACAGAAGTGTAGTACATCGCTTAATGCATTTTAACATCAATTGTGCAGAATTCTGCAGATTTATCTTTTCTGAAAATGCAAAAAATGGGCCTAGTCGTGGTTACACTTTCAAAATAGAGAGATATTTGCATATTTTTATTTGCAGTCCTGTCTGCTTGGCATTACTAGGCTTCCAGTGCAAATGTATTTACTGTAAATGTGTTTCCTGTCCAGAAGAGTTGAAATTATTGTCCTTAAAAATTAAAATTAAAATTAAAAAACAGTATACACTGTCTACAGTGGGCATGAGTAGCAGGTCCAAACGAAAATAATACACTCCAATTATAAATGAAGTTTCTATTTTTGCCATATTTCACCAGCCACTTTATTCCTATCTGTCTGCAATAAAACTATTTTATTTACAAAATATCATGTGTGGGGGTTTTTTTTCAATGAACTTTCCAGCAAAGATCAATTGTTTTACGTCCATAATCTGTTCTATGCCAAATCAACTAGAATATATTTAATAATAATAAAAAAAAGGGGAATTGACTGAATTGTGAAAAGTTGTCATTAAATACTGTACCCAGTTGGCTGGAGGGGAAGAGGCATGGTTGGCCAAAAAGGAAAGTATGAGCAATAGAAATAATGATGCTTGCCATATCAACTACCACAAATAAATCTTTTTGTATTCCACTGTGCTTTTGCACCTGGTATGAGTTTCCTGCGAGCCATGGCAGCTGCCTTGTGGGATTCATACTCAACAAAGGCAAAGCCACGATTCTTCATCCGATCCATTGCACTGGGATACACAATCACATCCACCACCCCTTCAGTCACCTGGATTTAGAATTGCAATACAAAAAAGATAAGACGTTAGATCACAACCGACTGTTTTATTAAGCTTCATAAGAAGTCAATTTCTTGTCAAGACAAGTTTTTTGTTCACAAGATGGAGCTAGTGAACGTGTCATACTGTTTTAACAGTTCTGTGTAGTTTCTAATGTGTGCAGTCGTGTGATATACTGACCTTCATCATTTGTTCTTGGATCTCCTCCTTTTTCTTGTCTTTCGGGATGGAGCCAATAAAAAGGCGGCAGTTGTCCAGACTTACACATACTCCTATGAACTTTCCGGGGCGGATTTCAAAGTTGTCAAGGAGCTGGATGGCCCGTTGGGCTCCCTCGCGCTTGGTGTACATGACAAAGGCGTAGCCACGGTTCTCCCCGCTGAACTCCATCATCAGACGGAACTCGTAGATGCGACCAGCTCGCTCAAAAACAGGCACCAGCTCATCTTCATACATGTCTCTTGGGATTTTACCCACGAACACCTCACAACCTCGTGGAGGAGGGGGGCCCTCCCAACCTGAAACATAACTTTAGTTTATTATTATGAACACCACTATCTGATCAAACTAAAAATATGAAGTTTGAATGGTTTTGTATTATAGCATTCTGGTGTTCATTTTATTACAGTAATGTTTTACTGTTTTACAGTTTATAGTAAATTATGATACAGGCTACTAAAAAAATGAAGTATAATTAAATACATCACAAGGAGTGGCGCAATTTAAACGTTACAACTTACAAATCATATTCTTATGAATCAATCTAAACGTTAACTGTAAAACACAACATGAAATGACATTTTACCTCCTTAATATGATATGTGATTATTTTAAGCAAGAAAAAGCATTGGCTGGAGATTGATCTTATCTCATTTTTAATGACTCAATTGTAATAAGGAAGCAGAATCATAGCAAGTTTGTAGTCGTTTGAGGAGAGGATAAACATTTTGTCCCAAGAGAATTTTAGAAAGGCTGATTTATTTACACCAGGTGCTTAAAATAATACCTAAATACTGTATTGCCCCATCCGTGTGGCCCAAATAAAGTATTCACGCGGCCTGGACGATGTCTTGTATATACAGTTACCTGGAGGTGGACCACCAAACTTTCTCTGTCCATTTTCCTGAACCATGCTGTAGCCTGTCCTGTCCATCAGGGCTAAAAGAGCAGCTTCTTTAGAGCTGTCCATCTTACTGTTTTCAGATGGCTGACTGTTGCTGCCTTCATCCATGATCCCTTCAGAAACAACAGCGCTACCAAAGAAAACCGTTGTGTCAGATATCACACTGGAGCCTTTCTATTTAAGATCGTTTAAACGACGTAGGCCTACGTGTATATCTGTAGATACGTAGTAGGTAGAAAAACTTTAAGGTATAACACAAAATTTCAATATTTTTCGATAAAAAGTCGATTATTTATTATGATATTTAAGGCTCGCGCAGGAACGCAGCTTTGCTCAGCTAGCAAACACAATTAGCATCATAACTATCAAGCTGTCAAGTAACAAAATATACGTTCTTATTCAAATGTAACGTTCATTTATTTATGGAAACACCAAATATTTAATGATTCACTACTATATAAAACCTTCGTGAGTCTTTACAAAAAAAAGAAAGAGAAAAATCAAGATTTTGAGGTATAAAGCAGCCGGCACATTTAAACGAGCGGGAACCTGTGATGTCGAACAAAACAAGTTTTTTTAGTCGAATATATTTTATATACCAAGCTGCATGCGAATAATATCTTAATGTGATTAATGTGTGACACACTTCTATCGGCAGCTCTCGTGAAAAATGGCATCGGAATTCTTCAAACTGAAATTGATGCAATTATCTCTTACCTTCAGGCAACTCAATAAATGAATTAAGAAATGTAAAGTACGGGGATAACTTTGCGTGACACTTGATGATCGACGGTTCGATATCGTTGACAACTTCAAATACTAAATACGCTCGTGTTTTCAACCAATGAGCTGCCAGAGCGCCCCCCCCCCCCCCCCCCCCTCCAAAAAAAGTGCATGGAAAATCTGGGATATTTTCTCCAATAAGAATAGTTTATGGAATTTATTTAGTTATTTAGACTGAGTACATGGTTTTACAAAATATTCACCATGGCATTCTTTGAGGCAGTTTCGAGTAAGCTCTTAATAAATATACATGAATGGTACATAGACACCATTTACAGACAAAAACAAATGTTCTTTAATTAACACTGATAAGGCATTATTGTAAATCACAACAAACAGTATGAAAATAAATTATCTGGTGTATATTAACATGACAGTACTGGCATGGGGATTAATCAAAAGGTCTTCTTTGCCCTGATCAGTCTTAAATATCCTGTTTTTTGGGGGTTTTTTTACAATGCTCAATATGTGCTTTAGGGTAATGAAGCACTATGTTGAACTAATTTAAAAAATCGAAAAAAAGATCCTGTTGTCTCTTGATAGTTAACCAAACTGTGTTTGACACAGCTTCAGGATGCCATCCAAATAGTGGAAGGGATGAAAAACGTTGGTAAAATTACAAAGATGGACATGGATTGCAGATAAAACATAAGGAACAGGAACAACAGAAGACTTAGAAGAGAACTTGTCTTGCTGCACACAATCTTGCGCACAGCTTTGCAGAACTGTTGAGGAGAAAACAAGAATTCCAAAGTTAAGAATTTTGCATTTGCATTAAGTTTAAAAAGATAAAAATGAGAAAAGTCAGTTGAGGAACTCAAGTCTCTCTTAACACTAGGTGACAGTAATGCTTCTTTGGTGTTGCGACGGTGGAATTTTCCCAAATGGTGTTCCACCAAAAGTTCCACCCCATATTTTATGATTTTCATGGGTAATTTTCATTTAATGAAAAACCATTTGGAAATCATTTGGAGAGCCTAACAAAACAATAAACAGTTGTCTTTGATGAGCCAGTATTTTAGATTCTTGTGGCAAAATCCTATGTCCACCACAGCTGGAAAGTGGTTAGTTTTGTCATGCATCGAAAGTGTTTCAAAGAGATTAATGCCTGTTCCCTGGAATCTGCAGATTAACATTCTTGCTCAAGACCGACTTGAGCAAATGAATCATATAAATATAAATAAATAGAAAAAATCATCTCTAATGTTGATGGTCTAATAGTCTAAACTCATGTTTGATGTCTGCTTGTCCTCTTCTACTTTATATTCAGATATTTATTTCAAAGCAAATTAACCAATAAAACATTAACTGCAACTCATACCTACTGTTTTTCTTTGACCTTTTGGTGAACCCGAATCTTTTGTGATTTAAGCAGCTTTATTGCATTTCACTTACAGACATCTGAATGAGCACTGTTACAACTGATATATTTCCAGGCAATTCACTTCTTCAACTTTTAGTCATTCACCAACAATGTCTTACATAAAGTGATTTATATTTCTCAATCATATTATGATTCTTAACCTAAATTTTGCATGTAATCCCATTTGAAATGGAATTAGTGCTATTGCACCACATCCTTAACCTACATGGTTCATCAGCTATAGCCGGTCAGCACGTCAATCCAAATTAATATGTTTTTAACCTAATTTCAAGAGTTTTTAGTACATGCAATGTTTTTGCAAAAGTGTCCTCAGTCTCCTCACGCACTAACTGATTGAAAGTAGCAACAGAGCGAGACCAAAGAACTATAGATGCTTAAAGAATTTTAAGTCTTTGTAGATGACGTAAATTCATGTTGGCACAGTCATTTGTTTAAAAATACATTCTACCAAAGCAACACAAGAAAGTCTAATTTGGTACCGAATCTTAAAGCTGTTGACAATATATAATAGATTTACAAATACCACAGAGCTTCAGATGAATTATTTCCAGAGTACATTAAAAAAAAAACCCTCTCTCTCTCTCTTCTGAAACATCTCACCTGGTAGGTCTGGAAGCTCATGCTGGTGCCGTATCTGCAGTACATGACGTAATGCTCGCAGTTATACCACAGCAGACTGTAAGCCACGGAGCCCAAGAGCTTCTCCGCTCGTCTAGCCACCTCCTCACCGTCGAACGGTGGCCGACTGCACACCTTGTCCATATGGTTGACCAGAATCTCTGATCCATATGCAAAGTCCTCCACTGAGTCTACACGGACACTTGCTTTTTTTGCTATCACACCCAAAATCAACCGGTTGTTAGTCACCATTTTCTCAATGGCCTTCTCATCTGTGGTCAAGACTGGCAAGATGTCAGGGATGAGGTGTGCCACACGGTTGTTCCCCAGATAAATTCCGAAATGCGTAAAGAGAGTCCGAGGGACCTCTAGCAGATCTCCCCTTTTATAGATGGAGACGTCATGTTTGACCACTTGCTTCTTTTTTTCTTCAAAGATTGTGGCCACAGCGATATTAAACAGGCTGAGGAACTGTAGGGGAAACATCCTCACTGGAGATGCGGTGAGCTTCTAGATGGTCTGGCACCTGCAGGCTTTATCCCACTGGAGGCAGACTGGGGAGGAGGCATGAGAATTACAAACCCAGGGCTTTTATTTTTTCAGAAAAAGCTCCAGAATAAGTCCATCACATGCCCAATGAAACAAACAAAGCATAGTTGCCCAATGAAACAAACAAAGCATAGTTACCCAATGACTCTGTAGACTTTCTCACCCTTTGTGGATGAAATTGCATAATATTTTCTATTTCTGTAACAAAGAAAGGTATTGCTTATTGTATAATCAACCAATGTTGCAGTAATGCAGATCCCAAATCAAGTCCCAAATAAGATTGTCCTTGCTTAATTAAAATGGTAACACTTAACAATAGGGTCTCATTTGAATGCATACATGGACTAACATTAAGCAATATATATCCTACAGCATGCTAGTTCACAATGTTCATGTTAGATCTCAAAAATGCATTAGTAAATGCATCGAGTATATACTGATCGGGCGTAACATTATGATCACCTTCCTAATATCGTCCCCCTTTTGCTGCCAAAACAGCCTTGACCCGTTGAGGCATGGACTCATCTAGACATCTGAAGGTGTGCTGTGGGATCTGCACCAAGATGTTTGCATCAGATCCTTTAAGACCTGTAAGTTGCAAGGTGGGGCCTCCAAGGATCTGACTTGTTTGTTCAGCACATCCCAGAGATGCTCGATTGGATTGAGATCTGGGGAATGTGGACACCTCAACACCTCAAACTCGTTGTTGTGCTCCTCAAACCATACCTGAACCATTTTTACTTTGTGGCCAGGCACATTATCTTGCTGAAAGAAGCCACAGCCACCAGAGAATACCGTTTCCATGAAAGGGTGTACAAGGTCTGCAACAATGCTTAGGTAGGTGGTACGTGTCACACTAACATCCACATGGATGGCTGGACCCAAGGTTGCCAGCAGAAGGTTGCCCAAAGCATCACACTGCCTCCGCCGGCTTGCTTTCTTCCCATGGTGCGTCCTGATTCCATGTGTTCACCTGGTAAGCAACACACACGCACATGGCCATCCATGTGGTGTAAAAGAGAACGTGATTCATCAGACCAGGCCTCCTTCTTCCATTGCTCTGTGGTCCAGTTCTGATGCTCACGTGGCTACTGTTGGCACTTTCAGCGGGGGACACAAGTCAGCATGGGCACCCTGACTGGTCTACAGTTATTCAGCACCATGAGCAACAAACTGCAATGCACTTTGTATTCTATTTGTATTCTAACACCTTTCTATCAGATTAACTTCTTAAGCAATATGAGCTACAGTAGCTCGTCCGTTGGATCAGACCACGCGGGCCAGTCTTCGCTCCCTATGTGTATCCTCGAGCCTTGGCTGCCCGAGACCCTGTCGCCGGTTCATCACTGTTCCTTCCTTGGACCACTTTTGATAGATACTGACCACTGCAGAATGAGAACATCCCACTTGAGCTGCAGTTTTGGAGATGCTCCGACCCAGTCATCTAGCCATCACAATTTTGCCCTAGTCAAACTCGCTCAAATACTTATACTTGCCCATATTTCCTGTTTATAACACATCAACTTTGAGAACAAAATGTTCACTTGCTACCTAATATAGTGTGTGTATAGTATAATATAATATAACATTACAATTAACAATTATTTGTTGTCTTTGGCAAACATCTGACAGCATACACAGAAATGCAAACACAGATGTAAATGATTTTTTATTAGTAAATGTTATGAAATAGTCTAATTTATGTTTATTCTTTACTGTACATGTTCACTGTAAAGTAAAGGTTCCAAAAGTGGGGTTTCACAGCTGTGGCATAGAAGAACCGTTTTGGGCTCTGCATAACAGTGTTTCCCAACCCTGGGGTCGCAAAGCTATTCTAGTTTGAGGGTTACAAGTAGGGATGTAACAATTACAGACACACGATACAATTCCCTACGGTTAGCATTACAGTTTAATGTTTTATATATTGAATATTTAAACCCGCATTTAATTACTAGGATTTGAAAAACTCTATTGAAGGGGTGGATTCTGGAATCCACTGCTGCTTCAATATATATATATATATATATATATATATATATATATATATATATATATCCTCAGTGTTCTGTCTGTTATGGGTACTGGTGGACCGTTGTCATCTGGACTGGAGACCTGAAGGTGTCTAGGCCTGACCTAGAGGGACATTCTGTCCTTAACTTCAGGTTCCGATCATCAGCATCATAATGGAAGAAGATATGCTTCTGACTATCTGTCCATGTGTGGAAAATTACCAGTTTTGTCTAGTGTTCTTAACCAATCAGTTAGTGGACTCTGTTAGAGTATAATTGTTCTGGAAATGTGAATGAATGAGAGAGAGGAGGAAAGAGAGGGAGAGAGAGCGCGGCCTACGAACTCCTTGTGAGACTTGAAGCTGCTTCTGCTGATGAAACTGCAAAGTATTCTTTATTAAAATTTTCTTCAAATAATTTTTTTTAAACTCTGACTCCGGGTCTTCATTTATCATATCTGGTCTTTTGGTTCTTTAACAGTAAAATCCCCTACAGTATAAACACTGTACAGCATTAAGCAAAGTTAGCAAACAGGCGCAGCATCTCACTTTTATTTTGTGTGAAAACAGGGTGGAAAGAAGTGAGGTTTTACAACCCAGTGGGAAATTAGGCCATCTACTGTCAGAGAGTGGATTTACATTTCATTCAGGCTGTCTGCGTATTTATGTATTTATTTAGATGGAAAAATAAGCTAATGTTCATTCTAAAAATCTAAATTCGGATTAAAATGTCTTTATAATTATTCAAGGATTTAAGAACTTTATGTAAAGACTTTTTTTCCCCACTAAAGTGCAATGGAAAGCTTCCATGGACGTTAAAGTCTCTCTGTGGAACCTCTGAAAAGAAAATGGATAAACTAATAGTCTATTTCAGCATGTATTTGTGCTATTAGACAAGAGCATACGAAAGGACATTTTACCATTTGATTTGATTTATTAACTTCTTAACATTTTACAGTATGTTTGCAAAAAAGGTCATAAAAATTTACAAAATAAACTGTTAATAATATATGAAAGTAAAAAGAATGAAAAAGATTAAGTTATCCATTGCGAAAAAAATAAAACTCATTGTCAACAATGACTGCAGTGACTCTATGATACAACAAAAATACAAACTTTTGATACGTTAAATAGTTCATATGGGTTTAGACTTGAAGTGTCTGTTATCCAGCCATCCACAAGATGAAAGGAATGATAAAGGTTGGAAGTGCGGTGGATGGCGCTATTCCAAGAAAAAACATGGAAAGCATTCCGATGACAGTGGTCAGAACAACACTCCTCTGGTCCCGGATTACTGATTTTAAACTTTCACAGAACTGTTGAATGAAAGAGAAGGGACAGATGAGATTCAGAGCACTAAAACAAACGAAAAACAAACTGTCATGCGCATCTGGGACGGTGCTGCTATGTTTTTCTGGGCGCGTGTCTCCCCAAACCCACTTGCCACTGAATGAAGCTGTTGTTTCTTTTTGCGCTAAAATGACCCAGATTTTCCGAAAAGCTCCCGGTCAGCCAAATGACGTGAAAATACGTAGTCACTGGAGATGGAAATAGCCTAACACTTTCTTTTAGTAGAACTATATTTATATTGGACGAAAATTAGCTGAATAGCTACACCTCTTCCTGAATGCAATTTTTAATTAAAGTCATTTTGATATTTTTGTGGGGCTTAAAGTTAAAAATAGATAGTAGTTTATATATTGTTTTGTTAAGAAAAAACAATGTTTAAAATTGTAATTGCAGGCTACTAAAAACAAAACAAAGATGCCATTTTGTTTTAAAATAGGCTACAATTTTATAAAAATTTCGTTCGCCAAAATCTAAAGTCAGGATGACGAAAAAATGCGGGATGCCATTTTGTTGTCACGTGACAAGAAAACCGTAGAGAAGACTCTTTAGAACCTCATTACTTTTGAAATAAAAAAAATATATATTTTAACCTTTTGTGAAAAGTAATGTTTTAATTAGTTCACGTTAAACATTTACGAAAACGTAAAGAATGTGAACAAATTACCTTAATTCAAAATTTTAAAAAAAATGAATAAAAACATTCTACACCTATTTTTTTTTTTTTTTTAAAATACAATGTTGATTTATTTATTTAGTCTATATACACTCTCATAAAAATGATACAAAAGCCTTCACCCTTTAAAAAGGTTCTAATGTGTACCATATGTAGCTTCACTTTTGGTACCGATATGTTTGAGGTACGGAGGTGTAACTTTTGAAAGGGTACTGCCCCAGTGACCGCTTTTGTAGCCTACTTTTTTTTCAGCATAGACTACAAAAATGAAATAAAATTTTAATCCGTTTAAAGTTTGTGCAGAAATAGGGTTTTATAAAACAGTATCAGACTTTTTTTTTGGTTCTAATTCACCCTGTTCTGCATTTCATTTCATTTTTACACTGATCTATGTTAAACGGACCTCGCGAGTGCATAAATGTGCCATGCAAAGACGAAAGTCAAGAAATGTAATTATTAATTTTTGATACCAAGTATGCACTCGTCGATTCAAAAGAAAAACGCGCGTTTACCTTGTCCGTCTGCAGGCTGACCGCTGACCCGTAGCGACAGTAAGTGACAAAATGTTCGCAGTTATTCCACAGAAGACTATATGGAATATGACCGATAAGTTTTTCAGCTCTTCTGGCGACCTCCTCAGCAGCCAGCGGCTGTTTTCTCAGGGTAGTATCCATCGTGTTGAGCAAAACAGGGGATCCGTAGGCAAAATCCTCCACCGTGTCGACCCGTATGGATGCGTACTTGTAGATCACGCCGAGAAGCAATCTCTTGTTTGTCACTACTTTCTGGATTTGAGATGTGTTGCTCGTCAGAACCGGCAGTATGTCAGGCATAAGGTGTGCAACTTTGTTGTCACCGAGATAAATGCCAAAATGAGTAAACAAAGTACGAGGAACCTCCAGAAGATCTCCGCGCTGGAAATAAGCGCTCTCCTCTCGACGCTTTGCGCATTTTTCTTGTTTAGATGAGGTTGTGCTGAAAAAGTTAAAGTGTGCAAGAAGGAAGGTTTTCTCCAACAGCAAAGCAAGAGAATCTAACATTTTGCAGTGCTGCTCAGGTTTCACGTCCCCGCTTCGCTTTATTCTAAGGAGCAGCGGTCCTTCGTGACGTCACAGCGCTAGACAGAAAGACTATTGGCCACTTTTGATGCGCCGTTGAAGAGCTGTGAAAATGTACATGAAAGAAAATGTAAAATGTGTGTGTGTGTGTGTGTATATATATATATATATATATATATATATATATATATATATATATATATATATATATATATATATAATTTACAGTTCATCAGTTAGCCTAACAGGTTTTTATTGTGCTGATATTATATATGTATGCATGTATCTATCTATCTATCTATCTATCTATCTATCTATCTATCTATCTATCTATCTATCTATATATATATATATATATATATATATATATATAATTATATGTGTGTGTGTGTGTGTATATATATATATATACGCAATTATGACAATAGACTATTTTTTTAGAAGTAAAACGCAGTCACCAGAATGCATCTAGATAGGCTTATAACATAGGCTACTGTTTTATTTTTACACTCCAGTTCTGGTTAACGCAGCAGATTAAACAACTTGTTTTTAAAACATATAGAAAGAATACGCAAAAACCATTGATATATACTTTTTCTATTCTAATGATTTATTTCGGAATTCAAACAACAAATTCAAGTTCTACAAATCAAGTTAATTTATTCTTATGGCTATTGCTTGAAAATGAACCAATAAACTAGTTCAACTAAAAGTCAGCGTCTGGATTTTCTCTGATGTAGGTACGAGCAGGGTAGATGAATGTGGAAAAAGTGAGAGCAGAAAGTTTGGCCAACGGTGGTTTGAAGTTGAGAGCCGGTTCATGCCATGTGGCAATAATTAAAGTCCTCGATACATTCACCCAGACCGCACCAAACAAGAGCTCCTTTTACCAATAGACCAGTTTGTGGGCCATGCAGACAGAGCACATGTCAGCACTTTATTAAAAGTCTCCAGAAATGTAGCCATCACATTTCCAAAACAGAAAAGGTTTGAATTCCCCACAAATTCAGCAGCACTACTAATGAATACCAATAGCACATAATGGTCTTAACTAAGAGTGTGTCAATGGAATGAAAACAGTCGATTGTCTTGTAAATAGCCCAGCTCCAAACCATCCTTAATGCAAAGTTTATAAAACCCACATTGAGCTTAAGAGGACACTAAGTAGGTAAAGTTTTCGCAAAATAATGCAAAACAGTCTTAACTCGGAGATAATAGAAAGGATTAAAGCTGCCCCAAAAAGCCACCCTCCCCCTGAGGTTTAGTTTAGTGGAAGAGCGATGATGGACAGGAGGAGAAATCCGTGTCATAGTGGTAACAAAGGTGTCCCAGTGAGGGCAAAAGCTGAATGTTGAGGGATTGGTGATTACTTGGTGCTCTCTCGAGGCTGTTGCTTGTTTGAACAGCAGTGGAGCGCTGAAAGATAGCGGGTGATAAATGACAAGCCATTTATCTTCCCTCCCTGTTTTGTCTCCCAGCATCCCAAAGTCTGTATGTGACAGCTGAATGCGCTTGTGATAAATGTGCGAGTTTTGAGGGAGAGTGATTTCGGTTTATTTGACCGTGTATGTGTTTGTTGTGAATGACACTCTATTGCATTGAGATGAAGCCAAGAAGCTCTGCATGCGCACAATGAGGAACTCCTGGATCTGTCTGTCGGCCGTTGACAAATGAACTCTTCACATGTCTCGCCTTCCACTCCCTTTTGATCACTCTGCGCTTCTGAGGTCATGCTGTTAGCGCATGCTAATGTGGGTCAAAACATCACAGTTTGAACGATTTCCCATAAAACCCCAAAAAAGAACGTGTTAACGTCACAGTGAATAAAAATGCATGAGGTATTTGAGTTTGAGCCATTACCTCATTGTTAAGAACGGATTTTTTCTTATTTGTTTGTTTGTTTTGCAAACGTTTCTTCTTTGCAAAATCTTCCTTAGAATACATGCATATATTTTCAACAGTAAACACTCAAAAAAAGGGAAAAGCCTTTTGCTCTCTGACTTCCTGTGTCGATAGGGGTCAGAGGTAATGAGAGGAGACGTTGTATATCAGGACTTCAAGGGTTTATTGTTTTGCAGTCGCCTGTAAGACGTGGCCAACTCAACACAACTAAGTGAAGTATAGCGTTCTTTAATGTCCTCACTACATATCAAAGTGCTTGCGTGTTGACCAACGACCCACCAAAAGTTACTTTCGGCTCTCCGTTTTGTTTTATCTGAAAAAATACTATTTTTTAAGGCTCGTTCATACTGCTAATCATTCTTACGTGTATTAAATACAACATAAAATAAAAAAGATTAAAGGCACAGTTGTCTTTAAAAAGTTCACATTTTGATTCCATGGAATCATTTGAACAGTTTGGAAACTGTTAGTAGACACAAACTAAAACAAAAGACACTGTTTACATTGTACAAACATCATAATATAATCCATCTGGATACTTTCAAACATTATAAAACTACTATTCTTTGATATTATCCATTTGAAGCACTTTTTAAAATGTGAAGTCTCAACACACCCTTTACATCTTTCAGACTTCGTCCATTTTTAATCGACTGGTGATTTCAAATCAGGTAGACCTCTCAGTTTGTAGTCAAGCAGCATTTGCCCGTAGGCTTTTCCCTGCAGAATAACACATTTTTAGTAATACTGATGTTAAACTATATGACAGTTGTGAGGTATCTATACAATTAGTCTTTTTTTAAATGCTGATTATAATATGCGCTACTTTACAAAGTTTGGGGTCTGAACTTTTTTTTTTTTTTTTTTTTTGACTTATGTCACATGATCTTTCAGAAACCATTCCAATATGCCGATTTGCTGCTCAAGAAACATTTCTTATTATTATCATAGCTGAAAACAGTTAATATTTTTGTGGAAATTGTGATCATTTTTTTCAGGATTCCTGAAAGTTGAAAAGAACAGCATTTAGTTGAAATAGAAATATTTTGTGAAGTTATAAACGTCTTTAACGTTCCTTCTGATCGGTTACTTCATTCAAATGCGCCTTGAGTGAGGCCCTGCTTACACCTCGTATTAAGATGCGTTTTGGTCAATCAGACCACAAGTGGACGGCTATTCAGGTGTAAAGTGTTTTAAGCTTGTCCACTTCCAGAGGTCGTCGAAAATGCATTTGATCGGATTGCTTTTGCATTGGAAACACTCACGAGGTTGAATGTGTTCGAACTGCCGCAAAAGATCTCCTACTCTCCACCTACTGACACAAACATTGTGGGAAGTGCGCTAGCCAGACTGGATTTAAACTTTGCCGGCTGAAGACCCAAGTTTGAAGATGAAAACCACACCAAGCACAATGTTCTCTCAACATTCCTGATTTTTAATACAAGCTCACTGTGTTTGGCAGTTTTGCGGCTGTCAGAGAAGAAACGAAAGCTGCTGCTCTCCGTATGTTTTTCTGTCATCTCCTTTCGCGTTCATATGTAGACTGCGTGACCTTATTTTGTCCATTAGATCGAAAGATGTGAAAAAAACCCAAACATTTATCCGCCCACAGATGCTCCGATTGAAGAAATTAGGACAGAAGTGGTTCAAAGTGGACCAAAGAGACGGATTAAAACACAAGGTGTAAATGGGTATCTCCCTTGTCCACTTGTGATCCGATCGACCACCTTAATACAAGATGGAAAAAAGGCCTAAAAGTATCATGAGTTTGGAACAACTCAAGATGAGAAATTTTAAGGTTGTAAATAGCTAGATACCCAAGTAATCTCATACCAAGTGTGAACTTTCTTTCTTAAACAGTTCATTATCATTTTTTTAGCTAACCTTTATGTGAAACTTCAAAAGGACCCACATTGCTTGACGTCATTACATGTGCCTGTGTCCATTTTGCGAGTTTGTATGAATGAATGTGTGTGTTACCTGAGGGTCGCTGCGCAGTGACGCCACCCCTCCCCCTCCGAGTGAGTTTGGAAGAATGAAGTTCAGACCATGAATGCCAGGCAGTTCGTACCTGGAAGCCACCACAAATATGCGAAATACATTATTTTAATTGAGATCCCCTCCCAGTTTTCACACATCTGTGCATTAGCTCACACCATACAGACAGGCACCTAGACATGTCAGTCCTCAGCATGAGGTGGTCCTCATTAGCGGCACCAAAGGAGTTTTCCCCAACCCATAAAACAAGAGGCTTGCATGCATGCACTTTCTCTCTCTCTCTCTCTCTCTCTCACACACACACACACACACACACACACACACACACACACAAAGGTCTTTAAAAAGCTGAACAGGCTACAGATGTGGAGTTGCTCAGTATAAAGGTGTTAAATGTTTATTTTGCTTGACTTTAACTTCCTTACAACTTCAGACATAAACATAATGATTTCCTTAAAAATAGACTACTAACAAAGTATTATATTGTGTTTTTTCATGATAATCATTTATTATAAAGATCGGACGTCTGTGCTCATCAAACCATTAAATTTGAATCTTTTACCACTGGAAATGGTCTGCTAGCACATTTTTTGAATTCTTCTTACCGTTTAACGGAGGGTACATCAGTCTGATCCTTTCTGATCAAATGTTGGAAATATTGCTCCACAACTTCAGCAGTTAAAAACTTTTTCAGGTAGGGGAAATATAGTGGGTGTCTTGCAATAACTCCTAAACACAGAAATTGTACATACAGATTACCCCACTTTCTCTACATTTACACATGTATGTATTTATTTTTAATAATATGTATGTGTATATATATATATATATATATATATATATATATATATATATATATATAGAGAGAGAGAGAGAGAGAGAGAGCAAGAAAGAGATGATAGAAAGTCAGACAGATAAACAGATAAATAGACAGACACATGATAGACAGATAGATAGACAAACAGCCAGATGATAGATAGACAGATAGATAGAAATTTGAGTATGATGTCATACTGAGAACCCCTCCAAAAAACACAGACTCACAGTCTACTATGAATGACAAATAATCACCCATCGCATCGAAGATGAAGTTAAGACTAGGGCAAGTTGCCACATCACAAGAGAGTGTTGCTTTTTGGGCTGCAGACAGTGAGCTGTGATTCGTGGTTTGTGGTCAGAGAACATGGCCTGACCCAGCATTTTCCCAACATTTATTGCCAGAATGGCTTTTTCAGTTTGACATTGACATGCAGTAAGCAAATTGTCTCATCGTGGAAATATTATTCACTGCGTGTGAAAGCACATGGAGAGATACTTACCAATGTTTGCAGAGTCCCCTTTGTCTCCACTCCGCGTGTATGCTAACTCCTCCAGTCTGAAGGTATGCTGGCCAGAGGGCAGATCTGAAAGAGAGACAATTTTGTTCTCAGTGTAATTAAATTCAGCAGATGGCAGGTTAAACTAACAGCTAGCATCTGAGCCCATTCAAAGATCATTTTGCTCCCAGACAGCACACAGATTGTTCCATCTGATTGATCATTTAAATGGGAATAAGCAAATAAAAATAAACATTTACAGAAACTTCAACGCGCAGTATGGCGGAATAGTAGCCTTCCAAGTAAAATTTGAATCCAATTAATTACATGATTTGGAGATTAACTAATCTAATTAATCGCAAATTAATCACACATCAAATCTGGCTGAGAAATTATCCCCAAAAGATAATTTGAAGTCATTATTGTGTAAAGAATCATTGTGTACTGGATCATTTAAGTTAACGCTTTTTGGACGTACGTCAAATGCGTATGGCTGTCGTGCCTGAAAAGCTCATTATTTTACTTTATTACATTTTACACAAACACATTGATTCACTTCAGATGGATGCACTTTCTTTTTTTTGTCTTCAGAATTTGGGCAGCCATTCACAAGCATTATAAATCTTGGACGACTAAGAATATTTTAAAATATTTCTCTGATTGTGTTCATCTGAAAAAAAAATAGTCATATATATACTTAGGATGGCTTGAGGGTGAGTAAATCATGGAATGAGTTTCATTTTTTGAAAATGCTATTTTAATGCTTTAATGCTATTTGAGCATGAGAAACAACATTTATGGGTTGCTGATTTAAAATATGTATTTAATTGTGAGTTGCAAAGCAGTTTTTGAGATTTTGGGTAATTGCCAGGATGTTGCAATATGGTTCTTAGGATGTTGTGAGTAGTTGCTTATTGTCCCAAGTCTAAAAAGCCCAATGTTAAGTCTCTATTTCTACAGATTAGATTTTTTTTTGTGTGTCATCATTTACTCACCGTCATGAAGTTTCAAATCTGTAATCTAACATTACAAAAACTTACTCTCTTTTGTGGAACATAAAAGTAGATTTTTCCACGAATAACAACAAAAATTAGACTGTTCTCGTTTAAAACTATTTTATCCTTTTAGAAGACAGTATATGACAGCATTCATAATGTTTTTTGGTACTTTTTGGACCTTTTGGATTCATGCACCTTTATTGCATCGAGAAGAGCTGCATGAACATTCTTCAAAATATTTATGTTCCACAGAAGGAAGAAATACAGATTTCATTTTTGAGTGAACTATCAATAGTAATAGTGATGCTTAGTTATTTTGGAGTCCAACATAGCTCATTGTCAGTCTAATTGGTTTATCTGGTTATCACTGGCTACATCCCCATTAATCAGTTTTTCTGTCTCAGAAAAAAAAGCCCTTGGGCTGCGGTAACATTAGAAGCCTCTCTTACAATCAGCCCTCTGTGATGTTCTAATCACAGTGGCTCCAGGTTTGTCTGTCTGTCGATTTGAGTGGGAAGGAGTGCGAAACAAAGTGAAAAGACAAGCTAGTCTATGTCGCTTTATTATGTGGTAATTTGTATTTAAGACCTTCTGTGTTTGTGTGCTTGGACCTTGCGTATTTGTGAATGAATGCGAGTGTGTACGTAACGGTCTGTTCTTGCGTATGTTCAAACACTAGATCCAATGAAAGGGTGTTTCCGATTATTTAAAAGGTTTAGCTGCTTGTTTAGTGCAACTGAGAAGTGGCAGATAGATAAAGAGACTCAAGCAAACACTGCCAGAACACTACAAAGGTTGTGCCTTTCAGAGAACCTAAAACAAAGAACTCTGGGAAAACAAGCAGCAGTGGACTCCGGTACAAGGGATCGTATAAAACCTTCTCTTGGTAGAACAATCACATTGGCCCTTAAAACAAGGCTTAAGCCCATTTCTTTCAGTTGAGTTTGCTCAAACATTCCATTCACTTCCACCTTGAAGTAGGTCATATCAAACACTGCATGCTTATCTCCAACTGAAAAAAAACTGTTTTGATACACAAGAGTGTCATTAATAAGGATTAGTCACAATGTGCTCGTTTGGGAAGAATTAAAATAAATAAATAAATAAATAAATAAAACCTTTGTGCAGGAAAGTGTATAAAAGCATGTTCTCTGAGAAGAAGATACAGAGAATAACTTGAAAGGGAAAAAAATGTCATATTATCCTTATCAGATTCAGACTCCTTTTGAACAAATTACTATAGAATTAACGGAATTGTTCTGTCATCATTTACTCGTTTTTATGTTGTTCCAAACCCGCATGAGTTCCTGTAACAGCTCTTCTGTTGAACTCAAAAGAAGATATTTTGAAGAATGTCGGTAACCAGACAGTTGATGGCAGCCATTGACTTCTTTAGTATTTTTTTTCCCCCTACTATGGACGTCAATGGCTACCATCAACAGTCTTGTTACCAAAATATCTTCTTTTGTGTTGTTCAGCAGAAGAAAGAAATTCATAGAGGTTTGGAACAACTTGAGGGTGTGAAAATGATGACAAAATTTAAATTTTCGGGTGAACTATCTTTTTAAGTATAACTGTGTTCTAAATTTCACTTCACTGTTTCTGCAAAGTCAATTAATGTGTTCACAAGGAGACTGTTTGAATATATATAGTCATTGAATGAAACATTATTGCATGACCCTCAGAAGTGGTGTGGTTGTAGTGCTTGACAGTCGGGGTTACCACCTTCTTTCATTGTATGGAAAAGAGCAGCTTGGACATCTTGCTAAATAACTCCTATTTACTATCGTATAGGTTTCAACATTAAGGTGAACAGATGGTGAACACCTTTTTTTAGTCTATATGATTTTTAAATTTTATTGATAGATGTCTCACCAAGGCTGCATTTATTGGATTAAAAACAGTAAAAACAGAAATATTGTGAAATAGTATTACAATTCAAAATAACTGTTTTCTGCTTACAATATAATATACAATATTTATTTGTAAAGCACAACCGAGGCTGACCAAAGTGCTGTACATAAAATAATCAAACTAAAAGATAGAAAAAAGTATCAAACTTAGTTAGCACACAGCCATAATAAAACAATACCGAGCCTAAGATGAAGGAATATTGAAAGCCTTAATAAATAGAATATAGGTCTTTAGAGCAGATTTAAAACAGGAAATGGAGGGAGGTAGACCATTCCAAAGTTGAATATATTTTAAAATGTAAATGACTCCTGTGTTGGCAAAGCTGAATTTATAGCAGCCATTCATCCAGTCTTAAGTGTCACATGATCCTTCATAAATCATGATAATATACTGTAATTAATTAATTTATTATCAATGTTGAAATAACATTGTATTTTTATAGTGTATTTTTTGTAACATTATAAATGTCTTTATTTTTGTTTTCGATATATTTAATGCATCATTGCTAAATAAAAGAATTAATTACTAATAAAAAGTAAAAATTACTGACCCTAAACTTTTAAATTAAAAAGTAGATTCGGCAGGGTACCTGTGGATTTTCCTCTGTCTTCCTCTGAGTAGAGGGAGGGGTCGTGTCCTTCTGCTAATGAAGGGTCTGATACCACCTCTATGTGTCTCTCCACAAGCTCCCCATTCACATGAATGTGCACCTGAAATCACCAATTAAGGGTCATTCATTCACATGTATACTTCAAATGAGCCATTTCCATATTTTTCCATTTAGTTTAGAATGACCTTTTAATTTAATGCACGGTTTGATTTTGTTGTATCAGTTCCCTTTATAAAAAACATACAATTATTGTTTCAGATACTTAGATGTAGCATGAATTCAGGTTAATTGGGACACTTTTTTCCATTCATCTCAATAAGAAATTTGATCCAGTTTCCCAGGATTCCCCCTATACTACTGTACTGTAATATTTTCACAAAACATGGTATTTGAATGATTCTCCAAAACAATAAGATAGTATTATCATGGTATATTATAAACAAAAAAAACATGGTAGCCTGTTATCATAATGTCAATACCTCCAGATCTGCTTTGGGATGCAGGAAAAAGAAAGGTTTCAGAACTGGTGATCTAGAAAGAGAAATAAGACATACATATACAACATTTGGTGGTACACTTTTATCCAAACTTAAACAGCTTTTCATGCTTAAAAAAACTACTAACTAACACTCACATTCTTGGTCGCCCTCCTACAATAGCTGTGAGTCCTGGGGCTGTAGTGGCGAGAGAGAAAGAAATAAGATGCTGACCTAAGTTGTTCAAATGTTCTTCAGCTTTAAATGAACAGTGAGCTTAACCACAGTGGTTTGGAAACAGAGTAGAATAAGATTGGGTTGAGGTTTTAACTCACCCATGCCTGTTCCTGCTGGTGCCACCTCTCTTGAGAAAAACTCTAGCGCTTTCTTCTGCTTGTGATGGACGGCCATCCAAACCACAGCCTCACGAGGTCCCTGCACAATAAAGAACAGCCTTCAAAAACTGTAGATCATTTGTTCTAATTGTAAACGGACTGTGATGTTCAACACAATTTTCAACAGAAAACAAAAACAGACAGCCTACTTTATTGACCGCATGTGGCCCATATGTGTCCTCAGCACCCAGAACTTGAATGTTGACTTCAGCATAGTCCTCCAAACCCAGTTGTCTGAATATTCGCTGGGTCCTACAGATGATGTTTCATGATGATTTGCTACAGCCTTAGAAAGAAGGTTCATTGGGGTTCTTGGCTAATTTTTAAAGAGCCCTTCATGTCAAAAAGGTTCTATATGAGGAGAAACGTCTTAAAAGATGGCATAATACTTTCATGTTTAATGAGTTATTATGGTAAACTATGTTAATATTTACAAGCCGTTTAATTCATAATTCATTCATTTTAGTTAAAGTACCCCTATCGTGCTATTTTGAAGGTTTGTTTTTGAGGTCTCCTACAAAAGTTTTAATGGGAACCCCTGAAAAGTTCTATAAATGAAGAACCTGAAAGAACCATTAATGATTCTATATAAAACCTTTTCTTCCAAGAATGTACAGTTCATTCATGCATTAAAAGCTCTTAGTGGGGTTTAAAACATTTATTAGAGGCTTAAACACTTGAAAACACTGTATTGTAACCTTATTTAGGACATTTTAACTGGCTAAACTGGCTTTAATTCACACTGAACAGGACCAGTGGCAACAGACTCTTTGTCTGGTTTTTGTCAGATCAGTGTGTTACCCCCGTCACCGTCTGTAGATGTTTGTCAGCGCTCATTTTCACCGACTGAACCTGTTCAATCAGAGTTTTTTTCAGGTCGTGGAATATCTGCAAAGTATAATCTGGTGACGTATTGGACAGCGTCGGTGCTGTGAATTGTCCTTTAATATACATTATACCATTATGCCGATTGCAATGGTAAAAATGTGATTTGTTTTTTAAACAATTAATTAAATATCAAATATTTGACCTATAAGAATAAACTAAGGTCTAAAGCCTTATAAGAATAAAACCGTAACCTTTTGATAATACTCTCTGCTGTTCTTCTGGCTTTTTCCACAGCTCTCGGACCACCAACAGGACAAACTGCCGTCGCCCTGAACCCATCCATATATGTGGCACAAACCTTGAGATGAGAAAATACAAACTATAACCAATTTAAAAAGAAGCCAATTTATTACGTCTTGATTATTGCATAAAAAATTTAACTTTAATTAAAATGACTGAGTTAAACCAACTCAGATGGAAAGGTTAACCCACCTTGTAGTCACCTGATGGAGGAGATCCTTTGGCACCACCTACTTTCACTGCACCGCCATCCACATCTAGCAGTCAGAAGGACAAAAAAAAAAAAAAAAAAAAATCATAGTGAAATAGCAGTAACACTTTGTAATAAAGTTCATTATTTAATGTATTAACTAACTTGAACTAACCATGAGCAATACATTTGTTACTGTATTTACTAATCTTCTGTAATGTACGTTAATGAAAATACAGTTGTTCATTGTTTGTTCAAGTTAGTTCACAGGGCATTAACTAATGTTAACAAGATTTTAATAATGTATTAGTGAATATTAAAATTAACAAAAATTAAAATGCTGTGTAAGTGCAGCAAGTAGCTTATTGTAAAGTGTTACTGAAATAGCATTATAAACGAAGTAAATATAAATAATTAATTATAATTAAAAAAAAAAACCTTAATGTGATCTAAATCTTAATCTATGGCAAATTTTCATTTAAATTCATCAGTCTTGGAATATAGCAGCTATTGGCCACACTCGTCTCTACATCTGCTTTTAAAAAACCCTTGTAACATTGACCCAAGCATTTTAAATGTTTAGACAAAAGATCAAATCAAGCTAGTGTACATACTATACTATTGGCTTGCTGATTACATGGACAATGAGATGGAAGTAAAGGGGACAAATAAAATATTTGTTTTGTGACAAAGAAAATAACATTTCAATGAAAGAGGTTGCAAAGGTTATAGCAGATAGCTGGAACCGGCTCTTAGGTAGCCAGTCTAGACAACTGGAGTAATGTCAATGGGCAAAGTCAGACATTTAGAGATAATAAACAACCACCATCTGATCACTACATGAGGACTTTCTACTGGAGATAAGTACTGTCACCAACCAGCTTTGGCTTGCTTAAAGTTGTCTCTCCAAAAATTATCACTCATTTTAAATATGCCACTGGCCGAATATCAGAAACAACCATGATTGCAAGATCCAGTAAAAGCCGACAGAAAAAATGACCTGTGATCTCAGTGATGGTGACATTGGAGAAGTCACATGTTACATCAGGTAGGAGGTAATGCTGCGGGTCTCCAATCTCATACACTAATTGCTCTGCCACTGTACCAAATGAAACCAGCCCACCGGTTTTTGAAGGTTTAGACAGTGTAAATGAACCATCAGAAGAACATTCTACCACCGGGAAGCCCATGTTATCCCTGCAAATCAAATGAGAACGCACATACTTCCCACTGTCATTATAAACAAAGAATGAGGTACGTTTTGAAGTGTTTGAAATCAAAGTTACAGTAAAAGAAAAAAAAAAGTGATTTTAGACTTAATGCAAGGCATCTCTTGTATTAGACTGAATACAAGCAAGGAGTCAAGAATCTGTATAAGTCTCATTTCAAACCAAAATCAAAAGAATTAACAAATTGTATTTTGCTTAAATAGAAGAAAGTCTTTTTTAGGATTTTTGGTGTATATATATATATAAAAGAAATGAATTTAGTTAAATTGATCAAAAGTGGCAGTACTAAACACTTACTTTGAAACTTTTGTAACATTATAAAAGTCTTTACTGTGTTTTTTGATTAATTTAATGCATCCTTGCTGAATAAAAGTATTAATTTCTTTAACAAAATCTTACTGACCCCAAACTTTTGAATGGTAGGGTAAAATGTTACAAAAGCTTTCTATTTCAGATAAATTATGTTTTTTCAATTTCTATTCAACAATTGAAAAATCCTAAATTGTACAAAACATTTTTTTTCAACATTGATAATAATAATAATAATAATAATAATAATAAATGTTTCTTGAGAAGCAAATCAGGATATAAGAATGTTTTCTGAAGGATCATGCAACACTGATGACTGGATTAATGATGCTGAAAATTCACAGGAATCACAGGAATAAATTACATTTCTTAATATATTCAAAAAAAAAAGTTATTTCAATTTGTAATAATATTTCACAATACTACTGTTTTTGTTCCAATCAAATAAAAGCAGCCTTTGTGAGCATAAGAGACTTTAGCTTTAAAAACTATTACCGATCCCAAACGTTTTTTCTCCTTTGATTTTGAGGTGAAATGTTCCATGAATATATCAGATTTTGAGATGTTACCAGTCAGGAACTGTGTGCCAGTCTGTAAAAATCCCCCCTGTGGCCTGTGCACCGCACTCAATCAGATGACCAGCAAGACTGCAAAAGAAAAAAATTCAAATTTCTCATGAAATTTCATTGTAACCAAAACAGGAACAGAACTTGACTAATAACATGAATGTGGTTAACCTCAAATATTCTTACACTGAATGGTCCTTCACGACATGCAACATAAACAAATGAGTCATGTATGGCTATTTGCCCTTAAATTCACCTCAGACTACAACATTCATATCTTTCTCCTGCCTCTAAGCAGACAAACTTTTGATATAATGCACCAGGGTGTGTATGTACGTGTTTTTGTGATATATGCGGGCACAAATTTGTATAATGTCATGGGTATTACACTGGTATTACGATGTAACATGAAATATGAGGACATTTCATAAGTCCTCATATTTAAAATAGCTTTAAAAACACTAAACAATGTTTTATTAAAAATGTAAAAATGCAGAATGTTTTCTGTGTAGGTTTAGGAGTAAGGTTAGTGTAGGGGGAGAGAATGTACAGTTTGTACTGTATAAAAACCATTACGCCTATGGAATGTCCTCACTTTGATAGCAAAACAAACCTGTGTGTGTGTGTGTGTGTGTGTGTGTATGTGTGTGTGTTTTAAGAGCTCACAGATTTAACAGTACCTTCCAGCAGCCAACAGGTCATAGTTATTGGAGTCCCATGCAAACTGTCGAGGCAAATATGTTTATTTTTTTTATGTTAAATAAATAAAGCTATATGAATAATTTGTACATTTATTTAAGAGAGACTTATTTAAAACACATTTTGAAAAATCTTGTTTTTGATATTTAAGTGTTGGTTAACCGTTTACAATAAGTTTCCATTAGTTAATGTTAGTTGATAAAATTAGTTCAAACTAACAATGAACAATACATTTATTACAATATTTATTAATCGTTGTTAATGTTAGTTAATAAAATTAAAACTGTTCATTGTTAGATTAATAAATGCTTTCTCATTGTTAGTTCCTGATAACTAATATTGTTAACTGATGTTAACAAAAGGAACCTTATAACCAATTGTTGTGTATACTACTTACAGTATTTTGAACTAAATTACAATAAAGAGAATCTAATAATGAAACAAAAGAAATCACACCTAAAAACGAATTACTGTAATAGGAATTTGTAGAGACAACATGCTATATATAAATTATGTATGCATATTTAAAAAATATTATATTAATACATTTAAGTCAAGAAATCTGTAGGTTTGTCTAGAAAATTCAAATGCTAGACTGAGAAGAGGTTATGTGAAAGCCAAATATTTTTGTGAATGACAAATACTGCCAAATATGTACTGAAATACTGTTAACCACACCCCAACAATAACAGCTTAACATGAAAATGGAGGTAAGTGATTTGAATTTGAAAGTCTGGACCTCTCACTGTAGAAGCTAAAGTAATAATAGCTCTCTCTGAAAAGATAGACTGCTGGTGTGTAACCTGTTTCTGTTTTTGTTTTGTGCTGATAAAGGAGGTTCAAATTACCAACACGTCGTTACTGGAGAGGAATGAGTCACAATATCTGTGGCACAAGAAATCTGAAGAACGCTCTTGCATGACAAACCGTACCGAGTGCATCAGCGGTCCAAGAACCACAGCGCTGTCCACACAGCGTCCCGTCACTACAATATCAGCCCCGAGGTCCAGGCACCGTTTAATGGGGAGGGCGCTGTGAGATACAGACGCAAGAAAGCTGAATCTCAAATGCTCAAACCACCAGTCCGGCTCCAGGCATGAATAACAGACAGGACCAATGACACGCTATAATTAACTTGTAGTTCTAACCCCAAATACGCATTCATGCTGTGGACGGTCTTTGGAAGTGGCTTCTTCCCCTCTGAATCAGTCATCCTCAGTTCAGTCAAAGAGTCTTTCTAGGATACACAACAAATCAAAAGATCACAAGAAAGATTTCAGCACTGTCTAAAAGATCCTAAGGGTAGAGGATATAATATTATTAGTGCTATGGCTATATAGTAATAACTATTAATATCACTTATAATTAGTTTATTTAAATGAACCCATAAGACTTATTGGAAAGAAATGGGGCAAGAAGAAGGGTAATGTTTTACAGATGGTGCTTGCCAAGGGTAATACACACATACAGCCAGAAGTAGTGCCTCTGGCCCTCTTCGTGTAGGAGTCACACTTGCCTTCTTTAAGGTCAAAAGTGACCAACGCCAAACAACAACAAAGCAAACTTTTGATTTTACCAATGTAATACATGTTTTGTTCAATAATATTTTTTGAATATTATATAAAATTTTGAGGGTATTTTATGATACTATGCAATATTTATACATGTTTTATTAGCTATTTCTCCCCATTCAAAATATGACACAATTGTTTTTCTAATATATTTTTCAATTAAAGCAGTATTTTGCATTGATTTTACTACAGCCAAACCTGAACACAGAGAAGGGCATTTTGTTACACATAACATCAAAATTCAATAAAAAATATAACAAAAATAAAAAGGTATGTTTTATTACAGCTTAATAAATTTGGGTCTGATCTGAATTCAACCTCTTATTTGAGTTTTGGCTCAATTTTAACATATTGTTACCGCCACACCAGTTCATTTGTGTGTGTATATAATGGTGTGTTGTGTGTCCGTGTGTAAGTGAGTGTGTGTTTGACTGGGTGTGTCTGTTTTGTACTCCCTATGTTTTTGAGTATAATCTCTTTCTTTAATTTTTTTTACTGCTTTGTGGCTGACTTATTGATTTTATTTCACACATTTGTATAAATTTGCTCTGTCTTATAGTCCTGCTAGTTCATATATATATGCGTGTGTGGGGGGAGGTGTGGGAGGAGGGGTGGGGGGTTGGGTGTGTCTTGGTATTTAGGAGTGTCACCCTTCATTGCCGTGCATTTTTCTGCACAGTGGCTGATTTGTAGTTTGTACCAACAAAAGACTCTCTGAGTTTTTGTATTTTTTTTCATATTTACCATTCATTTACAATGTCGGTCATATTTGACCGAAAAGAAGGTAAGTATGACTTTTTTTGTTGTTGTTATTTTTTTTGGCCTTTTAACATGTCCGAATCATGTCCTTGATTTTGGTGTGTGTTCATATTGTCTCATTCCGATGAAGCTATGATTTTTTAAATTTCAAAATATAATTTTTTCAGTCAAAAATGACTGAAGAGGGCGAGAGACTATACACTACTGTTTGAAGGCTTGGGGTTGGGAAGGTTTTTAAAAAAATTTTTTTAAAGAAAGTCTTTTACGCTCCCCAAGGCTGCATTTATTCAATCAAAAATACAGTTAAAATAGAAAAATTATGAAATATTTTTACGATTTAAAATAACTGTTTTCGATTTGAATATATTTTTAAATATAATTTATTCCTCTGATGCAAAGCTGAATTTTCAGCATCATTGCTCCAGTCTTCGGTGTCACATGATCCTTCAGAAATCATTCTAATATGCTGATTTGCTGCTCAAGAAACATTTCTTATTATTATCAATGTTGAAAACAGTTGTGCTGCTCAATATTTTTGTGGAAACTGTGAAAAAAAATCTTTGATAAACAGAAAGTCTCAAATAAAAGTCTTTAGTAACATTATAAATGTCTTTACTGTCACTTTTTTATCAGTCGAATGCATCTTTGCTGAATAAAAGTATTAAATTCTTACTGACCGCAAACATTTGAATGGAAGCATAAGTGACATGCAAATATTGTAAATATCTAGTCATTAAAGTTAATATCCTTAAATAGTATAATTTGTCAATATGTGCTGAATACCAGAAGCTAAGACACTAAATAAACTCCTTAAGGTGCACTTAAAACTATTGTGCTGTATCATATGGATGTTGGGTATGGCTTTAATGTTGGATTATACTGACACCTAGTGATGTGGCTGAAGCATCAGGAAAAAAGTTTTGTAGAACTGTGGTATTTGCAGTCAAAGTCAACCAAAGGTTTCCAATAAAGGGGTTACTGAGATAAAAGGAGTAGTACTCAGCTGGTCATGTGATGCCAACATATCAGCTCCCATGAGGTGAGTAAATGGCCATGAGCATGAATAAAGTTCAATTACCTGCGGCATCAGGTCATCGCCGGTAACCACCGCTACCTTCAAGTCAAGTCCCGCCTTTTGAACTACTTCCTGTAAAGCTGCTCCACAGGCAAGAGGATTGACACCTCCAGCATTACTGACCACACGAATGCCTACGGGGGGAAAAAGCAGCATGACAGCAAAACATTCAGTCTAAACTAAAATTTCCATAAAATATTATGAATAAAAATAAATAATTTTGTATGTTATATTATAATACAACCTATATAAACATGAATTAATCTAAAAAAATGTGTCTGTATAAAAGAGTCAAATTCTTATCATAACTTAACTTAACTTTACCTCTTTTGCTGATATCCTTAATAAATGGAGTAAGAGAGAGGACAAAATCAGGAGCATATCCCATATTCTTAAAGAAAAGAGAGAACTGTTCATCCAAGTGTATGTAATAATCAGAGTTGGGGAGAAACGAAAAATACAAGTAACTTAGTTACGTATTTAAAATACAAAATTTGAATAACTGTCTTTCATGACAGTTACATTTTAAATGGGTGGTAATCAGATTACAGTTACATCTGAAAAGTATTTTAGAGAAACATTTTAGAGTTAAGTTTCAACAACATTTTAATACTTTTAAGAGGGATCATAAAAATTTTGTTAGTTTTATTTAGTACTGTCCTGAACAAGACAAAATGACTGAATTTATATAAAAAACTGCCCAACTGTCAACTTAACTGTCCTGTCATTACTGGATGATCCAAGACTGTTTTCATGTTTTGTGAAAGGTCGCTGCAACTTTTTCTCATTATTTGTTTTTTCCAAATTGCGACAATTGCGAGTTTGCATTCCTCAATTCTGACTTCTTTTTGTCAGAATTGCAAGATTTAAACTCACAATTGCAAGTTATAAAGTCAGAATTGGGAGATATAAACTTGCAATACTGATTTTTTTTCCCTTGCATTGTGAATTTAGTATGTGAGTTTATATCTCATAATTCTGACTTTTCTTAATATTGTGAGTTTATATCTCATAATTCTAACTTTTCTCAATATTGTGAGTTTATATCTCATAATTCTGACTTTTCTTAATATTGTGAGTTTATATCTCATAATTCTGACTTTTCTCAATATTGTGAGTTTATATCTCATAATTCTGACTTTTCTTAATATTGTGAGTTTATATCTCATAATTCTGACTTTTCTTAATATTGTGAGTTTATATCTCATAATTCTGACTTTTCTTAATATTGTGAGTTTATATCTCATAATTCTGACTTTTCTTAATATTGTGAGTTTATATCTCATAATTCTGACTTTTCTTAATATTGTGAGTTTATATCTCATAATTCTGACTTTTCTCAATATTGTGAGTTTATATCTCATAATTCTGACTTTTCTAATATTGTGAGTTTATATCTCATAATTCTGACTTTTCTCAATATTGTGAGTTTATATCTCATAATTCTGACTTTTCTTAATATTGTGAGTTTATATCTCATAATTCTGACTTTTCTCAATATTGTGAGTTTATATCTCATAATTTTGACTTTTCTTAATATTGTGAGTTTATATCTCATAATTCTGACTTTTCTTAATATTGTGAGTTTATATCTCATAATTCTGACTTTTCTTAATATTGTGAGTTTATATCTCATAATTCTGACTTTTCTCAATATTGTGAGTTTATATCTCATAATTCTGACTTTTCTTAATATTGTGAGTTTATATCTCATAATTCTGACTTTTCTTAATATTGTGAGTTTATATCTCATAATTCTGACTTTTCTTAATATTGTGAGTTTATATCTCATAATTCTGACTTTTCTTAATATTGTGAGTTTATATCTCATAATTCTGACTTTTCTTAATATTGTGAGTTTATATCTCATAATTCTGACTTTTCTCAATATTGTGAGTTTATATCTCATAATTTTGACTTTTCTTAATATTGTGAGTTTATATCTCATAATTCTGACTTTTCTTAATATTGTGAGTTTATATCTCATAATTCTGACTTTTCTTAATATTGTGAGTTTATATCTCATAATTCTGACTTTTCTTAATATTGTGAGTTTATATCTCATAATTCTGACTTTTCTTAATATTGTGAGTTTATATCTCATAATTCTGACTTTTCTTAATATTGTGAGTTTATATCTCATAATTCTGACTTTTCTTAATATTGTGAGTTTATATCTCATAATTCTGACTTTTCTCAGTATTGTGAGTTAATAGCTCATAATTTTGACTTTTCTCAATATTGTGAGTTTATATCTCATAATTGTGACTTTATATCACACGATTCTGAGGGGAAAAGTCAGAATTGTGAGATAAAAACTTGTAATTACCTGTTTTGTGTTTGTTCCACACTTATTAGTATTCCAAAGTATTCTAAAGTATTTAGATTAAGTTACTAAACTTGAGTAATGTAGCGAAATATGTAACAAATTACTTTTTAAAACATGTATTTTGTAATCTGTAGTGAAATACATTTTAAAAGTAACCCACCCAGCCCTACGAAAAGTAAAAAATATCATTAAATATCACAGAATCACCCTGTCTTTCTTATCTTGCATCAACAAAAGCAGTTTTATGGTTCATATTGTCAACTCTTTAAGGTCAGGTGAAGAAAGAAGCAGGAGAAACTTACAGGTGCTTTGGCTCTGGCTGCTGCAAGCAATGACATGGTGATTTCAGACAGATAATCAAACACAAGGAAGTCCAATTTTCCTCCATAGATGAGCTGAGGAACTGCAAGGAAGAGATGTTACGAGGTTTGATGGTTCTTTTTACACAATTTCAACGAGACAAAACTGACCTAAACAGTATTTGGACACTTACGCCACACTTAAAAATGTATGGATGAATTAAAAACAAGACATTTATTGTAGCGAAATGTTGCACTAGCATATTTTTACAAGCAAAACACATTGTGAAAAGTTTTTTTTAGCTTTAAAATGATAACAAGAGGCCGTTTAATGAAGACAAAACATTTAGGCATATTTGTAGTTAATTGTTAAACGTTAAAATGAGCTTGAGAACAAAATGTTTAGCAGTCTATCATTTGTTTTCAGATTCCCTCTTGTTGTGATTTTGGTTAGAACGAGCGAAAAGACTTTGGTGACATCTAGAGGTCAGTCAAAGAAACTACAACTGGAAAGGTTTTTTTTTTTTTAGTTTTTAGTTCGCTTGTTTTGTGCAAGAGCTAATGTGCAGAGAGGGATTAATAATAAAAATCGATGTCAAATTATATAAAGTAAAGTAATTTAATTTAATACCTGACGTTGCGGTATCACCCCAAAACCCCGACGCGCATCCAATACGCACATTTCTGTGCGCTGATGACGCGAAATGTCTGTTGCTGCTTCTGTCACGTGATTCTCTTGTAAAACACCTCACAGTAGTTGCGGATTTACTGATATTGTGTGAATATAAAACATTATTCCCCCAGAAAAGTGGTGAGGTTGAACAGACCCTCAGTGTCAACCGGTGCAAACTCCCGGATATGCGCGTGAGATTCGTCATGCTCGACAAACGCGTTTCTTTTGAATTTACTTTTATTTTTCTGCGGACTGACGGTTGTACATCTACTACACAACTGGACTGTCAAAAGTTCATTCTCGTACTACACACAAACTCATCCGTGTTGGACAAAATCATTTCATCATGGTTCCTACTATTCGAGGATTGTCGCTGTAAATGTTATTTTCAACAATCTGACTATTTATTTATGTGTGGTATTAAGAGTGAACAGGTAAAAATTGAGCAATTCTGTTATTATGACAATATTTAAAGGTTGATTTTGCAAATTAGACATAACCTTATTAATTAAAAACAAGACATTTATTGTAGCGAGACATAACCTTATTAATGATGACTATAATATAGATTCCACAGATATGTCTTCAATTTGACAATTAAATTGGCAATTTGTAATATATTTTTTTTAATATGGGTCTACTTCACTATACAAGCAAAATGCTGCTTTGTGTGGTGGTATAAAATCTATTTTTAAAAATAGAAAATTTAAACTTTGAAAATTGTTATAGATTCTGAAAGTTGGGTAGCTGAAATTGTTATCCTTTCTAAAATCATAATTTCCCAATAGTGCCTCTCCTTTCTCCAAATCATGGTGAGCTCTTTCATCAACAGAAGAGATGTGATTTGTATATGTGCAACGATTGCAAACATTAGTTGTGTAACTGAAATGATCTTCACAGACACAAGTTCCCATCCCTCATTGCTTACCGTGTGCTTTGAATGTGTCATAGAT
Source organism: Opsariichthys bidens (assembly GCA_037194245.1). NCBI lineage: Eukaryota > Metazoa > Chordata > Actinopteri > Cypriniformes > Xenocyprididae > Opsariichthys > Opsariichthys bidens. The sequence goes on along the minus strand of CM074293.1, from coordinate 8,065,317 downwards.
TCAAATGATGATTCACCCCGTTTGCAAACATGCAGTGAAATTAACTCTGTTGATTCAGACTGTAAGTAATGATTTATTCACAATCCTAAAATGATATGTTATTACAAATGTTAAAAAGTTTGGGGTCAGAAAGATGTTTCTGATGAAAATCTCTTATGTTCACTAAGGCTGCATTTATTTTTATTAAAAACAACAGTAAATATTGTAATTTTGTGAAATATTATTTAAAATAACTGTTTTCTATTTTAATATATCTTAAAATGTAAGTTATTCCTGTGATGCAAAGCTGAATTTTCAGAATCATTCATCCAGTCTTCAGTGTCACATGATCCTTCAGAAATCATTCTAATATGATGATTTGCTGCTCAAAAAAACATTTATTACTATTGTCAATTTTGAAAACAGCTGTGCTGCTCAATATTTTTGTTAAAACTCCGATTGTTTTTTCAGGACTCTTATGAATATGAAGTTCTTTATTTGAAATAGAACTAAATAAATCTGACCTTCAAGTCCCCATATATATATATATATTAAATTGTACAATAATGAATGATAAATACATATTCCCTTAATGTGCTCCCATCCCCATGTGGAATGTCGTATACTTCAGGGTCAGTTCTTGTACAAGCACACACGTTATCATTCCTGTAAACCAGCTGATAATGGTCAAAATTGTGTAATTTGCATCTCTCTCTCTCTCTGTTTTTGGCAGGGCGAGTTTGTCCACACGCTGTTCTCTGTTGCAGACTGTGGGGGCTGAGAACTCAGTGACAATGTGAGTCACTCTGTTGATCAATCGGGAGAGTTCAAATGGGATGTGTGAGCAGTGAGAGTCTGTATTCTGCACAGAGAGGCCAGAGATGAAGCTCATACATTCGCTCTTCTGCCTGTTCATGGTTGTGTCCTCTGCCTTGGTAAGTGACTTCTCCTTCATACTCTAGGTCTCTTATCATTTCCTTTATTCAATCTTTATTTTAACCTATTTGAATTCTTAAATAAATAATACTATTTACTGATTTATGCATTGACCACAGTATATTTGCTCACTTAGTTGTTTTCCCTCTCTGAATTTTTACAGTCAGAGGACACAGTCGTGAACCCTAGAGGTGCTCGTCCTATTGAACACGGCTACAAGGCACAAGACACCTGTCAGACAAAAGAATGGCCTATGTGTACAGATGATGACTGGGTCTGTACTATTATTTATTTATTATTTAAGTCATAAATATTGATTGAAGATTTCATCAAGCACAGAAAAGTACAATAAGGCCCAACAGCACACTGAACTCCCATTTCATTTCTACAGCGAAGCAAATGTCCATCCGGCTGCCGAGTTCAAGGCCTCATGGACAAAGCTGACCACGATATCCTCAAGAAGATTGAGAAGATTCGTAGTCTCCTAGACGAGGGCAAGAAACTCTATCGCTCGGCTGATCAAGTGTCCAAAACCACTTACAATTACCTAAGAGAGCGACTGACCTCTTCCTCTGGTAAGGATTAGCTCTGATTCAATCTTTGATTTTTGGAAATTTTCATAATTAATGCCAGTTAATGCCAAAGTTTATTTTTGGAAGACAGTTCAGATAATGTTTTCTACTTTCACTCAGGTAATGATAACAGGTACGCCTCACTGGCCGAACAACTGAGACAGAGAATTACTGATATCAAGATTAAAATTGATCGTCAACTCCGGTTACTGGATGCTCTGAAGTCGCAGGTCAAAGATCAAGTAACTGTAATGCAGCGACTTGAGGTGAGCAAAAAATTTAAACAAATATCTCTTTAATTTATCAAAATGCCGTAGCTTATGAGAAATTTATGAAAGCCCTTTAAGAGTTAAAAAAATAAAAAGGTAACTGTAAGAGAAAAGGGCTTTTCACACATGAAATAGGTAACCCTGGGTCATTCTAAACCCCGGGTGAACTAAATCCTTGATTATCTTGCTTCACGTTTTACACTCCTCATAATTTACCCGGGTTTAACAATTAATCCAGGGTATTCGGAAGCTGGCGTTTCACATTGTACATTCCTAAACCCTGGTATGATGTTATGAATTGCATATTTGCTGTGTCATTGTCATTGATTGGATAAACGCAACCTGTTGACATAGCTCTAACGTTGAGAATCCTGGTATTGCAGGATTACCTTTGACTATAAAGGTAAGAATGAAGCAGTCTCTTCTTCACTCAAATTGTAGGGTTTTCTGTCAACATTTTTCCTCTCAAATGCTGAATTTGCTGTTTATACAAAATGCACAGCGTTTCCGTGACTGTCCAAAGCATTCAAATAAATGGTTTTTCACACTGCGCTTAACTCATCCGGAGTTAACATAGTTTTAACATCGTTGTAAACACCACTATTAACCCTGGGTAAAGGACACTTGTAAATTAGAAGTGTGTTTAGCACCGCTTTTGTGTCAACAATTGGAGTGAAGAAGACACCATTTCGTTCTTACCTTTATAGGTAAAAAAGCCCACTCAGAAAAACTTATTTATTACAGCTATTACAGAGATATTACAGTCAGCAATGTGTACTATGAGGACACGCAATGATAGAGCCTTTCTGTAAACAGGTCACGTGCTGCATTTGTCCAGTCAGTAACACTGACACTGCGAATATTCAAATAAGGACTTTAACTCAGGGTTTTGGAATGTGCAATCAATAAATTTATCAATCAATCAATCAATCAATCTATCTATCTATCTATCTATCTATCTATCTATCTATCTATCTATCTATCTATCTATCTATCTATCTATCTATCTATCTATCTATCTATCTATCTATCTCTACACTGATTTATTGATATAACTTCCTATTAAAACACATTTTCAATATTCTCTTGGCACAGGTTGACATTGACATCAAACTACGTACATGCAAGGGCTCTTGCAGCAGCTACAGTGAGTTCACGGTGGACAGGGAGAGCTATGTGACTCTGGACAAGCAAATGGACCATCTTAACTCTATGCGCGTACAGAGTGTGGAGACAGTCAGTTCCCTGGGAATCATGAAGAGCAGGCCATTGAAGGACGTGGTGTTACCCTCCATTTTCAAAAGCGGAACGGGTAAAGCCGAGCAGAAGCAGCTGCTCTTTGCAGACGTGGGTCAGATGCAGCTTACTCTGGAAGCGGAAGGTTCCACCGCCGAATCTGCTGCAACTGTTAGCAAGTTCCCCACATCAGGTACGGGCTCAAGTTCCTCCTCTACATCACATGCCTCCTCCTCTTCCACCTCCACCTCCACCGTCAAGCAGTGCACCAAGTCAGTACGCACTGTGGTAACACATACCAAAGACGGCCCCGTGACGAAGACTGAGGTTTCGGCTAGTGGGCCCGGGTGTGAAGAATTAGGAAAACTAGGAATTTCTGATTCAGAATTTTTGGCGGCAGCCAAAGACAGGAAAGATCTGAGCCGTGATGGCATGAAAATAACTGTGACTGGGGGGGATGAAAAGTCCATGACTTCGCTCACTCGCGGCACCGACGATCTAGGTGACTTTGGTGGAGACTTCTTCAAGGGGCTTGGCACCGATACCCAAAGATATTCCTCATCCTCATCCTCATCCTCCTCGAAAACAGTGATGTCAGATGGAAGCAAAAGTTACTCAAAGACCACTCTCTCTAGCAAACCAGTTTTTGGGGATGACCTTGGGGCGTTTATGCGTGGTGATGTGGAAGAGGATCTGCCCGACATCCACGCACGAAGTGTGAAATCGAAGGACGAGCGCAAGGCTGGCTTAGTGGGTGGAGGTACACTCGAGTGAATCTCAAGCAGCATACACAAGTGAACCATAATTCTCTTGATAATACTGACAATATTAGCAAGAGTTTGTTTAGAGCTTCTTGGAAACATGTTGTGTATAATGGACAAAACCAATATCCAAGTAATTGCAAACAACATGTCACATTTAATTACACTCAGATGCACAATCTTGCAGAACTATGTCAATTCTGTATTAGTTCCGAAATTAATGGAACGAATTTGCAATGCAGCTTTGCTCTAATCAGCAGGTGTGTAATCTTCTTTCAGATTGCGTTGAAATCCTGCAGAAGCATGCGAACGGCGGTCAGAGCGGCCTGTTCAAAATAAAGCTGGCTGGGTCCGAGGAAGTAGTAGAGGTTTACTGTGACCAGGGCACTGGGATGGGGGGCTGGGTTCTGGTTCAGCAGCGGGAGGATGGGTCTGTTAACTTCAATCGCACTTGGATGGAGTATCGAAATGGTTTTGGCCGGGTAGACCAACAGGGTAAGGGCGAGGTCTGGATCGGCAATAACTTCCTACACCGTCTCACTCAGAAAGAGAGTCTTCTGAGAGTGGAGCTGCTGGACTGGCAAGGGAACGAGGCTTATGCTGAGTACAGTGTTAGAGTTGGCTCGGAGGCAGAGGGATTCCCGCTGATGGTGTCGGATTACACGGGTGACGCAGGTGATGCGTTAGTGCAAGGGCAGCCTAACCTCGGATCCTTCCTTTCACATGCTGGCATGAAGTTTAGTACCTTTGATAGGGACAACGATAAGTGGGAAGAGAACTGCGCGGAGATGTACGGTGGAGGGTGGTGGTACAATAACTGCCAGTCAGCCAATCTCAATGGGATTTACTATAAAGGAGGCCAGTACGACCCCGGCACCAAAGTCCCTTATGAGATTGAGAATGGTGTTGTGTGGCTGCTTTTCAAACCAGCTGATTACTCTCTCAAAGTGGTGAGAATGAAGATCAGACCTGTCTGAAAAGTGATAAAGAAGGGATGTCGGGGGTTGGGGGAGGGTGGACAGATAGCCATTGTTTTGAATGATCAGTATCAATATTCTTCTTGTCATAATGTAAAGCTGTAATGTTGCCATTTTCACACAACCAGCTTACCTCATGTTTCCAATAAAAATGTGTTCACTTTAAGTTTTGGAGTGTGTTTTTTTATTTCAAAATATCTGCTTTTAATTTTTTGGAAATAGACACCCTACAGCTAAGTCATAACCACAAAAAAGGACAATCTGTGTAGATAATCTCTTTAACTTTTCAATAAATAAATCAATTTTTTAGTCTGCCTTAGCCAAAAAAAAGTGCAATATACATCTTTGTACCTTCTTTACCTCTTAAAGGTTCATAGTAGTACCTTAAGAGTACTTATTACTATAGGTTAAGGTACTAATATGCACCTTTTAGTGGTAGATAAGATACAAATTTGCCCCTGAAGAAACTATTTTTGCACATTTTCTTCTGACAGTGTATCCTAAAGATCATATTATCATCTTGACCACTAGTTAAAGATAAAAATGCATTTACATACCATTCAGAATATTTAATATAAGACTAGTCATCTGTGCCCTACTGGTTTAGATACAATTCTAGTTAGCTTGGTTTCACATCAAGGTTGTAAAACAAACCATGAGCTTTCAACATTACCATTGTATATCCAATTATATGATATTACCTTCTTAATGTGAATGAAATTTTCAAAATTAACCATCATCAATCATCTATGAAGAACAAACATTAGAGTTTAATGCAAGTGTGTTTGGTTTGTTGCAGTTTGTACAGCCTTGAAATCCAGTCGCAAACAACATAATCACTATGGTTTCAGCAAATTTGGACAGTGTCCAGCGCGGCCAACATACCCTTTGTGCTCTGATGAGGAGAGGGTGAGTGATTTTGGAGAATCAGATCACTTAAAAAAAAGTGTTTTACTTTTTAGTAAATTAGTAATAAATCATTAATAAAAAATTAAACATATTGCACAACACAAACCACTAAGAAAGAATGAAAAGTGCATTCATTAAAGAAAAGGTTAAGAAAATAAAAAGATAAATTATTAATTGTTATTCCACAGTTGTTGGAATTAGTCAGTACTGGAACTTTTCTGTTTTTTGGGGTTTTTTTGCAGGAGGATAAATGTCCATCTGGGTGCCAACTGGATGGTCTGATTAATGTAGCAGATGAAGACATTCGTAAACGACTGAGAAATATTTGTGAAAGGATTCAACAAAATCAGGACTTTACTTCATCAGTAATGCAAAAGAGTGTCCAGTTTTATGGGTCACAAAGAAAAACTATCATCCAAACATATAGTATGTGAAATGTTATGGTTCTTTACATGTGTGTTTATATCTAATTCTCAAATAAAAAATAAAAAAAATTAAAGGAAAAAAAATTGGACTCGGAAAAAAACGGAAATTGAAAGATAACTGGAGCACCATTTGGGGTTGCTTAGATTGCAACACAAGAAGCAATCTTCTGGAGAACCTAGAGACATCTTTTGAAGTTACCTTAGTTATTCTATTTTTGTTCTCTGACAGTTTTAATACATATTTTAAGTGCCTCAAATCTTTTCTCTTATGAAGAGGTAACTGGAGGAATCACTGACTGGAGCTTATAGCTTCCATCTTGAATGCTCCTCAGTGAACTATCCTTGGTTCTCCAGAGGGTTCTTCCAATGTGGTGAACAGTTTTGTACAATATTTATTTCAAGAACCTAAATTTCTGAGTAATTACTAAGAAGGCCCCTGCGATATATATAACAAAAATAGAAAAATCTGTTCTATCATCATTTTTAGTAATTTACAAAAGGCTGAGGTGGTCTGTTGGTATTCTCTCTGTGCAGTGCAGGAGCTCAGATATGCAGAGTTTGCTGAAAATCTTCAAAGAAACCTAACATTCCTGCACAAGAGGTCTGCAGAACTTGCAAAAGACTTACAGAAGCACCATCACATGGTCTGGGATCAGATAAATGAAATCCGACGAATTGAGGTAAGGCTTTTACCTTTGTAAGACAAGATATAAATTTTAATAAACTTCAAAGAAGGCCGCAATATATATATATATATATATATATATATTGCAGTCCCATTCAGTTGCAAGCCCCTCAGTTATGCAGCATTGCTGTTTATTTTTAACTGGACGGTCAAAGTGTAGATTTAGGTTCACATAATCAATATATTTCATCAAATGTTCTGCAAAAACGTTTGAGTCAGGGATTTCACTATTTGCTTGAAAGTTGAAATGTAACTTTTGCCCTGATTCAGACTTGTTTTTGTTTAATCTTCTGGAGTGAAGGTGGACATTGACATCAAAATCCGTGCATGCAAAGGATCATGCAAGCAAACCTTTGACCATGCTATTGATAACAAAGCCTTCGAAGCTATGGAGAACAAAATGGCACAGTTCAGCGTAATGTCGAAGAGGAGGAAATCATCCACCAAAGTCAAAAAACTAAAACTTCAGTCGGCTGAACGGCCCACAGTGTCCCACACTTACAGGAAAATTCCCATTGTTCGCACTGAGCTCCTTACAAAGTTTGAAGACATTGAGCAGCATCAAATTGTTTTAGATGAACTTCTTGAAGAATTTTAATCATGTTTATGTCTAGATTACTAATGTTAGGGATAGTTTTTATCTAACACGCTGTATGGTTTGGTAATGTATGAGCAGTCTATTGACAAATACTGCGCTCATTTCTTGTGACTTGGTTTGTTACACATTTGCTGCATATTTATTTAAAGGATTAGTTCACCCAAAAATTTTAATTCTGTCATTAATTCCTCACCCTCATGTCGTTCTACACCCATAAGCCCATTTTTCATCTTCAGAACACAAATTAAGATATTTTTGATGAAATCCGATCGCTCAGTGAGTCTCTATTGCCAGAAGACAATTAATACTTTCAGATGACCAGAAGATACTAAATCATATTTAAAACAGTTCCATCAGATTTCATCAAAAATATCTTGATTTGTGTTTCGAAGATGAATGAAGGTCTTACGGGTGTAGAACAACGTGAGGTTGAGGAGTTAATGACAGAATGAAAATTTGGGGGTGAACTAACCCTTTAAAGATCACTGTGCCATTTATTTTGTCAATATCACTTTAACAGTTTCTTGTTTTTATTTTATTTAATATATCTAACTTATGCCAAATATTCCAGGTATTGTGTTAGAAAAATACAAATATTCTATTCTTTACAGCATGAGATAACTGTACAAAATGCCATTTCACAAAAGAAGAATGAATGTATTAAATACCTCAAATGTATTAAATACCTCAGTAAAATCTCACAACTGTGTAACATTTTTGTAAGCTGCCACAAAAAGACAGCATTTTTCACACGGCATACACGTGTGTAGGTGTTTGGCCACAGTTTTTTTTTCTTTATTTCTTTCCTTTAGTTAAGTATATAAAGTTCACATTAAAACTGCATTGTTTCTACCAAACAATTTTGCCCCTAATAAAGTGTATTTGTTTACCAAGGAGACAACAAAATGGGTAAAACATCTTGGGATAAACATCTTGGGATGAAACATAATCAATGATATTAATATTAGGCATCATTTCCAACCAAGCTGTAATTGTGTCAAATAAAGTATGACATTTTTATTTAATTGCAACATACACTCTCAGAAAAAAGTTGCAAAAGCTGTCACTGGAGTGGCACCTTTACAAAAGGTACACATTTGTACCTTATTTACTTCTAAAAGGTAAATATTAGTACCTAAAATGTACATAATAGTACTTCAATAGTACATTTTAGTTCCTTTTAAAAGGTTGCTACTCCTGTGACAACTTTTGAACCTTATGGGTACAATGTGGCAAGTCCTGATTTTGCCAAGTTAGACACGTTCCCATGGGTTAACATATTTTGATGATCCTGGAAAAACATTCCTGTCTGAAAATGTAGTCCTAACCACATCTCTACCCCTAAACCTAACCCTACCCATAACTAAGTTATCCCTAAAATCAGAGGGAAATGATAACACTGATGTAACACCTAAACCTGGTTGTAAGCCTAAACTTAACATAAACTGTAAACTTGTCCCTCATATGTGATTAGTTTACTGGAATGTTGTTCCAGTTGTTCCTTACATTCCATCACAGAGTGGATACAGAAAAAGAAAATTCTCGCATGATGCATGTGTATACGCTTTTCGACATTAATAGTAGAAAAATTAAATAAACCTGTGAAAGTGTGAAAAGGATTTTAATACAAATTGTATTAAAACTTATAAAGTGCTCAAAAGTACCAAAGAAACAGCTGTACATGTGTGTATATTCAGTCATTTTCAATGTATGCCTACATTTATTGCTTCAAACATCTCATATCAAACTTTTACTGTTGCTCTAAAAGAATTTTTTTTTTACATAAATACAGGTGACACATTGTTATTTTTTTGTAGATCAGCTTTAATGAGAACTAGCTGGATTGTGTATCCATCTTGTTTTTTTGCATTTTGCCCCACATATTCCATCTTTTAACATTTCCAAAAACAGTCTCAGACTTTTTATACTCTTTCATGCAAATACAAATAGTAGCTCTTGTAAACATTTATGTCCATGTTTTATTATTCTCCTATATTTTCTAAAAAAAAAAAAAAAAAAACTAAAACAAATGGGTGGCATTGAATGGGGATGTACTCAAGAATGGACACATCTACTGTTACTCATTTCACTTTTGTCACTGTTTGAAGTACGGTCTGATCTTCATGCTGATAGTTTTGAGTGAATACCACGAGCCCTTCCAGTTCATCCACACAATGCCATCATCTGTCCCATGCTTGGCCATGTATTTTGTATAAGGTCCGCCCCAATAGTATCGCCCATTAGGATTACAAGCGTGGCAGCGGTTGTACCACCATCCGCCTCCATCTTCTCTTGAACACTGCTTTGAGGGATCTCCAGGTATCCTGTTTATGATTGAAACAAGTGGAGAGAGAAAGAACATTAGATACTGAAGTTTTTCAAAGCAGTTTCCAATCTGGCCATCATACGGACAAACTATTTGTACCATACGAACCATTTGTCATTATCTCTGTCATAGGTGCTGAACATCATGCCATTATGGATGGTCATGGTACGGTTTTCTCCAAACAGTTCTGTTGCGCCATCCAAGAACGTGTTTCCAGCTGTCCCTGAGTAACGACCAACTGCAAGGATGTAGTTGGTGGCTTCGCCCTGCACAGTGAACTGCTCGTACTGAGCGTAGACCTTTGAACCGGACCAATCTTCCATTTCAACCAGAAGCTCAGTGGGACCCATCTTTGTAAGCTGACTAATACGCTCATTGCCCAACCAGTACTCACCTAAAACAGTCCACAAAAAGTTAATTAGAGAATGAGATGATATGGAGAGTCAGTGAATGTGACAGATATTGAGAACCTTCCTGGAAAAACCAGCATTTAGAAATGCTATGCTGGTACAAGCTGGTTTATACTGGTGATATATATATATATATATATATATATATATATATATATATATAATATATACACACACACAATATGCAATGCCAGTCTGAATTTAGTAAGTTCTGCTTCTTGTTCATCATTAAAACTACACATTCTAAAACCTGATTCCCACATTTATAAGTTTATATCATGGTTCTGAATATCATTTGTTAGTCGTAGCTCACCAGGAGTCTGGCAGTGGCCTTTGCCCACATCAAATGCAATGTTTCCAAAGCCTCTTCGGTAGTCATCCCAGCGCCTGCCAAAATCAACACTGCCATCCATTCGGTTCTGGATGAGTACCCAACCTTTGGAATAGTAGAAAGGTTCATGATGAAAACTCCAGAAATGTACCTATAGATACTATTCACTGCAGTTTCCAGCTAAAATGACCATTCGTGGTAGTAAGACACCTGCCACATTGATTCCTTTTCAAACAAATAATGATTACAAGAGCAGATTATCGATTACGAAAGACTTATTTTAGCACAGTTATGACCTCAAAACACTTTTACGATAGTGCATGATTTGTAAACAGACATTTTGTCAATTGCATCTCATAACCAACTCCATATGTTTGGCTTTTTTGACACAGTATTTGACCCTTGCTCGGTAGCTCACCTGATACAGCACTGCACTTGTGATGTGGAGAATCACAAGCATGAATCACAAAAAAAGAGCTCAAAAACTTGTAGAATCAAGCTAAACTGGCATGGTTACTTTAGAAAATGTGTTTTTATCTCACATTTGCTTTTGTTACCACTATTGGTTTGGATTATGGTGGGGTTTAATATAGGTGCTGATTTATTTTAGGGTTGTCAAAAGAACCGACTGTGGTACCAAGTTGGTATCAACATTTTCCCCTGGCATTCTGAGCTCTGTTGAGCAGATTCTTAAACACCTCTAATTGGCCATCGTGTTCACGCGCTCAACAGATATGTCTGTGATTGGAAATGATCAATGCTTCAAAACATGTTGTAAATAGACATCTTTGACGCTCTTCACCAAGCACTTACACAGATATACATGGGAGCGTTTGATCTATCAGCAGATCCCTATATATCCGGGGATAGTCAGATCCAGTAATAGACTCCTTTTAAACTCTCCCGTGTCAATTTTTTTTTCAGATAAAACTAAACTCCCTTTTAGCGCCACTCCTCAGACACTTTAAAGTGTTGCAAAACTTTCAAGAAGCATATCATTTTGCAGAAATGTTGCCGTAGGCATGAGTCTGGTTTGGGTGTTTCTCAAGACTTTCCTCAACAAGCCACATTATTTTGAGAAACTGAGTTAGAGTCAGGGGTTTGTTTGAGGGATGAAGTCGACTTACCTCCCTTTTGACTCGTCTGATCGCAGAAGACCTTGTAAGGCATACTGAGTGGATCAGGCCGTATGAGGTACATCTGAGAGTCCTCTCCTCCTTTGCGAATAATGTCCTCGCACTCCTTGCCGGAAACCACCGGAATCGGGCAGCTGACTTTACAAGGAGTTTGGCACTTGGCCCTCTGAGTAGTGATGGCTTTCTCCAAACGCTGAATCTTCTCACGGATCTTTTCCAGCACACCCTGGAGGATTTTGATGTTCTGGGGGAAGGTGACATCTACAGCATCTTTGACATAAGCATGCTGGTTCTCTAGGCTGTCTGTGTACTGACCAACCAGCAAACCATTGCCTATGAGAGAACACAAAGATGGGGATGTTTAAGAATTGAGAATCCATTGCTAATCAAGATTCATCTTTGTCTGATCAGTTGACTTGCAGGGCTTCACAACTATGGCCTTAGGGGTCCACCTTCCTGCAGAGTTTATCTCCAACCTTGATCAAACTCATCTGCTTATAATTTTCTTGTAATCTCAAACACCTTGATTAGCTTGTTCTGGTGTGTTTGTTTAGGGTTGGAGCAAAACCTTGGAGGAAAGTGCACCTTGAGGGCCAGAGTTGACAAACCATGCAATATTACTTTTTAAGCTCTCTTAATGAAGTATAGTTACCCTCAGTGACTCTTTGTCTTTCTGTTACTTCTGCGGTCATATCCAAGACGTAGCCATAGATGGAGTTGGTAGACTGGCTCAACTCATCCACAGATCTTTTCAGCTGATCTACAACTGGCTTCACGTTACGTTCTTGCTTCAGGAGGGTTTTCTTCAGCTCACAACCAGTGGGACACAAAACTCCCTGAAAAAAGAGAGAGAAAGAGAGAGAGAGGGAGCAAATTTGAATTGTGGTTTGTGTGCGAGATATCTACTTGAATTAGGGCCTTAACCACCGTTAACACTAATATTCAGATTAATGGTTGAACAAATGGGTTTTCAATGGGAGATTATCAATGCTGTACAGTTAATGTAGTCTAGCAAGAGATGTATGCGTTTACAGACTGACGTTAGAGGCTGCAGTCCTTAACGTCCTTGTTAGTGCACCCGCCTCCCATGCCGGAGACTCTGGCTCGAATCCCGGTTGGAGCGGGTCAAGCAGGACTAATTACGTTTGGTGAGGCTTAGGGGTTTGAGTGTAACATGAGCTAGGAAGAGCTGTGCGTGGAAAAACTTCACTCCCTGATCTCAAGAGGCGAGCTATCGGCTGACACTAGAGACTGCGGTCTTTAACGTTCTTGTTTGGGCGCCCATCTTTCATGCCGGAGATGCCGGTTCAAAACCCGCTTGGAGCAGGTCGACTAGGACCTTACATACATTTGGTCTCCACAATATGGCAATGTAGCAATATAGCAATTAGCAAAGTGGCTATTGGTTCACAATCTTACATCTGAGTTTTATACTGTTATTAAGATTATTCCTCTAGGCCTCAATTACAATTTTGTCATCTTATCCTAAAATATCAGAAATTAGTGCCTGAATGAGTAATGTTGCCCATCTAAACACATACTGCACAGATAGAATCAAAACATATTGGCACTCTGACCATTTTCTCAGACATGTGGGTACATCCACCCGATTCTGGGTACACTTCCTTCTCCTGCGTAGCTTTCCCCACCGGTGCAACAGTTGGTCGTCCACGGTAACGGCTTCCCCCACTGATGGGGGGAGGGGCAGCTGGGCCTGCGGAGTACGTCTCACGACCTCTACTGACGGGACGATGACCCCTGGGATCTACGACTTCTTTAGGCTAAAATCAATACAATCCATCGAAAAATGTCACATTCCATATAATTTGAGATCACATGTCCTACAAGTTTTTTTTAAACTGAATACAATCTAAATTTATGAATCATATTTTCTTTATGGTTTATGCTGTATATGATTTGAAATGACTGTTTATTACTATTCTGAATTTAAAAAGGACTTACCTCTTTTTTTCCTTCCTGAAGTAAAGTGGAATAGAAAGCCAAACAAGACAATAATTACTATATTATCAAAATTTAATAAAATATTAGAACGTTAATAATATTTACCGCTTCAAAATCATCATAGTCATCTTCTGCAAGAGTTCCAACAACACACAGAAAAAGTAATAGGAAAAGCTTCATGTTTGTAGAGCTCACACACTTCAGTTCCAGCCACAGTGTGAGGTTCTCTGCTGTAGATAATTCTGTGCTGCTCTCCCAGAATTTATACTCGATCCCCCCCCGATGCTGGAACAGGAAGGACTGCAGTGCTGGTTAATCTTTAATTCTTGATATGTCGCTTTTGGTAATCAGTTCAGGGATGGCATCATTTTTGGGAAATGAAGAACTGATGTGAACAGAGCAATAATAAATAATCATGAAGCAATCATGAAATCTATGTGCCTATGGTAATCCCTGTTTCAATATATCAAACAAACTAGCGATTAACATTATGTTACTTGGCTGATAATATTGAATGTAAAAAATTACATATAATGGCCGATAGATTTTGGAATAGATGGCTCACTTCTGGCCACTTTTTAATTTAATTGCCTTTTAGGCCACCAAATACATTAGTTGCTACCAGAACATGTGTATGATAAATACATATTATACATGTGTATAATAAATAATTAATGTCCAACTACATATTATGGTAAAAAAAAAAAAAAACAATTTTAGTAAAATGACTAATACACAATTGTATGAAAGTACAACAAAGGTCTTGACCTGTGATTAACATTAAACAGGAAAGGATCTCAGATTGAGTTTGTGTAAACTATTGCTGTTTTTTAGCCAGTGTGATTTGTTGTGCCATATCTTCAACCACGCACATCTCTAACTCTGACTCAGAGTTAACAGACATGACAAACAGACACTTTGTACTCAGTTTAGTGATTTTTAAAAACACTGTAATGCTCTCAATCACTCTCTAGCTTTTTAAATGATGAATGTTTATGATTTTTTATGATACATTCATGGTGAAAGAAAATAAACAAAGTAAAATAATAATAATACAATACTGATAGCTTTTTAAGTGTAAATAGGCAACTAAGTCTAAATGAGAATTAATTATCAGATCTTACTGAATTACAAATGATACATTACAATTTGACTGCATTACCTACTTAATTAAAAACGTTGTCTCTCAAAACTGTAACTTTTATTAAAAAATTATAATAAAAAAAACAGTAAAAAGCAGAATGTATATGCCCTAATGTAAGAAGCCATTAGTAATTTTAGGAAGCAGAAATTAGTCCCCTATAAACGAACTGATATTATATCACTTGTTTTGTATAGATGTGCGCGTGAGTGTTGCCCCTGCGCAGATCGGTGCCAGCAGACCGTCATGAACACTTTAAAGGAAGTCCGTCGGTTCTTTTGAACAGTTCACTTCAAAGATTCAGTTAAGAATGATTCAGTGATTCTTTTACGTCAAAACGTGATTACGTCATGTCGTGCTCCTGAAATCCCGCTGTAAAACGTTCCCAAGAAGGCATAGGCACACTTTGCTGTTAATTACATTTTTTTCCTCAAAGCATATCCAGGTAATTTTGCCAGGCATATGTCTTTTAATAATATCTAAAACATAATAAATTAAACAACAGGCCTAATAAAATATTATTGATAATATAATAATTATATAATTAATATATAACAATAATAATATTAATATATATTGCGTAACCTAGCCGAAATAGTTTTTACATGTTTTAACATTATTTATTGAAACGAACTCTACTTTGAGTGTAAATAAAACTGTTAATAAAACTGTAAAAAGTCATACACACCACTTTTGAATTGTAACATTTCTGCTTTCGTATGTCTGAATTCATCAAGACCCACTAACTTATATCCCCTCTATCTTTATTCAACGTTCACAAGGTTTTAGTAGCCTATTACTCAGTACTCGTTACGAGTTGGACATACAGGTTCTGGTCATATAATTAGAATATCATCAAAAAGTTGATTTATTTAACTAATTCCATTCAAAAAGGGAAACTTGTATATTATATTCATTCATTACACACAGACTGATATATTTCAAATGTTTATTTCTTTTCATTTTGATGATTATAACTAAGTAAATAACTAATAACTAAGTAAATAACTAAGTAAAATCCCAAATTCAGTATCTCAGAAAATTAGAATATTGTGAAAAGGTTCAATATTGAAGACACCTGGTGCCACACTCTAATCAGCCAATTAACTCAAAACACCTGCAAAGGCCATTAAATGGTCTCTCAGTCTAGTTCTGTAGGCGACACAATCATGGAGAAGACTGCTGACTTGACAGTTGTCCAAAAGATGACCACTGACACCTTGCACAAGGAGGGCAAGGCACAAAAGGTCATTGCAAAAGAGGCTGGCTGTTCACAGAGCTCTGTGTGCAAGCACATTAATAGAGAGGCGAAGGGAAGGAAAATATGTGGTAGAAAAAAGTGTACAAGTAATAGGGATAACCGCACCCTGGAGAGGATTGTGAAACAAAACCCATTCAAAGATGTGGGGGAGATTCACAAACAGTGGACTGCAGCTGGAGTCAGTGCTTCAAGAACCACTACACACAGACGTATGCAAGACGTTTCAGCTGTTGCACAATGCCAAAGCAACCATTACCTGGTTTAAGGACCATGGTGTAATTGGCCAGCAAACTCGCCTGACCTTAACCCAATAGAAAATCTATGGGGTATTGTGAAGTGGAAGATGTCATATGCCAGACCCAACAATGCAGAAGAGCTGAAGGCCATTATCAGAGCAACCTGGGTTCTCATAACACCTGAGCAGTGCCACAGACTGATCGACTCCATGCCACGCCTGCAGTAATTCAAGCAAAAGGAGCCCCGACTAAGAATTGAGTGCTGTACATGCTCATACTTTTCATGTTCATACTTTTCAGTTGGCTAAGATTGCTAAAAATCCTTTCTTTGTATTGGTCTTAGTAATATTCTAATTTTCTCAGATACTGAACTAGAGATTTTCCTTAGTTGTCAATTATAATCATCAAAATGAAAAGAAATAAACATTTGAAATATATCAGTTGGTGTGTAATGAATGAATATAATATACAAGTTTCACTTTTTGAATGGAATTAGTGAAATAAATCCACTTTTTGATGATATTCTAATTATATGACCAGCACCTGTACGGTTCATTGTTGATCACTGAGCAGTTGATGATGACTCGAATACCGTTGAGACCGAATCTTATCAGTCCAATTCATGAACAGTTTCAAAAGATTCATTTAAGAAATTCGATTCACCGGAATGATTCGTTTAAGATGGAACACGAGCATGTCTGCCGGTAGAAACGGAGCCATTAATAGATGACTGGAATCTAGACCTATATTAATAATGGCTGACCTACAACCCCAGGTACTGGATTCAGTATTTCATATGTATATTGTCCTCAGAAAAATAAAACCGCTGATGTTTTGTTATGTTATAGCTGTCGGCTAGCTAAGACACTGCCATTATAACAAACGAATCTGTTTACACTGCTGTTTAATCAACACGCTCACGTGCGCTGTAGACAGATCCGGTTATGTTGGGAAAGATTTTGTTTTGTTTGTTGTGCAAACTGGGTGAATGTGTGTAAAACGTCTTTAAATGTGGCATTAACATCTGTGTCTATGCATGTATTTATAGATTATATTGCAAACATATGATTATGATATTCACTTTTATACTGTAATAGGGAATCCATTGCCTATCACTGCCTGTTTTATTCAATGTGAACCACTGGGCAGTCAGAAGAATTTGAAAATCAAAACCTGCAAGTGGACACGTGTCACACATCTGGTTTATGAATAAATGAGTGCCTATATTGAGGACTATGTTATGAAGACTTTGAGGTTTGAAAGGTTCTGTTGTATGTTCAGTAGTTTGTATTAAGGACCAGCTAACTGCTAGAGCTACGAAAGCTCACTTCTAGTCAGCTGACCCGTCATGGAGAGGTGTGGACAAGCATGGTCATGTTTATCTCACACTCAATGACCTACAGAATAAGATGCCAGCAGCAGAATATGCACTCTAGGTGGGTAGTTGAAGGTTCAAATGTGGACGAATGTGTAAAGGAATCAGTGCAACTGTACAGTTCCTTAAATTTTGTGATCTACTTCACTTAAATAGGCATTTTTAATGAAATATTCTGTGTAGTCTTTCCATTATTAGTAGTACCTCTTGAACAGACTTTATGGGCCCTAAGCAAATTCCAGGAGGGGCCCCAACACCAACTATGTGCTCTTTTATTTTCGGAACCCTATAATGGACTTATTTTTAGAAGTGTTAAAAAAAGTTAATTTGTTAACAGAAAGTTTCCATACTTTCTGTTAACAAATTATTAACAAACTAACATACTTTATATAGCCGAATCACAGACGTGTTGATATAAAGCCATATCACATGGCTACTTGCGCGCCTACACACACACACACACACACACATATATATATGTATTACTTTTATTTTATATATATAATAGCTTTAAATTATTAAAAATGTGTAATATATATATTATATATATATATTATATATATATATATATATATATATATATATATATTTTACACACAATTATTTAATCATTTTAAAGCTAAACATTTAATCATTTCTCATTTCTAATTATTTGTTATTTTTATTTTTATATTTTATAATTCTGTGACCCGCTGAATTATGTGACTGACATAGCGAGACCGTAGGATTAGGATTGGGATTAGGATTAGCTCAATACAGCACCTACTCCGGTCACATAATTCGGCGGGTCACAGAATCTTCAAAACACAAACTGGAGCTTTTGCCAAATATTTTTTGCCAATATCACATCGGGCCACCTGATTCCCTTGGGCCCTGAGCGGCAACTTACCTGGCTTATTGGTTAAGTCCGCCCCTGCTTTTGAATACTTGATTCTGATTGGCCATTTGCTGTATTCTTCTGTGAAATGTTTTGTAAAAGTATTTTAAGGGATTTTTAAAAAATCTTCGTTCGTATCTTCTGAGCCATCAGCCATGAACCAAACCAGCCTACTACGAGGTGAATCATATAGTAACTTCATCAGACAAAAAGATAAGAACTTGTACTTAATGAGGGTAAGAACTATTATGCGAATGAGCATAATAATTGTAAAAGAGTAGATGAGAAAAGAAAAGATGCTTTTCAGTGTTGTAAAGCATGCCAGCTACTTAAAGGTGCAGTAAGCGATTTCTGAGAACCATTGTTGAACATTGTTGAAACACACCTCTTCCTTCTTTGCTCCGCCCACAAAATGCACAAACACGCAATGCAAGAGTGGGCACCTGTTTATCACAGCAGAAGCGATTTTCAGAAATCTCTTGCTGCACCATTAAATATGACCATTCATATTTAATTTCGTGGATTGTTACTTTTGCCTTTTCGGTAACACTTTACAATAAGGTTTATTAGTTAAACATTAGTCATGAACTAACCATGGGCAATACATTTGTCACTGTATTTACTAATTTTCATTAATGTCAGTTAATGAAAATTCAGTTGTTCATTGTTCATCTTAGTTCACATTAACTAATGTTAACAAGATTATAATAATGTATTAGTAAATGTTGAAAGTAACAAAGATGAATAAATGCTGTGTAAGAGCAGTTCATTATTAGTTCATGTTAACTAATGAACCTTATTGTAAAGTGTTACCGTATTTTCTAAATCCAGTCCTTTCTTCACAGGACGATCTTTTGAAAATGTCTCACAGAGAATCATGGAAGTAAGTAGTCATGATCAATTTTTTTTAATTTTTTTTTTATGTGATTGTTGCTTGGAATAATCATGGACATATTTTTTTAGATTTCAGAAAGTTGTAAAGGGATGTTCAGCTCTTCTAAACTGTCACAGCCTGTCTTTTTTAGTGCCTTATGATTGTCACCTTCTATGTAAAAATAGTTTCTAGAGCATGTGTGTCATTGTTATAAGCGAACACCAGAAATGTCGTGCAGGTGGCCTCAGTAGGTCTGGCTCGTGTATGATCCTGCTAAATGAACAAAAGCTCTTTCACAACCTCTTGGCCTATTTTTCCGTATCATTAGCTTCTACTTTTGAAATCAGCGTTGATCTCTGTGTGTTTTAGCTTTGGTTTCATTGCATAAACATTCACTGACTTGTCTGTACTCTTATGTGTGTGTAACTCCAGGATGCAGCACGAGAGGTTGCATGTGAAGCATCGAGGTCACGAGGCCATGCATGCCGAGATGGTTCTGATTCTCGTTGCCACGCTAGTGGTTGCTCAGATTGTCCTGGTTCAGTGGAAACAAAGACATTGCAGATCCTACAACGTGAGTGACATTATAAATTAAGGAATTAATATGCACAAATAAATAATAATAAAGTAGTTATTGAATATTGTCAAAAATATTGATACTACAATACGTATTGATACTGAAATATCTGAAACGGTTCTAATACTCCTCTTCTTCAGTATCAATACACCCATACCAGCTGTGCATTCTTGCTCTGTTCTTTCTGACGGCAAATTGACACAAACCCGCCTCCTCCCACTCACTCGTCTAATTCGCTCTGGTAGTCCAGTTAAATAGTGCTTGTATTGCACATAATTCTACTCATTCCCTCAGGTTCTATTCCCACTGATCTATATAAGCGGCACTCTCATAAAGCCGCCTTTCAAACAGCTTGCGAGTACCAAATTGACTTCTTTTTGTGGCTTATTACACTTAAATGGTCAAATACATCAAAGTTATGTAAAAATGCCCATTTTGCGGCGTACTCAGGTAAATGCACTCAGTTTTGAAATGTAAATAGTTGAGAGAAAACGTGTTGTGTAACAGTATATTGGATCCGTGGATAAGCTCATAAAGTGACAGCAGCCTAATAAACCTGCTGCTGTCTGTCATTTTAACAAAAGAACAAAAGATCGAGATAATCACCCGCTGCTCTTGACTCAATAACTTTTGTAACTTTAACTGTAAGCATTAAAGAGTAACCAGTGCTACTTTACATTTGATTACTTTACTTTCTTTAGCTTTTCTTACCTGAATACTTTTAGAGCCGCCTAAAAAAAATTTTCATGTTCATTTAATTTTTATCTTTATTCCATTTGTATTTATTTGTGCTGTTATTTTCAATTAGTTTATTTGTTCTTATTTTATTACTGATTGTTTACTTGTCTCTTTTTTTTTTGTAAATTTAGGTCAATGATTCAAATAAAGCCTCCCTATGTTGTGTAAGCTGCTGCAACGAAATTACCCAAATTTTCCAAAAAAAAAAAAAAAAGAGAGCTAATAACGAATTACCTGGATGGCGGTATTTAAGGCAGTTTTGCCCGTGGTATCGAAAATGGATGTTTTTCAAGGTATCGTATTGAAGTTGGAAATTCCAGTATCGTGATGTTAATGTTTTTTCTCTTGTAGATGGTCACACTATTGCAGATGTGGGTTGTTCCCCTGTACTTCACAATTAAGCTTTATTGGTGGCGTTTCTTGTCTACATGGGGCATGTTCTCCGTCATCACCAGCTATGTTATTTTCAGAGCCACACGCAAGCCTCTCTCCGGCAGAACGCCACGGTAATGCTTGAAATGCTTTGTTTTTTTTTTTTAAATGAGATCATTTACTCACCCATACGTTGTTCCAGACTGTTCTATAGCTTATCTTCTGTTAGACACAAAAGAAGAAGTTTTGAGGAATATTCACACTGTTCTTTTCTATACAATGAAAGTACATTATAATCAAAGATATTGGTAGGTTAGTAATAACGTAGGTTAGTTTTATGAGTCTGTAATGTCCCTTGTAGAATGTATTGCCAGTAGTGCATTATGTAGAATACAAACTAAAAGTCTCTCTATTTCACTTGTGCAGGATGGTGTATAAGTGGTTTCTCCTAATTTACAAGCTGAGCTATGCTGTGGGTGTGATCGGATATCTCGCCATCATGTTCACCATGTTTGGATTCAATGTTTTTTTCAGGTACGTAACTTTGGGAACATGCTGCTTGAAATATTTGCTCAGAAATGAAACAGTGCCTTCATTCAGATCCTAAATACAGGGCACAGGCATCCTAAGGAGGAGAAATTGTCTGTGTTTGAGTAGTGAGTCAATAGTTATTAAGCCTCCGTTCGTTGTTTCCATGGCACTGCTGACACAATGGCATTCTAATTAGAAGGAATTACTCCCTTAAGCCCAATTCAGACGGGACTAGTTTTCCAGGGGGACTTTAGAGAAATTTGTGTTTCACAGACCTACTTTGTGATTTTAATCCTGTCCGAATCTGCAAAGTGTGAGGTTTTTCTCACAGTAAAAATTCCAGGGCAAATAACCTACTGTTTATTGGCAAACTCAGCAGTCCTCTGGTGAATCTAATGCCATCCAAATGTGAATGTCTGTGATTGCCTGTATTGTATTATCCTAACGTTTTTATTTAATATTTTGTATTTTTAGGGGATTTTATGCTACTAAATTATATTAATGGAGTAGTAATGGAGTAGTAATCCATTTATTAGGCTACCTGTTATCCACCTTTTGAGCATAGACCTGAAAATGAAATCTTTAATGCTTCGGAGCACAGACTTTAAGTTTGATCTCTTTTTAACAAGACACTTGGCATTATTTTTGATGTGAAAAAAAGGAAAAAAAACTAAAAAAGTGATAGACATTTAAGTTTATTATTATGAAAAAAACATCCTAAAATACTATTTGTAAATTTTTTATATATATATATATATATATATATATATATATATATATATATACTTTTTTTTTTCATTACATGTTTTACTCTGTGAGAAAATTAAAGCCATAAATCTAAAAAAGTTGTGTTCTAAATTTGAGGTTGATATCTCAAAAAAAGAGCTTTCAGTAAGATTTTGTTTGGGCGCAGTACCAAAAGTTTCCACTAGATAAAATCCGCTTCATTCATACTATTTTTTCAGGACCTTTTAACCTTTTCGAATCATGTCTGTGATTTTTTTTTTTTTTTTTTTTTTTTTTCTTTTGTGTGTGCTCACATAGCAAGTGCCAAAACCTTTACCAAGTTTTGTCCCTTTCAGATGAAATAAACAAATTCTAAAAAAAAGAATGTAAAATTTTTCAGTCAAAAAAGGACTGAACAACACCAGAGACTTAAATAGGGTTTTATAATAAATTAAAAAGACACAAATGTAATGCACAGCAGATGAGCGTCTGTAACCCCCACATCTAGAAAACACACACTCCCAGCACTCTGTAGTAAACACGGAGATGTTAGTCCTGTCTGAATCGGTACATGAAATCACAGACGTCGAGTTATAAGAACTGTAACACAAATTGTGCATGCTAGTCTGATGCAAGAATAATTGTTTAGACAACTGAATGTATAAGTTGTGGTTGAAATATGTTTTTAAATCTTCTGAATTAGGGCTGCACATATCACAAATTAAAATTGTGATATGGCCAAAGTGGGATTATTAAGTATTAATATTTTAAATGTTGCTTTTTCAGGATTAAAGCAGAGGACTCGATGGATGTGGGTGTGGTCATGCTTTTCTATGGTCTGTATTATGGGGTAATGGGACGTGACTTCGCTGAAATCTGCTCAGACTACATGGCATCCACTATAGGGGTAAATACATGTACATCAGTTCCTATATGTCCAGACATTCTCATATTAATGCAACGCTCGCCGTGTGTCCACCAAAGTGTTTTTTCCTAAGGTGAGCATAATTTTTTCAATTATTTTCAATAGGAGCGGTGTGTTTTTTAAAGCGCCGTGACGAGGCCCTGAGCTTCTGTTTCATGCTGAGTGCTTGCTGTTTTTTTCCCCGTATGCTGAGAGTTGAAGAATGTTCAACTTTGGGTAAAACGCAGCTCTCATCACTGTCACTTCTTACCCAGCCGTCCAATCACAGTGGAGGAGGGGCGGGACAACTACCACACCGACCAACCAACCGGCGCATTCTGCTTGTACAACGACAAAAGATGATGACAAAAAGCTCAGCAATGGAACAAAATCATTTAAAACAAGTACTTTACATTGCATCAACATTTTTATATTGAGAAACTATCTGCAAAACTAGATACTAGTAACAATTCCGTATTATATCAACCAAAGCGTTTGAAATGAAAAACCGCTGCGCTGCCGAAGCCTCTAAATTGCTTGCAGCTATGTGTTCAGAAGAGTTCAGCTGGCTAAAAACGCTTTGGTGGAAACACGGCTTTAAGCCCTTGAATATATTCTCAGATATCCTGCAGTGTGATTTGTGAATGTTTCTATATATATATTTTTAACCTTGTTTCTTTTCTGTCTGCTATATTCAGTACTATAACATGGGTGGTATGCCGTCCCGAAACCTTAGTGATGACATATGTGCCGTGTGTGGTCAGAAGATTTTTGTGGACGTAGATGAGGAAGGCATCATTGAGGACACCTACCAGCTCTCCTGTAACCACATGTATCCTTCATTTCCCCTAAACCTTGTCTGTTAAGTTTTTCTTGAAGACGTTTTGTTGTTCTATGGAAAAACTGTTAACTACATTTATTGAGATGTGTTTCAAGAGCTTGATTCATTAGTGTATGAGGAAACATAAAGGAAAAGTTTGATTGTGGGAAAAAACAAAACAAAAAAACCCCCCAAAATTGTCCAATTAGTTTGTTTATCCTTAACTGATGGTCAACAGATTTCATGAATTCTGTATTCGTGGCTGGTGCATCGTGGGAAAAAAGCAGACGTGTCCATACTGCAATGAGAAAGTGGACCTCAAAAGGATGATGAATAACCCGTATCCTTAAATTGGTCATAATTTACATTTGTGAGAAAATGTCCGAATTGTGAGCGGACTTTTTTTTCCCCTCATAATTGGATTTTTCAATTTTTAAAGTCTGAATTGTGAGATAAAAACACTTTTATTTTTTATACGACGAGGCGCTGAGCGCCTATTTCACGCTGAACGCTCTGTGCTTTTTACCGGTTGCCGTGAGTTGAAGAATGTTCAACTTTGGGTAAAACGCAATGCTCATCACTGTCACTTTTTACCCTGCCATCCAATCACGGTGGAGGAGAAGCGGGACAAATAAACCACCGACCAACCACCACATTCTGCTTTTACAACGTCAATAGATGACATCAAGAAGCATAAAAACGTAACAAAATAATGTAAAACAAGAGCCAGAGCCATTACTTTACATTGTATCTAAATTATTTCTATAGAAACAAGACAGTAAAAAACTATCTCTGTAATTAGACGCTAGTAACAGGATCTATCTCTATGTTGTTCTACGGAAGCATTCTCAGTCGTTCATAGCTAGACTTTGGTGGACACTTAATGTCTTAAAGTTAAAATGTATATTTAAAAAATAATTTTATTGTCTGTTTTTCAACAGACTCCTGTTTGAAAACCCCTGGTGGTCTGAAATATGTATATGTTTTGTACTAAAGATGAATTAAACCCAAGTAGAAATTTGTAGTAATAACCATGTTTACACCTTAAATCTCCACATCAGCTGGGAGAGAACGCATGTTTTATATGGACAACTTCTGGATTGGTTGAGGTACCTGGTCGCCTGGCAACCCATCATAATTGGAGTCGTGCACGGAATAAATTTTACACTTGGACTTGAATAAACACCAACAGTATTTGATTCAGTTTAAAACTGCATGTGTTGACCTTTTTGAATATTTATTTGTAAATTTGACACTTTATAATATAAATCAGACAGCTGCTTTTTTGCTTTTTAAATTCAGTAGATATAGAAACCGACTTATTCAGGCACGCACAATTCCTTCGTAAGTGACCTACGCTGATAAATCAATCAAAGACATACAGAAGCCCCTCTAAAGCGGCTGACTATCACTCCTAATCGAAACTGTGCCTCATTTTGTCTGTCATTGTAACTGTTTGATGTTGGTGTGGATTACAAGTGGTTATGTTTTTGTTAGGGTACGAAGGGTGAAGAGGGGTGACTGCCAAAGCTGCACTCAGTATTTTTTATTTTATGTTGAGCTGGCCAACACACCCCATGAGGCGACCTGCTCCGTGTAAAATTAAATCCTTTTTATGTGGCTACTGATATGACGGGAGTCTGTCGTGATTGTGCTAAATAGAAAGGGTGATGAGTTATTCTCTCAAATCTTTAGGCTCCAATTTAGATTACTTTACTGCAAATTGAAATTTACCGTCTCCACACTAATATTACCTCTTTCCCATCCAGTTTTTTTTTTTTTTTTTTTTTAAGTTGCCAACACAAGCATTTTTGATCATTTTTTCAAAACTGAATATTTTGTTGTATAAACATCTGAACACACAATATACTAAAAGAAAGAACAGAGCCTCTACTTAAAAAAAAACTTTATCACTTAAATGTGGGTAGATTTCATTAAAAAAACATTATGAACAAAAAGCTTATAAAATCGTCAGAACGATGATCAAAACAGGGTGCATCCGAAACATTAAAAATGCTGCCTATGTAGGCATCAAGGCACGTCTGAGGCCCTGTCCCAAATGGCACCCTAAACCCTTGCGGTCTTCCTCTGAGGGGCGCATGGTGGCCGGCGACACCCTATGGTCTCGTGGACTTGATGGCCATTGTAAGTCCACAAGACCGAAAGTGCACATTAAGGCACAGGGTTTACGCTTGTTTCTGCTACGTCGCAGCCTGCGTTTTAATCCGGAAGTGTAATAGCGCCCCCTACTGTAACAGTAAAAATTATGTCAATGGCAGGGAAAGAGATAAGCATATTAGAATGATTTCTGAAGGATCATGTGACACTGAAGACTGGAGTAATGATGCTGAAAATTCAGCTTTGCCTTCACAGGAATATATTTTTTTAAATAAGGCCTACTTAGTTATTTTAAACTAATATTTTACACAATGAAATGAGGCCTTGGTGATCAAAGGAAGCCTAATTCAAATATATATATATATTTATTTTTTTCATGTTTGTTACATTAATTTTCTAGACCTGGTGTTTAGGTGTTTTTTTAGGGTACTATTAAATATTGACTATTTAAATGGAAATATAACATGATAGGAATTTTTTAGAATTTAAAGTAACAAATGAATGAAGTCATATTTATCATGCTTTGCACTTATTTACGATTAAAAAAAAACAGGACAACAAGCCTTTCCAAAGTCACTTTTTAATGCGCTGTACATTAGCATGATAATGATATGACGTGATAGCAATATTAGAAAAATCAACACAGTCCAAGCAGGATTATTGTAAGTCGTAAACAGGCACACATCAAAAAATTAACTAAATGAAATAAAATATACTACTGAAACCCTTTTTATCAATAAAGTGAAAACAATAAAAAATGTTGCATGATGTAAATGTTAAGGCTGATTTTTTTTTTTTGTACAGACATGAAACGATAACATTCAAGTAAAATTCTTTTTTGATCAACATACAAAACATTCTTTACATACAATCCTTATATACAGAAAATAAAGCAAATCAGCACATCAAATCATACACATAATTTATAGTACTGTACCAAATCAAAACAACATAATGAACACATTCTGGAATTTGAATATAAAAGCAAAAAAAAACGTAAACATGATCTTTGCGTTGTAATGAGCATGAAATACTATTGCCTATGGAGAAGTTTGTTTGACATCACTACTATGTATGAATCATGCCTCTAAGAATCCTGGGATACACCAGAGAATAATGGGCAAATCAAAATCAATTCCTTGAAAATGTTTGGCTTTTAACTACGTTTGCATTTGAAACCCAAACTTCTTTTCTCTGAAACATTATTTACGATAAATACACAAATATATAGATATTTCCAGTTTTTAATAGTATTCGTAAGGAAAATAGAGAGTCCTAATATGTTCTAAATAAAGAGCCGTACGCTGCTAGTATCATTCTATAGGTATGCAAGGCAACAGTGCGTTGTGTAATCTACTGTTAGTCTCTTACACACGTCCACAGTATGTCATTACACAGGACAAATGCTTCAAATGCTATTGGTGATGTTTCATTTCCACACTGTAAGTTTGCTTATTGCAGTTGCACTGATCAAAAATGATTTAAAAAGGATGAATTGAACAGACACGGGTGGAATATGATGAACGTTTGTGAAGCTATAATCAGGCCTACACTACCGGTCAAAAGTTTGGAATAATTATGTCTTGCGTTCACAAAAGCTGCATTTATTTGATCAAAATACAGTAAAAATTAATATGCTAAATTATTTCAATTTAAAATAACTGTTTTTTTCGGTTTTTATACATTTTAAAATGTAATTTATTCCTGTTAAGTCAAAGCTGAATTTTCAGCATCATTACTCCAGTGTCACATGATCCTTCAGAAGTCACTCTAATATACTGATTTGCTACTCAATATTTGTCTTATTCTTAGTATTAATAATGGTTCTTATTATTAATGATGTTGAAAACAGTTTTTGCTGCTTTATTTTTTCAGGAGTCTTTGATTTAAATAAATTCAGTGAACAGCATGTATTTGAAATATTCATTTTTGTAACATTAAATGTCTTTACGGTCACATGAACAATCCTTGCTCAGTGTTAATTTCTTTAAAAAAAAAAGAAAAAATCTTACTTGTCCCAAACTGTTAAATGGTAGTGTATTACAGTTTCCACAAAAATATGAAGCAGCAAAAAATGTTTTCTATGGAAGCTTGTTTCAACCACTGAATTCAAAAAATTAGAAAATGTAATTGCGACTTTTTATTTCACAATTCTGACTTTTTTCTCAGAATAGCTTGATATAAGCTGCAAATACAAGTTATAAAGTCAGAATTGCGAGAATTTTCTTTCTTAATTCTTCCAATCGCAAGTTTATTTCACACAATTCTGAAAAAAAGTCAGAACTGTGAGATGATAAAAAGTCGCAATTAACCATGGAAACTATAGTTTTTCCATAGTTGTCGATACTGGTTATAATAAGAACTATTTCAAAATCAGCATATTAGAATGTTTTCTGAAAGATCATTCAGATTGGCATCACAGGAATAAGTGACATTTTACAACATATTCAAACACAAAACATTTATTTTAAATTGTAATAATATTCCAAAATATTACAGTCTTACTGTATTTTTGAGCAAATAAAGCAGCCTTTGTGAGCATCAGAGATTTTGTAATTATTCCAAACAACTGTAAGATGCATAAACAATGGAGCCAAATGGTCAAAGAGGGAATGCTAAAGCTTGGAGTCAGCGAGATATCGCTGTCTGCTCTCTTATCTGCATCTGAGTGATGAGGACCTCTAAACCGTTTCCTCATCAAAAGGTTCATAAAAGGTGTTGAGATAGTGTTCTAATAGCATCCTAGAAGTCAGAGGGGACTCGGATGTGTCCAAAAGGTGACGGCTCATGCATGGTTCCCACATGCAGCACATAAGAGTTTTCAGCTTAGGTAGTACACTCACCAATTTATTCTGATGTCTCAGTATTTCCACAGAGTAGTGTGTGGAGGTTTGGCAAAGGCATTCCAAGGCATCCCATAAATAGTGTTAACAAGCTTTAGTCTTCTTAGAGAGTCATCCGACAGTAATAACAAACACTAAAAGATGTGAAAACCAAGGAGGGAGAATACCATTACATCACATTAAGTGCAAGATTTGGACACATACGGTTTGACTTTGATTCTTTTTCCAGTCCCTCTGAAGTCATTGCAGGTAGCGGTACACTTTGAAGCAGTGGTTCCCGGAATCAGCCACCACAACATGGCCATCCGAGGTCAAAGCGAGGCCCTGCGGCCCGTAGAGAGGGTCGGCAGCGGTGTTGATGTAGGACAGGAACGATCCGCTTCCGTCAAACACCTGAGAAAGAGAATGATTTAAGACATTTTAAGTGTTCTGTGTTGTAAGCATAGATTTATATGAATTGTATCGTCATTTTAGTGTCTGAACAGTGCTGAAAAATGATTTATAGGTGAACATTTTAAAGAGACAACAATACCGTTCAAAAGTCTAGGGTCAGTTCAAATTTTTTTTAACATTAAAGAAGATATTTTTTGAAGAATATGGGTAACCAAACAGCTGATGGGCCACATAGTATGGTAAAAAAAAAAAATAAATAAATAATAAAAATACTATGGAAGTCAATGGGGTCCATCAACCGTTCAGTTACAAACATTCTTCAAAATATCTTCTTTTCTGTTCAGCAAAAGAAAGAAATTCATACAGGTTTTGAGGGTGAGTAAATGATGACAGAATTTTCACTTTTGGGTGAATATCCCTTTAAGACAATTATTTAGATTCTCTTCGAACGAGTTCCTTCTGCAAAGTTAAGCTATTGAAGGCTGACTTGGCTAGATGGTATAGACAGGGCGGTAGGAGTGTTACTTCACTTTAAATATTATTTTATTCAAGTACTCAGTAAGCAAATGTAAAAATAACACTGCATAGTCTTCACTGAATTTAAACATCCTTTTTCATTAATCCTTATTACATTTACAAAAGTTAATCATCAAGAGCAGTGAGTGAATGCCTCTTGTTGTTTGATTAACATTAAAAACGCACACAGCAGCAGGAATATTAGGCTGTTGTCACTTTAAGAGCGAATGCACGGATCCAATATACTGACACTCTACACATGCATTCAGTTTCTCAGCTGTTTATGTTCACTTAATACGTAACCGACTCTGTTTATTAGGATACTCGCAATTGTTTGACCTAGTTGTGTGTCAATTTGTCCACTCAAGTGCAAGAAGATGTGAGAGAGAGCTCAGTTTAGTATTCGCTTGATGTCTGAGGCACGGCTTTATGCACTTTAATATTTAAATTGTCACGGTTTAAACTTTCGTGGCAATTCAGCGATGGCCGGTTAACTGTACCGAGCAAGGGGGCACTTGGTGAGCAAGTATTGTGTCTCTCAAAGTTAATGCATGACTTCACAACAATTCATTACCTGTATCCGACTGTTTCCCCAGTCTGCCACAATAATGTTCCCATTGACATCCACAGCGACCCCTGTGGGAGCATTGAACTGGCCATTGCCTTCACCGTTTGAGCCAAATTTGAGCAAGAATTCACCATCTGCATTAAATACCTGCAAGAGAGTATAAAGTGATATTATAAAGTAACAAGACATAAGAACATTATATACAGTACAGAACATACATTAGGACCAAAAAAACAAAAAGTAAAGTCAGTTACACTTTATTTTAAGGTGTCTGTGTTACAATGTAATTATATATTTAATTACTGAGTAATCAAAATTAACTACCGATACAAGTACTCACTATAGGGTTAGGATTTGGTTTAGCGTTAGTCAAATGTAATTATGCATAATTTATAGTTATTGCTACAGTAATTACATGTAATCTGTAACAAGGACACTGTAAAATAAAGTGTTGGCGTACAGTAACATTATGGAAATATTTATGTGAAAAATATTTGAGTGTGAGCTCATAGTTATTGACTGGAGAACAGTTGCATTACACAGAGTAGCAATTAAGATCATGAGTATAAATATAAAATACATGCAATTAAATCAAGCAACAACCATCTACTCTAAGATTTTTTTTTTTCCCCCTCGTGGTTTTTGTTACCAGACAAATAAATCTTACATTTTCTTTAAGCAATATTTAATTTTCAATCAACTTTAATCACCCCCTAGAGTCAATCAGTAATCTGTAAAACAATGTTATTTAATGCAATGTTATGATACTGTAATATAGTAATTGTGGACATTTTTATATAACAAATATGTATAATATGTAAATGAATAAATATTACTATTTAATACAATATATTGTGCAATATTTTATTGTTTTATTAAATTACATTTTCTAAATTAATATTATAATTTGTATTGTTATTATTATAAAAATTGATTCTTCTTATGTGTATTTACTGCTGTCAAACAATTGCAATTAATCAAATCCAAAGTTTTTTTTACATAATGTGTGTACTGTGTATATTTATTATGTATATATACACACATATACATGTATATATTTAAACAATTATAAAATATATAAATATTAAAAATTATAAATAATTTATAAAATATTATATATTTTATATATAAATATATATAGCTATGATAGAGGGTGGATGTTAGAATGTAAGAAAACAGAATGCTAATCTTACCTTAACAGAATGGTTATGAAAGTCTGTTATGATGATTTCATTGTTGTTGTTGACTGCTGCAAAGTGTGGGCCTACATGGAAAGAAACGGCTAGGTTAAATTCACACGGAACCATTAAATGATTACATGATTACATTGAATGATTCAATCAAGTATAAAATTTGCATCTGTATGTTACAATGCAGTCTGCAACCCTCCATCAAGTGTTTGTCTTCAGTGCTGTAGATATGTACCTACCTGCAAACTGTCTGTCGCCGATTCCCCGGCTGCCAAACTTAGTGACGAGTTTTCCGCTGGGCTGGAAGATGAAAACCGTACAAGCCTTGTTGTCCACAACGATAACATGACCGTTCTGATCCACAGACACGCCTTTTGGTCCCATCAGCCTTCCTGAGCCCAGCTTGGCCTTTAGAAAAATCAGAACTTCATCATCATTAAAACTCGAGTTTAATTTCAAAGACGAGAAACAGGCATTTAAGTTAGTAATGAAGCATTTGCACAGCAAATTCTACATTTGCTTGTCTGTACCATCTAAATATAACTGACCTTGTATTTGCCCTCACTGGAGAAGATGCTAACCCACTTATTGTCATAGTCAGCAATAATGATGTCCCCATTTGGATGAACAGCTACTCCAGTGGGCCGCTGCAGTTGCCCTGGTGACCGGCCACGTACCCCAAACCGGCTTTGAAACTCTCCCGTATTTGAAAATATCTGCTCAATAGAGATTCAGTTCAGTTATCTGTATATAAAGATGTAGTGTACCTAGAGTTTCCATGTTTGAAAATAGCAGACGATGACAAGGCTTTCTTACCTGCACGCACTGATTGTTGCTGTCGGCAATTAATATTTTTCCTGTTAAACAAGCTGCAACTCCTTGGAGATTAGTGAACTCTCCTTTATTCCTCCCTTTTGTTCCTATGAAACCAACAGATGTTGTGTAAAAGACCTGAGCTGAAGATAACAGAACAGCCTAAGTACTTTGAGAAGATTAGTACTGTGAAGATTACTTTACTTTTACTTTTACTTTTTGTGCAGTGTGATGGTTGCAAGAGTGTTGCTAGGTGGTTATTCCAGGAACTTTTAGGTCATGTAGCCTAAAAATATTCTTCTGCATTTTTTCAGGGTTATTTATAAGGGTTAGATCAGGTACAGATATGCATGTTAGCATTTCCATGCTGGTCTAAGCAAGTTTATGATAGTTTACAATACTGTTCAGAAGTTTTGGGGGCAGTAAGTTTTTTTTTTTTTTTGAAAGAAAGAAACGAATACTTTTATTCAGCAAACATGCAATAAATGATGATGATGATGATCAAAAGTGTCAGTAAATACAAACACAAACTAATATATATATATATATATATATATATACACATATATCTATCTCATGGTTAGTAATGATATATTATTATATCCTAATAATAATATAGGATCATGTGACACTGAAGACTGGAGTAATGGCTGCTAAAAATTATATAACTCATATAACATCTCATTTTTGCTTAATATTACAAAGTACTAACTAACTAAACTATAACTAACTAAATAAAACAAACAAAAAAAAAAAATAATACAGTTATATGACTTTTTTTTTAATCTACAAAATAACTAAACCTTTATCTAAAATTAAAAAGTGATAAAAATCTAAATATAAAATCTAATAAAAAACAAAATATTAACAAAAACTATAATAGTTTATCAATGATAGTGAAATAACACTGGATGGGTGCTAGTCTAGATGAAAGTGCCAGCAAAACTAGTGATGCTGTTGGTGTTTTCAGCAGGGTAAAAGAATTTTAGGATTCATTAAACCACATCTATTAAGGCCCGTTCACATCAAGAACGATAACTATATTAGAGCCCACACCAGCAGACGATATCGTTCTGTTTATGCTAAGCACGTGCTGCAATTTATGTCCCCTGTCGCTTTAAATGCTCTAGCTCTTTAAAGTAAAGTGGATTCTGATTGGCTGTCAATGACTATCATTCATCAGCTAGAAAAAAATTATTCTGAATCTTTTCTCTGTGCCATTATCATTATAGTTTTTGTGTGGACTTTACAATTCATTTATATTTATAATGATTTTTAGAACTGTATCTCTTTACCGTTATCGTCCTTGGTGTGAATGGGCTTTTAGTCTTTTCCTGCATGTACCTATTCTAAAAATGAGGTCGTCCTCGATCGGGTTCACTCTCTTTTTTGGGGTGCTGAACAAGCTTCCTCCCCGTCTGACGCCCTTCTGCCGGCTTCTGCTCCCTGGGGACTTGGCGCTCCGTTTCCGCGCCCCACCATCGCTGGACCCCGTGGATGCAGCATTGGCTGCAGTAGTGGTGGGTGGAGAATCATCCGGAGAGCATGTGACCTTTAACTGGAAGGGACTTCCTTTAATATGCTGATCATAAAGTCTCAGCGCTAGACTAAAATTGCCCTCTTTCTTCACCGTGTATTGGAATTCATACGTTCCATTTTTATGGTCCACAATTTCGCCGTCGGCAACACTTCCGTCCGGCGTGCAGACTTCTGCTGAGATGATGGCGTTACCCGTCTTGCACAGTCCTCCAGCCTTGTCCCTTGTGGTAATGAGGACAGATGCCGGCTGGCCCACAACACACTGTTCCAGACCCTCCCCAGACGCCTCGGTCTGGCAGGCCACGGCATTGGTGGTGACGATAGTGCCCAAGTTGTGGATGGACTTGCGAAGCCCTTCGATCTCCATCAGGAGGTCCAGCTGGTCGTTCTCCTCTGGCTGAAGAGGAAGGCCCTGGCTGGCCAGGTCACTCAGTCTCTCTCCTACGTCTTTATGGGTCTGCAAAACAACAGCCTTGTTTCCCCCGTCCAGGGCCTCGCCGGTCAGGCTGCAGTTATAGTTGATGGCAGCTTCCTCCTTCAGAAGAGTGTCCAACTGAGCCTGCAAAACCTTTAGGATTCACAAAATAAAACAGAAGAGATGTTTCAAAGGGCATAATTCAAATATTTTATTTATATCAAATTAACTTAACATTTGTTAATTTAAAAATACACTACCGTTCAAAAGTTTGGGGTTAGTACAATTGTTTTTTAATGACATTAATACTTTTATTCAGCAAGGATGCATGAAATTGATTAAAAGTGACAGTAAAGACTTTTATCATGATACAAAAGATTTCTATTTCAAATATATGCTCATCTTTTTAACTTTCTAATCATCAAAGAATCCTGAAAAGAAATTTATCACGGTTTCCACAAAATCTTAAGCAGCACAACCGTTTTCAACATTGATAATTAGAAATGCTTTTTGAACAGCCAATCAGTATATTAGAATGATTTCTGAAGGGTGAAGACTGGAGTAATGATGCTGAAAATTCAGCTTTGCCATCACTGGAATAAATTACATCTTAAAATATATTAAAATAGAAAATTTTAATTTTAGTTTTCAGTTTTGTAATAATATTTCACAATATTACAGTTATGGAAGCTTGTTTCCAGCCATGAAATAATAATTATAAAAAAAGATAATTGCGACTTTTTATCTCCCAATTCTGACTTTTTCTCGCAATTACAAGTTAGAAAGCCATAACTGTGTGATATAAAGTCAGAATTGCGAGATATTAAGTCAGAATTGTTAGATATCAAGTCAGAAATGTGAGATATAAAGTCGCAATTGCGTGTTATAATGCCCAATTATGAGGGAAAAAAGACGTTTTTTCTCAGAATTGCAAGTTTATATTTCACAATTCTGACTTTATAACTCGCAATGGCATATCATGAAGTCAGAACTGTGAGTTATAAAGTCGAATTGTATAAACTAGTATAAACTCACAATTCTGATCAATTCAGAATGCGTGATAAAAACTAACAATTGTGAGAAAAAAAGTCCGAATTACGACTTCATATCACGCAATTCTGACTTTATAACTTGCAATTGTGAGTTTAAATCTCGTAATTGTGAGAAAAAAAGTCAGAGTTGTGATATTAAGTCACAATTACCTTTTTTAATTTATTATTTTTTTTTTTTTAGTGCCGGTATCAAGCTTCTATAGTTTTTCTGTATTTTTGAACAAATAAATGCCACATTTTCATTTGTTCTATATCATAAAGTATGCATAGTTAATCAAATACCAAATTGACAAAAATTGCCCAATATTTGTGGAAGGCATGCATTTTAGTGCTTATTAGAGTATCATGCTGTTATCTATAGCAACAAGCAAACACCAAACTCTATTGAAATCAGTTGTGTGTGTCTCGCGTGTACTCTAAACAAACCTTCTGCTTCAGTCCGTAAGTGACTTCCAGCTCCATGAGCAGGACGCTCTTGCGCGTATCGAGAGTTTTGTGCAGCTCGCTGAAGGATGAGTGGATGTCTTCCTCTATAGAGCTCCGCTGAGTGTTCAACTGCTGCAGAATCTCTCTCAAACTCTGAACTGCTTCTCTTATCTGAGGAAGCCTGTAAGTTAGTTAAATAGGTCCATTAACCATCCATTCATCCATCAACCATTACTGAAGACATCAATAGTAAATCACTAAGCAATTATTTAATGAATCAAGCAATTAGGCGATGGGATTTTTTCATTATGCCAAGACCCACATATAATCTGCTGACATTTTTTTTTTTAATTTTCTGTACTGATGGTAAGATAAACCTAAAGTCTATTTATTTTACTGTACTAAGAATGACAAGATGGGCATCATGGGCTCACCTGTTCTTAGCTGAATCCACTTGGTCCTGCAGTGCGGCTAGTTGTTGGTCCACAATATTTTCCAGTGAATCAGTGGGGTGTTCAGCATGTTCTCCATTCATACACTCCTCACATACTGCATTCTCACATGCCAAACAGTACAGTGTAGACACCTGAAAACAGCACATAAAAGTTCTGTGACGGCAGCTCTCGCAGCGTTAGGCACGGTAATGGGAATGACAATGTTCATATGTTTGGACTTGGTGGAATAGATCTGCTATGCTGCTGCTGCAGATCAAGTACAGGAGTTGCTACTGTCAATACATACACAACATGCTGCTGTGAGCAAGTAAAACATGCCGCCGCTGTACAATATAGCATACATGAATTACCTATAGCATATCTCTACAGGTGGAGCTGGGGAAGGTGGAGGGTTTATGAAAGAGTGCTGCAACTCCTACAGCAGATGCTGACCAAATATTGGAAAGCTGAGCTGTGAGGTCATTGGCTGCTGATACAGCAGGAACCAATCAACTGTGCCCCAAGATAAGGATGTAATGTGATGATATATATATATATATATATATATATATATATTACACCCACATATAAATACACACAGTGGAGTCCAATATTGCTTAATTAAGGCTGCCATATGTTCTCCAAGTATTGTTTATAGAAAAAAACCATAAAAGTGAGACACTATTCTAGAAGACTACTATTCAGTGGCAGTCAATGATACCAAAATCAATCAGAGTAAAAAGCTCACATCCTGTTCCATTTACTGTGATGGCCTTTCCATTGATTCTTCCTTCAGCATCTTTAAGCTTGAACAGAAGCTCATTATTATTCTGAGAATATTTAGAATCAATTTCAGGTGCTAGATGTACTAATATAGATGAATAACTTTACATTCCCAAGCTCCAAAAAATGTATTATGCAAATTGTGATAAGTACCTTACCTAACATAGGAACAGTCACCCTAAATGTTCCCTTCACTATGAGGACACCTAGCTGCATCTTTCAACTTATGATATTTATAGATTAACCAGCTGAGATCAGGGTACACTTGTTTATCTGGGACAGAAAGCTTATGCTTGTGGGAAATACACTGCCTGTGAGACATTACACCCATCTGTGCAATCATTTTGTGGTGTGTGTGTATTGAAAGATGTCTCACTTTTCCTTTGTGTTGAGAGCAAATTAGTGCTGTTCCCTTGCCAGGCAGAGCCTCTAGTACAGTACATTCCTCACTGCTGCTATCAGGAGAAGCCTGCTGTGCCTCCATGCGGTTGGAAGGTGTAACTGCACCCACAATACAAGGATGCAGAAAGCACAAACCTGAAACAGGAAGAAAACATTTTGGTACTTACTCTGAAGTAAGAGTTAGGATGGAACATTGTTTGTGGAGAAAGTAGTTTGAATACTCTTATCTAACAATTGAAACTTTCATTTTTGTAATTGTGACAACTGTGATTTAATTTCTTATTTTAAGCAATGTTTCACAAATACCTTTTATATTTTTTAGTCTGGGGTGGAAACAGGCTTCCATAGTGAAGCCTATACCAAGAAAGGTGGAGAAACAGTAAAACTGAATGTCTACGACTAAATTGCATTTCTAAAAATCATGCCAAAATCTGTCCTATTATTTTCCAAGTGGCTGTATACCAATATAAACAGAAAAACAAGTAATTAATATTTGCAATGGCAAAGGAAAAATGTTGCTAATATTAAGAACAGACACCATGAAGGGAAATCAATTCCTGATGGAGAGGTTATTATAATTAACTAAAACTAAAATGAAAAATTTCTGTTAATTGAAATAAAGCTGAAATAAAATAAAATAAAATATAAATATTACTTGAAAAAAAAGTTTGTTGAAGCACTAAAATCATTAAGTGGAAATCAATAAAAACCTAACTAAAAACTAAAATAAAAATAAGTTAAACCTAAATAGCAATATCTTAAAAGAAACTACATTAATATGAAAACTAAAAATTAGGGATGCACCAATATGAAAAATTTGCCCGATATAATAACCGATATTTTTTTAAATTTAAAAGCCTAAATAACTGATATATCGGCTGATAAATCTAAATCCAAATATTTATATAATTTTTTATATAATTGAGAGCCTAATTTCAAAGACAAAAGCCATTAAAAGCCATGTCCCAAACACACGATTATAATGTTCTCATTATAATTCTATATAGCCTATATGACAGACTTGTGCTGCATGTACTTAACTGTAATTTCCTTTCTGAAGTCACTCCAATAATATTTCGAGCAATTCAAAACCATCATGGTGAACAGTAAGCATCTGAAGTGTGTCAGCTGAAGGAAATAATCCATTATTTAATCAGCTTTAATAAATTGGGCCGATAGCGATGTATACAAATATGGTGGCCGATATATAGTGCATCCCTGCTAGAAATATAAAAATAAAGGATAATGCAAAATATGAATAAAACTATATTAAAACTATAAAATAAAAACTATAATAACACTGTGATGGACAAAATTAAGTCGATTCAAGAAGCCGTTTAACTCGTACATACACGTCATAATAGGGAAAAAAAGATGACTGGAACTTAAGAACATAAGCATTTAACATATGAAGAAATCTGGTCTGATTTAGAGAAAAGACTTCCAATTAGAACGCGTTTCTCACCTTAGAGAGATGAGGCTGAGGCGTTGTGGTGCATGCAAGTGTGTTCTTATATATGACTGAAGATTATTAAGGTAAAAAAGTGTATTTGATCCACTGAAGGCACAAATACACCATAGGTTGCAGGGGCCAATCACAGTCTCCCCTCATTTGATAATGGGCTCTACAGAGAAAGGAGAGATTAGAGATGAAAACACACATACAGTAAGAACTACAGCATACAACAAACCCTGTAGAGTGCAGAAAAGCAGGCCAGATCTGAGATACATGATATTACCATGGTATGTTCCCAAAAAACATGGTATTGCAATGACATCGTGACAAATTAACTTACACGGAACAGGAGAGAGTTAAAATAACTGGGTTACCCAAAAATTCACAGAGGCCTACTGGTTACTATGGTAACCTAAGATGGCAATTCACAAGAGCTGCAGTCACATGAATATTTTCTCATTCTGCAATTTTTGTGCTGAAAACACGTTAATGAGCACAGGCTCGTAGCTGAAGTATTTTTTAACACATTTTAGCGAGGATCTTTTCATGTCATGAAGGGATGTTATGGTACTGGTTTATATCATCTGAATTATGCGAGGAAGCAATGGTGTTGGTGAATTGGTGGTGTATTGGAACAAGATGCAGACGATGGGTCAATAATATTTGTGTCTATATACAAAAGTGACAGTAAAGGCATTTATGATACTACAAGAGATTTACATTTCAAATAAATGCCTTTTAACTCTCTATTAATGAAAGAATTCGGTATTCGGTACAAAAAAATATTAAAAAGAACAACTGTTTTCAAAATTGATAATAATAAGAAGTGTTTCATGAGCTGCAAATCAGCATATTAGAATGATTTCTGAAGGACCATGTGACACTGAAGATCTGGAGTAATGATGCTGAACATTCAACCTTGTTGTCACAGAAATAAAATACACTTTAAAAGATATTACAATAGAAAACATTTATTTTAAATTGCAATAATATTTCACAATATGATTGTTTTACGGTATTTTTGATCAAATAAATGCAGGATTAGTGAACATAGGTGACTTTTTTTTTCTTTTTTTTGAAATATTAAAAATCTTACACAACCCAAACTTTTGAACGGAAGTGTTTACTACCACAATACACAATAAAATATGAGCAAAAAACATTAAATCCAGCTGGTTTGAAAAATTAAGCAGCTATGTAAGATTGAGCAAGATATATTAAAATGTATTGTACTCTTCACTACATTAGCCCAATTAATAATTTACAGAAGGCTGTAATATTCTGACCCAGACACAAGAACAAACAAACACAAGTCCTTTTTTTTGGAGGCTCACTATGATCTTTGTTACTGATTTTTCATAGACACTCGCTTAGACTAATGGGAATTTAGGCAGAGCATGATTAAATGACTAAAAATGTTAAAATCTTTAAAGCTTGAATGATTGCCGGTGCCGTCAGTTATATCCCAGAATGCTTCTAGAGTTCATTGAAAAGGTATCTGGAATGGGGTCACAGTCATGCTTTGTG
The DNA here is from genome assembly GCA_037194245.1 of Opsariichthys bidens. NCBI lineage: Eukaryota > Metazoa > Chordata > Actinopteri > Cypriniformes > Xenocyprididae > Opsariichthys > Opsariichthys bidens. The sequence goes on along the minus strand of CM074293.1, from coordinate 8,024,898 downwards.
TTTCCTGAGCTTTGGATCAGTAACTACAAGCACTCATACTCAAAGGAAGCATTATGTTGTGATAGTACCTCAAATAGTCACTAGAAAATTATTCAAACTTCTTGTATGCACAACTGAATACTGATTAAAAAAAGTTATTTGGGAATTAAAACTGAATGGGAATGAGGTCACAGGGGAATTTAATCGGATAAAAAAAAAAAGATAATGCTCGTGTGATGATGTAATACAAGGAAATGGAAAACTGAGCTGCCCATATGTCATTACTCTTCAGACAATGCCATTTTTTATCACAAAAAGCTCTCAGTGTTAGAACCAGAGCCCCTCTTTCCATCTCAGAGATCATAATGACAAAGGACAAGGAACCATAAGGATCCTGGCAAAGACAAGCAAGTGATTTTGTGAAGGACTATTTAGAGTTACTGAAGCAGAATCTCCTCAGGGTAAAATCGCTCATGCATTCTGGACAGAAGATCCGAGAACACCCGATAGTTTTCCTGACCAAAAATAAATAAATAAAAATACACGAGATTCTCATGATGGCACAAGGATTAACTTGACATAATCATGAGCTTTCACAGCTTGCAGTGTAAAATAGGGTCTGAAATATAGCGGTCAGTGAATGGAGGTGCTTAACATTCATAAAATGTTGATCGAGAAAGTCAGCAAACAAACTAAGACACTTGCAAGCATACTGGTTAGCTGACTAGCTTTTATGCTAATCATTTAACCTGTTACCTTAACAAACTGCTATTTGCTTAATCTGTTACCTTAGCATACTGTTAACTGAGTAACTTGCTACCTTAACATACTACAATTTTTGATTAATCTGTTATCAGTCCCTCCAGAAAAACGCGATTATGCGATCGCTTGATTTCATGCATAATCAGCCAAAGTCCGCATATTTATACGGGGGTCGCATTTTTTCAAATATGCCGCACTTTCGCCGCATAAATTGCCGATTTCAGCAAGAAAAATATGCGGGGCCAGCATGATTTCATAATCGCTGTATTTTCGTTGCAAAAAAGTCTCATATATCTTGGCAGAAAGTTGAAAAATGTTGTGGTTACTTCACACAAGTAAAGCGCCATTATTTTCCCCCTATTGCCATGGGAACCTTATGAAGTGACGTAATTACGCGACGTGAACGTCATCTGTAAACCCCGCGGTGAAACCACGATGAAGCCCGCCAATAATTCTCATTTGCCAACAAAAATAGGCTCAAAAGACCGCGCGAAGCAGTTTCCCGCTCTTTTACATGATAGTGGGGGCAAATTATTATATAGTATAATATAGCTACAGAACTTATTTGACTCAATGTTTTGTAATTTTGAGCCATGTGTTGATGAAGGTCTGAAATAAAACAGAATGAGAACTTCAATATTCTGTGATTTAGTAAGCCTGCCTCTTTACATGAAGGTAGTATCTAGTGAGAACAGGGGGGGGGGGGGGGGGATATCACCTTTTTTTCCTCTTTTGCATCAAACCGCAGTTTTTGCAAGTTCCCGCAATTTCATCGCATAAAATTGCAAAAATATCCCAAATATTCCATCGCATTTTTTAAGAAAACGTGCCGCATAATCAAGGATTTTTGCCCGCAACAATCACAAAAAAATCCCGCGTTTTTCTGGAGGGACTGTGTTATCTTAGCATACTGCTAACTGAACAACTTGCTATCTTAAAACACAGCTACTTGATTAATCTGTTATCTTAGCATACCTTGCAAAAAACTTGATATCTTAACATACTGTTATCAGATTAGCTTGGTAGCTTAGCTTCCATTGTTACAAAATGTAATTAGAACTGCTAGTTTGATTATAACTGGGATTACCACACTGTTTGTCAAATAAACCACTAAAATATTTACTTGAAGTACCCCTGAATAATATTTCAATAATTTGTTATTATTTAAAAATTATATTTTTATTTCAGTCTTACATTTTTACGATTTCATTTATTGGCTTTTCATCTGCTTTTTTATTTACTGCTAATCCTGATCTATAAAAGATATCGCAATAACATGGTACTTTTTTTAAATAGGCTTTACAAGCGGCTTCCACTGGAGGTCGAGGGGTGGGGGGTACAGGATTCTGCAAGGTTATACAATTTTTCACAACACAAACGTTACAATATATTCAGTTCTTACGATTCTCAGTTGCACTGGGTGGAGCATACATCAACTACAATAAACGTTCACAAATATATCTGTGGTATACGTTTTTATAACCAGTGGATTCTGTCATTATTGACATCTTTTTCACTCAGTAATTAACCTACAAATGTAGGCTTAAAAGCAAATGACCATTTGTGAAATAAACCGTGTTGACCTGGAACAAACTTTCATATAAGGTCAACATGACATAGAAAATGTGATCATCTCAGATGTGGCATTTAAATAAAATCCTAATACTGCAGTCTGGTCTGGAAATGCTTAAAAGCAAAAACAAATGGTCTAGGATTGAGAAAATGACGGGAAGTATAAATAAGAAACTCCCACCTAACTCTCAGTTTGCTTTGGGTTGAAGCACTCAAATTACATATGGAGGTCTACCACTTTACTTTTTGTCATATGTTTATGATATGTTGGTGGGGTGATTAACTCAGATAAAACATCCTCTAAAAAGGCGGATAATTTATATGAACTACTGTGGTAAAGGCGGCAGGAAGCTGGTTCACTGCAGTAAGGCTTGAAGAATAATGTAGGAAGGCCATCAGTTCTTGTGTGGTCATACTGAAAAAACATGCCTGCATAAAGAATACAAGATACCTTCAGACAGACACAGGATTCATACTAAAGAGGACCAAATGACTAAGCGTGAGTTCTCTACTCTATGTTTTGTGTTCTGGTTCTGCTAAACACCACTGAGGCTGCCACAGAACGCACTGCACAAGAACTAGGCTCTGACCTGGATTTTGTTCTTGGAAATTTTGAATTTTAAGGCAAAACTTATATACAGACTGCAAGTCAAATTGGATTTTTTTTTCAGACTATTCCAAGAGATCAAATAAGATTTGAGTGTCCACGACGTAGGCATGCCCACATATATGACAAGGCCATCAAAACAGATGCAGGAAAAATGGAGGCGCATCATCTCACTCTCCAAATAAGCACCCTGTCAAGTCGTGGTGCAGAACTCCTCTGTCACACAAGAAAATGACGAAATATTTGGACATACAGTTTGAACACTTTATGAATACTTCTGACATTTCCATCATCGGTTTCGACATTTGCTGAATTTGGAACTGCACTCTAACATATTACTCTTACTAGAGAGTGAGAAAGATGAAATAATCATATATTTTATATTTATATTATATACTTTAAATATATACACACACAGAGAGAGAGAGAGACACTAAACTATACAGATAGAGTTGAAAGTCAATTTTAGGAAACAGGCAAGGTTTAACAAAAAAAATCTAATGGTTCTCTTATATAGACATGAGATTTGTACCTCTATTGCTTCAAAAAAAAAAAGCTCCCCTCCTATTTCAAAACCACAGGTATTTCTAAGAGACAAATATATATTTGTACTAAATATATATTACAACACGTCACGACTTTCATATATATATATATATATATATATATATATATATATATATACACACACACACACACATTTCAAGTAAGTATTTTATAGTATACTTCTACTGTGTGGTGTGTGTGTGTGTGTGGGCAGGTATTCCCTACGTTATGGGGACCAAATGTCCCCACAGGTATAATAATACTAGTAAATTTTGATCTTGTGGGGACATTTTTTGGTTCCCATGAGGAAACAAGCTTATAAATCATACAGAATTATCTTTTTTGAAAATCTAAAATAGCAGAACATTTTCTGTGACGGGTAGGTTTAGGGGTAGGGCTAGTGTAGGGGGACAGAATATACCGCTTGTACAGTATAAAAACCATTATGCCTATGGAATGTCCCCATAGAAGATGAAAACACAACATGTATGTGTGTGTGTGTGTGTGTGATTATGTATATATATAGTGTGCTACCACAAAATACTATTGTCTAACAGCAAATTTCTGTGCAAATAACAAATGTCTCCTTTCCTGTTTTTTACAGTAATCTGATTGAATTCAAGCCAAGGAGCACAGCATATATTGACATCATGCTAAATCAGTACATCAGAAGCAGCCAGAAAAACATTTAAATATATTTGAAAGCCTGTGACAAATGAAATCAACAGAATATTAGATTAGATGCAGAGCTAAAGAAGTAGCAGTTTTGCTATAGCTGAGGCCTATCATAAAGATGCAACACATTCACTTTCACTCTAAAAAAAATACCTGATATTGTGTGATTGCATGAGACATATACAGTCTTCGAATGAACAGTGAGGGGCATTACATGCCCCACAAACACTTGATGTAAAGAGACAAGCCTGTGAACGCAACAGTGATATCTTCCATCACAGTGCATATGTGAGCATCCATCTCCTCTCCTCCTCCTCCTCCTCCTCTGCTTCCACCCCACCCCCGTTCTTGCTTCCCATGGAAACATAGTGAGTGCGTTGGTGTATCGCAGATGCTGCTACATCTTCCCCCCATGGCAAAACAACCACCCTTTCTGTACTGTACTTTATGTGTGTGTCTGTATTTCGGATCTTACCTTTCCTCCATAGCTGTGTAGCTTCAGATGCACCAACGATACAGGAGCCTCTTTGCCTTACTCATCAGCCTGAGACCCATTTCCCGGAGAGGAGGGGTGAGGGGGCTGTTTTGCACAGTCTTTTCGTTTCTGTTCTCTCTGCACTACAGCGACATAAGCAACTCGTCTCACACCAGCATGCCGTAGGGGAGGAGCCAGGCGCGGGCTGCTCCTCAGTAGCCAATCACAGGACAGGAAGCACAGACCCACTGACTAATGCAAATAATCTCTGTGCTCTCCTTCTACCTTGATTTTTCCCCCTTGTCTGCCTCCTCTCACACCAAAAGTACAGAAAAGTATTCCTACTGGGGATCATATTTGTGATCATCGATGGTTAATAACCGTAACTTTTTTATTTTGTGAATGTACTATTTTGTGTTTCAATAACAATGATTCTTTAATGTTTTGAGAGGATTGTATGGTGCAGACACTATTCACCTATAGTCAAAATTATGCACCATTTATTCAGACATAATTAATGCTTTTGGATATACTACATCATTGTGTCCTTCTGACTCGTTAGGTAGGCCTACTTTCCACAAATAGCAACAATTTGGTGTTCCATAAGTTTCCGAATTTCCCTGGCAGTTTGATTGATAGGCGATCTGACCAATCATAACCCAGAATCCGCCATTTTGTCCGACAAAGCAGTCAGGGGTATTGGTGAACTTGAAAACGAAAAATTGTGTGTAATCACGTCTTTCAAGCACTTGAAACAAAATTCCTTCTTATGTTCATTCATGTTTATTTGATGCTATAAATGAACTAGTATGAAGAGATGATCGGTTCACGAGCCGCTTGAACTGATGAGCTGCAGCGATCTGTCACGACACATTAAAGAGACACTATACAGTATTTAGTTTTCAAAAAAATACAATATTTTAATATTAAACTGTCTTTTCTGCCGATTTGTTGTCTGTCCATTGCGCCGCGATGTAGAACATGTGGCGTGAGAGCTCATGGCTTGTCGGACATAGCAACAGTAACTAAAGGGGGCGGGTCTTTGCGAAGGGTCAATTGAAAATTGATATTCAGGAGACTGTAATAATAAACTATTTTAGTAGTTAACAAATTTTGTTTAAAAGTTTGTGTGTATATTTAGCCTATAAATTTTACAGTTCAGTTGTTGCTTCAAGCAGGAACTATAAATTACAATGGTAATTGCAATCCAAACCAAAGGGAGCATTGAGCCACTTCTGAATGCTGTCCAAGTTGGAAAATTTGAGTGGGACAGCCTGGTACTCTCAGTCAACAAACCTCAGTCTCATTACAATGCACAATACAGACACACACTTACACAAAAACACACTCCCTTGTGAATAAAAACAAAAGTCTCTAAGGTCACAAAAACACGCATAATAGTGCATGACATTTAGATTTTTTACTGTACCGCTTTCTGAATGCTTGTTTCTGGTTGATCATTCACAGCAGACATTGAGCTCAATAAGCACTGGAGTGTTAAACAACCAGGGACAAATTCTGGCCAGGACTGTTTGCTTAATTGATGTACTTTTAAACAAGTAAACCAGCCTTTAATGGTTTGTTTAGTAAAAGAAGCCTAAAATATTTCAATAAAAGTCAATATCAAAGAGTCAGTCAGGCTTTGACTGGATAAGTCATGGAAGGTTTACATTCAAAGTATAGAGGGGGGGGAAAAATGCACTTTCTGTGAAAAATATGTCAAATTTTCAACATTTTTCTTTATCTCAACTCAAATCTTGTATTCAGGCATAAAAAGGCCTTTTGATGGGCATAACAAACAAACAAAAAAAATTGAAAAGTCAGTGTTTAACCAAATATAAATGTTTCTCTGGCTTATGTGTGTTTTTTTTGTTTTTTGTTGTGCTTTCATATGTTTTGTTGTTGTTGTTGTTCTATACTTGATACAATTTCCTGTAAGTTGTTTAGGCATTAATAAAGGCGTTATAAAAGCATTAACAGTACCCTCTGCTGTTAGATGTCTACAACTACAACATCAAGATTTGTTTTGTTCATTGTAGATGCTTAGTCAGTGTATGAGTAAGAGGAACAGATGTACATTTGTAGTTTAAATTTTATTTTTCCAAAGATGGATATTTCAAAGGACAAATTATGTCTGTTACAATCAGTGATTCATGGACAGACATGAGACAGACATAGTTCATCACTCAAAATTAGGATTAAAAGCTAATCCTAGCCGCTCTGTTACAGATGAAAGGGAAACGGCTTTCACAGCGTGCATCATTCCAGCGGCTCTCATCTGTGGAATTTGAAATATATTCATATTCGATATTCAGAAAACGTCATGGCAAAATATGCTTTAGTGGAATCAGGAGCTTTAAACATAAATGTGTAATAAAATGGACAAGGTTTGAAACTTCCTCACATCTTTGGTATAGTTCAATAGGTTTAATGAAAAACATGTATATACATTACCTCCATAGCCCATCTCCACACATCTTTCAGCTCCGTCTGCATTATTTGGCTCACCAGTGTGCCAGTCACTGTACTCAAACTTTGATCCGTCACTCCAAAACCAAATAAGTGCCTGAAGAACGGTATTAACATTACTGAAAGCAGGTATACTTGTTTCCATTTCCACTACTTTTTCTCCATTTTATCTTTATGTGGAAACTCTGACTGGTAGGCTAAAGAAAAATGAAAAGTGCTTTTCATGTGAATAGAGTGTGAAACTGCTGGTGTCCGGCAAACCAGCCTTTAATTTATTTAATAAAAACGATATTTAATTTCAACAGTACTTTCAATTTTACATTAATCTGACACTGGTTATTGTGGAATTTCTGCCACATAAGAAAAAAAATACTCTGGTAAGTCATAATCATGACATAAATAGTGAAATTATGGCATACTAAGTCATAATTATGAGATGAAAAGTAGAAATTCTGACCTTACAAGTCATAATTTCAACTTTGCATGTCATAATGTCACTGTTTAAGTCATAATATTGACTTTTCATCTCACAATAATGACTTAGTATGTCATAATTTCGACTTTTTATCTTAAGAATTTCAACTTTCTTTTATCTCATCTGACTCGGTCATATTTTGAATTTTTTGTCGTAATTTTGACTTTTATGTCATAAACTCGTCTTTTTATCTCATAATATTGACTGTCATTATATCGACTATTTCTGTCATGAATTTTGACTTTTTATCTCATAATAATGACTGCCATAATTTTGACTATATCATGAATTTTGACTTTTTATGTCATATTTTCTACTTTTTTGTCATAATTGTGACTTTTACGTCATAATCTCGACTTTTCATCTCATAATTATGACTTAATATGTCATAATTTAAACTTTTCATCTCATAATTATGATTTAGAGTGTCATAATTTCGACTTTATTTCATAATTATTATTTACCAGAGCATGATTTTTTTTTTCTTATGTGTTGGAATGTCCTACTGAAATGAAAAATCATCTACCTGAGTTGCATCATGAGCACCAATCCAGGCTCGGGTGATGCCTTTGGCATTTTTTTTCACAAAGGTTTTTAGGAAATTGCTAGTGATTTCACTGTGGACAGATGCGAGGTTTCCTCCGAGATCGACACATTGTTGCTGTAAGGAGAAAGAATTTTAAAGTACGCTGCATTGGATCATTAATGAACGGAAACACTCATATCAATAGAAGGGCCGTGTCAAGTCTCATTTATAAGGCTGAGATTCTTGGGTGGAAAAATAATAGTTTGTCATAATCTTTGAGAATTGAAACACTTAGCATTTATTGTAGTTATTTATTGAGTTATCTTTTTTAAAATGCATGAAATTAACATTTACAAAATACAATCTTTATGTTATTTTTATTCTTTTTTTTAATCCTGTCTATATTTTTAGCTTTACATTAAAGTGCTCAGTTAATACGACAGCATTTAGGGACCCATAAGCACTCCCTGTGGAAAAAGTGTAACTTGTACCTAATCATGTAGTATTTATTTTACAGAAAACTCAAACTTACTTCTGCCTCAGCCCATGATTTGGAGTCGCTGAAAAATTTAAAACATTGTGTTCCAAATTTCTCCCAGCCAGCGGGACATCTTCGCCCAATGTTTGTAGGTTCTGCAAAGAAGATTAGTATGATGAAAATCGTGAATGTAAGTAGTTTCATCAAAGAAAGCACAATCCGCAAGCCTCCTCATATCTGCAGCTTGAACAAATGCAAAAAAAAAAAAAAAAAAAAAAAGTAGTGGAATTGCATCTATTTTGTTCATTTACTCTACCTCTGGATTCCACGTTGATAACTCCATTTACAGCCAGTGCAAAAAGAAGGAATGTTGCAGAAATCCACATCCTGACAAAGCCCTGTTAAAAACAACATTATTATAAATAACGTAATGAAAATATGTGTTAACAAGTTTTAAAACAATAAGAATGGAAACAACACAAAATGTCATACCAGATGAATTAAAAATGAATCTCAGCAATAGCGTTTGTAATACTCCGATGTGCTACTAGGATCATTGCTTGAAATCTGCTGTATTTATTCCCTGTTGCTCAGACACAATGTGTGCACCTTGTGGTTCACCACCAATGAAAACTACTTTCAAACTATCCGTCCTTATTAGGTAAACAAGACGTGATTTCAAACTTCCTTATTTATTATGTTACATTTTGTTGCCAATTTTAATGCAATATTCTTGTCGATTAATTACTGCTAAATGAAATAAAAAGCTGATTAACAAAAATAGCCAATGTAATGTGCTTAAATGAATCTGTAGGACACAAATAGCAATTTATCTGATCAATGTCATATTGTAGAGTCACCCAATGGTAAATAAACAGAGGTCTGTTTGCATTTCCATTAGAATAAAATACCAAGATCAGGAGCAATTGTAATATATGTGTATATATATATATATATATATATAAATAACAATTGACCATTCACAAAGACCCGCCCCCTTTTAGTTACTGTTGCTATGTCCGACAAGCCATGCGCTCTCATGCCACACATCATGTTCTTACAAAGTGAAAAATACATCGCCGAGCAAAGAGGACACTGACAATGTGTCAACAGACAAGACAGAGCAGGTTACGTTTGATAGTATAAAGAAGTTTAAAGAATAATTACCGTACAGTGTCTCTTTAATGTGTCGTGACAGATCGCTGTAGCTCCTCGTGAAGCGATCATCTCTTCATACTAGTTCATTTATAGCATCAAATAAACATGAATGAACATCAGAAGGAATGTTGTTTCAAGCCCGGAAAGAAACACAATTTTTCGAGTTCAAGTTCACCAACGTTAATCTACCAATTCCCCTGACTGTTTTGTCGGACAAAATGGCCGATTCAGGGTTATGATTGGTTAGATTGTCTGTCAATCAAACTGTGAAGGGTCAATTGGTCCTGAATAACTTGTATGTTTAAACAAATGTGTAATCTACAGTATAATTTTTAAATTCTTTTTACTGAAGTTATGCTGTTCAGCTTGTTTTTATAGATATTGTAATTAAATAATATTCATTATGCATTTTAAAGATTCAAATGATTCAAGATTCAATTTATTCATGCAGTTTTCATTTCAAAATGAGTGTTACAGTTGCCCGTGATCTTACAGCTGTGAAAATGTTTGGTATGGTAGTAACTAAAACAGTGTTAGTATCTGTCATTTAAATTTTAACCAACATTCAAGAGGGAAGAGATGAATATTAGTTTGAATTCAAAGGTACCAAACTTCTAGACAACAGTAGAAATATATAACTTCAAGATTTTTTGCATGTGATGGATAAGTCTCTTCACTGTTTGTTAGTGATGGAAGAAATTTTGTGTTTTAATTGCCCACTTTTTCCCCTACTAAAAATATATATTTTTTTCTCTTTTTGTACTGAAAATCAAGAAGTCTGGCTGAGTTATATACATACAATTTATTCACAATTGTTAACTTTGTACAATACACTGATAGTAGCTGCAAGAAAAAGAGGAAACTGGAAATATTAAGCAATTTACAAAGTTTAACAGTTTAAATGTCATGATGATTTTGCGTTCCTGCCATTATCTTTATCAGACACACTTGGGATGTGAGTTTGAAACATGTTTGCAAAGTTTTCTTCATTGTGCTTTAAAAGGGTGTTGCCAGATCTCACAAACAACAACAGCAACAGGGTTTACCAACATAAATAAATCCAAATACAAGGCTGTATTCCTGAAATGCAAAATTTTGTTTAAGTGACTGTATGATTCCCTCTTCCTTCCAAAATTAACCCTCAGGTGGTACTTTGATGTTTGTACATTTTTTTACTTCATCAGAATGGTGACTTTTGTGGCACTTACTATGTGAAAAAAGTCACGCAAAAGAAATTGTCACACTTGTACTACTAGCAGAATGACCACCATAAGGGGATTTTTTTTAATTTGAGGTGCAATTTACAGATCACACTATCAATAAAGGGGTTAAACTCTAACTCCTCAAGTGTGAAGACATACATGCACCCCCCCCCCCCACCACACACACAGAAAGAGAGAGAGACAAATGTTGGGTTTGCATATTTTATGGGGACAGTGCATAGACATAATGATTTCTACACTATAAACTGTATATTCCATCCCCTAACCCTAAACCAATCAAAGAAAACATTCTGCATGTTTACATTTTTTAAAAAACATTATGTAAAATGATTTATAAGTGTCTTTTTTAATAAATTATTGTCTTATCTGTTCTATGTTTTTTGGCTTGTGATTATTGATCAAAATGTTGAATGTGTGGGTGAGAGTTTGAAAAATCATTTGCGGACATATATTCCTAAGTGTCTGTGGCAGTAAGGACAGGTGTGATGGGCATCTTTAAACCCCCTGACACAGAATGGGATGAGGCAAAATCCACAAATGAGCCTGAAAAACAATGTAATGAAGACAGAAACACAATAAGAAATGAGTCTTTTTTTAGTCCTTTGTCCTAGTCATTTGTCCTATAATTCACTTACCCAAGTACAGTTAATAAGAGGCACATGCCCCATGCAGCACAACCGGCTTTATAGCTCACATCAGTGATGATGCTCTTACGGCAGTACTGGCACACAGTCGGTGTTGGTATGTCACTCAAAACCCTCTGTGGCTGCACGACGATCACCTGAGGGGCTACAGCTCTCACCTCCTGCTGCACGAACACTTTAATGGTGAAAAAATGGGTGATTTTATGAATTAGCCAGTAATCTGTGTTCCATTTAAACAGAACACGTGCATATTGTGCGCAGTATACATAGGCCTACTAAAAAAATCATTAGTCGTTATGCAGCAATAGAGCCTTTTCGTAGACTGAGATGCCAATAACCCATTGTTAACATTGTAATTAACATCAGAAATCTTGTTTTATTACCTTAACATTACATCTTATAAAACTGGATAGATAATGCTGCTCTGTGTGTTTCGAAGATGACAGCAAATTTGACATCTTTTTCTCCACCATGATCATTCTCTCTTTATTTTTCCCTCTTTTGGAAAGACATTTTCTTTTTTGTTATTGGAGAAAATGGGAACGCATTTATTTTTATTAAAAAAAAAAAAAAAAAAAAAAAATTGGCCTAGTTTCCATTCACTATAGAATAGTAGCAAGCCCATAGTTTCCATTCGCCCGGCGTGTCCTTCAGGGAACCCCGCAAATGTGAAAATATGAAAAGGCCATTATAAACTGAATAAAAACTGTTGTTATGGAGTTTTTGTCTTCTGATTTTTTTTTTCCAGAACGGCTTTTTGCCACCTGAACAGTCAGTGTGTAGCCTAGTTAAACTACATAAAAGTCATATCATATATCAGTAGGTGGCAGTATCTGACCGTCCTTATTAAAATGGTTCAAAACAGATTTATTGAGCAAATAAATACTCTGAGACGCAGTTAATTTTCTGTTTTGAATTCTTTTCGTACTCTTTCCGAGCAGATACTATAAGATGTCATATAGTAATAACAATAATAATTTCTAAATAATATACAATAAATTAAATAAAAATAAATAAATAAAAAAACTGTTGCTTTAGGATACAGTAACATGCTTATGTTACACTGCACATTTTTGGAAAATAACATCCAGGTGTATCATACTGAAGGGGTGGATTCTGTAATCCACTGCCGCTTCAATATATATATATATGTATATTTTAAGTGATTTATCACAAAATTATCTTTCTGAATATTGAATTATTTTGAATGACTAACTTCAACTTATGTTAAAGCCTTTAATTTCCTTTTCATTTTCAAACACTAGAAAATAATGATGTATATTGTCTGTAGCTCTGACTGAGAGAAAAGTACAACTTATCAGTATGTTTTGGGAAAGTTTCCTGTTCAGAGCAGAGCTCAGATCAACTTCAGCCTTGAAGAAACTGTGAATCATGTGTATCTATGTATGTGCGCTCAGTGTTCTGTCTGTTATGGGTACTGGTGGACCGTTGTCATCTGGACTGGAGACCTGAAGGTGTCTAGGCCTGACCTAGAGGGACATTCTGTGTCTAACTTCAGGGTCCGATCGTCAGCATCATAATGGAAGAAGATATGCTTCTGACTATCTGTCCATGTGTGGAAAATTACCAGTTTTGTCTAGTGTTCTTAACCAATCAGTATCTTAGTAATGACGTAGTTAGTGGACTCTGTTAGAGTATAATTGTTCTGGAAATGTGAATGTGGGGAAGAGAAGAGACGGGAGAGAGAGCGCGGCATACAAACTGCTTGTGAGACTTGAAGCTGCTTCTGCTGATTAAACTGCAAACTATTCTTTATTAAAATTTTCTTCAAATTATTTTTTTAAACTCTGACTCCGGGTCTTCATTTATCATATCTGGTCTTTTGGGTCTTTAACTGTAAAATCCCCTACAGTACATTCACTGAAAAATGTGGATACTGTGTACAGTGTGCATATACAATTAATATATAATAGTGTTCTGAATTTTAGGATAAATGCATGATTTAACTGTACTTACTTTGTTCTTGTCTCACCATTGCGCTTTGAGGTGGCATATTGAGGACAGGATAAGGGTTTGCCCTCCCTCTGCTAGGATCTGGAAAATAATCTGTAGAGATAATTTTTTTTATATATATATTTATATATTATATTTATATTATTATATTATATTAATGCTATTATATAAGACAAAATGCTCTGACCTCCGTAGCTGCAGCTCTTACCTGTCTCCCTGTAGGGAGGTGGCGCTGTAGTAGCGTTATATGAGGGTGGGGGTGTGGTGGGAATCTCCTGCTGAAGATGGATGTCGTCGTAGCTGGGGGGTGGGGTTGGGCAGCCAGATGCAGTAATACATGCAGAAATATCCGATTCCATACTGAATCTAATGAGGCCTATATACTTAAAGGGACAGTTCAGGCCCCTCCCTGAAAAAAAACTGTCATTACTTACTCATTCCAAACATGTAAGACTTTCGTTCATCTTCGAAACACAAATGAAGATGTTTTTGATGAAATCTGAGAGCTTTCTGTCCCCTCTCTCAGATTAGATTTGTGCTGAAGTATATTAAATGAAAGAAAACTAAAAGAAACTAATGAAAATATAAATTGAAAATATATCCAATCCTTTCTTTTCCCTCCCTATGTTAGCTTATGCTACTCTGAGCAATGTCTGAAACTTGAAGCATGTTTTACTAACTGTTTTCTCCTTACAAATGCGTTTCCAGAGTTTTCATTCATGCTTCTGAAATTTTCGTTCACAATCGCTGAGTTTTCGTTCGCCATTCTGGCACAAATCTCTCGCGGGGGCGGGGCTAGCAGTGGAGTGTTCTCATTGGCGACATGAGGGCGAGTAATTAATGACACAATTTTCATTTTTGGATGAACTACCCCTTTAAGTCATTGAGCTTTTAAAGAAAATTAAAATATGACAGAGTAAAATCGGTGTACATTACCTTCCTTCTTTTAGAAATACTCAAATCTAGTAAACATCATCAGGTTCTGATTCAGTCATTACAAAAAGTCAAATCTAAATAATACGTCAGATTATTTAAGAAAATAAAACACACTTTCTAAGCAGCAGTGCTCACATAGCTGAGGAAAGTGGTAACCTATAATAACTGCTATAGATCAGTGCTTCTACACCGAAGCAAGTTCAGTCCGATGTAGAACAAAGCCGAGAACTTAAACCAATTTGAGTTGTCCTGGTTTCAGTACACTTTGTAAATATATTATGTGACTCATTATGAAAAATAGAAAGCCTGAAAAATGTATCAATCATAAAAAAGTCACCCTACATTATAAAACATGTTCTTTATGCTTCTGTTTATCTACATTTAAACTTTTAGGTTTCATTCTGTATGAATGATAAGAATGAAAAGAGCAAGAGGAAAAAATTGGCACTGTTTTGCAGGAATGCAAAGAAAACATGAAAGAAAGTTATGTCCTTTCTAAAACGACCTCATTCTTTCTTTTACAAATACAAAATATTTATTTTATTACATGATATATCATTCCACATGTATTGTTTGATTTCTAAGCCTGACATCGCAATCTCACTTGGCTAGTCTCAAAAAAACTAGTCACATGACTGGTCTAATTTATAATGTTGGTTTTGAAGCATGTATTTCTACTAAACATTTACACACTTTGTATGTAAACTTACACAGAACTTGGGAATATGTGTCTGTCTTTTGCCTGTCAAGTGTTCCTTCATACATTAATTGTGTTTCATACGAGTTAACCTGAAAGTAATAACACATTTCACCCCATGCCATTTTAATCTGTGTCATACCTTATTTCAAAATGCTTTTTTGTAACTCAGAGTATCATAAATTAAGAGTGAAGTTACTTTAAACAGATGTTTACAGCTGAATTACTCTTACCTGCGTGTTGATACTTTGTAGACAATCTTCCTTCTCATGACAGCACTGACTCACTCTTCCTGTTTACCTGTTCACTTCATAGATATTTCTGTGCATTCCGTTGCAATCAAGAGGAATGTGACTTTCAACTACATAGTGAGCGTGCCTTAGGGTGAGTTAAAGGGTTAATTCACACAAAAATTAAAGTTCTGTCATGAATTACTCACCATATTGTCCTTCCAAACCCTTAAGACTTTCAGTCATATTCAGAACACAGATGAAGATATTTTATAATGAAATATGAGCGCTTTCTGTCCCTCCACTGACAACCTAAGCAACTAACACTTTCATTGATTGTTTTTATGATGTCTTTACTGCCTTTCTGGAGCTTGAAAGAGATAGTTGTGTTCCGTCATTTGTGTTCTGAAGAAGAATGAAAGGCTTATGGGTTTGGAACGACATGAGGGAGAGTAATTAATGACCGAATTTTTATTTTTGGGTGAACTATCATAAGACATAAGACATAAGAAGAATATATCTTGCTGTAGCTGTGTTGCTTATGAAATGAAAATATTAGAGTGAAAACATGGATGTTGTATTATAAATGTGGCCAAGGGACATTAATGACTGAATTCATCATCATTATCATCATTTATTTACTGTGAAAATAAAGGCCATGACAATGTCAATGTTACATGTCTGTGAATTTTGGACTTCTCCTTTGGAATTTGTCACATGTCTTCCTTTGTTCAGTTGTTCCCACCACTCTTTTGTTACCATGATTAACGTCATTATTCATTCATTGTTTTCAGCTGTGTGTGATTAATTAGTATAATTTGCTCCTCTGTTGTTTTAGTATTTAAGCCCTCAGGTTCTGTCTTGTCTTTGTGGTGCGGCTGTGGTGCGGCTGTGGTGCGGCTGTGGTGCGGCTGTGGTGCGGCTGTGGTGCGGCTGTGGTGCGGCTGTGGTGCGGCTGTGGTGCGGCTGTGGTGCGGCTGTGGTGCGGCTGTGGTGCGGCTGTGGTGCGGCTGTGGTGCGGCTGTGGTGCGGCTGTGGTGCGGCTGTGAGTTCATGTGAGTTCATGTTGATGTGATGGTGTTGTGCTTATAATTCTCCTAGTTGTTCTCTTTACTAATTCAAAGTTTTATGTAATGATTTCCTTCGTTGTGTGCTTCATCCTCAGACACACCGTAACAGAACCAAACAGAGACAGACAAGCCAGTCTGTAAGATAATCCGGGCTGAGGAGCGCCTGTGGGGACTGCGGCAGAGTGGGCGTCCTTTGGAGAGGTTTGTGGAGGAGTTTCTCGAGCTGACCTGACAGTATTCTCAATGCATGTTTTCGGATGGGACTGGACATTTAGCTAGTGCGAACCCGCTTGTTATTTTTCCCTAGTCGAGTCCATTAATCTTTATTTAAATGGTTCTAGTTTTAAATAGAAATTAAATACAAGCGTTATTCTCATCCAGACCCATTGGAAACACAGCCTCACCAGCTCACCCCACACAAACCCTCCACATACCAATCCAATGGTACCATTCATCTCTGTCTGCTGGCGCCTCCCCACCGAGCTTCTATGGTCACCCCTGCCCTCTGTCCCGCAATCAAGAGGTTTATTTTTTGTTGTTTTTCTTTTCTGTTTTTTTTTTTGTGTTGTTGAATATGAACTATATTGGAGGAAAAAACAAAAGTGTGGAATATCACCTTTTTTCGACTAAAAAAGCTTCACAACAAATACAACCTTTACATGTTAAGTTATGTTTTTTATTCAGGTATGTAGTTTGTTGAAATGGTCCAGTGCAGAGAAAATTTCATTAATCTGAAGACACGTTTGGCTCATGTTGCATAAATCTCTGATTTGGTTCAGTACAAATGAGTTGATTTATGACTTGTTTTTACAGCTCATCCTTGCTGGTTTCATTGGTAGATTTAGGTAACTCTATTGATTCATCCAACACCTGTAAAGCAGAAACACGCCGACTGTATTATTTAAATCAAGAAGTTTAAGTTTTTTGCTCTTTTTAACTGGATAAATAAAGCCATCTGTTGGCTTTTGACTGACCTCATCTTCATCATCATCATCATCCTCGGCATCATCTTTATTCTCTTCTTCTGGTAACACTCCTCCATTATCCAGGAACTTTGAGAAAGTCTCCAAATCTCTATTTCCATCATAGTCAACAATCTGATTTAAAAAAATTTAAAAGCATTTGTCAGTACTGATTCTCACAATAACATAAGAAAACAATACATTTGTCCTTTTACAATCTTACCCATTAACTGTCATTAAATGTTAATTTGTGAAAATTGTTACGTCATGCAAATGCATATTACATGTGACATCGCCAACTACTGGCCTGGCAGCAGAATACAGCATTTTAGTCTTTTTCTCGGACACGTTTGAAAGGGGATAATTTTTTAGTACATTGTTGTCCTGTAAATGTCTAGTAAAATTTCTAGAAAAATCAAAGCATTATTTTTAAGTTCCAAATTTAAAGTTGATACCAAAAAAAATTGAGTTCACTAAGAGGTTTTAAAAAAACATTTCCGTGGTGATGCAATGTCCAATTTCAAAACGGTTTTCAAAGATCCAATTTCAAAGAAGGCAATAAAAGTGTCCTACCAAGACACTGATAGTTAACAGACTTTAGAGAGCGTGTGTGTTGTTGCAAACCTTCTTTTCAGCCCCAGCAGGAAAGTATTTAATGGTGGGAAATCCCTGTATAGTGACATCTTCCACATCGTTTTCTGTGGCATCCATTTTAGCAATGATTATGTTCTCATGATCTTTGTACTTCTCACCCAACTCATCCCACACAGGAACCAGCTGCTGACAGTGACCACACCATGGAGCATCTGTGAGAACGACACAAATGATAAAGTCAGCTGAAACGGTAATTGTGATAGTCTTTTCTTCCTTGATGTGATGTATATTTGAGTACAACGTCTTTTCAATCAAGAAAAAATGTAGGGTGGCTCTTGATTGTTTTCCACGGGGAATTGATTAGATCTCTGGACTGTTTGCTGTTGGTTAATCTCATGTGAGTGACAGGTCCTGCGTGTTCCGCCCTCATGCCAATAAATATGTCAACAAGGAAGAGAAGTCATTGCAAGAGGGAGGGGAAGATATTTTGATTAAAGAATTAGGGCATGTGATTTAAAAAAGAAAGATGTGCACGGATAAATCATTAAAAATAACACTTCAATATTCCATAAAAACAAGAAAGTCAGTTTTGATTTCATGGTAATTTTAATGCCACTATTGTACTTTTATTTGAGCATAAGAAGAACTAACTTACAAAATTCCACAAACACGTTCTTTGTCTCATCAAAAGCCACTTCGTTAAAGTTCTTCCCTACAAGGACTTTAACTGGATTCTTGTCCCAGTCCTCTGGAATTTCTTGAGTCTTCAAAAAAGGCTAAAATATAGTGCAGATTGTTTTTTTAGTAGGCAGATTCAGAAAATTGTTCAATATTACATTAATGCTGCATTACACACCTTCACAGTACCGTCCAGAACACCCTGGCAAAAAGCTCTCAGCGTGTCTTTGTTGATGGTTGATCCTTCCATTGCGTATGTCACCACTTTCTCAGTGTTGATCAAGCGAATAATAGGAGCATCATTTTTAGAAATACTGAAATACTTCAGCACATGATCCACTTTGTCATGGGTAACATCTAACGTGATGAAAATCACCTACACACATTCAGACACACTGTGAGTACGACAAGGTTTAAAACGGTTCTCTGAAATATATGTATTGGGCTAAACAAATATGACTTTATTTAGTTAACTTACTTTTTCCTTAAACTCACTGGCAACAGCTCTATAATCTTCGAGCAGTGCATTCTGGGATTCCACAGTTGTATTAAAGAATAGGAGCAAATGTTTGCGAACTTTAGAGCCAAAAATTACATCAGCATTCTACAGAAAGAAGAAAAAAGTTGGTTTTGGTAACAAAATATCACAAACTATTTTTGATTCGTGCACAAATCTATAATTTTAAGATAGATTACTATTGTTTTTAGCAATTGGATCATTGGTCAGTTTATCAAGTGAATTTTAAAGTGTTACCTCTTCATTAAATGGAATGACAAGTTTCATACTGTTGGAATGGATGAATGAAATCAGATCCCGTTTGTCAAGCTTGTCTTCCTCGGAGAGTGGCATGTCCGCCCGCTTTTCATCAAACTGGAACAAAAAGAAGGCTGTGAGGTTGGGGGACATAGTTTAGCCAACAGCTGAGCATAGCCAAACTGAATTTATTGAATTAAATACATTCTCTGTTTTATTATACAAGAAATGTATGTTTGGTTTGTGAACGAATCTTTGTTTTTAAGTGAACAAATCTTACACTTTTATGCACATGCTGTATAGATTATTTTGTTTACTGAAGTCTCAAGTGTTTGTAGCTTTTACTGCCTTCGATGAATAACTATAACATGAACCAATAGCTATTGAGTGTGGGCGAAAAAGATTCGTTTCACTGGTTTCACTGGCGTGGTTGGCCTAACTGAATGAACGCCCCCTTTGCTGATGTTTCGTTGAGACTCGGAGCAACACTCTGAAAGAAGGTCTTGTCATCAGTTTGTCGTGTTTGTCATGTCAATCTTGGTCATATAAAGGGGAGTGTGTAAAAATGACAGATGAGATGACCATACATAATTAAAGGGTCTAAGTACGGTTTTAACATTCTTTTGTGAGTGTCTTATATGGCCCAAGCACTAATGTTGCGAGGAGCCATATTGGAATTGACTGTTTACAAAGACCCACCCACGTTTACAAAGACGTCACTACACACCATTTTTCAAGTTTAAGTCCACCGAAGTTAATCTACTAACTCTCCTGACTGCTTTGTCGGACATAACAGCGGATTTGGCGTTATGATTGGTTAGATCGCCTGACAAGTCTAATTCCTGGCAAATGGTCAAATGCTCCTTTGTAATCATGCAAATTTTAATAAAGGATATTGAGACTTGTTTCTCTTCACTCTAAAAAATGTTGGGTTAAATATGGAGAAACCCAGCAGTTGGGTTAAATTTTTGACCAATCAGCTGGGCAGATTTATTTAACTCAACTATTGTTTAAAAATTAATATACTGCTCTCTTAAAATGAATCCAGTTGGAAATTCCTGCTGGGTCAAAACAACCCAGTCACTGCATTTGTCCATTTTTAACCCGATTTGGGTTATTTTTAACTCAGCATTTTTTAGAGTGTTATTTAGAGTGAATTATTCAATGACTCACTCATAGCACACAAAAAGATTCAATTATTGTAATGTTACCCGGAGAATGAATCAGTGAATCAATCGTATTTAGACAACAAATGTGAAAGTTTCAAATCACTGGGATGAATTAAAATATCCACCAATACAAGTTTGTCTATTAATCAAAAAATTGTAGTGCTATAGGAACATGGGATTACCTTTTTGAAGAGCACCAATGAGTCACTCTTTACATCATACTTCTTGAAGAGCTCCGGGTTGCTTGTGATGCCAAAGATAATGTCCACTACTATTAAAGTCACATCATAGAATGTCTTTGCCTTATCTCCTTCCAAATCCTTGGATATACAGAGAGAGTCAATTGAATTTCATTTAAAACAAATTATATAAATCTTTTGTTGTGAATTGAGAGTGTCATGATCTGTTTTTTATACTGTATACTACACTCTCATTATCAGGCAATATCAGATCACAAAAGTCTGTTACTTGATGCAAACAAAAGATAATTTACCTGAAAGAATCCAACCACAACCACATCATTTGCATCCAGCAGAGCCTCTGCACTCTTCACATCATTGAGAACAGTAGCGCTGGGGCCCGTGTGCCTCTCCAGCCACGTTGTGATTCCTTTTACAGTTCTCTTTCCTTGTAAAATCACAGAATAATGGCTATAAGCATGTGCGCACTGAAAATACAACCACGCAACACACTAAACAAATAAATACAGTACCAGAAAAATCGGTGGCATTTTGCCTGTTGCCGTCTTTGAAGAATTTAAGTGTGGGAAAGCCATCCACACCGAACTCTGAGGCAAGTTCTTTCTCTTCTGCTGCGTCTACTTTGGCCAGCCGTATATCAGACGACCCATTTTTCAGTTGTCCAGCCACTTCAGCATAAATAGGTTCCAGATTGCGGCAGTGACCACACCATGGAGCATCTTTTTATGTTTCAAAAGACAAGTGCAAGGTTCATACCAACATATACAACACACCGGGGCTAGTTGTCACACTTCAATGTTGTCACAAGACATATATTACAGTAAGGTTTTGAGTCATGTAAGTTAAAAAAAAGTTTTTATTTTCATAATTCTGTTCTTTTGAGCTCTTTATTCATCAAAGAACAACAGTTTTTACAGTATTTTTGATCTAATAAATGCAGCCTTGGTGAGCATAAGAGACTTCTTTCAAAAGCCTTACAAAATCTTCAAACTTTTGAATGGCAGTGTATACTGTATATTTACTGCAATTATTTAGGAAATATTAAAAGTGTATAAACTCGACCAAATATTCTAGCTTTGCCTGTTAGGTATGTGCTATAAGTTGCAAATTACATTTACATAAATGTGACAGTTCACATTCATAATGTACTTTTTTTTTCACCTTCTGCTTTAACATTTTACTGCGATGACAATAGCACAATACACAATACAGTGTTGTAAAATTTGCATAACTGGCCAGCCTTTCAAGTGTGGGAGAAATAACAGGTGCGCTCACGATGGGTGATGCGTCAAACAAACGTTTGCAAACTTTTCTTGTACTGCTCAGGATAGTTTCAATGCAAGTAACTAAAAATGCTTTTTAGGTTAGAGGGACACTTTTTTATTCTTATTTTGAATACGTACTGCACCTTCATGCATAGCCACATGTTTTCTTGCATTAATAATATAAGAATCACGATTTGCAAGTACAATAATCATATGGTGAAAGTCACACTTACAAAATTCCACGAGCAGGTATTTGTTCTCACTGAGAGCTCTGTCAAAGTTGACACTATGAAGGACCAAAACGTCTTTCTCTTCTGTGATTTCATCTGTCTTTTCTTGTTTCTCTGCTTCTGTGTCTTCTTCAGGGCTGTCCTCAACTTTTTCTTGACCATTGTTTTCTTTTTCTTCATTGCTGTCCTCAGTGGTTTCGTCCTCTGCCCTCACACACAGGCCGCAGAGCAAGAGGGTGAAACCCAGAATGTGTAGAAACCTCATGGTGGATCAGTTCAGTGGACATCTAGAGGAAAAGTGAACTGAAATGAGCTGTAACAAGCTTTTGTCTGGCCTTGTGGTGCTGATAAGAGTCCACTAATGCTGACGAATCATTGAAAAGCCTGCGTGGTGCAAATCTACTGGTCTTACTTGCCACTTCACATGTGCTCTGACAGTGCGCAGTTGGAAAATTAGCATTAGATTACAGGCAAATATAATAACGTAGGAAATTCATTTCAATCCATGTGTTGTAGCTTTCTTTCGTGCTTGCTTCATCGTAAGCCATTTTTGAACAGATGAGCTATACTGCAGATGAAAACTGTCTTTTGACCCTTTATACATAGTCCATGTACAAGATATATACATACACACATCCTAAAATCAGAATAAGAAATATTGTCTCATGTTAAATTATTTTAATTTCAAAAAAAGTAGTATGCATTCATGCAAGCTGAATGTTTCCAATCATTGTGTGTGAATTAGCAACGACTAAACCACGTGTCCATATCTAACCTTTCTGCTGTGCAACGGTCACTAGTGAGATACCCATGCTCGGTACACGTAAGCACTCAGATGAAGACAGAAACATGCACACATGAACCTATAGTGCAGTATTCACTCCTGAATTATAAACACAGATAGAAGTGGGATTCTGTGCTTACTAAACTTTTATTCAACTGTGCCTGTAAATTATTTCGCATAAAGGCCTGTGTTCATGAGGATAAAAACACACAGACATTTAGTTTAGTTTGTTTTGTGCGTATAATGGGGCATATTCAGATCATTCTCACCAGGAAATGTGCTGAAACTATGTGCCTTCTCATAATGCTTTCATTCTTCTATTGTTTCAAAGTGTACATGCGACTTACAAGGGCAACTTCTCACTTGTAAGTTGCTTTGGATAAAAGCGTCTGCCAAATAAATAAATGTAAATGTAAATGTATGAATAATGAAGGTGAGTGTCATTAGTATATTTGGCTGTCAATTCTTGATTCTGATTGGTTGATCTCAGTATTCTGTGGTCAAATATATTTTCTACATTATATAAAACACAGGCAATGTTATTTTAGTATCACTGATATACTATTATAGTGTTTGCTAATATTTTGAATTAGATTTTAATTTCAATTTCAAAGTAATGTAAATGTGCGTGTTTTGTCGTCTGATTATTTTATACGTCAATATTTAATTTTTTTAAATTAGTTTTAATTTAGTTTTAAAGGGTATCTATTATGTCCCTTTTCACAAGATGTAATCAAGTCTCTGGTGTCCCCAAAATGTGTCTGTGAAGCTTCAGCTCAAAATACCCCACAGATCATTTATTATAGCTTATCAAAATTGCCCCTATCTCGGTGTGTGTGTCCCTTTAAATGAAAATGAGCTGCTGCTCCCCCATGCTTTCCAAAAGAGGGCGGAGCTTTAACAGCTTAACAACAAAACTGGAGAATCTCACGCAGCCAAAATGACGATCATCAGTAACAGTTTCAGCCTTACATTGATCAAACCGGAGTCTGACACTGATGGAGAGACTCAGGAAGAAGTTACAACTTTTAGAATGACACTGGACGTTTCTGAATGGTAAGTGGATACATTTACATATTTAGCTGCATTCATTTTTTTTTAGCAAATGAAAACAAACAGAGTAAGAATTATACATAAATAGTGCTGTATTAAAAATAAAAAATAGCACAAAATAAAATAAAATTTTAAAATATTTATTTTATTTTATTTTTTATTTTGTTTATTTATTACCAGAAAACAAGGCATACATTAAAAACAGAAAGAAAAACTTTAAGCATTAAGCATTAAAATATAAAAGATATTTTGCAGTGATACGACTGACAAACACAGGTTATGATAGTTGGTAGTCACAGTTAAATTCATTGGGATTCTCTCTGTCCATGGCCCAGTGAGCGAGTAAATCACTGAAGTCTGGGGTGCTTGAGCTGCTGAGAGTCCCTGAGACGCTGGAGCTGGCCATGGTGCAGACACTCGTGTTACCGAACATGCTCAATGACGTGCTGATGTTGATAGAGCTCTCTGAAGTGTCGATCAGACTGAGCGAGTTCTCTTGTGTGTTGGTATCACTTAACACATCAAGCTGGTGTGCGAGAGGCTCTGTCCAGAAGCTGATTGGCAGGCGCCGTTGGCTCATGGGCAAACCCCGGCCTTTCCTTTGAGCATCTTGAAAGAGCTCTGCGAGGGGCCCGAGCGACTCGGGCTCCTCCACCTGTCCTGATGATGCTACTTTGATGAAGTCAGCATAGTATCGCTGGCGGCCCCCGACTTTTGGACACGGCCTCTCTGCATAAATGTCACAGGCATCAGGATCCTGGCTTCGGCCAAAGTAGCGCTGGACATCGTTACTGATGAGTTCAGCGAACCTCAGGAGCTGGTTGGTCATCTCAGCGTTATTGGGGGAGGGATCAAAACTCCACGGCTCTTCCTCTTGAGACTCACTGGCTACTCCATCCTCTTCCTCCTCCAGACTGTCCTCTCTCAGCTCCTCTTCATATTCTTCTTCAGTCTCCTCCTCATCCTCAACGGGAAAGAAGCAGGGAGGGAAGGGTTTTGCAAAACCCAAATTACTCAGTGTCCTGATAACACTTGCTGCCATCCTATAAAGAAAATTATATATATATATATATATATATATATATATATATATATATATATATATATATATATATATATATATATATATATATATATATTTATATATAGATATATACACACACACACACGTGTACTGTTTTCTCAGAACAAGAGTTTTTTTTACATATATAAATACAAGATTGGGTAAAGTGGTCACATTTATAATGTAATTATTATGTAATTGTTTTTATTATATTTCCTATAAACATTGTTTTGCCCAACAGCTTTGCAATTAATGAACTGTTAGAATACTGAACTAAACTGTGACATCTTTTCACAGTTTTTTATTCGATATATTTTTAGATTTTAAATTACATACAAGAAAGAAATCATATAAATAAGCAGAAAGAAAAATACTATTGTTATTAATATTCTGCAACAGAAATTATAATTAATAAATTATGAAAGACAAACACAAAGTCACACACACACATATATATACGTACATAATATATAGATGTTACACATTTTTATATAAATGTTATATATTTTTTGCTGTTTATATAAATATATAAACAGCAATATATACATATATGCATTATATATAAATATAATATGAGAAAGATGTAACATTTATAGTGAAATTGTACACAATTTCTGAACACACACACACACACACATATATATATATATATATATATATATATATATATATATATATATATATATATATATATATATTCCAACAGCTGTGAGGAAATTAATTAACATTTAATAATTGCAATTAATAAGTATAAGAATACTGATCGAAACTGTGAGATCTTTTTTTATTATATTCTATATATTTTTATATTTCAACTTGTATACAGGAAATTATATAAAATTATATAAATAAGAAGTAAGCAAAGAAAGAAAGAAAGAAAGAAAGAAAGAAAGAAAGAAAGAAAGAAAGAAAGAAAGAAAGAAAGAAAGAATGAAAGTTTTTTTCGTTTGTTCATTATTTCAGAAATTGTTTGATTGTGTCTTACCGTGCGCTGCTGGATGGATGTCGCTCGTGAAGTCTTGCCGTCCGTTTCGCGTTATGGATAATTAGCGGTTCGCTCATTTATACCCATCGCTAGAGGGGAGCCTGTTTTCTGAGCAAATATTTACGCGCGGGTCTGTAATAGTGTTCTGCTCAAACAGAGCATGAGTTTGTCTTACTGCCCGGCAACCGGAGAGACGAACGGAAACTAGCGCGCGCGGCGGCCGCTGTAACGCTGCGCCTGCCGGGGGACGCTCAAGTGTCACACACAGACGCGCGCACACACAGCTGTTATCTCGTGCTGCTGGCCACTTATGGATGAACCTAAAAAGGCGTGAAATCGCATCTTACGCCGTTTTGACTTCTGAATGAGCCCCTTTATAAAACTCCATTAAAAAGACAAGCAAGCCAAATGAGCCGCATTGTGCTGCTTTGATCTGTGCAAAGTGCGTTTGACCTTATAAAATAATGTGTAAAATCAATGTTTAACATGCAAATATATTTTCCTGCAAATTCCAGAGAAAGACATTACTTTATAAGTTACAAGTTTAAAACGAAGAAGAGAAGACCATGCAAGGCTTGTTATGGCAAAGTTAACAATGAGACAAGTGTGTGTTTTCA
The DNA here is from genome assembly GCA_037194245.1 of Opsariichthys bidens. NCBI lineage: Eukaryota > Metazoa > Chordata > Actinopteri > Cypriniformes > Xenocyprididae > Opsariichthys > Opsariichthys bidens. The sequence goes on along the minus strand of CM074293.1, from coordinate 7,998,048 downwards.
CGAACGTTTTTTGTTTCAAACATTCAGTTCAATGTAATAGACTCTAAAAATATGGAAAAATCAATTTTTGTCTGTCTGTGTCTCTGTGTGTGTGTGTGTGTGTGTGTGTGTCTCTGTCTGTGTGTCTGTGTCTGTCTGTGTGTGTGTGTGTGTGTGTCTCTGTCTGTGTGTCTGTGTCTGTCTGTGTGTGTGTGTGTGTGCGCGTATGTGTGTGTGTGTCTGTGTGTGTGTGTGTCTGCCCCTGTGTGTGTGTCTCTGTCTGTGTCTGTGTGTGTCTGTGTCTGCCTCTGTGTGTGTGTGTGTCTCTGTCTGTGTGTCTGTGTCTGTCTGTGTGTGTGTGTGTGTGCGCGTATGTGTGTGTGTGTCTGTGTGTGTGTGTCTGCCTCTGTGTGTGTGTCTCTGTCTGTGTCTGTGTATGTCTGTGTCTGCCTCTGTGTGTGTGTGTGTGCGTGTGCCTCTGTGTGTCTGTGTGTGTGTGTGTGTGTGTGCGCGCGTTTTTGTGACATATCAGGACACAAATGTGTATAATGACATGGGTATGACACTGGTATTACAACTTCAACGTGAAATATGAGGACATTTCATATGTCCCCACTTTTCAAACAGCTTTAAAAACATACTTAACAAGGTTTTATTAAAAATGTAAAAATGCAGAATGTTTTCAGTGAGGGCTAAGTTTAGGGGTGGGGGGACAGAATGTACAGTTTGTACAGTATAAAAACCATTACGCCTATGGAATGTCCTCACTTTGATAGAAAAACGAACATAAGTGTGTGTGTGTGTGTGTGTGTATTGTATTGTATTGTATTTTTTATTTATATAGCACCAATTTAATACAACGTTAGTTGTCCCAAAGTGCTTCACAAATGCCCAAAGAGAGCAAGAAATATAGATACAAACATATCAACAATATAAAACACACACATAACACACATTTAACAACACTCACCATCATTGGGATTTATAATTAATCAAATGTGATTTTAGCATAGCTTTAAAAACCGTTAAGGATTTGATGGATCTGATAGTGACTGGGAGAGCGTTCCACAATTTAGGACCGGCTCGCGAGAAGGCTCGATCACCTTTGTGTTTGTATTTTGTCTTATGAACGGCAAGTAGATATTTGTTTTCGGATCTCAAAGCTCTGGGCGGGGTGTACACTGTCACCATCCATGTGTGTGTGTATGTGTGTCTGTGTCTGCCTCTGTGTGTGTGTGTGTGTCTGTGTGTCTGTGTCTGCCTAAGAGTGTGTGTGAGTGTGTCTGTCTGTGTGTGTCTGTGTCTGCCTCTGTGTGTGTGTGTGTTTGTGTCTGCCTCTGTGTGTGTGTCTGTCTGTGTCTGTGTGTGTCTATGTCTGCCTCTGTGTGTGTGTGTCTGTGTCTGCCTCTGTGTGTGTGTGTGTGTGTGTGTGTGTGTGTCTGTGTCTGCCTCTGTGTGTGTGTGTGTGTGTGTGTGTGTGTCTGTCTGTGTCTGCCTCTGTGTGTGTGTGTGTGTGTGTGTGTGTGTGTGTGTGTCTGTGTCTGCCTCTGTGTGTGTGTGTGTGTGTGTGTGTGTGTGTGTGTGTGTGTCTGTGTCTGCCTCTCTGTGTGTGTGTGTGTGTGTGTGTGTCTGTGTCTGCCTCTGTGTGTGTGTGTGTGTGTGTGTCTGTCTGTGTCTGCCTCTGTGTGTGTGTGTGTGTGTCTGTGTCTGCCTCTCTCTGTGTGTGTGTGTGTGTGTGTGTGTCTGTGTCTGCCTCTGTGTGTGTGTGTGTGTGTGTGTGTGTGTGTGTGTGTGTGTGTGTGTGCTCAGCATGAGTGAATATGAGCCGGACGCAGGGCAATAGAATGGCTAATGACCAGTAGCAGAGAGCATGGCATCTGGACTAACATATGTCCGAGAACAAGAACACTTTACTGCAGCTTCAGGTCAGTGAGACCTGTAATGGCTTTACCATCCATCAGACACAGGTGGACATGATTACAAGATTTAGAAATGTTATGCTGTTATTCTATTAAAAATAAGGTGTTACATCATGGAGCAATAATGCGAAAAATTATTTATTTATTTAGCATTCTTATACCAAGATGCTGTTCAACACAACAATGAAGCATTAGGAATACTCCAACTTAATATTATTAAAGATGAAAAATAAATAAATAAATGAAAACTGTGTTGATTTAGAACTCTGAATGTAAAAGAAAAACAAAATAATTATAACAAAAAAATATTTCATATGTCCTTTGTCACTTGTGTTTTAATCCTAAAAGATTCGTAATTGTAATCTTAATACAAAGAATGTTTGCCAGAATGTATGATGACATGTATTCAAAAATAAATACATTTGGACATTTTATCCTCCTGAGAACCAGAAAAAAAGTTTTGTGAATTTAGTTTTTTTAGGTTATTATATTGTGAGCATAAAAAGCAAATTGAATAAAAAATTATTTTATTCCTATATTATGCTATGTCCTCTGTATAGACACCATTTATTAATAAAATGGACATTTAAAGACACAAATAAGTAAAAACAATGTTTTTTTTTCCCCAATTAACCAAACAATATTTAGGTTTCAAGCTTTTTTTAATATCCAAACGTTGTATAAAGATGATTCGGAACTATGTTATAAAAGGTATAACAGAATGATCCGATATACTTTTTTACTTTATGCAATATGTGTGCATAGCCATAAACGCCATTCCCACTCTATGCAATGCATACACTATATCTAATTTGCATATTAATTTAAAAAATGGGACCAATAATTGTGAATATCTCATATTTCATTAGAATATTGATATAGAATTTCTTTCCCTATTCACTTGTGTCTCCAAAATGCTTGACATGGTGTAAGTCCTGGTGTGCACTACAGTGGACATATGAAATCGATGCCCTGTTTCCTAACATCAAGTCGTATTCTGATTTGAAATCCCATAACATTTTCCTGAGATGTTGAATTCTGAATTGGAAAATTATTCAGGAAAATTACACCTCCTTTGGTATCTCTGAAAAGCCCTGAATGTGCTCTTTACATGACATCCAGAATTAAAACTGTGACATGTCTGTTGTCAGAGAAATTCGCTAAAATATAAAGTCCTCTACAGAGGCCAAATTTTATATGATATATAACAAACTTCAAATAGAAAGCAGGCATCTGCAGTTTGACTTTTTATTCCATATAGTCAAAGAAAGATTTTCTTTTTTTTCCCTCTCATCCGTTTTACCATTTGTAAGAAATGACAGGTAATATAAAATTCATTTAGGTAATTTTTTTTTTGTCTCTCTTCATCACAGTGTCAGATCTTGACCAGCAGATGGCACTGATGCTGTTTCTCATGACTCATAAATCTGAGTAAATGCACGCGCAGAGAACAAACGCCCCAAAACAGACATAAGCTGTGTCTGAAACCACTCCCTATCCACTATATAGGGGTTAGTGAACGAGTGGGCGGTTTCGGACACAGCTATAATCTAGCAGTTACTTCCATATTGAGTGAAATGATATCTTGACTTATTTATTAATATTTTCATTTATTTAATTTGTTGCTGTAGCCTTTTCCAAATATCAATTTGAAATATGATTTTAAATAAAATGTTTCAGAACATAATAAATTCGTTTTAATGCTTTTATCTAATAGCTTTTGTGAATTGACAAATCCTTCTATGGCGACGGATTAGCTCATGAATATTAAGTAATGATGACGTAGCGTCTAGGAATCATTCTGCAGCGCAGGCTTATCTTATGAATATTAATTAACAGGAACTGCCACCCGATAGGATGAACCTGAGCCGTTGGGCGGAACGACACGGAACCTAAGTAATATTTATGATCTAAATACGTATGAGGCCGACGTCGATCATTATTTCTGTCTTGAATCAGGAAGTAATGTGTTAAAACAGTCCTCCTTAGATATTTGAAGAACACGACAATGGGCTGACTGAGGAGAATCTACACTGAAAAATGGAAAAGTATTTTGCACTGTGCCTTTTACTGTATGCTATCGCTGGCTGTTTTGCTGACGGTGAGTCTTATTTTCAGTGTTTAACAGCTGTTTTCTTGTCGACTAATGACCATTACTGATTTTCAGACATTTAGATAAAACTGAAGTTGCACAATGTACTAAATATAAACGAGTTTTTTTGTTCTCCTCCAATGTCACAAACACAGGCATGAATTTTCGCAAATGGTTTAGATAACCGGACGCAGAACTGTTTTATAGCTTGTTTATACCTAAATAAGTTTTAAATATTGAAGTTATGAGTGAATAATGCCGTCTCGCCTTTCACACAAATTGTGATTGTTTACGTCTGACGCCATCATGACGTCATGCTCTGCTCCTAGATCTCACTTACTTGAACGAGTTCTACTCTAAAACGCCTCAGAGGTTGTCCAAATACAGCTGGTTCGGGAATGTTCGGCTCCATCACTTCAGAGTACCGGAAGATGCGGTGCTCGTGCGGTGGCTGCTCACGGTCTCACGGGGGTCCGGACTGAACTGTGGCAACCAAAACATCACTGTGTATGTATGGTGATATTATGATACATGCGTTTTGTTAATCCATAGTTTGTTTTGAAAATGCGTTCACTAGGGAAACAAGCTTTTGATAGCGTTAACGAGGTAATCATATTTCCCTCTAAAAACCAAAGCTGATGTTAAATAGTTCACCCAAAAATGAAAAATTCTGCCATTAATTACTCGCCCTCATGACGCTCCAAACCTCTAAAACTTTCATTAATTGTGGAACACAAATGAAGATGAAGAATTTCAATTCTCTGTATGTATGTACTGTATATATGGCAGAATTGACAATAAAGTAGACTTTGACTTTGACATGTTTTAAGTGAAATATTGAGAGCTTTCTGTCCCTTCATATACAGCTGCGAAACTACCAATTTCAAGCCCCAGAAAGATGGTAAAGACATCATTAAAGTAATCCATGTGACTCCAGTGGTTAAACATCAGTTTTAACACAGTTTTCACATACTTTACCACTTATTTACAAACTATTAGTAACAATGTCTGCTCTAGTGTTAACACAACACACATGCGACGGTGCTCTCGTGAACAATTGGTAAATTATGTTTTGTGTGTGTGTGCGAACACAACTTTAATTTAGTTTACTTTACTACCTTTCTGGGGTTTGAAAGGTAGTTGTGTAGGCTTTGAATGGAGGGACAGAAAGATCACAGAAAAAAATGACGAAAAATCTTCCGGGTTTGGAACGACATGAGGGTGAGAAATTACTGACAGAATTTTCATTTTTGGGCAGAATAACCTTTTAACAATGTAAAACTGTAAGCAAGTTGTTTAGAGAACTTGGTATTACTCAACACTGTGAAAAAAATAACTGAAAAATCCTGTAATCACATATTAATATGCAGGGTTTTACTTTTGTAATAATAGCTTTAGTTGCTATGGTATTTTGGCAAAAATAATGTTACTGTGGTAACCGTTGAAATCACATTCGAAAACATGATGTTAAATATCTGGTGTGGGTTTTAATGTTTCTAATGCTTTATAAATATTTATAAAGAAAATAGTGATATTTTTGCACTGATGCTGCTTTTATACCTCTGAGAATGATCTCTGTCTTGGAGACTGTACACAGAAGATAGATTCTCCTGAGAACTCTTTAACTGAGGAGCCAAAATTATTGTGTACTGTATCAATACCAGGAGTCCTTCAGCTCCAAAACTGAAAAGAGCTCATACAGATGTCAAAAAATGTCATTTATAAACTTTTAGCAGCTAAAATGCGTAAACCAAGGGAAGAAAATGTGTCAAACCATTTCATGGGGTCTTTAACCCCAAGCTGCCCCAGAGGGACTCTCCCTGGAACAAGTACTGTACACTATAATAGATGCTTGTTAAAGAAGATAAAAGCAGTAGTAGTGTAATTGATATCTCTTTCAACCTCTCTGCCAATGTCGGTAGGATTTAATGTCTTTGCTTAACATTGACTTTTGTCCATCTACTGCACACGAACAGGCACTTTAGAGCCGGAGCGCCTCCGGTCATCAACCCCATACAAACTGCCTTTCCGAACTCCACATCAGTCACTCTTGCTCACAACGTCACGCTGACCGTTCCCAGTGGACAGAGCGTCAATGTGACACTGTTCAATGTGACCCATCCCAAACCTGGTGACTGGTTCCTTGCTGCTCACCTGCCTAAAGATGACGGCAAGATAGAACAGCAAGTGTGTTTTTGTTACGTTATTCCTGTTTGCTTCTCATAAACATTTCTGAAGACGGCGGAAGAATTATTATTTAATAAATTCTGAATTATTTATTGTTGTGTGTTTATTTTCTGAAACATCGCCAGGTATATGCGGTAACCTTTTTATAAAAGCAATAAGCCTTATTGCTCGTAAATGGAGTGATTGGGTTTTTTTTTTTTCCTTTCTGTTTTAGGGTCTGCCATCTTGCTCGTACTTGTTCCAGGCACAGATGTTTGTGAGAAGAGCTGCTGACCTGCCAATCCTGCAGTACAACATTCCTGTCTATCAAGCACTCACTACAGCTCCAGCTCTGTTTAAGTATGTTCTGTGTTCATGTATGTGTTAAGTAGGTTATATTCAAGTTAATGTTTTAGAAAGAAGTCTTTTATGCTCACTAATGCTGAATTTATTTGATCAAAAATACAGTAACAGGATTTGTACAAGGTACTTGAAGTGCTCGAATTAGACTTTTTGAAATTTAAGTCCTGGAAAACCCTTGAAAACAGCCTTTTTTTCAATTATTTAATTTTCACTCAAAATTAACACTGTAGCCTGTATTGATATAGAGCCATATGTTGTGTTATTGCATCTTTTAAGAAGAACTATAAGAAGTTTAGGCTTTGCTCTTTGCTCTTATATGCTCTGAAAAATACTTTGCATGTGTTGAATTTTTTTTTGTACCATTTTCTTTCTTTAGTATATTTTTATTTACCTATTTATCTTTTTTATATAGAATTTTAAAGATAATAAAGCTAAGTTTGATAAATGTGAAAAGTGAGATCTGTGATTGTAATCCTTGAAAACCCGAAAAGTCCTTGAAAGTCCTGGTATTTCATTTTACATTATCTGTAAGAACCCTGCAGAAGGCAGTAATATTTTGAAATATTGTTTGATTATTATTTAAATTATACAAATCAAAATAACTCTTTTATATTTAAAAATAATTTAAAATTAAAATATTTTTATATTCTAAAATGTAATTTATTCCTGTGACGGCAAAGCAGCCATTACTCCAGTCTTCAGTGTCACATGATCCTTAGCTGTTGAAAAATTTCTTGTTATAATCAATGCATTAACGTCTTTTTTTTTTTTTTGTAAAAACGTAAAGTGTTTGTTTTCGTTGATATTTAAAGTATTTTTTTGTATCTTGTCTGTGTAGGGTCTTTGTCCCAGAATTTTCCTCCAGGTTGGATGTTTTCATCTTGAACTGTTCTGCGATGACGGGAAATGATTGCGGGCTGTCAATCACTATAGGCTCCAGCACTTTGAGGCAGGGCTCGGAAGTCAAACAGAACTGTTCAGGGTTAGAGAGCTGCTCCGCATCGGTCCTCATTCCCCCGTGGAACACCTGGTTGCTGGTTACGGTTGAGTCTAGTCTACCAAACACTACAATACCTTTCAACATCTTTGCCAATGTCACAGGTCTGTTTTGATTCACCTACCACTTTTATTTTTCTAGAACACTTTGCTAGTTTTTTTTTTAAATCTCCTTCCATCCTCTCTCTTCATACACAGTGGGATGTAAACCTTTGAGCGTCTCTTCAGATTTCAACACCTCAGCCTTCATGCGTACCATCACTGCTCCCCAAAGCAACAGCTCAGGTGCCCTCAGTAATGCTTCCGTTTCCACGAGAGACCAGCCAGGCTACCGCACTAACAGCTCTGAGCCAATGTGTATGAGAAGCCCTTCAGTGTTCAGAGATGAACAGGATGTGCTATCACTACGCTTCATCGTTTCCAACAACAATCTTAGCGTGACCTCTGACCTTCCAACTGTGCTCACATTTGAGCACTCTCCTGGTGATAGTGGCGGCACATTTGTTGTACAGCTCCACTTGAACACTGTAAGCATATATTATATTATATTACACCATTCAAAAGTTTGTGGTTGATAAGATTTCTTAATGTTTTTGAAAAAAGTCACTTGTGCTAACTAAAGCAGGATTCATGTCACCGGTATACAAAAATACGGTAAAAATGGCAATATTGTGGAATATTATTACATTGTGAAATAACTTTTTTCTATTTCAATATATTTTAAAATATAATTCATTTTTGTGTTGGCAAAGCTCATCAGCATCATTACTCCAGTCTTCAGTGTCACATGATCCTTTAGAAATTATTCTAATATGCTGCACATTTCTTCTATTGTTTAGTGATCTAGATTTAACTTTTGTGTTTGTGGCATAGAGTTCTGTGGTTGGTGGATTTGCCCGTGTCAATGCATGTCTCACACCTTTTGCTCCTGTACTTCATGTCAACCACAGCCAGACTTGTGCTACAGGTTAGTCACACATTGACATTTGTGCATTATGGAGTACGTGCTTAACATTCTCCCGCAAGTCACATTTGAATCTGTGTGTTTGTGTGCATGTAGGGTTTGCACAGGGCTATTCTCTGAGTGTGAGCAGCAATGAATCACATGTACTTCTGAGGATCCCATTCCCAGATGCTGCAGTGTGGTACCTCAGCCTCCAGACCGTGTGCAATGACAGGTAATGACACTTATACATGGAGGAAGATGTAGCCATCCAATAGAAATCTACTGTTTGACTATTGACATTCCTGTTGGTTTCTGATGTCTAGCATGATGGTTATGAGATTATAAACAAAATGTTAAAACAAGAAAAATAGGCCTGGCTTCATTTAATAATAATCTATAATCATTTGTAGAGGTCAATTTGATTATCGGAATAATATGTACTGATGAATTGTCCAATTTTTGCTTACACCTTAACCCACCTTTAAACTTAACCAAACGTGTCCCTAACCCTAACCGTATCCCACCTCAATAACAGCAAAAGTGTGGAGTATAATATGAACTCAATAAGTACTGTACATTGCACTTACCAATACATTTTTTGACATAAGTATATAAAGAGACCTAATGTAAAGTGGGACCAAATCACATTTTCAACATTCTCCTGTGTTGACTTTCCAGTGTTGACTGCAGGAACACATCAGCCATAGTAAGTGTGTCTGTTAGTATTAGTGTGTGCATTGACGACTGTGGACCGTATGGAGAGTGCAGATTGCTACGCACGCACAGCTACCTCTACGGCGCATGTGTGTGCAAAGCAGGTAAACAAATGCACAAATACACAAACACACACAAACACACCAACAGCCAGCCATAAACATTAATGGTACTGAGTTGTGGCATTGATTCTTTTTTGTGTTTTGTGTTGATGCTGTTGACAGGTTGGCAGGGATGGGGCTGTACAGATGGAGTGACCGCGCAGTCGTACTCTCGACAGATGACAGCAGCACTCCTCCTCACCCTTAGTAACCTTTTCTTCATCCCGCCCATCGTCGTAGCACTATACAGAGGATACCACATCGAGGCCGCCATTTACTTCTTTACAATGTTTTTCTCCTCGGTGTGTAATCTATTTTGACTATCTATTTTGACTGTCTGTCTCTGTGTCTGTCTGTCTGTCTATCTGTCTGTGTCTGTCTGTCTGTCTGTGTCTATCTGTCTGTGTTTGTCTATCTATCTGTGTCTGCCTATCTGTCTGTCTGTCTATCTGTCTGTGTCTGTCTGTGTCTATCTGTCTGTGTCTATCTATCTGTGTTTGTCTATCTGTCTGTGTCTGCCTATCTATCTGTCTGTCTATCTGTCTGTCTGTCTGTCTATCTATCTGTGTCTGTCTGTCTATCTGTCTGTGTCTATCTGTCTGCCTATCTGTCTGTCTATCTGTCTATCTATGTCTGTCTATCTGTCTGTGTCTGCCTATCTATCTGTGTCTATCTGTCTGTGTCTGTCTATCTATCTGTGTCTGTCTGTCTATCTGTCTGTGTCTATCTGTCTGTGTCTGTCTATCTGTCTATCTATGTCTGTCTATCTGTCTGTGTCTGTCTGTCTATCTGTCTTCCTGTCTGTCTGTCTGTCTGTCTATCTGTCTGCCTGCCTATCTATCTGTCTGTCTATCTGTCTATCTGTCTATCTGTCTGTCTGTCTGTCTGTCTGTCTGTCTATCTATCTGTCTGTTTGTCTATCTGTCTGTCTGCCTATCTGTCTGTCTATCTGTCTGTGTATCTGTCTGCCTATCTGTCTGTCTGTCTATCTGTCTGTCTGTCTGTCTGTCTATCTATCTATCTGTCTGTTTGTCTTTCTGTCTGTTTGTCTTTCTGTCTGTTTGTCTATCTGTCTGTGTCTATCTGTCTGTGTCTACCTATCTGTCTGTCTATCTGTCTGTTTGTCTATCTGTCTGTGTCTGCCTATCTGTCTGTCTGTCTGTGTCTATCTATCTGTGTCTATCTGTCTCTGTCTATCTGTCTGTGTCTATCTGTCTCTGTCTGTCTATCTATGTCTGTCTATCTGTCTGTCTATCTGTCTTCCTGTCTGTCTGTCTGTCTATCTGTCTGCCTGCCTATCTATCTGTCTGTCTATCTGTCTGTGTCTGCCTATCTGTCTGTCTGTCTGTCTGTCTGTCTGTCTGTCTGTCTGTCTGTCTATCTGTCTGTCTATGTCTGTCTATCTGTGGTTGTCTATCTATCTGTGTCTGTGTCTATGTGTCTGTGTCTATGTGTCTATCTGTCTGTGTCTATCTGTCTGTGTCTGTCTATCTATCTGTCTCTATCTGTCTATCTATGTATGTCTGTCTATCTATGTCTGTCTATCTGTCTGTGTCGATCTGTGTGTGTGTGTGTGTGTGTGTGTGTGTGTCGATCTGTCTATTGTTCTATCGTTCTATCTATCGTTCTGTAGTTCCAGAATAAGCATGTAGTCATAATGATTGTGTGTTTTCAGTTTTATCATGCGTGTGACCAGCCCGGAGTGACTGTGATGTGTATCATGGACTATGACACCCTCCAGTTCTGTGATTTCTTGGGATCAGTTGTGTCAGTGTGGGTGACCATTGTATGCATGGCACGGCTTCAGGAGCCAATAAAATATGTAAGTACTATTTTATGTATACCTTTATTTTGATAGATAATAGCCACTATTCTTTTTAGTAATGTGCAATATAATTTGTGACAATGCTATTGGTTTCCTCCCTATTGCATATACAGTGTATACAGTTAGTGTATACCTCTTAATGCATGCTGCTGTTTATAACAATGAAATGTCACACATGTAGGTGCTCTCATGAACGTGTCGAATAGAGCCTGCATCACCTTGTAAACAATGATGAAACTATTGGAATGGGCTTTAAATAGTATAGCGTGCTTAACTAGACCTACCTGTTCTTTAAATATTGTGTTGGTGGATACCAACTTCATGGTTACTCTGAAGCAATACAAACTACAAATATACATTATAATCATGTTATTATAAGAATAAATTGGAAGATTAAAGTCATTGATCATCTGATCAATAAACATAATACACTTTTCAAGAGGTCATATGTTTTCCCCTGTTCGTTAAGAATTCTTGCATAAAAAAAATTGTAAGTTTGTTTTTCATGACAATTTTCACTTTATATTTAGAATGTCAGTAAACACCCTCAGACTATTAAGCCTTTGTTAGAATGAATTTGGATAGAATGTAGGCCATCCATTGTTAATGTTCTCATGCTTCTGATGTCAGATTTCAATCAGTTTCTGAGATTAGTTTCAGTAGATTGTCTTGTTGAACTGGGGAGGAAGTTTTGGTTCTGAAACAGTTTACATATACAGTACAATGAAAAACAATCGTTTTAGAAAACAAGGAAATGTTGATTTGTCATGATACGACCCATTTAACAGGCATATCACCTTAATTAGCAATTAATTATTAAAACTCGCATTGATTGTTCTTATATTGCAGCTATTGTTTATGGCGGGCACTCTTGTCATTTCCATGGCGATGCAGTTGGACCGCAGGGGATTGTGGAACCTTCTAGGTCCTGTCCTTGTTGCTTTGGTCATTATGGTCACTTCCTGGGTGAGCTCGACTATTCCATTACTCCAAAACATGATGTATTTTGTTGATAGTGAATCAGACTATTGTTATAGTATTGTTTTTAATATGTAAAAACACTACCCTAAAATTTTGGGGTCTTTTTTTAAGGAAATGAATACCTTTATTGAGCAGGTATAAATTACATTTATCAAAACTGATCAACCGAGTAAAGATGTTTATAATATTACATAAGATTTCGGTTTCAAATTAATGCTGTTCTTTTAAACTTTCTATTCATCAAAATATCATGAAAAAAGTATGGTTTTCATAAAAATATTCAACTGTGATAATAATAAGGAATGTTTCTTGAGAAACAAATCATATTATAATGGTTTCTGAAGGATCATGTGACACTGAAGACTGGAGTCATGATGCTAAAAATTCAGCTTTGCTTCAAGTCAAGTCATCTTTATTTATATAGCGCTTTTTACAATGCAAATTGTGGCAAAGAAGCTTTACATTAATAAGAAAATGGTGTCATTGTCCAGCTTATTCTATATATTATTGATTCACTCCGTTACAAAGATCAATAGTTATTAGTCTAGTTAATTTAGGTATAGCAGCACTGCAGAAAACAGTGACGTAATCGTCCGGCTCAGCTCAGTTCGCATACAACGGCGCCAATGCAGGCATATCAAAAACACTGCTGAATATCAAGCAAGTGTCCCCAACTTAAGCAAGCCAAAGGCAACAGCGGCAAGGAACCAAAACGCCAACAAATGGAGAAAAAAACCTCGGGAGAAACCAGGCTTAGTCGGGGGGCCAGTTCTCCTCTGGCCAACAGTGAACACTTGTCCGATACCCAGGCAGAGTTACGGGTTATTAAACCGATTTGGAATCGCAACAGTCAAAATATTTAATCTAGTTCCATCTAGTTTAAGATCTTTCACAGGAATACATTTCATTTTAAAATATATTAACGTAGAAAAACGTTAAATTGTAATATTATTTTACAGTATTACTGTTTTACTGTAATTTGATCAAATAAATGCAGCCTTGTTGATCAATACTGAAAAAAAACCCTTCTTTTTGAATGATAATAATATATATATAAAAAAATGAACAGATACATAGTTTATTAATTTAAAAGTTTATTTTAAAAGCTGATTTTAATTGTTACACCCACTTGTGCTTAACATTTTAATAAAAAAAATTCAGCACTTATATGAAGACCGAGTTCTGGAAACGAGCGTAAACAAACAATGCTTGTACTAGCTTAATGCTAATTCCAAAATTGCTGAAGTGTCTCCGCTATCGTTTGCCAGTAGTTATCGTTTTTTCACTCTGTCGTTGTAGTCTCTCGATGAAACATCTCTAAGGCAGGAGTATTGTTGCTCCATAAACCTTTCCTCCATTGCATAATTCCGCCCAGCAGCACCAATACCATCGGATGTGCACTCGTTGTGATGTCGTTTAGCGTCGCAGATGGGGCATCGGTTTTCATCCACTATGACACACTATACGAGATAAACCGATCGATTCTTGCATACTGATGGCCATTGTCATTTATCAGTCGCCACAATATCTTGCGTCAAATCGGGCTGATGTGGTGCAGAGAAAGCTCTCAGTTCACTTGTCACAGCAGTTTTTAAATATTTCCTGTCCTGTTCATTTGTGTTACCCAACAGGTTTATCGAGGTGTGAAACGTCGTCAATGTTACCCTCCATTATGGCGGCGCTGGGTGTTGTTCCTGCTCCCAGGCATTGTATCTGCATTGATTGGAGTGTGTGTTTACGTCTTCGCCCAGACCGACAGCAACTACTACTACACTCATTCCATATGGCATGTCATGGTGGCCACAAGTGTGGTCTTCCTCTTACCACCACGCGAAAAACACGTTCCCCCCTGGGGCTGGACGAACAAAATCTGTAGCTACAGGAGATGTAAAAATGAGAAAGTAGAGCTTTACACCGACACCTAAATACACTAGTATTGATATTTGCACAAACCCTCACGGATTTTCATGTGCGTTATTACAGTTTTACAAATATTAGCTTTATGAAACGCGTCAAGCTTTACGTGAAAGTTTCTCTTCACCGAAACCACTGAACTGCAGGCGTAGCGTTCGTTTATAACTACTTAAAGGGATCGTTTACCAAAAAATGTCATTTCTAAACCCATAAACCAAATCAATGGAACACAACAGGAGATTTTTGCGAGACCACATCAGCCAAGTGAAGATTATCTGTGAATAACAACTTATTTTGTTTCTCACTCAAAGTTATTGTATAGGCTTCCAAGAAGGCTTGGAATAGAGCGTCATATAGAGTCATGTAGAATACTTATACGGTGCTTTTTTTGGCATATGAACTTTTCTTTTTGTGAATGGAAAAAAAAAATACTGCATACATGACTTGAGGGTGAGTAAATAATACCATAATTTAAAATTTTGAATATAAACATAATGCTTTTACACACAACAATGTCAATAATTAATGATATGACAAAAAAATGAATGATATTATCAAACTTGAAGGTCCTTTCACCCTGAATTCTCCATTAAGCACTTTTGTGAGGTTTAGTATATATATATATATATATATGTATAAGAATCATTTTATTGGATTGCGCGAGTTACTTAAACTTCAATTTTTTGTACAAAAAATTGTTATATTGTCTCTCTATAACTCTTTTAAGAAAACACACTTTATAGATTTCTAGGTATATTCAGCACTTTCATTTTCATTTGATTTATGAGTAGCCCCATGATGAATCTGCACCCACAGAAATACTTTTTTCTCTAAGTGATGACAGATTTGACATTTTAGGGGGAAATATTCCACTAAATAACACGTTTTACTTCAGTTAAATCTGATTCGCAGAATTCCAGAGATTTTCTTTCAAAACCAGCATAGAAAACTAGGAGGAAAACCCTGCAGATTCTGTCTGGTCCTAGTTCTGATGGTCCAGGTCATGTTGGGCCATTGTCATTACTACAAAGAAGCGTTGTCTGTGTCTCAGAGCTTGTGTTTGCTTACCTACACTGGAGAACCGGTACAGTACACAATTATTTATACCACTATCAGGAATGTACAAGAAAATACCTCCTTTTTTCTTCCCTAAAAGCCTTGATATTTTTTCCTGAGACATTGCTCTTACTTTTCCAAGGGGAAGAACATTTTACACTCACTTAAAATTGTGCTTGCTTGAGTCGGTATGTAAAACGGCTTGCTGTGTGCTAGTATGAATCGCTGCAGTACAGATGTGTGTTTGTAATAAGAATCTGACATACTGATGACCTGACGTGTTTAAGATAAACCCCTGTATTGGTCAAGGGATTCTATTGATATGCATTCTACTGTACTTTTGATCCTCGGGCCGTTTTAAACTTGAAAAGGCATCTTTGGATGATATTTTTGAGGTTTAAATTCGCATTGCAACCTTTACAAATTTACATTGTCCTTTAAAACTCTTGTAAACCAGTCTCCTGTTTTTCCATTGATTTGTAACAGGAAGTTGGTTCACCTATTGTTTTTCCAGAGGTCAAGTGTTAAGTTAGGGTTGGTGAATGTGATGTTTTACAATTTTTTATATACATTTTATATTGGAATTGCAAATGATATTAAAAAATATGAGTCTAACTAGTTTCATTTATAAAAAGAATCATTTATAAAATCTGTGAATGCCCCAAATTTCTACTTCTTTCTTATGGGAATTACTTTTGAGATTGATTATCGTGACAGTCCTTGTTCTTGTTTGTGTCTAATGGTATGCCTTGTATATTGCACAAATATGCACTTATATTTGGGGGCGAGAATGAAGCAGTGCAATCGCAGATGATATGTTTATGAACGTACATGTTCAAATTTCTTTGTTGTTGTTTTTGAGTCATTTTTTTTTTATTCGTGATCTTGATTGCTTCCTCCTTTTTTCTTAAAATATTCTGTAATCTATATGCCAATAAATGAAGAAATAATTGAATGATTATTTAAAGCTGGCTCTTTTTTTCTCTTTTCACAAACCGCTTTTTTAGAGCAATGCTTAGTATGAAACTTTAAACTTAAGGGTAGGTCACTTGAACTTAGTTTAACATCAAATTGGCTAATGCTTCGGAATTAAAATAAAGTAGATATTGACATTGATAATTGGGGTCGGTATTTATATATGTATTTTTATATATATATATACACACACACACATGCATACATATATATATATATATATATATGTATGTGTGTGTGTATATGTATATATGTATACACATACATATTATATATATACATACATACATATATAAATATATTACATTTTTTTTTTTTTTTTTTTTTTAAAGAAACACTTTTATACAGCAAGCATTTATAATGCTAGATTTGGATATGTTGACCTGTACCTACTGACAAATTTATTTCCTCTGTTATTTACTAGAAACAGAGCCCTTATAATACATTCATTATGATTTACTGTACATTTACAAATTTACAAGAGATGTAGGCTACTAGATTTACTCTGTCCCTTCATATTCCTGCAAGTATTCAAGCACTTTCATAGTATATGATGTAAATAAACTGTGACAAAAGTAAATTCGCTGAAAGGAAAATCTTTATATCAAACAAATACATTAAAAACATGACAAATATGTGAAAAAAGCAAGTTCCACTTAACACACTGAGTTTGTGAATATGTCTGATGACATTGCTACATAAATCATAAATTGTATCTTTGAAATTCATGAAAAGTTGTAGTTCTATGATAGAGAAAAGTGAATCAAGCATTCTTTTTAAATAATAACCTTTAGCTATTGCTACTGTTTAGCTAATATCTGTTTTGCAGAGCACAACCAAAGACGATTCGGACTGTGTTAGGTAACATCAGGTAGCACTCACACGCAAAAAGTGTTTTACATAGCTGTAAATGTGTGCATGTTTAAAGTCGGGATGCAGTTCCGGAATTGCTTTTGACAGTGTTTGAGTTCTTCCCATCATCCTCTGGGGTTTGTGTGGCGAGAGCAGGTGATGGGCTGGAGTGACGCTGACGGCGCATGAACGGGAACACACTGGACGTGCACACAGAAACACACTGATGAGACTTTGCAGGCTGATCAGTTAGGTATAATGCATCTTTTTGCGCTTTTACCTTTTCTTGGTTTCCTGTGGTACTATGGCTCTGGCTAATAAGTTCTTGTAGAGTTCCGATTTAAGATAACGAGGGTACGAATCCTACAAAGACACAAATTATATCTAATAAACATGGGTAAGAATATTCAAATCTTTTCACAGCATAAAGGCCTTGTTTACACTATTAACATCCTTCTGGATGATCCAATCACAGCTGACCCGTTTCCATTTACACCTTATCAATAACTTGGAAGTTTTGTTCATTCAAAAATTTGTTGGAATACAGTTTTTTCTATATTTTTTCATTAAATAAATGCAGCCTTGGTGACTGTTTTCAAAAAACAATCTGAAACAATCCGAATCTGAAGTCTGACTCTGGTTTAGTTTTATGAGAGGTTTATTATTGGCACGTTTTGCATTTGATGAAACAACTTGAACGTTATACCTTTTTCATAAGGAAGTAAATGTGCATTTGCGCATCATCCAAGACAAAGCGATGAGGGCGCTTGAGTCCTTCCAGGGTTTTTTCCATGGTCTTGCTGTCGATATTCACCCAGCGAGTTGCACCAGGAGCCAGAAACTGCCTGATAGATTATAATGAAGATCAGTTATAAAGTTCAGCAAAACTATCACATGAAAAAGAGACAAACTAGAGGTGATGAAAGACTTTCATTCATATACTTGAGCACAGATTTTAATAAACAAAGGTTAAGATGTATGCTTAAGGTCAGTGTGAAAAGTATTTTAAAGATTTAATAAACTTAATTTAATCATGACAACTCTCAGAATAGTTTTAGCATGTTATTGAATAGCAATGTTAATGTATTTGGTCTTGGCGGACTAGATAAACAGACACACTGCTGTGAGCATGTAAGTATGGAAGCTTGTTCCCGCCATGGAATAAAACAATTTTAAAAAGATAATTGTGACTTTTAATCTCACAATTCTGACTTTTTTTTCTCGCAACTGTGATTTAAATCTCGCAATTCTGACTTTTTTCTCAGAATTGCGCGATATAAAGTCACAATTGCGAGATATTAAGTTGCAATTGCAAAAAAAAGTAAAAACTGAGAATTTATATCCCGCAATTCTGATTTCATATCTCACAATTCTGACTTTTTTTTCTCGCAACTGCAATTTACATCTCGCAATTCTGACTTTTTTTCTCAGAATTGTGAGATAATAGGAAAATTGCAAAAAGGAATTGCAAGATATTCCGACTTTACAACACACAATTGTGACTTTACATCAAGCAAAAAAGTCAGAATCATGAGAGAAAAAGTCAAAAGATCTAGGCAGGTGGAGCTGGGGAGGTGGAGGGTTTCAGAGCAACTCTGAAGCAGCACACTGCAGGACTAGTTTACAACAAACAATGAACCAGATTATTTAAATGTTATGCAAGGAATATCAATGGCTGCTGGATCAGCAGAGGCTAATCAGCTTGTGTCATGTGGTAGTTGATTGCGGATTTCAGGACCTATCAGCCTGTGCCCCCTAGAGTTTCATGACTAAACTAGGTATTTCTTTAAAATTTGCATTTAAAAGAACTACACTACGCATAATCCTGAAAAAATTGCAATATGATTGCATCAAAATCATAAATAGAGAAAATTTTATAAATATTACAATTTAAAATAACTGTTTTCTATTTTAATACATTTTAATATATATATTTTAATACATATATTTAACATTTTTTCAGGATTCTTTGATGACATTAACATTTATAAAATACATTATAAATGTCTGGATACTGTCGTTAAGGTCATACTTGTAAACCTCGTTCACTTTCTCTGGAATTTTTGAGGTCTCTCCATGACGAACGTCTTCACAGGCCTGCCAGAAACACAAGTTCTCCGCTGATAGCAAGAGAGAAACCAAACACCAAGAAAAGACGACAAAAGAAGATGATGAGAGGGGAGGATGAGAAAGGGAATGGGGGAAAGAGAAACATGAAAAGTTCTTACATTATTCATTTCTACAGGGTGTGCAGCAGGATAAAAATGGAATCTATTAAAGCTCCAAAAGTACAGAAGGGGAACGACAGTTTTGGGACGCTATTCAGAACTGGGTTGAAATAAAAGATGTTTATATAAAGAGGGATTCAAAACTAAAAATCAGAAAGAATACCACCCTAATACTAATACTAATAATACGTTTTGGGACCAATACCATGGTAAATACCATGTATACATATAGTTTATAACTCAGTACTAGAGACCTGCTGACATTGTGTTAGTACAAATAATATCCATAACCATATAACATTTTGTTTAAGTGTGTCCGATATACATAACTGGTTTTTAACTACTGTTTTTATTTAACTTCGGCTTTTTGAAAAACAGTTACTAAATTATTCATCAATAATCAAGTTGGAAGTAGGCTTTAAATGGCTAGTATTGTGCATAAGCTACAAAGATTTAATCCAACCTGTATAATTGGGGGGGGGGGGGGGGGGACTCATTAATGGCTCTTTTAAGTACTATAACTAAAAAATTAAAGAATAATATAATATACATCCAACATCTGACCATTCGTACAATGTTTGGTTTCAACTTTTTTGAAAGAAATTAATACTTCTATTCAGCAAGGGTGCATTAAATTGATCAAAAAATGACAGTGAAGACATTTCTAATATTATAAAATATTTCTATTTCAAATAAATTCTGTTTTTAACTTTCTAAAAAACCCGAAAAACGCAATACATCAATATTAAGCAGCACAACTGTTTTCAACATTGATAATAATAATACTATATGTTTTAGAAAAATCAGCATATTAGCATGATTTCTGAAGGATCATGTGACACTAAAAGAATCACAGGAATACATTACATTTTAAAATATATTAAAATGAAAAAAATTCTTATTTTAAAATGCAATAATATTTCACAATATTACTCTTTTTAAGGTATTTTTGATCAAAGTTTGAACTAATTCTTATATACTTACACTAGTATATAGAATTAGAATTTAGTTCTAAATTTTATCTTTAGTTTTAACTTTTGACCTGTGGAGGGCAGTAATACACTTAGCAGCGTCTACACTGTTAGAGCTCTTCAAGAAGAAGAAGAAGAAGAAGAAGAAGAGAGCTAGTGCAAGATGAGCATTTGTGTTTATAAAGCATATACATTTTTATTTATTTCGTTTTTTTGAAAATGACAACGTTTCGCAAGATAAGAATCTTACTCTTCGGCTGGGATCATGTAGAGCCCTTGGAAGCTGCATTGAAACTGCAATTTGGACCTTCAACCCATTGAACCCTGTTGAAGTCCACTATATGGACAAAAATTTTGGAATGTTTCCTTAAAAACCTTAATTTATTTTCCACTGAAGAAAGACATGAAAATCTTGGAAAATCTGGGGTGAGTAAACTATCAGGACATTTTAATTTGAAAGTGAACTAATGCTTTAAGTACAAAATATTGATCTAACCGATTATTGGTCAATATTTATTCATTATATGGCACACTATATATCCATGCACTGTGGTATTACCATCTGATGCTTTATCAATGCCATGGTATCAGCACAGTACATGTGCACGTGTGTGTTTACCACTGAATTCTTTCTCCAAATAAACGAGGAGCTCTTTTCTTCCCATTGGGTCGTTCAGCAGCTCCATGAAGCTAAAGCTCCAGCGCTCCACACGCAGTTTAGTCGGCACAGCAACTCTGTTTCAGGAAAACAGTTATACAGCGCAATTACTGATTTAAGACAATGTTATACTTTAAGAGTTTAATGAACGTTAAAATGGCTATTCATGTGTGTCAATGTGACTTACGTTTCAGAGTTCATGTTCCAAAACATGGCATCATCTGTGATCCAGGGGTTGCTGGGAAGGCATCCTTGCATTATGGGGTCATGGGGTTGGTACTGCTCACAGTACTTCACATAACTGCACACACACACACACACACACACACACACACACACACACACACACATGTAAGCCCTCACAAAGGGTTATAGTAAGAGTTCTTTCTATGTAAAAGATACTTTGAGGACAGTCCATTAGCTGTAGCCTGGAGATTGAGGCTATGGCAGAGTGAAGACACAAACACACACACACACACACATTCAGTACCTCTCAAGGCAAATTGAGGACTTGACACGATTTCTCCCCAGACTTATCCTGTTATGTTCAATCTAAAGCCATTTAACATACAAACACAAAAACATGATGGGATGTAAATTTAGATACATTTTCTTTACAGTATGTGGTGTATAAGTAAGGGATAATGCACAGTCAATTGGAATTATAGAAAAATAAACCCAGACATGGAGGTCAGTGCCATGAAATGAATCTTTACGGTCCTTAACCATTTGGAGTCTATTAACAATGATCAAAAATACAGTTTAAGGGTCATTAAAATAAATTTCTACAGTGAAACAATCAGAATCAACTATTCCAGACAACTGTGTATTAATATTAAATACACTGGAAGTTTTTACAAAGAATTATTATTTTTATTATTATTATTGATATAATAATTATATTTGTTACAATTATCTGTTTGTAGTTTCATTGAGCTTCTTTACTCTTATTTGTTTGATCATCACCTTAATTATCGGCATTTAGTTCAGTTCTTCATCCGATCTGGTCTTATTTAAGTTGGTTGTTCTGTTCGTGTCTAGAAGAAAGTTATCGTGAGAGTGTTTTTTTTTTTTTTTTTTTAAGTTTAAATCCAGCTTAAATCCAGCCTGTTATTTAACTCTGCTGCAACCATATGTGACAATATTATTATATTTTCATATTAGAAAAAACCGGAATTTATGATTTTATGGTTATATGTATGTACTGGGGTCAGTAGGAATTTTTAAAAATGTTTTAAGAAAACTCTTCTGCTCACCAAGGCTTCATTTATTTGATCAAAAATACAGCAAAACAGTAATATTGTAAAATATTACAATTTAATGACTGTTGATGACAACTGTTGTTTTCTATGTTAATATATTTTAACATGTAATTTATTCCTGTGAAGAAAAGGCTGAATTTTCAGCACCATTTCGCCAGTCTTCAGAGTCACATGACCCTTCATAAATCATTCTAATATGCTGAATTGGTGCTCAAGAAACATTTATTATTATTATCAATGTTGAATGTCTTTGATGAATAGAAAGTTAAAAAGAATAGTATTTATCTGATTTTTTTTGAAGAGTCTTTACTGTCACTCTTGCCGTTTTTACTGAATAAAAATATTAATTTATTTTAAAAATAATGCATTTATAATTCATTATATAAATATTTTATAATATATTACTTATATAATATAATGTATAATTTGATATAAATAATTTCTAAATTATATTTATTCATAAGACAGACGCTTTTCAAATGACTTACCTCTTTTTTGTAGAATTCTGCATTCTTTTCTGAAATTGACAAAATTACAAATATATCAATTAGGTTTCCTCAAAAGTTGCTATTAAATAAACTAAACTAAATCTGCACAGTCAATGAACTCTATGATCTTTCAATGAAATGAAATGACAGCAGGAAATGAGGCAGTGTTTTAGAGATTACTTACTTGAACAAGGATGCATGATATAAAAAACAGAAATAAAGAGAAACAAGCTGTAGATGATGCTTGAACATGAATGTTTGTTCATATAACTTGCTCTCTGTGTGTGTATGTGAATTGTGTTCGTGTGGATGTTAGTTGTGTTGTGGTGATCAGTTCACTGACCAGTTGCACTCGTGTGTTCATAGTTCTTCTCTCCGGTCCGTGATCTATAATATCCAGCATCCCCAGCTGAAAAATGTTGTCATAAAGAGATATACAGGGTCAATGACAAACTAATCATGTTTAAGAACAAATCCATGTGGCAAATCCTTGATCTCATGTTGGTATCATAAAAAACAAATATAAAAACTGGACAAATATTTTTCACAAAAGCTTTTACTCTAAGATATCAATTAGTGTAACAAAGTAAAAAAAGACACACAATTCACAATTCTGACTTTTTTCTTGCTGTTGTGAGTTCATATCTCACAATTCTGAGAAAAAAAGTCAGAATTGTGCATTATAAATTGTGAGTAATAAATTCACAATTTCAAAAAAAGACAGCATTGTCAGATTTTTTTTTTTTTTAATTATTTTTTTATTCTAAGCTTCCAGAGAGGATAGTTACACAATATTTTTATTTTATCCCTCTGAATAAATGATTAAAACTCATAAATTAAAATGTGCATCACAGAATAGATGTCAGTCAGTCCATAGAATTAAAAAAAAAAAAAAATAGATATAGATAAAAATATTAATAATGTGAGCCTTGATTTTCCAGGCTTTTTAACTAACCCAAATCCTAGTAATGTCTGCCAGGTGGAATTACAACATTTACACACACACACACACACACACACAAACACACACACATAGTGACATTATAGGAATGAAATGGTCTCTAAATCCATCCCAGATTAAATCATCATCGTCAAAATGCCCTTGTGCAGGATAGCAAGAGAAACTCTCTCTCTCTCTCTCTCTCACTCACACACACACACACACACACACACACACACACACACAGACAGTGTACACTAGTGGCCAGACTCAAACACACAGACACACATACACTAAAACACACATAGTCACTTAGTAATAGAATATCCTCTTAAGCGCTCAGCCAAAAGATGGAACCATTAGAGATATACCAGCACACACACACACACTCAGAGTTTTCATGTCTTAATGGGACATTCTGTAGACATAATGATTTTTATACTTTACTTTATACTTTAACTGTATATTCTATCACCCTACAACTAAACCTACCCTTCACAGAAAACTTTCTGCATTTTTATATTTTCAAAGAGCATCACTTAGTGTGATTTTAGAAGCTGTTTTCCTCATGAGGACCAAAAAATGTCCACACAAGCTCAAAAATTACTGGTATTACCAGCTTTGTGGGGACATTTTGTTCCTATAACGTAGGGTTTGCCATGACCACAAACAAACACACATCACACAGCCCTTAATACTCTCTTTCCGGTTCATGCTCCATACAACTATTTCATCCACTCAGCACTTAAGCTCATGTTAAGCAATGCTCATATCTTCTGCACTCATGTGTGGGTGTATTTTGAAGGCACCAATGTGTTCCACTCTATTTCTTCTTTTCTTCTGCTAGTATCTGCCCTCCCTTCCTCTTGTTCCCCTTCCCCCTTTTTCCTCTGCTTTGCGATGCTTTTAACTGACTGGCTGAATATTTCATAAGCAGAAGCTGGATACAGATATGAGGGCACATGCTAGACGGGCACAGATTCTGTCGCATGCTTTCTGTCATGCTTTGAATTTCTGTTTTTCGATCTAAAAGTCTTGGATAAAACTTTATTTTTTGAAGGATCAAGTAAAGTAATTAAATTTACCCCCAATAATATTGTATGTGAGATACTTTTTCAGATAAGAAGAATGCTACTTTATTTAATTTATGTACTAACACAAGCATGTTGTGAGTTTACAGTGTTCAGTACTTACAGGAGGTTTGTTCACTAGCCAGAAGGCTTGTTCCTGACACTCAAGCACTATACGATCTGCTTTCCGACGCTGTTTTGATGCCCTTAACACAAAAAATAAAACATAACATAACAAGGCCAACAGTAACCGTGGAATAACAAAACATTTGCTCTGGACAAAAACCTTCAGAAAAGCTTTTCTAATCAAAAAGAACATGATTAATATTTATTAGAGCATAAAATGTGAGTTTAAAACATTTACAGCCCCATAAGTTATTTATATTTTATGAGGAATTGCTTAAATTGTGAAGCAGCTTTGATGCAGCCAATACTGCAGTTACCATGTTAGATTTTTTTATTACAAATGATTTAATTATCAATCTATTTAATATTTACTATTCATTAAGATTTTTTAATGTTTTTGATAGAAGGCTGCATTTATTTGATTAAAATATAGTAAAACAATAATATTGTGAAATATTATTGATATTTATAATAGCTGTTTTGTATTTTAACACATTATATTTATCTAATGGCAAAGCTGAACTTTCAGTACCATTACTGCAGTTTTCAGTGTCACATGATCCTTCAGAAATCATTCTAATATACTGATTTGCTGCTACATTTCTTATTATTGTCAATATTAAAAACAGTTGTGCTGATTCATTTTTTATCAAATGAATGCATGTTTGTGGAATAAAAGCATTAATTTCTTTTAAAATTAAAGTAAAAAGTGAACCAAAATTTAAAATAAATGTGGAATAGAGGCTTAAATGTAACAGGTTGAAGGAAACACAAAGTGTGTGTGTGTGTGTGTGTGTGTGTGGATGCTTTTGTGCTGGAAAAAGAATTGTTACCTGAGCTGCTCTCTTGCCTGCATCACAACAAAGTCCCAGGTGTGGTTGATGCGTTTATGTAAAGCATTATAGCACTCCTAACAAAGACAGAGATTGAGAAATGAACAACAGATCGCTCCATGGGTTCATGACTACATTGTCCAATCTTCTTACTTAATGGCATGATTGGGGTTTGACCAACATACCTTTTCATACTCAATTAGTTCTCCTTGTTTTCGGATATTTTTCTTGGCCAAGTAGATTGCTAGAACACATACAAATAATATATTTAGAGAATATCTTCTTTTGTATTCCATGATATAAAGAAATGCATTTCTGTCATGACAACTCTCAGAGTGTTTGGTACAGTAATTGGTATGACAATGTTAATATGCTTGGCCCTGGTGGAATCGATCTGCTACACTGCAGTTGCTGTTATTGCTGCTGCTGCAGATCAAGTACAGGAGTTGCTACTGTCAATACATATACAACATGAGGCTGTGAGCAAGTAAAACATGCTGCCGCTGTACAATAAGGCATATATGAATTACCCATAACATATCTCTACAGGTGGAGCTGGGGAAGGTGGAGGGTTTATGAAAGCGCTCTGCAAACTGCTACAACAGACGCTGACCAAGTATTTGAAAGTTGAGCAGCAAGCTCATTGGCTACTGATACAACAGGAACCAATCAGTTGTGTGCAATACAGACAAAGCTGATTGAGTTAAGGACCTATCAGCCTGTGCCACCTAGAGTTTCATGACCGAGCTTTGTATATGAGGGTAACTAAATGATGACAGACTTTTCATTTCACGTGAACTGTGTCCATTGTGAAGTTAGATCTCACCATAGTCCAGTTCTGAACCAGGCCAGCGTGTTGACATCCAGTAGTACGGAGTCTGATAATGACAGATGTTAACTGAGATGTGTTGTTTTTGAATATGGAAATTTAACAAATGCTCATACAGCATTAGATTTGTAAATCAATATTGTGTAAGTGGATGCATGTGTGTGTGTGTGTATATATATAAAAATATACCTGAAAGCGATATGGTGAATCATCAGCTTTCAGAATAAGGTTTCTGGGCTCTTTTAAAGGGTAAATGTATCCATACTTCACAAAAAGGTGTCCAATGTGCAATGCCTCTAAATAAAAATGAGAAAAAAAAGCAAACATTCATATAATATATACTCACACAACATGAATATGTAAATCAAGTGAATATTTAATAAGCTAAAGACCAGCTTACATTTTTGCATTTGACAGATGCTTTTATCCAAAGCATCTTACACTGCATTTAAGTAGTTTTTTTTAGTTCATCTGAGATTCAAAACCATCATTTTAGCATTGCCAACACCATACTCTACTGTTTGAGCTACATGAACAGCTTAAATCAGCTAGAATATAGCTAGTTATTTCCCTAACACTCAATTAAAGGGGATCTATTATGCCTCTTTTCACAAGTCTCTGGTGTCCCCAGAATGTGTCTGTGAAGTTTCAGCTCAAAATACCCCACAGATCATTTGTCAAATTTGCCCCAATTTGGGTGTGAGGAAAAAGATGCCATTTTGTCTGTGTCCCTTTAAATGCAAATGAGCTGCTACTCAGAGGGCGGAGCTTTAACAGCTTGCTCAACAACAACAAAGCTGGAGAATCTCACGCAGACAAAATGACGATCATCAGTAACCGTTTCAGCCTTACAATGTTCAAACCGGAGTCTGACACTGATGGAGAGACTCAGGAATAAATTACAATTTTTTGAATGAAATGGGACGTTTCTGAATGGTTAGTGGATAAATTTATGTCGTTTTTTTGATTCAACTCATCGATTAGCATGAGCCGTCATGTTAATATTTTGTGCAAAACCAGCATTGAATTGACCCTTGTTTGCGAATCAGTCCAACAACATTCTACTTTGCGTGATTTGCCATGGCGTTAGAACTGGTACACCGTTGTCGGTTGCGAAAACAAAATAGTGGCGCCATGGGTGGAAATGTGCTGGTTAAAATAAGATCCACTTTCTACGTCACAAGGGGAGCGAAATCTGAGTGGCTCATTTTTTCACATGCTTGCAGAGAATGGCTTACCAAAACAAAGTTCTAGATTGTCCTTTTTCACGTTTTCTGGGTTGGTAGATGCACCGGGGACCCGATTATATGACTTAAACATGTAAAATTTTCATGACATGTCTCCTTCATTAAACAAATCCCACAAATAACTTCTGGGTAAAATATAAACTAAAATAGTGGCTGACATTATAAATTTCAATCTAACTATTGCCTACACAAGTTGTTCCCTCATTGCAGTGCACAGATCTGCCAAACTCTCCGGGGTCTTGTTTATTGCAGACACAGCTGTGTGCAGCTCTAGTTTATTAGGGCTTTCTGAGCTGAGCCTGTTCACTGAGTGTGTGACATTTGTGCATTTATTATTAAAAATCCTGCACACACCTCAGCTCAGAATACATAAAATCGGACTTTAATGTGCCAACGCTACTTTAATAAGCAATTTAGCTCCCCGAGGGTTGTGTGTGGTGCGTGTATGCTTTGAAATCCCTCAGGACTGAACATGGAGAATAATGCCATCTCCAGAGGGAGGAGACACACACAGGTGACTGGAAACCTCAAAGAAATACACCACAGCAGAAAGCATGGAACTAATTACACACACAGGCTCTGACATGCGCCTTACAAGTGTTACAAGGCAACTTATGAGAATTCATTTTTTTTTTAAATGTATGTACTTATTCACACAGTGATATAATGGCTTATCACATTTTCATATATATAATCCTTGATTGTCATTGTTGCAATAAAGTCCAAAGCTATATTTTGAAGACAAAGAATCTAAATATTGTTAAAATAAGTTATGATAATATCCTACCTTCATCAGAGATAGAAAACTTCTTAATCAGCCATTCAACAATGTCTGCACCTGTATAAAATTAAAGAGGACTGTTGTCAATATAAACACATAGGTGATTCTATGATTGCAGGTACATTTGGTGTCCAAAGTCATTATTATTTCTTCAAATGGTTATATTTTTAATTATTTTAATACTTTGTTACTCATTGTCATGGATCACAATATGTTACAGGCCATAACAATATAAAATTTTCTGTAAAAAGTGTCTTATATAGTTGAAAATCATAATTTCTTATTGTCGATTTAGTCAGTGCTGACTCTGTTACCGAATTCTGCTACCATCTATCTATCTATCTATCTATCTATCTATCTATCTATCTATCTATCTATCTATCTATCTATCTATCTATCTATCTATCATTCTATCTATCTATCCATCTATCTATCTATCTATCTATCTATCTATCTATCTATCTATCTATCTATCTATCTATCTATCTATCTATTGTTCTATCTATCTATCTATCGTTCTATCTATCATTCTATCTATCTATATATCTATCTATCTATCTATCTATCTATCTGCAGAAATGGCCATAAGCAATAAGCAGGACCAAGTTCATTAATATTAATATTCATATGCAGACAGCAGGAAGTCCCCATCACAAGCTTGGATAGAATGCGCATTTATGTTTTGTTTTTCAATGAACTACTGTTATATAAAGCAGTTATATAAACAGGCTGAAGTTTTGATTAAGTGTCGCCTTTGATTAAGTGACTTTGACTTGTTTGTTTCTTTGATTTGCCAAAGAAAGCCATTTGTTCATTTACACATAGCCCGGTGTCCTCTGAGAGACCGGTGAAGGCACAAAACATGCACTGTTAGACTAATTAATAGCAAGAAAAATGAGCGCAGAGACCGAAAGCACACACAGGAGTCTAATTTCACTGCGCAAGCTTCTATTGATTCACTGTGCTCATGCGCACTCAAAGACTTTCCGAGATATGCATGGATACTTAGCTGTTAAATGCGCACTATTTCCAAAATAATAATCAGAAACTACTCTAGTTGTGTCTCAGCTGTCTCTCTAATCGTGCCATAACATGTCACAGGCTGGAAAATAAGCGGAACAGTCATGTCATGGGATTATCAAGTGAGAGAGAGTGAAGCTTGAAGTTTGATGCAGTCATGGAGAGAGAGAGAGAGAGAGAGAGACTCACCAGTCATGGCGTGTGGTATGACCGTAATAAGGAGACGCTGGTTGCGCAACTTGATGCCCATATCAGGGTCCTGCATGGATATAATCATGCGCTCCATCTGTTCGTTGGTTCACAGTTAATATTAGTAACTTAATAAAACAAAATTTATCACACCGCATAACAATTTGTGAACTGTACAAAAGCTAAAATGTGATTAAAATAGTGAAATCCTATGACAAGATACACATTACCTTATAAATAAATAAATCTATTCATGCATTTAATAAAGAGAAGCACACCTAAATAAATATTAACTTTATTATTATAGTACATTTTCATTATGTAAAAAATTCATAAAATTATTTTTGGTGATTTAATGCTAAAACAGCAACTAATAATAATAATAATAAATCAAATAAATATACTGTAATAAGAGAAATTAATTGTTTTCTAATTTTGTTGTTATGTAAATCAGTTATATAAGTATCCTAAGAAAACCGAACAACTATGCAAATGCATGAACAGAACATTTCCTGTAAACAAACTTTAGTTTTGTCTCTTTGGACTTTGGAATTTCCAGTTATGAGAGGAAAAGTTCCTCACACAGCCCATGGTGATTTACAGGCAACAGCTGCAGCATTTTGAGGCTCGGCTCTTCTGCCAGAAGACGGTCTCAGAGTCTGACTGGAGGAGCTGAATGAAAATATAGTTTTAGGGTCTTACCTTGGTCAAACAGGGCATTTGCTGTCGCTGCACTCCATCCTGACTGAGTGTGTTGATGGTCATGTTGACGGCTGCTCGTTTGCTCTGGATGTGAAGTTGAAGAGAACTGGGTGATGCTGATGCTGGAGAGTCTGCTGTCCCGTCAGAGGAGAGAGGCGATGGGGTGGCGCTACTTTGGACGACATGTGTCATTATCAGATGTAAAATAGCGCCTCCTGATGGTGACGGATTCAAATGGCAGAAAATCCGTTCCCAAAAACGATTTTTAAAATGTTCTTCACAATAAGAAAAAAAGGGTTCTTTTAAGAATTGTTCACTGAAAGGTGGAGGAAATTGGTTCCACTGCGAAAACACACTTTGAAACCTTCATTTTTGACAATAACATAAACACATATAACCCTTTCCCGCCCAAACATAAATGCACAGTATATTCAAAGTGCTTATTTTAGGTGCTGTTATTGGTCAGAATATGTTATTAAAATAAAACAATAAATAAAAATATTTTATACAGACATTTCAACTAGTTATTTCTCATTTTCATTTAGTTTAACTTGATGTACTAAAATAACTAAAACTAAGAATGAATAATGATAGCCAGAGGTAACTAAATATTATATACTGTACATCATAAGTATGTCATGGCTTCAAATAGACTCTTAAATCTTGATTAAAAATGTCTGAATTAGATAAAGTATCCAAACAAAAGGCTTCTGAAAACAAATGTTTCAGTTTAAATACTTCCCGTACGCCGTATAACAACTCCAATACGCAGGTGGCGCTGTTCAGCCGCACTTCTCTTTAGTTAACCAAGTCTGCAGTGTCCTGTACGGGATTCCGTAGTTATTTTGTCATGAACGATTTTTATGCGGGATATGCATTTGCTTATTGAGAGAAGCTAATGTAACGAGTCTAATTATTAACCCAGGTAAGCGTGATTTAACTATGAATATCTATGTAGTTTGAACCGAGGAGACATTTAAAATGTTAAGCAACTGCCTATGCAGCAGTCGCGCTGTGTAAACAAGCTTCGCTTTGGACAATGTGTGTTTTACCATAGAGAATAACCTCTTAAAACAGTTTCCTATTAATCTATTGAAATACGATCAAATCAGTTTGGTGTTCAACACATAGATTCGATTCAGAGCTGCTCTTTTTAACTTGGTTTTCACTCAACTTGCAACAATATAGTGTTACAGCTGTACAGTGACAGTAAAAGACGCTACTTTTGTACATTCTCTGGGAGTATTATATCCAAAATTCATGATATGTTACTTTTACTTTATTAAAAATTCACCATGAAACTAAAATGGACAATTATTGTGTTATTTTATAGAACATTGCCATATTTATTATTATTAAATGTTCATTATTTTTCTAAACTAATATATTTTTTATCAAAATAATCTACCCTGCGACTTGCAGCCTCATCTCTTATCTGATGACGTGTTTACTGGCGTGAGGGTGGGGCAGCCTGTCACTCACATGACATCACAGCAACCATCCGATCAGTGGACAAAATCAAGTCCAGCCCCAAATTTTTTTTTTTCCCTTCTTTGAGGAAAACCCGGATATGTATGGGTAGTTGTGGCCTAGTGGTGAGGGAGTCTTGTAATCAGAAGGTTGCTGGTTCGATTCCCAAGCCAGCAGGAATTGAAAGTGGGGATTGTGAATAAACAGCACTCTCTCCACCTTCGATACCATGACTAAAGTGCCCTTGAGCAAGACACCTAACCCCTAATTGCTCCCCTTGTAATTCGCTTTGGATAAAAGCGTCTGCTAAATGATGAAAAAAAAAAAAAAAAAATGTATCACTTTAGGGAACAAAAAACCTTTGCAAGTTCCATTTCATTCACACGTGATGCAAGTACATGATGTATTCAT
The DNA here is from genome assembly GCA_037194245.1 of Opsariichthys bidens. Lineage (NCBI taxonomy): Eukaryota > Metazoa > Chordata > Actinopteri > Cypriniformes > Xenocyprididae > Opsariichthys > Opsariichthys bidens. Next base: position 7,965,944 of record CM074293.1, on the reverse strand, counting down.
GGTAAAAGCGTACTTCATGTCTAGAAATAATGCATACAATGAAATATTTATATTCATCTTATATTGCTGACGTAATAATGTCTTTAATATTTCACATATATACAGTTTGTCAGATGTTTGTATTTGCATTGATAGTGTCGTTTCAGTTCCACAGCAGAGATGAGTGATATTCGACATGCATTGCTGCGGCGTGATCCACTGAGCGCGGCTAAAGAGGTTCTGTATCATCTGGACATCTCACTGGGCAGCGCTCTACAGAGCTCCACGGGCCCCGTGCCTGGATTGGAGAAGAGCACGGTGGAGCTGGTGGAGGAGTTCATCTTTCACGTCCCTAAAGACAGGAACATCCAGCCTAAGGTGAGGAATCGGAGCGACTGTTTTGATTCGGAGAAAACTTGGATAATGGTAATAGCATGGGAGGACCATGTAAATTCCATGCTAAATATGGTGGTCGGATGCATATGAGTGAACGTTGAATGAAAAATGATTCAAGTGAATTGTGTGTTGTGTTTGACACAGAGGATGAGCTGCGTTCAAGAACTGCAGCTGCTGGAGATCATGTGCAGTTACTTTCAAGAGCAGAGCAAAGACGCAATCCGACAGATCATTTTCTCTGCCCTCTTCAGTCTCCAAGGCAACAAGGCTGACGAGAGCCGCATGGCCATGCTCGGGAAGCTAGTTTCAATGGCGATAGCCGTGTGTCGGGTGCCCATACTAGAGTGTGCAGCCACCTGGCTACAGGTGCGTGGTGTGAAATTAGAGCATGCACTTTCGTTAACGTTTGAGTTAATGATTTCTCTAGAACATGTTAACTGAATTGAATGGATAGTTTGTTCAGAATGTCAAGAGCGTTGTTATTTTAGGGTTCGTTTACATAACAACAATGCGCTAAAACTTTAACGTTTTCCTTTGCGTTTTTTGCATACAGACCATAACTTTGTCAAAACGATCACACGGATCTGCGAAAATAAAATCGCTGTATTCTGCTGCCAGGCCAGTAGTTGGCGTTGTCACTTTGTAAAGAAACACTGCGTGTCTATAGACTAAACGTGTAATATGCATGTGCATGATGTTACCGTTATCACAAATTCATGTTTTAGTTGTTTACACAGGAGATGGTAACTGTATCGTTTTCAAAAACTTGCGTTTTGTAACCCAGTTTGCGTTTTCATGCCTCCAAAACGCCATTGTTGTGTAAATGAATGGCCAGAACGTGTATATTTTCTGTTTTTAATTGTAAACGGCCACTTAGAAATATTTGTACTGTTATAGTATTTATTGATATTTTGAATGAGCTTTGATTTTTGTATTTTCATTTTTTTAAGTTTCATTTTGTGTTTTTGTTATTTTTATTATTGTTTGGATTTTAATTTCAGTTTTAGTTTCTAGTAATTTTAGTACTTCAATTTCAATTTTATTTTAGTTTGTTGCCAAGTTAGGATTTCTAGTTTGTTTTTCCATCTAATATTTATATTTTACTTCACCTTTTATTTCAATGAATGAAAACCATACCATTTTTAATTTGTATATAATATAATATTTAATAGTTTTAATTTTATGTTCTTTACCAAATGTAGGCCCGGTTTCACAGAAAGGGTTTAAATTAAACCATGATTAAGCCTGAGTTCAATTAAGACATTTAAGTAATGTCAGTGACATTGTAAGAAATGCCAGTGCAAGTTCTTTCAGTTAAAACAGCTGAAACATACATTTTAGTCTAGGACTAGACTTAAGCCTTGTCTGTGAAATTGGGTGATGGTTTCTTATTTTTTTAGTTTCTTGGGGGTAAAATATGACCTGGATCACATTTCAAGCATTTATTGTGTGTGTGTGTGTGTGTGTTTTAGCGCACACACTCTGCGTGGTGTGTGCGTTTGGCTCAGGTGCTGATGGATGATTACTGCACACTGGTGCCATGTGCCATCTCTACTCTGCACAACATCTGTTCAGCCAGTCCTCGCTTCTGCTGCCAGCTCATCACTGCAATAACCGCACTCTATGACTTCTCCTCAGGTACCAGGTGTCCTTTTTGTTTTAACAACTTGTTTTTTTCTGTCTACTTAATGTAAAATCAAAAATATTACCGTAATATTCAAATATAACACTATAAAACATTTTTTTCTTCCTTCATCTATGATATTGTCACTTGTAGACGAGTTGACTCCACCCCCTGCACTCTTGGAGATGCTGGTTGGTTGGATCACAGAGGATCCCAGACTGCTGCTCCTCACCTTCATCAACACACCCCTCAATTCCAGCCTGCCGTTAGGTTGCCTCGAGATCACGCCTCTTTTGGGTCTGCTCCGCTGGTGTGTGAAAGCGCCTTTAGCCTATCAGAGAGGCCGTAAGTTGGCTTTGACTAATGGCCATGGAGAAAGTGAGAAAGGAACGGCATATGAAGAGCTGTACTCTAAACTGCACCTCAGTGTTCTTCAAGTCTTTCTCATGCTGCAGGTGTTGTATTTCTTTAACTGCTACAGTTTTGTGAGGCTTTGAGGATTCCACTCAGTATTAAAATCTATAATGTATATTTATTTGAACTCCTGCAGGTCCACCTGACAGAACAGAATTTGATTGGGCGGCTAGCTGTGCTTCCGGTGGAGTCTGTTGCGGCGCTAGTAGAGGAAGTCAGTCGGCTCTGTGAGAAGCTCACATCCCTCTCTGCTGCCAATCATATCCAGCTGGCTCTGGATAGGCTGGCACAAGCTCTTCAGGTCGCCATGGCAACAGGAGCCCTTCTGTGTGCCAGAGGTAAGTGATATTTACCTCACAATGGTCTGTTTTTTTTTTTTTTTTTATCTAATAAGAGAGCCATTTCAGTGATGTCATTTCCTGTTACTTCATTTATTCCTCAGAGGACCTGCGGTCTTTGTGCTCCAGACTTCCTCACAACAAGTAAGTCACTGATCACAATTGGGGAGACATTCAGCATTCCATTAGGGATTTCTATAAAATACTGTAAATATTATGGTTGCATTGGGGAAATAATGAAATTATTGAATAATGAATGTGTATGATTATGTATATGTGTATATATATATTTTTTTTAAATGTTCACCAAGGCTTAATTTATTTGATGAAAAAAAAACAGTAAAAACAGTTGTGAAATAATATTACAATCCCAAATAATAAGTTTTGACTGTTTATTTTCAAATTAAATATTGGAAATTTATATTTGAATACAATAATTTATCATATAATTATCATTATATTTATCATTTTATTTAATAAAAATGATTTAAAATATATTTTTAAATGAAATGTATTCATCTTTTAATATAATGTATATGATCATAAATGCATCGTATAATATTTCATGATATAATTCCAGTAATTATTTAAATCCAGTAATATTTATTATTGCTACAATGGAAAACAGTTGTGCTGCTTAATACTTATGGTATTTTTGCTCAATTTTATGTATCCTTGCTGAATCAAAGCAGTAGTTTTTCTGCTTCGAAAACAAACAAACAAACAAACAAACAACAAAATGTATTGACCCCAGACTCTCCATCAACCAATAAAGAAACCATGTCTCTCAATCACTAACAAATTGTTTGTTCATTTGTGAGCAGTGTGTAGTAACTGTTTGTTTGTGTTGTAGTCTGTTACAGCTTGTGATGTCCGGTCCAGTGGTGCAGCCTCCACCTCACAGCGGACCCTTCCAGCCCAACATATACCCACATATCCACCCGGGTCGACCCTCCCCTCTGTCTCCCCACAGCCCACACCAGTCCGCCCTCCCCTCACCGCACAGCCCGCACCCCGTACTCTCACCGCACCCCACACATCCAGCGCTCTCCCCTCATCGCCCGTTAACGGCCCACGCCACACACCCTTCCCTCTCTCCACACGCCTTTCATCCTGCTGCCATGGCCTTTCCGTACCGGCCCATTCGTTAACCAGCAAACCAGGACTTTTGGACTACACTGCTTCCACTTGGGATGAGAGCAAACTGTTTTTTGCTATGTTTTATATTGGATGATCTTCAAAACTATTGGTTTGAAAAATTCTTGTAGTCCCATGGTTGGCTTGGCCAGGTTGTATGGTCTTGCGTATCATAAATTGGATATACATTGTGTCATTATTTCCGGTTTGATATGGACTTTACAAAGTACTTGTACAGATGGAATGAAATGAGAAGTGTTATTTCACAACAGTGATACCATCAAATATATTTTTGGACAAGTGACATTTGTGGTTATTTAATGGACAGTTTAAATAGCAAATTAAACACTTTTTATACTTAGTTGAAATTTGAAAAAATTAGCAATTAGTAACATAAATAATAATAATAATAATAATAAACAGATTAGTAAATACTTATTGTACTAACTAAAATTTGCATGCAAATAGGTTTTTACAGATGTTTTTTTTTATACCTCTTTTAGCTCAGAATATACAGTATGTACATAATTATCGTTTACATGTACGAGTTCAAAACTATAATGTTCTTATGATTATGAACTCATACAAGTAAAGTATAATTCGTGTCTGACACAACGCAACAATATCAAATCAATCAGAATTTATTTCATGTTTATTATAAAGCAATCTGTTAGATTTTTGACACGCTTTGCTGGGAGTATGACTGACAGACGATCTAACCAATCATAATGCCGAATCGGAAAGCAGTCAGAGGAGTTATGCCACCTTCACTTGCTATCGAAATTATCGTAAATGCAATTTTCCTAGGTAAAACATTGCACATGAACTTTCTCTTATGTCAAAACTTGAATCTGATAATCTCGTTAAGCACGACTTCAGAAGAGTTAATAATCAAATTTCCTACGGTACTTGAAAGCTGCATTTGTAGATTAACATTGGTGGATTTAAACTTGAAAAACAGTGTACTGACGTCTTTCCTGACATTCCTTCTAATGTTCATGTTTATTTGATGCTATAAATTAACTAGTGGGAAGAGATGATCGCTTGAGCTGACGCTACAGCAATATGCCACGACACATTGAAGAGCCCAAAAGGGTAGGTTATTTGTTTGAATTTCTTTAAAACCAGGTGGTACATCTGGGAGCGTTCAGAAAACTCCCCGAGCTCCACGTGAACGCTTTTTACGTGCCAGAATCTCTACGGTAATTACGATATAGCGTGAATGAACCTATACTAAAGGGGCGGCTCTTTGCGAACGGTCAATTAAGAGTTGGTTCAAAATAAAATACTCATGTCGTTCCAAACCTGTAAGAGTTCCGTTCATCTTCAGAACACAAATTAAGATATTTTTGATGAAATCTGAGAGCTCTCGGACTCCTCCATAGACAGCAACTTATTTACCACTTTCAAGGTCCAGAAAGGTAGAAAAGACATCATTAAAATAGTCAACATGACTACAGTGGTTCAAACTTAATATTATGAAGTGACGAGAATGCTTTTTGTGTGCAAAAACAAAAATAGCAAACTGATTTATTTTTTTATTTATGTTTATGTTATACAGACAGAATTTTCATTTTTGGCTGAACTAAACCTTTAAGCCAGTTAACTATTTGAGAAAAAATGAACAGAGCCTTTAGTCCCTTTGACCTGATCTCTTTTAATTCCCTCTAATGAAAATATCCATAACACAACATGTAACATTTTATGAAATCCACTTGTACTTCTTGTCTTACTAAGTGATATCCGTTTAATATAGTGTTCATAGCATATATTGTCCAGTAATGACATGATTTAAGGCACAGAAGGTCAGTCACGACATTAGTACCAATCAGTTCTTCAAACCTGAAAATATATTAGATTACATTTAAAATAAACTTACACATGTACCGTATCCAAAACCTGTCAAGATGTACAATCACAAAGACAATAATGGCACGGGCTGGTAAGGTCAGACTTGTTTGTAGTTTCACAGTTCTTGGACGAAGTAGTTTTCATTCTGGATGCTCAGGGTCTCAGCTGAAGAAGAGCTCCTTGCAGATCCTTTGTGTGTCCTCGGGTGACTTGACCTCATGACCGATTGTCCTGGGGTCTACGAAGATTTCATAATCATTTCCTCCCTGTTTGGGGAAAAAATACCATCACATCACTGCCTAATTTAAGCAAGTTTGGCACTTCTTTACGAGGTACATACTATATATTCTGGAATACTGGACTCACAGGCATCGTTTTGTCTCCGAAGAAATGTATGGTTTGGTATGAGTCTTTCTCCACAATTCCCAGACAGTAGCGCTTATCCCAACCCTCGGGAAACACATCAAAGCTGATCTGCCCACCTGCAGAAAACATCAATACAATATGTATATACTTTATATATATATACACACTAAAAAGACATTATTGGCTAGGCAACCACATATACACAATGTTACTTACCGATGGAGAAAGCTAGTCCTTTCCCAGCAAACTCTTCTTTTAAAACGGAGACAAACTTTTCTCTGATTTTCTCCTTCTGCATAAAAAGAATTTTAAAAAAGTCAATCAATATGTAATGACTTCCTTTAAAAAGACAATGGCATGTGTCGATGAATGCCTAAAAAATTACCTTATCAAGTTCGAAGAATTCGATTCTTTCCTGTTGGCTACAGCTTCGACCAATTGGGGAGACGTTCAGCATTCCATTACGGAATTCAATAAACGTGCCTCTGAAATGATATAGTAAAATGAATAAAAGCATGAATAAAAATGTTTTTGGTTGTAATTATATATATATATATATATATATATATATACATATATATATATATATATACACACACACACCGTAATGTCATGATCACAGTTTTAAATAGCTTTTAAAGGGTTAATTCACCCAAAAATGACAATTCTGCCATTAATCACTCGCCCTAATGTCGTTGTAAGACCTTCGTTAATCTTTGGAACACAAATTAAGATATTTTGAAGCTTTACGAATCATTTCCTTCAAATCATGGGTTCAGATCACATATAAAACTGCCAAAGTGTGGTGAACTATTGAAATTTTGAATCACTTATGATGTAACGAGGCCTCGTTTACCGAAATCACGTGAGTTTGGTGCTCCGAACCACTGATTCGAAACAAAAGATTCTTAAAGCTTCAAAGCAGTGTTTTGAAATCGGCCGTCACCAGATATTGTTGAAAAGTCGCTATTTTGTTAGTTTTTTTCCCAAGTATTCAATGGAGGCCTCACTGAGCCATTGAATTTCATAAAAAATATCTAAATTTGTGTTCCGAAGATGAACGAAGGACTTACGGGTTTAGAACGACATGAGGGTGAGGAATTAATGACAGTTTTTATTTTTGGGTGAACCCTTTAATACAGTTACTGGAGTTAACTATTTTTTCCTGAAACAAATGTAATATTTATTGATTAATAATATTTAATAAATATTGACAAACTTTAAAATCCCCCATGCTACTAGAGATGTCATGATAACCGTACCTCTTCTTGGGTAGTTTTACTTTTGAAAGGTAATTGAGGCAGAAATTGATAAAATCCTGTAAAATGTCCTCTCCCATGTACGCTTGAATACTCTGATAAAAAAAAAAAAAAGTCAAAATGGAAAAGCAAATTGTATTATTTGCTGGCCAGTATATTTGTGAGCCTATTAAACAGAGAATCAGCTCTACCTGCACAGAGTGCAGCTGCCCGAACCTGTATGCTACCAAACCATTCTCAGCAAACACATAATCCACTCTATCAATCACTGTAAAACACGAAACACTTGAATTACTCAAAAGGAAACATGCACACTATAAATGAACAATGTTTTTTTTTTTTTGCTTATATACTTGCATGTGTAATTTAACTATTTGTTATACGCACCATCATCACCCAACTGCTCTTTGATTTTGTCCAAATCTGATCCTCCAACCACCCCGACTCTCACACGCTGTCTCAGTTCACTCAAGAACTGATGCATGTCAGAAGTTGCTTTCTGAAGACAAAAACATACACAGGCAAAGAGTTAACTAATTCATTCCACAAAATTATAAAATGGTTTTCACTGAAAATCCTTTAGATAGTCTCTTATACATTTCAAATAGTGCATCTTTTTGGTATGACCAAAAATATGTATTACTGTATTTTTTAAGGTTCTCGCAGTTTCCCGGTGACGCGGTATATATTTTTCTTTTCTTGTCTGTACATTTATATAAGTTTATAGTGGCTCATTTTACTGTCAAGAGCACATAGAACATAAAAAAATATTGAAACGTCAAATACAAATATACTCTCGGAAATAGAGGTAATCGAATCAATTTATAAAACTACCAATTTAGATAACCTTTTAAATGTGATCAAATGAAAATGTAATAATTACTTTTATTTTTGGCAAGTTTACGGTTTAAACTAAAACAAAAACGTGTAATATTCTTTCAAATAAATAATGTTTAAATAAATATTATTATTATTCCTTTAAGAAGTAAAGTACAAGTTTTTTTTTTGTTATTTTAATATTTCTGGACCTGTGAAATACAGGGTAAAGCAGAACTATTCTTCTAGAATCAGTCCATAAACAGCTGGCACCATTTTCTCAACTTACTCAATATAGTTTAGCAAAAATCTCAGTTCCACATATATTTTTAAAACAGTAGCACTTGTTCTTTTGAGTTGAAATGCAAACAAATCTTTAATTTCATAAGACATTTAAATATGAGCATCAGCAAACTTCCAAATATGCCTCAACATCACTTTTCTTATAGAAAAGTATGATAATTTACTTCCTAAAAAACTGAGATATATGAGGCAGTCCAGTTTAAAAGTGTGAATTTCTTGACCTGGAAAAGTTGTGTAAATTATCAGATGTTTATACATTTAATTTAATTATGTCAAGCTCTAAAATATGTTATCAGGTAGAAATTGTGAGTTAAAAACATTTTTAATCCTCAATTCTTATCCCAAAAATGCAAATACTTGAGGTCAAAAAGGTTGCAAATCACCAAATTGTTGAACCAGGATGTTTTTAAAGGATTAGTTCATAATAACTCCATATGTTTACATGTAAAATATATATTCCCCCCACAAGCAGACTAAAAATAGTACATTATCTTTAATAGACAGCTATGACTGTCATTTTTAAGATGTCATTATTTTGCATTCACACACCTATTTGACTTTAGAAATCACATTTACACAGATCATAATTCAGATTCATCCATTTACACTCGTCAGTTTTCAATTAAACAATAAACGAAAGTAAATCCATCATGATTTCCACTCGGACCCATATCTCACGAGATCTGTAAACACTGACTAGTTCATAATAACAAGGCTAGCCAAAGCTTTCCTCTTTAGTCACTCACCTGGCGAGCAGCTGTTAAAGTCCCGTCAACATCAAACAGGCACAGTATTGTCGGGTCCATGTTTGACCTGGCAATTGATCTACAAACTTTATAAATCAGCGATCCGAATAAAGTCAAACTTGACAGCTCGAGAGCTTCAATTCATACATTCAGCAGTGCAACGTCACAACTTCCGTGTTGCGCTGAGCTGTGCGTCAGAGTGCACGTGCTCACAGCGAGCGGAACAACAACACTAGTGCTTGTGTTTTTGCTTTTATACAGCCGTTTAGTAAAGAAGAAGATTTGGCTGGATTTTCCAATGTGGATGTGTACGGTACGTTGTGGTATTTTAAGCGCGTGTTGGTGCAACTAATTCAAATTCACATGTAAGTGGCTTCTAGAACGAGTGAATATATTCCGCCCAGCCATACAGGTGGCGCTGTTGTGTAGATGAGCGAACCTGGCACGCTTCTCAACCAACGAAAACAAAATAGCAGTAAGTTCAAACCGGAGACTCAAGCGCCAAGAGAGACGGCTGTGAAGAGTGAGTTATGGACTTTACATCCCCTAACCGTATATTTTAATTTGAAAGAAAGACGAGTATGTTATTGTATGTTTATTAGGATTTTATCTGTGAATAAAATCGTTGTATTTGCGAATATGTTTTTGAGGTAACGCTAGCAGAGCGGTTGCTAACTTGAACTAAACTGAAGCGTGTCATTTAGCTTGCATCTATTGATATTCACCTCATTAATATGTATTTGTAAGTAGTGATTATTGAAGTGTTAAGTTTGTGTACTTCAGAATTGTTTTTTCAAGGGAAAGGACCATGTACCATGAGAATACCGTAGTATTTTTTTTTAATTCCCTATTGTATACAGTTTAAAGCTGTTTTCACACTAGAGTCCTTTTTTAAATAACCGAGCCCAGACCACCAAGAGGTGAACCAAGTAAAAAAAGGGTCCCAGTTCTTTTTACGTTCACACTTTCATTGTCACGATGTGTGAATATGATAGACCTTTACCTTGGTATGCTGTAAACTTTGTAAAGTACCATGTTATTATCTCATGACATCAACAAAAATGTTTCCACACTAAGTAATTGTGTGTGTCAAGTGAGCAAGTGTTGTTTTGGTAACACTTTACAAGAAGGTTCATTTGTTAACATGAACTGCACTTATACAGCATTTTTTAATCTTTGTTAATGTTAATTTCAACATGTACATTATTAAAATCTTGATAGCATTAGTTAATGCTCTGTGAACTAACATGAACAAATAACTAATGTTAACGAAGATTAGTAAATACAGTAACAAATGTATTGCTCATGATTAGTTCATGTTAGTTAATAATTTATGTTTAACTAGTGAACTTTATTGTAAAGTCTTACTGTTATATTTAAAACATCAGCCCTTTTTTATTTTAGTTTTATTTTAATACACATAAAAAGAGACATTATTTTGGACTTTGTGAAAGTTGGTAATTGATAATGGAAATATACCTTATTCTTCACCATAAACCTTTGGGTGTATTTATATTTTTTAGTATTTAAATAATCAACTGCCCAAATGTTAATAGCACCCTAATGGGGTACAGAATACATCCTTTCTAACTTGATCCTTTTAACTGAACTGATCATAGAACTGGCCATTATTTTACACGTATTAGTATTGTTTCATCTTTGTTTTGACTAGGAGGTTTATGAATATGTTTTTTTTTTTTTTACACTTTAATACAATTTTTTTTTTTCCAACTCTGCGAAGGAGGCTGTCAAGACTTTGTCAATATGGATAATATAGAGGATGACACCACAATCTTCTCAACGCTGAAATCTTTCAAGAGTTTGATATCGTGTCCAGATCGCTCTTTGCTGGAGACGGAGCCAGCCTATGGAAGAAGTGACCTTCAGAAGCTCTATACTAAACGAGTGGAGGCAAGTGACAGACTACTTTGGTCCTTATTTTTCTGGAAATATCTTAATGTCAAGTCAGTGATCTCACAAATAAGATATGTCATTTAATCTGTTATATAGTATGTGTAGAGCATATTACTGAATACGTTGTTGTGCACGGCAGTTGGAGGAGGCTGCTGAGCGTGTCCGTTCCCACACCAGCCTACTCCAGCTCACTCAAGAGAAACAACAGATGGAGCTCAGTCACAAACGGGCCCGTATAGAGCTGGAGAAAGAGGCAAACAGCAGCTCCAGAGACTTACAGGTGATTGATCGATGGGATAGTGCTGAAAATCATGCGTTCTATTGCTGGATGTTCTTTTACTGTTCTCTCAGGCCTTATTCTAAATATATTCCTGCAATATGAAAAAAACAAATGTAGCCTAAAACGAGGTTTAAAATACACTGCAGACAGAAAGCCATTAGGATGTGATTTGGTGCATTCAATGCTAGATTGCCCAGTGTCTGTTGTGGAAAAACCTAATTTGACCCGTGTTTGTGTCTGGGTGCTTCTGTCCGATTAAATTTACAGAGGGAAATTGACCGTAACAGAGAGTTACTGATGAAGATCAGACGTCTGGAAGAAAGAGAAGGGAAAGCAAATCAAGCTCTTAATGAACAAATGGAAAATAACAAGGCTTTAAAGCGTAACCTTGAGGAACTCCACAAGAAAGCAAATGAAAAGGACGGCAAACTTGCAGAGGCAGACCAGGTTTGTGTTCATTTGTATTAGTATTTGTAGCTAGAGAAAAATGCGCTCATTAAAAATGGTTTAATTAGCTGTTGCATTATTATTTCATATTGGAACATCATGAGATAAACAGTTGTGGTGCTTAATATTTTTGTGGAAACCATGATGCATATTCAGAATTTTTTGATGAATAGAAAGTTCAACAGAGAAGAATAGAGTGGAATAGAAGTCTTTTATAAAAGCATAAATGTCTTCACTGTCACATTTAATTGATTAAATGCAGCCTTCCTTGATGAATAAAAGAATTCATTTCTTTAAAAAAATTAACCCTTTTGAACGGTTGTGTCCATACACAAAAATAAAACTGCGTAATAACAATTGGTTTTCACAAATCTGATTTATTTTAAATGAACTTTTTTTTTTATATACTTTTGTTAATCCAGTTTGGATTACATGAGGTGTTTTAAGTATTTTGTTCATTGTAGATGATTAGTGAGTTGAAAGACGAGACACGAAGGCTCAGTCAACAGATCCAGATTCAGGAGTCCAAATTCTCCACCCAAAATCTGGAGATCCAGGCCCTGCAGGAACAACTGGATGTGCAGCGCAAGTATGAACTCACATGGACACAAACACACACACTAGGAGCTTTCGCACTGGAGGAACAATTTCATAGTTCCTGTAACTACTGGTGGAAGTAGCCGTTAATGTATTCACTCAGCAGGAGTTGGGAACGATTTTAGTTATAGTTTCCTATAGTTATAGGCTCATACTTCAGAGTAGGGTCTAACTCAGCTTAATTGAAACTACCAGTCATGTAAGTGTATGCTGTTTGGCCGAACGCATGTCATACGAAACACTGCACCCGCCATTTAAAAAAAATGTGTAAACACAAATTTTACATATGCTTACTCCAAAAACATAGATAACAACATGGATAGACGAAGTGCCTGGGCAAAGTCCTTCTTAACCTTTACACTACAGTGACTACTTTGGGGTTCCTACTGGTAGTGCGAATGCAACCAGGAAGATGGGGCCCAGGGGAAAATTTAGTTCTTGGGGATTTGCCCTGTTGGCTAGTTCCTTTAACTGAGTTCCTTTTACTACCCTACTGTTTTCCCTTATACTCTTTCTTACATACAATTACTATGTTGTAAAAATGTGCTATATTGCATCTGATGGTTATAGGAAGTTCCAGGACATCAGTCAGAAGTACCAAAATCTCCAGTCATCTCATTCCACCAGCACAGACAGTGAACTCAAGATGAAGGTAATTCTTTTTCCTTCTTAAGTTTCAATGGAGGGTATGCATGTGAAGTCACCATTGGCCGGAGTGACTGCAGTTATGTCAACTGAGTTGCAAAAAGACTGAGTGACAGTATTGATTTTTAGTGCGAATGCTGCGAAAAACACACAACACATTCAAAATGGGAAAGAGCCTTGCGATTGACTACAAATAGATTTGACAAGAAATCTGAGGTATATTTTTACAGACTGCTGAAAGCTACAGAAAATAGAAGCAATGGATTGCTGCAATTCACAGAAACAACTGGACTGACATTTTGTCAGTATGTTGAATTTTTTGGTGAAATTATATCTATATATTGTATTAACTCAACAATTAAATATTTACCATCTTATATTCTGCATAATTGGGTGTTTTTAAATGAAAACTGATAAAAAAATATTCAAGTTTTAGGGCTGCATGATTTATATAACGTTGATATGAGTGATCACCAGGATTTAGACCTTCCTATATTTTATTTATAAAAGGTTCACAGTGTTGATCTGAAATTACAGCTTTTGTCCCCGTTATAGTTGAATCACAGGACCGGATACCAAGTTGCCTTGCCAAGGAAAACTTTTTATTATCGTTTGTATATCAGGCATAGGAGAGAAGATTGTTCTATTGTCTTCAGGCCATCCTCATGTGCTTCTCTGAGGGGCAGTATGTTACATCAAGCTTATATACCTTGATTAGAGATTTTGAAATTCCTTTCAAGGTAGAGAAACTAGTTGGTTTCTTTAAAGTAGAACGTATACTTCATGCTTACACATTCTACCCTCCTTATAGGGAATACTGTGCATCAATAGATGTTTACATCATGGAAAAACTGCATCAGCTGAAACATGTGCAACATGTGCACCCCTTCATAATACATGTACACATACATTCTCGTGAAGCCACAATGATCTCTCCTCCCCTGTGCATACAACATGACACCAACATGTTCGCGCAAACTTAACCCTCATGCATTTACTCTCTTTCATATACATTTGATTATACATATAAATAATATTTAAGAAATGAAATTTTAATCTTCAACATCCGAAATTGCTTTATGTATTCCCCTGATGTCGAAATCATAAATGTCAGGAAACGATGAAATGAAATGAAATGATTCCTGGTTGCAGGTCTATTACTGGATCTTTGGTTAGTTGTAACAGGAACAATATCAAGTCCAACTTTTAGTTTAATCGTTTGTTTTATTCACCTTTTTTTTTTTTTTTTAGCAGTTTCCCCTATTAAATCCACTCATGCAGGCTCTTTTGCCACTCAGTCCGGCTGAGGCAGCATGCTCCGGTGGGAAAGTGACAATGCGTACCCTCAATTTCTATTGAAGTTTTGGATCACTGAGAGATGTCAGAAGTTACTACTTTATTACCAAATTTGTCGTTAAATTATAAGAATAAAAAAAACAACCTAAAACAAACCCAAACTTTTTTTTAATTGTGACCTAATCCCTGGTGCTGTCCTCCTGCAGGAGTTGGAGAGGCGTTTGACTCTCCAGGAGCAAGACGCTGCGATTGTAAAGAACATGAAATCTGAAGTGACCAGGCTGCCTGAACTGGAGCGGGAAATGAAACGTCTGCGGGAGGAAAATTCTTTCTTAAGGTATCAACATTGTCATGACAGTTTTTTAGTGATAGATACATACTTAAATCATTGTTTATTACTCATAATTTCAATCATCTATCAATGTCTTTTCCAGAGAGACAAAGGAGAACAGTAGTCTTCTGAAAGAAGAGACTGAGGGTTTGAGGAGGAAGTTGGAGAGAATGGAGCGAGTAATGGAGGAAAAACTCAAAGTGGAGTTGGAGAAAGAGGTAAACACACATGCAGAGTACAGTTTGTCATTGAGCATTTAGTATAATTCTCCTCTGAAAATAATGTGTATTGTTTCTGCAGTTTTATCATGCCCTAAAATGGCTCTTTAATGAAGAAGAATTCGGTATAACCTCTACAAAGTTAATTTTTAATTGCCCATTTTTGCTCTGCAAATGCTATGCAGTAGAGCTGCACAAATGTGGATTGTTTTTTGTTTTAAGTAGAACTCGCAATCCATAATTTACGAACTAGAGAAAATAACATGTAATTTATTAAAGGGACTGACAAAATGTTAAAAACTGCAGTCTATTTAAAGATGTTTAATTAATTTGAATGAATTATTTTTTAAAAATCGGTTTGAATGATTGAATGGCTCACTCAAAGAATTCTCTTGTTTCATCACTGGATGAATCTGCATTTTTGAATGAATCTCTTAAATGAATGATTCAATGAGGAATGCATTTAACAGTCACTTGTTGCCACCTACTGATATACCAATTGAAACAGTCATTATTTGTTATTGATATTGTCAAAAGGTAGAGTGATAGTCTATTTTGATTGCTCCTGTGGAAGTCAGTGTTTATATCCTGACTATAAATTTTTTCAATATTTGTAACTGAAATAATGATACTAAGTGGTTGATAAGACTGTTTGTGAAGCTGTTTCATACATTTACATGATGGATGCTTTCTCTGGGTCAGCAGTAACTCCAGCGCAGATCTGAATGTTTCGGAGTGATTTTGTCAAAGGTTTAACAGGCACTGTTGAATCATTGTCGTTTAGGAATAAGATTGTGTGGATGTTTAAATCGAGATTGCGATCTTTTAACATTTAATCGTGTAGTTCTTTTATGTATGATTGACTTTCTGATTTCCTTTGTGTGATATTTTACCCCAAAATCAAGAGGAAAAATAAGATTTCTCTGTTTTAGGACAAGTATGATTTCTTGCCCCTTCTTAATTTCAGAAATTGAATGTAATGTATTTGTACATTATAGTAGTGTTTGTTTTTGCTTTTAATGTATGGTGATTTTAATCCATCGTTGTATCTGGATGTGATTTTTATGTTCTAGAAACTGGAGCGTGAGCTGCAGGCTTGGGAAAACATTGGCCAGGCTACAGGACTTAATATTAGGTGTGTATTTTTAACATTTTTTTTGAAAACTTATTTTTGTGGAAGTATTGCATTAAAAGCCTGATAGATAACTGACATATTTGAGGGTATAGTTATTTGAAATGTATGAAACCTAAAGTAATTGTTTTGGGGGATGTGGTGATTACAAAGCCACCAGAGGGCGCTCAGATCTTAAGAAACAGGCTGTTTTTCTCTTCCTGTCTGCACCCGTGTATGTTTATTAACTTGTATTCGGTCAGTCAGTGTTATTGGTTGTAAATTCTACGTGCTCTCTGGTTCTGCACTGTTTTCAAGGTCAGCTTGTTATATATGCTGAAACGGTGGGTGATGTGTGGAGTAGTTTCAGTGTGTTTGCATATGCATGTGTTCTATTGATCGTGTGAGGTGCAGATCTGCTTTGTCAGTCATGTGGAAAGATATAAACATTGTCTGTTTAATGGCTTATGGGGATTTGGTGGAGCACACACATTGATTTTGAAGTGCCCCTCACAATGACTAATATTGAATCTCTTATTAGTCAATCACTTTCCTAAAACATCAGACATCAGTGCGAGTGATTGATCTGTTAAACATCTGTTACCAATATTTAATGGTATTGTGAGAATCTAAACTTCTGGTTATAGAAATTGGACAAAGGAGTTGTTCCAAACCCGTATGAATTTATTTCTAATGTGGAACATAAAAGAAAAAAAAAATTGAATAATCTACTAGTTACTTTTGTCAGCCATCATTATGACCGGTTTAAAAAAAAGATGCAAAAGAACCTTACTATAGCTTTGTGGGAGGAATAGAGCAAATTTAGTACTACATTTTGATTTGTTTTTCACACAAAGCTGTCATATGACTTCAGAAGAGCTGATGACCTTTCTTCTTTTGTTTTCCATGGAAGGGGGAAAAGTATACAGGTTTTATTAAAAAAAAAAAGAAAGTGGGTGGAAAATGCTCATGTAAGACAAAATGTTTGAAATTGAGGGCTAGCTCACTATTATTAATAATAAAAAAGTTATTCTTGATTCAAACTCTATAAAATTGAGCTATTAATATGTATATATCATTTGGTTAACCTCAGGCTGGTTCTTTTTCCCTATTTCTCTGCTTTCCTTTTTTTGTGGTATATACTTTACCACAGCAGAAGTAAAGAATATTAATACAAAGATGTAAAAAACAAAGTGGTGGTGGACAGCATGCTTCTGTGTTGATATGCATTTCTACAGTATTTAAAGAGGAATGGAAACTAACTCAATGTAGGTTACGGAATGATGACATTTGAATGACAATTTGACATGCCAGGACGTTCACAGTATATGAAGTTTTAAGCCAAGCAAACACTACAGGAGTGAAGCTTGTTGCCTTTTCATGTTTGAATCCTGAAAAAAGTATTTACGTTTCCATAAAAATAGTAAGCCACACAATTAATTTCAACATTGGATAATTTAGAAATGTTTCAGCATATTAGAATGATTTCTGAAGGATCATGTGACACTGAATACTGGAGTAATGATGTTGAAAATTCAGCTTTGACATCACAGGAATAAATTACATTTTAAAATTGATTAAAATAGAAATCAGTTGTATGGTAATGCTATTTGACAATATTACTGTTTTTACTGTAATTAGATTTTTTTTTTCTGTCTTCGCGTTAAATTTAAAGCTTAATGTACTTGGACATCTACAAGTTAGCTAGTCGTTCATAGTTTCATTTGAGTGTTCCAACAAAGAAAATTATCCTTTTTGAGTGAACTGCTCTTTTAAATATACTGCAGTTATGACAGCTCAGTTCTTCATCCGTCATATCTAAGCTCTAAAACAGATGTTTATAATGTTGTGTAAGTGCTGTAATTTTCAACAGCAGAACTGTGATCATTCTCACATTGTATGGATTGGAGTGGCAGAGCTTTGAGCTAAATTTCTTCCCTCAAATCTCTGTAGTCAATAATTATACCCCATAAAACTCATGTTTGATCACCAAAATGACATATTTAAACATTTTTTTCCAGTGAAAAAAAAATTTCTTCATGCCTTAGAATAGCTTTATTGTAACTCTACACCCTTGCTTCCTACAGTATACACAGAACCATAAAGGTGCGAATTAGCCCCTCCTCCACGCACTCACGCCAGCTCAGAGATCCATTCGGTCAACTTTACTGTAGTTAACGCGAAGTTTAATTCAGCCATATATGTTTGAACCAGAAACTGATTCAGAAGAAGTGAAAGGCCCTGTTTCCACCTGGTATTGAGATGCGTTTTTGTCGATCAGTTTACAAGTGGACGAGGGAGTCCACTTTTGACCACTTTTGACCATGTCTGTCCTGATTTCTTCAATGGCGAGTTTTTTTCAGATCTTTTGTTCTAATTGGAAAAATAAGCTAACACGATTTATCTATGAACGTGAAAGGAGACGATGGAAAAACGCATGGAGAGCAGCAGTTTTCATTCATTTCTGACAGCTGCAAGACCAATGCTGTGAGTGTGTGTTAGAAATCGGGAATGGTGAGAACATTGTGCTTGGTAGTTTTTCATCTTTAAACCAAACTGGGTCTTCAGCCAACAAAGTTTAAATCCCGTCTGGCTAGCGCGCTTTCAATAATATTTATGCGTTAAGTCAGTATGCGGAGATTAGGTGGTCTTTTGCACTGTTTGAACAAATTCAACCACATGAGCGTTTCCACGTCAAAAGCAAGCTGGTCGAATGCATTTTTGACTGCCTCTAGAAGTGATCGAAAGTGAAGAAACTCAATGTTTTACACCCCGTTTACGCCTGTATTTCGCTTGTGATCCGATCGACCAAAACGCATCTTAATACCAGGTGGAAATGGGGCCGAAGAGAGAATTACCCACTATATTGCTGAATGTACACGATTTCTCATATCAACAGAAAAGTGTACAGAGATAACCTGGCTTCTCTTGAGAGGCTTCTGCTTTAGAGCATAATTAATTATATGCTACAGCCATAATACATTGACGTGATTGGTTAGTTTGTGGCGTAAGGAACACTCACGATTTTGAGACCGTCTTTGGTTCACTGCAGGAGAACATACTCGCCAATGGTACTGACTTATGAATTTGCACATGGTTTGTCTTAAAGGATATTAAAAACACCAAATAGACTTCTAAACATTTAAAAACTTTTCACCACAGGGGGTCTTAAACTAGGCAAATCAGAGGAGCCAGCATTTCGACCAAACAGATGGCAGCCATTAGATTTAGATTAGATTTTTTTATATATAATAAACATAACAATATTTCATTAATTCTATTTATATGTATAAATATAGCAATAAATAAAATATAGCAAAGAAATATTTACCAGAAAATGAGAATTCCTTCATTTACTTGCCCTTATTCTATAGGGCATTTAGAGGTAAATAAAAATCATTGCGATATTTACAATGGGGCTTAATTTTATGTCAGGAACAAAATCATCGCATGTGTATATCAAGTTATTATCTTCATTATCTATGTGTGTTTAAATGTGGTAGAGTATAATCCTTCCTCTTTGAGCATTCAGAAATTGCCCAGTAATGATTATTAGCTACAAATGGCACGTAATTGGTCACTGTTTTGTAGGATCAATATCCTTCATGGAGCTGGTCAAAATCATAATTCCCAAATAGGTTCTTTCTCCTCAGATAATTTCTCCCCTCCCTGTTCACTGTGACGTCCGTTTTTCTCAGCGAAGGTCTTTGTTCCTGTTTGTATGCATTTCCTGTCTTTGAAGTGTGATATGGCCTTGGGTGAATGCAGGATTCAACTGATTATGCTCACAATCGCCTAGATAAAACACTGTATGTAATCAAACTCTTCTCAATGCTTTTTCCGTTGCTTTGAGAGAATAATGGCTCGGCGAATGAGCATAAAGTGCCCGTCTCGCTTTGGTGGAGCAGAAATCTGGTTTTGGATTCTGATTGATCATTGAACATTTCTCATTCCACTCTCTGCTCCCCAGGCCTGTGAACCACCACGTTCACCGGCAGTATAAATGTGTCAGGCAGTAGTTTCATTCTGCTCGCTCATGTTTTACCTGGGTGAGCAATGTAACTCTCGCGGGGATTCTCCAAATAAAAGAAACCGGTGTCATATCTTCTCAATGTTTTGTCTCAGCAAAGAAAAGTGCAGCGGTTGGGACTTTCCTTTTTTGTACCGTAGACTCATTTCGTCTCGCTGTGAAGGGAAACGAGAGATAACTTCCTGAAAAATGAGGGAAAGAGGAATTCATACTCTTACTGTCTTTATGATTCCTTTCCTTTATGTTCCCTCTGTGACAATATTCCTACTGTTTGAATGCTGAACCAATTGTCCTTTAGAATTAGCTTTCATCTTGAATACAGAACAAAGTTGTCAACCTTAAGATAGCACTTTCATCATAGAAATTAAAAAAAATTTTTGCGAATGCATTCAAGGCCTTTCAGTCTGTGGTTGTGATTAAGTTCATGAGGTTTTTGTTTGATGTTGACAGCTCTGTTAATTATGCAAATCAAAGACCGCAAATGTAATTTAACATGCTCTATGATCATTTTAAGCATGAACCAGTACTTCGAGCAAGCATAACGTAGCATTTATAAACCGAATTTGCTTAATTGTGAACTTGATTTTATGAGAACGCTTGAGTAACAACAGCAAACGACAGAGCCCTGCATAACAGTATGCGATTTGAAGAATTTACATAAAATCTTTTAAATGATGATTGCATTTAATCTGAAAATCCTTTTTTTATTATTATTATTATCATGGTCTAGAGATTATATTAGAAATAATGCAAGTTAATGAGTTCAAATTAAATAAAACAGCTGGAAACAACAGAACTTTACATAATCAAAAAAGCTATTGAACAATATGAAAAATTTTGGAGTTAGAAAAGTTTATGTATTTTTGCAAAAAAGCTGAACAAAGAAAACCTTTTAGAAAACTAAGTTTGGACAATACAGCTTTAGACTTGAGGGATTGTCTTCATCTCCATTAGGCTGCAGATTCTACTGTGAATGCACAAATGAATTTTTGTATCGTTAAGATCTGCTAATGAGTCTTTTAGTGAATGAGTTTGAGAATAGGTTTTAATACTTTAGTTTGTAGTCTTATAGAATGCTTTCCATGAATAAAGTACACGTTGGTGTAGAAATAGAGATAGTTGTGGAACATAATTAACCTTGCATAAAACTATAAGGCTTTTATAAATTTTGCATTAGTGAACGAGCAACATGGATTTATTGATAGCCGATGCCAATATCATAGAGTGCACATAAACATGAACAACAAATATCACATTATATAATTTAATGACAGTAAATGACATGCAAAACAATTGCTGCAATAAGTTACATTTATTTTACAAATTAATTATTAATAGGAAAATATCAATATGCGAAAATGGACTGATAAGAAAAATTGTAAAATAAATAGATTTATACATTAGAAACATTGATTTTGTGATTCTATTGTAGTGTTTTTCACACAAAAAAAGTTGAACATGAATAAAAACAAAAAAACAAAACACTGACTGTTACCAACAGTGCACTTAGTAGTCTGGTAAGTCTGTATGCATTGCGCATCACATTTTCTCAGATACAGACAAGAAGGTGCTAATTTAACATTGGAACACAGTGATTAGGACATGAATATGATATAGAGGCCAACTGGAAATAGTGCAGCATAGTTTGAATTGTTCGCATGGATGGAGCTCCACATTTTATGCAGGCTACAAATACACACTCTGCCAATGTTTACAATGTTTGCGGTGCTTGAATGTTTATCTATATTCAAGGACTTATTTAAATGATATAGATGTGTATTTGCTGAAAGGTGATGATTTATGAGAAGGCATTATAGCTTTTTCCATTATTACTAATATTAGGCAAAAGATTATTATGCTTTTTCAGGTATTACCTTTCATGTAGTGTGTAAAGGTCTGTTTGCGAGTACAGAAGGTTTATAGTGCAGGTTTACAGTTTTAAAGATCATAGTTCATGACAAATAAAGTTATTGTCTCCCAAAAGAGAGAATCTATTCTAAACTACTGAAACTAGTTCAGAACATGCATATGTAACAAAGAAACAAATTTGTATAATGTCCGCCAATGTCCACCTTCATTGGTTTCTTGACAATGAAACACTGTAGCTGCTTCGTGTTGTGTACATGTCGAGAAGACTCGATTTTCTGCGCTGCACAAGCAAATTTTCCAAATTTTCTTCCAAAGTTTGAGGACGTGAAGAGTCGGTGGTTAAAATATCACAGTGATAGAACAGAAGTATAACCTTTTAAACTTTGCACAGCCCAAATTTTGGAAATAGGGTTGTTGGAATTGAAAAGCTTGTATAAAATAATCATAAAGTATGAAACGGCTTATTTAATGTTGTAGAATAGTTTGACTTCCTGAGGTGAACGATCAGCATTTTCTGAAGGTGAAGCTCCTACTTGCAGTGAGCATTTGCTGAAAATAAAAAATGGGCTATTATTGGACATTTCAGTTCCTTTTTGTACCCTTTTCATCTTTCATTGTAGTAGTATCATTTTTTTTTTTTATACCAATCTCTTAATTCACTCTCAAATTTTTGTTGTTGTTATAGGAAACCTGAGGATTTATCCAGAGAGGTTATACAGATTCAACAGCGAGAGCTGAACCTGAAACAGCAGAACTACACACTCAATAGCAGGTAAATACACGCACATTCACATGCAATAAAACATATGAACCATTCACTTTGGGTCATTAATTTTGATTCAAGAAAATTGACAGAAGGCAATTTCCAAAGTTCTCTTTTACAGCTGACTGTATGAGCTGAAGCAGTTTTAGGTTAAAGGCACAATATGTAAGGTTTTTGGATTAAAATATTCAAAAACCACTAGAACAATGTTGTATAGAAGAATTTTGTTGTCTTGTGTACTTCCATTATCCCAAATATATTCCAGTGTAACGGACGTAGGCTGGTAAGAGCTGTGCGTGTAAACTGCTAGAGACTGTGGTCTTTAGCCTCTTTGTTAGAGTGCCTGCCTTCCATGCAGACGGGCCCGAATTCGTGTCCTGCTTAGAGTGGGCGATTCGTACCGGAGGCGCTACATGCATTACAAAAAGGGAATGGGAGTGCAGTTTAGGGAGGGTGTGTAATGGTTGTAGGCCAGTAAGAGCTGTGCATGTAAACCTCATTCCCCTGATCTCAAGAGGCGCTCCAGCGACTGACGCAAGAGACTCCTGTCTTTAGCCTCGTTACAGCACCCGTTTCTCAGGCAGTCAGGCCCGAGTTCGCGTCCTGCTTGGAGTGAGCGGTTCGAACTGGATTGTCTTGTAGCTGCTGAGCAAATAAACAGAATAGCATTATACAACTTTCAACACGCAAATGTATCTAATATGATAAAACAGCACTCCGTTACCCAACATACGCATGACTGGAAGAAGCAGAAGCGGTTGACTGTGGCATAATTAAAGCTCCGCTATTCTCGAGCCATGAGTAGGAATCGTCTCTCATTAGTTATTGCTCCAGCGGCCTTGTTCAGCTCCAACGGCTTTCAGCCACACCCTGCTTCATGCTACCGTATTGTCAATAAATATTTAATACATTAGCTCATCCATGAATATGATTTCTACCCGAGTCCTCTCAGATTCTTTTCCACTGGCTGGAGACATTAATACAACACCGTCCATGATTCCGCGAAATGAAGGCATCAAGCTACACATTTGTTTTGAATAAGCGACTTCTATTACTTCTATATGCATATATTTTTTTTTAAATATATATAGTGCCTTTAAATAATTGATAGAGTTGAGCCTTGCTGTCACAGCATGGTTTGTAAAATTTGACATCTTCAGTAAGAATTGAGATGGACAGACTCTATTGAACCTTTACTCGTGAGCGACAGCTCTACTCCAGATCATGTGATCTGTCCCTCAAGCGACAGATTGACACATCCTCTCTCTCATACAGCAGTCTATGTGGGTTCATGTCTGTTTTTGTGCTTAAAAATGTCATTATTTGACAAGGTCTCTAATGTGGGTCTCGTTTCATCCTGTGCAGATCCTTCAAAGGCAGTAATGGGGTCTTTTCTTGAGTTTCACCGGCCACTATTAGCCAATCTCTTTGATGCGCTTTCTGTCTATCTCTGGTTTCTCCCACTCTCTAATTGTCAGATGGTAATTGGTCGATGGGTGTTGGTGCGTGTCGGTGCTGCACGGCTCGTCACTTCAGCAGTCAAGTCAAACGAAACTATGACAATATCAGATCTCACTAATGAGCTGAGTGTTGAGATTGGGCTAATTATGAACTATCATGTCGTCTAAAACAGCTTTGCAAAGTAATGAGTCCGTTGTCATTGCTTTCTCAAGTTCTTCATGGAAGAAAAGTCTGTCTGGGTCCCCCCCCCACCCCCCCCCCCCCCCCCCCACAAGCTTCTCTTTTATTGCATACTTTTTAATATGTCTCTGTCAGATATAGGCCTATTATTTGCAAAGAAACTTATCTCTGATTAGTGAAGGATGTCTAGTGTGTGGAAAACAATACTTTTCTTGTTAATTGCAGACAATACTTGAAGTAGGCTTGGATCAATGGCCTATAACATTTTGGCTTCAAAACAGTAATTGCTTCTGGTAGCTCAGTAGTAATTTTTAAATGATATCATCAGTAACAAATTTATTTTTTCGGTTGACCGATGCAGTTAAATCAGGGCTGTTGATAGATTAAAAAATTCCATTTCAATAGCCCCTTTCATATAGCAATTCTGGTAAATTACTGTAAAATGACCAGAATGATTTTATCGGTAAATAGACTAGTATTTGTGCATTTATGGTTCTGGCTTTTTACTGGTAAGAGACCATTTATGCATCAGTACCAAAATACGGGTAAATGTCAGTCATCGGAAATGACCTTTAAACAATGCGGCGTTGTCCTCATTCGCTCTCATGAGGAGAAATGCTTTAGTTTCACTTTCTGTTCAGATTGACAAATTTTTTTGATATCTGTGTGTCATACTTGGCAAGTTTGGTTAAATTAAAATGAACTCTGGTGCGATTACTCAGATAGTGTGATGCATTTAAGTAAGTGTGAACGCTGCCATCCATCCAAGACCTTTCTTTTCATGGGTTCTGCTTCCAAGCGAACTCTGGTGTGGTTCGACTGAATTATGAATGCAACACTGACCAAACGTATCTAAGCGAAACAAAAACAGGATGTGAAGTCACAAGATTCATCCCTAAAAAGAACAGAATGCTGAAGGATACCCTGTTCTTCTCATCATATGAGCTATGTTGCTCACTGCCGTTCGGTACAAGTGTCAGAAATGCTGCCGTTTTGTGTCTGACAGAGGAATTCCTGGTGGTGTTTTGACTTTTGTACACTTTTTATAAGCTCTTCACGAGTTCTCAGCTGGTAAAAATACCATCATATGTACGTACATACAAGTGCATTTAGCCCAGTTGTTGTTTTGGATGTTCCACCGCAAAATGTCATAAAAATTGTTTTTGTTTTGTATCTTTAGGTTCGATTTTAAAACTGTTACTATGTGTTCTTATATAAGGTATGTAACTTATGTTTGGGGTAAATGTATCATTTTATTTTTTGGTCAGGCCAAAAGAACCAAGAGAACCAAACTACACCCTTAATCTAATAGGAAATATTGCAGCTGCATCCCCGCCTTTTCTGAATCAAGCCATTTTGAAGTTATCAACATCCTTTTAGGTCAAGCCAGTTCATTCTGCGGTCATATTTGTAATGCTCCCGGCAGATATTTCCATCCATGCGAGTACACCTCCTATCAACTTAAGCAAGGAAATACCTTAATCTGTGTAACTGTTTGTCATAATTTGAAAAGATGTGCCAATAGCTTATTTCTTATCAGGAATTAAATCTGACAACAATGGTATCATATATTTTGCTCCTTACTCTCAAAGTCCCTTTCAAGGAAATCCAGTTCAATCTGCAACCATATTTTTCAATGCCTCCAGTCAGCTATTTTAGGCTTGCAAGACCAATTTTTATCTATCTGAATGGGGAAATACTAAAATCAGAAACTGCCAGCTAAACTCGCATTTAAAGGCACAATATGTAAAATAAATTTTTAATTAAAATGTCTAAATACCAGTAAAAGTGTTATATATTTTGTTGACTTGTGTACTTATATTATCTCAGATGTTTCCTGGAATGTTTAAATACAGAGAAATAAGCAATTTTAACCAGGACACAGACCATGTCCGTGCATCGCCAATCAGTGACTTAATACCTGTGTTACCCTCAATTTCTGGTTTATTTATTTTTCAGAAACCATTGAAACACCAAAGACGCTTTAATAAATATGTTTTATTAGTCAAAGGAACAACTGTTCCAGCATTTATTAAGATAATATTCTAATATAGATTATACACAGATTACACTAATTTAATACAACCTATCTTGCTGCAGTGTGCAACAAGTGTCTCATAGCAACCGCCAAGAGAACACATGGAGTAACGTTTTCCATTTTCAACACACTCAAATGCGTCTAATATGATAAACAGCAATACGCTTGACTGGGAATTTACAATGCGATGACTTCACCAGTTGGCGATTGGCTTTTTTATTTTAGAAGGTGGGGCTTGAGTTACTAGAGCCACCTGGAGCACCCATATTTTGTGTTGCAGTTTCCTTGATTCATAGCAGTGTGTGTCATCTTGGTATCTATACAGTCTTTAACTCAAATTATTTTTGGTTGGTTTATGAACGAGTAGAAGGTCATTATCTCATGCCTTATAGTTGTGTTAGTTCTAAGATCATGTCAACAGCTATAATGCATATTAATGCACATTTCTGCTTTCAAATGCTTTCTTATTTATCATTAAATTTAATTACATGTATATTGGCAAGCATTGGCCATCCCGCTCAATCTATTTGTGTGTATAAAACCCATACTGCTTTTTTTTTTTTTTTTTGACAATTATTTGCAGAGTCTGCTGTGCCGTTAGTGAATGAGCCACTTTGTTTCATGATGGTTTGTTATTGCGATATCATGCATTCCATATTTTGCTGCCCATAAACATGTAAAACAAGATTGTTTGGTTTACATGTTGGATACATGTTGGTAGGTAAATCTTCTCCCAAATAGGCTACGAAATGCACCAGACCTTTGATCAATGTGAAGGATCCACCCTAGTTAACACTGCATAGCTTTCTCCTTTTTCAGGCTGTTTATCATTTTTGAACATGTAAATAGAAGTGAAGAATACATTATTCTGTAATGGAATAATGTGATGGACCTTAAAATGACACTCTTTGTATTATAATGCAAATGCCTTACATATATGTTCGTGTGTTGGCATGCATTCATGTAGTCCACTTGGTCGAATCGCTCCATTAAGCTGCTCCTTCTGTGTTGAGAAACTGGGCCAACTAAATCAATTACCCTATTCACTAACGAATAGAGGCAATTTGCATAATAAGGCTCAGTATGTGCTGAGGTCATATTGATAGGAGACAAGTATGGTTTTGTGATTAGATTGTGCATTATTGTCTTATTGACCCTCCACGGCAGGCCGTGATGATTTTCATTACAACTCAAATTGGGCTGGATAGTTAGCATCTGGAAGAGATGAGAGGAGTTAATCAATTTAGCTATAGGACACACACACACACACGCTGATTCGCTCTTGCAAACGCCGGCCCACATAAACTCATCTCCACCCCCCCACCCCAACAAACAAATTTCCCTTGTCAACTACCTCCAGAAAGCACAATTACATCCACCCGTACAGTCTTAGCACTTTCTCTCTCTTTAATCCAGCAGATACAAAGACTTGCACACACTTTTGGAGCAAATTTGATGGAATTGAACTCTTGCTGTGGGTAATTTCTCTCACTCTGCAAGGTCAAGTGGAAAAGTGCTCTCCCAGTCAGAGTCTATCTGTATCAAACATCCTTCCTTTATCTCCAGAAGACATATGCACACACAAACAAACAGCTTCCTCTCATGTAAATACGTGCTGCCTTTTTGCTTACTGTTTTGATATCCATTCTTGTTTCAACAGTGAAATCACAAGATTGGGCAAAATACGGGTACTGGAAAAAAAAATCCAAATAGTGCATACCAAGCAAATACCAACATTGTGCAAATTTGGGTACCCGATAGCGGTGATAGAAATGGCAGATAATGTGATTGATCTTGTTAACTATCATCAACTCGCAGAACACAGAGCTGTAGAAGCAAAATATGGATTTAGATTATTTGCGCACAGACATAATGGCAAAAAGGTGCACCTGCAAAACAAAGTCATTCATTTTTGGAACAATGGCCTGTCTACTTTTTATACTATTTATTATATGTTAAAGTTTGATACTTAAAGACGCAGCGAAACCGAATTGGTGACAGATCCTCTCTTCTGTATTTTGGCATGCATTTGAGTGAATTTATTATCGAGAGAAAAAAGTAGCCCAGGGGCTTTGTTCTTGTCCTGAAGAACGAGTTATGATATGTTAACTATAAATTACAAAGTCAAAACAAATGTACAGACATTGGTAATTCGCACCAGAAATTAGAAAATTGGCTAGTGAAATTTGCATGCCTAGCCACTGCCCCATATATATGTATAATTTTGATGGTGGCATGCATCCACTCATTATATTTTTGCTTCGGATCCGAGTGGTTGCACACAGCGATCACTCTTCCTGGGCGCTTCGGGCATAAAAGAGCAGATTTCCCTTGAAGAGCAAGCACAGGTGGCGCAAGTCTTTTTAAAGATGCGTTTCCATTCTTGTGTTTCTGGATGTGGTCGGTTCCTGGTCTCTGAAGGCAATGATCGCTGTCTCGCATGTCTGGGCCGTGAACGTACTGAGACGGCATTCTTGGATGGTTCGGACACCGTGTCATCTGGAGCTCCAGGCGAGGACCAGATCTTGATAGTTGCATCAGATAGTAGGCTATTGTCCTCTAGGAATGAAGACACAGCCAAGCTTCCCCCTTCTGGGGTGGTCGCTCAGGCGGAGTCTGATTTAGAGTTGATGCATATGAGTCCACTTCAGCACTGGCTGCGCAGACGAGTCCGAGTTGAACATGGTGCTGCGGCACATTGATCTGGAATCGATTCGGGCAAGACCAGGTAGACCTGTTTGTTTCCCAGGAATCTTCCCAATGCACTCTCTTCAACACAACCTTGAACAACCCTCCTGAATGAATGATACACCCTCTCGGCTCCTCAGCACAAACCAAGTGAGTCGATGCATGCCGCCATCCTATATTCCCATATGAACGGGTGATTGGCTAGGCATGCAAATTCCACTCGCCAACTCAATTTGCCATTTTTGCTGAACCCACAGATTATTGGGACTCCCAAGTGAGACATTTACATTTAGTCGTTTAGCTGACGCTTTTATCCAAAGCGACTTACAAGTGAGGAATACAAACAAGCGATTTTTCATGAGACCCCTAATGTCACTCAACATAATGTATCCATTTCCTCCATCTGGGAACGAGGGTTACTACAGTAACCGCGACGTTACTTTTTATGGAAAGTAATGCATTATATTACATCCACGTTACTGTTTCTCACCTGGGCTGGACTTGCTTGCTTTGTTGTTTGTTTGTTTGTTTTAATGAGAAAGTTCTAATTTTGCAAATGTGATAGCCATTTCACACCAAAAGGGAAATATTAAGCCTCAGGCTGAAGGCAGTGCAAATTCACGCTTGTACAGTAGAGGGAGCATCTCAAACAAACCTTGCAGCTGTGCTACCCTTCTGGATCGCAGAAAAAAGGACACAGGAAACAGGAAAAAAAAAAGGTTTACGTAACTCGCATTACCCCCAACACTGATCTTAACACACTAATTGTCTCTTGTGTCTGATTTAAAGCAAATGTCTTTAAATGCAATGTCTAAGTCTTAGCTGACAAAAATACTGGTAGCTAACTTTTACCCTGCAAACATCAGTTACAGCTTTTAACTATTGAATGTTGGCAAGTAACCATGGCATAAGCAGGATAATCCACAGCAAGGTTTCCATTTAAATACATTAATCTATTGGTTTTTTTTTTTTTGCCTCCATGTAATGCACTAAAATTGCGTAATGCACACAAATATTTGTACACACACACACACACACACACACACACACACACACACACACACTGATAGCTCATTGTCTTCCAAACATTGTGCACCATTTCCCAGAATGGCCTAGAAACAAAGAGTGTATATTCAGCTGTGAACACTAAGCAGGCAGCTTTTATAAGGAAATGACCTTCCAGGATATAGAGGATGCAGTTCTTTTTGTTCTTCCCAGAGCTGCTCAATCCTAATGTTATTCTGTCCTTTTTTTTTTATCTGACTCTTTCAGCGTTCGCTCTGTGGAGAAGGCCCGTGCTGAGCTCCTGCCTGAGATTGCTCAACTGCGTGCCAAAGCCCAAGAAGAACAGAAGAAACGAGAGAACCAGGATTCGCTGGTCCGTCGCTTGCAGAAGAGAGTCCTCCTCCTCACCAAGGTGAAAAGCACATTAATTTGTTTGTCAAACATTTGTTTGTCAAAACAAAAGGGTTCATACTTTGTAATCAGACTAAGTTTCATTAAGAAAAACTTCCTCCCCAGTGCAAAATGGCTATATTTATCTTTAGAACAATAGGTACTTCTTTTTGCTTGTTTTTAAAACCAGATATTTTGTAATGTAAGTGTGCTCAATATATCAACAACTGAGAAGGTATTTTATTACATCTACCACATGTCATTAAGTTGCACATTCATTTTCAGTGTAGTGTATTAGCTCAAAACAGCAATGTGAACTAATTAACTTGATGTTGCTAAATTAATATTACGATTAATTAATCTGTTCGGACAGCGAACAGTCAGTATTGATCGTCTATCAACTCTTCAGAACGGATATTTTCCGTGGCCACAGAAAAAATAACGCTTTCTTAGCAAGTAGCTGTGATCGTAATCTTTATCAGTGAAATTGGTTAATAAGCAGATCAGAATCGACTCGCAAAAATGTGCACACAAGTTTTATTTAACTAAATCACAAACACATAGCTAGACTAAACACACCCAGAAATACAAATACAAAAGGAATGAGAGAGTGGAAATGAATTTGAACCATACCATAACAGGGGTAAGGAGCTATGGAAAGAGTTAATTAATGAGCTGGAAGAACCATCATTTCTTCCTATGAAGCACCTTAGGGGTTCAGAACTTGATACTAAATCCCTGTTCAGTGTTCAAATGTACAATACATTCAAATGCCTTAGCTGTTGAGGAGATTCTGCATATGCAGTCTCTGGAGAACTTCTTGATTTTGGTCCAATGGTGCTGAAGATATAATCAGTATCTTCTGTGTTGAGTGAAGAAGAAATGACAACAAACTTGCGCTGTTAATTCTCTGTTGTCGAGGAAGTTGTGCATGGCTTGAAGTGAATGAGGCCTGTCGGGGCAGCTACACTGGCCGGCTGACCGAGGTCTCACGTGAACACCAAGTGGCAGAATCAGCAAGAACAAAAAGAACTCTCTGGTGGGAGAGTTTTTTTTTGTTTGAAAGTGACCTCATTTGCATGAGGGGCGTAAGCTAGAGGTTTGTGTCCAGTTATACTCTGATAAATATATCAGATGGTGATTTCCACCAAAGTGTGAGTCATTATACAAGGACACAGAGTTGGATTTGAAATACAAATTACAATAACATATGAATAACCAAACAAAATGAACAAACACACAATGCAGCACTCCGGATGACTTTTAAACAGGCAGCACGGCATTCGATTTGCGTGAGGTCATGATTTCCTGATGATGTTTGATGACGTATCCAATAGTCAAGAGACCTGAGAGCGAAATAGTGGAGTAAAAGAAGGAATGTGAGAGAGAAATAAAAAAAAAAAAAAGAAACAACAATGCATGTGGAATCTAACAACCCAAAACTGAAAAATCCTGTCATCATTTACTCTCCTTCATGTCATTTCAAACCCATAATACTTTGTTACGTCTTATGAAGATTTTTATTAATGAAACCTGAATGATTTCTGTCCATCGATTGAAAGTGAAGACCAACCTTTGACGCTTGGAAAAAGTTCATAAGGACATTGTAAAAGAAATCCACATGAATCAAGCAGTTGTTTATTATACGCCTCAAGCAAGCACTTTGAGCTTCCGCACTGAAAAAAAAAAAAAAAAACTTGTTGGATTTACCTTGTAACAATTTGCAATAAAACATTTGAAGTATATTTTACTTCTCCTGCTCTGTACAACTTGCCTGTTATCAAGTAAAATATACTCAATATTGAACTTAACATTCATAAAGAAATTAAGTATTACTTGTATAGAATTAAGTAAAATCTACTTAATTTTGTTACATTTACTTAACTTGGTTCACTTTTTACTCAAATAATATAACATTCAGTTCAACCATGCTTTTAAAGTGTATGCTTTACTTAGAAACATCTAAGTAATTAATACAATAGATATCGTGTAAACACCAGATCTACATAATAGAAGTGATGTGGCACTCACCCGAACACAGAGACTACAATACTTGGTACAAAGTGGTGTTTTTTTTGCACCAGTTTTAAAGTTTTGTTACATTTTTATTCCTGAAACCCACCCTCCTGATGGGATCAGTATAATCCAGAATTTTTTTTTTCTTTGGATCAAAGGTATCTCAATCTTACTAAAAAGTTTTCAACAGAAACAGATGATTTTATCCAGATTATTTTTTTATTTTTTAGCAGACGCTTTTATCCAAAGCGACTTACAAGGGGAGCAATTAGGGGTTAGGTGCCTTGCTCAAGTGCCCCTTAGTCATGATATCGAAGGTGGAGAGAGTGCTGTTTTATTCACAATCCCCCCTTTCAATTCCTGCCTGCGTGGGAATCGAACCAGCAACCTACACGTTACAAGTCCAACTCCCTCACCATAAGACCACGACTTCCCCAGATCAAAACCAAGATAGGATTTTGTGATCTAATCTGATTTCAGAATCCTTTTTTCCTTTTGAACAACTCATTTTCAAGATTTGATCCAATCCAATAGCCGAAATCCGATCAGATAACTTTTGAACAACTGGCCCCAGCTGTCATAAAATTTTAAGTTACTAAACCTAACAACAAAAGCATTGATAGAACAGTTTAAATCCAGCTGGAAAACAGCAAAAAAAAATCAACCTATATTATTCATACCCCAGTGCATGATGGGAACACCAGTATCAGAAAAGGTTTACTTAATTTTATATTGTTGACATT
Organism: Opsariichthys bidens; assembly: GCA_037194245.1. Lineage (NCBI taxonomy): Eukaryota > Metazoa > Chordata > Actinopteri > Cypriniformes > Xenocyprididae > Opsariichthys > Opsariichthys bidens. Next base: position 7,932,693 of record CM074293.1, on the reverse strand, counting down.
TAAGCTTTCATTTTTTCAAGCTTGAATTGAGTACTAATATAAAATTTACTTTTGTTTTTTCAGTTCTACCTTTTCATGTAGAAGTCATTTATTTTTTCTGAAGTATTCACTTCACCACAGAATCATTTTATCCGTGCATTCACCATTTTTAACATGCTTTACATATGTACTTTGATTAGTGTCTATATTTGAATATAATCTAAATTAAATCTCTATGTCATATAAAGTGAATATGTAAATAAATTAGTGTTTCGAAGGACTTATGGGTTTGAAATGTTATGAGGGTCAGTAAATGATAAGGGAGGGCAAATAGTCATTAGAAAGTCTGATGTGACCCATTATCTTTGTCTCCACCTCAGTCTCGTAGAGAGTATGGCTCTCTGTAATTCCTGTAGAAATCTGGAACGTGTCCTGTTTCCTGACCTGAAGTTCTCTCCAAATTAATGGCTAGGATGAGATTTAGATAAATTGCTGGAGCACCACCTTATTGTGCATACAAATAATGTTCTTTGTTTGTCAACAGCGTAGTTAATTGGTAATTAACAAAGGCATCAATAAACTCAAATCATATATCCTAAATAGGTGGTATTTGTTTTAATGAGGTCACTGTTTGGGTGTAATGATGTCTACACTGGAGACATTAAAAGCATCCTCACCTCCAGCCTTACAGTCGGGGAAACTGCTTTAAACACACATGGAAAATTAGAGCTGTCAGAACAAGTAATTAAGACTAAAGATAAGCAAGCACGCTCACATATTTCTCTGCTGTTCATTTTGTTAATTGCGTTGATAGTAGACTGTGCTAGGTAAAAGGTGGATGCAACAAATTGGTACACATTAATACAAATGCACAAATTTTCTGTATGCAAATCTGATGTCAAGCAGAACAGCATTTAAACATGAGAATATGGGTTTTTTAAGATCAAGACGGAGTTCAGTAGTGTCCAAACTTTTAAATGGTTCTGTATATGATGATAAAGCCCATTTACACACAGAGTTCCATTAAACAAATAGAATTGACGAGATAAAATTTGGAGGCTGTTTGTCACTAGCCATTATTGACAACTTTAGCACTTCGCCTGCTGCAGAACCAAGAAAAGTGCATCAGCTGTCCTCAAAAGATTAACAGTTTTCTAGCTATGATAAAAAGCCGTGATAAAAAGGTTTTATTGTAGCATCGGCCCAAGTTCTCCATTAAATGAAGATCCATAGGGGTGGAAAAAACTGCAGTGCAGCACAGATTTGTTTCCTCATTCACTCACCCACATACATTCTCTCTTCGGCACCGAAACTCTGAGGCCAGTGCCAAAATAATAGAGTCCTAAATGAGAGTTTGCTATCTGTGGGACGAATGAGGTGAGTTTAAGATAACGGCACTGGTGAATTTCATTACAATAGAAGCAGACAAATAGCTATAGACATGTGTGTGTGTTGAAGTACCGGTGTTATGTGTGTGAATATACTGATATGTGTCTGTGTGTCGAACCCCTAAGGTGGTATAACTCATATTAAAAGAAAGACCTGAACTGTTTTCATGACTTTTAGATAATAAAACAGATACCTCTTTGACCTTTTAAAAAGTAGCAGAGCTATGTACTATCACATAAAAGTTTTCAAATGTAGGTTTCCTAACTTATAGGGGTTTCTGATAGCCAGAGGTAACAACAAGTGAGGGATACGATGATAAACAGCTGGATGAATCTCACAAAACTTATTTGATTTCCAAAATTGATAGGAGAAAAACAAAGACAATTCTATTGTGCTTTAAACATGAACAACAATAAACCTTAATTTTCATGACCCTTTAGCATATTTACTGTATTACCATTATTCAAATTGAAAGTTAATTCATAAACGCATTATTTTAGCATACCACCATATTGTATTATGATTTAAATGTTTAAATCCTTTTATTTCAGTTTCTACTGTCATTCTATATATTTAAAAATATTACCTTAAAATTTCACAGTAAAATTTCCATGGTTTATATATTATGCATTTTATATACTTTTTTTTTAAATTTTGGGTGAAAATGTGATTGTTTTTGTGAAATTCACGGCTAAATCTGCTTCGATGATTTGACTTCAGTCACATTGATTGTTATGGCGAATGAACTTAACTAAAGCTCCACATGCATCATTCACTTTTTCTTTAAACTGATGTTAAAGCTCTGTTTGTGAAGGTTCTGTTCAACATTAACCTTCACAACCTTTCTAGTTTGGGTGCATAAATGTGCATGTGTCTGTTGACATTTTAGTATTCTCAGTTGACACTCTGGATAATGAATCACAATGTTTTATTGATCCTGCTGTTTTCGGCTTTAGAGACTAGACTAGATTTAATTTTGGTTTAATCGACTCTAAAATGAGATATTTACACAGATGACTCAGACTCAGAAGGGAGCTTGCTCACCCCATTAATTCTCCTCTAATATTTCTTGCATCTCTCATCTTGTTTTTGAGAGCAATACAGTGACATTACAGTTGATGCCTGCCAATTAAATTGTACTACATTGATGAGGTTGACCGGTAAAGCATGTGAAATAAGTTCAGTAATAAGTCAAACGCAATCAAGCTGTAGTAATTAAATTCACATTAAGACAGTAAGCAGATTCTTTCATTTGGAAACTGCTTTTTTATTTATTTATTTATTATTTTAATTGCAGAAGCATGAACTCAGATGATGCTGGTTTTTATTGTTGGGTGAGAAAGCATCTCAGATAGTTCCACACAGATTATTTTATGCATGATGTCTTTTTGTATTGTACTGACCTAGCTTGGCCTGAATTAAGTTCTGGAATTGAAACTTGTGCTTTTGCATGTGGGTCAGGAGCGCGATGGAATGAGGGCCATATTAGAGTCGTACGACAGCGAGCTGGCCACAAGTGAATACTCCCCTCAACTCACGCTCCGGGTGAAGGAGGCAGAGGACATGCTTCACAAAGTCCAGACTCATAATGCTGATATGGAGGTGAGAACTACAATTCCCATAATGCACATTGAATCAGTTCTTTTGAAATGAATATTCAAGACACTGATTTAATGATTTGTTCAAGCGTTCAAGTGTGCGCATCTGGAGGTTGGAGTAATGGGCGTACCAAAAACTCTTTACAATTGGTCGCGAAAGCTGCCTGTAAGGATGTGGGGTAGGGTTAGAAGTTAATTTCTGTTGTAGCATTTTACCTTTTGGCACACCTCATTACTCTGACCTGTCTTGATTTTTTTTTTTTTTTTTTTTTTTTTTTTTTTGCATCCCTGCAACATTTTACATGATTTAAACTGTTTTAGTATAATACATGGATTGTATATGTTGCTGTATATTGTTATTAGGGCTGTCAATCAATTAAAATATTTAATTGCAGCTATTAATATACTATTTGTTTCAGCAATTTGTGGGGATGATTATCATAGCATTAATTTATGCCACAACGCTCTTTACTCATCTTATTAAAAACAAAAAGGGATTGTTTTTCTCAAACTGTCAGTTCATTTGGAGCACTCACATAACTATAATTCAGTAATCAAACACCTTTTCAATTTTCATGAATGTAATCTTGCATGTTTCTGTTGCTGCTGCCCTGGTGTCTTTATTTCTAATGAATTACAGTTCCTCTCATGGGTGATATTCACTTGTTGAGGTTTAATGATAATTACATTTTCTTCATATTAAGAATGCTAATGATGTTTTCTTTTTTGTGTTGACTTGTTACATTGGTAACGTGCCCGTACAAATACTCATGTTCATTTATTGCAAAACGTTGTGGAAAACATGCTTGATTGATTTATTTATATAATTATAATAAATATTTGAAGTGTAGGGTTCTTGGCAACAATGATAATAAATGTTGTTAAATATATTTTAGCTCAGGGCCTGAAGTTCGTTTTGGAAAACAGGGGGAATTTGTGACGCATCTAAATATTTGTTCATTTTAATATTGTTGTAGTATCTTACAGATGGCACAAAGTTTATTTCAAACTAAAGTTACAAAAAAAAAAAAAAGCAGGGTCCGTAATAAAATGAACAAATAAACAAATTACAAGCAGTAGCATAAATAATTACATTAGAAAAAAGATACAAATGAACTGAGCTGTAGTATTCAGGTAAGAAATAACACAGAAATAAATTCAATAAATATAAATTAAATTATAAATTCAAGAAATTCAATATAGATTAATCCTAACCTACTGTGTTTACATGATTAGTTGCAAAGACAGGCATTTTGACAATTTCGACAATCTGTATTTGACCATTTAAGAGCACTAAGGCATGGAAAGAACTCAATTTGATACTCGCCAGCTGTTTGAGAGGTTGCTTTATGTGTGTGCGCTTTGGCTGAGAGAGCACAACACCGTCTCTCAGAGAGCTCGCAAGTGCTAAATAGTTTAAAATCCCTTGAATGTTCAAATTGGCAAGACTTAAAATTACGTGCAAATGATTTTTATTATCTTTATTATCGATGCAACACTGACCCAAGTGGGCAAGTGACAATTCCTTCTGCGGTTCTGAAACGTGAGCTCAAGACTTGTGTTGCAGCATGCAGCTCTCTTGCAGTGCAGAGGCAATGAGGTGATGTAAAATATGAAGCTATTTACGCATTTTAAGAGAGAGAGAAGACGCGGTATCGCTGAATCACTCACATTGTGAAATTATTTCTTACCAAAAGTTTTCTGATTTGCTCTGATAATCTGGAGTAATTTACTCCTTCAACCTACATGATATATTGCATAAATATTTGGGGGAATATTCTGCTTTATAATCGCGAACCGGCGGGGGTGTTTAAAATTATGACCAATACCTGCAAACCTGTGCTGAAATTCAGGCCGTGTTGCTGTATTGCCCAAATCAATTGGTTAAATTTTTCCTATGGATACATAAGCAGAACAGTCATTGAGACTAATAAATTATTACAATTTGAGATAATAGCAAACATTTAATAAGGAAGGAAATTTATTGGATTTATTAGGTTTTGGTATTACATGTGTGGTTCTATTAAGCTGAAGTTATACTGTGTAAAAAAAGAAAAGTAAAAACTGTGCCGGTGTTATAAAAATTCTAGCCCTCTGCTCATGCAGACTGGCCTGTCTCAATGGACAAGTATCCAGACAACGTTCTTGACATTGATAGCACTCATGACTTTGTAATCAAGGACTTTATGGTTTTTTAGTAAAAAAAAAAAAAAAAAAAAAATCTTAGTTTTTGTTTTTTTATGGAATAATCTGTTTCACTCTGATAGACTCAACTGTTTAAAGCTCAGGAGGAAGCAGGCACCTTCAAATTACAAGCTCAGATGGTAAGTCACATCCATCACCATGTGAACTTCCTCTTGGCATTTATACGATTATGTCAGCTACCGTTTCGATCATAAATAATTGATGAGAATTTGTGCTATACTGCATACATGATGTGAAAAACTACATAAGGCAGAAGTTAAGATATTAGATGTTGCCACTATCTCTGTTTCATTTGCTCAGATTTATAGTCAGATACTGTTTTTGACATTCAGTGCTGATCTTTTTGTCTTTCATTATGTTTTTTGTCACTTGCTCAGGTGACTGCTGAACTTGAGGCTCTAAAAGAGAAGCAGATGTCTAATGCTGAGAAAACCCCCTTAGCAACAGCAGAGGAAATCAGCTCTCTCAGGTAACAGAGATATGTGATAATTGTGTGTTTTATGTATTCAGGTTTTTGTTTTTTTGGTTGGTTGTGATCAATGGAAGCCTGTTTCCGCTAGTCACTACAAGTCATGTCACTGAAAGTCGCAAGCTCTCATTGAAATGTTCATGCCACTTTGTCACTAAAAGTCGCTGGCATTGAGAACAGGGTTTTAGACTGAGTGAAACTGAAGTCTGTGGGTTTTTTTTTCATGGCCTGTTGCATTCCCTAATTACTATGGAAATGTGATTATACTACATTAGCTTTTGTGGCCTTGCTTGAAAAGTATGCTTTCATTCGGTGCCTACTTCCTCCTTTTTCTTCTTTCTTTTTAATCCTGTAATTATTCTCTATAGAATTTAATTTAATCACTCCTGGAACCATTTCAGTAAGCTGTTTATACCTTAATTGAATGTTTGTTGTATTGAATACAAGTGCAAGACCCCACAGAGTAATCTTCGAAACTAAACCAACCTGAATGTTGTCCAGTGCTTTTAAAATGACCAAATTACTTTCTGAGAAATTATACAGGATATAACCATTCAAAAAGGTTCCACTAACTGTCCAAGACCACTAGTGAAAAACCTTCTATTTGCTAATTTAATATATATATATATATATATATATATATATATATATATTTTTAATTACAAATCATTTTTCAGGCATATTAATTTGAATTATAATGTGAATACACATGTTAACATTATTTCTGAATCTCTTAATATTTGGAATGTCCTTTTGCTTTTGATTCGTCACATTTGTTTCATTAGTAACATAGAAATAGGCATTTAAATGTTTAATTTTACACAAACCACTTTTCTGAATTAGCAAAAGATTAAGCAATGACTATTTGTTTACAGATAAATAATTGACTTTTAAATCCCAGATTTTTTTATGCTCCCTTAGAATTTTGGATACCACTTATTTATGTAATATTTTTTTCTGCAGTCAACCTCCAGAACTTGAACTGAATATAAAATGGTTATGGTTATGTTCCACCTTGCTTGACTGAAAAAGATGTTTATGTTTGTGATTTAAAACTTTGACAGGAGAATTTTCAATACGTTACTAAAAATGACATATATATATATAATGTAAATGTATATGTATGTGGGTTTTTTTTTTCAGGCAGAAGATTGAGGAATTGGAAGCAGAGCGCCAGCGGCTGGAAGAGCAAAACAACATTCTGGAGATGAGACTGGAGAGGCATAACCTACAGGTGATACTTTCATTTTCTGATAGATTTCCAGTACCTAAAACATGTGTACAGTATCAATAAAGATTGATAAAAGTATTGCCAACAAACTTCATTATTAGTTGGATATGTGCTCTGTGGACATCTAGAGTGATGGGAACTTGCCTGATGTTAAACACTGTAGAGAGGCTCTTAAGAATAGAGTCTCTCTCGAGTTTCTTGTGGGTTGCTGTTTCAGGTTCTTTGACAGATTGCTTGTGTTGTTTAACAGTTTCATTGATTTATTAAAAGGATATTTGTATTTGTCACAGGTTGTAGTACTGCAAGATATTCATGCCCTTGCTACAAAATCAATAAATTTTTTTTTGATAATTTAATCAATAATTTAACCAATAATTTAAATTTTGCCTTAAAAGGCATACCCAAAGTAAATTGCATGCTGTTCTTGAACCATTTGGAGTATATGCATGCTTTTGGTCTCTTTTGAAAGGTATGTGTACCACAGGTGGTACAGTGGAACGCTAACAGGTTAAATGGTTACATTTATCGTATTTGTATTAGATGCTCATTGGTATATTAGATCTGTGCAATTGGTGAAAAAAAGACACTGATTCTTATTAAAAGTTCTAAATGTTTTTCAGTCAAAAGCAGTGTGTATTTAATTCGTACACTGAAGCAGTGTGTTATTTTTTACATTTGATTACTTCGATTTATGTTGGAGACTATCAGCTGAATGCTGTTATGTGAAAAATGTAAAGCATTATTTCATTGTATTTTTTTGCAATTTTCTTTTTTTAATTGTATACTGATTGCTTACTTTTCTTCAATAATTGTTTCAGGACTTCTATTAATATTTTGGTCATTTCACCCATTCCTAATCATGTTAAATAAACTTGATTATATGTTTTGCCATAATTGAGCAGCCCTACCTCATGCTGTTAAGTAGGCTAATATAGAGTTCACTGTCATGGTTTATTGAATTAATTCAGCAACACTGTTGTGGTTGAATGTGTAGCCTACATAAAGAATATTGATGCAGTTTCTTCACACACAAAGAATATTTTAATGTGAGTTCTATTCATCATAAATAACAGTCATCACAGTATAGGGAAATAGTCTACAATTACAGTATGATTTGTCATAATCATGAAGCTCTAGGCTGTGTTAAACTGGATTGGAAGGAAGAGTTTTAACATTGGAAAAAAAATGACAGTTCACATCTAAGCTTGGTTAATGGCCTCATTGGTGGTTGAATATTGCCTGATGGTTAATAATTCTTCATGATTAGACATGCTTTTAGCTAGCAAATTGGCATAAATATTTGACATCTGAATGCCATGATTGACCAGTCAAAATTAAAGTATTCCAGAATAAATAAATAAATAAGTAACGTGGGTTTGTATTATCATCATAGCTGATGTTGTATATCTATACATTTTCAGTGTTTTTTTGCTAGTGCAGATACTAAAGCTCCATTATTCATTTTACATGCTGTACGTGAGGTAACTTTTTACCTTGAGTGTGATTTAGTTTTTTCCCCACCAAAAACAAAAAAAAAACAACTGCTTTTTCAAAGGTGCAGTCAAATCAAACTCTCTGTTCCTTAAACTAACATGACTTCATTGCTGGTCTCATTGATAATTGGCAAATTAGCTTTGGCAAATGCCATTTTAGGGCACAGTAATGAAAATGAATGTGGTGTAGACTCTGTTTGAGACTAGAGGTGTGTGTTTTTGTTCATGCACAGCCACACTTGTATTCCCTCTGGTTTCAACAGTAACACAGGTATGTGTTTCTTCTCCAAAGCCTAAATCGGCACTTGAACATATTATGTTTGCCTGCAAACTCCACATACTTGCAAGTCCTCTTCAAATCACTGAAAAACCATCTTCCCTTCAGTCAATTACTACCTTGCTCTCTTCCTGCTTTTTTCTTTCTCTCCATCAACTTATAGTCAAGAAAAAAGTTTTATTTGAGGAAAAAAAAAAAAAAAAATATCCACATGTAAGTGGAATTGAAATAAATCCTGAACTCTGGTCCTTACGGGTCAACAAGGAGTTTTGGTGGCTCTTTTGATATGATGTTCCTCTATGGTTGCACAAAATTACTCTTGGCATGCTGGGGATTGCTAGCTTTTAAAAATAATAGTTTAATAATAGCACAGTGGTGTTTTTATTTATTTCTGTTAGTCAATAAATAATGTAGAGGCACTTAGAGGAAACTCAGACTATAAGTCCTAGCGTTTAAATATTTACGTTGTTTAGGAATACCGTTGTGCATTGGTACACTATATTTATGTACTAGGGAATAGGGTATGTCTAAAAGCTTCACTGCAATATAAAATAACCTGAATTGTTGTGTTACAAAATTGTTTTTTTTTTCTTAAAATAAATAATTCAGTGAAAATCTTGATTTTTTTTTTTTTGCATGTTTTTGCATAATCCAGTGAATTAAATAAATCATCTCATTTGTTATATTTTCTTTTTGTAAGAAACTTGATGACCGCATCACAAAGACAGGTTTCTTTAGTTGTATTATACAAATAAGTCAACAGCTCTCAAATATTACATATTTGAAGTAAACAGCTTCAAATATGTAATATGTGAACAAAAGATATAAGTATATTTTTTTGCATAGTAAAATAAAACCTGTAGCTGCAGTTTGACACTTTTTGTTCTTTTTCTTTTTTTGCCAAATAATTTTGCTGTGTGAATACCTTAGCTAAGTTTAGTGTCTTCTTCCCTCATATTTAAAAAAAATAAAAAATAAATAAATATATATATATGTGTGTGTGTATATATATATATATATATATGTATATGTGTGTATATATATATATATATATATATATATATATATATATATATATATATATATATATATATATGTGTGTGTATATGTGTATATATATATATATGTGTGTGTGTATATATATATATATATATATATATATATATATATATATATATATATATATATATATATATATGTGTGTGTATATATATATGTGTGTGTATATATATATATATATGTATGTATGTATGCATGTGTGTGTGTGTAAAATATTTATATTATATTTTTATTAATCAAATGTATTTCTAGATTTGGCCACTACTGTAGTTTAGTTTTTTATTTATTTTACGAAATTCAATTTCCATATTGGCAAATAATTTAAAATTCCTGGCCCCACTGCACTGTTGTCACACTCTATAGGGTAAACAGCCAGTGACGTAATGAGATGTTGTCTTTTCCGTCATCTTTGTGATGCTTCTATGTTTATCAGTGGCCTTTTATACCTTTCATTCCATTTATACTTTCTTTTCACTCCCTGACTCGATGCGATCGGTGGACTGAAATGCAGTCAGATATGCTCCATTAAACCTCAACGCTGGTGCCAGCCCAAAACAAACTGAAAAGTCTGGAATTCAGGAGCTGTGTCACTCATTCGTCCTACTCTCTCAATCACGTCTTTTAATGTGCTTAGACTTTGGCTCTAATATTTATAGACCCCTTCTATCCATTATCTGTGACGCTTCAAGTGTCACAGTAAAAATAAGCCACTTCACTTGTACAGTTAATAATATCAACCCACTCCAGACTTGTCGGTTTAAGATGGTTTATTTTTGGCTCAAGAACCGCAAACCTGTTTTTTTTTTTTTTTTTTTTTTTTTTTATTAAATTGACTGGATTATAATTAAACCTAATTAAAATATACTCATATGTGAATGTATGTGTGTGTGTGTGTGTGTGTGTGTGTGTGTATATATATGTATGTTGTGTATATGTATGTAGATATATATATTTATAAAATGATTTATGACTAGAAAAATAGTCTGCATTTGAAATGTTTTAACTAATTGTCTTGTAATGAATGTCATGCCATTTCTACTTTCTGAGAATATATTATAAATCATATGCGGTAAAAGACAACAATACTGAAGCACTATAAATAGTTTGGCTTCTCACCTGTATCATTTCATATCTCTTCAGATCTTAGAACTGTACATGATTTTATGAGCTTCTACAACTTTGGACCTCCTAACCAAACTCCTTTACACAAATTGACAATAGAAAAAAAAAATTAGTAACAGTTTTCTCTTATTTTTATTAAGTGCAAACAATAAGTGCAACCATAATCAAAGTACTCTCCCAATATGAAAGTGCAGTCAGAGACCAAATGCTTTCACAAGCATGACACAGAGCTGTTGAAATCACGTTTGAGTGCATGTTCTCATTTTGCTTTCGATTTCTTGTTCGGGTGTACTGGGGAGCGGCGGTGATGAGCGTGAATTCTACAATACAAGACGTTTATCAGGCGTTTAGACTGTTATGCAACAAATACTCCGCCATGGTCTTGTCAGTGATCTTGGCACTTACTCTCGTCATGTGATCAGTGAACTCTGATACCTGCTGGACTCAGTACGAATATGAAGTGACCATTATCCAACTGAATTAAATGTTGTTGTTGTTGTTGTTGTTGTTGTTGTTTTTATTTATTTATATAAAAAGCAAAATGACAGTGGAGGCTTAATGTTCACTTTGTGGTGGCATATTCTATCCTAATTTCACTCTCTCACTCCGTCATGGCAGCTTTTCACCTGGACGAGAAATTTCTTCATATTTCACCCCTATTATTGACTTCATGTCGGTTTACCATTCATTTTGGCATTTCTGACTTTGTTCGTGTTACTCTTTCTCCCCAACTTCATATAATTTAACAAAAGCTTAATCTTTCTTTTTTAGTAATTCAGTTTTTGTTCTTTCATCCCCTTCTGTTCTGCAGTTATGTCATCTCTTCCTTACCCCTCAGTCTTTATTCCTCTTCTCTGCCTTTCTGTCCTCAGCTCAGGGTGATGTAATTTGCTCAGTAATGAGATGTTCAGATCGAGGCATTATTCTTTGATGGAGCCCTTAATTCACCAGAAGGCTCAGTAATGGCTTTTAAACCCCTGAAGTTTTACACCTAAATGAAGAATCGTTCCAGAAGATAAAGCCTTTCGTTTCAGACAGGGATGAACTATCGCTTCTTTGGTCCTTTTGTTTGGAGGATAATTCAGATAAATTTATTTTTTACGGGATGAGAGCCTTCAGACAAAATTGGACTTGATTTTAACCCTTCATCTGGTTTTCATTCATGAACTTTTGTGGTATTGGCTCATCGAATGAGCAGTTGGACCCACCATAGTAACATCTCTCACTTTACAAACTTATTTCTTTTTAGGTAATTTTTTTTTTTAGATAGCTTTTCCTAAAGTGCTAATGAGCTTCATTCTGCATATTTTGATTTGATTGAAGAAATTTGGATTCTTATGAAAGTTAAGTACAATTCAAAGGCACTGATGTTCAGATGATGATTTTAGAAAACAGCATGATATGTTTCCAGACTGCCATTGTGTCTTTTTAATTTTATTTTCCTTTTATTTATTTATTTATTTATTTAGTTTCACTTTTATTTAAATGTGAATTTGTTTGACTTGCATCAATTACTTACTTTAATTGTTTTGTCTACTTCAGTCAACAAGTACAATGGTTTTACATGCCAAAATTATAAAAAGGAATCGTTTTCTTCATGTTGCTGAGGACGATTTTCTTCTTTGGAAGAATGAAACCAAAAGATTGTTTATAAGGTTTTTTTTTTTTATAAACTTTTTAATGAACTTTGGTCAATTTTCTGACTCTCAACACCTTTCCCATGCATTAGGGAGACTATGACCCTGTAAAAACAAAGGTGATCCACTTGCAAATGAACCCCACCAGCATTGCAAAGCAGCAGCGCGCTGAAGAGGCGGAACAGCTGAGGGTGGAGTGTCAGCGCTTGAGAGAACGACTCTCAAGAATTGAGGCAAGTGGTGGCATGACAACAGACGACACTACCCTCATCATCCCACCTTCACAGGAAATACTGGGTAAATACTTATCTTTACACAAGCATTTTAATAGTGGGGAAAGGAAACATTCCCTTATTCATTGTGTGGTGTTGTTTTTTTACCCTCAAATGTGTGTAAGCAGCAGATCACAAAGTTAGACTGCTGTTTATGCATTTCCTTACTAAAAGGTTGTTCAAAGTAAACTGGTAATTTTTGCTTTAATTTCCATAAACTCTATACTTAAAATAAATAAATAAATAAATAAATTTTATGTTTTATCTGTGCTTTGAGAGTGTTGAAATCACTGGTTTAAATAATTAAACAAAGTTATTCTTCCGGTTGGGTGATTGTGGTAGTGTTGACCAGCAATCAAATATATATGACCAGATGCGAGTTTACATTTGGTCCTCAGCTGAATTAAATACTTGGCAAATAATCAAATAAAAAGAAAAATTGTATTTTGTTCAAGTTGATATGTCTGAAACTGCATTAGGCCTGACCAGCTGACAAGATTTACACTTGAGTGTGTGCATTTCAACCTGTGGTGTCGGATATGACAACAGGGATTGTGAAAAAAGATTCTTCCTAATTCTTCATCCTGTGTTCACAATGATTTAGACATTTTATTTATATATAAAGCCAGGGCTAAATGTTTAATTGGACTCGAGTGGGGTGTGCTGACGATCCGTATTTCTTTGGGACTCATTTATTTGCTTCATGCTCTCTCTCTTCCAGTCTCTCTCTCCCTTTCACACTCTCTCTTTTTCTTTGGCTATCAGTTTGAATGAGTTCGGAAGGAGGCAAGAGTCTAATTAGGACTCGGACCCATGAGTAAACAAACACCCTGAGGTCTGCTTTTAAATTGGCTGCTGCACTTTTTCCTGTGTCTATTAGCTATTCACTGTTCCTCCTCCGTTTTATGACCTCCTTTTTCTCCCACCTCAGATCTTGTTCAAAATGAATGGGTAAATGTGTTTTTTTTTTGGGGGGAGGGGGATGTTGTCAAGTGTTGAGAAGGTTCATTTTATTTCATTTGCATCTTTCTTTTATTGTATTTGTCCTATTGTTTTTTTTATATGCTGATGTTATCAATGCCTTCAGCAATAAAACATGATTCAAGGAAAATAAATGTTATTTACAAAAAGTATTGCAACAAAATTCATATTTTTGTGCAAAAGATAAACTTGCTTGTTCTACAGCATTTGTAGCAATTTCATTTTACAACATAATAGAAATAATAATTTATAAAAATAATCTTTATAAACAAATACCTTGCTTAGGCACATACAATGTAAGTGAAGGGGATCAAATTTTGAAGCCCATAGGATCAGCCATCAAACACTGAGCTGGACTGGATCCAAAAAGCAACATAATGAACACAAAGAGGTCTGAGACCAGATTCCTACTTAAGTGGACCAAAAAGGACCCGAGTCCTCTCTCAATGCAGTTGTCAGTTCACCTTTTACTGCTTAATTGTGTTCTGTGCACACACATTTCAGTAAAATACGGAAGTGACAGCCGCATTCTACAGCCAAAAAATCCCGAAAAATGCGGGAAGTGACAACCGCACAATATGGCAACATGGAAAGAGCACGCTGTGTGAAACAAGCAAGCGTGTTACTTGGGTCACAATAACGGACCGCAAACACAAGAGACGCTAGAACGTCGCTAGGATTCTAAACCGTCAATCATCGCATTTTCTAGAGTGAGTCATGTTCCGTACACACATGTAACGATAATTTAGGGGATTCACTACGGAATTTAAATGTGGTTGTCACTCCTGAAACTTGCATTGTGTACATGGAGAGAACTGGGTCTTTTTTCACTTGGTTCACCTCTTGGTCCACTTAGAGGAGTCAGAGTTTGGTTCTTTCCGATGTGAAAAGAGTTTTTGGACACTTAAGCCATACTTAATGTATGAACGTCTTTGCGTTACATAAAATATCAGACCAGTGGCATTTATTATTTAGAAATATTATGACAATAGACTAATAAATATGATGCGCAGAAAGACAAAATGTATTTTAACAAAGTCATTTGAGGAAATGAAACACTGATTTTTAAACTAGTCACAATTGAATACTGACCTCTTCAGGAAAAATTAGACCTTTCCCAAAAGGGCATTATCTCTCAACATGGTCCATGCAACTTTCATGCAGCTTCATAAAGTTCTTGACATGGTAATTGTAAGTGTGCTGATGTAGATGAGGACCACATACAGCACTTTTTAATTGTAGCTCATTTTAAAGGTGATTGTATTGAGAGTTTAGTGTAATTTCTATCATGCTCTCTCTACAGAAAATGAACAAAGTGATAATGATTTTAAAAAGCTGCCAGCGGAGGCAAAAAAGAGAGACATTAATATGATATATAATTAAAAGTGATCCTGATGAACGGTTAAAGGAAAAGGACAGCGAAACAAAAGGCCGTCTCTTCTAGTGTGCAGCACATCAACACATTAAGTTATGTGATGACTGAAACTTTCACAATTTAACTGCACTGTTCTAGGGTGCAATTACTGTACATAGTAGCAGAACATTTATCTCTTTTCTGCAGAACTTTTATTGTTTGTAATTAAATTTTCATGAAGGCCATGAGAGAATTAAAACTGCTAAGGCCTCTGTCACACATACAGAAGTCTTATATTGAAGCTATAAGATACAGTTGGGTTTATTATCTGATTTAAATAGTCAAGTTTGCATTGTTTTTTAAATTACATATTCAAATAATTCTGTAATGAGACCTTGATGAGAGTGGTACTTTTCTCTCTTTCTCTCTCTATTTTCTCTCTCTTTTTACTTGGCCATAGTTTGCATCAAGTGAATCAGCCATCAGCATTTGGAAATACAGTGTTGTAGCCTAACCACCTTTAATCGCAATGAGCTCCGCATTTTGTTACTTTCGATTAAAAAAAACAGTGTCATCTTTCACTTTCTGTCCATTTGATAATGAAATTAAAAATTAAAATCGTTTTGATGTTCTTTAATGTGGCATGACAAATCACTGTACATTACAGCCGCCTCATTTCAATCAGCAGTCTCTTCTTTTATTACTAGTTACAGAATAAGCATGAATGGACATGTGAAGATATTCTTGAAAGATACAGTATGACTCACTGAAACATAATATATTGTGTAATCAATAAAACGGCTTGTATACACTGTCACGTAGCATTTACCTCAGGTGTGACCACAGATTATTTCGCCAGAGAAATTAACTCTTTCGATTAGTTTATGTATTCTATTAGCCTATATATTCATAAAATTTTACTTAATTTGTTAGTGTGGTCTTGGTTTACTCAATGTATGTTTACATAAATCTGTCATGAAAATTCTAGCCACTGTGTAAATGATTATATTTCAACAACGAATTGGAGTTAAAAACATAAGTTCGGTCTATGAACAATGTTGATATAATTTTTTGAGAGCCGTATTACAAAAACAAAATGTTCACCATTAAAAGCCATGTCCCCAGCACTTCTACATAAATCAACATATACAGTACAGTAACCAAGTTTGAAGTTTCCTTGACATTTAAAATTAATTTTACACTCCCATGGCTAACTTTCTTTATCAAAAAAATAAAAAAATCCCGTTGCCTTAATAAAATTTTAGTTATACAATATTGTTGATAAAAATAATATGAGAAAAAATATGGATTTGTGGATGTGCTTATCCCATAACAACACAGTAAAACACGGGCACACAAAGAATTCACCACATTCTTTCACAGTAGTGAAACATTTGCATAGCTCTTAACGGTTTTCTTTTCGAAGTGATTCCTATTTAAAGCAAACATCATGCTTCATGGCAAACGGTGCATATCTGAAGTGTCCCAGCTGGAGGAAATAATCCATAATTTTCGTTAGGGATGCACCGAAATGAAATTCTTGGCCGAAGCCGAAGCCGAATAATAATGAAATGCTTGGCCGAAGGCCGAAGGCCGAATACCGAATGTGGTGTTTCGCATTTTTTCCATTTATTTTGCCAATTTTTTCACCATTACAATAATTAAATAGTAAAAATTTGCTTTTTACTATTTTGTGTTGCTTTTCAGAGAAATAAATCAAATAACAAAAATATAATTTCAAAATATTTAACACTGAACATTTTTTTAACATTCCAGCAGATATTATACAAACAAAGTACAATATAACTTAAAATGAATAAATTAGTAAAATAAAAAAAATAAAAATTATTTGGCCATCTTTGAAGCCTATGTTCTTCTTGAATAGCCTATGTTAGGCCTATAACTGACTGCTGAAAGAATGTAACTCTGTATGTCTACAACAACAAATGTGCATTGAATAGTGCAAAAAAATGTGGATGAACCCACAACAAATAAATAACTGTCCTAGACATAAGCCTACTTCACATATCGCGCCTAATAAAGCGTGTAAAGCGCGGCCGCGTCGCTTCCTCCTTCTTTTGCAAGCGTTCGGGAGCTCGCGCTTCTGTGGCGTCTGTCGTTGCTATGCAACCATGAACTGTGGGTTCTGACGATGAGAAAGTTTCAGCAAGAGATAAATTGATTTTTAGCCCTTGCTTTAGCTTTACTACTAGATATATTTATGTAAATGAGATATAACAACCCCCCTGTACAGCTATGATCAGCTGTTCGGCTGAGATTTCCATGTTTTGTTACGGAAAGGTCGAAGATGATCGGTTGGTTCTTGTCACATGACCTGCGGTGCGCTTGCGGCATTCTGAAAAGTTGAGATGTTTTCATCTCGCCGCGGCACAGGCGCGCCCGGAAAAAACAAGCGCGCCGCACCGCATGCGCGTCCCTTCCGTTTTTTTGCGCGTGGTTACCGCGCGCCCAACAGGATATAAAGGATATGCGCGCGGAAAAGACGCGATATGTGAACGTTAAAACATCATTAAAAACGTCATTGTTCGGCAAAATTTATTCTGCCTTTTTACTTATTCGGCCGAATACCGAAAGTGCTTTTTTTGGCTTTTTTCGGCCGAATAATTTCGGTTGCCGAACATTCGGTGCACCCCTAATTTTCGTATCAGGCCGATAAAAATAACATTAAAAATTAACTCATATCAGCTGATACTAATGTGTTGGCCGATATATTGTGCATTACTAACTTTATTTTTTAAAATAGGAGAATAGGAGATTTTTTCCATGCAATTACTAGTTGTACGATTCTTTCTGATTCAAGTGAGCCAGTTGAGAAAAACTATCTGAATGTTTTGTTCATGAATCAGACTACTAGAGGGGAAGATTATCAGTGAGTAGCAACTTAAATATCTGCTTCTTACCCAAAGCTTACTTCAAAGACTCAAATGGTGAATAAACAATGATGAATTTTTTTTCAGTTGAATTTAAAATTCTTTTAACTATTAGAATTAAACATTTGTGCAAATTGTCTGAAGTCATTATTGCTGTTACATATTAAAATTTCATGTGTTGGATTACTTGTTAAATTGCTACTCTTGTTCGGATGTTATTCATATCATTCAGTGATGACTAAATGTGATGTACATGTTTTTCAGACTTGCGTAAGCAGATGGAAAGTGCAGAATTGAAGAACCAGCGCTTGAAGGAAGTGTTCCAGAAGAAGATTCAAGAGTTCCGTACTGCGTGTTACGTACTGACCGGGTATCAGATTGACATCACTGTGGAGAACCAGTACCGGCTTACTTCTGTGTACGCCGAGCATATGGAGGATTCATTACTGTTTAAGGTATGTTGATATGCAAATGTGTTTATCTACATAACCAATTAAAGGCGGGTGTATGTTGTGCAAGTTCGTACACTAGGGAGGTTGTGACCAATTGCGCACGTTACGAGTCAGTACATGGCACGGCTGTACTGTAAGGCAGCAAACTTTCATTCCTTTCAACAAAAACTATAGAAAGTGTGTGTGTGTGTGTGTGTGTCAGTGAATGCACATGCTGTAGGGTTGCAGCCACTGCAGCCAAACTGTGGTACCCCTGGGGGTACTTGAGGTGACAGAGGGGGTACGTGAACAAAATGCTGAGTTTTGTCATTCATTTAATTCTACCCCGCCTTAAAATTGAGCATGTATTTCTAACAGGCAAAATGCAGTAAATACATGGCATCCAATCAAATGACCTTTTCTTTTGCGGTCAAAACTGACTGCATCCACATAAGTACCACATATGGTAAGTTGTGTGCAGAATATGCCACCCAAGCAAATCATGCTACATTACTGCCATTCTGGAATTTGTACCTTTTGTAAAAGTGGATATTTAGCACTTACTAGCCTGAAGAACAAATAGCCTGTAGACAGACTGTGCATAGAGATTGATTTAAGTCTCTCTTCTATACAAAAACCCTGTGAGAATTAATTATTAATGTTGATGCGTTACATGCGCAAGAATGCAAATTTTCCACATCCACAATTGCAAATGTGACGTTGATTTTGTACAACAGTTCAACAAACAAAAATGGTACCATTAAGTGCTGTACATTTAAAGAGTATTATTTGCTCTATTTTACAACAAAATAATAGTTCCAACAAAAGCCACAGCAGAACTGTTGAGCTTTTTCAAGCAACACACAGCAGTGTTTCGTGAACGAATCTGCAGCTTTGAACGAATTATGAGAGTCAATGATTCAATGACTCATTCATAAATATATCCACTCTCTTCGTTACTGAATAAATGAAAGACTGGCTCATTGACTCATTCATTAAGACAGTGACTTTTAGTTCAGTATTTAAAAGTATCACTTCATTTCTGCCGTCAATTCATATTTCTCTATTAATCATTTTTATATAAAACAAGTGCACTGGAAAATCTATTTAAGGGGGCAAATATTGTCCCTTAAAAGAAAAGGTGGAAGAAAGGGGGTATGCAGAAGGACATGAAATGTATCTGGGGATACGTCACTCTAAAAAGTTTGGGAACCACTGATATAGCCAAAGTGACGAGGTTGTGTATGATTTTGCAATGGGGTTCAGCCTAAACTCTGGTCAAAATTAGGCAGACTCCCCAAATTTTTTAAGCAGGTTTAAAAATGATCCGGAGGTCAGGAGGTGCTCATAACCTACTCAGCTCAGCTCGTAAATCCTTTCACACAATGTGAGCCTCGACCATACAAGCAGAAACGATTTCCACATAATTTCTCCCTAGAGTAAATTCACCTGTGAGTGAAAAATCATACTGTGTATGCCTGGCTTAAGTTTAAGTTGGAAATGTGTTTGCATTCCATATTTTGACAGACATAAGATATGTAGTTACAAATGTACTAGAGGAAAAGTAGAAAGTACAGAAGGAGAGTAGAAATAGTGAACTAAAGACTTGCTTGGATATCTAGTGTAGTTTTGCAGTTAGTTTGAATGTGTTGATTTTATGGTCACTTTATCATTTTAGGGTTCTGTCTAAGCGGAGCAGATGTTATGGATAAAACATTACAGCAATCAAAGGCTTTATTTTGAGTTTTTGTTCAATTATAAAACAATGGCATTAACATCAGTGGGATTTTGAGTGACTTTGAAGGGCTGCCTTGGCAAAACTATAGGGGTTTTCAGAAAAGAAAGCTGTGATAGTCAGAAGAGCCTGAAGCTTCGTAACCACAGTTGGTGGTTTGTTGTTCGACTCACAATTCTGAGAAGCGTGAAAATCAAAAGAGGGACTTTAAAACCCAAGGCCGAGGTCAGGCATCTGAAGAGCTGCTGTTGTGTTTAACCTCAGCTGAACCAGCTCAGCAGCTCCTCCAGCCTCAGGTGCATCTGAGTCTCTGCAGGAGGTCACATTCTCTTCAGTCAGTGACTGCATTTGCTGAGGTGGATGCAGATGACGGCGTTCCTGCAATATAGGAAATTGCCGCTTTTACTTTAACAGCAAGAAGTAGAGAAAAACGGTGACCTGGAATTACTGTTAATCAAGGAAATGACCATCGGACCATTTCATCTGGTAACAAGTGTGCTAGTATGTTGCGTGTCAGACCCTGAGATCTGATGGTATACTTTCAGTTGATTAAGTAAGATTGGAGAGATTGTGAGTGAATCAAATAAATGTTTTCGTAATGCCTTGTGTACCTTTTTTATTTGATTTTTTACTCTATAGTGCACTTTTGTTTATTGCTGTATACTTTCATAATTGTACACTGCATGCTTTTTCTTTACATTCTTTTTTACTAACATAAAGGTGATGCTATAAGGTTCAATTAGTTGTAACATTAGTTTTTAATGCTTTTATTTAATGTAAATTCCTGCATATACTGTTGTTCATTGTTAATTTATGTTCCTTCATAATACATGAACCATGTGGAATGTTAAATTATATTCGTATATGTAGAAATGAACAAACCAAAATGTATCAATTCTGTTAAAGATCTTTGTATTGGCTTGGTACCTAAAGCATTAACTAATTTTAAATAATTTAACCTTATTCTAAAGTTTACCAATGTTAATATATTAAATAATAGCATGTGTAGTAGCATATTAATTTCAAAACTGGTGTTGAGAATAATCAAATTTCACTGGAGAAAATTCACACTTCCACCCTAGACTGTTCATTAGGTTTAATAGTATAGTAGTTGCACTATTTGTCATACAGTTTGGACATTTTTGTGCATCCACTTGATTTAAGATGGTAATCATCTTTTTTTTTTTTTTTTTTTTTTTTTTTTTTTTTTTAAATGCAAATGAGAAAACATTCGCTCCTCTTTTGGACAGGTCTGTATATGGTAAACCGAGTGTTATTAATGCAGCATATCTGATGCAAAATGCATATTTAGTTTGAAACCGCATACTCTTACAATGGCGTACCTGCAAATGTAATTTATCTTTCTTAATTAATGCTCTTCCTTTTGTAGGTTTTAGAAATGTTCAGCAATCCTTATGCATCACACATACACACACACACAGTGCAATAATTGGATTTAAGTTTTTGTTATTTGATCAGTACTTTCCTCAGGCTGTTTAATTAGAGCTGCAGTAAAGCTTCAGTAAGTTTGCGTTCAGCTGTTATTACTTTCAGAGTGTGAGCATGTACTCGTTTGTGTGCGTTTAGGTGTGTTGTGTTCATTTAATACGTTATTTACGTGCTTAGGAAATAATTTGCTCTTTTTCACAATCTGTGAATGTAGAAAAAAAAGACTCCTGTAGCCTCATACCCTGATGATGACTTCTGATTTTCTTATTCATTTAGCATTACAAACTTTTTAAATATGATGGATTTGATAATTAAGGGATTTTGTGTTTTTGTTTATTCATTTTAAGTAAATACTAGACCGTGTCTAAATTAATATACCTCGTTCAGGCAGGTACCAGCCCTAGAAAGGACTCTGTAATGCTAATGGATTTAAATGTCTGTCAGGAAGTTTCTGAAGGAATTGAAGTGTCTAAATATGAGTGCAAGAAGCACTCCAGTAGTTCCCTCTGTGTGAATGTGTATTGAACTAATGTGCTTGGGTATTAGTCTGAAAAGTGAAAAGATGGCTTAGAGTAAGCCATCTTAGTCTTCAAATTTTTATTCATGCAGAAGCAAGCTCACAACCGAAACGCAATAAGTAATATAAGTGCCTTTTATTAAAGGTGATGTATGTTAGTTTTTTAAATACTTTCTCCTATCCCAGTTAATAGTGAAACGACGACTATTAAGCAAGCCATTTGTAGGCTGATTTCCCCAAAGAGTGGAAACACTGTGGCGCTTCATTGCTACTGGTGCACAAATTATACACTACATTTTAAGGTGTTTTTGTTTTGTTTTTAAGTTGCTGACTAGTTGTGCTTGCTTACTGGAGAGCATGAATTGCATTTTCAATTGACTCCTCAAGAATAAACTTGTTTATCTGGGAAGTTTTAGTAGTTTGTTTGGCAAGCAAGTGCCCACAATATAATAGAAAAACTGGAGAGACTTCAGGATATGCAGTCTTCACAAAATTCACAAAAAATGTTGATCACAATGAATATTATGTGCATTGTTTCATTACTGTGTTTTTCTCTGAATGTAATAGCCATTGATTTGCTTTTAAAGAATGGGCACTTGAAGATAAATTAACAGAAGCCTGGCCTGGTTTTTTTTTTTTTTTTTTTTTCTCAAGTGTTTTCCCCCAATGTTAGATGAGTGCACTTGAGCAATTCTTTAGTTATGTTATGATTTGATCCCCAAAGAATCAAAGAACTGCTTTGAAATTCTTCTCCATTTCTGTCTGAGAAAAAGGAAAGATAATGAGAGAGACAGCCTTTTCCCCCCCTCTTATTTGTTAAAATATGACTCATTGTCCTGAAAAGTCTCTTGGGAATCTGTCAAAGTCACTGAATATCTTGCTTGTTTTGAGTTTGTGTAGCTTTCAGCTCTTCTGAAACTTGACAACACATTTGTGCAGGGATTCCTAAATGTTAAAAATCAAATCATTTGTTTAGTTTTAAATAAGAGATTAGATATTTGCCGTTCTTAACAGCAAATAATCAGTCCCTTGGCTGTCAGTTTCTAACATTAGATCAAGACTGCAACACCTCAGTGCATTCAATCTCAATCAATCCTCTCTAGTGCCTTTTCAACAGTCTTGTGCCAGAGTTTCCAATCTGGAGCTATTGTGTGTTTTCACTGCAGAAGAGTGCTTCTGGGCTGGATAATAATGGCTGGTTTAACAAAACTAGATGGCACCAATTGTATCTAACAAAGCTGTCCACCAAAATCAGCAGATGTGATAAAGCTTTTTTAATTACTGTGAATTTTATTCAATATAGCAATTTCTGACCATTGCAGAAAAAGTGGCACATGTTGGCATAAAGAAAGGAATTTGTGTATTAAAATCTTTTCTCCAACTCATAGAACTTATGAAACAAAGACTGTGATGCAGCATGCATATTTGTTTATAGGTTATGCTGACAAAATTGTCAGTTATGTCATTGTTTGTCTCAGTGGAAACATGGGTCAATTACTGACACCATTTTGGTGAAAAAAAGGGTTTATAGTTTTGATTTAATAGTGAGAGATAGCCCAGATATTTATTGCAGGCTTTCTGTTTTGACAGTAAAATGCTCTATGTGCATTATATTTATATTAATGTGTTTCATATGCTCTTTGTTAGCCGGAATGTAATCTGACTCTTTTAGCAGAAAATGAAGAGATACTGACTCACCGAATAATGTTTAGTATTCCAAAGCAATCAATAACACTTTAATGAGGATGAAATATGATAGTTCTTCTTTGCTGTGAGCTTAATGCATATTTTACTCAGCGCATGATTATTTTTAATTTATTGCTAAAAAAGCTTTGGTTCCCCTTAGGGTTGACAATTGATCCAGAAATTACTTATTAAGATTAACTCCCAAATTAAGATATTTCAAAGAGATGTCGTTCAACAAAATTCTATAACTGGCCTTCAAATTCAAGCATGGTCTGCTCAAATGTTAAGAAAATTTATGGAATGGTCAGATGGTATAATTAACTCTGATAAATTAATTGAAGTTGTAATGGTGCATGGTGCAGCCAGTATTTCATGCTTAAATACAAAATCCATAGCTGTTCTCTGTTGAAAAGTAGTTTAAAGAACCGAGCGGGTGTTTTGACATCAATAATTGATATGATATTCGCATAAGCACTTTTCATAAAGCTCTGTGATGACTCAGCATTTGCACTCATGCTTTAAATGATGTCAATGAATATGCGGCTCAATATCTGGTGTCCTTCTCTTTGTCACTGTATGCCTGGGAGTACTGAATGTCCCCTTGGGGATGAATAAAGTGTCTATCTATCAGACTGTCCATCTAGCTGAAGGAGGAGTGCAGGGGTACATTCCATATGGAAAAATGTGTGCCATTACTCCAAAAGTTAGTAATAAATGCATTAGTCTACACTTAGCAGCTCTCTGAAAGAAAAAAAAAAAACTGGGAGAACGGGGACTGAAATGCAATGCAAACATGCAAAATGGGACAGTTAATGTGGGATTTACTGGATTTTTTTGGTGCCTTAGTACGAATCACTTAGTAATGTTTTCGTATGGTTTCTTTCTTTTTTATGCATTGTACCTATGAAATATTAATCTGAGTTTTCACCACAGTTTTTAAATACTGATCGAGAAAGCATATGTTAATGCCAACTTTCCTGTGTTCCGATTATCATAAGCTTCTGCATTTCACTTGTTTTATGCCTTTGGAAGCATGAAAACAACTTATTGCACATTAACAGGAAACAATGCTTTTGATGGAATGTATATGTAATTTCCAAATGATGAAGAGTGGGGTAAGATGTCCCAGTGAGGAAAGGCGTGACGCAAACATGGCCATATATTTATAAAAAATGCCAGGGGGGTAAGCTGTTTTAGAAGTGCGATGGACATGGATTTTTGTTTTTAGAAATGTAACAAATGCAGAAAGTACTTTTACTATTTTTAAAAATGGTTTAACTATTTGCAAATGTACATAATATTTAACCTTTTCTTGGATAATCTTTGAAAATGTGAATAATTTGTTGAAAAATTTCACTTGTAATGGCATTGTCCTTTAGTTATTTTAGGTTTTTTTTCCTCATTTATGTGCATATTTTATTTGAAATGTATTCCTTCATCAGTTTTTGTTTGTTTGTTTTTTTTTTTAATGTAAGAATTCATATTTATTTGTCTATAAGTTGTAGACATTTTCTTTGTATTTCAGTTGATGGCGGACATCTGAATGCCTAAAGAATGACGTGAGCAAAAAGCAGCACAGTTTACCCCACACTTCCCTAATGTTAAATGACATTTGGAAAAGTGTCCCATATTTTAACTTTAATAGAGATCTTCACAAGTAGTTAAGAATAAAAATGTTCCTGGCACTTTTCACCTCTCATAAAGATGAGAACGTTCATGGAAGGCCACATATATTAAGATAACACTTTTCAATTGCCTAAGTGAAGTAATTGCTAATCACCTCTTCAGGAAATTGATAACTACAAGAGCAGGCTTGTAATTATATAACATTGACAAAATCAGATCCCAGAACAGACTGTTCACTTTAACCAAGACTCTGATGTTAAGAGCAAAAAGAGGGATGAGGTCTTAAATGTAAAAGTAAATGGAAACAGCTAAGCATGCATTTTAACTTGACCCATATTCTTGAACTTGACTTCGAAATTATATTACTCTAGTATTGCTGAGTTTCCAATATAGCAGAGATCTTTGCTGTATGTTTGTGTGCTTGTTTTCATGATTTATGAGGACACAAATTTGTATAATGAGATGCATATTACACTGGAATTACGATGTAAACATGTTTTATGAGGACATTTCATGAGTCCTCATTTAAAATAGCTTTAAAAACATATTAAACAGTGTTTTATTAAAAATGTAAAAATGCAGAATGTTTTCTGTGATGGGTAGGTTTAGGGTTAGGGTAGGGGGGGATATAATGTACAGTTTGTACAGTATAAAAACCGCCAATGGAATGTCCTCACTAAGATAGCAAAACAAACCTCTGTGTGTGAGTGTTTTTTTTTTTTTTCTCAGCCTGTGAAATTAGGCCTGTTGAAGCCACCTGCGACCCTTCTGCTGAAGATAATTCACTGTCAATATTTGTTAACCTTGAGTTACACAGACACACACGCAATCACAGGCATTCAGATGTTATCATTCACACACAAGCACTCCAATAAGATTTAATGGTCTATTGTTTGTTGTCTATAGTATTTTCTATTGTGTTGTAATCTGTCAGTTTGTGACGCATTGATTAATTAGAGTTGACTAATAATATGTTGAACTATTCTTTTGTTACTTTCATCCACTGCTGCTTATCATGATGTTCAAAAATGCTTGCAGAGGACACATAAAAGAAGCATTTTTAGATTTAATCCAAATTAGTGTATTTTTGTTTTTTGGGGGGCCGTGACACTTTAATTTATGTTGCATGGTTTTTTGTGTTTTATGTAAATGCAATGTTTGTTTTAAAGCTTATGTTACTTAATCATATAATTTTAGAGATAATCATGTTAATTATTACAGCGCACAGTGGTTATAATAAGCTTTGTGATGTTGTATATTGTATTGCTATAAGGCTTTTTTTATTGTTCACTAGTCCAATAGATCAGAAAAGTAATGGCACACCTCTCCTCAAGCCGCATGATTTGCGGTATTGTTCTGCCTCTAGCACGAATGGTGCAGGACCAGTCACTCAAAATTTAATACATGGGGTTAGTGGTTTAGAACAGACTTTTGTGCTCTAATTATCCATTTGCCTCACATTATGAAACCTTGTTATCCTCTCAGTGTGACTGTAAAGAATGTCAGCCAAATGTTATGGTACATATTTTACTTTGAAGCCCCTTTGGTTTACTGCATTATTAGGCTTGGCAGTGACTCAAGACAGTAACTGAATCTGAAGCAAACTTTAGTCCAGCTGTTAATTCTAATCGTGGGCGACTCCTGCGGATAAACCGGTTTGTATTGATCGAGGGTATATGGAGTATCATCTTAACGTCATGTTAACGTAGACTCATCGTGGAGTTATTGCTTATAAAATTAGATTTGTGCTCTTAGAAGGGCATTCTGGGTAGGCAGGAAACCGTGGTCAGAAAACAAAGTCTTTTCCAGTTAATTTACTATTTCTAAACTGGAGGCCAAAACATATATAGCTGATTGATTTGAGGGTGAGGGCTCTAAATCCCAGTTATCTGAAGCAGAAATAGCAATTGAAAAACTTTTTTCATACTATACATTATATTTTTGATGCTTAAAGGGATAGTTCACCCCAAAATTTAATCATCATTTTCGCACCCTCAAATTGTTGTATTCATACCTGTATGAATTTCTGGCGAGGTCTGTTCGGTTTGGAGACATTCTTTCAAATATCTTCCTTTGTGTTCAGCAGAACAAAAACTCATACAGGTTTGGAGTAAATGTTGACAGAATTTAAATATTTGCGTGAACTACCCCTTTAATGAACTTGTAGCATTTAAAATTATCAATATGTTTTTTTTTTTCTTTTTACTAGTTTTTTTTATTATTATTTTTGATTAAAACATTTATAGAATTTTAATAGACGCTTTTCACAGACTGTGATGAAGCGTTTTAACATTTGTCAATGTTGTAAATCCTTGGCTTATCTTTACCAGAATTTCGTAATAACCATCTTTCTGTCAAATCAAGATAGTCTTGTCTCCTAATTTGTTCTTGTTCAAAAACATTTTGAATAAAAAATTGCGGCATTAGAAAATAGGGATTTATGGTGGGATAGCTTTTGGATAGTTGTGTATAAAATGCAAATATCACTCTTGGTTAAATCATTCATGATCATAGTATGAACTCATTAATATTTGACATGTGAAACATCTGAGAAGAAAAATTGTGTACCAAGAGGCCTCATATTTAGATTTGCCTTCACAGAGCTTTTAAATGACATTTCAGCAGTTTACAAGAATAGCAAGCGTTAACAACATTCGTGTAGTTGCGATTTAAGCATGAATAAACAGTTCAAAACCTCATGATTATGCATACTCCGTTTTGTTTTTGCTGGTAAAAATCTGACAAGCAAATCCACTCTTTGACAGGAATTTAACTTGAAAACAACTGCAAAGTTTCGATTTGCAGACACACACGCACATAGATTTAACCATAACCCTCAATTGCAATATCTGGCAGTATAATTTCAACGCTCTAGTGTTTATCTGAACACAGCCGCCACCTACGGAAGCATCCGCTTCATTGCCCAGCAGTGTTTTGCCGTTATGTTGCCATTTTCTCTTATCGTCTCTAAACTCGGTTTCAGTTATTGTCAGGCCAGGTTGGTCGCCCTGATTGCTGCCCTCAGCTATGTTTTCAGCTCCAGTAGTAATCAGAAGTTTCTCAGACGCAAAACCAATCAGCCTCTTTCCCTGCTGAGCTCATCTCAACAGGGAGCCAGGCAGAGAAAATACTCAATCAATGGTCACAATTAAAAGAGAAATAAAGTAGAAATGTGAAGCGGTAAAGCAACTGTCACACTGCTGCCACAATACTTTCTTCCTTTTCACTCCTACTCCAAACTTTGTTAACTTTTTTTTATTTTTTTTTTTTTTTTAAATTTAGCCAACGAGTACATTTATGTACATAGTTTTTGGTGATTCGTTTATTTTGTTTTAGGTGACTTGATTTTTTTGCTAATAGTCAAAATTCTGGATACCTGAGAGGGAAAACCGTCACTACGCCAACGCTGGAACTGAGAAAGAAGTAAAGTCTGGGATTGAATTTTGATTGATTTTCACACTTAGAATTTGAGCACAACCGAACCATAACCATCTGTCGCAGGGTAGATCATATTCTAAGATCACTTATTTTGTCTCAGTTTTGTCTGTGTGTAGTTACTGCGCTTTGCCCTTTTTTTTCTTATGTTCTTAAACTCTCACTATAGTTTTGTAGTTTTCAGTTTTGTCTTTAATATTCTAAAATTGAATTTAAATATTAACTCTCTTATTTAAACCTTTCAGGGACTCAATTTCAATTTGGAAAATGGAGGGGGGGGGGGATTCCCACCTTAGATTACTCTTATTATGGGGGTGGGGGGCATTATTATACATATTTTTAAAGAGAAATTACAATTATCTGACCAAATTGTTTGCTCGCAAACAATATATAAAATAGCTCTGCACAGTCATAATTGTATAAGTTAAATAGATTAATCCGTGTTAAAGCTATTCTTTTATTGTTTGATTGTCATTAATAATACAGACAACCAATAGTAGCAGGTTTTAAAGGCTGCTGTCACTTAGACCTAATGGACGGAGACAATATTCTATTACACATGCTGTTCACATTCATAAAGCCGACTGTGCTTGTGTGAATATTAGCCAAGACGGGGATTTTGACATAACTGTGTGTGTATTTGAATGTTTGTGTGTAATAAGCCGTGAAATTCTGACACTCGCGAGAAGCGGCTATGCTTTGGTTGACTGAAGACCATATGTCAGAGAGCATGTGAGTACTTAACTAGTTTAAAATGACTTGAATTTAAAAAATTGACATGATATAAAATGATGCGCGCCACTGTCTGGTTTTGCACCGTGCAGTTCGCTTTCAGAGCAAAATCAACATGGATACTATGGATGTGAAGTTTTTAGATAGAGAGCTATTTGTGAAATTACATCTCACCGAAAGTTTTAAAATAATTGATTTGCTTGGATAATCTGTTTGGTGTTCAACCTACATGCTATAGTGCATAAATGTTCGGTACAATCGGTACTTACGGTACTGTAGAAAAGCAAGTACTGTCAGGATTTTAAAATGTATCGGTTCGCTTGACATCCCTAACTTACACCGTAGCATCTTCATAACATTAGGCAAGTAACCATTTTGAACACCTTGGTAACCGCATTGCAGCTCCCCAGCAACTGCCTAAAGCACCTTATCATCATTGCAGCAAGCTTTTCTCAGAAAATGTAAAAATCTACTTCTTTATTACTTTTGCATTTTTCATGAGCGTAGCAATAACATGGACAGTTCCATCAAAGGAAGACTGTATACTCTGTGTCCTCTCATCTTTGCTGTAATTAGTGTCTCTGTGCTTTGATGGTGGGTACATTTGGTTAGTAACATACATAGCATCCGTTTTCACATAATATTAGATTAAAATTCACCCTCTAACGTTTTTTCCCCCCATAAAAAATTTACCTTCAAAGTACAGATAAAAAAATCTTTTATATCATATTTATAAGCATATACCTGCTGTCTCTATCAGTGGGATGAAAACATAAAAAACTGAATGCAGCTGAAAATTCTCAAATCTGAGCTTTATAATTTATATTTTTAGTGTCAGTTCCCCCAGCACACATGACAGTCGTATCATTGTCAAAGGCTTTGTCAAAACGTTCTTTGTTCATCGCAGGGTTTAGCATAAGAGCGCATTGGTCGTGAGAGCTCTCACTCCGCTCATGCCGGAAATGTGTACTTTTGCGTGGGTGTTATTGGAACAGGGCATCAAGTCCACTTTTTAAACTCCTCAAAGCCTTGTCTGCCTATTTAATTCACATCAGAGAATGAAATGTACTAGGTCTAGGGGGTCAAAAAACATTTAAGTTTTCTGGATAAAATCCAGCCACGATTCTAAGGTGTTACAGGTAATTACCAGGGCTTTACTGTGATGTTGCTGAAATGTCCTATGTGGTTACTAGGGTATTTTGGTTGCCAGGCAGCATTGGGAGAATTGCAAGGGTGTTGCCAAGGAATCCCATTTTATATATTCGCTTAAAATGCAGTTGTCCAGTTGAAAAATGGACCAGTTTCACATTTCCAGTGTTGTCATAGTTGGGTACATTTCTATAGCGGTAAACACGAGGCGACGGCAAGTATAATTTCTATCTTTCCATATCACAATAAATATATATAAGTTTCCCAGTGCTCACAAACTTACCAGATTACTGATGGCAGATGGTTACTGTGTTTCCTACCTTTTTTATTTGTGTTTTGTCTTTATTTGTCAAATATGCTATAATAGGATTGCGTAATCAAGAAGTTTCTGTATAAAATATAAATCTGTTTAATTTACACATTTTACAGAATCCGTAGATCTTCAGATTCTTCCTAATTATTTGAGTAAATATTATTTAAAATAAATAGAGTAGACTTTTCCAAATCCTTAAGCTTAACTATGATAAATATCCATTTGCATAAATATGTAAAGGCTGAAATGAACCGGCTTGTTCAATTATCAACAGTGTTCTATTTAAATAAGAGTAGAATTCGCTTAAAGTTCACAGCAGATCGCTGTGTCTCAAGGGTTGACCTGTATTCATTATGTTAAGTGTCCACATAGCCTTTATAATGACTTCACAAATGTCATCCTCTGAGCGTACATACACTGACAGTTTAATGTGTCTCTGTGCTAACCTTTGCTGGTGCCGTGTCTTGCTTTAACCTCAAAGGTTAGGATGACGAAGTTTCTGGCTTTGATAATCTCCATAGTAACCGTAGCGCTGCTTTGATTGTCGACGTTGGAACGGCAGGTGTCTCCACGCATGTTTTGATCAGCCTTCTGGCATTTCCTTGCGTCCAATCAGGGTATGATTACACCTTTTGATGGACTCGCTGATTAATCTCACTGATGAGCTATTAATGAGTGAAATCTAGAATATGTTTGCAAGGGAGTGCATTTAGTGAGGGAACGTCAGAGAACTGGTAACAGTACATGCTCTAAATTATAACAATATGCATCAATCAAATTTTTTTGATATATCAAAGGCGTGAAATTAAAGTCATTCTCTTGGTTGGTTTTGAGAAGGGCTCCAAAATAGTTTTGGTAGCTGTTGATGAACTGTGTCCTGCAGAAATCTGTTCATGCAACTTTTATTGCTAATGTTCTGTAACTTTGTTCATCTATTTGTTGTTTTTCACCTTTGTTGACACATTACCGGCAATCAAATATGCAACTCAGTAATCTTTTTTTGCTCAACTGCATCTTTCTCTCCATGTTGTGACAAAAATGTGGAATACTCTGTTTTAAGCCAATAAAAGTTTAATTAAAAAATATGCAAAATACATTTTCATGCAAGGTAAAAAAAAATAACTGCTGGTAAAATGTCTCACATCACCTACCATTAGCAGGTATGGCAAAGTTAATTTTGGACCCTGTCTGTGCAGTTGATTTGAAAGCGTGAATCTCCGTCTCCTCCTGCCTGGCCGGCCTCAGTCTAACACTGTTGTGGACCGTTTAATCAGGGTCTCTACTGCTGTTTTTTGGACGAGTTTCTCTTTTTAAGTCTGAACTTCTTCCTATCCTATCCTATCTTGACCAATAACATTTGCATTCACAGCTTGTTGCATTCACAATTATTTTTTTCATGGATCCACCATGGTGTCTTGAACTACTTCTAACACAGCAGTGATTATTATATTTATTGCTCCCCTTAGCTCTTGAAGTCATACATTTGAAAGATGAAGACGTAAAAGCCCCATGAAAAAAATAATTGAAGGTTTGTGAATTTCTCACCATGTATATTAGCTTTTGAGGTCATCTGTGTGATAGTGTATGCCTAAATGTTGACAAAACTTGAAGCAATATACCATTAACTTTTACATTTAATTCTTCACCAATCAAATGTTCTCTAGAACCTTTTTTACAATCAGACATCAGAATTTGTAATTTCCACTCCTGGAAAACTCATTGATTTTCAAAATGTACATGTCTTTGAAAGTCTTTTATATATATTTATATATATATATATATATATATATATATATATATATAATATATATATATATATATATATATATATATATATATATATATAAAATATTAATTATATTTTTGAACATTTCTATAGTGAATTATGCATTTATGTTTGGGGAATTTCTATAGCAAAGATATGTAATTTATTTTATTTATTTATGGAAATTTGGCTGCAGAGATGAAGTCGACAATGCTAACTCGTCATCGGTACAGTAGTGGTTTAATACGGATTACATAATCTGAGTATTTATTTTAGATTTTAATCGGTTCATTTAAAAATAGATTTTTCAAGCTTTCCATATAATGTATTGCTCATGTCTGTGAGGCAAGTATATGCTGACTCGTGCACTCAGTCTCGTTTTTTGCACAATATACAAATGTCCTTATCATGGAAATTAATTGGTTAAAAAGTGTGGGAACACAGGATAGCAATCTGTACATTTTAAATTCAGCGTTTAGAATGTTAGATGATTCCATGGATTTTCAAGTATATTTGACCTTCTAACCTGTTTATATAGTCTTCTTGTTGGATGCAGAAAAATTCTATACAAGTGCGATTTCAGATCTTAATAATGATTCTATATAGACTGTTTATAGTCTCAGAACATCTGGTCAAGAGTCGTCCATGCGGAACATGTTTATAGATTCCATCCCAACATACATACAGACATTCATGTGTCTTCACGTAGGCTTTCTCTTCTGTTCTAGAGAGAATATGAAACGCACTGAGTGGATAGATGTTTGATTTGATCCCAAGAGACTGCAGTGTCTATTGAAGATCGAATGCCTAAACTAGCAGACATCATCTCTGTCCATCAAAGCTGTCGAGTGGAGAAAGTTTCATGACAGAGTTTGAGTGCTATTCCGTATGACATTCTTTTCCAGACCGGTGCTCGCTTTTATTCCTTCCAGTTCTCTCTCCGTTCATAAAGCATATGTCAGCCATCGTGTTAGCCTGTCATGACAGCAGAAGTTGTTTGCGTGTGGTGGAGTATCATGGGGAAAGAGGTTTTGTAAGGACAGCAAGCTTTTTGTACTAAAACATTTGTTTAAACTGAGGCAAGAGAATGTTTCAAAACTTCAGTGATTGAAAGATTCAAATCAAAGTTTTCAAACACCAATAAAGTCTGCCAGTTTCATAGAAGAAGAGAAATATCAAGAAAATGAGTTGTGGATGGTTTCTAGGGTGTTGCTATGCAGTTGGTAATTTGTTCTGGGTGTTTGTTTTTTTTTTTGTTTTTGTTTTTTTTAGCAGCATGTTGCTTTCGTATTGGCCTCTCTATAATTCTGTTTCATATATATGGCTTCTATCTCTCCTTCAGTTTAAACCAGTGGAAATTTTCCCCACCTGTTTTAAGAATCCATGCTGCACAAATTTTTGATTTAAGACAAATAGTGCTGAATGAGATACATGTCCAACTTTATCAAACACTACTAAATGTTCAGACACTTCAGCTGGCTATTTTGTGTTTCACATTAGAAAACACAGATTTCTTCCATGTAAACGATTTGTCCTTCACATACTGTGTGATTTCGCCACTTCCTGTTGATTTTTTTTTTTTCTTTTTTTTCTTTTCTGCTGACTAATACCAATTTTGGTCACCTAAGCCTCTTCTCGTCGACTAACAAAGAGAGAACCTACACATGAAGAGACTTGTATGGCATGCACATACTGTATTTGGGACTGGAGTCTATAAACATGTTCCATATGGATACTCTTGAAATCGCACTTGTGTGCTACGTTAGAAAGTTTAAATTAATTTTAAGGAAGTTTACATTAACTGGTGAGGAAGCCATGATTTGTTTTTCTCACTCTCTGTCTTGCAGTCTAATCTACAGATGTTATTTTCCATGTTTTGAAGTTGTTCTTGTGTTCCTTCTCACAGATGGTGGGTTGAAGTGTGGCGTTTACTGTACTGTAACTCAATTCTGTATGCTCTATTAAGCATATAGCAAGAACATAAACAGACCAATATGCAGAGACAGTAAGTTTCTGTTGATCATCAAAGGAGATTCACAGAGTGAGTTGTTTTTTTACTTTGGTGCAGCAACTAATAATTATCCTTGCATAAGCATCTATTGTGTATGAACAGATAGGCAGCAGACAACATGACTAAATACAGACCTACACCTTTGCAGTCCCTCGCTCATATGCAGATTAATGCATACGCTAATGTCCTTCATTCTGGATAGTCAAAGTAAACCCTTGATAATGGTCTTGATATTTATTCTGCCACTCATCCCGTTGTTTTTTTCTTCCTAGGCAAAATGTCAAAATCTGCATTTAAATTGAAGTCTTTTTGTTTTTCATTTGCATATTTCTGATTATTCAATTACTACATCTCTCCTCCAGTTAGAGAGGCGGTCCTCCCTCCCAGCAGTCTGACGCTCACTCAGTTGTGTGATCATATAGAGCACTCGCTCCACATTTAACAAAAATTTGCTCCACTAATAAGAATGCCGATGGACATTTATTTATTTATTTATTTTTATATATATATATATATATTATTTATTTATTTATTTTCTTTATGTATTTCAAATTCATGGCATCAGTGCAGGTAAAAATATTTGAATATTTAAAAATATTTTCACATGATATATAATTTTATTAATTTAATAAATAAATATATAAGAGATATGTATTTAGTTGGAGTAATAATTATTAAGTTGCATACCAATAACTAAATTAAGTTTTTGTAAGTTAGTTCCAAATCAAACATCTGCATGTTTTCATGAACACTGAGAACTTCAGTATCAAAGCCGTATCTGAGAAATGGAGATTCGTTTAGTCACATTTTTCTTTTTTGAATTAAGTCGCTAGATATATTCCATCTATTGTCAGTGACATCATAGATGGATTTTGTTCCCTCTAAACACATCTGTTGTTTTTCTACAAATGCTCAAAACAACAGCTAGGTTGAATCTTTTATCTGGAAAAAAAGTCCAGTTTGCAAGTACTTGTATAAGAAAATATTCAGATCATTATGCAAGTATTATATCAAAACTACAATTAACCTATATCAAAATGCTAGTCATTGATTCCTCTTGATATTACTTATTTTTGACCAACTTGAAAATGTAACAACTAAAGTTTCCAAAACACCTGTCTTAATTCTTAAAATGATTTAATGCAGTGACATTCGTACATTATCTTAAAGCTAGAGTAGGCGATTTAGAAGAGGCTAGCAATAGCAAGCTAGCTTTGAAAGCATAAGATCCCACTCTCCCTTCAGAGGTTTCCAAAGCCATGCCGCCTTCAAAACGCATGAATGCCCACAGCTAGAGCAGAGTCTGCAAAGTGTCACGTGAGATGCCATTAAATGACCTCATGTCTCAAATTACAATATTAATGAAGGTAAACAACTTAAAGAACTCTAGTTGTACCACCTGACTGCTGCAGATTTATTTTGGCATTGATGGTGTTGACATAGAAATGCATAAATCCGAGTCTGAGGATATGAACAGCTATGAATGCAATGACTGGACAAATGTTTTTGGGCCCTGAGACTAGTGTCGTCAAAAATATCGATATTTCGATAATGTATTGATACTAATATATATCTGAAACACTTCCAGTACTCCTTTTCTGCAGCATTGATGCACCGATACCAGCTGATCGTTCTTACGCTCTCTTCTCTCCGTTGACGACGTCCTCACCTGCCTCTTCTCACTCACTCGTCTCTTTTGGATTGTGTTGCGCATACTTTTAGTAATTCCCGCAGATTTTGTGCTCACACAAAAAGCGCGTTCACCACTGATATATAATCGGCTCCTCTCAACAGCTCGCGACTACCAAATTTACTACTTCAAGGCTTATTGTGGTTAAACAGTCAAATACATACAAAATGTCAAAATCCCATCTTGCTGACTATTCAGATAAATATAGTTCGTTTTGTAGCATAAATAGTTGTGTAAACAACACATGTTGTGTGTAACAGTATATTGGATCTGTGTATAAGCTCTTAAAGTGACAGCAGCCTTATAAACCTGTTGCTGTGCCACGTTAATCAAACAGCAAAAAACAAAGAGATAATCACTCACTGCTTTTGACTGAATGACCACAGAAGGTACATCTACATGATTTTTTTAATATATATTTAGACTATTGATTGCTATTAAGATATGAAGAGAGTTTCAACCTATATAACAAAAGTGCTTATGAAAAACATGCCTACCCTAGCTTAAAATGTCATAATACTTTTTGGGCCCAATTTATACTTAAAATGTTTTCTAGTGTAATACGTACAATTTAGTGTGCAATATTTTAGCTAATGTAGCTTTTTATCTGCATGTGTTGTGTCTCATGTCATGGATGTGGTAAAGCTGTTAGCAAGGAGCAGTTGGCTAATTATACATCTGCCTAATCAGTAGATAAAGCTAATTTAACAGCCAATTACTGCTCTTCACACACCTCCGCCTCACACTCAATGCAATGACAGCTTCTCGTTTCCTCTCTTTAAGCTCGGCAGGGTGCACTCGCACCAACAGACGACTCGGATGCAACTGGATCACAAATTTGTTTGTGTACGTGCTTCCTTGGCTCGCTGCAAACTTTAAATTACTTCAGTGCTGTTTTTTCCACAGAACTTTTTTTTCCCTCAACGGTACTTTACATGGTAACATGCCTGTACCATTAATGATTTGTTTGGGTTTTTTTGACTAAAAATAGTAATATTTATGTTGTTATTTTAAAGAGTTATAACAAAACTGAATGTGTATGTGTTTAATTTAACATTGTCTTACAGCTAGTCAGTATGTCAGTCAGAAATTAAATCAGTAACCTGACAGAACAACAAGAGTGAGTTTGAGTCTTTTTGACAAAGTAATTAAAAAAAATGAGTCATTTAGAGACAAATTTTGCTTTGACTCGCTACTGTTCACTGGTGTTTTGAAAGTCTCTTATGCTCACCAACGCTGTGTTTATTTGATCAAAAAAAGATACTCAAGATTCTTTGATTAATAGAAAGTTAAAAAATATTTGTTAAATAGAAATATAGAAATAGAAATATTTTGTAACATTATAAATGTCTACTCACACTCACACCTTGCTGAATAAATTAATTAATTAAAAGTCTAACTGACTGCAACATTTTGAATGATAATGTGTAAATAAGATATATTTTTATGCTTTGCACATTGCAGGAAACTGCTTCAGTGTGTGTGGATTGATGGGTTCAGACAGGAATGTATATTGTAAAATCTCCTCTTGAGATCAGCCGTTTTTACTCTCTTGGCTGTGTATTTATTTGGTATTTGTGCTGGAGGTGGTTTGTAGCGTGCATGACTCTCTCTGGATTTGTTAGGAGATATATAGGCTGTTACAGTTTAAGTTCCTGGAAGCTCCTGAAGGCTGAGTCATTACAGGTGTCACTCCATGTACTGAAATGTATTCACTTCACAACTCCTCAGTCTAAAAGCTGCATTTAAACTCTTAGAAGAGGGGAAACTGGAAAGAAAACTCAGCGGGAGATGCTGTTCCATGGAATTTGATGGCTCCTGGCTTTACAGTCTTAGTAGTGGCAAAATGGAGAGTTGATACTGAAAGAAAAGAGAAACGATACTAATTTGGAAACTTTTTGAGTTAATCCTATTTCTTCTCATTTCCTTTTCTATCTTTCTGTCTCCTCTCTCTCCTCTTATGTGGACTTGAGGAAGGTTTTAACATCCACAAAAATTTGTTGTTAGCCAAAAGGTCAAATATTGTTCATAACACCCTTTTGTGGCAGTGGCGATACAAAAACACATTGATAAGGTCACAATCTGAATAACTCTCTCTCAGAAACAAAGAGAGAAAAATACTGGATGACCTTTTATTAAAATGTGATGTGGGAAAATATAAAACAAAACCAAGTTGGAGACAAAAGAGAGGCATTTCCACTTGTGCCCGTTTGCCGGGACAGGTATCAGAAGGTCTGGTGTCAAGGGGAGCCTTTCTGTGTTATGAGACCAGCAGTGCCATTAATAAATCACAGAAAACACCAAAAAAAGAATAGGTATTTATGAGAGCCCTCTTTTCTCAAGCCCTGTAAATGTAAAATATATTTGATGCTAACTTCTTCTTATGGAGGTCAGGCATAAAAAGATTTGACATGGAAAAGCGCCATTGTGCATTGATGCCCTCATTTTGTGTTTGCTTCCTCTTGGTTCTACTCTGGGCAAGCAATTAATCACAGACTCACTGCTTTTTTTCCCTTTGATGTGCATCTGAAGTTTTTTAGGGATGTGTGTACATCAGAACAATTTATTGTTTATGTGAAGCCTGACATACGTGAACTCAAACAGCATTTGATTTGGTGCATGTTAGTTCGTGTCTAGTAGTTTTTAACTAGTTATGGAGCAGTGGTTAGTTAATTGGTTTGACTATCACTTACCCAGAGATTATCATTACTTATAGTACAGCATGACATGCGCCCAAACCGTATTTTACTTAGTGAATGTTAATTAGCTTGTTTCTAATTAGTTTTAACTGGGTATGGAGTAATGGTTCATTGGTTTGTCTTTTACTTACTAAGAGCTTATTACCCACAGCTTAACATAAACGATACTAGTCAGTTTTTAGGTAGTTAGTTAGACTTTTGTTATTTTACCTTCAGTTAGTATTAAGTTAGTGAATGTTAGGTTTTTTTTTTTTTTTTTTTTTTTTTTTTTTTTTACTTGTTATAGAGTAGCAGTTTGTTGGTTTTTGTCTTTCACTTACTCAGAGCTTATCATTACTTGCAGCTTGGTATAAACACGAACAGTGATTAATGTTGGTAAATGTTAGTTATTTGGTTGTTTAGTAAGTTTGTTTTTAGTGAGATTTATTATTCGGTTCCTGTTAGTAGTTAATGATGACTAGTTTTTATCTAGTAATAGAGTAGTGGTTAGTTATTTGGTTTATTGTTTCTATCAGTTACTTGGAGCTCATTATAACATCATCACCACAGCTTGACTGAACCAAAACTATTTATGACTTGGTGACTATTAATCAGTTACAGGCTTTGACTTGTTGTTTAAACTCAGTTTGCTAGTTAGTGGCTGTTAGCTAGTTAGGGAGTGACTTTGTGTCTGTGTCTGTGTGTGTGTGTGTGTAAATTATAAAATTAAGTTTGTTAGTTTAACTTTGTATTTTAAGTTGTTTGTTTGGAGGCATGTTACAAATATTTAAACAGACACCTCTCCCCTGTTTCTCTCTCTCTCTCTCTCTCTCTCTCTCTCTCCAGTCTACTGGTCCAGTGGGCAGTGGCAGCATGCAGCTGTTGGAGACAGATTTTTCCCGCACTCTAACTGGACTGGTAGATCTGCATCTCTTCCATCAGAAGAGCATCCCAGTGTTCCTCAGCGCGGTCACCATCGAGCTGTTCAGCCGCCAGACTGTCACCTGATTTACCCATCATTGCTCGACCACACAGTGTTCAGGGAGCTCACACACACACACACACACACACATCAAGTGTGTGACAAGCTGATTATTTTTGATTTGCCTTTTTCTTCTTCTTTATGCAAGATTTGCTACGAAGGTTGTCATAGCTTGACAATCTTTATGGCAGCATTTCAGTAGTATAGTCTATTGTGTATTTTTCTTTTATTGCTATAAAACCCATACTGTGTTGTTTAAGAAACAGGTTAACACATATACAAGGGAAACCTAGAGATGTGCACTCCTCTTTTTATGAACATCATCTTTCATGGCAGTTTATTTGTCCACATCGAGGACAAAATAAAGACATATTAAACTTTTCAGTCTATTATCTGTTTTTCGAACTAACGGATTTCAAAACATCCTCTGTGTTCAAGTGAATAATGATTCATACGCCCGGTTAGAAGCTCCTTTTATTGTGTTTCATTTCAAACAACTCAAATAACCTAGTGATTTTTGTTATCAATTCCCCATTGAATCGAGGATAAACTAATATCCCCTATGAAACAACAATAGTGGGCTGGCAGCTCGGAACTTTTATGTCTTTTTAAATGTTTGCTTTGTACAATTTGGCACCAAATCCTTGTGGATGTGGGAGTATTTATATTCCCTGGCCATTTTAGTTGGCAGTGGTATATTACTGATTTTCTTTCCTTCGTCTTCATTTGAATGCCACATGAAATGCCATAATTTCCTACCTTACACACATTAAGATTTAATCTGAAATGACTCAGACTGCTTTCAGATGAATTTTGTCTCATCTGTCACACTAGCAATGAAAAGTGCCATTGTGCCAAAGCAATTAGCAAAGAATGTTACTCTCATCCTGCATCCGTGGTTTCAGGTAGTGTGCAGAGCCAGTATCTCTGCTTTCTTCTCATGCCAGAGAATTCATTGCGGATGCAATGTCCCTGCTGTTAGCTGTTCCTATTATATGCAAACTCAGTCTTTGGCTGGCAAAATCAATTCAGAAAAACAGCTACTATGCACAGACTCTCAAGCTGGCAGTGCTCTCTTCCTGTCACTTTTGGCCTCTTGTTTTCATACTTTATTCTACTACTTCAGTTATTTATTTAATATCATTTGTTTAACAATTCAATGGGTCAAGCATCTTTGGCCCTTAATTCGATTTCCCTTTCATTCTATGATACCCATTTCCTCTTTCATCACACGTTTTTATAATTTATTTATTTTGTCATTTATCATCTTGAGTCGAATAAGGTGACCTCTCATTGGTTATTTATGAACGCTTTTGTTTTTTGTGAACGGTCGTTATATAATTCATAGCTTTGGGGTAGAAAAGGCTATATATGCTAATGAAGAGCTGTAAATGGATAAATAATGAATTTTTGAGGAGCTTTATACCAAACTACAACGCTGCAAAAACATATGGACTTCAAACTCGGAGAGAGAAGCTGCCATTGTCTTAATAAAAAGCCAAACGCTTGTATTCGGTAGAAAACAGTGTAAAATCATTCATTTATAATATTGATTTAATTGTCTCTCTTTTGATTGATTTACTTGAATTTTAGAATGTTCTATAGATTTATGTTCCTCTTATATTTTATTCTTGAAAAATGTTCACTCCAGGAAGAGATTCTTTTGATTATTACCTTTTGTTAGTATATATAACAAATAACAATATTAGATATGGGCGAGAAAATATCTGTTAGTGTTGTAGTTATCTAACGCATTTGCATTCGTAAAATTAAATTTGTACGTTTTTTTTTAAGATTCTTTTTGTATGGAAGCTTGTTTCCACCACAAAATAAATATTCAGACTTTTTATCTCGCAATTCTGAGAAAAAAAGTCCGTAACTTTAAGTATACTTTAATAAATAAAAAGTTTTTATATATATATATAAGTCAAGCCCGAAATTATTCATACCCCTGGCAAATTCTGACTTAGTTACTTTTATTCAACCAACAAGTTTTTTCTTGATTAGAAATTACACAGGTGTCTCCCAGAAGATAATAAGACGATGTACAAGAGGCATCATTGTGGAAAAAATGATTATTCATCTTTTATTTACAGTTGAACAAAAAGTGGCATGTCCAAAATTATTCATACCCGTCTCAATAATCAATAGAAAAGCCTTTATTGGCTATTACAGCAATCAAACGCTTGCTATAATTGCTGACCAGCTTTTTGCATGTCTCCACTGGTATTTTTGCCCATTCATCTTTAGTGATGAGCTCCAACTCTTTCAGGTTGGAGGGTCTCCTTGCCATCACCCTGATCTTTAGCTCCCTCCACAGATTCTCAATGGGATTTAAGTCAGGACTCTGGCTGGGCCACTGCATAACGTTAATGTTTTTGTCTGCTAACCATTTCTTCACCACTTTTGCTGTGTGTTTTGGGTCGTTGTCGTGCTGAAATGTCCATTGGTCCCCAAGGCCAAGTTTCTCTGCAGACTGCCATGTTTGACAGTGGGGATGGTGTTCTTAGGGTTGAAGGCTTCTCCTTTTTTACGCCAAACGAAGGCTACAACATTGTGGCCAAACAATTCAAATTTTGTTTCATCTGACCATAAAACAGAGGACCAGAAGTCTTCTTCTTTGTCCAGATGAGCATTTGCAAAGGCCAAGAGAGCCCAGATTTATCAGGATGGCCTTGGTGGTGATCCTTGGATTCTTTTTTACCTCTCTCACTATCCTCCTGGCCAGCACTGGTGTCACTTTTGGCTTCCGACCACATCCTCTAAGATTTTTCATAGTGTGGAACGTCTTGTATTTTTTAATAATACTTTGCACTGTAGCCACTGGAACTTCAAAACATTTAGATATGGTCTTATAGCCCTTTCCTGACTTGTGAGCAGCCACAATGCGCAGCCGCAAGTCCTCTGTGAGCTCCTTTGTCTTAACCATGACTGTCCACAAACCAACAGCAGAGAGCTCCTGTTTTTTACCTGTTGAGGTGATTAAAACAGCTGTTACCAATGAATCAGGGTAATTAGGATGCTTTTGAACAGTTTTGACTATTTGGAATGGTATAGATCTTTAGATTTTCCCATAGACTGTGACAGTTGGCAAAGGTTATGAATAATTTTGGACATGCCACTTTTTGTTCAAATGTAAATAAAAGATGAGTAGTAATTTTTTCCGCAATGATGCCTCTTGTACATCGTCTTATTATCTTCTGGGAGACACCTGTGTAATTTCTAATCAAGAAAAAATAATAAAAGTAACTTTAAGTCAGAATTTGCCAGGGGTATGAATAATTTCGGGCTTGACTATATATATATATATATATATATATATATATATATATATATATATATATATATATATATATATATATATATATATATAAAACTTTTATTATATATAACTTTTTTCTGAGTTACTGACTTTTTTTTCCTCAGAATTGCGAGATAAAAAGTCAGAATTTTTATTTTGTGTGTGTGTATATATATATACAATTTTTCCCCCCCAAAAGGTACCAAGATTTTTATACAAAAACATGAAGATGAAATCCAAAATATGTGCAGTGTAAGGTGTTCCAGCACTATTGTAACATTTATGTCATTAGCATTTGACACCAAAAAAGGTGGTCACAGACCGGTCCCCAACATGTGGTGTCCCATGCCAGGAAAATTATCCATCTGTCAAAGTGTCCGTGTGTTTCGTCATAGAGGTTTGGTGGTTGCACCGATGAGACTGGAGATATCTCTCTATTGTTTGCCTTATCTGTTCTTAGTTTGCCATGGCATTTGAAACTAGAGAGTGTCATGCTGGGTCGCTCCCTCTTGCATTGCCACAGAGACGAGCATTGAAGCAGACAGACGGGTTCTCTCGATAGACACGAACCCTTGTCACTCAAACTGTGAGATAAGTCGATGATTTGAAGAGACTGGGTGCGTTTGGGGTGTTTTTAACTAGTACAACTCTAAGAGTGAGAATAGGCTTTTTGTATAATAAAGATGAATTCTGTGACTAGAAAGTCTGCCTGTTTGCTTTTGAATCTCACTTATCTTTCTAGATAATAATGGGTAGAGTCTTTTGCTGCATTTGATTCCTCTTAGGCTTACAGAAAATGTCCTACAACTAGATAACAGTACTTGTGATTATATTAGCAGCCATAAATCCTGCACCATCCATCCTTTTTTCTATTTCTATCTCTCCCAACATACACATAAAGTAACGTTAGATATCACTAGGCCACAATCACATTAGGTCTCATAAGCTCGGCTAGCCAATCACGGTGGTTCCAATGTTCCAGAGGAGGTTTGAAGCAGTGTTAGAGGCACCCTAAAAAGATTACAGAGCCCCAGAAGGAATTTTCTTCATCCTTCATTTTTCTGCCTTCCTGTCATTCCTTTTGATCTGTTTACCATTTCCTTCACTTTCTCTGCTGCAAGGCTTTATTGTCAGACTACCGAATTACTCTATTCGATTCAAAGATTTATATCCAATCAAATGACATTAGAGTTTTCTAACGGAATCTGCACCATATCTGTTGTTATTGTATGTCATTTAAGACAGCCACTTGAATGAATGTTTCTCTTGATCTGAATGTGTGCCTGTATGAATGTGTGTGTAACATGCATACATACACACACACACACACACACACACACACACAAACATACATTGTTTGTATATATGTATATATATATGTATGTGTGTGTGTGTGTGTATAATGTTAAATTAAATTAAATGAAAAGATAAATAAATAAAATTAAAATATACAGTCATG
Organism: Opsariichthys bidens; assembly: GCA_037194245.1. NCBI lineage: Eukaryota > Metazoa > Chordata > Actinopteri > Cypriniformes > Xenocyprididae > Opsariichthys > Opsariichthys bidens. Next base: position 7,887,777 of record CM074293.1, on the reverse strand, counting down.
GCCGAACATATCGGCACCCTTGGCAAATATGATGAAAATAAAAATAATCTACAATGGGTGCTTGGAAGAAGGCTATAAACATTAGTTAGCATTTTAGAGTTTTCTCAAAATAAAATCACATGACATGATCTTATAAAACATTCAATAAAACTCAGAGTTTTAAACGCATCATCTTCAGATTTGAAACATAACATGGTCAGACATGTGGCTTCAGCTGGAGTGCATTTCCAGATAGCAGAGGGGCTGACATCAATTTTATTTTCATAAAGATTTTCCATAAAAATACATTTCTAATAACTGTACAAAATTTTGAAGCTATTTATAACTATTTTTTTCATTATGACAATAATTAATTATAACTTTACAATAAACTGCAAAGTGTCTGCTTTGAAATGAGACCATACTTATGCTTTTAGTGCAAAGGGTTCATGAACTGCATCTGTTTTAGTTTGGGTATGTCATTTCTTGAGATTTTTCAAAAAAGGGGCGAGAGCCAACAGGTTAAAGGAAAATAATTGAAAGTGGAGGGGAAATAACATTATGAAATAAATGTTTTTCTGCAAAACAGGTTGGCCACAATTATTGGCACCAGTGAAACATCTTTGAAGTATGTTACCATTCATCATTCATATTTAAATTTTTTTAGCACACCAGGGGGATCATGAACATGAAATTGTCCAGCCATGATATATATGTATATTATATAATTATTTTTTTGTTTGTTTTTTGTCAGTACATAAACAGAAGTATGGGATTTTTATGATAACAATATAGTACGGAAGAGTACACTTTTGAATGGTAGTGTATGACATTACCAAATGTTACTTTCAAAGATGATTCTAGAACGTGAATGAATGCCACTGTGAAAATGGGCCATTACACTGTAAATTTGTCCATTATTCCAGCTCATTCTTTAACACCTTTTGTTCTGCGCTCACTGTTCATTTCTCTTTTCCCTCGGTTTACTGTCATTTATTAACGGACAGACTGTCTTTGTGTGAGGAAACATGCCGGGAATAGCTTGGCAAGCTTATAGGAATCAGTTGTAGGCAGATTAAAATAATGAAATAATTGACTTTTGCAGCGTTTAGTGAGGGTATTCTTACAAAGGTTTGGGTGAAATCCTTAATTTCAGCAATTAGGTACGAGAAGCCTTTCTGTGATGTGAATATAGTGATGTTAGGCATGAAATGCAGCGAAACACCTGCAAACTCCTTCAGACCGGAATGTATTCACAATGCTTGCTTTTATATAACGGTTAACGCATAATAAACGTGTTTATAATAAGACCTCAGAATTAAACCGGGTTTATGGTAATTTTTTGAACGTTTCACCACAATAGCTTTAGTTTGAGCTACAGTGGAGGATCAAAATGCAGGTGCTAAGCGTGCAATTTTATATGCTTAGCAATATTTGTATATTGGTTTCCTTAAAATCCGCTTTAGTGTACCGTCAGTGTACATTTCACAACATTTCAGAACATTACGTTCTGTTATGTTGCCATCTTCAGCGCTCTGTCTCGGCTATAAATGAACTCAATCCTGACAGTGTCAGTCTCATACTGTGTGTTGGCTCTTAATAAGTTCATCAGATTGATTGGCCAAGAAGTGAGCTCAGATGGTGCTGAAGGGTCTGTATTAAGACCTGATATAAACAGTGTAAATGGATGATGCTTCAGCTGCAGACACTGATTATCAAGGCTAGCCTTTTGCTGTTACAGTACATTAAAGATGAATAATATATCTGGAGCTCAGCCATTTCTGCATTTACATAAATACCAAGTCAGTGGCATTCACTTTCACTTCTGACGTACAGTAATACCATGTCTTCAGGCAGCAGTCAATCACTCTGGGCATACGCAGGGCTCTTGTTATAAAACTTAAGGGAAAAAAAGGCTTTTGTAATATGTAAAATATGCCTCAAATTAAAAAACAAAAGGTCTTGTTTTAGCAGCTTAATGTGAACTGGAAAAAATATTTCTTATAATATTGTGTTTATAGTTTTCTTGTAGAGGACACAAAAAGGGATGAATTTGCAAAGAAAAACAAATTATTTTTCAGTATCGCTCATAAAACTCTAAAATGCATGCAGGCAACATTTCAAAAAATCTGTTTTATTATAGCAGTTCTCTCACCATGATTTATCTATGTAGGCCACTGACTGATATTGGTATGTATATATTCTTTATTTGTGTGAATGCTTTATTAGTGTACTATATGTATGTGTCTGAGACATTGTGTAATGAGAGAGTGTTTATAGGGGACATCGGTTTAGACCGTAAGGATAGTGTTTGTGTTTGCAAAAGAGGGCATTAAGAATGATTGGTGACTGTCCTTTACCAAGCAGTACTGTACTGTATGTCCTCTTTTGGGGACGGATCAGGGCTGCTGTTGCCATAGTGATTCTGGGTCATTTACCAGTTTCGAAATGCATTGAGAGACTAGTAGCCACTTTGATGTATCATAATTTTCAAAATGTCTCGTTGTAATTGACATTGGGGGCTTTAAAATAAAAGTTTTATGAATATTCCATTATTGGATAATTATAAAAAAATTAGCATATGCTGTAAGCTGCCATGGCAACAGCTGGGATACTTTATGGCACGCTTGTATTGCGTATACGCTAGAGTAGCACTCTATTCTAGTACAAAAGAGCTTTAGTGTATTACTGTAGACTCATCTTGGACAACCCAGGGCTACATACATAAAGGGCTTGAGGGAAAACTAAAAAATGTATAAGGGGGCATGTACACGACTGTTTACTACTAAAAACGTTTTATGCATTTTGGCTGTTTATTTACGGAAAACAGGATTCCAGGTGCAAGTTTTTGAAAATGATACTGCTATCATGTCTGTATAAACTACAAAAACTCGAACTGGGTCTTTATAAAAGATGGATCGCTTTTAAAATTTACGATGGGGTTCCCTCAAATGAGGATGATCATATTTGGACATCTTTGGCATCTAAAAAATTGGAAAAACCCTGGTCTATAACAAACTGGCACTGCTTTTATGACACTTACACTCTTATTTTATACAAACCCAATTGTCACCATATTACATCCATTTATCTATTATAATGAAAAATTACTTTTGGTGTTTGTCATTGGGCGATATGTTTTTCATTTCTTCTTCTTTTTTTTTTCAAATAATATATAGAGTTCTAAAATAATTTATAGTTTTATATATAGTGGCATATGATTGGCCAAGTGTGATAACCCATATTCTGAATTTGTTCTGCATTTAACCCATCCTAGTTAGCGCACACACATAAGGAGTAGTGAGTAGTGAACACACACACACCCAGAGCAATTGGTAGCCATTTTTTACAGTGGCGCCCAGGGAGTGATTGGGGGTTTGGTGCCTTTCTCAAGAGCACCTCAGTCATTTCCTGCCAGTATTGACAATCAAACTCGCAACCTGTGGGTTACCAGGCTTGACCCCTTGTTTCAGAGAAGCTAATCTTAGACTGAAATGCATATTTGAGCTGTTTTAACTATATTAATATATTATATATTAATATATAACAGAGCTATTGTTTTGACTTAAGATGCACACCAATTTTTTTTTTTTTTTTTTTTTTTCAGCGTTTGTTTATAAAAGCTATTTAAATACAAATAAAGCTTAATCCTAACTTGGCCTAAGCCCTGTTTGTGAAACCGGGCCTGACTCTCTAAACATTAGGCCATGACTGCCCCAAGTCAAATCAAGTACTTAATGCTCCCTTCCTTTTGAAACTTGCACGAGTACCACCCCGAAGTCACTAGTTCCTGGGGAAGTTCCTGCAGTGGAAACACGGCTTAATAATTTCCTGATCAAGCTGAGTGGAACATGGAATCATTTCATATTTTTTTTACATGCTGATTAGCCGTGAAATAAGCACGATCGACAAAGTCGTTTGTTTTTCAGTAGTGACCAGTTGACTCTATATTATCTCTTACATAATTTGACACCAGTGCTGATACTTTGTATGATTTTAACAAATCCCTAACCCTAAATTTTCAGGCTTAACGATTTGCGCACGAGTGACACTGATGACCTGATGTAGTCAAACCGGTGAGTACAGCGTCTGTTTTTGTGTCGCGAGCTTATGTTATGGCTTGAGCAAGAGCTGGTGAGTCTTCACTAAGGTGCTGTTTACAAGCCATTGTAAGATATTGGAAGCATGCATTGTCTACTAAAACCTTCCACCATTCACTTTATGTAAATATCCATGGTCCTCGTATGATCCTATTGCTGAGAATTGCATTGTTGAGTAATGCGCCCGTTTGAGGTTTCTGACTGAATAGAAATCGCTACAGTGGATTATTCCCCTCTGTGTGCCTTCAAATGTTGCCTGCAATATTTCATCCGTGTTATACTGACCTTGAGGAGCGTTAGAGCCATGACCGCCCCTACATTCCTTGCTATCTTACCAAAGAGAGATAATAATGAGGTAATCAGACCATCTATTTATGTACAGAATTGGTCACACATCAATTAAATGGGGTGCATGGCCCATTTACTGTAATGTCACACTTGCTTTAGGTTGGGAGTATTTCCCAGCCCTAGTATTCACTGTAGCGATACGTTCAAATAATCATTTCAATTCCATTTTTTTGTATTATTATACATTTTACTTTGTAGCCTGTAGGATAATGCAAAAAAAAAAAACGAGCAGTATGGTGACACAGCTATAATTTTACTGTTGTTGTTCCATCCCATTAGAAATGCATCAGCCTGTAGCTCAAACAGTATCATGCTGCTGGCAACGCCAAGGTCGTGTGTTTGATTTACAGGGAATGCAAGAACTGAAAAGCCATGAATGCGATGTCAGGTGCTTTGCATAAAAGTGTCTGCAAAAATGCATAAATGTATAGTGTAAAGCAAAAGCCAGGTTATTCCATCTTAAAATCTACATTGAACTTGCAGAATTGAATATATTTTCCATGTTTTTAAAAGTTCAAGACATTAATAATGGTAGTTCAGGATACGTAAGTGTACTTAGGGGGATTGCATTTACTAGTATTAATTTTCACAAACATTTACAATGTTACAAAGTATAAATATAAATGAATGTTAAATGCTGTAAAAATGCTCATTATTAGGTCATGCATGATACCTGCATTAACCCATGTTAACAAAAAAAACAAAAAAGTGTATCGTCATCAGAAAAGGAAATTATTAGATTATTAGACTTTATTTATAAAGGAAATGGGGTCAATTTTGAATTCATGTTGAATTTGTGATAGAGCTGTGACAATATTCCACTCAGCCTGACCAGGAAATTATTAGATATTATGAAGACCTTTATTTATTTTTTTTTTTTTTAAAGAACATGGAGTGGTATGGAAGCTTGTTTCCACCACTGTATGAAAAAAAAACTAAAAAAGTATGACTTTTTATCTCAAAATTCAGATTTTTTTCTCACTATTGTGAGTTGACATCTTGCAATTCGAACTTTTTTTCTCAGAATTGTGAGTTTGTATCTCGCACTTCTGACATAACATGCAATTCCGAGTTATAAAGTTGAAATTGCGAGATATATAAACTTACAGTTCTGATTATAACACCCAATTGCAATTTATAATGTCAAAATTGTGAGATATAAACCTCAATTCTCAGAGAAAAAGTCAGTCCTTTTTTTCCCCCTCAGAATTGGACTTTATATTGGACTTGTAATTGTCCAGTTTGGACAAGCGTGTCAGACCTCCTCTTGACCTTGAAACTGACTCTTGGTTGCTTTATTCTATTTCTTTCTCTTTCCTCCCTCATTTTTTTTTTCTTGCACACATGCATTCCCTAATTTGGCAAGAGATCATGACACTGATCAACCTCTAGCAAATTAAAACCTAGCTAATTAGCCTGACTGTCACTCTAACCGCCATGTGTTTGTGTGTGTGTGCATGTCTGAGTGAGAAAGATTGACTGGATTTGCATCAGTGTAATTCAGTTATTGTAATTGAGGGAGACATGTTGCCCCTCCTGCCCCCCTGACAAGAGTCCGTCTTCTAGACTTCATCATGAACTCTTCTCAGATCTGAGCCTTTAGATAAGTCCTTATTAGCTAAGTGACGCTTAAAGCTTTAGTAACAAAAGTTTCCAAGTGAATAAATGGTATAGAATCAGCCAGTGTATTATTAAATGTAATTTTGAATTAAAACCTTTTAGCAACTTGTCCAGTGGTTCACCTCACCTTACGTTATTTAAAAAATACATACACCACCTTTAACTTTCTCATAATATATTACAGCATGCCCTTTTATCTCATGGTGTCTGAAACGTTCGATCAAGGATCCGGTCTCTCTAAACCCCCTTCCCTGAGAGCTGACTCTGCTCTGATTGGTCAGATGATCTGTTGTGATTGGTCTACCACTTACAGCGAGTTTCGGAAATGAGACGTCCATTGCCATATCTGAATTTCTGCTTTAGAGGCTTGAGACGGGTTGACAACATGAACCAAACTCTTCCAGGCCTCCTCTACAACTAGTGTTTGAGGGTCAAAGTCGATGATGCCTCCAGCAGTCAAAGAAGACCTTGGGGTTGCATTATGCAAATCTGTTACAAACCTATAGGTTCTAAAGACTGGAATTCGTAATCGGTTCTTTTGGGAGACAACTACATATATCGTCCACTTAGATCTTTTAGACCTTTTACAATCAAACAGCTTTATTACACACTGCATGGAAGGTAATATCTAAAAAAGCATAATAGGGGAATCTTAGTCATTTTCATATGCGTTGCAAAGCAACTTGATTATCAAGGATATACTGTAGTTGCACATTTAAATAAATGCACAAATATGTGCCATTGTCCATCAGTTTAAAAAAGTGAAGTGCAAGTGACATGTGAAGACCAACTATGGTAACCCATCCTTGGAATTTGTCTGCATTTAACCCATCCTTGTTAGTGCACATACATTAGGAATGGTGGATAGTGAACACACACCCAGAGAAATGGGCAGCCGTTTTGCTGTGGAGCCCATGGAGTTATTGGGGGGAGGTGGCTTGTTATTATCTGCCGGTATTGAGAATCAAACCTACAACCTACTTGCCAAATGACTGCTTTGTTGAATATATTTGTCATAATGCTCAATTGTGTATGTGTGTGTGTATATATATATATATATATATATAATATAATGATAGAGTATATAATGATAGAGGATACATGATTTCTAAGTGGGAGAACTTGCAAAATAGCAGGGTGTATATATATAAAGTTCTGTTAAGAAATTTAAAGCCTTAACTGAAATAACATTTTGTAAATGGACTTACACCAAACTGATGTGTGGAAAGATGGCACTGTACAATTAATTGCCAACTACAAGAATAAAGTGGTAGTACATAGTTTGAGGCTATGTTTCCCACACAGATTAAGCAAACAAAATCTTTCCTTGGGGCTCTCGTGGTTTTAGTGAAAGTACGTGCTAATGGTGAGCACAGACATTTAAAGACTGTAATTAGGTGGTGATTACCGGAAAGTATCTCACTGAACCCCATGATGTGAGCTCCTACTGTAGCCAGTAACGAGTGGCAAAAGGTCACTGTGTCTCACAGCATATTGTTAAAAATACATCTTTATCAGTACTGACTGGAGGCTTTGGGAACATATAGGGATGTGTTCATTTGCTCTTTTAGACCTCGCCAGCCTGATTTGATTTAATGGATCGTGTATAATTGAGATAATAGATTTTCAAAGGTACACCGAGCAGTTATACACCTAAAAAAAATCAGTACTACTTATTACTCATTATAAACATATATGGTTTATGATAATGATGCACACATACACACACACGTGAGACGCTTTCACAGTTGTGGAATAAAGAGGGCAAACCCTGCTGCATTCACACTGAATTGTGACAGGGTTAATGATAAAGAGTACAAGAACACTGTTCTGTGTCGTTTGTTTAGGAAGGTGAATAAGAATCAGAGGAAATAAATGTGCATGTTCTGACCACCTAACCTTCTGTGAACTTCACAGGGGACTAGGAAGATAGCACGGTAATATATGGGGAGCATGTACAGTTTGAAGGGCACTATACACGGAACAAACATAAATATATCACTGAAACTTCAGGATTTAGAATTACATTCTAAAATATATTCAAATTTCCAATTGTAAAAATATTTTTCAATGTTACTGTTTTTACTGTATTTCTGCACTACCACAAACATTAGTGTGCATATACTGCATGTGATGTATTAATTTGTTATATATGTAAACATGTATTTCATCATACTGAAAACCTTTAATCTGTGTTTGATGGCAGGTCGCTGAATGAGTTGAATCACCAGCTGACTATGTAGGACGCATTGAATATTTGTAAGCAAAAAAAAATCATTTATGTTGTTATAATAGCACATCATACAGTACACTTTGTTGCTAACTTTTATCAGTACAATTTTCTGTTTGGTGAAAAATCACCGACATACATTAATAGGGTGTCTCAATCTGCTCCTGGCTCTGTAGTCACTGGGAGGCTGTCTTGTCGAAATCAGCATCCACATTTTTAGCGGATTAAGATGATCTGTGAATTGGTGTTCATGAAATATTGATTCAAATCAAGGAATGAGATGCAGCAAAAAAATGTTTTCAGATGCTCATGAGCGTTAAATGGAACAGAGTAGTGGAGCACCAACAGAGCTGCTATGCTTTTCACTCATGACAGTGTCACAGGTGTGTTAAAAAAAAGCTCCATCACTCCATCAAAGCTGCCTGCATCCAGGTTGGATGGAGGAGGCCAGTGCAGGGTTGACGCGACCTGTTCTGAGTGACAGGTGCGGTCGGTCAGCCACTTGAGTGCTTGATAGTTATACTGAGATGTTTCACATCCGCTTCACGTTACTCTGAGACTCTTTTTTTTACATTTGCATTTTCTTTCAAAGCTAAATTTATGGGAAAGGGTTTTAACATCTAGATTTGTATAACAAAAAATGATGCTTTTTTTAAACATTATCCTGTCAAAGATCTCACTGGATCGACCATCAAATGTAAACTAATGGAAATCTCCCAAATGGCTTTTTTTATCACAATGATAAATGTGATTATCATTACTGTAACACCTTGGTGTTCATGTGCATAAAGTGTACATATTAATACTTATAGATATGCTAAAGGTGTAGCAGGCGTATCTTTGAGGGCACTTCCCAAATGACAAGCTGTTGAACACATATTTCCTGACAAGATAAACCATTTTAGTGAGCAAAAATATAGAATGAGAAATGAAGTTCTGACCTTTTATAATCAACTTTTTGGACTGGTAATGTACATCAGTGCGGCAACTTCATTTATATTTCGATGGCAAGTTTATATTAGGTTTGGGTTTTAGATTCAGTCTGAAACCAGAGTAGCTTTGCTTCTGCTGTATTGTTATAAAGTCTTCTGCATCTTCACACCAAAAACAATGTCAGTGAGGCCAAAAAAGTTTCGGGACCACTAGTACAAAACACTTATTTTTAAATTTGATTCAAATATTTTTATTCTAATGGTATTATCACAGCCCCTCTTTTCAGCATTCAAGCTGAAATGAATTCCTCAAGTTTATGTATATAAACCTGGTGATTGTTTTCTCCATTGTGTGCCTTATTGGAAGTGCAACAGACCTTCAAAGTGTTCACAAGATCAGTCACAATTTTTTCATAAATTTAAGGTCTTTTAAGCACATTTTTCGAGTTTTTGATTTTCAGGTATAAATTTGACATCTAATCCCAGATTCAAACTTTTGGACTGCATTGTAAGATGTTGGCTGTATTCTTCTAGTATGGTATAAGTCTGAGACCCAAACATTAAGTTTCATATAGGACACAGTAGCATTTCAGCCCACCTCAATGTGTTTGTGGCTTTTCTCACAAAAGCACATCAGGAGACTAACCTTAAGCTCCACTTAAAGCACAATATGTGTCTGAGAAAAAAAAAGTATTTATTCTTTAAGAAATAAAACCATTTTTATTGTGCTCTTTGACATTTCCACCAGACATGAAAGCCCTTTGAGATCCATTCTGTCCCTCTTTCAAGCAGCCCATACATTTGGCTGTTTTCAGGCTGCCGTACATTCACCAAGTCATTGTCAACTAACTTTCAGTGTCCATGGAAAATCTGGAGTGCTACAGTTTGCAGTATAAGAGATGACAGTCAACTCAACAGACCCATCAATGAGATACAGTGTATGTAAGTTGAACCCTAAAAACTATGGATTTGCACTGGGGACATGTTTTTCAATCAGATTTGAGGATGATAATCAAATATTTAAGATTTATTTACGCACAAATTAAGGGAAAGATCCGAGAAATCTTCTGGTTGTTTAAAGAAGTCCTTGATTCCATTCATTAGACAGACCTTTTAATGAAATAATTATTCTGTCCCTATTACCATGCATTAGTTCTTTCTTGTAGACGCTCATTTAGCTCTCACAGGAATTACCTGGAATTGGCTAAACGTTTTAAACTTAATTGTAAAACAGAAACAATCTTCATGTTAGGTACAAGATGGCAATGCATGTTCAGGTTCAGGCCGCCGTAGAGAAACAATCGCCAATTTCAGAACAGTAAGCAATAAATCTGTTCAGCATGACAACAATCATTACGACAATGGCATTTTCATTCACAAGATCAGTTGGTGGAATGAAATAGTTTAACATATTATCTCGACCTGACAAAATTCTAAAACGATCCACTCGTGTTTTGGGATAGTGGATATGAATGTTAAAAACAACACTGTACACTCTAGGCCTTAATATTTGTTTGGCAACAGTTCTGTCAAGTATTTGACATGCACTTTGATTCAGGTATAATTTAAATGTCATGTTATTTCACTCTATGTATTGTAATGTCTGGTTTCACAGTACAGGTCTTAAAATTTGCTTCCTCAAAATTTAGAGGCCAACTCCATTGTTCTAATAAGTGGAATTTAAATTGTCTATCAGCATTAATGGCGGTGAGAAAAGATTATGCTATTAGGGCTGCCTAGATCAGTACTTTAGACCTGGATTAACAGCCGTAGAAGACGTAGCTCTGTTGAATCTCAGTAAAAAAAAAAAAAACCCCTGGACTGATTTAGCGAGGTCTTGGGGTTCACAGTGGTTTGAAGTAGGCATGTAGTAGCAATATCTTTGACTGAGAGAGAAATATTTCTGATGGTCTCGCAAACAAGAATCAAACTGGGTTTGAGGCCAAAATATTGTAAAACAGATGTTGGAGAAAAGTAGTTTTAAAACACAGTACATTCATTCTCCAGTATGCAGGACTTGTGTTGAGTTTGTGGGTTCAGTTTTCTCAGTAGCACTGCATGAAGATCTGTTAATGAACTAAAACTATAGAAAGCCAGTTTTACCAGCACAGCTGTCTGTATGTTATCACACTGCAGTTGTAAGTTTGAAGGACTTGAAACATTCATTGTATGCTAAAAAATGTAAACTTTACAAAAAAAAAATGAATGGAGAAAGCATTGAGAGAAGCTTTTTTTTCTGAAAAGTCATTTTAAAATCCAGTAGATGTGTGCTTCTGTAGCAAATTCAGTTGATGTCCTTTGAACAGTCGCTAAAGAAGAAAAAAAGCATTTGCAAAGTTGCACAGTCTGTATAAAAAACCTACGATTGGGGAGAACAGTGTTCGGCAGACATTTTGAGTTGTATGTTTTTCCAAGTACACAACAGTCAATACTGTCACAGGACACGGCCATGCGATAACCAAAGATTAATTGTAATAATAAGAAGAATCAATCTTAACAGTAATACTACTAATCAATGAAGGTCATGATGATGAAGATGATAATATAATAGTAGTTTATTGTTATTTCCAATATATAAAAATCAAATGTTGAGTTGAGGTTAATACTGTTAAAAGTTTTCTATTCTTACCACTTGGCACGTACACTCACTGCAAGATCTACAGTATCTTGTATTTTGTTTTCATTCTCAATCAGAATGATTGAAAAGAGCTAGCAATACTTCTAAGCTATTTCTCTAAAAGTGAGTGCTGACTTGTCACTTAATCATTGATACTGGCTGGTTTGGTCCAGAGATTTGTGTAGGCTTCTTTAATTGGATGAGCTATAAAAACAGCAATCATGATTTCTGCTGAGCAGAGACCCCTTTCCAGTAGTCCAGAATGTCATGTAGGTCCTCATCTTTGGCAAACTGTACTTTCCTCCTTAATGCATGACCTGCTGCAATGTATTCTTCCTCATCTCTATGACGTTTGCGGTGGAGTTTAAATCGTTCCCACAGGTTAAAAGAAGGCCTACAGCTGTACTCGGGACTGGAATAGCCACTTAGGTTATGGTACTGCGGCGAGAGCTGCGAATAGGACAGCTCCCGTGGTCTTGAGCGCGTCAGCGGCTCCAGAATGGATGACTTTCGGCTCCCCGAAACCTCTATGGACTCCTCTATGTGGTGGGGACCAGGGTACGAGTGCCTATGCTCACTGTACTGCCGAATCCGCTCCGCCTCTGCCCTCAGGATCGCAGCGGCTGGCGTGACTGTTATGATTCCAGACTCATCGAGCGGAGATGCCTTCTCAATATATTTGGACTCTGATCTGTAAGCTCCTTCAGAACGGAAAGAGCGTGGACTGCGCAGCGAACCACTCGAGGACGTGCTGGCACGCTTTGGAGGGGCATCCATACTGTGGTGCCTCTGTAGGGGGTGATGGTACGCTCCTTTGTACACTGGAGACAGAAAACCGGACTTGCCTGGTGGATGTTCTGAAATGAGGACTAACTGGGGCTCCGCCGTGGAAACGGCACCGGATTTGGCGGCCTGGAAGGATGTTGAATCAGATTTGAGTGCGTCAATGCAGTTGTTAATGATCTGGTTCACTTTGTCCACTTCTTTTGCAATGGTGGATATCTCTGCAACAGATCCCTGGCTGGTTTCCGATGGAGGGATGCTGCATTCCCTAACACTGCGTTCTGGTTGCTCTGATCTCACTTCCATGTAATTCCCTTTTGTAGTCTTTGGTGTCCCAGAGATCTCTTGCATCTTATACTGATCTGTGTCACTGGCAGTTGGCAAGTATGGCATCCTTTGTACTGTTTCACCAGTGGACAGCATTTGCTTTTGTGACAGCTGTGATATAGTCCCTTGTTCCAGTTCAGTTCCATATTTCATCTCAATCAAATTTCTTTTCATCTTTTCCAGCTTCTTGCTCTTTGGCTCATCTTTATGTTTGCGTTTTCTCAGGCAATGAAACACTATACCCAGTACGATGAGCATCCCAAAGAGACAACCGAGGATGGTCATAATGTAATGAGTGGCAGTTGAGTCATTTGCCACACGTTCTTGCAATGTCCTTGGTCCTGTGGAGATTGTCAGGCAGGTGTGGTTGAATCTCAAGGAGTTGCGAATAGATGCAACACAATATGTGTAGTTTGTGTGAGATTTAAGGTTTTGTAACTCAATCTCTTCTCTCTGGCTTTTCAGGTTTTGAATGTCAGTGAAGAAACTGTTATTGTACAGGACAAGGATGTACATTTTTCGAAATGGATTCGGAATCTGGATTGTGATTATTGCACTTGTGTGGGTAACTTCTTTTAGTTTCATTAAAGGACGGGCGTCTGGATCCAGAAAGGTGGGACTGATGCTTATGGACTCTTCTGGAAATGTCCCTGAGGAACAGTCATCCAGTCCACAAGGGCTTAAATCAGGCAACATCGTGGGAGTGCTGCCGTCCAAAGAGCCGTGAAGATACGGTGTCACGTTGTCATCGTTGCAGACAGAGGAGAGTGCATGGAAAGCATTGCGAAATCTTGGCATTCTGGGGTTCTGACTCAAGAGACTGTAGCCTGAAAACCCAGCGGGTGTATCACACACCATCCGCTCACTTGTCCGGTTTGGGAACGCAACAAGCCAGCGCAGGAATCCTAACAGCTCACATGAGCAACTGAACGGATTTGCATAGAGCTCGCATGTCGTGAGCTTCGATAGACCACGAAATGTAGCACCATCAAGCTGCTGAATCCTGTTCATGGAGAGGTCGATGTTTTCAATCGCAGGGCACTCCCAGAAGGCATTGGCTGTGACTGTCTCGATCAGGTTAGCCTGAAGATAGAGGTACTGCAAGCGTCCCAAACCCCTCAGCATTCCCTCGGTCAAGTTCCTTAGTTTATTAAAGCCAATTTGCAACACTTGGAGATTAAATTGGGCAGAGAAAGCCCCATCTTCAATGTAAGAGATGTCATTCTTAGTCAGATTCAGGTATGTGAGGTTGCCGAAGCGACTCAAGGAAGAAAAGTGGATGCTTCGAATCTTGTTCTCATTGAGTCGCAGGTCAACAATTGTGCTGTTAATATGCAAGGGGATATTTTCGTATGGTGGCTGGTTCTGGCTGCAGATTGCCAACCACACAAATCCCTTTTCCCCTTCAATCAACCAGCAATCACCATGGACAACAGGCATCCTTGTCAATGAGAGGAACATAAGAGCCATAGCCCAGCAAAGTAAGGCACTGTTCACCATACCTCCTCCATGTCCACTGGATCCAGACGAAATGGACATCTGTGCTTCAGTCATAGCTCCAGAAGGTGTTTTTTTTATTATTATTATTTACTCAGGTTATGATCTTTAGCAAGATACCACAGGATATTCAACAAGTCTTTGATTGCAATTGGATGTAATGTTGAAATCACATGGATGATTGTTCAGTGCTGTTAGGAATATCTTGAGAAAACCAGTAGTTTTATCTTTTCAGTGTATGCTCGGTGATTTGTCACACTGGAGAGGAAGCTTCATTTATGACCAGAGTCTTGTTTGTATGCATTAGCTTTTCAGATAGCGTATCTGAGCATTTCCATCCATAGCCTCCCACTGGGCAGGAAGTGCTTGTGTTTTCCAAGGACCTCATTTCTCATCAGATTCCCGCTCATAACCAGATTTTCGTTTTGTGTCCTGCAGAAAAAGCAAAGAAGGAACATGATTATTGATATTTGTAAAAACTAGGGCAAGTCCTAACAATACTCCTTCAGTGAGAGTAACGAATAAGAAATCGTATAAATGTGAATATTTTGCTCGGCGCATTATGAAATGACCCACTTACTCAAACTTATACCATGGCGCTTTATAATTATGTACAAATGAGCACCCGCTACCTCCGGTCTACCTCAATTTCCAACTATTAACGGCAAGACGGAATGCAGAAAATTGTCTATTGGCATTTTTAGAGCTATTTTTAAAAAGTCTAATTTTGTTTAGCCAGGCCATGTTTTTCACCTACCGAGAGCTAAAGTTAGCGCAGATCAATCACGGAGACACTCTCCCTCGCTCTCCGAGGCCAATTAACGTCTAACAGCTTAGCTCCTCCTGATAACACAAACACACACACTCTATAGAAACGAGTTTACTTTTACGTCTATCCACTTTATTAGCTTATGAGACCCTCTGCAAGGAAAATCCTTAAAATAGACCGCCTTTTTAATTACAGCATGACCTAAATCAAACAAATGTTAAAGAAAGAACAACTCGCATCAGCTGAGTGGTGTTTTAGATACGGAGATAATATTGCCAGTGCCTATTTTTAAGGAAATTCTGTTTTGTTTGTACTAAAAAATTCCTGTGTAACAGTATGTGAGATAAAAATCTCTCAGAACGTATTGGAAAAAACCAAACAAAGTGTATTTGCATCTGTGTGCAGGGGACTAAAAATATGCCAGCCCAACATAATCCACATCATAATTTAAAGCACAGTGAAAAACTAATATATCATCATCAATTAGACAATGCAGTTTCACTGTACTTTGATTCATCTGTTTTTACATTGAAAAGGCAGAACAACTAAATCACAGAATACAAAATGAAAAAACTCAAAAGAAGTCACAGGGTGCATTTGATTGCATATTTCACTGAATTGACCTTTACATTTTTATTTTTTAACATACAATCCATCCACATGTTTGTGAGGAGACCCATGCATATAGCTTGTCTGAAGAAGTTACCACTAGAACACAATTCATTTTCGAGAAAGGGGTGGATGGCGCAATCCTGTCGTGATTGTGATGAATAAGTTGTGCTGTGCTGGTCTTGCTCTACAGATTCTACCTTATATAGCCATTGTACTCCATGCTGCTTAAATGAGCCAACATTGTTCTCCCTATAAATCCTAGTATAATTAGTGTATAATTTATCTGTTTGGGCTTCAGGTTGACTTGGCTTCAATGTCCTGGTGCTCTCCATGGCCAGTCTGTGTATGTATGTGTTTGAAAGCCCATTTTATGTGGATGCTGTCTGGTCGGCTTTTGACAGTTTACAAAGTGTTCATTTCAGAAGAGCTTTGTATACATTTGAAGAGGTGGGTAGGAGTAAAGACGGTGTGACAAGAGGGTTCTGTTGCGTCAATCGTTGAAAGCGTTCAAACTGTTGAATGTGCTCTCACTGTCACACAGTATGATGTGTACCTCGACTGCAAACGAATCACTGCTCTAATACTAACAGCTGTGTAGAGTGAATAGTGTACTCTCACATGGTGTGTTTTACTTCGCTAGATATTGTGTGAATACACTTATGCACATATCGACAAACTGAAATCTGGATCCGTTATATCACTATTAAGCTTTTTTTTTCCTGAATTACAGCTAAATGTATATAAATAAGATATAAATTTCAAAATATCAAACCAAATAGCATTTGCAAGGAATTTCTGCACTTTTCTGAAAAATATATATATATATAATTTTGAACAGGTTCCAAAAGGTTTTTTTTTTTTTTTTTAGCAATGCCATAGAAGAAGCTTTCAGTGAACAGCTCTTAAAAGAGCCATTTTTTTCCTTGGTGTGAAGAATATTTTAATAATCTAAAGTACCTTTTTTTCCCCACTATAAAAAACCTTTTGTGAAATGGAAAAGTTCCATGGATGTTAAAGGTTCTTCATGGAACCAAAGATGCCAATAAAGAATCTTTATTTTTAAGAGACGTTTTGTAGCTCAGCCCCTTTTCAGCACTGCGTTCGTGGTGTTCTGTCACGGCATGAAGGTCAGATCTGATAACTTTTGTTGATTAAATCTACAATAAGTTAATCCATTTCACCAGCTAATTGACCCTTCGCAAAGACTTTGAGTCCGCAAAGCCCCTTTAGTTACTGTTGCTATGTCCGACAAGTCATGCGCTCTCACGCCACATCATGTTCTCACAGTGAAAAAAACATTGCGGAGCAAAGAGGACCCTGACAGACAAGACAGAGCAGGTTACTTTTGATATGAAACAGTTATTCATCATTTATCATCATATTTAATATATTGTAATTTTTTTAAAGAAGTTTAAACAATAAATACTGTATAGTGTCTCTTTAATGTGTCGTGACAGATCGCTGTTGCTCCTTCAAGCGGCTCGTGAAGCGATCATCTCTTCATACTAGTTCATTTATAGCATCAAATAAACATGAATGAACATCAGAAGGAATGTTGTTTCAAGCGTGGAAAGACACGAGAACGCACAATTTTCAAGTTCACCAACGTTAATCTAATAACTCCTCTGACTGCGTTGTCAGACAAAATGGGGGATTTGGGGTTATGATTGGTCAGATCGACGAAGGGACAATTACTCTACGGCAGCGATACTGTAGAAACATACAGAGCTAACGCAAAAACAGAACTTCAAAAACGGCTATGTGCTTGATTCTCTGGTGCATAGAGTCTAGATCTAATGTTTTATTAGTTAAAACACTTGATTAATGTGCTTGCGCTGCCTTTCTTTAAAACAAATAAATTCAGTATTTGGAATTTAATGCAAAATGACCTTCAGTAATTTTGGGACCACTGCAGCTGTGCGTCTAGGACACACACAATTCAATTCATGGAGACATCTGTACTATGAATGTGTCTGTACTTGATAAACTTGACATTCAGCAGATGTATAATGCATTTCAGGTTTAATAGAAATAAATATTCAAGGAGGCAGATGATGTCATTTTATAATGTGTGCTAAGTATGTTCTCTGACATTTGTTGTGAACGTTTCAGACAGCTTTATAACTGACAAACCATGTTTGAATCACAATAAACAGTTTTAACAGTGCAGTAGTCATGAAACAAGACTTTGACTCAGTCAGTCGCCCCAAAACACTTAACCTGCATGTCAAATCATTCATAAACTTCAAAGGAAATGGCTTATTGTGTTAGCTTCCATGAACCGACTTTGATACACTTCTGCTCAGCGAGAAGCGTTCAAGCAGTCAGACTAACATTCAGTACTGTGTGCAAGAGGAAGGGATTGATTTTGTGTGTGTGTGTGTGTGTGTGGACTTGAATGTAGTTGCTTGTGGTTTAAAATCACACACTCCCTTTCTATGATCAATAAACAACTGTGTGACTCTGTGACATTAGATTAAGCCACTAGCTCTGGGCAAATATAAGAGAAGCTGTTATCCCCATATATTTTCTATCTCTCTCCCTAGCTTCTGTTTTTCTAAACAGAAATCCTGTTTTTCTAAACAGAAATCCCAGAATCTTAGGTTTCTGGGTGCAATTTGTGATATTGGAGACATTAGTCTAAACAGACTGTAAACATGTCAAGATGCATCAAAGTGAGATGAGGTGATTAATGTAATATGACATTCATTTGCACGCTAATAAATTACGGCGTGAGATATGGAATAGAAGATAAGCATTTAAAACAAGATTTATATCTTACATATTAGATATAAGCACAGCTTATTCTGAAGGGTTACAATATTTAATGGTGCTTGCTAGAGCAAGTTTCACTACTAAATTTTGCTCAAACTTAAGGTAAGGGGTTTTGACTCATTTTTAACATGTATTAATATTTAATGTATTTGTTTTGACCTTGTAACTCTTGATAAATGATATATGAAGCCATGGAGCTAGTTGAGTAGAGTTGTGCTTTTGTTTTTCTATTCGTGATTAGACTATGATTAGACATACAATTTTTATTGTCATTTAAAAATAAGACTCAATTAATTTAGTGTATTCATTCAAAAATAAAAATGTAAATAATTTGCTTTTAAAATTGCCAACATAAAGATAAAAAAAATCATGTTTAAAAGTGGAGTTACATTTTTACAAAGCATTTGCAAATTTCTCCTTTTTCCAATTTTGTATTTATTTCAATAGCTTTTTCCATGAAATTAAGTTAAAATATAAATATATATATATATATTTAGTTGCTGCCACATATTGAACTGTCCAGTGGCTTTTTAACTGTTTATCAAACCTTTAAAGAAAACCTATTTTAAAAATATATTAATTAATTGATTGTTTAGTTTTACATTTAACTACGTTTTTCAACATAAATGAAAAGTTCAAGTTCTGTCTTTTTATTTTTTTAATTATTAAGTTAATAATGGCAGGAGAAACCCAAGCGATTGGCAAATATCATACTTTGAGATGGGCTCTTTGGACTTTGTAAGAAATCACATAGCTAGCAACCGTATAACAACCAACAACCACCCACAGCACGCTAGTATCACGGCAAAGACTTTTGCACATTTCTTTTAGATTTTTTTCAATGTTGTAGCTCGGTTTTTTTCTACAGCTTTTATCTACAGAGTGCAACAGTTGGGTTTCAGAAGTAAAAACATTTGTTTTCTCCACAGGGAAATTTTGATCGATGACAGAATGAATACAGACCTGTGAGCTATGAGGTTGTTAATCGATGCTATTTGCTTCTGTTGAAGCCGTCATTCCTAGTAAACTACATTACCCATGATACTGTACAGAAAATTACACCAATCAGAGAGTGGAAAAAAAGCACCCACTCCCATAAAGCACTGCGAATGACGTAATTGAGTCTCCCTACGCCCTCAAAACATTGAAATATTTGTGTGTGTGTGTGTGTGTATATATATATATATATATATATATATATATATATATATATATATATATATATACATATTTGCAATACAGTTCAAATATGTTGTTTATATGATCAACATACATTTGTAAATGACAAAAGAGTTTTTTGCCAAATGTAAAGGCCCTTTCACACCAAAAGTGAAATGGATGAGCCACGGGCTGAAGGAAATGCATATTTATTCCTGTACAGTAGAGACCGCAGTGAGAGGAGTAAATCCCTGTTCACGTTTGGTTTAGACCTACAATAACCATCATGCACAACCATCTCTCAACATGAGAACAGGAGAGCTGTCAGTCAATAAATGTGAAGAAAAAGTAACTTAGATACTCTGTTTTCAATTGAAAAAGTAGTGTTACTTTACTAGTGAATCTGATTACGTAACTCAAGTTACTCGTTACCCCAAACACTGGTTATGAACTGCCATAGCCGCTGTCACGACTACTGCGAGCACTAATGACGTAGATCCCCTTTCTCTACTGATCTGATTAAAAGCACAACATAGTCATGTTTCATTAGGCAAGATGTTATAGTGGCTTTCAATGCAGCAAAACACAATTCTTCAGAGAATAACAAAACAAAGGACGGGAACAAACAGCGCTTACACAGTTCCTTACAGTACACAAGCACTCAGGAAATGACTTAAAACATCGTCCTCTGTGGGCCTCAAAATGTTGGGGAGAACACTACAGAGTGTGGCACACAGTTGCTAGTTTGTTTGTGTGTAGATGTGCAGTGAAATAATTGTGTAATGGCCAGTTTAGTGAGTGGGTGTTCAGTGACACATAATTGGACGGAGTTCAGGTCGCACAGCAAACACACGTTCTGTGGTTCACATCTGCTGAGCTCTTGAAACACCCAAGGGGAAGCCTTTATGTGTGCCAATCCATCTCTGTCCTCATCTGATTAAGATGACAAGAGAAATCCAAATGTTTGAGTGAATCAGGGAATGCTTTTGAAAACAAGACATGGTATAGGGTCCTACTTTTCCACGGGGACCGTCTCCATGGTTACCCTGCTTCTGGTGACAGGCGGTGCTACCCATAGGGCTATCTGATTTGCACAGTTATGATTAGACTGAAACTACAGATGGCACGGAACTTCCTACCTAGTCAGCGCTGCAGTCTGCGCCGCAAACATGAAGCAGTGGCGCGTGCGGACGTGATTGGGCGTCTTGTATGTAGCATGTATGAACAGTGGGAAGGAAGAACAGGTTTATGCACCTACGTGGCAGTCTTTAGGCTCGTTCGCTCCTCACAATACAAGCGCTCTCTTTGACCTCCACATGAAAAGCGTCATGGAAGGGTGATTTTACAAGGTTGCTAGGTAGTGAGAAAGTGGGAATTATACACAGTAGTAAAGCACAGAGAAAGGTAAGACATCTGAGCTTACAACAGAACAAGGTCACTTAGGAATCAGTTGTACTTTAGATTTAAATTAGATATTTCATTTAAACCACAATATCCAAGATTCTATTCATTTTGTTTAAAAGTTAAGGGTAAGAACTTAATACTTTTATTCAGCAAGGATGCATTAAATTGATCAAAAGTGACAGTATAGAGATTTTTCTTTGGGCGGATACTGAATATAACACAATTATTGTCAAATATTTGTCACTTGCTCTCATATTTGAAGTTTTGTCATTAAAATAGTGTTTTGATCATGTTTTAAAGCAAAGTTCAAAAACGCATGCCTTGAGTTATACTAGCTCATTTAATTCTGGATGATTAAATCATTTCTAACGAGCATGGATTGGATCCATTTAACGTTCAGTAGCCTGACATAAACACAACAGAACAAAGATACATGAAATAAACTGTGCTTTTTCAGGTACAGAAATGAAGTGCAATTAAAATAACACTGCGTATACTTCACTGTATAAATTCAGTGCATATTAATCCTTATTAAAGTTACAAAAGTTATTTTGTCAAGAGTAGTGAGCATTTTTTTTGTGTGTGTGATTAACATAGGGTGACCATATTTTAGTTTTCAAAAAAGAGGACAGGGCACAAATAAAAAAAAAAAATAGTTTAGCTTTTAAAACCTTTTACATGACACCATAGGCTAAAATAAAATAAAAATCTACTATTTCAGTCTTCCTTGTGTTCTCTGGTATACTTTCCTGAAGATACTTTCCCAACAGTCCTTCATTAGCAATCAAGTAGGCATGAAAGTCTAGGTGTTTAAATCCGTATTATGCGGTTTCCATCCACCCATTTTATGCACATTTTGGGAAATCGCATAAAAAACGCTAAATGAAAACACCAAGATACTCATCAACTCACCATTTTGATATAATTCTTTGTGAATTCGATTAAAAACAACTCTTTCAGTATTCACGCTGTCTGAGACGTAGCTTTTCCGGCACGTATATGGATGTGTACGAACTTCTCATCCAGTGAGTAGAATTGAGTTCTCTTCTTGCGGTTGAAAATCTACATTCGCAAAGCTTAAAACCACATGCAAAGGATAAACTTATCCTTGAATGATGATAGTTTACTATTGAGTTGCTTTAAAGCAGAATTGAAATCACTAAATTATTATTTTCCATGTTTATCCCTATACAGCTATATAAAGGTGACTTGACACTTTTATCCAAAGCTACTTATATTGACATTAAAGGTATAAATTCTATCAGCTCGCATTTATGATATAAATATTATGGAAATAAAAAAGTACGTTTGAAATTTGAAAGTATTTCTGCGTGCAACCCTACATCGGGGGTGGCTTGATGCCTCGCTCCATCGGTTTTGTTGACTTTAAGATGTACTTTTCTCTTTTTTTCATGCACTTTATGCTGCAAATGCACTACGTAATTGCTTGTGAGAGTAACTGCCATTATTTGGGTGTGAATGTTTTTTTTTTTCTTCAATGCTTTCTTCCGTATGCCGTGTGTGGTGTGGTTATACGCTCAGACTAGGAGATTAGACTGTACATTGGCTCAGAGTAAAAGTGTCAGGTCTTTTCACTGCCAACTTTGAGAAAGCTGCATAAATTTGCACATCTTTCCACAGCATGGAGCTATTTATGAACTTGGCAGCCATTGATATAGAGTTTATCCTAGAACAAGAGAGGGGGGAAAAAAACAAAAGCCATGACATACAAAGTGAAGATCTTCAAAGATCTTCTCTGATGAGACCACCAAGGATTCCCTCGGCACAGAGCGCTAAACCCTAGCCATATAACATTAAAAAAAATTGTCATCATTTACTTACTATACTGTCACTTTTTGAATTGGTGATAAATACGTGTTGTCATATTTTTTCTTTTTCAATTTTCAGTATTCGCAACACGCAATATGTCATTTCTTAATGAATTTGCATTAATTAACACGGATGATGTACTATGTAGGGCAGATTCTTTCACTTCATTTGAAGTCAAATATTGTGTAAATGTTGTGTTTCATTAACGTGTAGCATGTACAGCCCTGCAGATTAGTGATGTGAAGCGCACTGGATTAAAGCATCACTTCATTGTAGATGTGTTTGTGAATCTGTGTGAGAGTGAGGGTGCTTACACACATGTTTTTGGCCCTGGGAAATTTTGATGCTTAATGACGTTCTTTCACACTCCAGAAATCTGTTCCATTGCTTTTGCAGAGTAGGTGATGAACACAGGAAAATAACTAATACTATTACATTTCAAAAACATCCTGTTACAAATGTGTAACTGAAGCTGCAAGGCAGGGAAATCTGATTAATATTTGAAGACGTGAAACTGAGCTAGTATGTTATAATATATTTTTATGCACCGTTTTTAATCATTTGTATTATTTTTTGTTACTATTTAGCAATGTTATTTTAGTATAATTTATATATTGTTAATATTTTGAATGAGCTTTTATTTTTATATTTTCAATTTTCTCTTTGATTGTCGTTTGTTTTCGTAGTTTTATGCGATTTTTTTTCATTTTTGTTAGCTTTTTAATATATTTTAATTACTTTTTATTTCAGTTTTAGTTTTATTGATTTTAGTGCTTCAGCTTAAACTTATTTCAGATAGTTGTCTAGGCAAAATTTCACTGAAGTTTTCATCTTATATTTTTTTTTTCAATTACCGAAAATGATTTTTAATAATTTTAGTTAACAATAACAACAGTCATGTATGCAGCAGCTGTGCAGCTATAGTGGTTGCTGGTTGTTGTGATTAGTGGTCGACTGATATATATAGGCTGAAATTTGGTATTTTATTACATATCGCATTGGCCGATACGTTTTTCTGTTTGGCCGATGTGATGGAAGTGGGACTTTTATTTTGACAACACGAGGACGACAGTCAAAATCCTTGGACCCTAGATTTCGAACTATTCTGCACAATATCCAGTTGCCCGCTAAGTCATATTCATGTCATGTGTGTTGTACATAAAATTAGTGTTACCTTTCCAGTGGGAACAAATTTACCAGATTACGGAGTGCCCTTTTGGTTACACTGTTTACTTCCTTTTGATTCATGTTTTTTTTTTTTTTTTTTTTTTTTTTTAACAATATCTTTATTAAAAAGATAAATACTGCAATAAGATTACAGAATCAAGAAGATGCCATCTAAAGTATAAGTAAATTAATTTTCACATTATTTATTTGTCTATTTTATTTGAAGTCAAAAATATATTTTCATGATTTGTTATCGTAACATGTTTTCTTTTGTCAAATCAACTTATTAATGTGGCTTAGATAACATAATATTTAGAGTTTCTGCTGATTAAACCAACCATTGAATTAACTCAAATTTTTAATTTAAATGAACTCAAAATTTTAAGACAACCAGGTAACTTACTTGTTTAAGTTAAACCAACAGTTCTTTTTTACAGTGTAGATATGCCTTGATTCCCGAGTGGCACACCTCCTCAACAAGCCACATTATTTTGAGTTATCATTCATGGATTCCACTGAATATTAGTTTATCAGCCATATTGAAGCTCTTTTGAAAATAAATCTCAGGGTAAATTGGAAGAAAATTTGTTGCGCTTTGTATGTGACTATAATAAACATGGCAAACAATCATACTTGCGCAGTGTACAATACACCCTCTATTTCTCTGAACACGTTCAATCAGAGTTGAGAGCCGGAACAATGCGTTTTATAATGTTGAGTGGAGCGTGTTTAGGGTGCTGCGTAATACCTGAAGTAAAGTTTTCTTGGTGTGTGCTGATATTGCATGCTGATGCTGTTTAGATTCCCCACTGACTCTCTCAGCTGGACCTCACAGTGATGCATCTAATTAAAGCAGAATACATTACCTATAATGAGTAAGAAAGTGCGTGTGTGTGTTTGCTTTCTCGTGGAGACTTTAGACTGCATGCATAAGTGTATATTAAAAGTTTGTGTTTGACTGTTTAAGGATGTGTTTAAAGATGCTGTCTCAGAATACAGTATTAGTCTCTGAAGAAGATCATCAGTAGGAAGCGCTGCAGAGGTGCGGATGTTAAATTGTGTTTGTGTGCAGGAGACAGTAGCGTAGCTTACCGCTTGATGTTTTGGCAGTGTGGGTATATTTACTGAAGGATATGAATGCTTGCTGTAATTTGGCTTTTGTGTAAATCTCAACTGTTGTTACAAGCTGACTGCATTTGTTAATACCGTCTGTATTCTTGCCGTCTGCATTGATAGGCCCAGACGGATTTTCTTCATATTTACTGTGCTGTTTTGGGGAGAAAATCTGTGTAGTTTTGCAGAATCATTATTTAAACACAAAGCATAACTGATAAGTCTTACTGGTATCTGAGAACATCGAATTAGCCAAAGTGTTTAATAAACGAACACACGAGGATGGCATGATGCTCATTGTCTCTAAAATCTTTTTTCTCACTTTTCAAAAGTGAGAAGTGAATTACACAGATAATGTGTTCACTGCCTGATAAAGATGTATTGTGCTCAAATATGTCTTTCTCTCTCTCCACTATGGGAGCTTTTTATCTCTCCACTATCTTTGACAGAGAATATTATGTTTTAAATGTAATAATTTGTTAGACAAATAAATAGTTTGGTAATACTTTAGTTTAGGGTCCAATTCTCACTATTAATTAGTAGCTTATTAGCATGCATTTTACAAGGATATTATGTGTTTATTAGTACTTATAAATTACTTATTAATGCCTTATTCAGCATTACCATACTCTACTTCTCTTAATCCTACCCAATAACTTAACAAATATCTACTATTAATACGCAGTATTTAGGCATTGACAAAAGTCAATAATTAGTTCATAGTGAGGATAAACTAAAGTGTGATCAATAGTTTAATTATAATAATCAATTTTACCCCTGTGTTCTGGATATGTACAGAGCACAGTTATTAACGCAATAAGAAAAATATGTATACACATTGGTAAGATTTTTCAGGTTTTTGAAAAATGTCTTTAATGCTCATTTATTTGATTTAAAAACAGTAATATTGTGAAATATTATCACAATTTAAATTTAAAATGTAATTTATTCCTGTGAAGTCACAGCTTTTTTAGCATCATGACTCCAGTCTTCAGTGTCACATCATCCTTCAGAAATCATTCTGATATGCTGATTTGCTGCTCAAGAAACATTTCTGATTATCATCAATGTTGAAAATGGTTGTGCTGCTTAAGATTTTTGTGCAAAGTTAAGTTCAAAAGAACAGCATTTATTTGAAATATTAATCTTCACTGATCAAGTTAATGTGTCCTTTCTGAACGAAAGTATTATTATTTTTTAAAATATTAATGCTGACCCCACATTTTTGAACGGTTGTGTATAAAAAAAAATGAATAAAATCTACATGTTAATTTTAAATATGCACAGAAATGAAGCACAATTTTCAATCAGTTTAAATTTCCTAATTCAAACAGACCAAAATAATTACGTCTAAATATATTCTAAAGCCTGACTTTTCATGAAGCCACCCAGAAAAACTAGCATGTTAAAATTCACTGGTTTGGCAGCAAGTTTTGACTCGCATGTATTTCAGAACGTCTATTTAAACTCTTTCAGCAAGACATCTTTACAGCATTGACACATTTTAGTAAGATGGAGGAACATTTATGTTATTTAAGAACCCTAATAAGAAAAAAAAAAGCACGGTCCTTTATTCTCAACTGCCTAATGAATCCATTATGTGTACTGTGATGCTGCGAGACAGAAATGGTCTAAAAGGAAAAGTAAGACTTCAAGGTTTAAGAAGTGCTCAAACATCATTCCTCTTTTCCTTTTTACTCAAAGACACACATATAAAGCATGAGAGCTGACAGTATCTCTTTATATACTTGCACAAAACCTGCAAACGAAAGGATTTCTCACATAAGTATATAGGAAGAATGAATCAAGCAGCTCAACACACAGATGGTGTCAACCCCCTCCCCTCTTCCTCTGGGGTCTGCGTGCTCTTGACACCTGGTCAACATGACATTCACCATTAGCTGCTCAGCATCACAAGCCAGATGAGAATGCGTATAATAGATGAGAGGCTAACTGACAAGATAAAAGGATGCGCAGAGAATACATGAGGGTTTTGTAAAATCGCATGTATAAACACACGCAACGCTCTGTCTCTTTAATGCCCTCCGTTTCAGTTCTCTGCTGCGTTAGACTTTTTAAAGCTTAGAGAAGTTTTAAGAGGACATGTTTTAATAAAGAAAAATGCAGAGACAGCTGAGGTGGACATTTAAATGAAACTTCTGTCATTTAAATGGGGGTCCGCTTCTGAAGTCACACTGAAATTTAGATCATTTTTTCCTTATGAAAATCTTGTGAAGATTCTTGAAAAAAGAGTGAGTGTGTGTGTGTGAGCGTTTTTGTGACTTATGAGGACACAAATCTGTATAATGTCATGGGTATGACACTGGTATTACAACTTAAATGTGAAATATGAGGACATTTCATGAGTCCTCATTGTTCAAATAGCTTTAAAAATATGCTAAACAATGTTTCATTAAAAATGCAGAATGTGTAAGGTTAGTCTAGGGGGAGAGAATGCACACTTTGTACAGAATAAAAAGCATTACGCCTATGAAATGTCCTGACTTTGATAGCAAAACAAACCTGTGTGTGTGTGTACTTCTATTCCTTACATTGTGAGGACCAAATGTCCCCACAACGCAAGTAAAACTAGTCAATCTTGACATTGTGGGGACCTTTTGTCACAAAACACAACGTGTGTGTGTGTGTTACAGGAAAAAAAAACACAAATATGCATACAGGTTTGGAAATAAATGAGCTGTCTAGGTATGACTGCATTTGTACGTACTTAATGCTGAATATTAACTCTTTCCCCACCAGCTTTTTTAAAAAAAATTTAAAAAGTTGCCAGCTGGTGCGAGCATTTTTGATCATTTTAACAAAACTTTCCAATAAGGCAAAAGTTAAGAACAAAGCCTCTGATCAACACTTGGTAAGAACAACAATGTGGGTAAGTTTAATTTAAAAAAGGTAACATTTTGAACAAAAAGCTGAGAAAATCACATATTTTGTCAAAGACTACGTCTGGATCATTCAGAAAGATGATCGATTCCATCAACACCCCAAAGCTGCACAGTCATACACCTCTTCCTGGATCGACAGTTCATTTGGAAACGTTTGACAGTTTTGATTTATTGTGTGTGTGTGTCTTTCGGTTTTCAGTTGAAAAAAAAATCAAGGTTTTTGAGGAAAACATTCCAGGATTTTTCTCCATATAGTGGACTTCAATAGTTACCAATGGGTTGAAGGTCCAAATTGCAGTTTCAGTGTAGCTTCGATCCCAGCCGAGGAATAAGGGTCTTGTCTAGTGAAACGATCGGTCATTTTCTAAAAAAAAAATATTGATATACTTTTAACCACAAATGCTCATCTTGCACTAGCTGTGCAATGTGTCATGCGTTATGTACTCATGTTGGAAAGGTCACACGTTCTCCATCTTATTTTCTCCTGCAACTTCAAAATCGTCTGATGTCATTGTTTTCCTTTTGGCTTTGGCATAATCTTTTTGCGTTCGCTCTGCAGACACTAAATCTTTACTTTCACCTATGTCACGTGACCTTTGTAATGTGATTACGTTATGCGTGGCAGAGCAGTGCAAGATGAGCATTAGTGGTTATAAAGTATATGATTTTTTTTTTTTGAAAATGACCAATCTTTTCACTAGATAAGACTCTTATTCCTCGTCTTGGGTCATGTAGAGCCCTTTAAAGCTGCACTGAAACCTCACTGAAGTCCACTATATGTGAAATATCTTGGAATGTTTTGCTCAAAAACCTTAATTTCTTTTCGACTGAAGAAAGAAAGGCATGAACATCATGGATGACATGGGGCTGAGTAAATTATCAGGAAATTAATCCTTTAATGTAAACGAATTATCAGGGAACTAATCCTTTAATGTGATCGTGTTAATTACATGTGTATAAGCAATGCTTCTATTGCTTGTTTCTGCTTCTTCTTCATCTGTGTTTTGATCTAGAGATTCTCTAGTCTTTCGGAAAATCCATAATAGCACCCCCTACTGTATAACAGTGAAAACATGAATTGCGGGAAAATTCTGTCAATGGCAGGGAAAGTGTTTTGTTATAAATTACAGAAAATTCTGTAAATGGTGGGGAAATAGTTAATGATATAATGGATATGTATACACTACCGGTCAAACGTTTGGGGACAGTTAAATGCACATAAATATTTTTTGGAAGATTGTGGCCTAATACTTTTTTGATCAATTGAATGCATCATTTCATAAGTGATAGTGAAGACCTTTCACATTGTTAGAAAAAAATAATTCTAAAATTTATAAAAGAATCCTGAAAATTTGCATCACAGTTTCCACAACAAAAATTAAGCAGCACAACTTTTTTCAACATTAATAATAGTAGTAAATGTTTCTTGAGCAGCAAATCAGTATATTAGAATAATTTCTGAAGGATCATGTGACACTGAAGACTGGAGTAATGATGCCTTGTTATCACATGAATAAATTTTGTTTTAAAATATATTCAAACAGAAAGAAGTAACTTTAAATTGTAATAATATTTCACAATGTTACTGTTTTTGGTGTATTTTTAATCAAATAAATGCAGCTTCTTTCAAAAACTTACCCTAAAAGTTACCCTAAATGTGAATAATCTCAGTTGAGCATTGCATTTTTGTGTTTAAACATCATAAACTTGATATTATTTGAATATTACATTGTTTGATCCAGTAATTATAAGCAGCAGTGTGAATGTGGAGGAGTGTGAAGCTCAGTGTTTGTGTTCTTGAAGTATATCTGATGTCAGGCTCTTGATCTTGTACCTGTTAGTTTCTCTTTTTCCCTCCCTGTGGTAAAGTCTGAAATAAATTTTCACCTTTTTTGTGTGCTTTTATTTATTTTGCTTTCTTATGTGTGATTTGACTCCTTACTGGCTGTCTTGGTTTTGTTTTTTTTTTGTTTTTTTATTGGATTTCTTTATCTTCTGTTATTATTATCGCCTGCTTGAGCAACCACAACGCAGGCCATAACAATGCTATTATTTCTTTTTACACTTTTATTTTTGCAGTGCTCTGGGCTCATGGGTTAATCTCCGTATTAGTCTCAATGTGATATAATGCTGCTGTCCAAACTATACCCATGACCTCACTGCCAACATTGTGAGAACATAATTACAGCAAATTCAGCAGTAAAGACATGATCTGAATAGATGAGCAGAGATGCTGTCTGCTGTGCAGTGCTCAAGGCTTTCATACAGCACAGCATGAGCTAAGGGCACAATCCACCACCTGTTAGGAAAGCAGGGAATAAGCTCAGTTTAATATTTGTTTCTACTCCTGAACAGAGGGTCTGCTTTTTGACCCCGCTTCCAAGTCTCACATCTCAGATCTGTCTCTCACAGACCAACTCCAAAGCAAGTCCTGAATATTTTTGGCATGGCAATAAACATCTCAGAGAAAGTGTGGACATTAAGCAGATAAAAGTCCAGGCCAGACCTCGAGAGTGCAAGAATGCTGGAGTGTATTAATGTACAAACGTAAAAACTACCTGTTCTGTTTGAATGAAATACAAGTCAAGTGCTAAAAGTCCCATCAATAGCTTATCCTGTCCAAGAACACCCATTTTGACATGTTTATATATATATATATATATATATAATCTTAGTGAAGTGAAGTACAGTGAAGTAAATAACTCATCTGATTGGCAAGAAAGTGAATTAACTAAATTTTTTATGTTAATTGCTTTCTAAATGAATGATGTAGCTAACTTGTTTCAAGCACGGAAAGACGTGAGTACACACAATTTTTCAAGTTCACCAATGTTAATCTACTATAGGCTACTCCCTTGACTGTTTGTTGGATAAGATGGCGGATTGGTTAGATCACCTGTCAATCAAACTGTTTGCGAAAGGGTCAATTAATATGCATGAGTACCACAAACTCAAAACTTGATAGTTCTGCTTACTTAAAATAGTATATACAGTAGAGTATATAGAGGCATTAAATTGATCCAAAGTGACAGTAAGAACACATTTTATATTTCATATTTCAAGACACCTTAAACTGTATTTATCAGGTAAATGGTTTACGCAAAACCCATGCTTTTTTGCCCGTGATTTTGCTTTGCATATAAAATTTTTTACTATCATTCTCATTGCTTATTGAACATGTCCATGTGTGTTCACATAATGACATAAAAAATTTGGCAAAAATATGTCATTTGAAACTCTCTTATCAACATTGAGCTGATTTCGGATGTACATATTTTGGTAAATGCGCTCAATGTAAATGGCAAACGCTGGCCAGGTTGGTTGATAGAAAACATTGCTACTTTTATACTTGATTTTTCATGAAACACTAGCAAAGATATATATACAGTTAAAGTCACTGAAGTGGGTGAGAATGATTTAATAACAGCTTCCAGACCCACATCCACAGGTTCTGGATCTTTTTCTTGCACAAATTAAGCCCTTTACTTAAATAAACGCATTAGATATATTGAATGCATTTTTCCCTTGGATCTGCATAGATTTATGTTGGGAAAGAGCCAAAGCAAACCTTAAGCCTTAAGCTTAAACATCTATCACCAGCTGATCCCCCTCATTATATGGCTTCACTGATATGAGCAGCCACCGTTCCTTTGAATAACATACAGCCATCGTAACCGACCTGTTGTGTCCCGTCTCATGACATCCGTGTTCAACAGGACCCTTTGATATATCGTGTTTACTTCTGAATGAAAAATTGACAGGCAAACTGTACACCCCTTGACGGAGGTGAGTAAATTCTTGCTAGGTTTCTATTAGCTGTGCTAAGGAGGGATTATGTTGTCTTGGGGGAGTCAAAGCTTTGTAAGCGAATGAATCCCAAACCTCTAAATCCTATTAGCTGCATACAGAGGTGAGGGAACACAGAGCCATGGCTTAACCTTAAGACTGACAGATGCACAATTGTGTTTTATTGCATCTGTTTGTCCTCTCTCTTTCAGCACAACAAACACAGCCCAGCATAATAGAAATTGTCAGAGTCTGAGGTCTATAAACCTGATTCATAACTGTTTTGTTGCCTTCTTGACTAAATGTTCCTTTCACTCCGGTTTCTCCATCTCTATCTAATCTGAAATATATCGTCACAGGCAGTAGGAAGTCTTCGAGACACGTCTGAATTCAATGTTTGTTTAACATCCTGTCTAGATGCCTTCATCTAGTCGGTTTTTGAAGACAGCAAATATATTTC
This sequence comes from Opsariichthys bidens, assembly GCA_037194245.1. Lineage (NCBI taxonomy): Eukaryota > Metazoa > Chordata > Actinopteri > Cypriniformes > Xenocyprididae > Opsariichthys > Opsariichthys bidens. Next base: position 7,855,367 of record CM074293.1, on the reverse strand, counting down.
CTTCACTGTCGGCGGTTTGTGTGCTTTTTTTTCTTTTCTTTCCAACTTGTGACTCAGGTTCTAGTCAGTCTAAAGTGGTATTAGATATTATATGCTCACCAAGGCTCTATCGATCATAAATACAGTCAAACAGGGCAATTTAAAACTGTTTTGATTATATGTATTCCTGTGATGGTAAAGCTGAATTTTCACCATCATTACTGCAGTCTTCAGTCACATGATCCTTCAGAAATCATTCTAATACGCTGATTTGGTGCTCAATCAATGTGAAACAGTAGTTCTTCTTAATATTTTTGTGGAAACCATACATTTTTTATTAACAGAAAGTTAAAAAGGCATTTATTTGAAATATAAAACTTTTTACTGTCCCTTTTGATCAATTAAATATATCCTTGCAAAATGGAAATATTAATTTCTTTAAAAAAAATCTTACTCGCATTAGTGCACGTTTCTACACACTTAATGGGCATAACTGTAACTGGTTTCAGTTTTTAGATAAAATTTTATTTTTATTATTTAAATTTAATTTTATTTAATTTTATAATTTTACATTAATGATATTGGACATGTATTTTTTGAAAACAATTATTCCATTTTGTCTGTACAGAAAACTTCAAAAACGGTAGACAAAAAGATATAATAATTCTCCTTCAAAAGACATGATTTCCTTTTGTTTTGTTATGATGTTTTTTTCCATTCACAAAAATATACTGCTGTATTGTCATGATTACGATGACCATTTTACTGATATATTACATATTACATACATCTGATACACCACAGTACTTTTTATGACTTTATTTTACTGTGTTACATGTAGTTACTGTAGTAATAACTGGAAATTATGCATAATTATATGCAATTAACCCTAAACCAAACCCTCATCCTAACCCTATAGTATGTATATGCAGTTAAGTATCATTACTTAGTACTTAAATGTATAATTACATCGTAATACTGACACCTTAAAATAACCCTTACATTTTACACTTAATCTTTTGTCCCAAATATTAGTCTGATTTTTATGATTCATTTCTTTTTTATAGTTTTTGTTATGTTTTAAATGTAATTTCATAAACCTATATGTCCTATATAACATATACCCAATTGGTTATGCTTTTTTAGAAGTAAACACACAACAGAAAATCATATATGTAGTGGAGTTTAAGAAGTCTGAGACCACATTAAAAAACCTCTTTCATTTTGTATTAAATTAAAACCACACAAAAGGCAAGAATTTTCACTTTTAGGCTCAGACATTTGGACCCACAGTATATATTACTTACTTAAGCATGTATCTGAGTGTGTGTGTGTGTTTATGTGCGAGGAAAAGAGAACAATGAAAAGAAATGAGCTTTCTTGCTCTATTTCTTTTTATGTCCATTTTTCTTTCTCCAACCACCTAATGAATCCTCTGTTCTGTTAGAAAAAAAGAAAAATAAAACAAACTTTTACTGGCGAAGGAGAAGCAGACTGATTGGAGGGGAGGAAAGAGGAATGGATAAAGATATGCATTAGTCAGAGGACGGGAGTGCAGGAGAAAGCCCATGAATCTCAATCTAACTTTATTCAGCTGGGACCAGGAAAGAGCAAGCTAGCAAGGTCATCTGAGACAGAGTGACGCAACAATTACACAAGCCTGCCAGGCCCATTGTGATTGGTCATCTTGCTCTTTGATCAGTGTCAAGGACTTTTTTTTTGAGCATTTCAAGACTTGAGCATGTCAATAGTTTAGCAAGAGAGGAGTAAGTATAACTTACATTCTGATCTATGGTGTAGGTGTCAACATTCATTATATATGAGGGATTTTCATTACAGAGGACGTGTCAAAAGAAATTATGTAGTGATGTGGTGTGGAAATTTACAGTGGGTATTTTTCCAGGCATTATATTTTGGAGAAAATTCTGTAACGCAAAGGTACCATTCAAAAGTTTGCGGTCAGTAAGATTTTTGTTATAACGATTTTATTCAGCAAGGATGCATTCAATTGCTCAAAAGTAACAGTAAGTACAGTATGTAAAGTGCTTAAATAGGGACAGTAAATCTTTTGTAATGTTATAATGTAATGAAATACCGATCATAAACTTTTGAAAAGCAGCATTGACTTTTCCCTTTAGTATGTGCCCAAGTTTAAATGGCCCATTTTGACTATTTACAAGAACATTTTAGTAATTGATTAATTGCTTAAGGGTTAGTTCACCCAAGAATGAAATTTCTGTCATTTATTACTCACTCTCTTGTTATTCAAAAACCGTATGACATTCATTCATCTTCAAGACACAAATGAAGTTCTTTTTAGTGAAATCTGAGAGCTTTTTGTCCCTCCATTGACAGCTACACAACTTTATTCACAAAATATTAATCTCCAACGCATGTTCACGAGAGCACCGCGAGTGTGTGTGATGTGTTGACACGAGAGCAGAAGCTGTTGCGTGCATTGGAGATTAATATTTTGTAAATAAATTGGTAAATTATGTGTTTTTGCACAAACAAAGCACTCGTTTCGCTTCATAAGATTGAGGTTAAACCACTGGAGTCAGATGGATTTATTGATGTCTTTCTGGGGTTTGAAAGTGGCAGTTGTGTAGCTGTCAATGGAAGGACAGAAAGCTCTCAGATTTCATTAAAAAGATCTTCATTTGTGTTCCGAAGATGAACGAAAGTCTTGAAGGTTTGGAACAGCATGAGGGTGAGAATTTAATTAAGTTTTAAAATAGTTTTTTTTTCTGTATACAGAAAAAGATGTATACTGAATTTTTGTGTGTTTAGTCTTATAATTTAGAACTAATTGTCCCTTCGCCGGCAGTTTGATTGACAGGCGATCTGACCAATCATAACCCCGAATCTGCCATTTTGTCCGACAAAGCAGTCAGAGGAGTTAGTAGATTAAAATTGGTGAACTTGAACTTGAAAACTTGGGTGTCTTTCCGCTCTTGAAACAACATTCCTTCTGATGTTCATTCATGCTTATCATGCAATAAATGAACTAGTATGAAGATGATCGGTTCACCAGCCGCTTGAACTGAGGAGTATTTATTATTTAAACATCTTTAAAAAAAAATTACAATATATTAAATATGAAACCGTGACGCGTTGTCAGTGTCCGCTTTGCTCCAGGATGTATTTTTGATGATGTGTGGCGTGAGAGCGCATGACTTGTCGGACATAGCAACAGTAACTAAAGGGGCGGGTCTTTGCGAAGGGTCAATTGTGATGGAATAAAATTACAATCATCTAACATTAAACAGGATAATTCTGAAATTCCATTTTTTTAACATTAATTACTATAAATGAATCTATAGAAATTCTTATTAGATTCCAAATATGATGACAGAATTCCTTTTAGCACTCCTTTTCACTTTGTTAATTAATTAATTTATTTTACTTAGAGTTTCACTCAGTTTCCGCAGAATTCCTGACAGTCTTGTACTGCTTGACAAACCCCTTGGCAGTTTTCACATGGCATCTAAAACAATCACCAGGGGGTATATAATTTGTCTGTGAAGGACAGTCCAGCGCTGTGGAGTGTTGGAACATCAAGAGCCTGACTGTAAGATAAAGTAAATGCTTTCAGTCCCAGAACATTCTGTCCTGAAATCAAAGCTTAAAGTTAAAGACCACATCACCCAGAGGTGCGTGGTACAGAGGGAAACCATCAGAATGCAGCTACAGACGTTTAGCTCTGACCTCGGTGTCAGCTGTTTCATCACAGCAAAACTAAGAGAAATTACTGTACATCTGACCCTTTGGCTTTGGCTGTGTGTGTTTGGATTTGGTAGCATTACTTTACATGTTTTCAGCAGATTTCGCATAATACCAGTATATACTTGATAGCAAAGATAGAAGATGAAAATATATTAGCAGCATTACTCATTTGCAGTGTCTAACGGTACAATAAGCACCATATTTATTGTATTTTTCCTTTGGTCATCATTTATCAAATGTGCTCACTATCATTAGCCCATAACTAGAGGCCTAAATCGTGTATCTGTAGATGTGGATGTCCTACCCACACAGCTGCAGAGATCTGATTGCTGCTCCTGGTTTCTCAAGTATCCAATCAGAGGCCCTTTGAGAGAATCTGCAAACACACAGATATAAGACTTGAGTCATAAGTTTGAGACATTACAAATGATTCAAAGCACTCTTATTCATGAAAAAATATATGCATTAGAATATTATTAATGACAACCCTGTACTTTTGGTTTCAAAATCAGGCAAAATAAAATACTATAAACTTATATTAAAGCAGGAACCTGAGGCATATCTATGAGAATATCATAGAGGCATGAAAGCCAGTATACACTCAAAAATATTTAGGACTAAATTTGAGATTTATGTATTTATGTACATAACATTTCCACCCGCGTTATCATAAAGTAATAAACTTAATATGTTGCATGCTCAGTCATATGTGACCCTGGACCACAAAACCAGCGATAAGGTAAAAAAGTTTTTGAAATTGAGCTTCATACACCATCTGAAAGCTGAATAAATCAGCTAAATAGGACAATATTTGGCCGATTTACAACGGTTTGAAAATCTGGAATTTGAGGGTGCAAAAAAAATCGAAATATTGAGAAAATCACCTTTAAAGTTGTCCAACTGAAGTCCTTAGCAGTGCATATCCACTCACAATTTAAATATATATATATATATATATTTACAGTAGGAAATTTACAAAATATCTTCATGGAACATGATCTTTACTTAATATTTTTGGTATAAAAGAAAAAATTATAATTTTGACCCATACAATGTATTGTTGGCTTTTGCTACAAATATACTTGTGAGTTATGACTGGTTTTGTGGTCACATTTATGAATATACTGAATTATGTACTCTATACTGTTCTTAAGAAATCTTAAAAATGTAATCTGACATTGATAGACCGGTTTGAATATATCTCAAGGATTAAAGTGTCTTCAAAAGGGATTTTATCCAAATGCTTTGCCATCTAACTTTCTAGACAAGTAAGGATATCACTTGAATGATTTGACATGAAAAGAATTGGGCGTCGAACAAAGCTTGGCATATATAAATGCCTTTGATTCCACCATAATGGATGCTTTTTATTTATTTCATATGGACTCATTTGAAGTGGTGGCTGGAGATCTTACAGTCCACCCACAATGTCTAAAACCAACTATTCACCATCGCTGTGGATTTCTGATGAAATGAACAGCGATATAACAGAAATCATTTCCTCGGCACGCCTGTTTAAAAGCCTTTGTATGCTGTGGAGCAGACACTGTTCCTTCATTATGTCCCACATTTTATGAGATGATAATACTCCAAATTCAAGAGAGGTCATGTGCACCAGAATGCTTTCCTTGGCCCCTAGATCTAAATATTCCATTGCCTCTGCAATGAGTTCAAAAAGACAATGTGCCAAGAAACTTTTCACCTCATTCATCAAAGTTCTGGAAGCGAATCTTTTCCAATTTAGATCTTGTATAGCAGCAACATTACAATTGAATATTCTTGTTCCTCTAATCGCCGTTCAATATGGAATAATTGGGTAACGACTTACTTTAGCGGTAACCTACTGTAGCTTCTTCTAAGAAACACGTAGTTGACATTAACGTATTTATTCGCTTTTTGACAAGGAAAAACTCTTGCTCTGATCCACCCATCTGTGTGGCCTACATACAGAGCCTACTGTTCCTGAAATCTGCTCTATTAAGTCACACTGACCCAGGATTGAGAGGCCTCCAAGGAATATGCCCTGTGGCAATCTCTCTCTCCGTCTCCACAACCTGACACCTTTAAAGTCATACGCACACAAGATAGGCATCAGAGATATGACAAGTCTGAGATGGCAACCATTTCAATAGCCTGTCTCTGACAGAATCACAACAAGAGACTATGTTGATGGGAAACTAGACCATTTGTCTTTCTAAGTGGCTGTTTGTATATTTATGCGTTTGCACGAATGTTCTGCGTGATTGATAGGTGCTTTATTTTTAATGGCACAGACATTTAAAGGAAACTCTACCACCGCCTGTACTGTAGTTGTTTAACTACATGCTTGCAATGCATTGGCCAAGAATTCATGTCTGCATTTGCATATTTATGTCGAATATGTGACATCAGCAGTGAATGGAGTGATACAAACGGATCAAGGATATCTTTATCTTATTTTCCTTCTCAGGAAACTGTAACTTGATTTTACTTTACTAAAACAAGAAAAACCCAACTAACAGGGAATGTTCTCAGAACAAAGTTCTCTCAAAATTCTAAACAAACATTCTTCCAGTTATCCGGGCTTTAATAACATTCTCAAAACATTACAATGAAAGCGTTTTGTTTATACAGTGTCAATATTCATGGATTGTTATTTCTGTAATATCTCTTTTCATTTCTTTGCCCCTGTGTGAATTTGTGAACATGAATTCAGACACTAGCAATGACTTTGATCCTCAAAATATTGGGACGATTGTCACTCAGGTCACAATGAATGTCAAGCATTAAAGGTGCAGTGTGTATAGACAGCTAGTGGTAGGAATGTGTACTGCAGTCCAAATTCCAAATATTGGAGAGCGAGGGTTGCTAGATTTAGCAATTGGCAGTGGAAGGCAATGAGTTGGTTTATCCGTGATCAATGTCTCTGGACATACTAGACAGATGGATGCTAAGTCTTTTTAGGTCGAGTAGAATCTGAGATCGCTGACCCAGTTCATTTGCTTGCGTCCACGGCTGCAATAAGCTGTGTTTTGTCGCCAACTTCCAACCCAGGGGTGTCAAAATAGTATTTGGTAAATTGGCAGCAGGTGGGATCACACAGGCCGAAAAACAAAAACAAGACATTCTGGTTTTTGGAGAAACAAGCATGTGAACTTAGCATGTTTCCTAAACATCTGCAAACTTATTATGCCTTAGTACATTCAAAAATAAATAAAAAATCATGTACAGCTCCTTTAAAACAACCTGCATCTTTGTAGCTCTTAAAAAATATGCCATTATGAAGTATGAGCTGTGTTTTTTATAAAACAAAACCGATATTGTAAATAATGGCATGATGGCATTAACAAACATAACAAAAATAAAAAGTGAGTCTTTTTCAATCTTCTCTAAAATCTCGTTTCTATATAATACTGTATGTTTGCAGGATTGTTTTTCATGCACATTAGAGACAAAAGATGATTAGAAAAAGTGAAAAAAATTTCAAGGGAGAAAGCATTTCAGTGCACTGCATGGTTTTGACAATGAGGCAGCTCTAGAAATGCAATGGCAACAGAACTATGGAGCGTATTGATACTGATTAGGAATTTGATATTTTGCAGTCTTTCATTCCAACCATCCATTCATCCAAATAAAATAGAGAGCTTATTGGGTGTTATTCAGATCAGTCAAAGATGTAGTATCGTATTATTGAGAGTCGTCTCCCTTTCACACTACTCTCTCTCTCTTTCTCTCTGTGTGTGTGTGTGTGTGTGTGTGTGTGTGTGTGTTTCCCCATTCACTGACTGCTCTTTTGTCCTTTTAACTGGTGGTAATTAAATGAACAGGGTGCTTACGGAGAGGTGTCTTTCAGTACAATTAACTTGACATACTGTGGTACATTACTGCCATCTTTGCTGTGCCCTTATATAGTGTAGATAAAACTTTCTTCAAATTAATTGCCAGGTTAATGAGTTCACAGTAGGTTGTGCATTTCAGCAAATGGTTTCTAGAGTGCCAGCAGGAAGTGAATGTATGTGTCTATTTGCTGGAAAAAGAAAGGTTTTAACTTTGTTCACATTTTTTTTCTTTTTTCTTTTCTTTTTTTTTTTTGCATTTGCCCCCATTTTTTATGTGATCCATTTTTCACAATTGACTCTTCGCAAAGACCCTCCCTCTTTAGTTACTGTTGCTTTGTCCTGACAAGTCATGCGCTCTCACGCAGTGAAAAATACATCCCGTAGCAAAGAGGACACAGACAACGCATCGACAGACATATGAAACAGTTTCGTATTTAATTTATTGAAATTTTCTCAAGAAGTTTAAACAATAAATACTGTATAGTGTCTCTTTAATGTGTCGTGACAGATCGCTGCAGCTCCTTCAAGCGGCTCGTGAACCAATCATCTCTTCTTACTAGTTCATTTATAGCATCAAATAAACATGAATGAACATCAGAAGGAATGTTGTTTCAAGTGCAGATAGACATGAGAAGTTCACCAAGGTAAATTACTAACTCCCCTGACTGCTTTGTCTGACAAAATGGCGGATTCGGATTATGATTGCTCAGATCACCTGTCAATCAAACTGTTTGCGAAGGGTCAATTAGAAGAATGTTCTCATAAATCCTTTCCAAGGATCACGCAAATCTATCGTGTGGCTTTGGGGGTATAATGTACAAGTCGTATACACTCAATTCAGGTTAACTAGGATACAAAAAGTGTACCAATTTTAACCTGAATTTGCCTTGTAAACTTGCTTGTAAGCTCACCTGGTACAACACTGCACACTCGGGTACGAATCCCTTGAAACACAAGTCACGAAAAGCTCAAAGACTTGTAGAAGCCAGCCACCTGGCATGGTTGATTCAGCAAATGTGCTTTTATCTCACCTCTGCTTTATTTTCATATGCTATGGAGCATAACCAACATAATAAAATATTGCTAGAATCACATTCATCTGTTTTGGATAAAACTGAACTGGTTTTCACTGGTGCTATAATACAGTTACTAACCACTCACTGGACATTTCGCTTTGAAAGCGTCGCGAAAGGTGCGATACGCAACATATCATAATGGAGAAATGTTGTCACTTTTGTCTTTCGTGTTGAAAGATTCTTGTGTGTATGAAGAAAGTCATATGGGTTGGGAATTAACTTGAGTTAGTAATTTTGGAAGACTATCCATATAATGTTTCTTTTTATTTTTGGAGATAGCAAGGGGAAAGAGGTAAGAAAAGGGAATGACATAGAATATGAGGATTTAAGGAATTGGCAAGGACAGGAGTGGATGCATTTACATCTCTAAGCAGAGCAGCATGTCTGAATCAGTATAAAATGTGGATGCATTGATTCCACGTTTGTGGGTCATTTGTGAATCTGTGTAAGCTTCTTACTGTATTTTTGCTCTTATATTCTCTCATATGTATTCGTCTCTTGGCCATTACATTATAGTGACCCAGAAAAGCATAAAATTGCATCACTAAGCCACAAATCATCAAATCCAGCTTCAATACACAGAGATAGCACACGTTTGGAACAGGTGCTATAATTGTGCCGACAGTGTGTGTACGTGTTTGTTTTGTGTGAGCGACACTTCACGGAGTGTTCTACCATTTCTTTCAAGGACCTCCTGGTTGCATCACCTGTTTCAGAAATCAATGGGTGAATAACCAAACACTTATATATTCATTTGTATTCCAGTCACAGTAGGATGAAGCAGGCATTCGGTACAGTGAGCACCACCCTCTGGGGTAGTGGGGGAGGAAATACTTTAGCAAGAAAATACTGTTTTAATTGTTATAAATGTATACAATTAATTCATTGCAAAATTGGTTGGACAAATAGTTTGATCATTTTGTTAGTTTTCTCATCAATAAACAAGCCCACTCATTCTAATTATAATATTTTCTCTAACTTTCTTGAGTTTTACATTCTTAAATGCTCTACAGTTTGTGCATTTTTGAATGGCTTTATATGTGCAGCAAAAAAAAAAAAAAAAAAAAAAAAACCTGAAAATGCATCTACAATAACATTTATGTGAAATCTGCCCACTCGTTTCGACTGCATGGCACTCAAAAGATGACACAGTGTTCTGGTAAACAGCACATGGAGAAGCATCAGATCTGTTGAATACTCAAACGAAGCATCCACCGCCCGCCCCCAACCAATTTTACGCCATTTGGAACCCTCCACACACCGGCAGAATCTTAATCAACAGAGGTTACTGCAGATCATGCTGTTTTAATTGATAGCTAGGGATGCCAGCTGAATTTCAAGCTTAGTAGGTGATAGTATCACATCACCGGAAATGAGTGATACCTCGTTATTATGAGATATCAGAAAGAGAAAGTAGAAGTGCAGAAAAGAGATTAACATGAAATGAAAAATTAATGATGGCATGCAGAGGGTTCTCCCAAAGAGAATTACATAAATAATATACTCACTGAAAAAAATCAGTTTCTTAATCAGTATTTTAGACTTGTTTTCCCATTAAAATATCCTTAAAACAAGATATGTAAATGAGAAAACAAAACTGCATAGGATATTAAGACTTGTTTTCAGAAAATATGTCTTATATTCAATTTATTTATCTTACCCACTCTCAGACTGCTTTTTTTAATGCATAAATTTCAATAAACTTGGTCAGATTCATGCTAAAAGCGAGAAAAACAATTACCGGGAAGGTAATTTGCCTAAATTCAAGATATATTACATGATAACAAGCCTTAAAGTCTTATGCAATTTTTCTTTCATGTTTTTCCCTTTTCTGTTTTTAATGTTGTTTTATTGGAATACAAAATATAAATTTTATGTTTGACCATCACTATAAGACCATGAGGGATCAGATCAGTCAAAAATAAAAATGGCATGACATTACATTAAAAAAACAAAACAAAACAAAACAAAATCAAGATTACAGTAAGAAGCTATAAGACAGACACAAAAAAGGTCTGAAACTTAAAACTTTGTTTGTGAGTTTTTAAAACAACATAGAGCAGCCGACAAATTGAATGAGCTACAACAAGGCAAAATTTGTCACCAAAACGACAACATAATTTTTCATCTGTCAAGGGACAAGTCAAATAATAATAATCATAGCATATGACAAAAATCAATAAACCTCTTCAAAGGACGGTTGCTAAAATGACATTGAAGTTCAAACATTATCACATAAGTTTGTAAGAAAAAAATCAATATAATGGACAGTTCAGCGGTGCAAAGTGCAAATTTGAGTTTTATATAATAAATGTATTTTCCGAGTACCACATTTACCAAGAATCTCTCTTTATGTATGATTAATAGATGTGTCAGACTTTCCCATGAAATAATCGTATTCACTTTACGAACCTGACTCTGAGCTGAATAATGGAGCAGTTCAAACTTGTCATGTGTGTTCTACAGATCAGACTTTGTGTAAAGTTTAATTCAAAACACTGATATGCATGTAAATGCATGTAATAACTTTTGATCTGCAGACAAATAATGGATGGACTCACTACAGTCCATTTATCAGTCCCTCCCATAACCTTTTATGTAACCAGAACCATATCCTGTAAATCTGTCATATCACTCAAATCCAACGGGGGAGGTGCCCCAGGCACTTTCAGTAAAAACAGAAAATGTTATGTTACTGGCTGAAGGGGTGAAAAAAAAAAAGTGTTTAACTTAAAAGCTGCAGGACGGAGTTTTCTTTTGGGTATCTGATATCGCCTCCGGTGAGTTTGTGACTCTTCTGGCGCATTTTGTACATAAATGAGAGCAAGATTTACGTATAAAGTTTTTACATAGTGACTAACCGTGTTATAATGTGTGCTGGCGTGTGAAATAAATAGTTTTTGCATTGTTTGGGGTCGTGTAAGGTGTTAGTTATTTAAAATTGCGCTGTTTTGGGGTTTAGTTCGTGAAAAGCATCGATGGTTCTGAATGAATCTTTGATTCGAATGAATCGTTCTCGAATCTTTCATGCACGCGCTCGTAGGCTATCTTTAGATTTCCGCAGCCATTCCTTTTCAACCACTTTCCTGTTTTGTTTCAAAAGAATGACAGGAACTAATGCATTGTGGTAAGATACTGAACATACGCCCGCTTCACAGAACGAACTGAACGTTTGGACAAAACTGTATTGAACGAACGTCACGTGAATCAGTCTCGTGAGGAAAAATAACTAATAACCTCATACTGTACAGTTAAATTCGCTGCCCAGCAAACAATTGGACGTTTAATAACCGTTGAAAAGACGTCCGACACCGTCATGGTTGCAAAATAGTTCCAAAATGAAATATGAACGGACGTCTATATTATAAATTAATTGATTAATTATTATATATTGAACTACTTTGCCAAAGTAACAATTATAAATTCAACCCCAGAGAATTGTAGACATGTACAAACGTATCTGAATGCATTTTTAGGAAATGTTCTGTGTTTTATATATATATATATATATATATATATATATATATATATATATATATATATATATATGCCGTTCTACCTCGACTATTTTTTGGCCAGGGACACGACGTTACCATAGGACCGATGTTTGGGTGCTGTCATTTGTGGGAAAACACTATATATGATGCTTAAACACACTTGATCTGAAGTCTTGTAGTAATTACTCACTCAATTCGATTGTTTTAAACTAACTCATAACTACGGTGGCCGAGAAAGCTCAACGCGTTGTAAATAAGAAAACACATGCAAATAGAAAAAACACCAACAAATTAAGAAAACGTGATCATCAGTTTGACAACACATGTGCTGCAAATCCTCACAACACAAGCAAACACAGAAACGAGCTGCAAATAGCACAAACCACAACGGAAACGTTTCAAGGGGGACGCCAAAATTGACGAACCCTACTTGACAACAGCACAAGCTAAAAAATATTATTAAAATATATTATGTAGGCATTAACTCAATGTAATGTGTTTCACTAACAGCAAAGTGTTTTAATATGTGGCATTGTTTTTAACTCATTAAACTTTAAGTGATGATAATTTAGAGGATGATTTAAAAATATTCGTTAATCATCTGTAGTGTACTAATGTGACGTCATCGTACCGGCCGCTCGACGACCACGTCATCTGTGAGCGCGAGTTTCTAGCAAACTAAAAAACACTTAATTAAAAATAACAAATGCATGAAATAATGTGCATATAATGTACATATAATGTACACAATAATGTGGGGGTTTTTTTGCATATTTTTTATAGTATTTAATGATTGTGAACACATTGTGCACTCAAATACCGTTCACTATATAGGGATTAGTGAATGAGTGAACGGGTGAGTCGAACTGGTTTCGGACACAGCTAATAAGCAGGTCCTAGTAGGGTTCATCAATTTTGGGGTCTCCTTGAAACATTTCCGTTGTACTTTGTGAGGATTTTTCGCGTTTCTGTGTTTGCAGCTCGTTTCTGTGTTTGCTTGTGTTGTGAGGATTTGCATCGCGTTTCTGTGTTTGCAGCGCGTTTCTGTGCTTGCTTGTGTTGTGAGGATTTGCAGCACATGTGTTGTCAAACTGATGATCACGTTTTCTTAATTTGTTGGTGTTTTTTTCTATTTGCATGTGTTTTCTTAATTTGCAGCGCGCTGAGCTCTCTCGGCCACCGTACGTAACACTCAAAAAGACGTATCGCCACCTACTGACGTAAATAAGTTCTGCTGGTCAGCAAGGAACGAATCGGGCTAATTTAGTTCAGTGAACAAAGCGTAATTGATCTTTTTTAGCGAAAAGAAATTGTATTCACCGGAATTAATCAAAAGCCCCACCAATATTGCGCTGTTCATAGTATATCTATCTATTATCTAGCAAGCTAATTATATTTGTGTATACACTATTTCCCCCAAAGCAGCTGTCCAACTATCAAGACTACTACTCAACAGTGAACTTGACCAAGCTGTCAAAGATCTGACTTTAGAAACTAAAACTGATGCTTTACTCCCTTGGCTGTTTTTCTCCAATTGGGCACACTCAATACATTAAAGAGTGCGTTGACTATAACTCCATCTTTCTATTAAAATACCCTTTGTTCCTTTGAAAAGATGAACTTTCACACACTGAAAGTGAACAAAAGGGTCAAAGAATAGTAAACTGTGACTTATTTTACTACTTGACCATGATTTAGCATGTATGGGTCTTTTTTTTTGAGAGCTCATGTAATATAAACAGGGCAAGCTTCTAGTCAGGACAAAAAAACAAAACAATAAATTGATTGAATTCATTACATATATGTCCATGTAAATAACACTTCTGATACTCTCATAGACTCTCATGAATTAGTGCAGTGGCTGCTGATTGGTTCCATACAGTACTTTTTTCTACCATGTCATCTACCATGGGATACCAATGCTTTACTCTCATCGAAAATTGGGAATTTATTGAAGTTTATTGCAGTTAGTTTAATTAGCTCAGGCAAAAAGTTGACTTTGCTTCTACTGGTTATACTTTCTGGTATTAGTTTCATATCATAGTGAAAAGGTATTTCAATTTTGTACTGCTTTATTTATTTATTGCATCTGTTTAAATGTGCAGTAGAGCAGAACAACAGAAGAGTGTGGAATTTATACTTTTAGTATAAAAGCTTCAGTGAAATGCATAAATGTAAATGTAAAAATACTTTGATTGAACTGGGGGAGAGATAGAGATGAAGGAGTTCTGAACTGAATTCTGTACCACAGTTGCAACATTGAATGTAAGCTCACTAACTAGACCCCTACATGGAAATGTTCTTTTTCCATTTAAAACACTGAATGACCCTTCACTCACATACTAAAGTATGCATGTATGTCTTGTCATGCACGTTCAGGCTGAAGGAGAGTAAGCTGTGCTTGTACTTTGACTCGACTTACACTCAACAGAGTTGCTCTGGAAATGATTTTATAGACTACATTTTCATGGGTAAGAACATCTTTCTTGGTATTATCAGCTTACAGATCAAAGGAGCAATAACTCTTAATGTTGACCAGTCTTATTTGACTGACAAATATCAAATGTAAGCCTTTCTTTAAACTGTTTTTACAAAAATAGATTTTTGTGTATACACATTTCATCTTGAATCAACATTGTCTTTTTATTCAGTGATTTTTAAATGAGATGATCACTCATGCATCTCCATTCAGCACAGCTGTGCTGCCCCAAAGTTAGCATTTTATCTTCTGATCTCTTTTTCCACACAGTGCATTTCAGAAGTTCATTGACAGTTGTTGCTTTCAATTCAATTATTGATGTTGATTAAAATGGTGTTTATAATGTAGATGTTTGAAATGCTCAACTGGTTTTGAGGTTTTTCAGTGGATCAATGTTGTTCCCTTGCTTTACCACAGGTGCCATGAACAAACAGATTTTTCAGTCATGTGGCCAAATCTTGATAGTCCTCCTGCTGACGACTGTCCCGGTTGTTCAGAGCGGGAAGGTTCTTGTCTTTCCTGTGGATGGCAGTCATTGGGTCAACATGAACATCTTAGTTGAATCACTTCATTCCAAAGGTCACAATGTTACAGTCATTCGGATGGCAGACAGCTGGTATATCAAAGAATTCTCTCCTCACTACACAACAATCTCCATAAGTTCTCCTGGAGGATTCGATGAAGAATTTTTTGAGACGTTTGCACTCAGACTCATGACAATTCTGAGGCAAGGTTCCACCTGGGCTCGTCTGAAGCTGGAGATAGAGATGTGGGCAAGTACTTTTGAGTTGACAAAAATAGAAAGTGAGATGATAAAAAGTATGATGGAAGACCAGCAGCTAATGCAGTCCTTTCGGGATGCCAAGTATGATTTGCTCCTTACAGATCCACTCTTGTTTGGAGGCGTTCTTTTGGGCCACTTTCTGAATCTGCCCATTGTCTACAATGTCCGTTGGATAATGTATAGTGAAGGTCATTTTGCAATAGCTCCTTCTCCACTTTCTTATGTTCCTGCTATAATGGTGGAGTTATCCGACCGCATGAGCTTTTTTCAAAGAGTGAAGAATGTTGTGATCTACATGATAGCTGAAGCACAAGGCGCTTTCCTGTTTGCTCCACATTACAATGCGCTTTGTGAACGCTTCATTGGCCCAGGAGTGTCCTTCCTTACCTTAGTTCAGAGTGCTGATCTGTGGCTCCATAGAGTCGACTTCATTTTTGAATTCCCACGTCCCACTATGCCAAACATCATCTACATGGGAGGTTTTCAGTGCAAGCCATCAAAGCCTCTTCCACAAGATCTGGAGGACTTTGTGCAGAGCTCTGGAGAGCATGGTGTCATCATCATGTCTCTGGGAACTCTCATTGGTCAGCTTCCTGATGATGTGGCAGAGGCAATTGCTGAAGCTTTTGCAGAACTTCCACAGAAGATCATCTGGAGGTACAAAGGAAAGAGACCATCTGCACTAGGGAACAACACCTTAATGATGGACTGGATGCCTCAGAATGATCTTCTGGGTCATCCTAAGACCAGAGCCTTTGTGGCACATGGAGGAACCAATGGAATTCAAGAAGCCATCCACCACGGGGTACCAATCATTGGATTTGGGCTGATTTTTGACCAGCCTGATAATCTTGCAAAGATGAGAGTAAAGGGTGTTGCCAAGAATGTAGACTTTGCCACAGTGGATAAGGACTCCTTCCTTGAAACTGTCAAAGAGGTCCTTTATGAGCCCTCTTATCGGGAGAACATGCAGAGGCTCTCAAGGCTTCACAAGGACGTCCCAGTGAAGCCTCTGGACAACGCCATCTTCTGGATTGAGTTTGTTATGAGGCACAAAGGTGCCGCTCACTTGCGCACAGAGTCTTACAAAATGCCCTGGTACTCTTATCACTCTGTGGATGTCATTCTGTTCCTGCTTTCTGCTGTCACACTCATAATCACGACTGTATATGCAGTTATCAAGTATTTCTGCTGTAAAATATGCAAGAGAAAAACAAAAAACAAAAGAGAATGATTTTACTTTTTTATTTTTACTCAGGTAATAAGCAACTTCAGGTCAGACATTTCCTCTACATTAATGACCAAAGCTTTTAATCAATATAATATTGATTTCAAATAGTGATCTATAGATGTTGATTTATTGGTTTGTGCACATGTTTTTAGAACCTATTCTATATTTCATATATGAATTATGTCAGCTCTATCATGATATCCATTTCAATAAACTCTTGTGATTTTATTATCACTTAAGTTTTCCTTTTCTTTTCTCTATGTTATTATTTCACCATTTCCAGCCATTTGATTGTAATGTTGTTTGTTAGTGTTTTTGGATATTGGCAGTTTATTAGTACTAATAAAGCACATAATAATGCTTTACTCTGCATGACCATATTCTATATCCCTTAATCTTACCCCATATCTAAACTTAAAAAACTACCTTACTATTAATAAGCAGTAATTAGAAGTTAATTGAGGCAAAAGTCATAGTTAATAATATTAAAGGTTAGAATTGGACCCTAAACTAAAGTGTGACCAAACTTTAAAATTGAAACAATAATATATAATGTATATAAACAAAACCTTAATAAAACTACATAATTGTTTCTCAGTCACAAGTGAGATGTTTTAAAACCTTAGCCTTTCATTTAGCAGGCGAGGAAAGTTCATTAAAAATCAAAAACAAGTAACACTATGACCCCTTACTGTTGTGCTGACTTGGGGACACCCATATCCATTTAATGGCAACTTTTAAGTTTATAGGATATTGAAGTATATGATGTGTACAGGCGAAAACCACCCCCAATTTTAATAGAATACAAAAATACAGTCTGTTTTAAGAATTTTATACCACATAACTTCCAAAAAAGTCCCACATCATACCAACTACACTAAAGCGGCACAGATTGGCCTACTGCCCTCACAACACAAAACACTCAGCAGGACCAGCTTAGCTCGATTATAAACATAAAGCACTGTATCCCTGAATTTATGAATCAGTTTAGTGAATCAAATCCTGAATTTGTAACAGTGTACCAGCATACTCTTACTATTTTTACCATGTTGTTATATGGCAAGAATTCAGCTAAACGCATACAAATCCACAGTCCAAATCATAACACTTTACAATAAGGTTCATTAGTTAACATGAACTAATAATGAACACAGTATTTATTCATCTTTGTTAATGTTAATTTCAACATTTACTAACACATTAT
The DNA here is from genome assembly GCA_037194245.1 of Opsariichthys bidens. Lineage (NCBI taxonomy): Eukaryota > Metazoa > Chordata > Actinopteri > Cypriniformes > Xenocyprididae > Opsariichthys > Opsariichthys bidens. The sequence continues at coordinate 7,837,573 of CM074293.1, read as the reverse complement.
TAAAATCTTGTTAACATTTATTAATGCTCTGTGAACTTGTAATGAAGAGATCCAAATGCAGCTTTATTAGAAAACTTGGTCAAACAGGCAATGGTCAATATAATGGCAAACAGGTATGGAGGAGGATAGGCAGAATCGTAGTATATGCACAGGTAGATAGATCGAGGCAGGCGGCAGGCAAACAACAGTCCATAAATCCAAAGCAGTAAATCCAACAGGGTAGGCAGCGAACAATCAGTAAACGGAACAGATAGGCAGAAAACAAGACATGGGAATAAATGCTCAGAACTGAGAAGAAAACCAAATCAAGACTTTGCAACTGCGTGAGTGTGTGTGGAGCTTCAATAGTGAGAAGCGATATGGATCAGGTGAGATTGTAATCAGTCCAGGTGTGAAGGCTTCTGGGAAATGTAGTGAAGAGTGACTGAGGTAGGAGTGTATGTGTGTGAATTATGGGAAATGAAGTCCGGTGAGAATAACAGTTCCACGGTAGAGAGCCCTCTTGTGGTTATGGCAGGAACTTTGGCTGGTAATCCTACCAGAACTAACATGAAAAACAATGAACAACTGATTTTTTTATTAACTTACGTTAATAAAGATTAGTGAATACAATGTATTGCTCATGGTTTGTTCATGTTAGTTAATACATTAAATAATATTTAACTAATGAACCTTATTGTAAAATGTTACCATCCAAACGATTCCCAAACAAATGACCCTTATGAGTCGATTCTTTTTAGTCAATCAATAACATACTGTACATCGTGACAAGGGTATTCCAAATGATTCTCGTTTGACCTACAGTACATGTCAACTAACTCTCTTTAGAGTATTCTTTGAGTATTAGTAGACTGTTAGCAGTAGGGGTTTGGGTTAGTAGAATAAGTTTACGTACTTGTAAAGTCACTTATTGTCAGTGGAATATCTGTTGGGGGAGCATCAAAATAAAGTGATTGTAGATATTAAGTAGACATGTGCAACTTTACTTGTAGTCAACAGAACGTTTAAAGGGGACCATGAAAGTAAAGTGTTACCAAAAATGTTTTTATCTGAAATCTTTTTTGTAATACTATAGCATACATTGAATGCATATTGCTATGCATATTAGGTGTGCACAAAGTACTTTGAAGGAGTAGAGACATAGTAAAGTGGTTGTATCAAGCACACTCTTCTAGAATATATTCACTTTTAAGAAACTTTAAGTAGTTCAGTTCATTTTGCGGAATCAGTTTGATTTGAATTTCCTATGGGGCATTTTACGTTTTTTTTTTTTATTTATTTTTTTAACAATACTATTTTTTGTTACAGTAAGTGCTATTGTTTTCCATTATATTTTTGATCTCTTGAATGTGTTTGTGCCAAAGACATTTTGGTCTTTATTGTAAAATGCACTAAATGTAGTCTAATCATAATATATACTGTATAGTCCATTTAAGAAGCTTCAGCACACTTAGCTGGCCAACACCAATATGACACAAAATGACACCCACAAGTTTAAATGGTAGCTTATTAACTAGGGTTGTGCAGGTAAATGCCCTTTGCCCCGTTAAAGACTGTTAAATGAATATCAGTAAGCACAATGAGGCCAGAAGAGAGTAAACGCTTGTAGTTTTGTTAGTTAAACTACATTCAAGGCTGACCTGCTTCATATTCATGTGTAAGAATAAATTTGTTTATATGAACTGCATAGAGATCACAAGGAACAATATTACTTAAAATTACTAGTACACATGTTTGCTGTTTTCACACCAATTAGAAAAATTAGAAATATTGTGATTTTATTTGACATTTGCCTTGCGAAAGCTGTTGTTGTTTGTTTTTTTAGTATTCATATGGGTAATTTTTTTCTTTCTTTATTGCAGGTTTGAATGCCATCTAGTTAACACAAACCAGGTGAGTATATGTTCTTGGTTACTAGAACGAAGTAGTGTCTGGTCAAAAAATGTAATCAGTGTTGCTTTTTTTCCATTGATTCTATAAGATAATCACCTTAAAGCTGGAATACTACTATATGACTTGCCAACTTTGTTAATGGTTACAAAAAGTGACCATCGCACACTAAATGACTTTACACACAGATTTTCAACACATTCCAAACACTAAGACTGTGTTTTCATTGGGAGCGGCGTTTCTTAAAACGGTAGCAGCGTGATGAGGCACCAAGTGTCTATTTCACGCTCGCCATTTTTTTCTGGTCATAGTCCGATTATAGTCTGAAACAATATTTTAAAAAACAGTAAATCTGTGTCCATCCTATACTACACCATTTTCTGCGATATCTGTAGACTGGCTCTGACTTTCGGTAACTAGTGTTCTTGACGTGTCCAGACTGCAAATTGACCTGCCTCCTTTAGTTACTGTTGCTATGTCCAACAAGCCATGCGCTCTCATGCCACACATCGTGTTCTTACAAAGTGAAAAATACATCCCGGAGCAAAGAGGACACTGACAACGCGTTGACAGACAAGACAGTGCAGGTTACTTTTGATATGACACAGTTTCATATTTAAAATATTTAAATTTTTTAAAGAAGTTTAAACAATAAATACCATATAGTGGCTATTTAATGTGTCACTGTAGCTGCTTCAAGCGGCTCGTGAACCGACCATCTCTTCATACTACTTCATTTATAGCATCAAATAAAGAACATCAGAAGGAATGTTGTTTCAAGCGTGAAAAGATGTGAGAACACACAATTTTTCAAGTTCAAGTTCACCAACGTTAATCTACTAACTCCCCTGACTGCTTTGTCAGACAAAATGGTGGATTCAGGGTTATGATTGGTTAGATTATCTGTCAATCAAACTGCTGGTGAAGGGACAATTGTGGTAAAAAAACTCTGCAAAAGTCATGTTTCAATGCTGCTGCCCTGCTGCAAAGCTTGCTATCATTTCACTTCACAATCTGTTAAAAAATGTCACATTTTCAGATGCAATGTTGAATAATTCATACTTCACTAATATTACAACTTGACATATTTAACTGGCTCTACAAAGTTTGTCAGAACATTATTCTTACTCTGTTGCTTTACAGCAGGTGCCATGAACAGACAGATTTTTCAGATATGTGGTCAAATCGCATTAACCCTCTTGCTGACGAATGTCCCAGTTGTTCAGAGCGGGAAGGTTCTTGTCTTTCCTGTGGATGGCAGTCATTGGGTCAACATGAACATCTTGGTTGAAGCACTTCATTCCAAAGGTCACAATGTTACAGTCATTCGGATGGCAGACAGCTGGTACATCAAAGAATTCTCTCCTCACTACACATCAATCACTCTGAATTCACCTGGAGGATTTGATGAAGTATTCATTGAAACATTTGCATCCAGACTAATGGAGATTCTGAGGGAAGGTTCCACATGGGCTCGTCTGAAGCTGGAGATCGAGATGTGGGAAAATATTTCAAAGATGTTTAAAACAGAAAGTGAGCTGATAGTCAGTATGTTTGAAGATCAGCAGCTAATGCAGTCCTTCAAAGATGCCAAATATGATTTGATTCTTACAGATCCCGTCAAATTTGGAGGCATTTTACTGAGTCATTATCTCAAACTGCCCATGGTCTACAATGTCCGTTGGACAGTTTACAGTGAGGCTCATTTTGCAATAGCTCCTTCACCACTTTCTTATGTTCCTTTACCAATGCTGGAGTTATCAGACCGCATGAGTTTCTTGGAAAGAGTGAATAATATTGTGATGTACATCATAACTGAAACACAAGTTGCTTTTATGATTGCTCCAACTTATAATGCGCTTTGTGAACGCTTCATTGGCCCCGGAGTATCTTTCTATTCTTTAGTTCAGAGTGCTGATCTGTGGCTCCATAGAGTCGACTTCATTTTTGAATTCCCACGTCCCACTATGCCAAACATCGTCTACATGGGAGGTTTTCAGTGCAAGCCATCAAAGCCTCTTCCACAAGATCTGGAGGACTTTGTGCAGAGCTCTGGAGAGCATGGTGTCATCATCATGTCTCTGGGAACTCTCATTGGTCAGCTTCCTGATGATGTGGCAGAGGCAATTGCTGAAGCTTTTGCAGAACTTCCACAGAAGATCATCTGGAGGTACAAAGGAAAGAGACCATCTGCACTAGGGAACAACACCTTAATGATGGACTGGATGCCTCAGAATGATCTTCTGGGTCATCCTAAGACCAGAGCCTTTGTGGCACATGGAGGAACCAATGGAATTCAAGAAGCCATCTACCACGGGGTACCAATCATTGGATTTGGGCTGATTTTTGACCAGCCTGATAATCTTGCAAAGATGAGAGTAAAGGGTGTCGCCAAGACTGTAGACTTTGCCACAGTGGATAAGGACTCCTTCCTTGAAACTGTCAAAGGGGTCCTTTATGAGCCCTCTTATCGGAAGAACATGCAGAGGCTCTCAAGGCTTCACAAGGACGTCCCAGTGAAGCCTCTGGACAACGCCATCTTCTGGATTGAGTTTGTTATGAGGCACAAAGGTGCCGCTCACTTGCGCACAGAGTCTTACAAAATGCCCTGGTACTCTTATCACTCTGTGGATGTCATTCTGTTCCTGCTTTCTGCTGTCACACTCATAATCATGACTATATATGCAGTTATCAAGTATTTCTGCTGCAGAATATGCATGAGAAAAACAAAAAACAAAAGAGAATGATTTTTGATTAAATTGACACATTGTGTTTTCAGTAGAGATTAGACAAGACTAGAGTCTCTGTCGCTGTGTTGTTTATGTTAGAATATATTCAAACCTTTTTTCAGTAAATAAACATGTCAATCTTTTAAAGGGATGGTTCATCCAAAAATGAAAATTCTGTCATAATTTACTCACCCTCATGTCATTCCAAACCCATAAGACTTTCATTTGGACTAAACCGCTCAATTCATTTGGATTAGTTTTACGATCTCTTCATGAACTTTTTGAAGCATCGATGTTGTAGTTGCATAGCTGTATATGGAGGAACAGAAATCACTCAGATTTATTTAAAAATATCTTCGCTTGTGTTTCAAAGATGAGCAAAAGTATTACAGGTTTGGAATGACATGAGGGTGAGTAATTAATGACAGAATTTTCATTTTTGGGTCAACTAACCCTTTAATTAAAATTATATTTGTATATGGTGATTGATAGATATTGATTGTAAATATAGATTTTAAAATGTAATTTATTCCTGTGAATTTTCAGCATCATTACTCCAGTCTTCAGTGTCACATGATTCTTCAGAAATCATTCTAATATGCTGATTTGCTGCTCAAGAAACATTTCTCATTATTATCAATGTTGAAAACAGTTGTGCTGCTTAACATGTTTTTGTAGAAACCATTATATATCTTTCAGGGTTATTTGATGAATAGAAAGTTTAAAAGAACAACATTATTTTTAAATAGAAATCTTTGTAACATTATGCATTTCTTTACTGTCACTTTGCTGAATAAAAGTATTGATTTCTTTAAATAGTACTGACCTCAGAAGCTTGAACTGTAATTTATAGGTTCCAATTATAGTGCGTGGATTAATTAATAGAATATTGTTCATTAAATTGGGTGACCATGAAGAGCACAGTGCCTGTTGTCCCTTTCACATTATGCTGTTTGAGCGGAGTAGAAAGAAAAGGCCAAGTGCCCATAATCCAGCACTTGATAGAACAAAAAAGAGCTCTTGTCAAAAGAGTTCTTATTATATCAGTGTCACATTAAAAATTCCAAGCGTTAAAGTGGTTTACTAAAGGATAAAAACAGTGCATAACAGAGAATTCACAATCCAGTCCATCAAAGTAACGGAAAAGGATTATTTGTAGTGCAAACTCTGTCTTGGCCAGATCTATGACGCGTTTAGCAGTCTTATAAACAGACACGATTGCAGCAAAAATGTCTCCCAAAGTTGTTATTGATTGGGGGTTTTATGGCTTTCACTTTTTGTCACAACTTGACAAATGTATTGTTTAAATAGATCACATGACTGTGACTGTAGTTTTTCTACTATCAGTCTCATTGTAATAAATGTACTGAATGCAATATCCACTTCTTTGTTCTTTCTGAATTACTAAAAAAAATCATGCTTCTACTACTGTACAAACAGTTAACTAATTACGCAATTCATGTGAAGTGGACATTTTGTAGCCTGGTATGTCATCAATTACACACAAAATATTAGGGCTACCGAAAAAAAATGTTTTTTTGTAAGCAACAAAAAATATATATTAACACACTGAAATACAAAATAATATAATAATATATATATTTTTTTAAGTATCATATTTTGTGAAAATCTTGTGAAACCTCTGACCAAAAATTTAAAGAAAATCACCATTTTTTTTCTTTGTGATGACACACATATGCAACTTATTTAAAAATGTGCTTGTTCTCTTGCTTTGCAACAGGAACAATGAATGGACAGGTTTTTCAGGTGCTTGGGCCAATCGCATTAACCCTCTTGCTGACGACTGTCCCAGTTGTTCAGAGCGGGAAGGTTCTTGTCTTTCCTGTGGATGGCAGTCATTGGATCAACATGAACATCTTGGTTGAAGCACTTCATTCCAAAGGTCACAATGTTACAGTCATTCGGATGGCAGACAGCTGGTACATCAAAGAATTCTCTCCTCACTACACATCAATCACTCTGAATTCACCTGGTGGATTTGGTGAAGAATTCATTGAAACATTTGCATCCAGACTAATGGAGATTCTGAGGGAAGGTTCCACATGGGCTCGTCTGAAGCTGGAGATCGAGATGTGGGAAAGTTCTTTGAAGATGTTTAAAACAGAAAGTGAGCTGATAGTCAGTATGTTTGAAGATCAGCAGCTAATGCAGTCCTTCAAAGATGCCAAATATGATTTGATTCTTACAGATCCAGTCATCTTTGGAGGCATTTTACTGAGTCATTATCTCAAACTGCCCATGGTCTACAATGTCCGTTGGACAGTTTACAGTGAGGCTCATTTTGCAATAGCTCCTTCACCACTTTCTTATGTTCCTTTACCAATGCTGGAGTTATCAGACCGCATGAGTTTCTTGGAAAGAGTGAATAATATTGTGATGTACATCATAACTGAAACACAAGTTGCTTTTATGATTGCTCCAACTTATAATGCGCTTTGTGAACGCTTCATTGGCCCCGGAGTATCTTTCTATTCTTTAGTTCAGAGTGCTGATCTGTGGCTCCATAGGGTCGACTTTATTTTTGAATTCCCACGTCCCACTATGCCAAACATCGTCTACATGGGAGGTTTTCAGTGCAAGCCATCAAAGCCTCTTCCACAAGATCTGGAGGACTTTGTGCAGAGCTCTGGAGAGCATGGTGTCATCATCATGTCTCTGGGAACTCTCATTGGTCAGCTTCCTGATGATGTGGCAGAGGCAATTGCTGAAGCTTTTGCAGAACTTCCACAGAAGATCATCTGGAGGTACAAAGGAAAGAGACCATCTGCACTAGGGAACAACACCTTAATGATGGACTGGATGCCTCAGAATGATCTTCTGGGTCATCCTAAGACCAGAGCCTTTGTGGCACATGGAGGAACCAATGGAATTCAAGAAGCCATCTACCACGGGGTACCAATCATTGGATTTGGGCTGATTTTTGACCAGCCTGATAATCTCGCAAAGATGAGAGTAAAGGGTGTCGCCAAGACTGTAGACTTTGCCACAGTGGATAAGGACTCCTTCCTTGAAACTGTCAAAGAGGTCCTTTATGAGCCCTCTTATCGGGAGAACATGCAGAGGCTCTCAAGGCTTCACAAGGACGTCCCAGTGAAGCCTCTGGACAACGCCATCTTCTGGATTGAGTTTGTTATGAGGCACAAAGGTGCCGCTCACTTGCGCACAGAGTCTTACAAAATGCCCTGGTACTCTTATCACTCTGTGGATGTCATTCTGTTCCTGCTTTCTGCTGTCACACTCATAATCATGACTATATATGCAGTTATCAAGTATTTCTGCTGCAGAATAAGCATGAGTAAAACAAAAAACAAAAGAGAATGACTTTATTGAATGATTTTATTATTATTAGTCAATTTTTGTAAATGAAATGAAGTCAACAATATGTTTTCAATTTGGTGGGTTATATGCTATAAATCCTGTAACAAATCTGTACTTTAGAGGGTATGTGAAACCATTTCTTTATATAATTGTGTCTGTTCTATCCACAATCATTGGTACAGTTTGAATGTTTCCATTTCTCCTAGGATGAAGACTTCAGTATACACAGAACTGATGTATATACAGATTATAATAAACGAAAGAAGCTAAGGGTTTCGGTGGTCTTGTCAGATCATAATATGCTATCTCATAAATATCTCAATTAAATAAAAGTAGTTTAGTCCAAACAAAAATAGAACTGTCGTCATTTTCTCAACTTCATGCTGTGCCAAAACTCAAAAAGTAAAGGGAGTTCTAGTTTGTATCATAAATGTAATGTTGAGTAGTAGCTCATTAACTAGATCTTTGAAGATAAATACCCCTTGCCCTTTAAAGATTGTTAAACGAACCTTCACACACATATATAAACGTTGGGATGCGTAACAAGAACAAAGGCTGTGCCTGTAGTTCTGTGACTTGCACTCCATTCAACTAAAGTTAATCAGGTAGCTTTTCCATTATACATGATGGGTGAGAATTTTTTGTTGTTTAAAAACATGCAGTCTCTCTTATTTGTAATGCTTATGTTCTGTAATGTCTTGTAATTCCATTTTCACTCTGATCAGTTTCTGTTTGCCTGATTTCCTAGTTAATTTCCTCATTTGTTTATTAGTCCCACACACCTGTTCGGTTTCATCCTGATTATGTTTCCTCGTGTTTATAAGCCCTTTGTTTCCCTATCTTCAAACGGTACAATTTATGGTAAAGTGTAATTGCCCTGTTCGTTTTTCTCCTATACATTGCTCCTGGATTATTTACTGGACTATCTGCATTCTGGGTCGGAGTGTTAATTTTGACAGCAAATTTTGATCTAGTTTTAGTCCTAGTCTTTTGACTAAAATTCCATTTAGTTTTCGTCACATTTTAGCCATCTGAATTGTTTTAGTTTTAGTCTAGTTTTAGTCATCTATCATAAGGTTTTAGTCGACTATAATCTAATGGGTTTAGTTAAATTGTAATGCAATAATTAAGAATTTCTCTAACAATGCACGGATCCAATACACGGATACACATCCGATATTCTCCAAACTGTTTACGTTTACTTAATATATAACCAACTGTTACTTGAATACTAGTGAAGATAGACATTTTGGACCATTTTAAATTGCATCTATTCTTTCCTTCCTTTGCAACAGGAACTATGAAAGGACAGGTTTTTCAGGTGCTTGGGCCAATCGCATTAACCCTCTTGCTGACGACTGTCCCAGTTGTTCAGAGCGGGAAGGTTCTTGTCTTTCCTGTGGATGGCAGTCATTGGATCAACATGAACATCTTGGTTGAAGCACTTCATTCCAAAGGTCACAATGTTACAGTCATTCGGATGGCAAACAGCTGGTACATCAAAGAATTCTCTCCTCACTACACATCAATCAATCTCGAGTCTGAAGGAGGATTTAGTGAAGAATTCTTCAAGGTGTTTGCAGCCAAACTACTGGAAATTCTGAGGGAGGGTTCTGTCTGGGCTCGTCTGAATGTGGAGATAGAAATGTGGCAAAGTTTTTTAGAAATGCTTGAAGTAGAAAACAAGATGATAATAGATATGTTTGAAGACCAGCAGCTAATGCAGTCCTTAAAAGATGCCAAATATGATTTGATTCTAACAGACCCATCCATGTTCCCAGGCATTCTATTAGGTCATTATCTCAAACTGCCCATGGTCTACAATGTCCGTTGGACAGTTTACAGTGAGGCTCATTTTGCAATAGCTCCTTCACCACTTTCTTACGTTCCTTTGCCAATGCTGGAGTTATCAGACCGCATGAGTTTCTTGGACAGAGTGAGGAATATTGTGATGTATATTATAACTGAAACACAAGTTGCTTTAATGATTGCTCCAACTTATAATGCACTTTGTGAACGCTTCATTGGCCCAGGAACATCCTACATTTCTTTACTTCAGAGTGCTGATCTGTGGCTCCATAGAGTCGACTTCATTTTTGAATTCCCACGTCCCACTATGCCAAACATCGTCTACATGGGAGGTTTTCAGTGCAAGCCATCAAAGCCTCTTCCACAAGATCTGGAGGACTTTGTGCAGAGCTCTGGAGAGCATGGTGTCATCATCATGTCTCTGGGAACTCTCATTGGTCAGCTTCCTGATGATGTGGCAGAGGCAATTGCTGAAGCTTTTGCAGAACTTCCACAGAAGATCATCTGGAGGTACAAAGGAAAGAGACCATCTGCACTAGGGAACAACACCTTAATGATGGACTGGATGCCTCAGAATGATCTTCTGGGTCATCCTAAGACCAGAGCCTTTGTGGCACATGGAGGAACCAATGGAATTCAAGAAGCCATCTACCACGGGGTACCAATCATTGGATTTGGACTGATTTTTGACCAGCCTGATAATCTTGCAAAGATGAGAGTAAAGGGTGTCTCCAAGACTGTAGACTTTGCCACAGTGGATAAGGACTCCTTCCTTAAAACTGTCAAAGAGGTCCTTTATGAGCCCTCTTATCGGGAGAACATGCAGAGGCTCTCAAGGCTTCACAAGGACGTCCCAGTGAAGCCTCTGGACAACGCCATCTTCTGGATTGAGTTTGTTACGAGGCACAAAGGTGCCGCTCACTTGCGCACAGAGTCTTACAAAATGCCCTGGTACTCTTATCACTCTGTGGATGTCATTCTGTTCCTGCTTTCTGCTGTCACACTCATAATCATGACTATATATGCAGTTATCAAGTATTTCTGCTGCAGAATGTATTTGAGAAAAACAAAAAATAAACTTGAATGACTTTATTTAATGATTTTATTATTATTATTATCATCATTACTAGTCAATTTTTGAAAATTAAATTAAGTCAACAATATGTTTTCAATTTGGTGGTTTACACGCTACAAATTTGTACTTTAGAGGGTATGTGAAACCATTTCTTTATATAATTATATGTCTTCTATCCACGTTCATTGATACAGTTTGAATGTTTCCATTTCTCCAAGGATGAAGACTTCAGTATACATAGAACTGATGTATATACAGATTATAATAAACGAAAGAAGCTAAGGGTTTCGGTGGTCTTGTCAGATCATAATATGCTATCTCATAAATATCTCAATTAAATAAAAGTAGTTTAGCCCAAACAAAAATAGAAATGTCATCATTTTCTCAACTTCATGCTGTGCCAAAACCCAAAAAGTAAAGGGAGTTCTAGTTTGTACCATAAATGTAATGTTGAGTAGTAGCTCATTAACTAGAGGTAAATGCCCCTTGCCCTTTAAAGATTTTTAAATGAACCTTCACTCACATACAGTACATTTAAATAGCTGTTGGCATACATAGCATGGACAAAGGCTGTGCTTATAGTTAAATGACTTGGACTCCATTCAACAAAAGTTAAGCTGGTTGATTTTCCATTATACACAATGATGGGTGAGAATTGTTTTTCTCTAAAAAAGATGCAGTCTCTCTAACCTTGTGATTATTGAATGATTTTGGATGGAGTGTGTATTGTGATTCATGTTTATATTGCTGTGAAATATTTGAATTTCCCCGAAGCGAATAAATATGGGTCCTGTATAAATTAGGGATGTATATATACATATTGGCGTTAATGCAGTTCATGTAATATTTTTATAAGCTGAAATTTGCCTCTATATATTTCCACTATAGATTCAGTTTCATTGTATATAGTTTCCTTTTAAAGTAAGAAAACAAGAATGAAATACTGTATCTTAACCATAACTATTTAAATTTACAAATATTGTAATTTAACACAGTAAGCATATTTTTACTTAATTTAGAATTGTATCTTTTCTGTCTTTCCTTTGCAACAGGAACTATGAAAGGACAGGTTTTTCAGGTGCTCGGGCCAATCGCATTAACCCTCTTGCTGACGACTGTCCCAGTTGTTCAGAGCGGGAAGGTTCTTGTCTTTCCTGTGGATGGCAGTCATTGGGTCAACATGAACATCTTGGTTGAAGCACTTCATTCCAAAGGTCACAATGTTACAGTCATTCGGATGGCAGACAGCTGGTACATCAAAGAATTCTCTCCTCATTACACATCAATCAATCTCAAGTCTGAAGGAGGATTTAGTGAAGAACTCATGGAGACGTTTGCATCCAAACTACTGGGGATTCTGAGAAAGGGTTCGATCTGGGCTCGTCTGAAGCTGGAGATAGATTCGTGGAAAACTTTTATAGAAATGCTTGAAGTAGAAAACAAGATGATAATAGACATGTTTGAAGACCAGCAGCTAATGCAGTCCTTAAAAGATGCCAAATATGATTTGATTCTTACAGACCCAGTTAGGTTTGGAGGCATTCTACTGAGTCATTATCTCAAACTGCCCATTGTCTACAATGTCCGTTGGACAGTTTACAGTGAGGCTCATTTTGCAATAGCTCCTTCACCACTTTCTTATGTTCCTGCTCTAATGGTGGAGTTATCAGACCGCATGAGTTTCTTGGAAAGAGTAAAGAATGTTGTGATGTACATCATAACAGAAGCACAGCTAGCTATCATGATTGCTCCAACTTATAATGCACTTTGTGAACGCTTCATTGGCCCAGAATCATCCTACTTTTCTTTACTTCAGAGTGCGGATCTGTGGCTCCATAGGGTTGACTTTATTTTTGAATTCCCACGTCCCACTATGCCAAACATCGTCTACATGGGAGGTTTTCAGTGCAAGCCATCAAAGCCTCTTCCACAAGATCTGGAGGACTTTGTGCAGAGCTCTGGAGAGCATGGTGTCATCATCATGTCTCTGGGAACTCTCATTGGTCAGCTTCCTGATGATGTGGCAGAGGCAATTGCTGAAGCTTTTGCAGAACTTCCACAGAAGATCATCTGGAGGTACAAAGGAAAGAGACCATCTGCACTAGGGAACAACACCTTAATGATGGACTGGATGCCTCAGAATGATCTTCTGGGTCATCCTAAGACCAGAGCCTTTGTGGCACATGGAGGAACCAATGGAATTCAAGAAGCCATCTACCACGGGGTACCAATCATCGGATTTGGGCTGATTTTTGACCAGCCTGATAATCTTGCAAAGATGAGAGTAAAGGGTGTCGCCAAGACTGTAGACTTTGCCACAGTGGATAAGGACTCCTTCCTTGAAACTGTCAAAGAGGTCCTTTATGAGCCCTCTTATCGGGAGAACATGCAGAGGCTCTCAAGGCTTCACAAGGACGTCCCAGTGAAGCCTCTGGACAACGCCATCTTCTGGATTGAGTTTGTTATGAGGCACAAAGGTGCCGCTCACTTGCGCACAGAGTCTTACAAAATGCCCTGGTACTCTTATCACTCTGTGGATGTCATTCTGTTCCTGCTTTCTGCTGTCACACTCATAATCATGACTATATATGCAGTTATCAAGTATTTCTGCTGTAGAATATGCATGAGAAAAACAAAAAACAAGCTACAATAATGAGGATGAAAATGTACTAGTGCAATGTATTAGCATTTAAGTTTCTAGCGTTACTTTCCTACTTTTCTTTTTGTCTCAAAATACAACGAAATCTTTTAACCTTATATTGTGATATGTCAATATTATACAATATTTGGTCTATTTTTTGCTTCATATATCTCTATCTATCTATCTATGCTTGGGGAAATATATTTAGGAAATAACGAATATTTTACAACCTGTTCAGTTATCTGTAGTATGAGCATTTTTACAGTATTTTATACCTTTTCTTTCCCAGAAAGCATTTTTGTTAATGGAAAACAAAAATCTCATTTCATTTCTTGACATATAAACATGTCTCATTCTGAAGAATGACACAAGCAGTAGTGACAGTTCCATTGGGGCAACCTGTGATTGTGATTATGTATTGCTCAAGAGCACAGTGGTGGTGGATGTCTCCAGTTTATGATTCACATCTATGACCTTTGTGTAAGCAGCCCAGATTAATTTTAGATCCCCTAAAGCAGGCTTTTCTAGTCCAAGTATATAACTTCACAACTTTGTGTTTGTCTGTATACAAGTGGTGGGTTTTTTTTTCATTTGCGTTGGCTCAGTTTTCCTTGGCCAATTTACTGACTTGGTTTTGAAGCATGAATAACAGTTATTTTTTTTTTTACAATTGCTAGGACACATTTCTCAACACTAAGGTCACTTTTTCAAAACTCTTCACACATTTCTCCGAACCAACTTTCCAACAACTTGGCACAACAGTTGTTTACATTCAAAATGTACTAAAATTACCATAACACTTTATATGTCTCAAATCAAGCAAAGCAAAGGTTTTCACCCGACAAACACATTTTGTCAATCAGAAAACAACAACCTAAAAATGTTTTCATAATGTTTTCTTTTGTCAAATTTCTTTACAAAACAAGAAATTCAATTTACAAACGGTTGATAATTCACTATAGTTTATGTTACATGATCCATTTACATTTCAGTACAAAATTATTCCTAAGTTTCCCTTTTGGCATGGATGGTAATGAAGCGCTAATTTATTTAGGAATGATTCAAAATATTGTTTTATTAAGTGAGTCGTTGAATTATTCATTCAACCTATTCATTCAAAACACTGGCTCATTCAGGATGACACCACCACATGAGTTGGAGATTTGCAACAGTTCTGCAGAGCAAAATCAGACTTGCAACATCGTGCCTAAAATTGAAGTATTGTAACTCAATATTAATTTATGAAAGCAAAATCTCAATCATGGTGTTTTTGTGAACATCAGAACATACAGGCACTCAGCACTTTTACAATTTTAAGTGATATTACCTACTTCCCACTTCTGAAGTTGTAATTACGAGTTTGTTACGTTCAAGTGCTTTATTGTCGGAAAGAATTATGTATAGAATATATTTATTAAAAATCCAACAGATTTTGAATAAACTGTTGTGTTCATTAGTTGGCAACCATAAGCATACAACACACTGACTCAACTTGCTTATTTGAATTTTGCTAAAAAAAAATGCTATTTTCACCGTGTAAAAATTCATGTAATATGCATGGCTATTCATAGACGTAAATATACAAAGACCGAAACAGCAAGAGAAAGCAATATAGATGTTGTTGGCAAAACAAATAAAACAACAATCACTACAACAATGGCCCTGTCCTCCACTAAAGTAATAGAACACAAAAACATACTATATTCATGGAGTGAGCCAGACTTTTATTTGCAGGGTTATTGGTAGTTTTACAGACTCCTTACTCATCACACTAAGCACTGGGCTGGATACATGGATTTCTGCTGCCAGATATCTGTGCCCTATACACACACACACATATATACGTACAAAATCTGGAACACGCATAATCTGTATGCGTATTCGAAATTTTCCTGACTTCACGCTTTACAAAACACACAGCAGAACTTTCTGCTGCTTTAGTACTTTAATATGCTGCCGAGCTGCTAAAAATACAAGCGTAATTGAAAGCTTTTATCCACGCAGACGCACAAAGTATTTCTTTTTTTTTTTTTTGACATCATTATACAGTTTAACTGAGGTTTTAAAGAATATTCATCTAATGCAGTGCGTGTATGTGCAAGCATATTTTCTGTGTGTCGTTGTTTTCTATTTATTTTAAGGATTGTTTGGCATCATCTCCATTATCCTTCACCTAGACAACATGTAGGCTATTTCTGGCATACATCAGAGAGGAAACGACAATGTCTGAACATCAGCAGTCTCGGGAGGTGCAGTATGTATGCTTAGACATCATGATGATGATGTTCACACATTTTTATTATGCTACCTCATATATGTAAGGGCTACCATGACAAACCTTACAGCTGTTTCTGCCTACTACAGTATCAGCTCATACACGCATGCATACTTAAGGAATATATTCATTTCTTTTTCTTTTTAAAAAAAATCTCATATATGTCCAAAAAGCAGAAAATGTATCACAGCTGCAGTGGCCAATGTAGAATGTGAACACTAATACACTTACAATAAATAAATAAATATATGTGTATATGTGAGTTGACTGAGTAACTAAATTGTTTGATATAAATGCACTTCAAGTTATTTAAAGCACATCTTATTATATGCAGTATTTAGCGTTCTAATTTCAATGACCAAAACGCTAAAGTACTCTAAAGCACAATGAAGCAAGATAACAGAACCTTTTCATCATTTATCCAGGTTACCATGACAGCCCGAGGGTAGCAGCTCCTTCTCTGTGTGTGTGTGTGTGTGTGTGTGTGTGTGTGTATCTCAATGTCCTTCAAAGGGTGCTCTGTCCACTTAAATAGGACAAACTTCCTTTTTTCTCTCGCCCTCTCTCTTTCCTTGAGGGGCAGCACTTTCACCCCATTAGTCATTCTAAAAAATGAGGATGTGATATGTGTGAAAACTGGGCTAAAAAATCCGGACATAATAAAGTTTCTCCGAGGTTTATATATGCTTCTATTTTCAGAAACAAAGCTGCTGCATGGTGTGAAATGCTGCCCCCCAAAGGATGGCGTGCATTTGTTTATGTCCAGTCCCAGATCTTTTGTATATGTGTGTATGCCAAAGTAGAGTATTCGGCTGTCAGAATATGGATACACAGCATAAGGGTTTTTGATGAATGCTTAAATACATTGAAGCAAGTAATTCCAGCTATTCCCCACCCCCCTCAGATTTAAACCCTGACACACACTCATGCAGAAAGCCAGAAATGTCCCTCAGTCGTTCGTCACGCTTGTCGGACAAACTGAAACAGATTCAGTGAGGGACCATCGACCACAGTAAACATACAAAATGAAATGTGATATCAAGCTTGGCTTGACTTGAAAAAAATAAATAAAATTAAAGAGTGTGTTTCTGGAGAAAAACAGCTGACTAAATCATTAAGGCTTTATTGTGATTAGAAACTGTAAATCTAGTCAATTTTGTTTAAATGAATGAATTACATTTAATCACATTTGTAAATATTTACTGACATGTAGATAGTCCATCATTGTGAGGTAAACAAAAGCATGAATAGACATTACAAAAAGTGACTTCAGAGATAATTCCAGTGTTTACAGAGGTTTGATTATTATTGCTCTCCGATTTGAAAAAGTCTAAAATTCAATGACCTGTTTTGACAAAATCACCAGGGTTGTGAGGTACTCTAACTCCTGTCTAAATCGACATTTTGATTTTAAAGAGGTCATGTCATGGATTTTTTTTTCTTGAGGTCAAACATATCAAGTTTAAAATTTGGAAATATTAATATTTTTAATGTTTTTTTTTTTTTTTTTTAAAGAAGTCTCTTATGCTCATCAAGCCTACATTTATTTGATCAAAAATACAGAAAAAGGACTGGAGTAATGTCTGATGAAAATTAAAAAAAAAAAAAAACAAACAAAAAATTTTTTTTTTAAATTGTAATAATATTTGGGAAAATCTTCTTTAAGGTTTTTCAGTAATTGGCCATTGTTACTTCATTGCATAGGAAACGGTATGCATGCGAGTAAGTGTTTTGAAAACATCCATATGAAACCGTCATTTACAGACAAAGCATTATGAAATAATTTGCGTATGGTTTACGATGCAGCTGGCTGCTTCATCTGTCAACAAAAGTTTCTTTGCGAACTCTCATTACACTGTGCATCGTTTACAAATCAAACTCCTTCGACACGATCCAAGACGCCATTAACATAAACCATCCACTTGTTTCTGACACTGGGATCCTTCTGAATTCTGTACAGAGAAACAAAAGAGCTGGACGTGTCAAAGGTAACATTCCTTCACTCTTCCATTTGTCTTGTTGTCGACAGACTCAAGTGTGTAGAATATGTCAGAAGCTGAACGTGCATCTGTATACTGTATCCAATGTAAACAGCATCAGGGATTATAATGGGTTCTGTTTGCTTTTGACATGACGCAAAGCTCACATCCATCCAGTGTAGGCAAAAGTTAGCTTGTCTATTCAAAACAAAGTTAATTTGTCAAGTTTGAGCGAGGAATCTTGGGACATGTGGTCTTCACTTCACAGCCGGTAGAAAAGAATCGGGATAGGACTCGGGCAGAAATCATGTTCAAGGATGAGATTATTAACGTTAGTTAGGCAGTGGAGCGATTGCTAATGAGAGACGAACGCGACACACGCCTCACGAGCAGCAGAACTTTTATTATGCCACAGTCCCTGGCGCCACTTCCGCTTCAGTCATGAGTATGAGGTAACGCAGCTCTATTTATCAAATTAGATACATTTGAGTGTGTTGAAAATGATGTTATAACGTTACTCTGTGCGTTTGCTCATTGGCTGCTGTCAGACACGTTGCACACTGGGTTAAGATAGATAGATATTAGAATATCATACTAAATGCTGAATGGCTTGTGTTGATAAATATCATGCAATTAATTTTAAAACGTATTGTATGAAGGAGAAAATTCTGTATTACTGTTACTAAAAATGAAGCTCCATCTGATTATGCTATGTTAGCTAACGTTACTAGACAAATTCGTTTTTCTCGCAAAAAATCAAAAAAATAAGACTAAATGTGTTGAGCAAACTATATAACAATGATTAGTTTTCTGTCGCTAAACGTATGAAAACAGATCCTAAGGATCTGGATCCTTGGTTAAAATAGCAATTGTCTCATGATTTGCAGGGAGAAATAGTTGGAAACATTTGGGATATTGTAAGCACTTAACTCAACAAAATATATAACACTGGTTCTGTGGTTTTTGGATATTTTACTGCAAAAATCTTACATATTGCAGCTTTAAGCAACTGAATGGCAGTGGGGAGGCAGTGATATGCAAATGTATTTAGTTTTATATAAAAACAACAGAAGTCCAGACCGAACAGACACTCCCACTTTCATAATAATTACAGAGATCCGAATCGGTACAGAAATCACAGACATCCGATGCAAATATTTGGAACCCAAATGTCATTCAGAACCCGAATCCCATGAATAATGCTTATGAAATGTCCTCATTTAGATAGCTAAGCAAACACAAGCGCTCGTACACGATGAAGAGATAAGACATCAGCTGTCTCTTGATCCGTTTGTTTGTTCATGAACTCAAGGGTGTAGAAGAACATTGATGGCTTTCTGCATGTAACACACACACACGCACGCATTACACATCTCACTGGCCTCACCATCAACTTCAGTCTCATTTGCATCTCATTAATTATTCAGAAAAGCTTCATAAATATGCAAACTCAATTCTTACTCTAACTCATTTGCTTTATGCCATCTGGCCATTAAGCAACTTCTAAACAGTTCATTTACGGAGGCATCCACGCACAAACACACGAAGACAGGTATCTTCCTGCATCCAATTCACGCAAACCACACAAAGTCTTGCTGATCCAGCTGAAGAGAAGACCACCAAGGTCAATGCGTCTCTATCTTCATTCCCACCAGCTCCTTTTCTCGCTGTCTCCGTCTCATCTTACCATTTACTACCCATTCCTTCCTCCTCTTCCTGAATGTTTCTCACTCTTAAGACCAATTCACACTGCGCCGACAGACGGCGAGCAACAGCAACAGACACTTCGTCGGGTTTTGTCAGATCAGTGTTTTACCCCGGTCTGCGTCTGTCAGCATTGGTCTGACGTTTGTTGGGTCATGGAATGTCTGAAAGAGTGTAATCTGGTGATTGTCTGCGTTGGTCGCGGTCTGTCAGAGCGGTGTGAATTGGCATTTATGCTCATTTTAATGCTACTAACATTTCTTGTTTTCTCAGGATATGTTTGGAATAGTATAAGCAGCATGGTAGTATGCTAATTCTGCAGTGTGCAGTATGTGTACTGCACATACAATTATAAAATAGGTCTACATGTCAAAATGCGCAGTATGCACGGAATCCCACGATGCAGTGCACTTGAATACGCTGAATGTTTCCGAATGAACCGGAAATGATATTAGCTGCTATTTTTAATGTTATGTTAATTTGGATTATAAATACGAAGTATTTAAAGTAATCACTTTATTTTCAAGATGATAATTGGACGGCACTCGGCTGACTTAAACATGCAACATAATGAGGTCATGTGACAATGGCTATGTTTACATGCATCCTCAATATGTGATTTTGGCAATATTGCAATTAAACTTTACCAAATGTGAACACAATATTTCGATCAAATTAATGCAGTTAACCCTTTGATGCGAACGATCACACCGGTGTGATTAGAACGTTCAATGCATCACGTGATCAACTGCCAAATTCAAGAGTGGTTGCGCGCATTTGCTGGCGCTGAGCCAGTGATGGACGCGCTCAGCACTGTCAATATATCAAAAATATGCAGTGTTTTCAACCACATAATGTTTATTTTAGGTTTCAGACATTTAAATGCACATAAATACTAAAAATACAATACATTTAGAGTTTGTAAAATACACACTGACGTCTATGGAAGCGGCAATAACAATCCTTTCCATAATAATTAGACGACATGTTTTATTCTTATCAGATACACATTGTCTAAGTAATTTTAAAGTTTACTCTATTCTTTTCTCACCGTCTCACTTACTTTCATCTATTTCAGGAGAAGTGGATGAATTCACGTGTTGTAAATTCAACAGGTCCGATTCTTTGTGCTGCGTGGCAAACTAACATGGCGGCGCCCATTGCGTGTGTAGCTCAACTAACGCGATCATGAAGGTGTTTAAAAAGCAGAACACATCCAGTTAACACATTTGTGAATATTTTGAATGAATAAGGAAAAATGAATTAAAGTCATACAGCGCTATTGTGGCTGCGGTGTGCAAGTGATGACGCGTCACCATGGAAACAATAAAGTGATGAATTCTGAGCTAGGGGCTCAGCCAGATTATTTACATTTATGTGTGAAAGGGTTAAGCTCACAATCGTAAACATAATCATAGTAATATATGTGGCGCATGCCAATTTTATTTGAAAGAAATTGGTTTGATTAAAGTTTAAATACTTAAATCGTATCAATTCCACTCTGACCATCGGATTCGAAAACATGAGTTCATGTTGAAAACGTGATTCATGACATGAATATAATGCAGTATATGGATTGTTGAAAATGCTAAAATCCTGACATTTTTAAGCACGTCACCGAAAAAATCGAATAAGTCCATAGAAATATGTTTTGCATTTGATATAAGTAAACTAAAACTGTGGCCAGTAACATATCTACTGCATGTGAGTTCATCATTTAGGTTGTGTATTGGGTTATATGTATAATGGTGTTGAAAAGTAACAACAGTTCTGAGTGAATAAACAGAATAACGCATGTAAACAGGAATGAAGAAGTTTGCTTGTGTCACATATACAACTTACTACGATTAAGGTGCACATGTAAAAGCAGTCACTGTTTGAAACATTTATTTGTAAACTGTAGTATAGTATACAATGGGGAGAACAAGTATTTGATACACTGCTGATTTTGCAGGTTTGCCCACTAACAAAGCATTACTGGGTGGGCCAAAATCCCTGCTGCAGTGTGTGCAATCCTGGTCAACAACTACAGGTTTCTGTACCAAATATTAAGTTCTGCTTTTCAGATGTATCAAATACTTATGTCATGCAATAAAATGCTAATTAATTACTTACAAATCATACAATGTGATTTTCTGGATTTTTGTTTTAGATTCTGTCACTCACAGTTGAAGAGTAACTGTGATAAAAAAAAATTACAGACATGCTCTACATGCTTTGTAAGTGGGAAAACCTGCAAAATCGGCAGTGTATCAAATACTTGTTCTCCCCACTCTACATTGAGCAGTATTCATTCTAGTTTGTATTTCAGTCCAAACAATGTCTCGCGCTCTCTCTCCAAACTCACTCATACTGTCTGATTACTATCCCAGTATTCATAAGCTCTGATTGCGTGCATGGCTGTGATTTTATAAACATTCAAATATGTAAAATATATATTATAAGACAAGGACAGATGAAAGCAGATTGCAATGGTAATTATGGATTTGAATAGTTCACACTGAAACATTACACAATCATGCATATTTTAGAGCGTTTGTACAGTTATACTCAATAGGTTTACACTTAATGACCACACAACGTGTAAAGACCTTAAGCTGTGTTCACTTATCAGATAAAGGTCAAGCGAAACAGAAGTAGATTTTTCTATGCAAAATTTGCATATTTGTATGTCGCATTGTGTAAGTGCATTGCCATGTAATAAGATAAAAAGAGCCGACCTTAGAAAAAAAAAGTTACACTGTGTGCACAATTATTAGGCAAGTGGTAATTTTGACCATATCATCATTTTATCCATAATTTCCAAGAACAAGCTGTATAAACTTGAATGCTTATTGGATTTAATGCATATCAGGTGATGTGTATTTGTGTAACGAGGGAGGGTATGGCCTAAGGAGATCAATACCCTATATCAAGGTGTGCATATTTATTAGGCAGATTCTTCTCCTTTGGCCAAAAAAGAGATTTAACTGACTCTGAAAAGTCCAAAATTGTAAAAAGTCTTTCACAGGGATGCAGCACTCTTGTAATTTGGGGCGTGATCACAGAATCAAACGTTTTATAGCAAATAGCCAACAGTTTTGCAAGAAGCGTGTCGAGAAGAAAAGACGCAAATTAACCGTCAAAGATTTGAGAAGAATCACACATGAAGCTACCAGGAACCCATTATCCTCCAGTGCTGCCATATTCCACAACTGCAACCTACCTGGAGTGTCAAGAAGTACGAAGTGTTCAGTTTTCAGAGACATGGCCGAGGTAAGAAAGGCTGAAACCCGACCACCTTTGAACAAGACACATAAGTTGAAACTTCAAGAATGGGCCAAGAAATATCTCAAGACAGATTTTTCAAAGGGATGGGCCCATGGTTGGATCAGTAACGGACACAGAGCTCCACTTCGACCCAGACAGCAAGGTGGAGGTGGGGTACTGGTATGGGCAGGTATTGTGACCTTTTCGGGTTGAAAATGGACTCAAAATCAACTCTCAGACCTACTGCCAATTTTTAGAAGACACTTTCTTCAAGCAGTGGTACAGGAAAAAGTTTGCATCTTTCAAGAAGACTGATTTTTAAGCAAGACAACACTCCATCACATGCATCAAAGTACTCCACGGCGTGGCTGGCCAGTAAAGGCCTTAAAAATGAAAAACGAATGACATGGCCCCCTTCTTCACCTGACTCAAACCCTATTGAGAACTTTTGGGCCCTTCTTAAGCAGGACTTTTACAGTGAAGGTAAACAGTACACCTTTCTGAACAGTGTCTGGGAGGCTGTGGTTGCGGCTGCACAAAAAGTTGATTTTGACCAGATCAAGAAACTGACCGACTTCCTGAATGGAAGGCTTATGACTGTTATCGAGAAGAAGGGTCACTGAGGTTTTCTTTTTGAAATTTGAGTAATGTTTACTAGTAAATTTTGAGTTTGTTTATTATTCTCACTTTAACAGGTGAAAATAAACAAGTGAGATGGGAAAATCTTTGGTTTTCATTTAGTTGCATAATAATTTTGCACACTAATAGTTGCCTAATAAGGATGTACATTGTAGATATTCTCTTAAGAAAGCCAAAACTTCAGTTTCACAACTTAAATGTTCAGGTTTGTTAACATTTTGGATTGACCAAGAGCACTGTAGTTCTACAATACCAAAATTGATCTTCAAAAATATAACTTGCCTAATAGTGTCTCCACTTCCTTCCACTGCAGAAAAATGAAGCCAAACTATCCCAGAAACGGCCGTTGATAATTACGTCATTCGAAGCCTGAGTCTGCACAGTAGTGATCCTGAGGTTGAGGATGTTTTCAATTCGAAAAGAATGAATCCCTAACTCAAGGTATGAGCAATGCTAATTACTAAAGCTTACCTCAGCAAGCACCTCAAATTACACAACTACGAACATTTGCTTGCATATTCACCATTGGTTTTATTGTTTGATTTATGTTTTGTAAATTGTAAATTACTTGGGAAAGATGCCAGACATAAAATGACCATTTCTGATTGAAAAAGAAAGGAATATCTTACACACACACAGTCTTTACAAAGCCTGGGGTTTGGGCACAGCGTCTGACATGATCTATGTCTATCCAAACACCTGTCCATATACCACTTGCTCACCTTTCTTGCTCTCTCTCACATAAATACACATTTTTTTCTTGCCTCTACAGGTGAACCACACACATACACACACCTGGTCTCCATCTGTTGTCTCTGCGCTGAAGGCACCGCTTTTATTGGCAGGTACAGAACGGCTAAAGGTCAGAGAATGGTGCTTCTTAATTACAAATCTCATTCCATTATGAGCTAATTAAAAGCAGAAATCAAAAGCGTGTGTGTGTGTGTGAGGTGAAGAATCTGTCAGTGTATATAGCATATTCTAAATGTGCCGCTCCCAAAAGCATCAGGGTGAACTGCAATGTCATTAAGTCAGCTCTGTGTTTGTCAATGTGCATGAATGGAACAAAACAAATATGCTTTTTCAAAGATCCTATCATGCGTTTTACAAAGTCTTGATTTTGTTTTGGGGGTCTGCTAGAGGAGATTTTCGTGCTTGAATGTTCATTAAACATTATTTTTCACATATTTTACATTGTCGCAGCACCTCTCTTATTTAATTTTTGGTTTATCCTCGATTTTACCAGGATAGATATAAAATCTCTTCTTTCAGAGAGTCGACTTACAAACTTAAGACTTACAAACGACTTACAAACTTAAGAATTCTTAAATAAAATTTTACTCAGCACTCATATAATGACAGATCAAAAGTTACTTAAAAACACGCACAACTGCATGTTTCCTTTAAAGGTACAATATGAAATTTTCGCCGCTAGAGGTTGATTTTGAAAACAAAGGCATAGCTTGGTGAATGAGCGTGGAATCATGGGAGTTGTCATCTTTACCTCCACAGCCAGTGGAAAGGAATAATGAGCTAATGTAAGTTTTACTAACATTACGGTGGTATGAAGCAGGGCGGGTTGAGAGCTGTGGGAGCGGAATAAAAACTGCTGGAGGGAATGCTTATGAAAGACACCTGCGATACTCACCGATCTTGCGTTCAGCGGAGCTTATGCTTTTGCTGCAGTCAGCCGCTGCTCTTTTCGTTGCGTATGAGGGGTAACTGAGTGCTGTTTTACATGGTTAAAATTATGTTATAACGATACTCTGCGTGTTCGCTCGGTGCCTGCTATGAGAGACTTGTTGTACTATACTGTATACAAGTACACTATACTGTAGCTCTTTGCTTCTACCTTCAATTAGAACTGCTAACTCTGATTGTAAATTAATGACCTAAATTATATTATTTCCTAACCGCATCCTTTAAATTGTAATGTTGACATCCATTCTCTGTAAAGCTGCTTTGAAATGATATGTATCGTGAAAAGCGCTATACAAATAAATTTGAATTGAATTTTCAAGGTGGCACGACGCAATGGCACTGGTTAAAATTGGTGATTTCTCCGGATTTAAACATTGGAAATTTTTGGTTTCATGTAAGTCCACGAATCAACAAAATATATAACATTGTTCTAGTGTTTTTTGAATATTTTAATCAAAACATCTTACATATTGTACCTTTAAATTGGTCTGTAAATATTTTTAAAGAGAGGAGTGTTCCATTATTATACTCTGCAGCTCATTTCATAACAAGGGAGCATAAATAGAGAATTCAGTTTTTCCAAGCTCTGAATTTAACTCTAGGAACATTTAAAAGAAGTTTAGCAGTAGATCTAGCGATACAATTACAGGTGTAATAAGACAAAGGCTACAGATATAAATGGGTAATTTACCTAATAATGCTAGAGCAATAAACAACAACATACTGTGTATTTGTGCCACAGAGAAACATATATTTAAGGCCTCTGTAATTATTTTTTCTATTAGTCAATATGTTAAAATTTAAAAGTGACCAGATTGATTTCTACTTCTTTCAGGTCCATTCACTTTTTTGTAGAAGACTGTATCCTACTCGTTTTCATCCCAGCTGTGTTTTTACGACATATCTGTCATAGATCAAACCATTAGTGTTGGTTTATACTTTTTTATTTAGTTGCTTTTAGACTTTCTTATGTTAATATGTGTCCTAAAAGAAAACGATTTAAAAGGAGTGTTATGTCAGCAGTCCCTGATAGCATGCTGGTTCGATAAAACACAAAAATGGTAAATAAAAGACGAAAAACATGACGTTCAAAGTAAGCTGTGTCACACTAGGGAAACTGTTCGATCTGTGCTCAAACTGAGATGAGAAATTCTTGAATATTTTGCCAGTTGTAACAGCTCACTCCCACAGTTTCATCAAAGCAGTGCTTGCATGCATTGTCACCGCAGGTATCTCAGATAACCGTGTTTGTCTAGCACTACTGACTGTTTAAGGGTCTTGTGCCTAGTGATGACTGCCAAGAGGTCAATCAACTTGTTGTCAATGCTTTATGACTCCAAAATGTGGTTTATATTTTAAAACATCGCTTTAACCTCTAGACAAGGTCTTAATTTTTTTTAAGTAACTTGAATGAATTTTAAATAGCCCCATTATGCTTTTTAAAGAATATTACCTTATATGTAATGTGTAATATAGCTGTTTATAAATGTATAAGGACTGCAAAGTTTCAAAGATCAAAGAGCCCGACAAAAAAAGTTATTGTCCCCGAAAAGAAAGACGTGATACACTGCTACAGCTACAACAAGTCAACAGCAATAACAGTCTCAGTGTAACAAATTTGCATAATGCCCACCTATTGGCTGCTTGTGTTCAGTTGCAGTTTCATGTTCACTTTGCCCCGCCTTCAAACGCTGTAGTTGTAGCGGAGGCCTGGAAGGCCTTGTATTCTTCACATGTCAAGAAGATGCTGTTTTCAGCACTACGAATTCATTTTCATACTCTTCAGAAGGATGAGGACTCATGCTGGAATTGATACTGTAAAATCACTGCACTGTGAGCGGTAAACCAATAACAACAGACTGGGCCATCTGACCAATCAGAGCAGAGCAGGCTCACAGAAAGGAGGGGTTTAGAGAGACTGAATGTTCGAACGAACCGTTGGAACAAAAATTGGAACCTTTAAAAGCATAATAGGGGCACTTTAATTGCTTTTTACACTAAATTCTGTTTGATAAAATAAACAATCAGCCAAGCTACCTGTCCCCCCTATACTCTGTTCACACTGTAGATGAATTTACTTTGCAACCGGTTAAAAAGTACGCTTTCTATAGTATGAATATGGGTAGAATGAAATTAGGATGTACTACATATGCCTTGTTCATCTGTCATGTGACCTATCAGTGTCAGTTGTGTTGCTTCACTGCCATTCATAAATCTTCAAGGGATAGCAAAGTGTCTATCAAATGCACACTTCAGAATCTCACCAAAAGAAGTAGGTCATACGGGTACTTTTTGCCCACTGTTTTTCCGAATATGTATTCGGACATAATAATCTGTTGGCGTAAAGTTTTTCAAATTCTATATAGTCTTTGCCCAGTGCTCTAAGTGGGCCAGTACCGCCACTTCTCTAGTTTAACCTTCAGCGTACTGCCACTTGGAAGTACGGAAGCCCGCTGCACCCTCCCTTCTTCAGTGACGCGGTTTGAACCGAGCATTGGGAGTACCGGCACTTTTATTTTTGCCACTTCAAATACTGCTTTTGACTAAAGAATATACGTATTTTGAAGAATGTTGGTAACCAAACAGTTGACGGCTTAGCCATTGACTTGCATAGTAGGAAAAAAAATACCATGGTAATCAATGGCTACCATCAACTGTCTGGTTACCAACATTCTTCAAAATATATTCTTTTGTATTCAACAGAAGAAAGAAATTCATATAGGTTTGGAACAACTGAATAAATGACAAATTTTCATTTTTGGGTGAACTATCCCTTTAAAGGCTCAGCAAACGATATATATCGTATCGCATAAACGATACAATATAAAAAGATGTTTTTTATTGTATGAGAATAAGATTTTGTGATGGTGAATTTGGAACTTATTTGGAATTTGGAAGGTACAATGTACACAAACAAAAATGGCCAAACAATAAACCACAAACAACTTAAAACTGAACAGATTGAGACTCTAAAAGAATAAAAGTTCAACTCCACATCCTAAATTCAATTCTAAAATTCTAAATTCTATACTAAAAGTTATTCCCTGGATAATTTTGGGTTTTTTTGGTCTGTATTTCCTTGATGCTACTGCTATTGTAACAGTAGTTCACTGTGTAAATCCTCTGTATGTATGTTTCTGTGTAAGTGTTTTTGTTCTGCAATAAAAAGTGCCGGTGTGAAAGCAGCCTCAGGTGTTGAAGCACAATGAGAAAGGATAATTATTTATACTTCTGTTTTGGCAGAAACTGTGACAGTAGCTCAGCTTTTTAGTATAGTATGTGTGCCAGCAGTAGATATATGGCAGTATTTGTGTGATTCTGTGTGATGATGCTATTGGCACAGAAATTAAATTTTAAAATTATTTGGCATTATTATTTTGAATGCGCGAGGAACATTTAGATCTATTTTATTGACTCGCAGTTTCACTGGACCTTTGAAAATATTAAAGTCTGTACACATATTGTGCACAGACAACTAAAAATCAAATGTTCTAAAAAATGCATGTGTTGCCTGCAATGAATTTAAACCACAAAAACATATTTGGAAATATTTCTCCTGTCTAAGAGACAAGATTCTTTTAAACTCACACTCAGGTATGTCACAAGAAATGGGGTCTGAAGTGCAGGTCTGACACCTTTCAATACGCCTGAAGCTACACCATCATTATATGAAAGATTTTCAATTCTTTTCTCTCTCTCTCTGTGTCTCTCTCATTTCTTTTTTGCTCATCTCTTTTTGAAATACAGCCCATCCCAGGAAAAAGAAGATTCGCACCTCAAACCCCGTAATGTGAGAGAAATTACTGCCTTTTTCAGGTTTTTCTTTCTATCTCTTCCATTCTCCTGGCTCAAACCTGTCCTCTTCTCTGCCTCTCTGAAAGAGGACACCTTGCAGGAATGAGATTCATCATGGAGAGTTCTCCGTCTCTAGAGGATTCCAGCCCAGGGCGAACGGAAAAAGAGTATGCTCATATAGACTCACATGCTTTGTATGATATGAAATGTGCAACTCACTTGACTGTAACTCTTTAAGATAAAATTCCATAAGAATATGCATATTTATCAGTAATGAGGTATCAGGCATGAATTATGTTCACACGAATTGCAGATGCACTTATTCATGCTGAGTAGGGTATGAATATAAATGTTTGAGTCAGCTGATATATATTCTCTTCTGAATTTGTGTTGATGTGAATGAGAGCGTACACAGAAATGTTACATTAGAAATGTAAATCACAGGAAATGCCATATTTCACATCAAAATCAATAGAAGAAAAAAATAAATGATATTTTGGATTATATCTACTTTATTATTTTAAATAAATGCTATTTTATTATTGACACTAATAATTATTTAATAAGGAATTATATATATATATATATATATATATATATATATATATATATAAAAAAAAAAACATAATAACTGTAGTCTATATTCCACCAGATGCTAATGCCAAGCTTGCTTTGAACGAACTTCATGCAGCCATTAGTAAAGAACAGACTGCTCACCCGGAGGCTGCTTTTATTGTCGCGGGTGATTTTAATCACTGCAAATTAAAGTCAGTGCTCCCCAAATTCCATCAGCATGTTTCCTGCCACACCAGAGGAGACAAAACTTTGGATCATGATTACACAAACATTAATGGAGCTTACATTGCTCTCCCCCCCCCCCACCTCGGACAGTCTGATCACCTTTCTTTCTTTCTGTGACTTCTGCCGAAAGCCCGCAACACTGCCTTCAGGTCAGATGACGCTCAGGCCTATAGAAAATCCAGGGCTAACCTGAAAAGGGGAATCAAAAAGGCCAAGTACAAGCTGAAGGTACTTTTGCAACTCTGACCCCTGACGCATGTGGCAGGGCATCCAGATCATCAGTGACTACAAGTCAAGCAACTCCACTCCAACGGTCATGGACGTCTCCTGCCTTAACAAGTTTAATGATTTTTATGCTCGCTTCAACAGCAACAGCAAGGAGACCTCTAAAACTCGCCTCCACAGATATACACACTGCATTGAGCTGGATCAACGCACGCAAGGCTGCTGGCCCGTACGGCATTCCTGGACGTGTGCTTAGGGCATCTTGCAGGGGTCTTCACAGACATTTTCAACCTGTCCCTCACCCAAACAACTGTACCAACATGTTTTAAGTCCACATCCATTGTGCCAGTACCAAAACACTCCTCCCCAATGTGCCTGAATGACTATCGCCCCGTAGCACTCAAACCCATCATTATGAAGTGCTTTGAGCGACTGGTCCTAGCACAGCTCAAAGACTGCCTCCCACCCACACTGGACCTCTATCATTAAGTTTGCAGACGACACCACGGTGATTGGCATCATCAGTGACAACGATGAGACTGCCTACAGGGAAGAGGTGAAGCACCTGGCCACATGGTGCGCTGACAATAACCTGCTCCTTAACACCAGTAAGACAAAGGAGCTCATTGTGGACTTCAGGAAGAAGAAAGGAAGCACGCATGACCTCATCCACATTAACAGGATGGTTGTTGAACGTGTCTCCAGCTTCAAGCTCCTGAGTACCACCATCTCGGAGGAACTGTCCTGGACCACAAACACCTCCAGCCTGGTTAAGAAGGCTCACCAGCACCTTCATCATCAGGACACTGAAGAAGAACCAGCTGTCTTCAGCCATCCTGGTGAACTTCTACCAGTGTGCGATCGAGAGCATCCTGACCAGTTGCATCACAATCTGGTATGGGAACTGCTCAGTGGTTGACTACAAAGCACTGCAGAGGGTGGAGAAAACTGGCCAACGCATCACAGGGACACCACTTCCTGCTATTGAGGACATCCAGAGGAAACGCTGTCTACGTCAAACTTGCAGCATTCTCAAGGACTCCTCTCACCCTGACCATGGACTGTTTAACCTCCTGCCCTCCGGGAGGCGCTTCAGGAGCCTCCGGACAAGGACCACAAGATTCAGGAACAGCTTTTTCCCTACAGCTGTCTCCTTGCTGAACTGTGCCCTCTAACACCCCCCACATCATACACACAGACCCCTCCCCCTCTTCATTACTACATCTGACTGATTTATTTATTTATTTACAACAAGCAAAAAACAGAAAACTTGTTGCTACTTGCACTACTGTCTGTTCATCTAGACAGTCTGAATAATCCATTTGCACACTGAAATATTTTTTATGCACTTTACTGTCCATTGCAATAGTGTAAATTATGTTCATATGTTCATAGTTTTGCCTATAGTGTACATACACTTTTACATAATCCATCTGTATAGTATGTTCATAGTACACCTATCTGTATATCATACTGATAGTATTTAAAATCTGTAAATTATGTCCATAATACTTATCTGGATAGTTATTGTACATTTTTTAAATTTATTACATTTATATATATATATATATATATATATATATATATATTCTTGAATTATAGTCATGTGAATTTGTGAGGAAATTGTGCTTAATTATCCCGGAAAATATTGTTATCGTCATAGGTAGCTGTGTAGTTAAAATCTAAAGACAAGAAAAGTATAACATAGAAGGAGCAATTCAAAGAAACACTTACATATAACAATAACAGGAACAGAGAAGAAAGAAAACAAATGGCTTAAATACCTTGGGATAGACCATTAACGAAACTGGGAACAGGTATGTAATGAATCAGAAACCATGGAAACAAACTACGAACTGGAACTCAGGTACAGAGAGTGCAATTAAATTAAACAGTGGTGCGTTTCCCAAAAGCATCGCTAGCCAACTCTGGTCATAATCTCAGTTGAAATCTATTGGCAACAATGGAACTTGTGACCACAGTTGCTTTTTGGAAATAAGCCTTATTTCTTATGCAAAATAGAATTTCTTTTTTTTTTTATATATTTAAGTGTGACATTTCTTTGTGAGATTCACCCACAGACATAGTGAATCAGCTTCATTTTATATCACTCACAAACTTGCCGTGTGCACCAGACCCTGTGTTCCTGTATCACTCGTTCAAGATGAAACAAAGGATTTTGAGAGTGTCAGTGAGAACCGTACAAGGAGCGGATGAGAGAAAAGAGGATTAGAGAAACAGAGAAACGGCGAGAGGAGTTACGAGATCTCCCATTAAATAAAGGCCTTTGCGCTCTGGTTATCTCCAATACTTTGATTGTTCTGGTTTAATGGCTAAAGACCATATAGGATCAACACTTCATTTCAAATAGAATGAAAATTGCCTTGACATTATCCTAAAAACAACCATTCGAATGGTTCACATTCATCAGATTTATAACCTTTTTATAGCTGTTCATGCACACATCTTAAAGCAGTCAGCCTTCCATTTGAAATGCAAGGGCTGTTAGAGCTCCTGTGAGCTTTCTCATGGTCATAAGAGAAAAAGAAGAGTAGAAACAGAATAAGTAAGTGAGTTTGTAAGACAGATAGCGAGACAAAGAGATGTTTGCTTTTGATCTGTCACATCTTAACTATATATAACTGTTTCAAAAGACTTGCTCTGCACACAAAAACAGAAATGAAAATGAAATCACATCTATATTAAAGAATTGAATTTTTTGCAGTAGCTTATATAGAGCAGTGGTCAAAAGTGATGTCCGTCCAAGGAAAATTGACATCTTCACCATTTATTCAAATATTATTAAAAAGTATGTTAAAGATTGTGTAAGCATATTGCATAGTTGTACTTGGAGATA
Source organism: Opsariichthys bidens (assembly GCA_037194245.1). NCBI lineage: Eukaryota > Metazoa > Chordata > Actinopteri > Cypriniformes > Xenocyprididae > Opsariichthys > Opsariichthys bidens. The sequence continues at coordinate 7,804,865 of CM074293.1, read as the reverse complement.
GTTGTTATATTTGTGATAATGCAATGAAACATGCCAAATTGTGAGGACATAATCTTTGGCCACTGTCATACAAAGAAAAGAAAAAAACATGAGAGAAATATTAATAACATTATGCTGAAGTTAACAATAATATATGGTTTTCCCTGTGAGCTTTTTGATTTTCTATGCTTTTTTTTTCGCTTTTTTAGTGAAATTAAACCTGTAGCTATAGAAGCTTGTTTCCGCCACAGAATTTTAAAAAAGATAATTGCGACTTTTGTCTCACAATTCTGACTTTTTTACAATTCTGACTTTATATCAGGCAATTCTGACTTCACATATATATATAAATCACGTAATGCTGACTTAAGAATTCGCAATTCTGACTTTATAACAAGAAATTCTGACTTTATAACAAGAAATTCTGACTTTATAACAAGAAATTCTGACTTTATAACTCGCAATTCTGACTTTATAACTCACAATTCTGATGTTATAACAAGAAATTCTGACTTTATAACTCGCAATTCTGACTTTATATCTCTCAATTCTGACTTTATATTAGGCAATTCGGACTTTAGAATTAGCAATTCTGACTTTACATCTCTCAATTCTGACTTTATAATTCGCAATACTGACTTTATAACTCACAATTCTGACCTTATATCTCTCAATTCTGACTTTATATTAGGCAATTCTGACTTTATAACACACAATTCTGACTTTATATCAGGCAATTCTGACTTTATATCTCTCAATTCTGACTTTATAATTCGCAATTCTGACTTTATAACAAGAAATTCTGACTTTATAACTCACAATTCTGACTTTATATCTCTCAATTCTGACTTTATATTAGGCAATTCTGACTTTCTAACACACAATTCTGACTTTATATCAGGCAATTCTGACTTTACATCTCTCAATTCTGACTTTATAATTCGCAATTCTGACTTTATAACAAGAAATTCTGACTTTATAACTCGCAATTCTGACTTTATAACTCACAATTCTGACTTTATATTAGGCAATTCTGACTTTCTAACACACAATTCTGACTTTATAACTCACAATTCTGACTTTATATCTCTCAATTCTGACTTTATATTAGGCAATTCTGACTTTCTAACACACAATTCTGACTTTATATTAGGCAATTCTGACTTTCTAACACAAAATTCAGACTTTATAACTCGCAATTCTGACTTTATAACTCGCAATTCTGACTTTATAACTCGCAATTCTGACTTTATATCTCAATTCTGACTTTATATTAGGCAATTCTGACTTTCTAACACAAAATTCTGACTTTATATCAGGCAATTCTGACTTTATATCTCTCAATTCTGACTTTATAATTCGCAATTCTGTCTTTATAACAGGCCATTCGGAGTATATAACTCGTAATTCTGACTTTATATCAGGCAATTTGGAGTTTATAACTCGCAATTCAGACTTTATAACTTGCATTTGCAGGAAACAAGCTTCCATATGTTGCTGTAGTTTGCCTTTCTTGCCAAACAATTTTGTCAGATAACAAAGTGTAGAGTTTTGTTCTTCCCTCTTTTTTAGAATATTTAAAAAATATTTTCCTCATGTTTTGATCGTTGAAACTTGTGGGGTCAATAAAACATAAAAAACACATGTTCTTTCAGTATATATTATGTCACAATAAATGTGTATAAAAAGTGTACTTATACCATACCTATGTTGATGAGTGTTGATGAGGATTGAAACTGTATGCACATATGAAAACATAGACACAAATGTTCAGTCAACACTGATGTTTATGCCGGATCTCTAACTCTTTCTTACTTTTTCATCTTATTTTCAGTTTTTAAAATATATTTTGGTTGAAAAGGACCGTCTCCCCATGAAATGAGATCAAAGCATTTAAGATGCAATTATCTTCCTTAAGAATCAGATTAAGACAGTGAGGGAAAAAAGTCATGGCCTCAAAGAAAAATCCCCCTTCGTGATCACAAACTTCACTTCAAAGAGCTGTGGAGCGAGTGCCACTTACAGAGACTGTATACTGTGCATGTGTGTGTTAGCTTTATCTAACATTATGCATGGATGAAAACATCTTTAATCATAAAATGTGGCAAAACTAAGTGTGGCTGAGGGAGAAATTATTTGTAAATTTATTTTAGGGCTTGTGGATGGAATTTTTTGCCAAATGATTTTAGGGCTTCTTTCCTTGAGCACAATTTCTGATTCACGGCATATGACTATACTGTTGTGTTGACAGAATTCAGTCTGTGCATTATAGTGGGATTTTTCAGAAACCTTTTTCTGCAGGTTACGTTGTTATGCCAGTAGATGACGATAAGTGACTTACGTCGAGTCGTATTTATTCACTCAAACAGAAAATGGTTACTGGTTAGGGAAAGAATCAAGTGACAGTAAATCAATCATTCAACCGAAAAATGCTGATTAATTAAGGAAAAATACAACTAACTGTTTTCATGAAAGAGTCATTGAATCATTCACTCCAAATCATTTGTTCAAAACCAGTGAATCATTCAGAAACGTAGAACCAGAAACAACTATTGTCTTTTGACAGTTCTTCTGAGTTTTTATTTGGCTCTATTTTCATTGGCAGAGCCAAAATACAGTGTCTAAAATGTAAGTTAATGTACTATTAACCTCTTGTTTATTAAACTGTTTTGTAAAAGCAACAGCGTCAAACGCAAGCTTCATGGCTGGTTTAACATTACGTTTTCAAATTAGAAACGGAGTCTTGGACATATTTTCAACTAACTGTATATACAATATACAGTAGAAAGAATTTTCCACGCAAAAGAGGGTTTTTGTGACTACTCGTTTTTACATTATTTTTCTGCTGTACATACTTGTCATTTGAACTTTTGACAAACAATTTCACACGCATATCAGCTGTTTTGAAAGTGTCACAGGGACAGTGTTTACAGGAAAAAAAAAAAAAAATAATAATAATTCCTTACTTATATTTGTTTCTGCATATTAATACTTCAAAGGATACTGTTTCATATCTGATACATGATTTTTGTGTGTATGTGTGTGTGTGTGTGTGTGTGTCATTCATGTTGAAATGTATGTATGATATATGAAATAACAGGCCTTTGAGTAAATTTTTACATCTCCAAATCATTGTTGTATTGCATTATATGTTGTGGCCATACAAATAACAGCAACTGCACCAAATTGCATATTTTTGCTAAATTAGGGCCTCGGAATAAAATTAAGGGGGTTTTCCCCTATTGTAGTTTATACATATTTTCACTATATAATTGCTATGTGATCAAATATAATACAAAAGTAAAACATAAAACAGTTGCAAATCTTTTTTTAGATTTTAAAAAAAATTGTCTAAAGGTTAAAAAAAAAAACTTCCATTAAAAAAAAAGATTTTCTGACTATTATTTCAAATGTCAGGTTGTACAGTGTTAAATTGGGATATAGACTATTTTAACATCTAAAAAATGACATGTCACCTTTAAGAACGACAGTGTTCCTGTCTTGTGCTGTGAGCTGACTGTGTGATGTTTTGGCTGCTGTTTCTGGGGTTTTTGTGGAGAGCTTTAGTAGTTTATTTGTTGAGGAGAGGAATATTCTGCACAGAAACAGTCAGACGTTTGCTTTACCTCAGATGGAAGACAAAAAAATAAAAGGCAATAAAACGAAATGTCAGGGACACTCTCCAGTTTTTCAGATGATGTGGGTAAAAGAGAGCCACCTTGACCGAGAGATGCACGCACAATAATCTCCCCAAAGAACCTTTACTCTTTCATAAAGAAATTAATTTTTCATAAATGCATGATAATATTTGCATTCAATATCAATGACCTCATAAAACAGAAAATGAAATGATGCACTCAAAATAAATCTGTCAAACTGAAGAGGTGCATGTCTATGTGTCACGGACTAAAAAGAATCAAACTCTGTTTGGACACATATCCATCCAGTGATGGAAATAAATGTGAACGCTGACAAAACATTTTGACAGCCCGGGCCCTCATTAACATTCTCCCCAGCGGAAATATGTAAATAACATTTCATAAGGGGGAGGTATTCATAAAAACACCCTGCAAGCAAAATATTGATGCACAAAAGGATACACACTCAAAACAAACACACACATACCTTTCACTCTTCTCCTTTTGTGTATAAAGGCTCATTTACACCAAGAAAAATAACTAAAGATAACTATAACGATATTCACGTCCACGCCAACAACCGATAATGTTCCATTTACTACAAACGCTCATTGCAGTTTTGTAGTCTGCCATTTTAAATGATTGTGCTCTTTAAACCAGCATGAATTCTGATTGGCTTTCTATGTTTTTATCATTCATCAGCTAGAAAAAAATTGCATTGAAAGTGATTCCAACAATATCATTTCTCTGTGCTGTTGTCTTTATAGTTGTGGTGTGGACTCTGCTATTCTTTTAGAATGATTTTTACAACTATATCATTATCGTTACAGATATCGTCCTTGTTGTGAACTGGGATAGTTCACCCAAAAATTTTACATCATTTACTAGCCCTCAGGTTTTTCCAAACCGGTATGCAATTCTTTCTTCTGTTGAAGATAAAAGAAGATATTGTTGGTAACCAAACAACTGACGGTAACCACTGACTTCCATAGTAGGAAACAAAAAAATACTATGGAATTCAATAGCTACTGTCAACCTTCTGATCACCAACATTTTTCAAAATATCTTCTTTTTTTGTTCAACAGAAGAGAGAAGCTCATACAGCTTTGGAACAAGTCGAGGGTGAGTAAATGAAGACAAAAAATTTAATTTTTGGGTGAACATCATGAAACCAATCAACAATCAATTTAATTCAAACAAGATCATGATCATCATTGCATCGTAGAACATTTTTACATTTTCAGATGAATTTCAGATGTGACTAGTACATTGGCGTTCCAGTGCAAAAGTGTTTTAATGCATTGATATGCTGTTGCTGTCCGTTTACAGGACTTTGTTTTTCAACTGAAAAACATATTTATGTGTATTGGCAATTCATTTATGCAACAACGGCGTTTTGGCGACTTGAAAACACAAGCTTTTGAAATCAAGTTTCAAAGTGCAAGTTTTTGAAAACGATTACATTATTAGTTATGTTTCCATCCACCAATTTTTATGTGCATTTTGGAATATTGCATAAAAAAACGCTGGATGGAAAGCCAAGATGCCCATAAATTCCAAGAAGCGTTAAAAAAAAACGTTTTATTACATGAAAACATGTGCATAAACTACAATGGAATTGCTTTTACCGAATAAATTCCGCCATGCGCATCAAAAAAGACCGGTGGACTGATCACGCTGCACAGCATCTGAAATGCTGTTTTGGTCATTCTGTAATGCCTGAGAAAAGTCTGTTGTTAAATTATATAATTTCCTCCCAGAAGCGCCTCACATTATTGCATTCACAAACAGCAGCCATCTGAATACAAGATAACATGACAGCGTTTATTATGTTTCATCTCCGTGCTCTGAGGTGCAAATAAATTATTATATACGAAAATAATTATGTAGTGGCTTCTACTGCAGCAACTTCCATTTTTCTAAGTGATATTTAGCGCCAGTTCATCAGGAAGGGACGATTTTGTTCTCTTCGACTCACTGGATGGCTTTATTCACAAATTTTTTATGCATTATTCCAAATTTGGGCACTTTAAATTTGCATGAACACATTGCTATTGTCTCCATGTAAACAACAAAAAAGCGAATTTGTGAAAACGGTGATGTCAAGCGCATGCATATCACGCATTCAGTCCAAAGGCGTGTACTGCTTCTTTACAAAGTGACATCGCCATCTACTGACCTGGCATGCATAACACAGCGTTTCAGTCGGTTATTTTGAACGGGAATCATTTTAACGACGTTATAATCTGTACGCAAAAAAAAAAGGAAAAACGTTCCCGTTTTTAGTATATCAGTTTCATGTAAACACACCCCTAAGTATTTGTACTCTGTCTGGTTGCTAATGTAGGTGGTTGTTTACTGGTCCAAGCCCAAGTCTCTATGATATTCTGCCTCCTTAAATGTAAATCTAAGGGATTTTTTTGCTTGTTTTGTGGTGCAAAAAATAAAAACCATAAGTTTGATTGCTTAGAATAGTAATCACGCCTCTTCGCAACATGCAGAACAAATTTAAGGGTTTGTTCAAATCGCTAACCCTATGAGCAATAGTAATGTTCTAAGCACCCTATAATGTTTGTTCATTGCATGCCTGCACTGCAGCACTCATTCCCATTCTGAGCACATTAGAGACTCCTAAACGCCAGCGTTCAGTACATATAGACAACACTAGATGACAGAGTACAATTATAACCATGCCATTAAAAATGTAAAAAGTTTGGGCTTACACTAGGATTGCACTGTCTCTCTGCGAAGGAACGACTTTGAGGTTTATACAGTAAGACGTCATTTGTATTGCACATACTCATGCACTCTGAAATGGCCTGATGCTGCTGACACTATCTGCTCCAAACACACAATCTGATTGGAGAATACCACCCACACGCTATACAGCACTCCACACCTATTGGGTGGAGGGGGAATGTCAATTAAGTCTAGCGGATGGCTGTACAATAAACGTGTCTGAGTGAGTCATGCAATGTCAGATGACAGGAATGTTTTTTAGTCTATAAATGGAATTAAGTCTTAAAATAAGAGATAAAAAAAAGCTTGAAACTGGTTTATTAGTATAGTCCTTAGTTTGTTTTAAACATATAAAAAGCAGAATTTTAGCAACAGGACCAAAAGGGTGTTTCTCAAGGCAAGACCTTCAACTAAATTGCACAGAACTTCAAAAACTGTGTCGCTTACACTCACACATGCACATGCCAACATATACTAGAGGGGAAAACTTAATCAGCACTCTCTCCCAGGGGTTCCTCTCTCTCTCTCTCTCTCTCTCTCTCTCTCTCTCTTTCTTGCCCTATCTTTTTCTTTCTCACCATCACAGACACATACACTCTCCCAAACGCTCGCACGCCCTCTGAAGTTTTCCGATGCAGTTTGTTTCTATGGCAACAGGAGCCCTTGTTTCCCTGCGGTCGACTACTTGGAATTTTTTTTATGTCTTTAATTATGAATGGAGGGGTTTGATAATCAGAGACAGATACAGACAGATGCAGAATGAATGATTTAAATCTTGTATTCTCGGCTCTTTTTCTCCTATTTAGTAACCAACAGGAAGGGACAGCAACGGAAAGGCCTGACAAAACTGAAATTGTTTTTTGTATGTATGTGTGTGTGTGCGTGTGTGAAGTATTCTCATTATAATCATTATGTAACTTAAGTACTTGCTCAATTTGCTGGGCAAAAAGGATCTGTTTGGATTAACTGCCAAAGAAGAACTCTTATCATATGCACCTAAATGAGAAACCAGTTGTAGATCCAACTTAGAGGGATAGTTCACCCAAAAATGAAAATTATCCCATGATTTACTCACCCTCAAGCCATCCTAGATGTATATGATTATTTTCTTTCAGACGAACATAATCAAAGATATTTTTAAAAATGATCCTTGCTCCTCCAAGCTTTATAATGGTTGTGAATGGGGGGAATGCATATATCCATCAAAATAATCCATACGGCTCCAGGGGATAATAAAGGCCTTCTGGAGCAAAGCAATGGGTTTTTGTGAGAAAAATATCCATATTTAAAACTTTATTAACTATAACAACTAGCTTCCGGCATGTGGACGTATGCATCGATTAGCGGCAGAAGAGTGACCTCTGACCTGACCCATGATGCAATGATGAACACGGAAGTGCAGAGGAGAGAGCAAAACAAAACAGCGGTCATGAATTGGAAGTCTAAATCGAGAAATTTTAAAGAGAAAGGATTTCGATTCAAGAGAAAAGGAGCTTTAGTTTGTTTCACAGCCCTATTTGTTTAAACCTACACTACTCCATACTATGTCATACATCGCATAAAGGGTTACTCGACTTGCGCAGTATGCGTACGGTCATCTGGTGGAGGCCAGTTATTTTAGTTTACTAGTTTTAAATATAGATATTTTATAGATGGGGGGAAAAAACCCATCACTTCACTTCAGAAGGCCTTTATCAACCCCCTGGAGCGGTACAGATTACTTTTATGATGGATAGATGCATTTTTTGGGGCTTTTTATCTCAGAGGATATCTCTGATTGTGTTCATCTGAAAGAAGATAGTAATACTCACCGATGGCTTGAGAGAGACTAAATCATGGGATAATTTTCAACTATCTCTTTAACTTGTAATTGTGCCAAGCTGTAACAGACTTTGCGGTTTCTTCGTCCTACTTCCTGCTTCAGTTCTAAAGAATGTATGTTACTATATTGTACATTGAGAATATGTGCCATTGTCTTTAAGGAGCTATTTCTACCTGACCTGATCCTTAACAATGACTTTTATTTGTGTAACCAAACGGTCAAGGTTTGGCTGGTTTGCATGGCCTGTTTAGATTGTGCTAGATGCTGTAAGCTCTTTTTAAACTTTGAAAAAGAAATCATCCCTTTCTATGTTTCCCTTGAATACATTCATACTCTTTTACATGTTTTATTAAAGTGTTCATAAATGTACGTCAACCTCAAAATTTCTTTTGTGGTCTAGTACTGCTTGGCACAATTACAAGTTAAGTTGTTTCTACAACTGGTTTCTCATTTACAGTAGGTGCTTATGATAAGAGTTTTTCTTTGGATCAGATCAGGCAGAAAAAGTTCCTTAAAAGACATTATTATCAATGTACAGTGTAGCAATTTACATTCAACAGAACTGAAGCAGGAAGTGAGGTGAAGAAATTACTTTTTTTATACTTTTTTTAGGCGACATTTAGGCAGCTTTTGCACAATTTCACAAAATATACACAACTATTCAAACGTTTGGGGTCATTAAGATTTTTTTAAATTAAATTAATACTTTTAATTAATGACATTTTTCAGCAAGGATGCATTAAATTGATCAAAACTGACAAAAAAACATTTATTATGTTACAGTAGATTTCTATTTGAAATAATTCTATTCTTTTCAACAAAAAATGATCCCAGTTTCCACAAAAATATTAAGCAACTATTTTCAACATTGACAAAGATATCGATAATATATATATATATATATATATATATATATATATGAATGATTTCTGAAGGATCATGTGACACTGGAGTAATGATGCAGAAAATTCCAAAATTGTCATTAAATTTCACAATATTACTATTGTCGCTGCATTTTAGATCAAATAAATGCATAAAATGCTCTTGGTGAGCATAAAAAATGTTCAAAAACATATGATGACTGGTTCTTTTGTGATAGTTCTGTAAGAAAGAGAGCTATAGAGTGTGACAGAAATATCATCTTCCCAGTAATTATATTTGTTGAAATGCAGACAGATGCACACACATCCAAACACCCACTTATACAGTCTGCGATGGCAAACTATGGCTATGGGAAGCAAATACTGTCAGTTACAGTAATGACCAGTTATATGGCTGTCAGAAAACATTAAAGCAAACTCGATACAAAGCGCTAATGGTGTCTTCATTGTTATGTGTAACTAAACACGGCAGTAATGGTTTCATTATTGGTTTATGAGTTTCACTGTGCAAGCACGTATACAGTAAAGCATCAAAACTTTGTGTCCTTGCCAATCCTTTTCTGAGTTTTCCCAGTTGCGTCTTTGAAAAGCAAACTCTCTCTCAGTCACGAACTCGTTCCCTTTCTCCGTGGCCACGGGGGAAATATCTGCCGCTACACAAAGCCTGCATTTATCTTAATTACATTTACCTGTTCTAACAGTCTAAGAGATGCTCGTGTTCACCCTGTCTGATGTTCTATATTTATCCTCAATCTGACTAACTTGCTATGAACGTTTTTTAAAAGTAATTGATTTCTTTTTCTATGCTCAGATGTGGTCTAGTGATGGCTTTACATCCTCTAGAAAGTGAGAGTGTTCATCAAGAAGCACTTGTAAGTTTTTAATGCAAATGTATTATGTAAGTGGAGAGAGTAAAGCAATAAATATAGTCTAGAGAGGAGGCAATTACGTCATAACATGGCATACAGAGGGAATGCTGTGAAGTTTGTCAAATTATTAAACCTGTTTAGCACTTCTAATGAAAATTCTGTCGTCATTTACTCACCCTCGGGTTATTAACTTGTATGATTTTCTCTATTCTGCTGAACACAAAAGAAGATATTTTGAAGAATATGGGTGACCAAACAGTTTCCCCATTGGCTTCCATAGAATGGGGGGAAAAAGTTTGAAGTCAATGGGGCCAATTAACTGTTTGGTTACCGACATTCTTCAAAATATGTGTTCAGCCGAAGAATGAAATTCATACAGGTTTATAACAACCTGAGGGTGAGTAAATGATGACAACATTTCATTTTTGGGTGAACTCGCCCTTTAATTGTTTATCATTGTTCTAAACCCCACTTTTAACCCCTGATAAAGAAACGTTTCACACTTGCAATTTAGAAGCAAGTTTAGCACCCCTTTTTACCCAGGGTTATGAAACCCTGCTTCAGAGCGGGTTAGCTTTGCAGTGTTCGAATGCAGTGTTCAAATGTACGGCTAGATGCCTAGCAACCGTCAATCAATCACGTGCTTCATATTCACGTGTTTTGGACAGTAACAGAAATTCGGCAGTATATAATTTGACGATGCGCAATGCTAGAGTGTTCGTCCAATCAATGACACAGACACCGCAAATATGCAAATAAGAATGATAACCTAGGGTTCAGGAATGTATAGTGTAAAACTTGTTAACTCCTGGTAAATTATGAGCAGTGTGAAATGTGAAGCATTTGTAGGATAGTGTAGGATTCTGTTTACTCAGGGTTTACAACGCCCCAGGGTTAACTATATTTCAAGTGTGAAAAGCCCTTGGCTGTGTTTCTCAAAAGCATTGTAAGCCTAAGTAGATCACAGAACCATGATCGTGATCATTGCCTAATGGTTAGCGAGTCAGACTAATAACCCGAAGGTTGCAGGTTTGAATCTCAATACTGGCAGGAAATAACATGTGCCCTTGAGCAAGGCACCTAACCCCCAATCATTCCCTGGGCACCACAGCAAAAATGGCTGCCCACTGCTCCAGCTGTGAGTTCACTAACTTGGATGGATCAAATGCAGAGGACAAATTCTGAGTATCGGTTACCATACTTGGCCTTCATCATATCACTTTCGGTAACACAGGTTCATTAGTTAACCTGAACTAATAATGAACTACACTTCTACGGCATGTGTTAATGTTAATTTCAACATTTACTAATACATTATTAAAATCTTGTCAGCATTAGTTAATGCACTGTGAACTAACATGAACAAACAATGAACAACTGAATTTTCATGAACTAACGTTAACGAAGATCAGTGAATACAATAATAAATGTATTCCTCCAGGTTAGTTCATGTAAGTTAATACACGAATTAAAGTTTAATTAATGAACCTTATTGTTTCACTTTCATGTAGATCACAGAACCAATGTAACCAATGGTCTCTAACATCAGCTTAGTCACGATGCTTTTGAGAACGCCTTCATTTTCATCTATTTTTAACATTTAAAAAGAATAACATATTTGCTTGAAAAGTTTGCTTATGCTATTTTTCTGTATTGATATTTAGTGGCCTTCTGGGGCAGATACCAGCTTCACATGCTTGCGCAGTGCAGTTTTCAAAGATTGCCACAGATTGTCAGCTGGACTGAGATCACAGCTTTGAGTAAACCATTGTAACACATTCATTCATTCAAACGTATTGTTCTTGAGCCACTCTGATGCTAATTTGGCATTGTTTTTGTGATGATCACCGTGATAGAAGAACTTTCACATGAACCTTCTTTTGCAGTAGTTATTCGTATCTTTCTTCTTTCTACTTTAACAGGATGTCCTGATGAAAAGCATGACGCAACCTCTGCAGATATAGTACAGTGTCTACACTTTCATCAAGTATAGCTCCTATCTACTTGAAAGGGGAAAACTGAAATCTGCAAAACTTTTTGTCTCAATAACAAAATGATGACAAAATTGGCTAAATGTTTCAGCCTTAGATAAAATCTTGCAAAAATATTATATGCATATTTTTAGTACATGAAGCAATAGCTTTCTTAACCTGACTGAAAGGCAGGACTCTCACACAGCATAACTCTTGATAATGGTTAGCAGTTTGATTTACCTTTGTTCTCAAGTTACGGGACTTTGCATTTCTTTCAAAGTGACTGGTGCCCTGTTGAAAGTTTTTATTATATAGGTCAGTGAGAGCTGACAGGAAGAGAGAAAGAATGGGATCAGGACATGTCCCATGCCAGACCGAGTCTCATCGAGCTGCGTTTTATCTCGTATATGTATTTTGTGAGCAATGGATTCAGTCCCGTGGCTGCAACCAGATGCAATTTTAATGTTTACAAAGTTGTCAGATGTCAGAAAGATTTAAATTTGTGACTTTTTTTGTTCACATTTCAAATTTTCACAATTGTAGCATAAAACAGCAATAACATTCTTTTTAAACTGATTTTAATTTGAGTTTCAGATCTTAAAAATTTCACATTACTCACTGAAAATTAGTTTTGAATTCAGTAAAATGAAACAATTTGTTCTGAGGGGTCAATCTTTTCTATTGATGTCAGAGTTTTCTCAGTTCTCATCCAAACATGTTCCGCTTAAAACGACGCGTCACTTATTTTCCTATTGGTTATTAATATTCAGAATGAATCCTGCTGTCATTTGCCTGAATAAGATATCGGAGAGGAATGAGACTCAAGAGACTACGCTTTCTGAGCATGATGAGTCATTACCACACGTATTTTTTAATTAGCTAGCGCCGGAGGCTAAGGCACACCTCTCCGACCTCATGCTGTGAAACATATAAAAAAAAAAGGACAGAAAAAAGTATAATAAATAAACGAGGTCACTGAAGGTTCATTTTCATGAGGTAAATTCCATCTTGAAGTTATTCAGATTTCCATCAAGTCATTTGCTACAAATATCTGGAAGGTTCTGGCAAAGCATATTGTATAAGGCCATCAATTACTGAGAAAAATCATTGAAGATGTGACAGTGTACTATTGTTTAGGGCAAAAAGAAGACAAAAAGTTACTTGATTGTGAATAATATACTTACAGTCAATGAAAACACTTTTTTTCAGACTGAATATTCTAAAAATCCAAGATGGAAAAAATGCAGCTGTGGTTGCCAGAAATTTACCAGAAAAAATATAGTAGCAACATTTTAGGTTTTACAGATTTAACTTAAAGCTTCAGTCTGTAACTTTTTTTGGTTAAAAATCATAAGCAAGTCCATAACCAGCCAGTGTTCAAAACTATCTCCTAAACTTAGCCCGATTCACAACCATAAGCTTGTAATAATGTTTTATAACGAAATTGGTACTGGTGGGATTCCGCGGGAAATTTGAGCGTGCCTTTTTATTTTTGTTTGTTTATTTTATATATTAAAGTTGTTCAATGTTCCCGCCTCCTTCTGCCCATATATATGAACTGTGTTACACATTAATTTAACAACATTAGCTGTAACATAATACCCTAAAATACATAACTTATTAGAAACAACAGTTATTTCACCAAAAATGCATCAAATCTAAAGTGTCATGCAGGGAATTCTGCGAATGTAAATTTACGTTTTTTTTTCACTGTACATTGTTCAAGGACTTGCTCTTTTTCACTTCCAAAAACTGTAAATTTAACAGTATTCTTCTGTAAAGTTGTATTAAATGCAAGGCTGGATCTATCACAGTTATTATTCATTTGAATTATTTTTATGAGGCTTAGAGAAAAAATACTTAAAATCAATTAATAATATTTTAAAAATATTCATAATCTATTATTATTAATTCTTTAGACATGTTTTGTCATTTAGTATAGGATTAGGTAGGATTAGGTCAAATGCAGTAATGTCAAGAAAACATTTATCAATCAAAAATTCATGATATTTATAAAAATATTATGACTTTGATAAATATGTTTGAAAATATTTTTGAAAGTAATGATTAAGATGGGTACACTCACGTGTAAGGAAAATATTTTATTACCTTTTTTATAGGAAAATGTTTATATATATATATATATATATATATATATATATATATATATATATATATATATATATAATTTATTTATATTTTTCAGAATGTATCAAACCTACATGAATATATAACATGCATTAAATTAGATCATTTAAACGATGCCTCTCATCTTCCCGGACATCACAAATAGCATTAACAGCAAAAATAGCAAAAACAGCCTTGAAAAGAGCCTTCAGGCTCACAGATCTCTGCCATTAGAATGAGAGAAAGCTTCCCGTAAAAGCTCTGAGGCAGTAAACTTTCATCCAATTAGAGTATACCGTTGATGTTAGTCTCCCATGCATGCCAATGTGAAAATTTCTATTAGTCACAGTCCTAGTTTGTGTGCTTTTTACGTGATATAATCTCAGCACCCACAGCCCCATCTTTACTCTACTAAATTGAAGTGTTCAAGGGAAACAAAACACTGATGGCGGAGCGCTACTAGGGGAAGTTTGCTGAGTGCTTCTGTCTTATCTGTGCTTAACAGGCCATGGTGTTAATGTGCAGGTCGTGGCAGATATTGCAACTTCCTGCTGATCTGTCTCCAGGTTTCATAATTTTCTTTTATAATGACTACAGCTAGATTGGTGGCAGGGACAGCTGGTCTGAGAACATCCCAGCTTGTGCCAAGAGCAACACTGCAGCCTTTCTTTAAAATTTTCCTGTTTACCTCAGCAAACTTGCAACCTGCTAATCTTTCACCATAACTTATACTTTAACTCATAAAGCACCTTTAGTGAAACTCCTGTGCTTAGTACTTTGTTCAATTTGCAATATAACGCAAACATTTAAAGGGACAGTTCACCCAAAATTAAAATTCTGTCATTAAATTACTCACCCTCATGTCGTTCTACACCTGTAAGAACTTTGTTCATCTTTGGGACACAAAGTAAATGAAAACATATTTAATACAGTTCATGTGAGTACAGTGGTTCAACCTTAACATTATAAAGAGACAAAAAATACTTTTGGTGCGCCAAAAATTACGACTTTTCAACAATATCTAGTGATGGCCGATTTCAAAACACTGCTTTGAAGCTTAACGAATCAAACTGCCAAAGTCACATGACGAATGGAAATTGCGAAACACTTATGATGTAACGAAGCCCCGTTTACTGAAATCACGTGACTTTGATGCTCCGAGTCACTGATTCGAAACAAAAGATTCGTAAACTACAAAGCAGTGTTTTGAAATCGGCCATCACTAAATATTGTTGAAAAGTCGTTATTTTGAGGTTTTTTTGCCGCACAAAAAGTATTTTATCGTCGCTTTATAATATTAAGGTTGAATTCTGTACTGTACTGACACTCAAAACTCCATTGTACTCACATGAACTGTTTTAAATATGTTTTAGTATCTTCCTGAGCATCTGAAAGCATTAATTATCTTGCTAGCAATAGAGACTCACTGAGCGATTGGATTTCATCAAAAATATCTTAATTTGTGTTCCGAAGATGAAGACGGCTTTAGAACGACATGAGGGTGAGGAATTAATGACATAATTGTCATTTTTGGGAGAACTAACCCTTTAATCAAGAGTTTATAAAACTAATCCATATGAATAAAGCGGTTTATTCCAAATTTTCTGAAGAGATGATCACCTTATATTTGATTTGATTCGATAAACTTTATGAACAGATGATGAAAAGATTGAGTTTAAGCTTTTATTCACATAGACAATGAGCTATTTTAAGCTAGAAAAGTTGTTTTCAGAGTAGCCCGAGTTAGAGGAGCTGTACAAAGTCAGAGAAGTCAAGTAAGATGACCATACTTGACTTCTCTTGAGACGTAAAGCATTCAGGTGTATCCAATTTTCCAAGCTGGTCCACACAACTGGGTTGAAGGAACATTTTCTTTCCCTCTTATAATGTCTTTAAAGTTGGAGTAAAGCAGCTGTGTAATGACTGACTGATCAAACTTAGTCTATTTTTCCAAAATTTGAACATTTACATTTAGATCTTTAATTGTCTGGCCTTTGCCAGGGTGTTGCTATGCTATGTCTACAATACTCTGGCTATTGATACTATTGATATAATATTGATATTGATATATTGATATATAATACATATGATTTACTTAAATTCTGTGAAAATTAAGAATACTACATAGTAATTATTCATATTAATTAACAATACACAAAAAATTATTTATATATATATATATATATATATATATATATATATATATATATATATACATATATATATATATATATATATATATATATATATATATATATATATATATATAAAACAAATAATTAGAAATTAAATATTGTGTAAATATTATACAAATAATTAGGATTATCATCATTCAGGGGCCATAAAGTCTTTTATGATTTAATAATTATTCTAACTCTATGAAAATAGGAAAGCCACTGATAACAAACAATATTGTTGGAATCACTTTCAGAACAATTTCCCGCAGATGAACGATAAAAACATCGACAGCCAATCAAAATTGACCTGACTTCAAAGAGCTAGAGCATTTAAAGCGACAGACAACATAGAATGTTATCGTTCATTGCTGTGGACTATACAGTATACAGTACTATACAGTACCATACTATACAGTATAGCTAGCATTATTGTTTTTAGTGTGAACGGGCCTGTGTAACCTCCAAACCTGTGTAACTTTCTTTTGTGAAACACAAAAGAAGATATTTTGATGAATGCTGGATTCCAAATAATACTGGACTTTCACTGCATGGATAAAAAAAGACTATTTGAAAATGTCATACATGTTCAGAACAATATGAAGGGAAGTACATGATAAACTTTAAAGGGAACTTTCCTTTTTTCCTTTTGATTGATTTCACTTTTTTTTTTAAACTTTAATTAGTGTGTAATGTTGCTGTTTGAGCATAAACAATATCTGCAAAGTAACGAAGTTCAATACAAAGGGAGATATTTTCTTTAAAAAAAATCACTGTTTAAAGACTACAACAAATGGCTGGTAGGGATTACAACAAGATTCTTCCCGCAAATTTGCATAAACCCTTCCCCCGGGAACATGCAACAAAGGAGGAGAGGCCATGTTGGGTTGCTTTGGAGAAGAGAAAGAGTTGGTGTGGTAGAGTGTTGTTACCATGCAGTCATTTTACACTGGACTGCTTCACTAACAAAGTTCATGATAGTCGATGAGTTGAATCAACTCCACAGCAACTACATAAATGTATCAACTAACCATTCAAAAATTTGAACAATGTAAGGCTGAAATTGTTACTGACAATCGTCATTTTGGCTGTGTGAGATTCTCCAGCTTTGTTGTTGTTGAGTAGCTGAAGCACAAGCTGTTAAAGCTCCGCCCTCTTTTAAGGAAGCAGCAGCTCATTTGCATTTAAAGGGGCACACACAAAAGCGGTGTGTTTTTGCTCACACCAAAAATGGGAAAATTTGACAAACTGTAATAAATGATCTGTGAGGTATTTTGAGCTGAAACGTCACAGACACCCGAGACTTACATCTTGTAAAAGGGGCATTATAGGTCCCCTTTAATGACAATTACCAGGACAAGTAACTAAAATAAACAAGACGTGCTATTCTAAGCCTCTAACCCTGGGAAACACAGCAATTGCAAAGTTCTAATCATGCGAGACTAGAGTGGGCAGGCCATTGGCAACACTTTAATTCTATAACTGTGTCTATAATTAAATTCATGACAGAATTTCCGGAGGTTAAAAACAAGTGGAGCGGCAGCATTATGGATGCGCTCGAGGGGATGTGTGGTAGATGCTGGGCAAAAAGTTTCTATGCCTTTGGTTTTTCAAAACCCAAAGATCTCCACTAATGACAGGATTAAGAATAAGAGCCATTCATCTTACGCAGATTTGCCCCACTGCATTTTTGCACTCTGCGCTAAATGCTCCACTTTTAATTGGCCAAGACTGTGCCGAAAGATCCTCAATTAGACACTCAGTGGCAGATCTCCTGGGTTAAAGAACTGGTGCGGAACAAAAAAACAGGCTTAAGACGTGCGGAAGTAAGAACAAAGAGAGGAAATGGCAAAAGAACCTGAAAGCCCCAGTCTTGACATGTACACACACTTTCATCATTAAAGAAGAACTCAGTAAAAGAGTCTTCTTGACATCGGAGCTGAGCGTATGTGGATTTCCTCTAGCTTCTGCGAAACCTTGGGGGTCCAACTGACAGGTTTGTCTGATTAATGGATGACGTTCTGACTCTCCATCTTCTCTGTATGTTATCCATTTTGACTTTCAAAAGACCCTCACCGAGGACGGTGGAGACACATCATTGTTAGCGTGTGAATTAGGACCTCAAGGTGAAGGAAGAGAATGGACTGCATCCAATACCGCGACAACCTTAATGAGATCATACTTCATCATTGACTTCACAGCTGACATGAACCACATGGTCCTGCTAGCACACGTCGATGGTACATAGTCATGCAGAGGATCCAACATTATAAGCAGTCAAAAGACCATAGAGAGAATGGAGTGTTATAAGATGACTTAGAATGTATGCTGTGGCATTTCAAAACTACACAGTTTGACCCAGGAGATCAAGGTTTGTCTGCTGAGCTTAAGCAGTTTGCCCCTACTGGTAGATGCTGGAACTGCAACATGCTGGCAAAAATATGCTTACATTCAAAAGTAATTCGACTATTAATAACATAAAAGTTATTGAGATGAATGGAAACGTTAATAGTTTTCTGTGCTGCTAGGCCTGGGTTATATTTATGAATTATTACCAATATATTTGAAATAATTTTTTTTGCCAAAACATAAAATAAATAGACCTTGTGAATGTCGATGTGATTTGAATCCACATTTGATGGCCCCTTACTTTCCTAAAGATTTAGATTAGTTTTGGGACTGTTTCTTGTCTTGTGATGGTCTTGTGATCGGCCTCTGATTTAAAGGGATAGTTCACCTATTTATTCACCCTCATGTTGTGAAAATCCTGTATGATATTCTTTCTTCTGTGACTTACAAAAGAAGATATTTTGATTGATTTCTTTTTCATACAGTGGAAGTAAATGGCAACCAAAACTGTTTGATTACCAACAATCTTCAAAATATCTTATTTTGTGTTCAAAGAAAGTGTTTTGGGAAAACATGAGAGTGGGTAAATTATGACAGAATTTTCATTTTTGGTGGGACGAACTAGACTAAAGTTGAAAAACTTTTACTTTGTAAGTCTGAAAACTCTAAGAGATTGAGAAATGTAAAATAAATGTTCAAATTATTTAATTTAAAAAATCTGGTTAAATATTGCTGGCAAATAATATACATTTAAGTTTGTGCAAAAAAATGAATATTATTAAAAATTTACAATTTATAAATTTATAAAAGGTTTTTCAACCTATGCTCAATGTAAAAACATAACTCTACCCTCATTTTTCCAAAACTCCAAAAACATACCTATACTGTACATACATTGCAACTACAGTTTTCAACTAAAATGACCACTAGTGGCAGTAAAACAACAAATTTTATTCACACAAATTTTGTTTACAGCTTGAATGCACTTTTACTGCACTCACTGGACATGAATGTGTCTTGAAATGTTTAAGAAGCGACAAAATGTAATTTAGCAGGAATGTTGCCATATGGCCAGAGTTATTCCTCTAATAGTAAAAAGGGTGAAAAATATATTTAATCCCTAGATTCTTTTCAGGTATTATAATTCTAACATCTGATGTTGGCACTTAGAGCAGCCATCGTTTCTCTTCTTTCTTTCTCTTTTTGTACCCTTTTCGTGCTCCGGTTTCATCAAGATCTTAACAAAGCCATTCTGTTTTAAAAATCTGATCTTTTTTCTTTAAAAGCCACATAATTTCTCGTTGACAAGCAAAGGGTTCTTAACAAGTTATGTCTCTGTTAAATTAAAACACAGTTTTTTTTCCACTTACAGCCAATTTGCATGCATAAAAATGTCTAAAATATTCATAACTATGTAAGTAGGTCAAAAGGTGGACACGGTATTAATCGCCTTTCCCAAGTTTGCGTCCTGGTCTGTGTGGCTTAGCTGTGGTAAACCTCTGTTCTGTGTTGATTTGTTGAGCATTAATCCAAGGCAATATCAGAACATATTGAACCAATACGCAGTGAGACATAAGGGGTCATAATGTCACGGATGTACAATGAATACACCACAGCTTTTCATATCCTTGAAAGTGTGATAGGCTAGGTCAATGCCCAATTGCCTGGAGATTGACGCGAGAGGTTTGATTTCTGTTATCAGTATGTATGATAAGTGAGGGCCACGCTGACGCTGAGCAATAACTTCTTGATTACATAGCGCGTCTGTCATCACAATCTGAAAGTGACTCTAACAAGCTCAGCAGCGAGCTGGGGAATACACTCTTTTATGAGCTCGGAGCCTAGCGAGATGCAAGGTGTCGTTTGATGCGCGGAGCCAGTAATGAGCGCGTGTCCAGTGTCACACACCACGACGTCGATCAAAGTCAAGGCAACCATAGCAACGCTACATCTTCGACAGCAAGCCGCCTTGCCTTTTTAAAGGCTCTAATCACATTTAGAGAGGCATGAGAGTTTAATGATGCTGCAGGTGGCACTGTTGCGACTCAATATTTGTAATGGCAGATGATATGATACTTCACGGCATCCCACCTGATACGTGTCCTAAATAGGCGCGATGCGACAAGTTCCTAGTGACAGGCAATTTTTCTGTCCACGGTGAACGCAAAAATGCTGAGCGATGTGACACGGTCACTGTTAACAAGGATATATTTGATGCTTGAAAAATAGGATTTCAATGCCCTGTGCGAAGATTGGAAATTCCTTATCCATTTTTACAATTATAAACTTATAAATTGCAACTGATTCATCGCCAAATTCTTTCTTAAAGAATCAGTTAACCCAGTTAAAAAGTTAATATTTTGGTAACACTTACTACTCTCTAAAAAATGCTGTCGTTTTAACCCAACGGTTTGCCCAACTTGCTGGCCAGTTTTATTTAACTCAACTATTGTTCAAAAATTATTATATGGCTGGCTTAAAATGAATCCAAAATAGGTTGGGAATTAAAAATCAGACACATAATTACAAGAGGCAACAATTATAATCAAAAGGTGAACATTTATTAATAAGCAATTTAATAAATGTCTATTGTTTAATTAATACATCATATCAATATCAATATTCCAACATATTTTGGGTTCATTTTAAGCAATACAGTAATTGTTTAAACAAAAAATGAGTTAAATAAAACTACCCAGCGGGGTAGCAATTACTGGTTTTGTCCATTTTCAACCCAAATTGGGTTGTTTTTAACTCAGCAGTACAATAAGGTTTCATTTGTTAACTATATTAGTTAACACAAACTAAAAGTGAACAATACTTCTTTATTAATCTTATTTCACGGTAATTTCAACATTTACTAACCGCCTACATTTTTTTAAATTTAACATTGTATTTGTTAACAAATTGATAACGAACTGTAAGCTAACATGCATAAACAATGTACAATTCGATTTTTACTAACGCTTATAAAGATTAATAAAGGCTTAAAATAAATTGGTCATTAATGTTATCTAATGCATTAATTAATGTTAACAAATGAGACCTTATTGTAAAATGTTACCGTAATGTGTTTAAAAATGCAACATCTATGTTTGCATCCACCCAAATAATCCGTTAGAAAACGGATTGATGGCTCAATCTGATGGAAAAGCATTCACATCAATCGATCTGATTGAGATCAATCCAAATTCAATTTCGATCAGATTGAAAGGGGAGGCGTAGACCTATATATATATATTCTGCCTTCTCCAGAGGCTCTGAAGATTCATTGATGTTTTGACTCGGCATACATGAATACACATGTATACCAAAATGTGAATGGTTCATATAAACAGAGCTTTCAGAGTTTGAAATCAGATTGGTTTCATTCAGCTTGCACGTGAATGTAAACATGCTGAAAGTTAATGAAATACACTGAAACCCAACATCTTCTTTAGTGTTCCACAGAAGAAAGAAACGCAAGTAGAAGAGTTAGAAGGACCTGACGGTGGGTAAATGATGATGTTCATTTTTGGATACACAAAATGAGTTACTTTCACTATGCGAAAATAAATCTCTGCTTTAGACTACAGTAGCCAAGTCATGGGATGGCATACAAACTCACCTAGTCATCATTATGCTGCAAGTTTAAAATGTCTGAGCTAAACTGACTAAGCCTTCCATTTTGCTGTCTTCTGACCATCAAAGAGAACTCGAATTGTCAGACACTCAGACAACCAGATTAAGCCCTTCTCCCAAAAATCATCTCTCATGAATGCAAGTAGGGCAGCCTTCTGAATCTGATGAGAATGGGCACGAAAAGTGGTATAAAGTGCATGAGGGAGAGAGTCTTCACTTAGAGACAGGAACTTTGATCTCTATGAGGTTCCCACATTTATGCATTACATTTCATTCCATCCATTAGAATGATTTTTTTAAATGAATTGGCTTGAAGGAATATTCGGAACATGCTGGATATCTGCTTTTAGACGAATCATAAAAGTGAACAAATTACCAAAATAAGTAAAGGTGCTATTCTAGCAGCCAGAAATGCACAAAAGTTATATATAGACAACAAAATCTTTGTATGTTTTCAAAGTGAACAGCATGACTTCATGGACATTTGCAGAAGCAGTGATCTGGATGTTAGGTATCCACATTTGTTAATTTATCTCTGTCTAACGAACCCAACATGTATAGCTCATTAAAACTAATAGCTTGTTCTTGAGTTGCTCAGAATTAGGCTAAATAGGGTTTTTTTTATGAGTCCCCATGAAAATGAATCGCAACCCAAACAAGGTCTCAATTCAAAACATATTTGTATATACATTCCCAAAGACAATTTGATTTCATGGCAGTTTTAAGATTGTAAGATAACTTACCTTCATTCAAAACTCCAGGTCTGCTATAAAATCTTTTACAAAGTGTGATGCCAATGTCACGATCTAAGCCAGTTCCATTCAGTAGAATCATGGGGCAGGTTCTCTGTCCAGCGTTCTGAAACGCTTTGCCGTGTGTTGATTTCTGAGAGAGCTTGCGCCATTGCGTTCGTAAAGAACGTTCACGTGCGTTCCGTCTGTGCTAATGTGCGAATTATACAATGGCATAATTATGGGGTCCAATGTTTTGAGGAGACTGGCGTAGCCCCCAAAACGTGTTAATCTTGAGGTAAAGTGATAAATAAAGTACTTTGTCTACTTGGTATACTACGTCAAACAGCCTATTGATTTGAACGGAACGGCGTGCTGTTGCTATGGATACAGTGAACAATTTCTGTTAGCAAGACTCCATTTTTCGGCAAGTGAAAACGCAACAATTTTGCTGTTTGAAAAGTTGTTTGATAAAAATGTAATATAGTCCCCAATTAAACTGTGCAGACTATTCTGAAGGAGCCCTCAACGATTAGTTTTGATCGGGAACCCTGGGGAGAGGGGTTAAATCCTGGAATAGAACCCACAAACCCACAATTCGCAACAAGGGATGCGTCAGACGAATCTTTGGCCGTTACGTCGCGTCTCACAGCCATGCGCCATGAACGTTGTCGGCGTTGTCAAGTTAAAAACAGGTAAACTTCAAAACACATGCGTTCCGTTCCATGTCAATGCACCCCGAACGGTCCGAACGGCGCCTTTAGTGAACGGCAGTTTTTACTTTTTTCCCTATTCCGTTCGTTTAATTATGTGTTCTGCATTTGTCGCTTTCTTAACATCTCATTTGTATCGCGTGAGACAGCGCGCTGTATCGATAGCCTCGGTGGTCTCACTTGGATCGGAAGCAGTCGCAAAGGAGTAGCCCAACTCTGAATACTAATTTCTTCATGCCCTTCGGCATAAGACGGCCTTGGTACAGGTAGATAGCCGAAATGTTTCTCACAGAACAGGGGAAAACAGACCCTCACGCGCGACCTATATCGAATCCAATGAAGCGGATGTGTAATCGATGAGTGAATATCAATATAAAAGACACTGCGCTAGAGTTGACTGGACTAAAGAGAATGTCTATCGCCTCTTATTTAATGCAACTTGAAGCCTTACCTTTAAGGTTGACAAGCCTCCTGTCAAGGTTTTATGATGAGAGAGTGTTGGTCACTTCAGAACTGCAAAATCCAGCACTGCGGACGAGTCCGGGCATCAAGCAGCAAATGCCCGCTGCTGGAACAAGCCACTGCGGCAGCTACAAATCTCCTGGTCCGAATGAGCTCACGGTGATTAATTCGAGTCTGAAGCGTGATGGAGAGTTCGTATTTTTTCCACCTTCGTCCTGTGTTTATCCCGCTCTGAGCCAGAGTGTCTATACTTCTCACCAGTCACCACCAAGCGGTGGACTGAGCAGCAACCAGTCAGATGCTGTCAGACACACAGTTGAGTGTGTGTGTGTGTGTGTGTGTGGAGGTGGCGGTGACTGACAGGTTGTTATTATTCCCATTTGTGGGGGAATTAGATTCTTGTGGTATTATTTGAGGTTTTTCTTATTAAAGAATTGTCAAACCAAATAATTTTTCATCTTGTTCCATATTTATGCTTTAAAGGATTAGTTCACTTAAAAATGAAAATGAACACAAGCTTTTCTCACCTTCAGGTGTAGAAGACTTTCTTCTTTCTGATAAAACAATTGGAGTTATATTAATGGCAGCAAACGGGACCGACAAGTATGAAGCTCAAGAAAGTCCAGCATAAACGTACTCCACACGGCTCCGGTGGTTTATAAAGTCCCTCTGAAGCGAAGCAATGCTTTTTAATAAGAGAAATATCCATATTTAATATCATATTACCCCAAGATTTACTCACCCTCAAGCCTTCCTCCTGGGTGTATATGACATTCTTCTTTCTGATGAACACAATCTGAGATATATTAATAAATATCCTGACGCATCCAAGCTTTATTATGGCAGTGAACGGGACCAACGAGTAAGAAGCTGAAGAAAGTGCATCCATCCATCCATTGTAAACGTACTCCACACGGCTCCGGGTGGTTAATAAAGTCCTTCTGAAGCAAAGCGATGCCTTTTAATAAGAGATATGTCCATATTTAACATCATATCCAGACCGCCTTCCGTATTCAACTTACAGAGAAAGTGTAATGCCTCTCGCAGTTCAAAACGCTAGTTATGCTTTTTCTGTAAGTTGAATATGGAAGATGGTCTGGTGAAAGCTATATGATGTTACATTTCTCTCATTTTAAAAGTCATTTAAAAGTGATTCAGGTTATTTATTAATATATCTCAGATTGTGTTCATCAGAAAGAAGATATATACACCTTGGATGGCTTGAGGACGAGTAAATC
This sequence comes from Opsariichthys bidens, assembly GCA_037194245.1. Lineage (NCBI taxonomy): Eukaryota > Metazoa > Chordata > Actinopteri > Cypriniformes > Xenocyprididae > Opsariichthys > Opsariichthys bidens. The sequence continues at coordinate 7,779,549 of CM074293.1, read as the reverse complement.
TTGGCGTAATTTTCATTTTAAAGTAAGCTAATCCTTTATGCAAAAGTATTTTACTCTTTATTGATTTCATCGAATCATTCTGGAACCAAAGAACCTTTCTTTCTTACAGAACATTTCAATGATCTATGAAGCTTTTTCCACTATAAAGTATATTTTGTGCATTAAAAAGTTTCCATGGATGTTAAAGGTTCTTCATTGATGCCACTAAAGAACTTGATCTCTCTTCAACATTAATCTCATAATTGTCACTGTTTATTTTTTTAATTGAACATGAAATCAGAATTGACCCTATTGTCTTGTTTTGATAATCTCATCTACATGAATTACAAGTATAGTCATAATCGTGTGGTGTTTCATTGGTACATCGGTTCCATTATTCTGAAAAAAAGAAAAACATGTTGTCGTTAGCAATATTTTAGTCTTCTTATTTTTCCTTCCCCACAAATATCTATCAATCAAAATGTTGAAAATATATTTTGTTTCTGTGAACATCCTGTTTCACACCACAATAGAAGTGAAAAGGGTTGCGAACAGTTTCATATTGATTTTTGCTGCTTCCTTCAGATGCTGCAACAGTCTGCGACTGTACAAAGCGCGTTAATATTTTAACAACTTGTTTTGTTTATGATTTGCTCACCAAAACATGGCGTCACATGTTTCTCACTGTACTGACAGCAGTTCAGTTTATAGCCAGCATCACAACAGCTTTAAAAATTATGTGAGAAATGCTTCTTGACCCAAGTAGCCTTTGCTCAGGGTAAGAAAACAAAATCACATTAAACATTATGTCATGCATTGAGTGAAATGCTCTATGGAGTCTTTGATAGTGACAATCTTCTTAAGTGTAAATGATGAGCTGTTCCCTCTGTAACAGTCTTCATGCTGACCAACACTCTCTTCAACACCTCAAAAACAACTGCAGGATTGGTGGCGTTAGCAAGACTGCTGCTAAATGTTTCAGTTCAGGGGGGTTTAGAGCATCAGAGAACATCATTTTAAGAAATGTACATTTTTGCTGCATACGGCACTTCACCTCTAGCCAAGACTCATAAAATTTTTAAGAAACCAATAAAAGTTAGATTCATGGAGTTTTACGGTACCTTCTCATTGAGACCTAGAAAATGTTTTCAACCATTTTATATACTGTACCTTTTGTCCCCAAGGGCATCAGTTTTTCACTTTTATTTTCGATTGTAGATCAAGTTTGGTGCAGACGGCAAACCAGTCCTCACTATCAAATAATTACTTTGAAAGGTCATCAAAAGGTGATGGGAATTTCAAATGTGGCTATTGGCTATAAGAGAATGTCCAAAATGTGTGCTTTTGGCTCATGCTCAAACATCGTTTGAATTATAGACTTGAACCCACGATTGCTTACTTATTTTTAAACTTACACATTCATACATCAAAATGAGTGATGACTCCTTCTTGGATCTCATTCAGTCAGGAACACAAAATCCTTAAAATGCGTTCAGTTCGAAACGGCAAAGCTGATAGTTTATCAATTCAAGTCATAAATGTCTACCTCTGAAGAACAACTAGAGAAATTTATAACCCTAGCAGCCTTGTGCATGTTTCTCAATTCCCTCACCCAAACACACAGTCCAATCACAGGAGGTGATGTTTGCAGTGCGCCAAAAATATCATTTCCCAGTACAACCTCCTCTACATGAAAACAATAGACATGTTCACGATCCCTGAGACTTTTAAAATTTGTCTCTCTCTCAGACTATAGCTCCAAAAGAGATGTACTGTCACCTGTTAAATTAGTCTGTGAAATGTATTTACGTTAGAGTTTTATTTGCTTGTCATATTGGGTGGTTTCCAATGTGTTGCCAGTGAGTTACTATGTTGTTGAAAAGGTGTTCTGGGTGGTTGCCAAAAGAGCCCCAAGTTTCATAAATGGCCTGGATCCCTTATTCACTATAAATCTATAGGATTTTGTTTGTTCGTTTTTGAATAAAAAAAAAAAGAAAAAAATTATATCCAAATATTTTTTTATCTTTCCAAAAACTGAAACTATTTTTCTTTGAGTTAGTTGCCAAGGCAACATTTCTCATTTTAATTTAGTTTATAGGGATGGTTCACCCAAATTTGAAAATTATTCCATGATTTTACTCACCCTCAAGCCATCCCAAGTGTATATGACTATCTTCTTTCAGACGAACACAATCAGAGTTATATTAAAAAATATCCTGGCTCTTCCGAGCTTTAATGGTAGTGAATGGCACTTGAGATTTTGAAGCCCATAAAGCACATCCGTCCATCATAAAAGTAACCCATATGACTCCATGGGTTAAAAAAAGATTTTTTGTAAGAAAAATATCCATATTTAAAACTTCATAAACTATAGTAACTGGCTTCCATCAACGGCCATAGCCGAATCCAGTGACCTTTGGTTCGACGTATAATGTATTGACAAACGCTGAGGATAGAGCAAAACAAAACACAGGTCACGAATTAGTCTAAAATTAGAATTTTTAAAGAGAAATATCAGAGGACATCGATATACGAGAAGAGAAGCTTGAATTCGTTTCCCAGCCCTATTTGTTTACGCTAATCCTACATCCTACGTCATACGTCTGGTCATTAACCTACCATTACTACCTTTAATAAAGGGCGAGTTAGCGGATGAGATCCAATTGCAAGCTTTATTTATAAACGTGGTCAAACAGGCGATGGTCAGATACCAGCAAACAGGAATGTCAGGGAGAAGACAGAGTCGTAATAATGTCCAGGCAAACAAGATTAAGGGAGGCGGCAAGAGAGCAATAGTCCAACAATCCAAAGCAGGGGGTCAAACTGGGTAGACAGCAAACAATCGAAAACCGGGATAGACAGGCCCGGAAACAGGACCAGGAAAACAAGACATGGGAATAACGCTCGGAAATGATATGGGTTAGCTGATCAAGACTTCGCAGTTGGTGTGGTGTGAAAATGGTGCTTATAAGGGGTAGGTGATGTGTTTTAGGTGTGTGTGTAATCAATGATTGGTGAATGAGGTGCAGCTGGTGCAGTGATCAGTGAATGGGTACGGGGCTTCTGGGAAATGTAGTCTTTTATGAATGAATGAGCGTGAGAGCGTGAGAGTGTGTGAGTGAGAGAGAGAATGAGTCCATGGTGAAGTGCCCTCTAGTGTTTTTCGTGGGCACTTCAGCTGGAAATCATAACACTACCATTCTAAAGTTCGGAAGAGCCAAGATATTTTTTAATATAACTCTGATTGTGTTTGTCTGAAAGAAGATAGTCATACATATCTAAGATGGCTTGAGGGTGAGTAAGTCATGGGATAATTTTGAGTTTTGGGTGAACCATCCCTTTAACTCGATATACTAACAAGTTAAAAGTAAAACTGAAATATAAATGAATAAAAACAGCAAGAACTCATAAAAATGATAAAACCACAACAAAAAAAAAAAAACTTAATTTAAAAACTAAAATTAAACTGTAAATAAAAACAAAGCTAATTCAAAATATTAATAAAACATTTGTTAGCATCTCAGTGATGCTATTATAGTTGGAATGACTAAATGATGGCGACATTTTAATTTTGGGGTGAATTATTAATTTTTTTTTAAAGCTTTGGTTGAAATCTCTAAGCATGAATACTTTATGAGTCATAGTATTAATGATCTAACTTTATTAAGCTTCATTGACTAAGCAATCCATCATCTTCAAAAGCATTTTTAAAATCCCTGTCCTGGTTATAATAAGCAGCTCGTCTTTGGGCCGGTCACCTGCCTTTCTTGTCATCTAACGCAGCCAAGCATGAAGCCTTCCACTGAGGACGACTGCAGAAAATGCTAAACAGCATCACTCAGTGCATTGGCCGGTATGACGCCAGGTTCGGTCTCAGAGGGCGATGTGATTATTATATACGGTTCCACAGACAGATATTGGGACTATAAAAGGGGTTCATAAAAACATGGATTGTAGGACAAACAGATGGACAGGCAGGAAGTGAGAGGAGAAAGAAGAGGAACTAGAGAGACATGCTCTCTGTGTCCTCTTTGAGCGCAGATCATTGGTCTTTTTTGAGCTTGGCATCTAGCCCAGGCACGCTGGGACATGCTCACGTCTTACCTGAAGACTCGTTTAAATGATCTGCTTACTCGTTTACACACTTGGCACCGTTCTGAGGAAGCAGGAACAGAGCGAAAGAGAAATTGAGAGCGAGGGGGAAGAGAGTTTGATGTAACTGCTCAGTTCTCTTCCTTGATCAGCAGAAGAACTTCTTGGCCATGACAGGTTTTAGGTGTGTATACAGCTAGATTTGAGGGGGAAAAACAGGACATTTTACAAAGACATCAGGACTTCTGAGGGATGGATATGAAAGGCTTGATGCAATGAGAATCTTCAAAGTGCCTTTCCTAGGAGAACTGCGTGACTGTAGATTAAGGGTTAAACCAACCAGCACACATCAAGAAAGTGCTGTGAGGGTGAGAGCAAGTAAAAAGGGAAAGAATAAAGGATGGGAAGCGATGGATTGGTTTGACAGACTGGTGGGAAAAGTGAGTAACCAAGTTAAAAAGATACTTGCTCATAAAAGGTTTGTCATATATATATATATATATTACATTTTTTGTACTTTTAATCAGCAAAAACACATTAATTGATCAAAATGGAGTTTAAATTATATTGTTACAAAACGTTTTTTAGTTAAATGCTATTTTTTATATTATTTTTAAATTATTATTTATCAAAGAATACATATATTTACATAAAAATATTTAGCAGCACAACTGTTTTCAACACTAATAGTAATAAGACATGTTTCTTGAGCACTAAATCACCATATGATTTCTGAAGAATCATGTGACACTGAAGAAGAGTAATGATTCTGAAAAATGATTTTGTGTATGGACGGGTTTATCACAGATATAAATCACATTTTAAAAGATATTCAGATAGAAAACATTTATTTTTTTATTTCTTTATTTATTGTTTTCATTTATTGTCATTTTAAATTGTAATTACATTTCTGTTTTACTTTTTTTGTAAGGGGGGGGGGGGGGTTATCAAATAAATGCAGCCTTGGTGATAATCAGAGGCCATTTTAAGAGAACATTTAAAAATCGTAAAGACCGCAAACTTTTGAACAGTAGTAGGATATAGTCTAGCCTATCTGTATAGCCTAAAGGGTTAAATCACCCAGAATGGAAATTCTGTTATCATTTACTCACCTTTAAGATTCCAAACACATAAGACTATCTTTATTCTTTGGAACTCAAAAGAATATTTTCATAAACTCAAGCATTTTTAATAAAACAGATCTAAACTCTATGCTAGGTGCTGCAAAGGACGTAATGAGATGCGAGTGCAACGCTCGAAACTGCTGTGTGAACGGAACATTTCCAAACTCACACCTGTAAATAAATGCGGTCAGTCCCAAAAACCGACAGCATGAACGTGGCCACAGTAACAAACCCCCCCCCCCCCCCCCCCCCCCCCAAAAAAAAAACATAGTGTGTGAAGAACACTTACTTTTATTCCATTCTGAATATAGACATACTGCATATTCAAACGTTCAGTAGATTTCAAGGTTTGACGTCACTGATGAGATTTGACAGAAGGGACTGTTTTCAGCAAATAAGAACTTAAATTTAAGTCTGTTCATCACTCAAAGCTGTTGTATGGCTTTAGAAGACTTGGAATATGGTGCATGAGTCATAGGGACTACTTTTATGATACCTTATGGTGCTTTTTAATTTATTTATTTATTTATTTTCTTCTGGAGCTTGACAGCCCCAGCTCTCATTCCACTGCCCTTGACGGATATTAAATGCTCCTGGTCTTAAAAGTTATGATACACTGTGATTTAGAAAGTATTGAACAGACAAGGAATTCGAGATGGTATTATGAGATGAATGTTAGACAATGTCTTTTGCCTGAACGTCTCTAACATTCTCGAATCTTCCGTGTAATATTTAAATTCAACATTTATGTATTGATTTACAATAAGCTCTCTTTTGCTCTAGGCTCCTTGTCTCTACTACACACATAAACACACATGTTAGATGCTGAAAATGCTGCTAAACAAAGGCAGTGTATTGTACATTGCATACACCAGATATAACTTTGTATTTGTAATTTTTGCCATTACACGAAAAGTCATATCAAAATGTCTCATCAAAATACAAATTAACTTACCCTAGAAAAAAGATTCAAAAAGCTGTCACTGGGGCGATACCCTTTCCAAAAGTTACTAATGTGTACCATTTAGGTACTAATACACTTCAGGTACCAATATGGTACATTTGAGATACTGTTATGCACCCTTAGGGGTAAAAAGGTACAAACAAAGGCGTACCTTTTTAAAAGGTGCCGCTCTAGTGGTCGATTTTGTACCATTTTTTCTGAGAGTGATATGTTAATATAACTATAAGTTTGCAAAGCTCGGAAGCTATTGCTATTATTTTTAAATGTTAATTTTGCTTTGAATTGATTAGGGTGCAATTTAATCTAAAGACAAATTAGATAAATCTGGTGCTGCTTGTGTGCCGGTTTTTTTTTTTTCGGTGAAATGAATGTACTATGTTTTAGTTTGATAATGTTTTTTTATTTAGTATTTCATATGTTTAGGGGATTTTATGGTACTATATTATGTTTATGGAATAGTTATGGTCAGTTTATTACCTGTTAATCACTCTTTGAGCATAGACCTCAAAATGAAATTTCCAACTTAAACTGTAGTAAATCTTGAATGCTTTGGAGCAAAGACCTAAGTTTGGTCTCTTTTTAAAGAAGACACTCGGAAGATTATTGCTCCAAAAAAAATAGTGAATCTAAACAATTTTTTTCTAAGTTTATTAGAAGTTTATTATTATGTAACATGCATAAACTTCTTTTTTAATTTTACATGAAATATACATTTTACAAAACATGTTTTACTCTGTGAGGAAAATGAATGCCATAAATCTAAACAAGATGCATTCCAAATTTTAGCTTGATACCTCAAAAAATGAGCTTTCATTTTTTGTTTGGGCGCAGTACCAAACGTTTCCACTAGATGAATTTCACTTCCCATTCATTTCCAATGTGGTCTGTGTGTGTGTGTGCGCGTGTGTGTGCGCGTGCGTTTTTGTGACATATCAGGACACAAATGTGTATAATGTCATGGGTATGACACTGGTATTACAACTTCAACGTGAAATATGAGGACATTTTATATGTCATCACTTTTCAAACAGCTTTGAAAACATACTAAACAATGTTTAATTAAAAATGTAAAAATTCAGGATTTTTTTCTGTGTAGGTTTAGGAGTAAGGTTAGTGTAGGGGGACAGAATGTACCGTTTGTACAGTATAAAAACCCTTATGCCTATGGAATGTCCTCACTTTGATGGCAAAACAAACATGTGTGTGTGGTTTGTGTGTGTGTGTTCACATAGCAAGTGCCAAAACCTTTTTCAAGTTTCGAACCATTCCGATGAATAAATAAATTCTAAAAAACCAAAACGTAAAATGTTTCATTCAAAAATGACCATCACTAGACGGTTAAGTCTAGTGTTTGTCAGATTTTGTTTTCTGATTAAAAAAAAAGACCATCCACCCTCTCTAGAAATCTCGACAGTCCGAAACAGAGCTTAGTGAACAAAGCCTGAGTCCAATATGAACTCAAACATTTCTCATCAAAGTCTGCCGACTAAATTATATTAAGTTAATGTTTTCCAGATTAATTTGTAATACCTCTGTACTTTTACTACATGTTAAAAATTGCCCCATTAATGTCTCTTTTTCTCTCTGGAGAAACAACTGAGCTATGCAAGTGCAACCTTTAAAATTTTGTTTAGCACTTATTGAACAAGACCGAATAAGTGATCATATATTCATATACATGCACATGCACACAGTCTGAGCTAAATATGAACGAACAAAGCTGTTTCTGTGTGCGCATGTGTGTGCTGTTGCTGTTTTTTTTTTGCCTGTGTCTGGTCTCTTCTCTGATCCTGAGCCATATGGCTATGGTACAAAGCTTTCACTGCATTTCAAAGGACATTTATGCAGGACACCGGCTGGCCAGTCCATAAACCATACGCACTCATGCATATTCACGTTTTTATTTTTAATTCTTTCATACACTTTCTTTCATGATCACTGCTTGGTTGCCATTTTCATATGCCAACAGTGTGACTCCACATATATTTCGATGAATTCTCACAATATATGCTAATACTGTATGAGAGTGCAAAGTGAACTATATATATATAGTTCACTTTATGAATATATATATATATATATATATATTTATATATATATATATATATATATATATATATAAATATATTAATACAATATAAAATATATTAATATGTATAAAATATTAAAATTAAATAAAATAAAAAATTATTGCATTTTTGATCAAATTAAGCCTTGGTGAAAATAAGAGACTTTTTCAAAACTGGTAGCGAATGGTATAGTGTCTATACTAAATTATTAAAATGATTAAATTATTAAATACTACAATTTCAAATTATTAAAAATTAAAACTTAAAATTATTACATAATTTTGCAGACTGTCTCCAGCTGAGAGTGAAGGCCTGATACATTGAAACAAGCGACTGCAGATGCAAATTTGATATGGACAAATAGAGCTGGAATGTGTGCCTATACTATTATCACAGCGTGAAATGAACTAAGAAATGAGAAATGTTATTGGTCCTGGCCCTTCATCAGCACTATGTGAACACCTTATTGCATCTATAATGTTGTACACTAGCCATAGTACATTGCTGTCTTTTTTACATGCTGTGTTCCTTCTGACAACTATAACCTTTCATCTAACAATTTGTGATTTCTCATATTTGCAATATAATATCCTATTATCTGGACATTTCTACAAAAGCCAAAGAAGCTAGTGCCCAAGGCCTCGCAGAAACATAATTCGTCCTTGATTGTCATCCCGTCGTGTGAACTTGATTCTGTATAATGGTGTTAAAATCCGAAAGGTTTACAATTCGCCAGCCACATTAATGTCTGTTAAGCTGACCAGTCCACACGGCTCTCGAACTCAAGGGCTTTGGGGTAATTTCAGACTGAAACAAATTAAAGTTGCACAAATGTATCTCAAATTGTTATTATAGAGAGAGAAAGACATTAGAGATGATACGAGCCAATGAAAGGAACCATGGATGAAATGTTCCCCAACTGCAGTTAATTAATTTCCCCCTTCACTCTTCACAGTTTTCATTCAATGCCACAGTGTGCGTGTGCATGTTTAGAGCTCCAGAAAGTTATTTTTCTGGCAGACTGACAGTGACTTTAATGAATAAATGTTTAATTTCATTCCTGGCTAGAGAATGAATAAATGTGACTTGAGGTTACTTCGTGAGAACACACGTGCGTTCTTTTCTATCTGACCTTCGTCAGAGTGTTTCCGCGTGTTGGATTGTCAGTGACACCTAGCTAATTTGAAAAAGAGAACTTAATAAGCAGCCCCAAACTCTAAACTTCATTACACATTTCAAAGAATTAATGCCTACATTGCCTTTGGTGTTAACACAGGCTGCTTTCTCTTCTCCTTCCACACACACACACACACACACACACACACTGACAGATAGCCATAGTTTTTCTATCTCTTATAGAGTGGATCTTGCTGTATGAGCACATTTTTTGTCTTGGAGTGGATAGCATTTTTCCAGCTCAGTGCCTAATGCTGTGAATGCCCATATTTCAGCAGTGTGGCACGACTGCAGTCACTATTGTCCAAGGTCAAACTGATTATTCCCACTGGGAAGCAGCTGTCCCATCGGTGACCAACCATGTGCGTGTGTGTACAACATTAAGAGCAGAGAGAACAATGAGGGAGTGAAGAATGAGGGAGGCTTGAATGCTGGCTGGCTCTTAAATAACATCGTTACTACAGCTGTTTGCTGTGTAAAGGGTTAGTATGAGCAAACTCTGTGCTAAGGACATGAATGAAAAGGATAATTCACCCTAAAATGAAAATTAAAGGATTAGTTCACTTTAAAATGAAAATTACCCCAACCTTTACTAATCCTCAAGCAATAGGTGTGAGCAATATGACTTTCTTCTTTCTGATGAACACAATCGGAGTTATATTAACCCATTGACGTGTCCCTGGAGTGAACGATGACACCGGTGTGATTAAAACGTTCAGTGCGTCACATGATCAACGGCACACGGCTCTGGGAGTTAATAAAGGTGTGTGTAAGAAAAATATCCATATTTAACAAGTTATAAAGTAAATAATCTAGCTTCCCCCAGATCACCTTCCGTATTCAATTTAGGAAGAAAGTGTAATGCCTCTCGCAGTTCAAAACGTTACGCTACATCCTACTCCTTCCCTATTCAGCTTATGAAAAAATGTTACTGACTTTACGCCAGATGTGTTCAAATCATTTGGTTAGAGCAAAATAGAGACATACCTTATCTTCATAGCATTCCACTAGATTTTTTAATTGTACGTATACAAAATGACGAAAAAAGAATGTGCATCAGAGGAGTTTTTGCTTTATGTTTTTATGAAGGTGCTGCAAATTGAATCGTAATTGTACAATGCTATGGCTTTATCTATACATGCAACTTTGATAGTTTTATTGGTACAATAAAAGGTTTTAATATACTAACTAATATTAACTCACAATGAGCAATTCATTTGTTGCAGTGTTTATTAATCTTTGTTAATATTAGTTAATACAAATTCAACCGTTCATTGCAGGTTCATGTTAGCTTCAGGTCCATTAAACAATATTAACAGACACAACCTCAATTTTTATGTTTTACTCATACATTATTAGTAAATGTTGAAAACAACAACTAAGATTAATATATGTTTAGACATATATTTCATTGTTAATTTATATTAAAGTGATCATGAAATGAGAAATCAAATTGACATATAAGAGGTCTGTTGCACGTCTATCTGTTCTGGACTGTTTGTTTTCTTGTTTCACATGTGCTCTTTGTTTTGATTTTTTCCCGAAACTCTCTCATCATCATTGTTTCATTTGCGTCAGGTGTATGTCGTTAATTAGCGTCATGTGATCCCTTTGTTTCCTAGTGTATTTAATCCCTCTGTTTCTGGATCGGATTTACTCTCTTGGACTGTTTACACTGTGGATTGGATATTAAATGTTGGTTTGAATGAAGTTAAGGCTCAGCACTTCTCTTTGACCCACAAGACACGTAACAAGGTCATTATACAACAAAATTATCTTGTAAGTTTCAGAACTCAAAACTTCCCTGTTAATCCGAATACAGCTTTTCTGAAACCAAACTTAGAAAAAGTTTCGGATGTTGTCTCAGTATAAATAAAATGTAATATTGCGATGAAAAAACACCTCTGCAGAATTTCATCAATGCCTACTTCTACATCATTGCCTCTTTAGCTCCGCCCACCATCTCACGCATGTCATATAGAAGTAAATACGAGAGAGCTAACACAGGATTACTCGAGCAATAAAACAACACAAGAGAAGTGTAAGCCAATATTGTGTCCCTTACTCACCCATCCGAGTACACGCACACCTGGAGCAGAGGGCAGCTTGTGCTGCAGCACCCAGGGAGCGATTGGGGGTTAGGAGCCTTCTTCAAGGGCACCTCAGTTGTGGGTAATGAGAGTGGAAGAGAGTGCTGTTCATTCACCCACCCCACCTACATTATCAGTACTGAGACTTGAGCCCATAACCTCCGAGACTCTAACCATCAGGCCACAACTGCCCCTATTCAGATGCTTCTTTCATGCCTGTACTTTTGAACTTGGTAAAACACTGATTTACACTGAAAAAGGGACAAACGACCAGAATAGATCAGGATATCAATATGCATTCGCTGTGATTATGATTGACAGGTTGCCCTGCCCTCACACCAGTAAACACATCATCAGAGAAGAGATGTCGCTGTATGAGGGAGGGGAAGATATTTTGATTAAAGACTGAGGGCACATGAATTTATGATCATGGATGAATCATTTATAATAAATATTGAAGTATTCCAGAAAAAATAAGAATTGATAATAATAATGGCTTGAATCATTCCAAAACACCTAAGGAACAGCATATACCATAGCAAACGTTTTTTTTGTTTTTTACTTTGACTCAGAGGTCACTTCCAAACCAAGCTGCTTTATGGTAAACTGCAATTTCGAGGGTTAAAAATTCAACAATCTGAAATCAGAGGGGGGGGGGGGGGGGGGGGGGGGGGTTCCCTCATATTTCCCTGCACCTTAAAATCAGCATGAAAAGGAAGTTGCGACAGTCTTTTCTCCCCTACTGTGATGTATATCCAAGAGAAATTGCTTATCAAACAAGAAAAAATGTAGGGAGAAACTTGATATTGTTCATCGGAAATTGCTTGCTTGCTGTGATCTCATGTGATTGACAGGTTGCCCCGCCCTCAAGCCAGTAAACACATCATCAGAGAAGAGATGTCACTGCATGAGGGAGGGGAAGATATTTTGATTATATACTGAGGGTACATTAATTTATGTGCACGGAAAAAATCATTTGTAATAAATATTGGAATTTTCCAGAAAAAATAAGAATTGTCCATTTAGATTTCATGGTGTCTTGAATCATTCCAAAACACCTCCGAAACTGCATAAAACACCCTCGCATAGAATTTGACTTAACTAAAGCATCTTAGGAGGCCTACTTTCTGATGACAGCTTAAAATGCTGAGCACTATCAGTTTTGTGGCAGAGCATGTGTATAATGAGGCCTGAAAGTGTGTCACATATCATACTTGGCCCTTGAGATCACCTTGTGCATGCCTGAGGGAAACTGCTCCAGCTAAAGATGAACAAACTGGATTTAAGATATAGGAATATATTTCTATATACTACCAATGGTACTCTATGGCACTTGTCATCTTAAACTCAAAATACACACACACTTTATTCTGAGATGAATTTAATTCGGAGGGTTTGTGGTTTTATAAATGTAAATTAGGGTTGTAAACTGAGAATAATTTGTTTCACCTTTATTATAGAGGGGGGCCCATAAGAGATTATCATCTAGCATTAGCATTAGAGGTAATGCGTGGGCAAACAGGACGATATTTCGACAATTAGGAGGCTTGCGGTGAAAATCCGAGTTTTTAATTTCTCTTGTGGAATCATTTGTAGCGTGGGAGAACTTGAGAGAGGAAGATTATTGTGTCAAATCGTCTAATAACAACACGTGGCTCAGCGCAAATCTCTTAACATCTATAATTAAAATAACAAAAGCGATCTATGATCTTTATAAAATATGTGGTGCGTGAATTCAGTTGAGTAGGCCCAAATGATTCTCGCAAGACTACACGATTTCAAGAGTAAAAAAGAAAAATGCTATATTTTCAGTTTTCCAAGGATAATCTTAATAATCTTACAGCTCGGAACAAAGACTGACCTGCCTCCCCTTTGTTGAATCAAACTGAATTCAGTCAACATAGATCAAAGACAATAGCTTTCAGAAGCTTTCAGGCTGTTCTCATTTGAAAAGGCCCCAATAATAGTAGGATGTTTGAATTTGTTCACCATCAACACACATTATATGATTACTTAAGTGTTTTGTATATATATATATATATATATATATATATATATATATATATATATATATACAGGGTTGGAGAGTAACGAAATACAAGTAACTTAGTTACGTATTTAAAATACAAAATTTGAGCAACTGTATTTCATTACAGTTACATTTTAAATGGGTGGTAATCAGATTACAGTTACATCTGAAAAGTATTTTAGATTACCAAAGTGATTACTTTGAATTTTAATGTCATTTAAACAGCAATTACAGTACAGTCCTGAACAAGACAAAAAGACAAAAAATTGCCCAACTGTCAACTTAACTGTCCTGTCATGACCTGATGATCCACGACTGTTTTCATGTTTTGTGATAGTTGTTTGTGAGTCATTTTATAATTGTAAAAAATTTCAATCGGGAGATAGAAACTTGCAATACTGACTTTTTGTCTTGCAATTGTGAATTTAGTATGTGAGTTTATATCTCATAATTCAGACTTTTCTCAACATTGCGAGAAAATATTGAGAAAAGTCAGAATTATGAGATATAAACTCACAATATTAAGAAAAGTCAGAATTATGAGATATAAACTCACAATATTAAGAAAAGTCAGAATTATGAGATATAAACTCGCAATATTGAGAAAAGTCAAAAATAATAGATATAAACTCACAATATTGAGAAAAGTCAGAATTATGAGATATAAACTCACAATATTGAGAAAAGTCAGAATTATGAGATATAAACTCACAATACTGAGAAAAGTCAAAAATATTAGATATAAACTCACAATATTGAGAAAAGTCAGAATTATGAGATATAAACTCACAATATTGAGAAAAGTCAGAATTATGAGATATAAACTCACAATATTGAGAAAAGTCAGAATTATGAGATATAAACTCACAATACTGAGAAAAGTCAAAAATATTAGATATAAACTCACAATATTGAGAAAAGTCAGAATTATGAGATATAAACTCACAATATTGAGAAAAGTCAGAATTATGAGATATAAACTCACAATACTGAGAAAAGTCAAAAATATTAGATATAAACTCACAATATTGAGAAAAGTCAGAATTATGAGATATAAACTCTCAATATTAAGAAAAGTCAGAATTATGAGATATAAACTCACAATATTGAGAAAAGTCAGAATTATGAGATATAAACTCACAATACTGAGAAAAGTCAAAAATATTAGATATAAACTCACAATATTGAGAAAAGTCAGAATTATGAGATATAAACTCACAATATTGAGAAAAGTCAGAATTATGAGATATAAACTCTCAATATTAAGAAAAGTCAGAATTATGAGATATAAACTCACAATATTGAGAAAAGTCAGAATTATGAGATATAAACTCACAATACTGAGAAAAGTCAAAAATATTAGATATAAACTCACAATATTGAGAAAAGTCAGAATTATGAGATATAAACTCACAATATTGAGAAAAGTCAGAATTATGAGATATAAACTCACAATATTGAGAAAAGTCAGAATTATGAGATATAAACTCACAATACTGAGAAAAGTCAAAAATATTAGATATAAACTCACAATATTGAGAAAAGTCAGAATTATGAGATATAAACTCACAATTTTGAGAAAAGTCAGAATTATGAGATATAAACTCACAATACTGAGAAAAGTCAAAAATATTAGATATAAACTCACAATATTGAGAAAAGTCAGAATTATGAGATATAAACTCACAATATTGAGAAAAGTCAGAATTATGAGATATAAACTCTCAATATTGAGAAAAGTCAGAATTATATCTCATATTTTTGACTTCTCAAGATTGTGAGTTTATATCATAATTTTGACTTTTCTCAATATTGCGAGTTTATATCTCATAATTCTGACTTTATAACTCGCAATTGCAACTTTATATTACACAATTCTGAGGGAAAAAGTTAGAATTGTGAGATAAAAACTTGCAATGACCTTTTTTGTGTTTGTTCCACACGTATTAGTATTCCAAAGTATTCTAAAGTATTTAGATTAAGTTACTAAACTTGAGTAATGTAACGAAATACGTTACAAATTACTTTTTAAAGCATGTATTTTGTAATCTGTCGTGAAAAGTAACCTACCCAGCCCTGTTTATATATTCCCTACGTCGCCCAGTGTACTGAATCGTCTAAAGGAGTCGATTTGGTAATATATTTTATAAACTTAAAATGTATGTTGAGACACTTTCACTCCACCTATTAGACTGAGCTGCCATCTGCTGGACTGATGTCACGAATACATAAGAATAAGGCTGAAGTGTAGGTGGTTTTCTTTTCGTAAGTTTAACACCCTAAACATATTATTTATAATATAAATTTTCTCTACATTTTTTTTAAACTTTTAATTCCATTTGAATTGTTTTTGTTCTAATTATTTTGAATGTTTATCTGATAACCCTATCGTCTCCAGGCCTTTAGATGGCAGTGATGTACTCACAGTTGCGCGAGCGTTACACACGAGAATAATCACGTGAAGAAATTGTTGTTTTGAACCGACTCTCTTGGATGTTTCATCCGAATCGATTCGCAAAGTGAGGAGTACAGTTGAAAAGTAAGTGAAAACACAAATACATTTGACAAAACAGTAACTTATCAAAGATCACAAGGAAAACGCGAGGGGGGATTTGGAGTGATGACTCAAGTGAATCAGTGAATCGTTTCCCTACGTCGCCCAGTGTACTGAATCGTCTAAAGGAGTCGATTTGGTAAACGAATCGGATTTCTCTTGGTGCTGTAGTAGGGCACGCAGCAACACTAACTTCATAAGACATGAAACACCCGTGACATTTACCATAGCATTTTCACTAATGTAATGTAGTATGTCAAACATTAAAACCTTATAATATCCTGCATATTCCGACTGAATAAGAGGTAAGTTCATTTAAATGTGCATTCCTTTGTTGATGTTTCGTGTGAGCTCCGTCTTATCCATAATGTGTAATATATGATGTTGTGTGTCATTTTAACGAAGTCAATTCGTTTCAAATGTCACATGAGAAAAATAACACAATAAACGTTAGCTTTTATGTAACGTCACCTCTTTCCTAAGAAATTCATAAAGATAGTTCATTTAAATGCAGGTTGTTTGTTTGATTAATACGTTTATAACATCTACAGGGTCTGTCATTTTTTATCTGAAGACGAATGCAGCAATTTAAAAGAATATATTTATCAATTATAACCGTGGGACTGAGATTCTGTGCTATTAACATGTTTTGAAAAGTGTATTCATATATATATATATATATATATATATATATATGGTATTTATATAGTAAGTTGCTTCTAAGAACATGGCAAAACTACAAGGAAATCCATGGTAGTTAGAAATAATACAAATTTAAAAAAGCATGCCATGTTAAATGTTCAAAAAAACAACAAAAACATAGTATCATTGTTAGTTTTATGCAACCCGTGATCTGTATAATATTTGAAGGCATGTGTTTGTATGTGTTGATGGTGTTTTGTTGGACTCTGGACTATCCAGGACCTCATAACTGATATGTTGTATTCTGTAAAAGTGGAGATATGGCTTGTCAGTCTAACTTTAGTTCAAAAGCTGTAAACTCCTTACTTAGCCATTTTGGACAACAGTGTATTTACACCTAGACAGAGAACTAATAAACCTTTCACTCCAATGTTCTGTATTAAAACATGTTTTTATGATTTCACACCATAACTTTGTTTTTGCATGCTTGCTTTTTCATTTTGCATAAAGAGCAAAGAACATGAATCTGTCAGCAGAAGAGGTAGAGTATGACATTTGGTCTCATTTCCACTCCAAATAGCATGCGATCTCCAGTAGCCGCTTCCCTTCATAGTTCTTCCAAATATCTGCAGTTTTACGCACTTCATCTGTCACGTGACTTTTAGTGGGACTTGATTTTGGCAGATACAGTGTCCTTGTAGCTGTGCCTTACAGAGGCTGAAACTGCTAAAGAACTTGCTGATGCCTGGATTTTTATCATTAAATGGAAAGTTCATCCCTCGAGTTGTTCCAAACCTGTATGAATTTCTTTCTTCTGCTGAATAAAAAAGAAGATATTTTGAAGAATGTCAGTAACCAATCAATTGATGGTTGACTTCCATATTTTTTTATACTATGGAAACCAATGGGGCCGTCAACTGTTTGCTTACCCATATTCTTCAAAATATCATTCAGCAGAAGAAATAAATTCATACTGTCCCTTCAAACAAAGTTCACAAATGGAACCTTATTGTAAAGTATTACCATTTAATTTTTACAGTTGGGGATGTCATTGCCTTGGGAAACTCCGTTAATTGTCTTCTGTTTTCTTTTTACCTTATTCATACTCAGGCATTTGAAATGGTGTCGTACAAGAGACTCACCCCTGAGGAGGTTCATTTCTCTGGAGCAGCATTATTGGATCCCGAAGAGTCGACGGACACAGATGGAAAGGAAGTAGACCTAGAACAGCCCCTGCTGCCCCAGAGCCCTCACTGCTCCATCACCACTGCCCTGCTGACCATTGGAGGACTTGTTGTGGTTGTCTCTGGTGTTTGGCTGCTTGGAGTCATATTTTGGTTTCATAATCCACCCTCCACAGAACCCCATAGACTCCCTCCACCTGCTGTGGCTAAAAGTCCAAACGGGACATGGCTACAGCCACAGTCCTGCTCAAAGATTCCAGAAGCCTGGAGGTTTGACTGTTATCCTGAGAGAGGCGTGGTGGTCACGGAAGAGATGTGCCACGCTCGAAACTGCTGCTTCATACAGCAGTCACAAGCTAAGACATCGGGACGGAATGGAGTGCCGTGGTGTTTCTACACACCTGACTATCCATCCTATGAGTTGGTGTCCATTATTGACACCGACATGGGGAAGATGGGAAAACTGCTCCGGAACAGTAAGACATATTATCCAAAAGACATAGATGCACTGCAGCTGGAAGTGCTGTATGAGGAAGACAACAGGCTGCGTGTGAAGGTGAGAGCACTTTTGGTCTTCGTGTTACTGGCTCTTTTTGCTTGTGATCGCTCAAAATAATTTAGTTGAAGTCCATATATATATATATATATATATATAATTTTTTTTAAATATAGTGAAATTATCTGTTAGCTTTCATATCAGACATAGACCACAAAAATGCAATTAAAGCATAAATATATATATATATATATATATATATCTGCTCAATATATTGGTACCAGATCTGTTGATATTGACTATATAATCATTTTAATTCATTTAAAACTATTTACTTTTAATCATTTAAAAATATAATATTTAATAATTATAATAACTAATTTAATAATTTATATCCTTTGTAAAATTTGGGGTCTGTAAAAGTTTTTAATGTTTTTGAAAAAAGTCTCTTATACTCACCAAGGCAGTATTTCTTTGATCAAAATACTGTAAGAATAGTAATATTGTGAAATCAAATTTTAAAATAATTGTTTTCTATTTTAATATTGTACAGTGTATGTATTCCTTTGATGGGAAAGCCTAATTTTCAGAATCATTTCCCCAGTCTGCAGTGTCATATGATCATAATTCATAAATCATGCTACACGTTATATTATTATTAATGTTGAAAACAGTTGTTCTGCTTAATATTTTTGTGGAAACAATAACAAATAACAGCATTTATTTTAAATCAAACTCTTTCGTAACATTACAAATGTCTCTACTGTCACTTATTATCAATCTGATGTGTCCTTGCTAAAGAATTTATTTTAAATAAAAATTGTACTCACCCGAAACTTTTGAACGGTGTATATAGACAGTTATTGGTTATTTAATCTGCTTAACGCTCACCTAAAGTTAATCTTGAAGCACTAATAATTCAATCACTCTGTAAAATTTAATCTTTTGACAAATCCATTTTTCATATTGTATTATATTTTAACTTGTAGCATTTAAAATCAGTGATTTAACTTTTTAGTGATTTATTTTGAATTTTTTTACACAACATTGCCTAGAATTTAAGACCGACCATTTATTTCTTATCCGTCTTAACATGACCGTAAATAGCAGCTTACTGATATTTTGGCCAGAATATAAATATCGTTACGCCCCTTTTTAGAAAATGTCTTTAAAAGTGTCGTAACCTTTTTTCATAATATTCAATTGTCTCATACAGATAACAGACCCGGCCCAAAAGCGGTACGAGGTGCCTATAGATGTTCCTGTGGTTCAGAAAAGAGCATCAAATCCTTCTTACACCGTAGACTTCATCAAAGAACCTTTCGGGCTGATTGTCAAGAGAACGCAGACAGGAACTGTGCTGTAAGTACTGTTTATTGTCAACTATCAGTAGAAAATGGACCTGCCTTTACATTGAAAATGCTATGATTTAGTTTCTTTTACCATTAGAAATGATGACCATAAACCTTTAGTTTAGGGATCTACAGTGTATAACATGTACCAGTGTTGAGTTACTAACATGTTCACATGCTGTTAGGCTGAATACATCCATAGCTCCTCTCTTCTATGCGGATCAGTTCCTGCAGATGTCCACATCATTACCGTCACGTTTTATTTACGGGCTCGGTGAACATCGCTCCAACTTTCTGCATGACGTCCAGTGGAGCACACTCACCATGTGGGCTCGAGACGTTCCACCCATGGTAACAACATGACTTTTGTCTTCTGATGCAATAATCTGTCTGTGTTCTTTAAAGTCTCAGACTTAAGAAACTGAAAACCAGAAGTTTAGCATAATTATTGGTCCTTAATCGAGTCTATAGGAAAATGAACTTGCTGATCAGTAAAATATAAATCAATATTGTAATTTTGTTACTGCGTTTAACGTGTGTGCAAACATCGCAGATTAATAAATGTTCTAGATTTCCCTTTTCTGTACTTCTCGATTGTTTGTTTTTTCAGGAGCTGACCAACCTCTATGGCGTCCATCCCTTTTATCTTTCTGTGGAATCTGATGGAATGGCACATGGGTTTTTCATGCTCAACAGCAATGCAATGGGTGGGTTCATCACAAACATGCACACTGATCTTGAGATAGTGGTTGTATCAGTAATCGGTATGCTGTGTTTGTTTTGCACCTATTTTTGACATTTGTTTGATTGTCATGTTTACGATAAGCCTTGCATTTGGTCTTATCTCGCTTAATTTTGTGATTCTAGTAGTAATTTGTTGTCTGAACTGTCTGAAATTTGTATTAACATGTGTAATAGATGTGGCTCTGCAGCCTGCGCCTGCTCTCACTTGGCGTATGATTGGTGGGATCCTCGACTTTTACATTTTCCTAGGACCTGATCCCATCTCTGTGATTGGACAGTACCTGAATGTTGTAGGTCAGCAAGCATCATAAGCAGTATTTGATAGGCATTTTGACCTGAAGAATCAGAAGTTCACCAACTAATGATTGCATCTTGACTGCTCTTTTTTTTTTTTCTTCTTCTTCTTCTTCTTTTCTGTCAGGTAAGCCTGCAATGCCCATCTACTGGGCTCTGGGCTATCATCTCTGCCGATGGGGCTACAAGTCTAGCAACAAAACCTGGAATGTTGTGAGAGAAATGCGGAATTATGGGATACCTCAGGTACTATACAGTAGCTGTTAGATTAATTAACTATTGGTTTGGTGTAGGTAGGTCGTGTTGGTAATTATGGTTCATATTCAAATGTATACTGAATGGACAGAATTGTAAATCTGCTGCAACTCACCAGATTTGCACTTTCAGTAGACATCAAGGAAAATGATAAATATTTCAGCACAGAAAATGAGAAAGCAAAAAACGTATGCTATCTGTCTCAATCAGTGTTATTGTTAACTAAAACTACATTTTTTGTTTATGGTAATTGAAATGCAGCTAAATATCTTGATGAAAATCTTTTAACTTAAAATTAAATGAAGATTAGAAACATTGCCTTGGCAATTAAATGAAATGAGTAGAAGTGATTTGAAATTAATAAACCAAACTGGCATAAATATATGTTAAAGCTATATAGAAATATAAAAAAAATAACCTAACAAATTTACTACAATTTATACTAAAATGAAAATGAAAAATATGAATACATACTATAGTAATATATAAATAGTTAATACTGTTATCTATCTATAATGCAAGTTTACCTGTTGCGTATTGCGTTTGTTGCGTATTGCTCTTGATCCTTTTCCTCATATTGCTGACACACAAAGACAAGTTTGATTTCTGTTTTTGTAATCAACCACAGAAAAACACTGACTTGACATTGTGCATTTAGCAAAATGGATAACTGCAAATTGATTTATTTTTTTCTTCTTTTTTCCAGGATGTTCAATGGAATGACATTGACTATATGGATCGTGCTCTTGACTTCACTTATGAGCCAGTGAACTTTTCCACCCTACCTGACCTCGTGAAAGACCTTCACAGACATGATCAACACTACGTCATGATTCTGGTACACATACACACACACACACACACACACACACACACACACACACAGTATGATTGACTATGAGCTATATCTTAGGTTACTCTGCTTGGACACCTAAATGATTTTGACGGGGATAGGGGAACTTACTTCATACTTGGGTTGTCAAACATACCAGTCGGTACTAAAATTTCTTTTTTTTAAAAGTTGATGATACCAACATTTCTGCTATACCGGTTATACCGAGTACCAGGTGTATGCATTATCCACTAATTTAAAATTCTCTCGTTCGTGTTTGTTTGAGCAATCTCTGAGCGTCAAAGGTTTCCATGTTTATTTACAGCTTGTTTTTACTAGTATTAACCATTATAGCCAATCAAAGTTATATCTGTTGAGCATCTGAACTCAATGGCCTATCAGAGGTGCTACCCCGTAAGTTAGTCAGAATCCGCTTAACACCAGTAAAACGCTTAACACCATAAAGTTGGGGGTAGTTGTGGCCTAGTGGTGAGGGAGTCAGGCTTGTAATCTGAAGGTTGCTGGTTCGATTCCCACGCCGGCAGGAATTGAAAGTGGGGATTGTGAATAAACAGCATCTCTCCACCTTTGATACCATGACTAAAGTGCCCTTGAGCAAGACACCTGACCCCTAATTGCTCCCCTTGTAAGTCGCTTTGGATAAAAGCGTCTGCTAAATGATGAAAAATGAAATGGAAAAAAAAGTGTAAGCACAATGTAAATAAGAGATTCATAGTACGAATAAGAGCTTTTTTTATTATAATTGGGGTTTTTGCTAATTTAGTTTTTCATACCGCCAAGTACACTGCAAAGTTTCTGGATTTACAACCGCATTTAAATGCAAAATTGAATTGGAAACTGCGATGATTGACAGGAATAAGAAACAGACAAGACAACACAGGACACAAGTTTTTAAAGAATTAAATTGTCAGTCTTGTATGGAAATTGGTACTGAGCAGCAACTACTGAAATTTTGGTACCGTGACAAACATCATTGCAGTCAGATTCCTGCTCAAATGATCATCATTTGCTTGAAGATGTCACTTGATTTTATATGTACACAGAGCACCGCACATGACATGTCAATAGATTTATTTGCAGAAAGCAAATCAACTAAAAATCAAAATAAGAGGAACTTCTATGTTCTATGGGTTTATTAAACATCCATATGACACACTTCCTCATTCGACCCTCATCTCTTTTGTTTTGCATTAGAATAACACTTACACTCATGTGGCCAATTTGGCAAACTGAAAGTTAAAACCCTCACTAAAGCATTTGGATGTGTCACAGTGGATTTAGCCGAAGTGTGCTTGACTTAAACTGCAGTTTGTTTGTTTGTCTCTTTTGCGCTTCCTCATCAGGATCCTGGCATCAGTAGCTCTCAGCCGTCTGGCTCCTACTGGCCGTTCGAGGAGGGGAAGAAGAGAGGGATTTTCATCAATGACTCGAATGGAGACGTCCTTATTGGGAAGGTACATCAAGTTATTCTTCATAAGGATGCTGGCCACCATGATCAAATGATTACCAGATGAATACTACTGACTTTTTTCACGATATCAGGCCTTGTGTAATAAATTAAACGTGGGGTTTACTCAAGAAAACAGTAGCATCGTAACCAATAAACCTAAGTGTCATGCTGCATTCATATCAAAAAGTGTCAACATGGAAGTCCAAGAACGGGTGAAACCTAAACAGAAATGTGGTGATTAATTAGGTTTTTTCCAAGCATCAGAGTGGAAACTTTTTTTTCTTTTTTTTTTTTACGATTAAACAAAATGTAATCAAAATATAGTAATTATGAATATAATGGTATAATTTCTATATGAGACTTAATTGCAGATGCTTTTCCCCCCCTTTTTTCTAAGGTCTGGCCAGGACTCACTGCCTTTCCAGATTTCTCCAATCCAGACACACATGAATGGTGGTACCAGAATCTGCAGAGGTTCCATGACAAAGTGCCATTTGATGGCGTGTGGATTGTATGTTGTGCATTTGTATTGTTCCTTGGTTGATGGATCATTATTTGTATCTACCCAGGCATTGATCTTGCTTTTTAATATGCTCAATATACTCTTCTTCTTTCTGTTTCTTCTTTGAGGACATGAATGAGCCATCTAATTTCTTAGATGGATCACTGAATGGTTGTCCAGAGAATGAACTGGAAAATCCTCCCTACACTCCAGGTATCAGTGTGTTTGCTGTTATGTGGAGATCTACAATATTCATTCTACGATTCTTCCAACAGTAAGACACATGGTATTGTCTGCTGTAGGTATTCTGGGTGGTACATTAAAGGCCAAGACTGTGTGTGCATCTGCACGTCAGAAAATCTCCTCTCACTACAACGTACACAGTCTGTATGGACTGATGGAAGCTAAGGCCACTGAAAGGTACACACAATCACACAAAAATATATAAATACTACCATTTAAACATCAGGGGTTAGTAATGATTTTTAATGTAGTTTATACTAACTGTATTATATTGTGAAAATTCTTAATACACAATTTACATTTTTTTTTTAAATATAATTTAGTCCTGTGATGGCACAGATGAATTTGCAGCATCATTACTCCAGTGTCACATGATCCTTCAGAAATCATTCTAATGATTTGCTGCTCATTTCTTATTATTATCAATGTTGAAAACAGTTGTGCTACTTAAGATTTTTGTGGAAACCATGACACATTTTTGTTAGGATTTTTTTTGAATAGAATAGTTTTTATTTGAAATAGAAATCTTTGTGACCTCGTAAATGCCTCTTTTGATCAATTTAATGCACTGAAAAAAAAGTGTTCATTTCTTGAAAAAAATAAAAATAAAAATAAATCTTACTACCCCGAACTTTTTTTTTAAAGAAAGATGGCACAAGCGAGCTTTTCAACCAAAACATTTCACCAAAACAAAGTTTCAAGTTTACTTTTAAAAATAAAGACAAAAGGTAATTGGACACTTTCTGTTCGTCAAACGGTAGTGGATCATGTTCATCTGTCTCTCTCAGTGCTTTGAGGAAGATCACAGGGAAGCGTCCGTTCATCATTTCCCGCTCTACGTTTCCCAGTCAGGGCAGGTATTCGGGCCATTGGCTCGGAGACAACAGGAGCCAATGGAAAGATCTGGCCACATCTATACCCGGTATAAACGCACACACCCCTGCTCTGCTGAGGTCAGAGTTAGTCCCATATTAATGCTGTATTTACTACAGCTTCACTAACCATTTTCTCTTCTTCTTTTCCAGGTATGCTGACTTTTAACATCCTGGGAATTCCTCTTATTGGGGCAGACATCTGTGGGTTTGGGGGCAGCACTACAGAAGAACTGTGTGTCCGATGGACCCAGCTCGGAGCTTTCTACCCTTTTTCAAGAAACCACAACTCCTTAGATGAACAGGTCAACTTTCTTCCTGTCCAAATGCTGTTATGACTATAGGTTTAGACTACAGCAAAATCTATATCTGCAGCTGGTCACAACTCATATTGCTGCTTTTTTCGAGCATCTGCTGTGTTTTTCAACTGTTTTCATCATATTGTTTTTCTGCAGTCTTGAGGCGTTTTTGTTTGTTCATCTGATTAGTTACCCATCTGTCTGTTGTTTTGCCAGTACAATATTCTGTTTTTGTAATGTTTTATTCCAAAGGCAAGACTCTGATGGATTAACTATTTTGTCTCTTCGCAACAGGATCAGGAACCAACTGCGTTCAGCCCTGCAGCTCGTGCAGCAATGAAAGAAGCCATCCTTCTTCGTTATTCCTTGTTCCCATATCTCTACACACTCTTCCATCACGCACACATCAGTGGACGCACGGTCGCCACACCACTGCTCTTTCAGTAAGAAAAACACATGTGACTTCAAATCCTGATTGTATGTGCATTGAATTCTTAAAGGAATAGTTAACGCCAAATCTTATTACAGAATTATCCTTTTTTGTGAAGTATGTTGATACAGATCCAGGCACATAATGTTTCAAGACAATATCCACTTTAATTGACTTCTTTGCATATAATCACTGTCTCTGCTGTGGTTTAGGTTCCCTACCGATGAGAAGACATATGGGATAGATAAACAGTTCCTATGGGGAAAGAGTTTGCTGGTTACACCAGTTTTGGAGGCAGGACAAGATTATGTTGTGGGATATTTCCCTAAAAGTCTTTGGTACGATTTCCACACCGTAAGTCACTTCCTCTTTTGAAACCCTTTTAGAAACATACAATTCTTTTGCTTTGTAGTCTCATGCAACATTCACATTTGTTTGTGTCACGTACAGGGTGACTCATTGGTAAGCAGTGGAGAAGAGATCAAACTTCAGGCTCCAATTGACAAAATCAACCTGCATCTCAGAGAGGGATCCATCATACCTACACAGGTGAAAAAGAATCACATTATATACATATTTGTACGTTATTGTTTTTCAATTAATGGAGACAGACTTCTTTAACAAGTAATTTATATGTAATTATTTATAAATTTGATCCAGATTTTAGATATAATAAATACATTTCCTGTAAAGGATGTTTTCAGTTTACTGAAAAACAATAATTTATTTCAACACATACATTAAAAACAGTAATATTGTGAAATATTATTACATTCTAAAACAACTGTTTTCTTTATGAATATATTTAAAAATTGCATTTATTTCTGTGATGCAAAGCTGAATTTTCAAGATCAGTAATTCAGTCTTCAGTGAACACCTGATCCTTCAGAAATCATTCTAATATGCATATTTAGTGCACAATAATTTATTATGGTTCTTCTTATCATAATTGTTAAACATTTTTTGCTGCTTAATAATTTTTGTGGAAACTTTTGATAAATTTAAGAAATAAGTATTTGTAATATTAAGAATATCTTTACTATTACTTCAATCAATTTAATGTTTCCATATTGAATAAAAACATTTTTTTTTAAATGATATTCCTTACTTACTTTTTAATTTGTAGTGCATCACACTTTCCCCAAAAATATTAAACAGCACAAATGTTTTCAACATTGATAATAATAAGAAATGTTTCATGAGTAGCAAATCAGCATATTAGAATGATTTCTGAAGGATCATGTGACACAGAAGACTGGAGTAATAATTCAGCATTTCCATCACAGAAATAAATTAAATTTTAAAGTCTATTAAAACAGAAAAAAACAGACGTTTTTAATAATATTTTACAATTTTACTGTATGTCTGATCATATGAATGCAGCCTTGGTGAGCAAAAGACTTCTTTCATTAAAACATTAAAACATTAAAAATCTTAATTATTCCAAACTTTTGACTCCCAGTGTATTTAATTAAACTACCTGTTAAGGAAGTCTTTGTCAATTTATTGATATGTTTATGATATGATAGGTAATTTATATATAATTTATTTATTATATACAGATTTTTAGGAAGCCTTTCTCAAATTACTAGTAGTAATAATAATGTAAGCTGTCCATTTTTGTGCATGTTTTGTGAATTCTGTTTTATATGTTTGTTTCAGAGACCGAACACTACCCTGTGGGTGAGCAGCGGTCAGCCCCTTCATCTGATTGCAAGTTTGAGTGAAGACGGTCTGGCCAAGGGTGATTTGTATTGGGATGATGGGGAGACCATTGACTCATACGAGACTGATCAGTACGCTTACGTCTATTTCACAGTAGAAAAGGTACAGAAAACCACACCATTCACTGCAGCGCACCAGAATGCTATACTTTCAGTAAGCTTTCGTTAGATCCTCATACTATAGGCACATTATAAAAGGTTATTTATTCACCCGTTTTACATGCTGCTTCTCAGATTTCATGTAACTTTTCTGATTAAATATTCCATTTATACACATTTTTATTAAGCGCATCGCTTGTTTGTTCTTAAATGTTTCTGTAAACAATCATGTTCTAAACTGTTTATGTAATATAAATTTAAAAAAATAATAATGATCTGTATTAATGATCTTCAGAACACAATGACATCAGAGGTACTGCATAATCATGAGGAGGCTACTTACATCACGGTGGAAACTGTTTCCTTTTATGGGGTGAAGGCGGAGCCAGAAAATGTAACGGTGAATTCACAAGAGGCCTCGTTCACTTACCGTGACAATCAGGTAATTTGATATTGTTTTTAGGAAGCTACTGGTTATAAATGGTGAGAATTGTGCATATTTTGTTATCAGGTGAATTTTGAATTTCAAATTGTTTGCAGTAACTTAAATATAAGTATATTTAAATATGTTGAGTATGTTAATCAGCAGCTATGTGATACTCTTTAAGCTTTTATTTGGCTATGTTGAAAATAATTTGGAATATTTGTCTGTGGTATACTAAATTATAAAAAAAAAGTTTCATGTTTGTAATGCATTTCAAAAATATTTAAATGCTTAAAATACGTAGGGTCAGGGGTATTCAATTAAAGTTCCAAGAGATCTCTATATTTTAAATGTTTCAAGGGTTTTTGAGCATGTTAAGGGCGCCAAAAGTGCCCTAAAGGTCGAGGAGAATTTTTTTACCTTAGGAAAACAAAAGGGCCCTTCACCCTTTTGGGTTTGGGCCTTAAAAGGACTTATATTTGTGCAAAATGAGCCTTAAAGAAATTGATTTATTGCCTTATGTCTGTCCAGGTGCTGACAGTAACAGACTTGGGTCTGAACCTCAGTCATAACTTCACAATCAGTTGGATGTAAACGTGAATCATCAGTGCTGTTTCTGAATTGCAAATTGCTGCTGAAATCATGATCTTAACATCTCAACTGACATTATCTCAGTACGTGGACCGTGGTGGTTCTGGTTCCAGCCTGAAATCAAATATGTACCAGAAAGGAAATGACAGATTATTGATTGTATGTTGAATTTCTCATGTGCACTTTAAGTGTACTCTCTATTATTGACCCAGCGCTGGTCAGTTGCACTCAGAGGAAGGGAAAAATTCTGTGTATTTTGTTTGATCTGGTGAATTTGATTGATCAAATTCTGATATATATATAAAATTATGATAGATAATTTGATATACATAGATATCTTTACCTATGATGTTATATTACTGCCTGCTATTGCTGATATTCTTCTGTTTTAAACTGTTTAGTTGTGAATAAAGATCCTTAAAGTAGGCCATGCCATCAAAATCTATAGTTCAAAATGAATTTGAGCATCTTAAAGCAAATATTTTTGTAGTGATTCAATGGACCAACAGAACAAAACAAAAACTGCAAATTCAAGTGATCCTGCTGAACTCATAACCTTTCAGACTTAACTTAATTCATTTGAATCGCTTATGTTTATATATTGTTTACAAGCATGTTTGCACAGTTCAGGACATTCTGATGCGGCAGAAAAGCATTAGTTTGCAAACATTATTTCCATGTACTGACAGTCTTGTTATTAATATGAACCATTATGTTCAGCAATAGAATCCTTCTAAAATGTAAAACCAGGAAAATATCATGGAAGTAAATCACTGTAAAGTATTCATCAAGGCTTAAAGAGGCATAATTGTGCAGTATTATGTAAATTGCTACCACATGCTGTTGATATTACCATATATAGCATAACATTGTGCCTTATATTTCATCAAAGCTGTGATTCAACATTCAGTGGCTTTACTGTGAATGTATAAAACCCTCTGTTTGAAAACACTGGGCTGCTTTACAACTTTTGTCAAAATGTAAAAAAAAAAAAAAAAAAAAAATGTATAGACATTTGCTCATAAAACAGAAGCTAAAAGATATATCTACGAGTGTACGAGCCTGTTTAAGGCTTTTCTTTAAGTGACCCTGAACAAACTGCTGTTTTAGAGGACATACAGGGTAGTGTGCAATAAAAATTCTAAATGCTCATCATTTTTCTTGTGTTTTTTCTTTTGATTTGAGGCAGTGATATGCAAAAAAAAAAAAAAACAATTTCGAAACACCATAGCAACATGCTAAAACTCAAATATTTGAGTAAAAGGTTGTTTGTGTTTCTTTTCATCATGTACCTCCATTGGTCTTCTTAGTGTCCAGCTTATATGAACCTTCAAAGCACAACTTGAACTTGGAGGAAATAAAAAGAAACATCCTTTTACCGAACCTAACAAACCTGATTATTTCATGTCTTCCAGTCAGAGCTATAGTTGTATGTGGCCAGGTTATTGCCACATGAAACTGGATTTGGAGGCCCTTCCTTCACTTTGTTAGAGGAAATGGCTTTTCTCAGGTCAGTGCCGAGCCCTGAGGAAAAGTCAGGTAGTATTATAATGTCACATGCCATCAGAAAATAAATGAAAAATAACTATCCCTTTAGTTAACATTAGTTAGTGCATTAACTAACGATGTGCAATTGTAAAGTGTCTGTGATATAGTGTAATTATACATTTAAGTACTGAGTTATAATAACTTACTGCATGTACTTTAGTGTTTGGATCAGTTGCATGCAATTATGCATAACTTTACTAATGAACCTTATTGTAAAGTGCTACCATTGTTTCTTATGTCAAATCAACTTAGATAATTAATGTGGTTCAGATAACACAATATTTTGAGTTTCTGTTAATTAAACCAATTGTCTTCATTTTATTAACTCAAATTTTTAATTTAAATAATTCATTTTAAGGCAACAATTCTTTTTTTACAGTCTACATGTAACATAAGGACACTAAAAAATAAAGTGGTGTGTAATAATAGTCACAGTATTTATTAATCATTGTGTACATTAGTTAATAAAAATACAACTGTTCATTGTTAGTTCATTTCAAGATTAAGAAGTATTTGTAATGTTATAGTTCTTGTTAACTAATGTAATTACAGTTCCCTCCTCTAATATTGGCACTCTTGATAAATTTGAGCAAAGGTGGCTGTGAAAATAAATATGCGTTCTTTATCCTTTTGATCTTTCATTCAAAAAAATTCTATGGAAGCTTGTTCCTGCCATGAAATAGGAGTAATTATGACTTTTTAGCACGCAATTATAAGATTTCTAGCCGGGACAGTCAGGTTTAGATTTTTTTTATCTGCTGGTATTTGATAGAATCCATGATGTCATGTATCTGAACAAGACGTCCAGGACCTCGGCAGAAAAATAGGCCCAGCATTAAAGATCCAGCAGTAAATTTCATTGTACACATGGTGTACTTTTTAATCCTTGTGTGGACCAAACTTATCTTGAGTGTTTGTTTCATCTAACCATAGAAGCCGGTCCCGTTTGAAGTTCCAGTCTTGTCTGACAACTGAATATGCTGGAGTTTGTTTTAGGATGAGCAAGGAGGATTTTTCTTGAAACCCTCCCGAACAACTTACGGTGATGTAGATGCTGTTTGATCTGACCCCAAGACTCCACTAATCTTTGCAATTCTCCAGCTGTGATCCTTGGAGAGTCTTTGGCCACTCGAACTCTCCTCACTGTGCATTAGCAGGATCCTCTTAAAAGGCAGATTTTTAACATCCTTTGTTGATTGGAAGTTCTTAATTATTTCCCAGATGGTGGAAATGTTTTTTTTTTTCAATGCTTCATCTATTTTCTTACAGCCGCTTTCTATTTTGTGAAGCTTAATCTTTTGCTGCACATCAGGGGCCGTATTCACTAAACATTTTATGAACCACTAAGAGTTCTCCTAAATGGCAATAAAAGTTCTTAGATAAGAGTTTTCTCTTAAAACCTACTCACAAAGTTTCAGAGAAAAACTAAGGAATAGAGAGAAGTCTTCAGCCAAGAGTAAATGACCTTGTTGCTATGAATGATGTCAACAAGCTGAAAATAGCATATTTTCTCAGTGACAGATGCTGTTTGAAAGTGAAAATAGCTATATATTCTATTTACACTCTGACAATAGCAGCATTTTCTCAACGATATGCTATTTACACTAGGTGAAAATAGCAATAGATTCTATATACACATAAAAGTATCCGTTCTTTGCAATAGGAGTAACCTAATAAGGGGTGCAAATAATTGTGGCCAACATGCATTGGAAAAATCAATTTCATACATTTTGAGCTAAAGATCAAAAGGAGGAACAATGCAGATTTTCACAGTTTGATTTTAGTGTACAATAACTCTGAGTATGAAAGCAATTGCATGCAAGATTTTGTTTAGACCTTTAGCATATCTGATGTTTTTAAGCAAAATGTGTTTCTGACTTTAAACGCATTTTATATAAAAAAATAAAATCTTGTTTTTACTTAGAAGCATTGCTGTAACCCAGAGCTGATAGTCAAACGTGGCTTCCTCTAGGAGTGTATCTGAACCTTCAGCTTTCATCTCACACTGACACAAGACCTGTTTGATGATCAAAGACAGACTTTTGCTTCCACATCCAGAATGATATGACAGAAAGTTCAATGCCATGTTTCTGTATGGGCTGATGCAAGCAGAAAGAAACAATAAGAGGGACAAAGATGGAATTAAATATGGGGCAGAACTTTCATTTCTTGATTGGTTAATTAATTAATTAATTAAAAAGAATTAAACATAAAAAAGGTCCATACATTAAAAACATTAGCTTCTTCTGACAAAATATTTACAGTACTAACAATAGAACCATCATAATTATCTTTAAAACATGACAAAATACAGCAAATCAAGATTCCCATGGGAAGAATGTTGGTAATTTGCAGTTCTACCATTCAGAAGTTTGGGGTTGTTAAGATTTTTTTAAAGTTTTTTGGTCTTGTGCTCACAAAGGCTGGATTTATTTGATCAAAAATACAGTTAAAACCATAATATTGTGAAATATTATTACAATTTCAAATTAGTTCTATTAAAATTAGTGCATTTTTTCTTGTGTTGCTTATCAATTTAATGCATCCTTGCTGAATAAAAAATCCACAAACTTCTGAATAATACAGTATATCTCTAAATCATAAAAAAATTACAATTTAAGTCACATATTAGCTAACACGGACCAGACATCTAAATGTATGAAGTTCCAGCAGCATTTATGCTTGTTTTTCATCGTTTGAAGACTTTAAAAACCTAATTTCAATTAAATCTGCACTGACTATTTAGGAAGTTTGTTTTTGCAAGAAACCAAACCTATCAAACTAATAATAATAAAATGAAAGCACAACAAACACTAATTTAAATCATAGCAGATGCAATTTACATGCATTGTCTGTGTAATTCCAGTTTAATATGCTAAACAGAAATCATTGCCATTATCTTCTCTCAGAGTGAAATAATGTTTATTTTGGCTGTAAAAACATAGCATTCATTTTAGCCTAGAAGAAAACAATCACAGTATCACATACTCCCCCTCATTCTCTGTGTATATTGAAGCTTCAGAGATAACAGCTTCCAGATGTTCCACATTCTCATTCTTTCATTGCCTTGCTTTACTTCTATCTGCCAAAAAAGTGACATTATTCCATGAATTATTGTCTCTAAGTCAGTTTCTTTCCGTCACCATGTTTAGGTAACTCGCAAGGCTTCAAGGAGGAAGAAGCATTTTATCACACACATACATAGTGGAAGAGTTTGTATGGTTCAGTCACTTAAACATCTCTTGGCATGCAATCTGAGCCTTTCTGCCAAAAAAAAATAAAAATTAATTTCTTGTTTCCTCTTTATGTTCCAATTAAGATAAAGTACATATGGGCTGCTACAAGCAATTATTTATGATTGTTTATATTTCAAACCATGTTTAATTTTAGAACAAATTAGATTTAGAATTACTTCACAAACAAATATAGATTATTCATTCATTATTTTTTTAAACTATGAGCAAAGACTTGGCACATGTTGATAAAATAAATATGAACAAAATAGTACGAAAATCCATTTTTAAAGTTGTTTTATACCTAAAAATGTATACCGTTTAAAAAAAAAAAAACGCTTACCTCAACCTACATCCATGTAGACGTCATACGCTTCTCAGGAGTTTGAGGTGAAATCGTGAATTGGTGTGGGTGAGTGAAAACCAACAAATATGTTATGTACATACCAAGGTATTATTATTTTTGGACATCTTGCATTTTAGAGGCCTTTCATGGTGTGTATTGTTTGTCTTTTTCTTTTCAGTAGGCCTATATCAAATGACCTCTTACATTAGTGTTGTCAACCATGATTTGGTCTCTTACTGACATCTCTTGGTCAAACTAAGAATGACATCCATTCCAAGTCTTCAAACTTTTACACATTCCATTTATACACATTCTAAATTCTCTATACTGTATGTTTTATTGTGAAAGTTTATTCATTGACTAATTTATTCACTACACTTACTGAACAGTTTCACATGTTTCTAATTAAACATGAACAAATAAGTTAAAGTTCTAATTAGGATTCTACCTAAAAATGTGTACGGTTTATATAATGCGAATCTTAAAATGGTTTAAGCTCAATCATGTCTAAAGTGCAAGCCTCGATTTTCTTATTTTTATTTCCTTCAGTGTGACTCAGCAAGATTAGACAAGTCCAACAACACAGAGCCAAGACACACCCTAAGAACATATGAACACTGACCTGCAATAATGCACCTAAACTCCTGCAGGAATACACAGGAAGTCATGGGAATGTACAGAAATATAAAGTATTTACTCTACCAATTCCATTTTAATCTTAGCTGAAATGAGAAAAAAAAAAAAAAGCCAATTATTTTAAGTAGCCTACACTTTTCCAGCAAAACGTTTCCCAAAATAACTTTGTGTATAGCAACACATACTGTTCCAAATGAAGTATATGGACACTTTCTGGCTGGCAAAAGTTAATTCTCATAGTTAATGTAATGAACAACACCTGACGGGTAACCTGTGTGAACCTGAGGGGAAATACACACTCACACAGTTGTGTTTTGTGGAGACTTTCCATAGGCGTAATGGTTTTTATACTGTACAAACTGTATATTCTGTCCCCATACCCATCACAGAAAACATTCTGCAGTTTTAGATTTTCAAAAAAGATAATTCTGTATGGTTTATAAGCTTGTTTCCTTGTGGGGACCCCACAATGTCAAGATTTACTTGTTTTACTTGCGTTGTGAGGACATTTGGTCCCCACAATGTAAGGAATACCCGTCCATACACATACACACTCATACACACAAACAAACAAAAAAAAAGGTCAAAGCATAATTTTTTTGCACATGTTTAACATATGAAATAGCATTCATAGATTTTCCAAGACGGAACAAACATGTTTTGGTACTTTTAAGTGCATGGTACATGAATATGGAAATCATTCATAGCCTATATCAAAGTAGCATGACATTATTATTTGACTCCATCTCTGTTCCATATTTACATTTCTGTACTGGAAGTCCTTTAAAAACGCTTACCTTAAACTCCACCCATGAAAACGTCATAACTCTCCTCAGGAGTTTCAGGGCTTTCTCAACTTAAGCTGACGATGAAGTCGCTTGGTGTGAGAGAGTGAAACCATTCAGCATTCGCCTCGCTTGTAGATCCCATTGGAAGGAGGCAATTCCAGATTCCGTGTTCAGTTTTAAGTACTAGTCCCGGGTTGAATCGCAGTCGCACCATGGCTGCTGTGAAAGCGCTTCAACAGTGGTGCAAAATCCAGTGTGAAGGATACCGGGACGTGTCGATCACCAACATGACCACATCTTTCCGGGACGGTTTGGCGTTCTGCGCTCTAATTCACAAACACAGACCGGAGTTGATGTAAGTAACATCCCCCATTGAACAAACGCGCGGTTTGGTGTTGCTTTGTGCTCAGAAAAGCACAGCCTGAAATTTGGACGCGCATTTACATGCTTAACATTCAAAGGCAGAGTTTGTTTACACTCTACACCTCCTATCAGACTTTAGAATTGTGGTTCAGAACAGAACAAAACACTTTAGAACATATGACATTAGCAAAAGTTTTTTTTTTTACTTTAGAAATATGATGAGAACCTTACTTGGGTGGGGAAAAAAATTGACTCTTTAAACTTTAAGTTAGAACTTTAGAATTTAGGAAGGTAACATTGGGACTTTTAGTAGTAGCTTGAAACTTAAGATGATGATTAGTCCTTCATGACTTAGGATTAAAAAAAAAAAATATATATATATATATATATATATAATTTAGGACCAGAATTTTAGAACTTGCATTACATTAAATTAGAGTTTAGTACAAAAATATTGCACTTGTATAATTTCAAACTAGATGTTCTGATGAGAGTGTTTAAAATTTCAGATCTGGGGAAGCCGATTTTGTGCTTGAAATACTCATTTATTCACTGTTTACATCTTGTAACATTCTAGTTGTTTCAAGTGGGTATCTGGCACTTGTGTTACGATATCGCATTGCTTGATTTGTGTTTGTATTAGTGTCAGATTTACATTGTTAATATTTGACATTGGAAAATCCCTTTTCTGTTCACTCATGTTTACTTTGGCTTTTGCAGAAACTTTGACTCTTTGAGCAAGGAAAATATTTACGAAAACAATCAACGGGTAAGATATTGTTCATTTACTTTATAAAAAAATAACTTTATCAATTTCTATCACTTTTTTTCTGTAGTTTCCAGTACCATACCTAGATGACCTATTTTTTTGTATCTTCAAATGTCATAACCGTCTGCACAGTAGCTAACGATACACTTTTCCTCAAATGAATAACAGCCCTTTAAAGTGATCATCAATTATTTGAAAAGGCAGATTAACATTTGGTACAAAAATAAAGTTTCCAAAAAGGAGCCATTTTTCAACCATTTTTGGTTCCTGAAAGAAATTTCAGTAAACAGGTTCCTAAAAGAGCCGTACTTTCTTAATGTGAAGACCATTTTAATAATCTAAAGAACATTTTCCTCAAAGTTCCATGGATGTTAAAAGTTCTTCATTGAACAATCAATGCTAAAAAAATATTTTTTATTTTAGGTGTGTTTGTAGGGTTCTTGGATTGGCTTTAAAGCTCTTTCAGGTTAAAATAAAAAGTCATTGATACATTACAGCTTCTTTAGATCAGTATGTTG
Organism: Opsariichthys bidens; assembly: GCA_037194245.1. Classification (NCBI taxonomy): domain Eukaryota; kingdom Metazoa; phylum Chordata; class Actinopteri; order Cypriniformes; family Xenocyprididae; genus Opsariichthys; species Opsariichthys bidens. Next base: position 7,742,817 of record CM074293.1, on the reverse strand, counting down.
GTTTAGGTTCTTTAAAGCATTCCCACAAAAAAGTTTTTTTTTTTGTAAAGAACTAGAGAATAAAAGTTATTTGTGAAATACAAAAATGCTCCCTTATGGCCTCAGCTAGTAAAACTAAAACCGTTTTTGCTCCTTGTTTGTAAGAGAGCATATCAACAACTTTAATATTTTTGGGAAATGCCTTCATTCCAAGACGTTATGTTTCCTAGACCTCTCATGGAACTATTTCACCCATGTGTGGTTCACCAGGGCTACAATGTGACAGACTGGACACATACTTGAGGCCTATTCTTATGGTTTCTTCTTCTTTTTTTTTTCTTTTTTTTTTGAGGGAGCTGAATCACATGTTGTGCTGTCATAGTTCTTTATAAATCATCATCTGCACACACTTGCTTTCCTGTTTCCACGGAAAAGAAATGCTGTTCAAAAGAGCATTGATATGCATTGAGAGAATACAAAAGCATAATGAAAGAAGAAGAAAAAAAATGCTAATGAATAACTTTGTGTGCATGTAAGGACAACATTCTCTGTCCAAACAGAACACGTGTGAGAGAGACAGAAAGTGAAAGTGTTAAGATAAGGTAATGCCTGGTTTACAGGGTGGAGATTCAGTACAAGGTAAATGGAAACCTGGCGCTGACTCAGAGCTCAACGTTTTGTCGCACACATATGACGCAAAAGTAATGAAATGTTTGCTATGCTATTTTGTAAATAAGAAAAAAAGCAGAAAGTATGTGTATAAAATACACTGTGTACAACATAAATAAGTCACATTCTCAGTTGTTAGCGAACTGTAGCTTTGGCTTGGAAGTAGTGATCTGTAGTTATTCTAGTGTTTACAGTTAGATTTGTGGTCTTTGAATCGCATTACCTGTTCTGTGACTTCTTGAATGAGTCTTTACAGAAAAATGCCTCCCCTTATTCCTCTCCATTTAGATTTTATCAAGATTTTTCTCATTTCTCTCTCATTGGTCATGTATGCTCTTGTTTATTTTTTTTATTTTTTTTGTTTTTCTCCCAAAGAAATCCAGGCCAAGTTCACATTTTTGTGTATGCATAATGGCACGGTGGAAGTCTAGTTCTACCCCTGGATGGAAAATTACCACAAATTACAAACTTTTCCCAACTGTTCAACATTGTGAACCGTGCATAAGCTGTGTTAAAAGTTGATCTAGTGACATTTGCACCATTAAGAATAGAATAACATTGACCAAACATCCCACAAATAGGAAAAAAAAAATTCTATTTTAAGTGCTAATGTAAATCAATATGTTCTGTGTAAGAGCTGAGAAATATAGTTGTTTAATTTATAAAAAAAGAAACTTAAATGTAATATTATTGTCTAGTTCCCCTTGTCTGTTTTCTATGAAGTTAATATTCATCAACAGAGTGATTCATTATGTTCTTTCCCTTTTCAGACTGCAGATATCAAACACATGTTAAAATTTGGAACCACTTTTGCTGGTCTAGCAGTCGATAATAGGGATAGTAGATAATATTTAAAAACGCTTTCAAAAGGAAATCCTGTGATTGTTCTGCCACAGAGATGTTCCAGCTATATTGTACATGCACACTGAGAGCTAAATCCTTCTTGTGTAATTCTTACACTTCACTTTCATTTATTTTTTTACAGGCATTTGAAGTGGCAGAGAAGGAATTGGGTATACCTGCCCTGCTGGATGCTGAAGACATGGTGGCTCTAAAAGTGCCTGATCGGCTCAGCATTCTGACCTATGTGTCGCAATACTACAATTACTTCCATGGACGCTCTCCCAGTAAGACATGTGCACACTCAAAAATATCAGTACTGTTACTCACTCAATTTACAAAATTTAAGCTTGTTCTCAGATATACAGATATCCATAGAAGTCTTTTTGAGATGAAGGCTATGTTCAAAAAAGCACAATGTGAATGAGGTAGACTATAAAAAGCAGTTTAATATTAAGACTCCATTTTTGCAATTCCACACCCTTCACTTAAAGAGGACCTGATATACGCTTGTACAAAATCTTGATTTTGAATGTTCAAAACACATTATACTACACTGTTGCTGCACCTCTCTTCCCAGTCTGTCAGTAATGCTACGATTAACTTAGGCTCACAATTTTTTTTTGGGAAGCGCAGCCCAGTTTGGTTCCTGTCTTTTATAAAGCCCCTCATTAAGAAAAGTGCGATGGTTGGCTGGATAAGTGTGTTGTGTTTGGGAAATCTCTCCGTTCTATAACCGAGAATTTGAACACGCTACTAACGTAACTTCAATCAAGAAAAGCATAATGCGTCCTTTTTAAAAACACGTTTACCGTGTGGTCATTTTTAGCGTTGATAAAGCATTTCACTCTTTGGATGTGCAGTTGGAGGTATGGCAGGAATTAAAAGACCAGCTGAAGAGTCTAATGAAGCGCCATCTGAGAAGAAGAACCAACCTGTCACGGCTAAAGTTTTTCCCTCAGCTAAACCAGCCACAGAGAATAAGACGCCTACACCACCAGATGAAAAAAAGGTACAAATGTAACTCATCTGACTCATCTGTCACCTCAACGATACTTATAGGAACTTTAAACTGTTAGACATTTCTGTATTTTTGTGGAGTGTGTGTAATGAGACACTGCCTTGTCTTACATTACATTATTTTCTGAGATAACTGATGTAAATATTATTTTGCTCATAATTATTGATTACGTTATTGATTGACTGGGTTGGGGAGTAACGAAATACAAGTAACTTAGTTACGTATTTAAGATACAAAATTTGAGTAACTGTATTTCACTACAGTTACATTTTAAATGGGTGGTAATCAGATTACAGTTACATCTGAAAAGTATTTTAGATTACCAAAGTTATTACTTTGAATTTTAATGTCATTTAAACAGCAGTTGGTGATTCTCTGACAGTCTGAAAAAGCGAAGTTTCTTCAACATTTTAATACTTTTAAGAGGGATCATACATTTTTTTTGTTAGTTTTATTTAGTACTGTCCTGAACAAGACAAAATGACTGAATTTATAAAAAAAATTGCCCAACTGTCAACTTAACTGTCCTGCCATGACCTGATGATCCACGACTGTTTTCATGTTTTGTGATAGTTGTTTGTGAGTCATTTTATAATTGTAAAAAAGGTCACTGCAACTTTTTCTCACAATTAGTTTTTTTTTTCCCCTCACAATTGTGAGTTTGCATTTCACAATTCTGACTTCTTTTTCTCAGAATTCCGAGATTTAAACTCACAATTGCAAGTTATAAAGTCAGAATTGGGAGATATAAACTTGCAATACTGACTTTTTTTTTCTTTCAATTGTGAATTTAGTGTGTGAGTTTATATCTCATAATTCTGACGTTTCTCAATATTGTGAGTTTATATCTCATAATTCTGACTTTATAACTCACAATTGCAACTTTATATCACGCAATTCTGAGGGGAAAAGTCAGAATTGTGAGATAAAAACTTGCAATTACCTTTTTTGTGTTTGTTCCACACTTATTAGTATTCTAAAGTATTTAGATTAAGTTACTAAACTTGAGTAATGTAACGAAATACGTTACAAATTACTTTTTAAAGCATGTATTTTGTAATCTGTAGTGAAATACATTTTAAAAATAAGCTACCCAGCCCTGTTGATTGATATGTGCCATATTGAAGTGTTTGCTCAGTGACTAATTGGTCTTTTTTTTTACGTTTTCAGAGAGAAGTTTTGGTTGAACGTGCCAATAAATCAGGATCTCTGAGCAGCTGCTGTAGTGCGTGTAACCAACATGTTCACCTTGTGCAGCGCCACCTAGTAGATGGGAAACTGTACCACAGGAACTGCTTTAAGTAAGTCACTTCTATTTTTTTGAGCCTTTTTATTCATTTATTTTTTAGTTTTAAGGGTAAAAATAGAACATTTATACAAATGCATCCACCCCACATGACTGGTGAATCATGCTTGAATTGACATCACAATGATGTAATGTGTGCAGTATCATGAGGGAAAAATGTTGTAATCGCTGCCTGTTGGTAAATTCTTGCTGTTCTTCAGCTATCATAGTTCATTGTGTTTTGTAACCTGATCTTTTAGGACATAGCAGTTCAACTTTTTTGCCATGACTAAAAGTGAGGGAAAATAAATATCTGTTGGACTAACATACTAGAAATCTTATTACTCTCTTTATGTCTTTGAAAGCATTTCACTTATCAGATAGCTATTCAGTGCAAATAGGGGTGAGCAGGGCATATTCCACACATGCTAGCATGACAACTTGTATAGAGAAAGAATGCACAAATTCAAAAATCTTTGGAAGATATCATATTTAGGCATGTTGACACATTTCACTTCCATTCTTTCGGTGGAAATAAATGAAAAAAGTACACTGTATTAATGAAACAAAACCACACATTTTCACTAGACGTGTGAAATTAATTTTGGGAAGCTGATAAAAATAGGTTGGGTTTTTAGTCAACTTTTAAAAATCAAAATAGTAGGGGCAGTTCTAATATGACTTGGAGCCTGTTCCAGAGTTTGAGAACGACAGGGATTCCTCCGTGTTTAAGTCTGGATTGGTTTTTCTAAGTGTTTTGTTCATTTCTACCTCCCGTTTCAACAGATGCAGAGAGTGTTCCACTATTCTTCTCTCTGGCACATACAAGGCTGGAAAAGAACCGGGCGCTTTCATCTGCAAGACGCACACAAGCACAGAGAAGCCCCTAACTGCGCCGACCACACACATCACAGTGCCTCCACCAAAGACGCAGTCTACTTATATAACCAAGACTGACCAGAATGCATCAGGTGGAGGTACTGGAAAAGCTGGTCTAACACCTAACGCATCTAAACCGGGTTGGCTGACCAATAAAAGTGACCGTATACCCACCTCTGGGCTAGTTGTCACATCTACTCCAGCAGTTCGGCTCTCACCAGCACCAAAAACAACTCCGACACCAGAGACGACAACTCTGAAAACCTCCTATAACCCCAGAACACCCACCGAGCCTCTTAAAGCTGTAAGCAACAGTGCACCGAAGAACCAAGAAGCCAGAAAAAGGTGAATGTCTTTCGGTTTAGTATCCGGATATTCTACGTGTAAAACTTTTTATATTTTGGATAAAAACTTATTTGTGACCAGTGCTAACCGACAGCGTAACTGTGTTTCTCTGGCATTTAGTGTCAGTGTTATTGATGTAAAATAAAACTCTTAAAAATCGTTTCAATTTGAAATGAAGCTGAAATAAATGATAGATATTAGATCAACTTAAATAAAAATAGAAACGTTGCCTAGTCAGTTAACTTAAATAGGTTTAAGTTGAAGTACCAAAATGAAAGCTATATGGAATAAAAAATAAATTAAAAAATAAAACAATCATTAAACGCACCACAAAATGACTGAAATTTCAGCTAAACTGAAATTAGTACTATAATTGTGCTAAATGACAAAATATAGGTGGTTTTTATTGAGAATTTATCAGATTGTTGGATTTTATTTCAAAGATTGTATTTAGGGATGCATGATATCAGTGTTATGTCTGCTAATATTATAACTTTTAATTTATTGGTGTTGATCAGAATTGGACATCTATTGGATATTTAATTCTGCATGCTCATTTCCCCAATTTTTACATTTTAGATTTCCCTTTACTGTCTGATGTTGTGATGCCTAAACTCACTTAAGCATTTAGGGGGCGTTTACACCACACCTTTTTCAACTCAAAACGGAAAACTTATGTATTTTGGCCTTTCGTTTACACTACAATGGCGTTTTGGGGCCTGAAAGTGCAAACTTTTAAAAACGTGTTTCAATGTGCAAGTTTTTGAAAACGATACCGTTGTCATCTCTGTGTAAACCACAAAAATGCGAATTTGTGAAATCTCTGATGTCATGCACATGCGCTTTATGTGTTCACTCTATAAGAGCGCATGCACAATGCAGCGTTTTAGTCGTTTTCACAGACCCGTTTCAAAGGGGATCGTTTTCACAACATTGTCGTCTGTATGTGAAACATTTCAAATACGCAAAGCAAGAGCATTTCCATTTTTAATATTTTTTTTTAATCATTTAGCAGACGCTTTTATCCAAAGCGACTTACAAGGGGAGCAATTAGGGGTTAGGTGTCTTGCTCAAGGGCACTTTAGTCATGGTATCGAAGGTGGAGAGAGTGCTGTTCATTCACAATCCCCACCTTCAATTCCTGCCGGCGTGGGAATCGAACCAGCAACCTTCAGGTTACAAGCCCGACTCCCTCACCACTAGGCCACGACTACCCCCAACTTTATTGGTTACACTTTATTGGTTATAATGAAAGGATTCGCAAGCTTGTACATTTTCAGTGGTGTTAAGCGGATTCTGATATTAATACATCGTTGTCGTCTAAACATACCCTTGAGCTTATTGATAACTTGACAATGTTCAGCTTATTGTATAGACCAGAACTTTTAATATTGTTTTTCTTTTTTGGTTAGATTCTTTGACTCCAGCAGTAATCCCAGCAGTACAGTGCCTGCCAGTAAGAGTACCTCATCATACACCTCAACTACACCTGTGAGTACAGCAAATCTAAAAACTCCTACAACAGAAAGCGCAACGCCTAGAGTCACTGCAGGAGCTGGAGCAAGTAGAAACAGAGTCCTGCTACGGGTGGGAGACTGGGCAAAAACACAGGACACAGAAAAAGAGAAGGAGAATGAAAAAGAGAAAGCCAAGGCTGTGATCGGAAAGATAGTGACAGTGGAAAAAAATAACTCATCTCCGAGTCCAGTTGGGCTGAAAGCAAGTATCAGGTGAGCTACATTCACCTCTATATGTACTCAACCCTGTCGAGTATTGTTTAAATCCATCTTGTTGATATGTGTTAGTGGACCAAGACACATCCATTAACACGTTCTCCTCTCACTTTGGTTTCTATAGTAATGTTTCCCCTGTAGAATCAGGTGCTAAAGGCACCTTTAGTAGGGTGCGTCTCAGGGCACTGGATACAGACGTGAAACCTACTGCCCCCGCTGCTACAGCGCCGTCCTGGATCAAAGCTAAAACCTCATCCAGCCCTGTGAGCACGCTGTCGTCCAACAGCAAGGGTGAGGAAGACAAACTCACCAATGCACTGTCACTTCATGCATTGATAATTTACAGAGCTTGGTCTGATTGGTGGTTTGCAGAGATGGTTTTGCTTGACGGATTTCATATTTCTGTAGTTTTTTGATGCGTTATTTTAATGTAGATGCTTAAAATCCTCACTTTACAGTGACTTTAATGTAGGATATGTTCAAAATCAGGATTTAAAGCTTATGTTGGTTTTTGATCAGTACATTCCTGTCAAAAAAATAGTCCCTCAGTGGTGTATAGTGGGTTCTCTAAAATGAGGGGGACAAGCACCTTCTCTTCTGTGTTAGATTTCTGCATATAATTTTTAATATAAAAAGGAAATGTCAATTTGAGGTATAAAATACACTATTGTTAAAAAGTTTGGGGTTGTTTTTTTTTTTTAAGAAATGAATACCTTTAATCTAAGGACACATTAAATTGACAGTAAGTGACAAAGCCATTTATAAGATTGCAAAAGATTGTTTCTGAACTTTTTATTCATCAAAAGATCCTGAGAAAAATGTATCTTGGTTTCCACAAAAAATAAGCAGCACAACTGTTTTCAACTTTGATAGTAATAAGAAATGAGCACCAAATCAGCTTATTAAAATGATTTCTGATGGATCATGTGACATTGAAGACTGATGTATTAATGATTAATGATGTATATTAAAATGGATTACAGAATATATACATAATATACATTTGTAAAATTATAAATGGCATTACTGTCAGTTTTGGTCAATTTAATCCAACTTTTTTATAATAAAACTATTAATTTCTTTAAAAAAAACATGGACCAACATGGAAGTTAATATAGGAGCATATCCTGGCTGGATAAATTACATTAAACAAAGTATAACTAACTTTCTGTTTCTCAATTTTAAAATGGCTGCTCTGTCCCTTTTTGAAGGTATAAAAAGGTGTATGTAAACTTTATAAGCTATTTATCAAATCTTTTGATGTAATTTCAGAAAATGATACAGCTCCATCTGACTGGAGGTCTAGGCTCAAGCCTGTGAAGTAAGTTTCACTACTGTCGTCTCTCCAAATGAAACCAGCGTCTGATCTTTGTACTAATACAGTCTTGTTCTCTAGCGTAGAATGAATAGATGAATTATTTTGTCATGTTCTTTCTAAGTAAAGTCGATTTTCTTCATCTCTATATGATTTCCCTAACCAAATCATCCTGCTCTTCATTGATTAACCGCTTCGTTCTCCAGACAGTCTGTCCCGCCCACTTCTTCATGCTCTATTTTGATTGGTTCTCTTGATGGGCGCGTAAACCCGCTGCGCCCAATAAGACCAGCGGTGGGTCGTATCTGAAAGTCCCCTGAGCGATAGAGCTCATTGCACATGCACTTTCCCCATGAAGATCTTTCACCTGTTACTACCCCTTTAAATTCCTGCCCCACCCTCCCAAACTTTCACCCGTCAGAGGTGAGAGAAGTGATGCTAAGCATTTAGTGGCTCAGAAACACAGCAGAAAAGTTTAATGTCTTTCTCTTGTTTCCTTTTTATTAGAACTGCCACTCATATAGAAAGCACTGGCTCACCCTCCAAGAGGCCGGAAGCAGCTTCTTCTCCACCGACATCAGGTCTGGGAGTCACCCCGACTTCCATTCCTGCTTCATCTACCACCAACATCTCCATAACCATCAGCGCAACCAAAGCGCCCTCACCTAGCCCGATGAAAAACGGGCCTAAATCTAGTGGTAAGACCTTAGGAAAATGTGAGGAAATGGACTGGTTCAATATTTCATGTATGACGAATGATCATATAAGAAACGCTGTATTTCATATAACTAAAAAATACTTGTTCTGGCAAAGATTTACCAGTCAAAAGTTTGAATACACTGAAAACCGAAAAAAATTGATTATGTCCGTTGCCGTTAGAAAATAAAGCAATGAATTTTATGGAGGCTTTTAAACATAAATTTGTGAGTTTATAAAAAAATATTTATAAAATTAATGTTAGGGTTGTGCTTCATAACAAAATAATTATAAATATTGGTTTTAAAAATGCTTAAAAAAAAAAACACCACAGTCGAGATAAAATACTTCCTCTGAAAACCAGTTATTTTATAAACCAGTTAATCCCTATTATTTATATACTGTTATAGAATTTAATATTTGAAAATAACCTTTTTTATATTTTCAGTTTTATGTAGTACATCAAATGATTTATTTCCATTAGTTGCCAATGCAACATTTCTAATTTCTGAAGTTTAATCTTTTCATATAATATATTTGTTTTATTTTATATTTATTGCAGTCAGTGAGAACAATTTTTAATAGTTTTAGTTAACAATAACTGTTAGTACAAATGATTTAAAAAAAAAAAAGTACAATTTTGCTTCTCAGGTAAATGTATAAATAGATTTTTTGCAGCGTATGATTCCATATATTGACACATCAGGATATACATATAAGTTATTTCAAAGAATATCAGCTTAATGTAATCAACTTAAATACTGTGGTACCGTGTCCAAAAACCAAGGTAATACCATGATACTTTCTGTAAGGGTTGCCAGGTACAGCCCAACTTGCATTAAAATGTTAACATTAATATTAATAGAAATAACGTGAATAAAGGAGTACTTTTTTTTTTTTTTTTTTTTTTTTCTAATTTCTGTTCTTCTGTCTGTTTTCCTCTGTCTTTCTTCCAGACTCCAGCAGTGTATCTCCTGTTAGTCCCTCAGGGACTGAAACTCACAAATCGCACAAGGTGTGTGTCAAAACAATAATTACATGTGTTATCTGCTCTTATGCATTTCTGTCTGCACTGATGTGTGTGAGTGTTGGGATTATTTTGTCAAGGGGCCTATTTAGACTGTTTTGGAGAGTCAAAAGGACCTTTGGGGCACAGTTATCTTTGAATATACTGCTAGAATTAAAATAGAGTGACTTCATAGTAAGTCTAGACTTTTGAACAATCTATTCAATTCCTCAGATAGACAGCATTGAAAGCACTGAATAAATAAACCACAGAGGATCTGTACAGAGTAATTTCTGCAAAAGTTCACATTTGACATTCTGTGTTTGTTTGCTTTAGCCGGGTTACATTCCGAAAGATGACATTCAGAAAGAACTGAAGGAAATTGAGATGCGTATGAACGAGTTGGAGAAAAGAGGAGTAGAGCTGGAAAAACAACTCAGACAATGTGATGAGGGTCTGTACAAAAACACACACACACACAAACTCTAAAAAACATCTCACCATCTCCATTAATCAAATAAAATGAAGGAATGCAAAGAGACTCGCATGACAAAGGAAGAATTGTTTTACTGAGAAGTGGATCTATGTAATATACACGGATACACATGGTCGCATTTCAACGACATATCTGTTGAGCGCATGAACATAGTGGCCAATCATAGGTGTTTAGGAATCCCGCAAACAGCACTCAAAAAAATGTCACATTTTTTAAGATTTCAGTAGCGACTTGGTACCAAAGTCGGTACTTTTGACACACCACATATATATGAATGTATGTATATATGTATTTATATTAAAAGTCCCTTTTGTGATGTATAGTGGGTATTGAAATTATTCAGACCCCCTTAAATTTTTCACTCATTGGTATATTGTAGCCATTTGCTAAAATCATTTAAGTTCATTTTTTTTTACCTCATTAATGCACACCATAGCACCTCATATTAACAGAAAAACACAGAATTGTTGACATTTTTTGCAGATTTATTAAAAAAGAAAAACTGAAATATCACATGGTCCTAAGTATTCAGACCCTTTGCTGTGACACTCATATATTTAACTCAGGTGCTGTCTATTTGTTCTGATCATCCTTGAGATGGTTCTACACCTTCATGGGAGTCCAGCTGTGTTTGATTAAACTGATTGGACTTGATTAGGAAAGCCACACACCTGTCTATATAAGACCTTACAGCTCGCAGTGCATGTCAGAGCAAATGAGAATCATTAGGTCAAAGGAACTGCCTGAAGAGCTCAGAGACAGAATTGTGGCAAGGCACAGATCTGGCCAAGGTTACAAAAAAATTCTGCTGCACTTAAAGTTCCTAAGAGCACTGTGGCCTCCATAATCCTTTTTTGGAAGACATATGGGATCACCATAACCCTTCCTAGAGCTGGCCGTCCAGCCAAACTGAGCTATCGGGGGAGAAGAGCCTTGGTGATAGAGGTAAAGAAGAACCCAAAGATCACTGTGGATGAGCTCCAGAGATGTAGTCAGGAGATGGGAGAAAGCTGTCACTGCAGCCCTCCACCAGATGGAGCTTTATGGCAGAGTGGCCTGATGGAAGCCTCTCCTCACTGCAAGACACATGAAAGCATGCATCGAGTTTGCTAAAAAACACCTGAAGGACTCCAAGATGGTTAGAAATAAGATTCTCTGGTCTGATGAGACCAAGAGACCTTTTTGGCCATAATTCTAAACGGTATGTGTGGAGAAAACCAGGCACTGCTCATCACTTGTCCAATACAGTCCCAACAGTGAAGCATGGTGGTGGCAGCATCATGCTGTGGGGATGTTTTTCAGCTGCAGGGACAGGACAACTGGTTGCATTCAAGGGAAAGAAGAATGCGGCCAAGTACAGGGATATCCTGGACGAAAACCTTCTCCAGAGTGCTCAGGACCTCAGACTGGGCCGAAGGTTTACCTTCCAACAAGACAATGACCCTAAGCACACAGCTAAAATCACGAAGGAGTGGCTTCACAACAACTCCATGACTGTTCTTGAATGGCCCAGCCAGAGCCCTGACTTAAACCCAATTGAGCATCTCTGGAGAGACCTAAAAATGGCTGTCCACCAACGTTTAGCATCCAACCTGACAGAACTGGACATGTTCTGCAAGTAGGAATGGCTGAGGATCCCCAAATCCAGGTGTGACAAACTTGTTGCATCTTTCTCAAAAAATTTTTTAGATCAAAAGGGTGCTTCTACTAAATACTGAGCAAAGGGTCTGAATACTTAGGACCATGTGATATTTCAGTTTTTCTTTTTTAATAAATCTGCAAAAGTGTCAAAAATTCTGTTTTTCTGTCGATATGGGGTGCCGTGTGTACATTAGAGGAAAAAAATGAACTTAAATGATTTTAGCAAATGGCTGCAATATAACAAAGAGTGAAAAATTTAAGGGGGTCTGAATACTTTCTGTACCCACTGTATATCCCAGTGAAATGGATTCTTGAAGAAAAAATACAGGGCATTACTTGATTTTGTTTGAGAATTGATTGGATCATTGTCATTTGCAACAGAGTCTTTGTCTTTGTTTTCCCTTCTGACCAATGCAATTAATATCTATATTTTCATGCTAATTGCATCGCAAGTATTCAGAGACTGATGTCATCCTCTGGTGCTCCAGCAGGTGGAGACAAAGATTACAAATTTAAATTCTCAGCTCTTAATTCCCCTACCATTTTTTTTTTTTTTTTTTTTTTTTTTTTTTTGGTCTCAACATTCACACCAATAATCTTTTTTTTTATGTCACGTTTATAAAAGCTACTTAAATGTCCTAATGGAACTAAGGCCTAATCCTAGCTTAATCTAAGCTCTGTCTGTGAAACCAGGCCACTATTTGTTAGTAAACAAATGAAACGATGTTTAAAGGAATCTTGCATTTGTTGTTTTGTTTTTTTCTTCAGAAGGGCAAGAGGACACTTTAATGAATGACTTAATGGTGGACTGGTTTACCCTCATCAGAAACAAACAGGTCTACATGAGACGTGAATCCGAGCTTGTGTACATGTATGTGCAAACTGTTGAAAGCTAATATTGAATATCTTGTATTTCTGAAAGTTCTATGTATTAAACTGTGTTATGATCTGTGCTTGCATTATGATAGTGCCAAGACACAGGATCTAGAAGAAGAGCAGCCCAGTGTTGAGGCCGAGCTCAGGAGACTGATGGAGAAACCAGGTTTGTACGACACTGGAAAAAGTCTAGCAACATCCACTTGGTTTAATATATATATATATATTTTTTTGTGTGTGTAATACTATGGCATTCATACTTTTTATGGTTTCTGTACCTCAGGATGCTGATGAAGCTTTGTGTAGACTATTGTAGTAAACGCAAACAACTAACAACTTAACTTGGTCTTATGAAGCACAAAAGTAGACCTCTTGATTATCACTTTTGAAGTCTACTCCACTCTGGCTATATTTTTATATTCTGTAGAAACCCAGAAGACCTATCGTGATCGTAAGCGAGAAAAAGAGCTGATGGCCAAACTTGTGGAGATTGTGAATGACCGGAACGCCATAGTAGAGGGGCTGGATGAAGACAGACTAAGGTGTGCAGGATGCAACACATATCATATCTCATATCATATATCATATCATATCCAGTTTTGGGGAAAGCTACTTTTACAAGCAATGCATTACAATAAATATTGTTACTCCCTTTAAAAAAAAAAAAAAAGTAACTAATTTAGTTACTTAGTTAGTTTTTATGGAATGTAATACTACATTACTTTTCTCATCTGGGCTGGGCTTGCTTTTTTATGTTTATTTTTTTAATAACAACAAAGTTGTTCTATTTTTGGTAAATGTAAAGGTCCTTTAACACCATAAGTGAAATAAATAAGCCTCAGGCTGAAAGAAATGCAAATTCACACTTGTACAGTAGAGGGTGCAGTTCAGACAAGAAAGTTAAGCACTCTTCAACTGTAAAAACAAAAAAATGAAACACAAATGAGATGTATAATGTCATTTTTGCTTATTGGTATGGTTGAATTGGATGATTTGAAGGTCAGCAGCAAAGACATAGAATAATAAAGTGAGGTATTTAACCTTTAATTGGGGCAGGTTTGCGTAATAATCAGTGTTTGCATTTCACTGTTTTTAGTCATTTTGAGGAGTACTGAATCTGTTTTTGTGCAAGAGAGATAAGTAAATGCATGTTCACATTTAGTCTAGAACTAACCATCATGTTCACACATAACACTTCTGCACTTACTCACGATTTCTCTCAATATGGAAACAGGAGGGCTGTCAGTCAATAAATGTGTAAATAACGTAACTTGCATTACTTATTTGAAAAAGTAATTTCTAGTTACTTGGGAATAGTAATCTGATTACGTAACTCGTGTTACTTGTAATGCGTTACCCCCAACACTGATCATATCATATATTAGGGCTGCATGATATATATAGTTTTAGCATCACTCGTGATGTGCGCATCCTTGATAGTCTAGTATAGGGATCGTTAATCCTTACGGAACAGACACCGCGGTTCAAAATGCACTTGATTCTTGGATTAATAAAGTTTGACCATCATGCAATGAAAGTTTATCATTTGAAATTGTTTTAGGTCCTGTGACCGAAACCTTTTGAGAAAGAAAACCGGATGTGTAACAGTATTTTGGATCCACGCCACTCATTCGGTCTTAAAGTGACAGAAGCCCCTGCTGCTTTGTGTCATGAATATTAATCAAACAACAAAAGACAAAGAGAAAAATCACTTTTTTTTATTGTTTTAACTCAGATTATGTTTAATTTATACAATGAGACTATGTATTATTACTTGCAGTATTATTTTTACATTCGATTTATTCATTTTCTGTACCTGAACACTGTTAGACTTGCCTGGAAAATATAAAGCACTATATGTTTAATTTTTATTTTTTGTTCTGTTATATATTTCCATGCTTGTAATTTGTTCATTATTTTCTATGTATATTCACTCACTTACAAAATCAGCCCAATCCTCCTAAATTGATTAATTCTTTATAAATAGCCATTCAAATCATCTGGTGAATTTTTTTTTTTTTTTTTTTTTTTTCCACATCCAAAATATATCGCAGGAAAAAATAATATATCGCAATATCAGTTTTTTCCAATATCGTCCAGCCCTATCAAACATCATACATCATATCATATTGCTTAATCTTGCCTGACATTATCTTACTGCTTAATAACGCACAAATAAAGAAACGTAATACTTTTTTTCTTCTTCTTCTTAATCATTGAATAAAAGAGTTTATTGGGATTTAATTAATGCTTTTGCATGATATCATTGGATATTTTTCCTTTCCATATACATCCTTGGTTGCATCAGCAGAAAGAGTTTTAAATTACTACAATTTGAAATAAAAAAACTAAAACATTTTGCTTTATAATAATATGCACAATATGACCAGGTACACTTCATTAAAATAATATTCATTTATTGAAAATTAAATATTGTTTATATTAAACCAGATTGCTCTTGACCTAAAACCTTTACATAATGTGACATTTGTGGCTTTTTCACACTTGCATCCTCAGAGAGGAAGAGGAGGATGAGCAGCTGAATAAGATGATGCAGAATCTTGGTAAGTGTGATTATGTACGTTTATGTAGCGTGAAACCCTGAGAATAAAAATGTTTTACATATTTTTCCCCCCATAAGCATTTGAAAATATATAGAGAAACTAGAGCAAAGGAAGTAAATATTTCATCTTGAACAATAAATAATATTTTAAGGAATTTAACATAAATTACCACAAATTTCCCCAGCATTTTTTGTTCAATAGATTAGATTCCATTTCCCTAGCTAGAATCTGATTACTGTGCACCAGCTGGCTCCGGTTTTAAAGAGGCAGAAATGTGCAGCCAACTCTATTTATTATAGTCCATTCTGTTAGATGATTCAAAATGAACATCCCTCCCTGATTGCAAATATTAAGAGGCTGGCAACAGAGAGGCAATTGTTTATTGTCACCATTTGTTCAATGATGGCACAGAGGATTATTATTGGTAATGTTTAGTGTCTGTTTCTAGTCAACATAATAGTATAAACGGATATATTTAGTGTGTAATTGTTAACCCTTTTAGTAAATCTGCCTGCACAAGAGATTTTACTCGCGGCAGGGGCAACATTGTCATTTAAAGGCATTGGTAGCTGATGCACTAAATATGGAAAACGTGGAAAGTTTTCTGAATAATAACATGCATTGATTGCATAATATTGTTGGCACTTTTAACCCAGCTGGGGTTTTTTTTTGTTTGTTCATTTTTTTTTTTTTTCTATCGCTGATGTAAAAACTAAAGTTTTCTATTTGTAATAACCTGTTCAACTCTCCGCCCACCAACTCAAATTTCTATGAATCTTGGGAGTAATTACTCAGTGCATGTTTATATATGCCATGTTTTGAAAGGCCAAACGGGAAAAGTAATCACTAATGGAAACCATAGGTATCTAGCCTTGGCTAATGATCTGTCTGCATTTTCAATGCTAAAATGAGTTATTATGAAATGTATAATTTACCAACCCAATTAAACCAATGCATAAATGTGGGCAAAAGTCATAACCATTTGCAATTCATGACATAAAAATGGTCTGGAAGCTGTTACTGATGTTCTGTGGAACCAAATGAGACCGTGGTCACCATTAGTAAATGACCTCTAGAAATGAACTTTATGTACCTTGCAGTTAAGTAACGGTTATGCTCTACCATTTGCAGATATGAAGAAGGAAAAAGTCAAGAGAAAATCCTCCATATCCCGGTGGTTTAGCATAAAAAGTAAACGGGCGTCTGCAGACGATTGATCCTCGTGGAGGTTGCGTGTGTTTTGTCTCGGACCGAATGTTTTTGCTGCAGTTTGAGGTCAGATCACAAAATCTAAATTGCAGTTACATAGTCTTTAACAAATGGTACTTTTGTGAAATCACATCATTATGTTTTGTCACTTTTTTTTTTCGCATACTTTTGCGCATCTCCTGTCTTTTGTGGGTGTGATTTGTGCATTTGTTAGCAAACGTTTTGCACTTGAATCCTTTGAATAATGTAGATTGCTTCTCTCAGTCAGTGTTTCATTAGGGAATTGGACAGTGTTGAGAGAAAGGAAGTCTTTACTTCATATTGATTCATATTGGATCAAAGCCAAAATGGACAGTTTGAGGTCCGACTGTACTATATTCACACATTAATGCTTGACTTTTTTTTTTTTTCATGTATCTTTAGTTAAGAATATATTTCTTTCCAATTTTAGTAGTCTGTTATCCTGACACACTTGTACAATCTCAGCAGCAGGGGGCAGACAGTGACTGATTTCAGCAATAGGACACCGTTTACCATTTAATTTCTCAACAGACTGTGAGAGCACTGATTTATTATGGTCCTTTTTAAGAAATTATTTAGGATTGTTCATTTAAGAGTCTGTAATGTTGGATTATCCTTTTAACCACTGTCCAGGTAGCTTTTTTTATTGATTTTCATTCATAGTATTTTTCTATGAATTGTCTGGGTCTGCTTTTCTCACTGTATTTGATCAAAGGTGCATCTTAAAATGTGTAACGGATTAAGTACTTCTACCAAAACAGTTTTTAATTTAATCCAAAAGGTCTCTGTTTTATACCCATCATTTATTTCCAAACCTTTTACTGTACGCAATAAATTTTAGTAATCAACATGAATGTTTTTCTTTTTAGTCCATCTGCAGTTATCAGAAAATTACACCTTTTCTCCAATGCGGCACTTTTTTATTATTTTAGTTGCCTCTTCCATTCCATTAGCAAGACAAGAATGTTTGCCTACTTTTAACCAGGATTTCTGTGTAAGAAGTGCAAATTTTCATTTGAAATTACTGCGTAATGAATGCAAAAAAACTTTTAACTTGACATTTAGGCATTTGCATTGTTCTTTTTCAAAAGCAAACTGAGCCTCTGTTATTTCTAAATTTAAAATGCAACATTTTGTCCTTTGCATATAATGGTAAAATGCCCTTTAATTGTTATTATATAAAATATATATATATATATATATTTATTACTGTAATGATAGAGCTGAATTTTCAGGGTCATATGATCCCTCAGAAATCATTATAATATGCTGATTTGCTGCTCAAGAAACATTTCATATTATCAATGGTAAGAACAGTTGTGCTGCGTAATATTTGTGGAAATCATGACACTTTTAAAAAAAAAATATTCTAAGAATATAAACTTAAAAAAAAACATTTATTTGAAATAGTATTTTTTTTCTTTTCAACAAGGTGAATGCTTTTAACTGTCACCTTCGATCAATTTAATGAGTCTTTGCTGCATAAAAGTATATTTTTAAATCCAACATAGAATGTCACTTAGATGCTTTAAACAACAAGTTGGAGTAAACACTCTTGGAAAACACCTTACAGTGCAGAATCTATAAGAAACTGGATGCTTGGTCTTATTTTGGGAAATCCCTATGAAACTGACTAGGTACACTTTGTGTCTGTGTACACACTTACCTGACCAAGTCTCAATAATGAATGTTAGCATTTGTCTTGCAGCATGTGTTTGTGGACTTCTAATGCATACAAATTTATTCCGGTTCTGTCTCTGTTTGGCTTTGTCGTTCAATGAAGAAATCTGCTGCGACACAGATTATACAGCATGTGAGACCACAAGAATGGGAATGCTAACATATGCTAATGTATGTGTTGATGCTCTGTCAGCGCTGATATGGCGTGTGGATTACCTGTGTTTCCTTCCATCTGATCCAGTGAAAGTGCCGAGGACACCCCATTGAGCTTTACATGTGGCACTGCTTTGATATGCATTTATGCTAAGAGTGTTTGTTTGGTGCTGCTTGAATGGAGTGATGAATATAGGTTTGTGTTTAGTTTGCCTCCTTTATTTCACTGTTAAAAATGAGAATTTGGCTAAAAATTCCAAACATTTAGTTCTTCTGTGGAACACAGGAAAAAAAGAGATATTTAGCAGAATGTTCATGTTGCTGTTTTTGCAACCTAGACTCAAACGTGCCTCTCTTGCTACAACTGAAATGAACACTAGTGGCAGTGCATATCACACAAATTGATTACAGTAGTAAAATATTGATTAATAATTATTTTCACACCGTTCCTTGCACAATACTGTTGTATTCTCAAAACACTTTTACCGTATTGCATGACTTGTAAATTAATACATGTTGTCTTTTGTATTGCATAACCAGTTCTATATGGCTTTTCTGTTGTAGGCAACTTCCTTGGTATCTCACCTGGTACAGCCTTGCACTTGCAATGCGGAGCACTTAAAGGGTTATTTCTCCCAAAAATGAAAATTCTGTCATTAATCACTCACCCTTATGTCGTTCCAAACCCGTAAGATCTTCAGAACACAAATTAAGATATTCTTGATGAAATCCGAGAGGTTTCTGATCCCCAGGAGAAAGGAACAAAATTACCCCATTCAAGGCCCAGAAAGGTAGCAAAGGCATCGTTAAAATAGTCAGCGTGACTACAGTGGTTACTGACATAGAACCTGGAAACTCGGGTACTGACAATGACAATGAAAAAAAGAAATTGTTGAATTAAGTCATTGCTTTTTTGTTTTTGTGCACAAAAATTGTTCTCGCCGCTTTAAAACATTAAGGTTGAACACTGTAGTCACATGTGGTAATTGCGTTGCTTTCTACTGGAAATGATAAACCTCGGATTTCATCAAAAATGTCTTAATTTGTGTTCTGAACATGGAACGACATGAGGGTGAGTAATTAATGACAGAATTTAATTTTTTGGGTGAACTAACCCTTTAAGTACAAGTCCTGTGAAACATGAGTCACAATAAGACATTTCATTCACTTTGAAATTGAAATGTGCAAGAAGCAATGTCAGTGTTGGGGAAAGTTACTTTAAGAAGTAATGCGTTACAATATTGCGTTACTCTAAAAAGTAACTAATTGCATTACTTGGTTACTTTACAGGGAAAGTAATGTTGCGTTACTTTTGCATTACTTTTTTCTTCTGGTCTGAGCTGGGGTTTTTTTGTTTTTTTTTAAGAACAAAAAACAATTATATATTTACAAAACGTAAATACCCTTTCACGCCCAAAGTTCTATGAATAAGACTGAAGGAAGTTCAAACTCGCACGTGAATGTCACACAGTACACAAATGTCGTTACACGCGTTGAATGAGCCTGCATGTTTACATATTCACAAGTTCCAAGAATATCCCATGGATATTCAGTTTTTT
This sequence comes from Opsariichthys bidens, assembly GCA_037194245.1. Classification (NCBI taxonomy): domain Eukaryota; kingdom Metazoa; phylum Chordata; class Actinopteri; order Cypriniformes; family Xenocyprididae; genus Opsariichthys; species Opsariichthys bidens. Next base: position 7,722,850 of record CM074293.1, on the reverse strand, counting down.
GAAAGCTTTGAGAGGGAAAATATTTTATTTTATAATAAATATGTATATAATATTAATATAACCGATCACTTTCATTGTACTGTACCTGGAAAGATTTGAAGACCTGGAGATTTTCAGCTATTTAAACAATATTGTTGTGAGTTGTGAACGCTTATCTTGGAGGATATTTTTGTGAAAGACATAATAGAGAATTTCTCTGCAGGTGCTTAATTTCAAAATGCTGTTTGAATGTGTATAATTGTTTTCTTTCAGTTGGTTCACTGTGCTGAATGCTGTCAAAAAGGCTCTGGGTTAAATGAATTTTTAGCACACACACACACATACACACGTAAGGCAGAATATAAGCCCCTCATTGTGTGCGAGGAGATTCTGGGAAAGACATTAGAGATGGAAAAGCTATCTACACTGACCTGGAGAGATAGTCCGTGTCAGACTCAGCCAGCACGTGCAGAGTTCCACACACACACACACAGCTTCAAGAGTGCAAACATAAGTGTTTGAGCCAGGTTTGAACGCAAAACTTTCAATTACACAAATGCACATGTTGTATTTGACGGCTCAATAAAACGGTAAACACCCATGAAAGGTCGTGAGCGAAGAGAAAGTTTCCTATTTTATGTGAACATTAAATGTTTCAATTTGTGAAAAGATAAAGTTTTTCAAGTCTGCAGAAACATAGGAGAAATGACTAGTTATGAATAGGGAACATTAAACTTCAAACAAACACGTTCTATATTAATGCAGAAATGTGCTGTTGCTAACAAACTATTTCTGGATATAATTGTTATATTAAATACATTTATATCAATGTAATTCAGAATGTAGAAAGTCACTGTAAAACATGATCTTTTGTAGCTTATTATTGTTTGCCATATTGATTAAAAAAATCCACATATCTACAACAAACATTTGTAGTGAACTCTTTTAAGTCTTTATAAGCTGTTGTTGAGGACTGTAAAGGTGATGATACACGGGGCAACATTTTTCAGTCCGATCCATGTTGCTTGGGCACTTTCCCATTGAGAATGGGCTTCAGATATAAATTTGTTGCCCCATGAATCATCACCTTAAGAGAAATTAACTTCAACGCTTCCACGACTGGCCTGAGGTCTCTCCATACTGAAAACAATGTAAAGAATCATTACAGGAAACAAACAAATCAAATGCATTTTGTATTTTATCAAATTACGGCTTCTTTCTTTACCGTTATTGAATGCTTATTGATGATATTCGAATTCGTTCTCTGGTTTAATTTACCTCGGTGTAATTGCTTCTGACTTGGAAATCGAACTGGTTGGGGTTTGGCAAAAACATTTAAACATTTTTCTAGTTATGCTGATATCATTATTGCACGTTTTGTTGTTTATTGGACAACCTTGATGCGTGGACATTCTAATCTATTTCGTGTCAGTGGCGTCTTGTCAGTATGTTTTGAAAAAAAAAAAAAATTCACAAGAAAAAAACAAAACAACCACTGTCTTGTCAGAGATGTGGCATATTGTGGTTAGTGCACAAGCTTTGACTTGTTGAACCATTTTCATTTCCAATTTTCCCTACTTATCTTTCCTGTCATTCTCGCCGCTGAAAAGGCTAAAAAAAAAATAATAAAAACGAAATTTTCTGTAGTAAATTAGCGTGGTGTTTGCAAAAGTTGCCTGGATGATTTTAGAGCAGTGGTTATCAAACTTTTTTCCCAGTGGGCCGCACTATGGTCCAAGTGCAAGTCTCATGTCACCAATGAAAACCAATCAGATTTAATGTTGTGGTATTAGCAGATAATATCAGTATTATACCTAGATGTTGCACTCTCAGAACGGGGGGGTTTTCTCAGTATTATAATGCTTGAAGGGCTGCATAATTCTATTCTGAGTGGTTGCTAGAGTAAAAGTAATGCGTTACTCCTTAAAAAAAAAAAATGTAATTGCGATACTTTTTGTGGAAAGTAACGATGCGTTACTTTTGCATTACTTTTTTCACCTGGGCTAGGCTATATCACAGCCTTTGCGATTTCACAATCACACTACGCCATATTGCAATTTTGGTTTTATTTTTATTTATTACGTGGTTGCTTTCTAACCGAAGTAAGTATAGAGTCCACCAAATCTCAGGTCCCTATATGGCTCACTTTTTACTGTAAAGCTGCTTTGACACAATTTGCTTTGTAAAAAGCGCTATATAAATAAAGGTGACTTGATTTTTTGTCTGCGTATAAGATGTTTTTGCCCATTTAATCATCTGGAAATCATAAGTCTGATTGCCTATAGCACACCTCTCCAAAAAAAGCTTTTTCAATAGGAAACAACACTAATGTTACAGTAATTCTCTTGTTATAATCAATGAGGTTGAACACACTAAAGTACTGAGAGTGTGTGCTGTCACTGTTCGTAGTGTTGATTAAAGCCGTCGTATTAAGGGGTGGGTGTGTGTGTCTAGGCGCAGCTTGTCACACAGCTTCATCACTGTAGGATATGAGAGAGAGACAAGTTAAATGATCTCACCTTTTCTCTTTCTTTCAGGTTTCTTGCCCCGTGATACTCACTTTTCCACTCTTATTAGATGTGTGTGTTCTATTGTGTAATTCAAAGCAGTTCTGCTTTTTCGATCTAAAAGGTTGTGAATCACCCCATTGACGTGAGTGTCAGAGAGCATGAACAATTTGTCATTTGTGTCTCTCTGTCACTCACTCATATATATATATAGTCTCCAAAGTGATAATTCAAAATCATGGTGAAGAAGGACCGGTTGCCAAGCCTAACATGGCGCTGGCATAATTATCGCTTTAAAGACGTGTGTTTGTGCACAAACTGACGTCAGTAGCAAGCGAAGTTTCTCTCTCGGTATTTTTGTTTTGTGTGCGATTGAATGTTGTGGCTCATGTGCGGTTTCGTCCAGCACTTTGCAGTCTGTCTGTCTGAACGCAGGCGACTGTGACCCAACATGTGAAGCAGGGTCTGATTTTGGCCCTGTCCATCATCGTGACTATGATTCTCTGCTGACGTTTATTACTTTATGACTAACCATCTCCCAAAAACACACACTGGCGTCACCACACCAACAAGACCAGGCCCAAAATGTGACAACTTATTCAAGAGTTATTCCATCCTGTATTATTCCAGTTTATGATGTATTGTCCCATAAGTCTGTTAAATTTTGAGAAGAAATGAGAATACGTCAGGGTTTTTCCAGTAGGCATATTAATTTAGCAAAATGAAGCTGATTGTTCTGCTTTTGGTAGTTTTAACAAATTCATAGCAGAGTAAATAACTGGAAGAAAGCTAAAAGTAGCCTAGCAGCGAGCTATACTAAAAGCTACGAAGAAAAACTAGCTACATTGAAGAGATAATTTACCCAAAAATAAAAACGCACGCACTCATTTCAAAATAAGTAGTATGAATTTCTTTCTTTTGCGGGGCACAAAATAATATATTTTGAAGAATGTTGGTAACCTTAACATATCTTTCATTTCACACAAGAAATACATGTATGGAATGACCTGAAGGTGAGTAAGCGATGACAGAACTTTGATTTTTGGTTGACTATCCCTTTAAGGGCGATATAGTTTGGGTTTTAGGTTTCTGGCAGGAGGAGTTTTTTAAATGTCAAAACATATAATAAATTTACACCAGTTATAACTAGAATGCATCCTAATTTATATAGCCAAAGTGAGCTGAAGAAATATTGATGAACTAAATATTCGAAGACATAAAATAGGGAATGGAATCTGTGAATCTTTTTTGTGTACTGTTCATTGAATCCAAGAACTGACCGAAAACCACTATTAACTTATTTATTGGATCAGATATTTTAACGATAGGTCTACTAGCGGTCATATGACGATAGGCCGATGCATCTCGAATAAGCCTTATAAGAGAGAGGACGGCTTGGGACGAACCAAATCACTTCAATTTATCGGTTCATTGTTCAATGCTGCGTAGGGCCATTTAGGACAAAATGATTCATTTAAATGAATTGGGCTTTTCTATGCTCACGATTTGGCCCACTGTCAAATGTTGGAACTGAAGATTTGTTACAGGAAGCAGAGATTCATAATCTGACATGTACAATCAAATTCAATGGTGGTTCAGAATATTTTTGTATGGGAGGAGTCAAGACTTTGATGAATGTGTGTAGCTGTAGTTTATGGTGTTGAAATGGCAGCGATATTATGAAGTGACATAGGCAATTGACCCTTCGCGGACCGTTTGATTGACAGGCAATCTGACCAATTATTACCCCAAATCTGCCATTTTGTCTGAAAAAGCAATCAGAGGAGTTAGTAGATTAACATTGGTGAACTTGAACAATTGAGTGTCCTCACGTCTTTCCACACTTGAAACAACATTCCTTCTGATGTTCATTCATGTTTATTTGATGCTATAAATGAACTAGTATGAAGAGATGATCGGTTCACGAGCCGCTTGATGGAGCAGCGACACATTAAAGAGCACTAGCAGGTTACTTTTGATATGAAACTTTTTTTAAAGACCTTTAAACAATAACTACTGTATAGTGTCTCTTTAAAGTGTCGTGACAGATCGCTGTAGCTCCTTCAAGCGGCTCGTGAACCGATCATCTCTTCATACTAGTTCATTTATAGCAAATAAACATGAATGAACATCAGAAGGAATGTTGTTTCTTGCGAAAGAAGTCATTACACACCATTTTTCAAGTTTGCGTCCACTGACATTAATCTACTAATTAACTCTCCTGTCTGGTTTGTTCAGAATAGTTTTGTATGGAAGGAGTGAAGACTTTGAAACGCCGTATGAACCCATGTGAGTAGCTGAATTTTATGCTATAGAAAATGGCAGCGATGTAATCTACGATATTCACTTGCTTATTTATTAATATGCATTTATTAGAGGCAGAAACAGACAAGACAGAAACGTTTAAAAACATTTGAAGACAAGCATTTAAAACTTCAAGATGTAGTGTTTCGTGTTGATCTCAAGTCGTGTTTTTAAAAGTAAAACTTGTCACGGCGTTTTGAAAACGTGGCGCTGATGCGCAAAAAACACTTAAAAGCCTGTCAAACACGTCCAATGTTTACATAGATCAAATTAAACAGCAGCGCAATGTAATGTAATATGGACAAAGATTATGAATTGATGGAAATGATTGGCTCTAATTTTACTATATATTTCCTATCTAATCAATAAAAGAAGTAGTAGGCCAAAAGAATGTTATTATACAGAAAAGAATTATACAGACATACACACACTGACTTCTGCCCATTCATTTCTCATATATCTCCATCTAACCTCTTCATTACACTCTTTTCCCCATTACCTCCTCTCATTTCTACTCCTTTATTTTTTTCGTCTCATTACAAGTCCTCTCCCCTTTCTCCTTTTGCGTTCCGTCGTCTTGTTTCTAAGCTAACCTGATTTCAGTCCATGTAGTCTGCACAGATAAAGACAGATCCTACTCCGTTTAGTGGATTAGATAGTTAATCACAGTATATTACAACCTCTCTGTTGGCTTGCCATTGAAGAAGAGACACCTCTCTCAGCCAAAGCACATTAGACGGCCTAATCAGATCTCCCCTCCCTCTATTACAAATTGAATGATATAATATTCCTCAGTTTTCAATATTAAAAAAGCCCCCGACCTTTTAGTTTTGCCTTTCCAACGGGCGTGTAGAACTTCATCATGCCCCTATGATAGAATTAGCTGATATCTGAGCTTCCCATTCCAGCATGTCTTCATGGCATGTAAGCTTCCTCTAAGGCTGGCTGATTGAATTTGAGGGAGGCTACACCAACCACTTAAGGATTTCTGCACGCTCCTGATTGATTATGCCCTTATCGTATCATCTTGCCTGGAGTCGTTTGATAGGCCTGCTCTCCATACGTCTCGCACTCTCTCCCTCTCTTTGCAAGTAATTTCACATCTTTTTTAATGCCTTCCAGCCATGTTTCGAACCTATTTCTCATGGTCTGTGCGAGAGAGTCAGACACCAATGGATAGTTTGTATCCTCTCATATGCTAAGAGTTAACTTGTAACCGAGTTATGAATGGGCTACAGTTAGTTATGATTAGAGATTGAATCATAAGATACTGCATATCTTTGGGGTGTACTATCTCTTGTAGTTTAGATCTGGCAATAAAATCTCCCAGTTTCTAACAACACCCAGATAGTCATGTTGATTATTAGATGATGAGAAGGACGTTCAGAAGGAGTTTCATACATTGGGGAGGCTAACATAGGAGTATTAAAGGGATAGTTCACCCAAAAATGAAAATTATCACATGATTTACTCACCCCCAACTCAAGTCACCTTTATTTATATTGCACTTTTTACAATGCAGATTGTGTCAAAGCAGCTTTGCAGTGATCAAGCCATCCTAGGTTCATTTTTCAGATGAACACAATTGGAAATATATTTAAAAATATCCTGGCTCTTCCAAGCGTTTTAATGGTTGTGAATGGGGGACCTGGTTTTGATGCAAAAAAAAGTGCATCCATCTATCGTAAAAGTGAGGGGGGAGAGGGGGAGAGGTCAATAAAGACCTTCTGAAATGAAACGATTGGTTTTTGTAATAAAAAAAAAAAAAATCGATTGCATTCGCCTGAAAGAAGAATATCAAATATATCTTGGATGGTTTGAGGGTGAGTAAATCATGGGGGAATTTTTATTTTTGGATGAACTATCCCTTTAAATATCAGTGAGTAACTCGTTCTGCATGGTTTGTGCTACAGGACATGGCAGGCCCTGAATGTGATGCACCAAAGTGAACAGTAGTGAAGTAGTGTTTTTTTTTAACAACACTAATATCATGAAGTTTTTTAGCATGGTAATGGATATTGGCAGAATAGATCTGCTACGCTGCTGCTGCTGAATTGCTGTTTCTGTTGATTATTGCAGTTGTTGTAGATTGTTGCTGCTGCTGCAGAGTAAGTACAGGAATTTGCTACTGTCAATACATATGCCGTTATGCTGCTGTGAGGATGTAAGACATACTGTTGCCGCACAATTAGCATATATCAATTACCCATAGCAGATCTATACAGGTGGAGCTGGGGAAGGTGGAGGGTTTCAGCAGATCTCTGAAAGCGTGCTGCAAACTACTATAGTGAATGCAGCCATTTAAATGTTGAACCAATCAGTTTGCGCCATCTAGAGTTTCATGAGGAAACATGGCATTTTTCATGCTGCCCAAACCGAAAAATAAACATTGGGTAATTAAGTTTTGGGTAATTGGGTAATAATTCTGCTGTAGTACAATAAAGTTCTTCAGCAACAAACTACCTCTTCATATTTTTGGTCACAGTGAAGCACATCCACATTGCTATCATGTTTATCTGTTGTAGCTTATCCAAATTGTGTGCATAGACGCTGACACATCATTGGAAAAGTGCTAATTAAACATCATTGATTTGGTCAATGGTTTTGGTTTTCCAAAACTATTTCGGTTTAACTGAAAATTTATTTTGGTACATCATTACCTGATATTTGTGCGACTTATTGAGGAAAGGTGTTTTATTTTATTTTTTTGAACAGTCATACAAACAGCCAAAAAAATCACGTAGACTTACAGTATAGACTTATGTAGACTTTTGGGCTTTTTGACTTGGGTTAGTACCCCTTAGAAACCAACATGCTAACAACCACTCAAAAAACGTAGTAGGTATATATAGGTATACATAAAGGTATATCATGCAGAACCTTAACACCATGGCAGCAAGTAGAAACATTCACATTTTCTTCATAAAATGTAAAAATATAGTTAATCAAAGTCAGCCTTGAGGACGTGTGTGTGTGTGTGTGTGTGTGTGTGTGTGTGTGTGTGTGTTTGGTTATGCTCTCATCAGTGACCGATGTTTGTAATTTGCTGTGCATTTTGCATGTACCTGCATGTGCATGCATGTGTGCATTTCATGGGGTTGAGACAGACCCTCTCTCCTTGTCTCGGCCCGGGCGTTAATTAGTACACAGATAATCCAAAACCCACTCAGCATGTGAACAGACTGATTTGGAGCCTGCCACTACAAGCACACTAATACACACAGGTACACACCTTAAACACACACACATGCAGACTTAGAGGAATAGTTCACCCAAAAATGAAAATTATATCATTATTTCCTCACCCTCATGTCGTTCCAAACTCATAAGCGATTTGTTCATCTTCAGAACACAAATTAAAACATTTCGGATGAAATCTGAGAGCTTTCTGTCCCATAGACAGCTATGCAACAGCTAAGTTCATAAAAAGTTCATCATATAAAGCATTTTTTTATGATAGTTTTACGATCTTAGATTTCATCAAAAAGATCTTAATTTGTGTTCCGAAGATGAACTAAAGTCTTACGGGTTTGTAACGACATGAGGGTGAGGAATTAATGACAGAATTTTCATTTTTAGGTGAATTAACACTTTAAAAAGTGTTAATTTCCAGTCTGACGATTTCTAATCTAATAACACTTTCCCTGGTTTGAGTTCAGCTAACTGGACTTGTGAAAGGGTCACCATCTTTCTCTCTGAAAATGACATTCGTATCTCATTTTACTTTTGTAATATGTATTTCAGAGTGAAACTGGACTCATGCCCACTTTTGAGAAGGGTTTTTATCCAGGCTGTGGAGGATGAATGTGAACTCTTTTTTTTTTTTTCTTGTTGAACATACGGTTTTGCTTAGAAATGCAGTCTCTGTAAAATTTCTTAATGTTTTTTAAAGAAGTATCTTATGTAAGGCTCCATTTATTTACTCAAAAATGCAGTAAAAATATTGTAAAAAAAAAAAAAAAAAAAAGTAGTAGTAATGTGAAAATGTAGCGCAAAATAATTTTCTCAGGAAAATAAAACATTTACGAGAGTAAGCAAAAGCATTGACAAATAATTTTCCCTCCTATCCCATATTTCCCTTCTCCATGTCCCTTTAGGGGCTCCGCAGTTTTTTATTTTAATATATGTAATTATTTTTTTTAATGTATTTTATTCTTGTGATGGCAAATCTGAGTTTTCATCATCATTACTCTATTCTAATCTCTATTCTAATATGCAGTTTTGCTGCTCAAGAAACATTTATTATTATCGTCATCAATTTTAAAACAGTTGTGCAACAGTTGTGAACAATTTAATGCATCCTTGCTTAATAAAAGTATTAATTTCTTTATGAAAAGTCTTAATGACCCTCAACTTTCAATGAGTAAAATGCTAATTTACATTAACTTCATTTAGAAAGTGCATTACATACAACAGTAGCCTAAAACAAGTCCTGAATAGCTATTTGGCTATTGGTCAACAGTGTATTTGGCCTACACATCAGCTGAAAAGAAAAGTTCTTTCAGAGGGCAGAGCAATTCATTACATTTCTAAGACAACCTTTTCTGTGCATAAATGAATCCTGCATGATAAGACCAGGACTATTTATTGACAAAGTAAATTGGGTCAATTTGGTCTTCATGAGGACTTTAATAAGACGTGGCAGGATGGTGGAGAGTGAGCGGAGAGAGGTCAGTGCAGAATAAGAAAACAGTAGTGAATTATAGGACCTTTCAAACTCACCGGCCAAGTTACACACAGTGATTCGCATGCATAATGAATGAATGAGGCATAATTCATTCCACCGTTTGGACAGTGATTATTATAGCAGATAGACTAAAACTGCTTTAGCTAAAATAGCATCCTCTTCTAAATGGGTCTTTTAGTCCACTCTCACTGCTAGAATTTTCATTAAACAGACTCCAAAACGTAGAGAGCAGATGTTTCTTATTCTCACCAAGGCTGCATTTATTTGATAGAAAATACAGTATTAAAAAATTGTGAAACAACTTAAAGTCCCCCTATAGTCAATAATTGTATCCCTTGTAATTCAACTAACCATTTTGACACAAATGACATATTTAAACGTTTCTTCATACCTTAAAATAGCTTGAATGTAACTCTACACCGTTGCTTCATTTAGTACACATGGATCTATTAATATGCAAATTAGCCCCGCCTCCACTCACTCGCACGAGCTCAGAGATCCACTTGGTCAACTTACTGAGGTAAACACTATACAATGGTATCGCTCTTTACAACATCGGACACATAACTGTAATTAATATGATTAGCTTTTTTTCTTGACTACGTTATCAAACAGCTGTGCACCACGTCAGAGTCAGATGGTGGCCTTTACAAAATAGCATCATTGCACATGCTTTGAACAACTTAGAAAGCTATGCTAAATCTGTGCTTCTCTTGAAACTGCCTTCATGGCATAGTAATGATATGCTAAAACCCGCCGGCACGTTGACATGATTGGTTACAAGGTAGTTTGTATCGTCAAAAACACCAGCGATTTCAAACCGCGTTTTTGAAACTGACTTTAGATCGCTACAGTTTTAAACCGAAAATACTCAGCAGTGGCGTCGACATGAATTTGCACATGGTTTGTCTTAAAGCACATTAAAACACCAGACAGACATTTAAATAACTGAATTATGAATTTTCAGCATCATTACTCCAGTCTTCAGTGTCATATTATCCTTCAGAAGTCTTTCTATGCTGATTTGCTGCTCTTATTATTATCAATGTTGAAATGTGCCTAATATTTTAGTATTCATTTTTTTTTATTCTTCTTACTGATCCCAACCTTGGCAGTTATTTTTAAACATATTTTCAGGCAACACTGATCTATCTTTTGTGCATAGGTCAGTCCCAGAACACATTGTGGAAAAAAGCTCAACATTTATCCAAGATGGCAGATGGAGCAGATTTAAAAAATATTTAATTTAATCCTCAAATTATTGATAAAAACTAGTTCAATCTAATTAAAAGTGAATTTTTAATGTAATATTTGTGTGTACAGTGCATTTTATGCTTATTAAGCATTACGTTGTTACCAATATGCTAATGAAAAGCACGTTTGAAATCAATTGACCCTTCACTGTGTCCGACAAGCCACGCGCTCTCACGCCACACATCATGTTCTGACGCAGTGAAAAATACATCGTGGAGCAAAGTGTCAACAGACAAGACTTTTGGTATGAAACAGTCTCAGCTTTCAAATTTTGACATTTTTTTGTCAAAAGCGGCACGCGAACCGATCATCTCTTCCTATGAGTTAGAGCATGAAATAAACATGAATGAACATCAGAAGGTATGTTGTTTCAACCACGGAAAGATGTCAATACTCCATTTTTACATACACCAAGTTCAGGTCCACTGATGTTAATCTACTTACTCTCCTGTCTAGTTTGTTTGTTGGACAAACATTATGATTTTGCATTATGATTGGTAAAATCGCTCCAGGAGAAGGATTAATTGTGTTTCTATTAGGATTATACCTAACAAGGAAGCTGCCTATATAGACAAACAATTTGAGCCTGTTGCACTATGGGATACAGTATTGCACACAGTGTTGTTTTGTACATTTAGTATACTAAAAAATGTCAATACTGTGCACATAAATACTGAATATTAATTAATCGTATGTTGTATGCCAGAGTTGAAGATCAAATAAGGAATGTTATTAAAGCCCTGCTGAAAATCTAATCTTAACAAAATGCCCTCTTATAGTTTATATAACCAGACCATGGGGTCAAAAGTTATTCATTTTTGCCCTTTGAAAGGACACAAAATAACAATAGCCTATTGACGCATGCATAGTAAGCACGTTATCTCTGAACATCTTTATCGCTGCTAGATCTAATGACAAAAACAATTACCCACCCAGCCGCTATTCGCAACCAAATTATGTCACACACACACACACACCCAGTCTCTGACACACATTTGCTGACACTCATGATGTATACACACACACACACACACGAGTCACGGTGCCATCCCGGCCTTAATGAAGTCCTCGGAGTTTAATTAAGTAGCTAAATTATCAGCAGTAATGTTAGCATTAATTATGCCAAATTACAGCACCGGAGAGGCGGAGGGTGAGAGAAAACAGGGGAGGAAAATGTCAATTCAGCTCAGCTCACCTGCAGGGTGAACGTGAGATGGATGGAGGGAAGAGAGGGGAGGTGAGTGCGAGAAAAGGAAAATATTTCTTAAATATTCCGATTTATTTGCATAGCGTTTTTCATAAAAGGCCACATATTGTCTGAAAGCAGCTTTACAGAAAATGCCTGTTTCAATGTTACACTTTAGAAAGCCATAAATGAGTGTATCAAAGTAATGTCCATATACACCTATGATATAGTATGTTATGTGGTTGGTTAACGTCATGCATTTTGTAAAGCTTTACAGTTATCACTGTAAAGCTGCTTTGAAACAATCTGCATTGTATAAAGCGCTATATAAATAAAGGTGACTTGACTAATACAATGAACATGTTAGGCAACAGTTATTGTTTATACTCCTAATGATTACAATATGAGGATAATATTTGAAAGTTTGGCACGTCGATCCAAAGTTGCCATCATCTGAAATCTTCACAATTGACCCTCTGCTGGCAGTTTGATTGACGGGTAATCTAACCAATCATAACCCTGAATCCACTATTTTGTCTGACAAAGCAGTCAGGGGAGTTTGTAGATTAACATTGGTGAACTTGAACTTGAACAATTGTGTGTACTCATGTAACCCCTCCATCCGGGTCCTACTCGACCCGCTCCGAGCAGGCCTCGAACCCAGGTCTTCCGGCACAACAATCTATCATGGTTTTTGGATATTTACCATGGTATTACAATGGCATTTTTGACATGCACATGTAGAAGTACCATACAAAATCTATTATACATGAATTTCAGTTACAAACAAAGATTTACAGTAATGGTATTGGATGATAATACCTTAATATGGAACTGATTATCATGTTATTTACATGATTTTCCAACTATTTTGCAGTACTTCCACGGTACATGTAAAAACAAGGATTAGTAACAAAATCGCATAGTGATAGTATCACATTTATTACCATGGTGTATGAATATCATTCAGCACCAGAGCATATGTCAGAGTACTATTGTATTACCACTTTATACTGTTATTGCACCACAGTTCTGCCATAGTAAATCATAATTTTGCGCAAGTGTTTTTATAAGGGTATGCATACTTGCGAATATACTTTGCCACTAAAAATCGAAACAACGGCTTTATGTAAATATAATGAGTGATTCTCTAAATAAATTACACAGGCTTTGTGTGTTTCTGCCCGCCCTGTCTATGAATGTCACAGTTCTTTATCTCATAAATGCTCCCTCTGCGGACAGCCTCAAATGCTGCGTTATTAAATTATGAATATTAATAAAAATCAGACATGAAAAAGGTAATAATTCTGCTGGCGCACAGAAATAATGAACCTAATTTTGATAAATGGGGTGATAGCACAGCAGCTGAATATGGAGGCGAATTTATCTTAATTAATATCGCAGACCTGAACACTGTACTAGGTAAATGGGACCGCTGGGGCTGGGAGCAGTCGATGGAGCACACACACACTCGTCTGTCAACATACATTTTTCATTCTTGCCCTGCAGAGTACATAAACGATAAGGGTGCTAAACTTAAAAGACTGGTTTGCATGTATTTGTTGGTGTGTGTCTGGCAATATGAATGCAATGCTTGTGTTTTAAAGGGATAGTTCACACAAAATGTTATTAAATGTTCACCCTAAATCTGTTATTGTTTACTCAGCCTTATATTATTCAAACTTGTTTGGATTCCTTTGTTCTGAGGAGGACATAAGGAGAAATTCTGAAGAATGTACTGGCTGTCTTTTATTATTCAGTAAGGGGTCTAAAGCATTCAAGCTTTTCCAGAAGGACAGAAAAGCATCATTAAATAGTCCATACAACTATAGATCAAGCCTGCTGAAGTCATACGATAACTTTATTGTAATTTACTGTATGAGAAACACTGACATTGAAAATTGTGCATTCAGAGATTTCATGAAGTAGAAATATAGGGATTTCTCATTCATGAAGTGTTTTGAGTCAAATCTTTTTAATGAATCATTCATCTGGTTCATAAAAACCAATCTGAATGATTCTTTTATGAATCATCAGACTGATCTGGTTCTCAGGTTCAATTCAGTAATTCTGCTGCAACAATTAACAGCCCACTGAACAAAAAGATCAGCAACTTATTACGGTACTTTTGCCTCTTGTTTTGAATGCTTCAGTTCAAAATAGCTGTAGTTCAAAATTGGCACTATAAAATTTCTAATTTTTGCTTGAAAAAATAAATAAAATCATAAGTTGCTTTCACCAAGTACAACATGTTCCTGGATCTTTGTTGATCCTGGAACAACATTCCACTCAACCAATCAGGTTTGAGGGACAAGTGTACAGTCTATGTGAAATTTAGGCTTACAATCTGCATAGATGAATAAGACTGATGATGAAGCACCTATCATTTCCCTCTAATTTTAGAGAAAAGTTGCTTAGGGGTAGGGATATGGTTAGGATTACATTTTCGGACATTATTACTGTAGGATCAACTCATGCTTCCCAGAAGTCGTGATTACAAGACTGTTGCATTCAAGTGCTTTGTTGTTGGAATGAACAGGAATCATGGAAGACACCTGGATTATTCTTGTCTATTTATAGGGAAAATCTTATTAAAACCAAAATTATATTTAGTGTCCCATGCACTGGCAACTATATAAACATTCACCATGCTGCTTGCTGTCATTTTGGTCAAATGCAAATTTGTTTTCGCTGTTTATAAAACTTACAATGCGTTTCAAATAATTATTCAACTATGTAAATATGCACAACAAGACAAGCCCATCCCGGGAATTTGGGTATCAAAATTATTTCCAAACTTCTCAGTGGTAAACACGGCCTCAGAGGGCATTCGTGTGCAACTTTTATCTAGGAGTCTCGTATTTACGATAATTCCGACAGCATGTGAAGGCACCATAAATATGTTGATCCGGGAACATGACTGACTTGGGAAGATCACGGTGACTATGTTAACCATGTTAAATGGTATCAAAGCACTGGGTGTGTATTTGCACTCTCTCTTTCTCTTTAAAGCACTTGCCTCAAGCAGCCTCAATTTAACACAACTTAAAAGAGAAAATAGAGCAACAGAAAAAATGTAAATGACATGGATTTGCCCTGTGGTCAATATTACGAAGAACAACAAAGAGGTTAGAAAAAAAGATAAATGAGGCTAAAGTGAAATGGCTACAAAGTATCCATTTATTAGAAAGTGGGACAAATGTAGTCAGAATAAATTAATTAATCAGATGCTTTTAATTGATTCGTTTGGAGTCCTGGCGCGCTGTGTGATTATGCTCAAGTGTTTAATTACGAATATAGATGAGATGATGCTGTTTAATTAGTCTGGCCGGCGAATGAGCTTTCACACTCTTCGTCGTAATTAGCATTTTGAGTATGCATGTGCACATGCGTGTGCGCATTTGCTCTGCTGCGAGGCTGTGGCTTGCATGTACATCAGTTCGTTTATTTCAATGTGTTTTTTTTTGTACTTGTAGCCTGATAAAGGAAGTGTTGTTGTTTTTTTACATAGCGAGATCACATGACCAGATGAAACCTGGAGGTTGGGGGGGTCTTATCTACAGTAAATGTATTAATCATTTACCATGTTAACACCACATTACTTTTTTCTTAAGAGAACTAAAGTAAAAATAACATTGGTACCACACGGTACTACCATGTTTTTTGGACCCTTTCAAAATAGTACTGTGGCAGTACCATGGTACAGCCATGGTATCCAATGGTAATAATGTGGTACTTTTGAAATATACATACTCCTAAATTCATGTACAATGGTAATACTTTGTATTACTTCAGTAGCCATACTTCAGTACATTCTTCAAAATTTCTCCTTTTGTCTCCTAGGTTTAAACAATATAAGGCTGATTAAACAATAATAGGATTTTTATTTTGGGTTAACTATCCCTTTAAAACACAAGCATTGCAAATGCAAATACAAATGCAAACCAGTCTTATATGTATATATTTTATATATATTTTTTTTAACAAAATGAAAGATCGTTTCGCTAGACTAGACCCTAGGATCATGTAGAGCCCTTTGAAGCTGCACTGAAGCTGCAATTTGGACCTTCAACCCATTGGTAACTGTTGGAGTCCATTATATGGAGAAAAACCCTGGAATGTTTTCCTGAAAAACCTTAATTTCTTTTTGACTGAAGAAAGAAACACATAGACATCGTGGATGACATGGGGCTGAGTAAATTGAGGAAATTTAAATTCTGAGGTGAGCTAATTCTTTAAATAATTTTATTGTAAAAACATCATTTATATCTTTGATCTTCAACAACTTCAGGACCTTCAGGCGTGTCTTCCTTAAAGGGTTTCACCCTCCACTTTGTTGTCAGTCACAGCCCGCAGTGGAATCGGGCCCCGCAGTGAGGGGCCTCTAAGCCAATCATACGAAGTGCTTTCTATTCCATGCCTGTCAATGCAGAGAAAATGTGTGAAACACACCATTCAAACATCCTTTATGAGTGAGGCCTGCTCGAAAAACATCCTGAGCATGTTCTGAGAGAATCGATTCTGTTTGTGTGTGTGTGTGTGTTTGTCACATGTGCACTGTAAAGTGGTGTGTCTGGTTCTCTTGTGATCCTAAAAATGCGACTGTGTCTTGTTGGTCAATTTTATTTACAATTATACTGTGTTTGGGTTTTCATACACATTCAGAATTTTTTTATGGATCTCAAAGCCAAGTAAAAATGACTTTTATTCATTCTCAGTTTGGTAAACACAAAGCATTTCATGCTTTCCATGAAACAAATTTTTTTGTGTTTACAAGCGGATCAGGTTCGGACATCCTCGGTTTGATAAGAGTGCTGCACCAGAGGTACTTTTTCTTTTTTTTTCTTTCTTTTTTTTTCTCCAAATGTTGTACAGCAGCAGTCAATGGAGCAAATTATATCCATATGGGAGATTTTCATGCCCTGAAAGTATCTGAAAGTTTTTCTGGAGTTTTCGGAATGCTGTGTTTGTATCTTTGGTAAACGGATTAGAGTTTGGGCCTGGGGGGATTACAGGATGACAAAAGAGTGCTTGAAGACGAGAAGAATGAGAAGAAAAGCCATCATCAAACTGATTTAATTTAAGTCCCCTTTTAAAGAGATTCGGAAACAATGCTCCCAGTATAGCAATTGTATGCTAATGATGAGCTGCTTGGCTGTGGCGCTAGTGTGTGTGTGTGTGTTTGAGCAAGACACTCTTGTCGAACATGAAACATCTTGTTGAATAACCTCAGTGTTGTGATAACCTCATTATATCCGTTTAATACATCCTCTGAAAGCATTCTGGTTTCAAAAGCGTCAGAATTAGGGTGACTAATATCACTCTTGTTGCACAGAAACAAAGTGTAATTGTTTGGAAAGCCTCGCTTCGGCTCGGAAACGGAGGGCCGTGCAATCGCCGTGCTTTCTTTTGCACCTTGAAAGGTTCTTTTATAGCTTCCACAAGGGAATGTTTCTTCAGAAGATTATCATGATTTATTTCTTTCGTGGCCAAAAAACAGGATGAAGTAATTAACAAGCAATAAGAGACAAACTCCTGGCCAGGGAAAAGCGTAAGCCAGCTATTGTACGTATGGTATTTTACGGCGATTTTCTGTATGAATATTGCAAGATGAGTGTGTCAAATTTGTCTATTTTCTTCACATTGTTCTTCTAAACATTCCAATTTTGTAGCATCCGTTCAGAAAGCTTTTTGTATTCAAACTAATTTTCATGCAGTCCAGCTTGCCTTTCACAGCGTTAGCGTTTGCTGTGTTGAATGATGCTTGTAAGGATAGAGCTGCAGAGCAATATTCATACAAACTAGACAACTTGCAAGACAGTTTATAGTTGAATAGCGTACTTGTGTGAAAAAAGAAGTAAATTAATGCTGGATTTCACAAGACATAACTTTTTGTTCTGTTTATTCGTCAGTGGTCTCACGATTCGATTCCGATTATTATGTCAACGATTGGATTCGATTCCATGATGCATCCTCAATTTTTAATATTACTGCACATGGCTACATTTTTGTCAATGCATATACAAGCAGTCAGATATATGAACTCCCTTTTTATTTTCTGTTTCAAGAAAGTACACTTCCTGAATGTAGCACACAACAAGCAAAACTTAAGTCTGAACACAGCGTACGAAAGGAGTATTTAGAACTAAATTTACTACTAAAAGTGCATAAAACTGTCAAGTAGTGTACTTGAAGGGTTAGGTCACCCAAAAATGGAAATTCTGTCATTAATTACTCACCCTCATGTTGTTCCACACCCGTAAGACCTTCGTTCATCTTTGGAACACAAAGCCTCGTTTACTGAAGTCATAATGATGATGAATGATTTTGGCTCTCTGAACCACTGATTCGAAACAAAAGATTCGTAAAGCTAGTACAATAAGTAAAATTTGTATATTAAAATATCCAAAATATATATTTCGTTCAGCTGTGTACTTACATTATCCTAAATGTTTCCAAGAATTTGTAAATTCAGAGAAAATCACAATTTTAAATAGTGCCCGTCCCTCTCTTGTCACTTGCGCCCGTCAGTGACGTAATATCTCCATTATCCCTGGTTTTCTCTTGTACTGCATAGTAACCATGGCAACAGACACGGACAGCTGCGTAACATCTAGCAGCACGCTGCTGCTGTTTTGTTCAATCATTATGCACCATGGCAAGCAAACTTTGGGACATAAGGAGAAATAAAATGAGGATCAATAACAGCGTGGCGTTTCCGAGAAGGTGAGAGCTTTGCGACAAACTTTGACTTGACAGAGACGGCGTTCCTGCACGTTATTAGACAAGATAAGCAAATGTTTGCAATATAAGACTAATAAATGTTACATAGTTCAACACGACAAAGTCTTAGAATATCATCAGTGAGATAATCTAATGTTGATCTTACTGTTAAGTCTCATACAGTCAACAAACTAATACTAAACATTACAACTTTCAACACACTCAAATATAGTTTAGTATGAGAGTATAACGTTAGACTAAGTGAAACAGCGCCGCGTTACCTCACCGTTTTAATTCGTCAAATAAACGGACCTGTATGAGCAGAGTTTCAGCACTTATGAGTAGTTCAGTAGAATGAAATGTCCTCGTTTCTTTATATCCCCAGGACTCGCGTTTGTCACGGATATCTGTGGATATCTAATATCACTTTAGTTAGATGTTCTGTTTAGAATGCCAGCTCCTCTTTTCCTAACTGTAACTTTAATACGTTGGTTATACTTCTTAATAAAAAATTAACAACTATAACACATTATATATATTATCTTAAAGAATAATTAACTGTCTTGTTTTGCAAATAAGTTCAATGGTGTGTTTAGAAAAAAAGAAGGTACTTCCAGAAATACCATGGTACTTCTATGGTACATGTCCAAAAAACATGATAGGCTTTTATTTTCTTTTTGAGAACTCTTTCATGCTTACAATGGCTCTTTTATTAGTGTGATATTTGTGTTAACGTTATTAGTGGAAGTTATGATGTGTTTGTTTCTTAAAACACTCTGTTCTTACAGTAATGACTTTGCTACTCAATGACAGGCAGGTATGTATTTGTATGTGTGTTTGTTGGTTAAATGTTTGCTAGCAGGTGATCCTGTAGTTAGCAGATGGTGTTTGCAACTAATGCTAGCTCCCAGCAGAGAGACACACCAGGAACACACACACATACACACACAATTAGTCTGTGACTTTGCCCCTTTGTGAATTGAGAAGGTAAAAATGATGTGCAAAATAAGTGGCTGACAGATTTTATGAATAAAATGGAAAAACAATGAAGTCAGTTAAACTGGAGAGAACCGTTTGAAATAACAGAAAACAAAAAAAGAGTGTTTCTTCAGTATGCGGTTACTGGGTGTATCCCAAAGCAATCTTGGCAAAGAGACATTTCTTTTTCTTGCCTTCTTTGCTCGTCTCACCATTTTATTTTTATGAAAAAAAAGTTAAAAAATTCTATTTGTAAATTTTATTTGAAATATATATTTTCCAAACCATCCATAAATCTAAACAAGATGCGCTCCAAATTTGAGGTTTCATTAACATTTTATTTGGTTGGAGTACCAAATGTTTCCACTAGATGAAATTCGCTTCCCATTCATTTGCAATGCAGTCATTTTTGACAGTGAACAGTACAAGTATGTCTATTTTTTTCCCCAGGACCATTTAACCTTTTCAAAACAAGCCCAAGATTTTCTTCTGTGTGTGTTCACATAGGAAGTGCCAAAACCTTTCCAAGTTTCGTACCATTCAAATGAAATAAAAATAAAGCAAAAACCAAAACATTACATTTTTCGGTCAAAAATGACTGAACAACACTGGAGGGTTAAGCTACTATTTTAATCAACCATGGCAACCATGTTAACCAGCCCAACCTTATGCCTTTGGAACACTGTAAAAGTATTTTACAGAAAAAAAAAGGGCTAAAAATAAAGTAAAACATATTTACAGAACAACCTGTAAATTTTACAATTTAAAACTATAATTATTACAATTTTGTCAAATATAGACAACCACCATAACACCAGCGGTTAAAGAGAAAGACACTTGATGAATCAAAATTCTTCAGCTTTTCCACAAGCTGATATAAATACTAATATACAGAAGCTGTACACACACACAAACACATACACAAAACACGCGACACTAAAATAATGCAATAAACAGTCATTTAACAGCATATGATGTAACATAAAACCCTAATTTGTAACAAAAACCCCAAAAAACTACTCAAACGTAATTATTAAAATGAAAAACCATCAAATGTCAGTTTACAGCTTTTTACTGTAAATTATAATGTGATTTGTTCTTTTTTACATCCAAAAATGACACCAGTATTTTACAGTAAAATTAAATTAAATGTAAAGTTATATCTATTACAGTTTTTGTCCATATATAACTTTTCCTAATTTACTGTGAACCAGTTTTTACCAGCTTTTTTACTGTATCATTTTAGTCTTTTACAGTTAAAAAATGACAATCATTTTTATAGTGTACGTCCCAGATTTGTTGTACTGTCTTACTACACATCAGAAAGTATGACCTTTTGGTATCACTACCAAAGTAGAGACATCATTCGAATAGTAGAAGTATATGTAAATTGTGATGCAGTAATTGACCCTTTACCAGTAGTTTGATTGACAGGCGATCTAACCGATCATAACCTCGAATCCGCCATTTTGTCCAAATCTGCCAAAGCAGTCAAGGGAGTTTGTAGATTAACGTTGGTGAACTTGAGCTTGAAAATTGTGTGTACTCACATCTTTCCACGCTTGAAACAACATTCCTTCTGATGTTCATTCATGTTTATTTGATGCTATAAATGAACTAGTGTGAAGAGATGATCGGTTCTCGAGACGATTGAAGGAGCTACAGCGATCTGTCACGACACATATACAGTATTTATTGTTTAAACTTGTTTAAATATGAAACTGTTTCATCTCAAAAGTTTCCTGCTCTGTCTTTTCTGTCGATGTATGGCTCCGCAATATATTTTTCACTGTGTTAGAACATTGTTTGTCAGACATAGCAACAGTAACTAAAGGGGGCGGGTCTTTGCGAAGGGTCAATTGAGGGGCCGTTTATACAACACCGTTTTTCAACTAGAAACAAAAACTTTTTATGGGTTTTGGCTGTTTATTTACACAACAATGGCATTTTGGGGGCCTGAAATATCCAAATTTTGAAAACGGGATTCAAAGTGCAAGTTTTTGAAAGCAATTCCGTTGCCGTTTCCTTGTAAACTACAAAAATGTGAATTTGTGAAACTGGTGACGACATGCGCGTGAGTAATTGTGGTCATTTTCGTAAATGCTTGTGAAAGAGGATATTTTTGAACACATTGTCATTTTATGCAAAAAAAAAAAAAAAAAGAAAATGTAAAAACGTTTCAGTTTTAAGTACATCGTTGTCATGTAAAAATACCCCGAGACTTCTCAAATTCATTGAAACAATCTACGCTATCACTCTCTCTCTCCTTCTCTCTCTCTCTCTCTCTCTGTAATTAAGCTTTTAATTGCAAAGTGTCTCTTGATTAGCTTTGGGGGATGGAGACAGCCTGGGCTTTGTGTACATTTTAGATCCATTTACAGCAGATGACACACACACACCCTCAAGAATCGTTTTGAGAAGTTGAAGCTAATTCTCTCTGTCTGAACCCATTACAGCATTAATTTAATTTAGAGTGAGCTGCCATTAGCTCATTAACACGTCTAATTAATTCATTGACAGCACTATTAAGATGTCTCTTTTGAAATTGGCATCTGGTGTGTGCGTTTGTGTACTGTGTTTGTGTGTGTGTGTGTGTGTGTCTAAATTTGTGTCTGAAACTTGGCAGAAGAGGTTAAAATGACAAATCAGGTGACAAAATATGGAGAGTGAGGAGGAGGAATTGAAAAATGTCATTCACGAATCTAATTTTCCGTCATTAATATGGAGCAGAAACACCACTCATAATAATGATATTTTATTTCCACTCATTTCTTTATTAGGAAATTACTTCTTTTTTTTTAATACTGTATACATCTCACTTTTTTTACATGTGGATATTTGCTTCACTACACACACTGAGAGCCATGTTTAACTTCCTGGATTAACTTCCTGTACTGGCAGGAAGCTCATACGCTCGGGGAACAGGTGTCACTCACAGAGAAGCATCTGTAGGAAGCATGTGTGTGTGTGTGTGGGTGTGTATCTGCCTCTCTCCGGCTGTGTGTTGTGCTCCATCACCGTGGGTATCCGCCATAGTGATAGCAGGAGCGATGTCACCATGGCGATACCAGTGCACATCACTATAGCTACTCATGTCCCTGTTCAGTGTGACTGTGATACCGTTCTGCCCCGTGTGTGCGAGTGCCAAATTCTTGCTGGGTGCAGCAGTGTTTTCTGTTATTGATACTGTGTAGAGGAAACATTTTATTGGTCCAAGTCAGAAGTGGCTCTTTCATAGCTCAAAGTTATGAGATGATTCATTTGAGTGTCAACTTTCTGTTTCTGTTCAAAAGTGGCGATTCATCACAGAATCCTGAAACAGAAAAAATATTAAGCACAGCTGTTTTCAACATCGATCCTAATAAGAAATATTTCTTGAGCATCATAATCATCCTATTAGAATGGTTTCTGAAGGATCATGTGACAGTGAAAATTGAAGTAATGATGCCGACAATTGTTGTAATGTATTTAAAATGTATTTAAATGGGAAGTAGTTATTTTAAATTGTAATAACATTTCAGTATTTCACTATTTAAATGTTTATTGTTTTAATGTTTATCAAATAAATACAAACTTTTGGAGTATAAGAGACTTTAAAAAAAAACATTTAAAAATGGAACTGACCCCAAACTTTTGAACAATGGATGGATGGATGGAAAGGGTTTACTGTAGCAAGATGATCCAACTGGACATTTAATGTAATTTAACGGTAAAATACGGGTAAATGTTTGGATGAAAAAACAAGTCATTGTATAACCTCGTAAGAACCAGGAAAAAAAGTTTTGTGAATTTAGTTTTGGTTACACTTTATTTTACAGTGCCGTAGTTACATTGTAATTACTAATTAACTACATGTACTTACTAAAGAGTTATAGTTAGGGTTTGGTTTAGGGTTAGGTACTGTAATTATGCATAATTTACTGTTATTACTATAGTGAGTACATGCAGTAATGATACTGTAAAATAAAGTGTTACCGTAGTTTTTTTTTTTTTTTAATTGTCATTACATTGTTTGGAACATAAGAAACAAATGGGAATTATTTAATTTTTAATAGATGGATGGATGGATGGATGGATGGATGGATGGATGGATGGATGGATGGATGGATGGATGGATGGATGGATGGATGGATGGATGGATGGATGGATGGATGGATGGATGGATGGATTGATTTGAATGACAAAAGAAATCATACTTATCTAGCTAGAAACATTTGGATTTGTGTGTTTGTTTAGAGTATGTTTTGAGTCCTAAACAAAAGTCTCCATTTGTCTGCGTTGAATTTTCTTGCTGGCTATAACACTGGAGATCTACTCCCCCCCCACCCCCCCCACCCCCTTTTTCTTGCACTGTTACTATAGTTCATAGATATTTTGTAATTATCTGATTTATTTATGCATATTTTGGTAAATATCATCTGTTAATTGCTTTGTGTGATAACAGCATAATTTGACTCTGTGCCATCTTTCATATAATGTGATATTAGCACGTAGATACATGACATCATCCTGATAAAAGATTTGATTAATGTCTTGTGCGCTTCGTGGATGTGTTCTTCTCACATTCACCTCATCTCATTCTCAGCTCTCACTCTTACCAGCTTTAGCTGTTTGCTTTTTCCTGCAACACCGTGCGTTTCTCAAACATCTGCCAATTGTGGAAAACAGAGCTTTTACTAATAGGTGCCAAATTGTTTTTAAACATGCAATAAAAAACTGCTAATCAGCTTTCCAAATGTTTTATCAAACATATTTGGGCCGAGATGTGTAAATTATGTAATCTGGGTGTGTTGAACAAAGAATAAAATGTGTAAATTGACAAAATACCACCAAGCTTGTGTCTCAGTGTACTTAACACAAAAAGTCTCTCTATTCTTTTTAAATGTTTGACTTTCTTTCATATTCCATGTAAATGCAACACTGTATTTATTTGCTATATTTATATTTTTAATTTATCCTTTTTGGTCATTTTAAAAATACTTATAGGCACTTAGTTTTTTGCTGATTTTTTTTTTTTTTTTTGGCCAAGAACTGCCCACTTAAAGGTGCACTATGTAGTTTTTTCATCCGCTAGAGGTCGCTAAACAATTCAAAACAATAACAAAGGCTTAGATTTATGACGCAGTAAATATGGAATAGATATAGAACTTGTTGTCATGGATCTAATAATATTTATGGGGAAATAATGTTTATGGATGAGTGAATGCATGTTTTTAACATGACTGTGGTATGAAGCAGGACGTGGCCGAGAATAGCAGACACGATTGATAATGAGAGACAGATATCAGTGGCACATGCGAGTCCCGGGAATATAAAGAAACAAGGACATTTCTACTGAACTACTCATAAGTGCTGAAATACTGCTCATACAGGTCAGTTTATTTGATGAATTAAAACTGTGAGGTAACGCAGCGCTGTTTCACTTGTTCTAACGTTATACTCTCATACTAAACTATATTTGAGTGTGTTGAAAGTTGTAATGTTTAGTATTAGTTTGTTGTCTGTATGAGACTTAACAGTAAGATCAACATTAGATTATCTTACTGATGATATTCTAACACTTTGTCGTGTTGAACTATGTAACATTGTTTAGTCTTATAAAACAAACATTTGCTTACCTTGTCTAATAACGTGCAGGAACGCCGTCTCTGTCAAGTCAAAGTTTGTCGCAAAGCTCTCGCCATCTAGGAAACACTACACCTATATTGCTCCTCGTTTTATTTCTCCTTATGTCCCAAGGTTTGCTTGCCATGGTGCATAATGATTGAACGAAACAGCGACAGCGTGCTGCGAGCCGTTATGCAGCTGTCCGCGTCTGTTGCCATGGTTACTGTGCAGCAGAAGCGGAAACCAGGGATAACGCAGATATTACTGACATTACTGTCACAGGCGCAAGTGACGAGAGGGATGGGGCACTATTTAAAATTGTGAATTTCTCTGAATTTACATATTCTTGGAAACATTTAGAATAATATAAGTACACAGCTGAACGAAATATATAACACTGTGCAAGTGGTTTTTGGATATTTTAATATACAAATTTTACTTATTGTACCTTTAAGGTCCGTTCACAATATACTACAATGATAAAGTTCTAAAAACTGTAAAAGAATAGCAGAGTCTACACCACAACTATAACGATAACGGCACAGAGTAACAATATCATTGAAATAAATCACTTTCTTTTTTTTCTAGCTGATGCACAATAAAAACATTGACGGCCAATCAGAATCCATCCTGCTTTTAAAGAGCTCGGGCATTTAAACAGAATAAGATCGTTCACTGGTGTGGACACTAATATGGTTATCATTGTAGTTATCATCCTTTGTGAGAAAAAAGAGACCATATTACTCCTGTATTGATATCAATACATTGGTTACGGATTTGGTACAGAATCCAGTATAAAGTGTTATTATTTGTTTTCAAGTCTCTACATGGCTTGGCACCAGAGTATATTTCTGGTTTAATTAGTTTACATCAACCTTTGAGATCTCCTCGCTCCAATGATCAGCTGTGCATGACGGTTCCTCGATCGCACTTGAAGTGATAGAGCTTTTTCTGTGCAAGCTCCTAGAGCTCCCGCTGTCCTTAAAAACATCTCCTACTCTAGGCTCCTTTCAGAAGGTGTTACAAAATTTTATTTTATTTATTTTCCTTAGCTTATAATAATGTGTTGTAAACCGCATGTATTTTTGGTTGCATGTATTTGTTTATTTTTGTTATTTTCATGTACAGCACTTTGGTACCCATTGTGGTTTTTGAAAGTGCTCTAGAAATAAAGTTGAGTGGAGTTGAATCGGTCAACATGTAAAGTGACCAACCACAGTTAATTTGGTGATAACACTTTACTTAAAGCCTTTAATGCATTATAAACGTATTCATAGTACATTATAATGCATTATATATCTTTTCATAAATAATTATAACCAAAGTTAAAATGCATTATAATATTTCCAGATTTTTGTTACATCTGAAATCGGTTGTCTGTCATGTGTTTTATTGTATTATACTTTCTAAAGGCATAAAATAAGTATTATAATGTATTGTTACAATTATTTATGAGCCATACAATGCATTATATATAAATAATGCATATATAAAGTGTTACCCATTTTGTTTACATACATGCCATTTAGAGACTGATTTAACTGAAACTATAGATGATTGATATCACAATAATTGATCAAAATGGGAAAAAATGATTCAGAAAACAGCATAAATGAGTTGGAATGCATTTATATCGATTACATATTATATCTATATATTATATTATATCTTGTGTAAAAAAAATTGGTACAGTATTTGAATATGGTAATCGTGGCATTTATCAAAATACAATGGAATAAAATAGAGTTACACTAACAATAATTATCAAAAGCTCTCTTTACATGCAGTATCATTATTTTTTGAAGTACATTACCATCTAAATACCATGGTACATGAATATGGTAATAGTTCCACATATCAGAGCAACATGGCATTAATATGCCATATACTGTCAATGTACACATCTGTAAAGCTCATATGACATTAAAATCCATTGTTCCCGACCTAATTTTATCTGCTTTGTTAGTATGAATGCTAACTTATAGTACGGCATAAACTTGTGTAAACATGCAGCAGCTGAAAAAAAAACACCCTTGATCTGCGGTTTCAGTGGTGTCATGCCAGATACCAGACCAAAGAAGAACAAATAATGAATAAAGAATGTGCGAACATTGGTGCATGTGTATATATGTGTATGTTCGGACTCTTCTGCCTGTTTAGCACTTCATTAAACATCTCCTTGAGAGAGACATGAAGACTCCTGGGAACATCTCTCTCTCTCTCTCTCTTTCACTCACTTCTCTCTCGCTGCTGCAGCTGTAGTAATTAACCCCTCTCCCTCATGGGTCTCATTAGTGGAAAGAAGCGCCTGTTAAAGCTGCATATGGCAGCAATTAAATCAGACATACACTGAATCAACATCTCTGTCTGTCTCTCTGCCTTATACCAGCAAATGTCGTGGCAGGTTTGGAAATTCCCTCTTTGATGCCCATTGATCTGATTTGTGTTCCATATTTTTTTTCCTTCTGTTTCATTAGAGGCCAGTCATGATTATGTCCCTTAAGCATCAATAATGAGGAGATGAATATTTAGCCCCACATGTCAGAAGCCAAGACATGCAATATCTGGTTACAGAATGTTTAACTCCATTTATCTAATTCCAAATTTCTGATGGGTTATACAGCAAAGTACTTTGTGGCCTTTAACATTGTCAGGATCTCAGTTGTTATTAGATAAAACATACTTCAGTTACCTTACAAGAGGGTCAGAATTATTCCAAAAGCTCAGTGCTGAGAGGGTTTCGAATCTTAGTATTGAAACAGGTAGAAAAATGTTTTTTATTAGTATTTGCTCACATAAGTTACACTTAAAATCTATGAATGTTTACTTAATATCAATATATATATATAAAAAGTGGTATATCTTCAAATACTGCTACACATTTTCTTAGAACTTTTCTCACTTTTATGAGCCTTGTTTAATAGAGGAAATGTAATTAATTTGCTTAATTGAATGAATTCAAGCAAATTGTGTTACAGCGTTTTTTTAATGGACTTTTGAAGTCCTCAAGTTCAGTGTAACCAAGAAATAGAATTATGGAAGAAAAATAGTCATTGTTGACTATAAATCATATGGTTACAAAAATGGCTTGGATTAAGGGTGCAGTAGGAGATCTGGGAAATGCAAACGTTAGCCTGCTACCATTGAAATCATATGATGCAACCTCTCTGCAAAGAAACGCCTCCTCCAAAACATGAACGCACACACATAGTGGCTCTCTGCAAAAAAAAAAAAGCCGTTAAACTACCTCATGTCTCAAAGCACATAACATACAATAATATTGAACGTAAAAAACTTACAGAGCTCATATGCAGATTCATTTCGGTGATGATACTGTTGACATTGAAACGCATTCCGACGCTGAGGCCCTGTTTATACTAATGCGTTTTCGTTTTAAAACGCATACGTTTTGCTACGGTTACACCTGTGGTTTACACTACACCGGCATTTTCGAACCTCGAAAATGGAGACTTTCGTAAACGCTGCAGATGCCGCTTTAGTTTGAAAACGCTGGGGTTGTGTTTCAGTATAAACAGACCAAAACGGAGACTTTTAAAAAAACAAAGCCATGGCTGCCCACGTTCACTTCATTTGTCATTTCTAGCATCCATTGTGCAGTTAAATTGCATTTTTTTTTAATCCTGCAGCTATCTACATGCGCTTAAGTTTACACTTGTACACACATACCTATTGTGCATGAACAGTCACGTGACATTCGTTTTCGGTCGTGTAGTCTAGACGGAGATTATTTCTGAAACGCTGTGGAAATGCCAGTGTAGACGAGAATCGTTTTCATTTTAAAACACCGTTTTAAAAGGAAAACGCACTAGTGTGAACAGGGCCTGAGGACGTGACCAGCTCCGGTTAGAACGTCATGGGTTGCCATCTCTTAATTACGATAGTTATGGCTTGAACAAAGCATAAGCTCGTTGTTTTGATTTGTTAGGAACTGTAAAACGTAGCTGCTGTTTGTTTGACTGAGGTGTCTGCATAGCATGAAATGCGTTGATGACATATGATATCTGCGCAAACAGGGTGTGTGAGGGTGTGTAATGCAAAGCAGGCAGGTAGGATATCGAATTATTTCTTTCGGACCGAATATAATAATTTGATGAGCATTTTAGCATTTTATGGTTCTACACCTACCTGATTGCTATCAGGATATGAGGAGACTTTCAACCAGTATAACAAAAAATGTTTCTGTAGAGAATCACCTATTGTACCTTTAAGGTGTGATGTCTGAAAATTTTCACCGGTGAAATCCAGTCATTTCAATCCACGAAAGATCTTTGCTAATGTGACTGCCCCTTTGCACTAGTAACAGCAGCAACAATCACATAAAGAGTTTATCAAGAGAAGTCAAGTCTTGGACTGGTTACAAATACTCAAAGGTGAGCAAGTGATGCGCAAAGAAAACACTGGGAATTTGAACAATTTCCTTTGCCAGGTATTAAGCAATTAAATGTGGTTTAAAATACAGCTCTGATCCACAGAGAGGATTTTAAGTCCAAAACGGCGCTCTGAGACTCAGAAAACCCTTTAGACTAATGATCTTGTTTTCACATGTGTATTTGGGTGCCTGGATACAAACAGCAACAAATCTAACCAACTCTGCTCATCACAGCATCTAGAGGTACCTGTAAATATTTTTATGATTAGAATTTCTCCAAGGAAATAGTCTCTGCACTCTTTTATGGCTCTTTTTGATTCTTGTTTGGAGATAATATAACTAAATAACATACACATGCACAGCCAATGAGAGCAACATTAAACAAAATCATGAATGATTATTTTATAATTAATGTATAAAATGAAGGCTGCTCTAAGCTACTTATAAACTTTATGTTGGTTTTTAAGTTAGTTATAAAGTAATTGGTTTGAAATGAATGCACTGACATAGTTACAGTGCTTAATAGTTTAATACTCTCTGTTTTCTTTACAGCTGTTATGACGTGATATCGTGAACGTGGGGCTTGATGGATATTTCTTTCTGCCAGGTGAACTATAGTGCCTGACAGTGACAGTGGATAAACTCTGTCTCCCGCGTAATCCAGCAAACTTTTTGCAATTTGTGTCATGTGACCAAATATACAGTACCATTCAAAATCTGCATTCATTTGATCAAATAATACAGTAAAAACAGTAATAATTATATATATATATATATTACTATATAATAAATATATAATAAAATAACTATGATCAATTTGAATATATTTTAAAATTACCCCAGTCTTCCGTGTCACATGATCCTTCATAAATCACTCTAATATGCTGATTTGCTGCTCAAAAAACGTTTCTTATTTTCATTGATGCCTTATCGAAACCGTGATGCATTTTTTCGGGATTCTTTGATGAATAGATTTGAAATAGAAATCTTTTGCAATAAAACAATCCTCTAAACTTTTGAATGGTGTTTAGAAATGGAACAGTGAATATGCCTGTGATTGAGATCCACATGAGAAGAGTGAAAAACATTTTTGCTTAATATAAATTTATGCCCATGCAAATTTATCCGGATATAAATATCATATCGGTGAAATTAAAATATATACAATTATTTAACATAAAGAAGCCATTCATTATTAAATAAAGCCATACTAAAAAATGTTACACTGTTGTTTGACTATAAAATATGAAGTCTAATATTCTGAGTTTAAAGCTTTTCCTTTCTGATTTGAATAATTTATGTGAATAATGTTCAGCAAAACAAGACTTTGAATCGGATTAATCAATGTATATTTTATTCCATTTAAGTTCATATTTTTATTTGCTTGTATGTATGTGACAAGCAAAGCACTGTCGTTTTTGTTTTGCATTCGAGCTGTTTTCTGAGATTGCTCTCACTAACTCCCACTGGCAAACCTCTGACTCAAAGGCCCATGGGTAATAATGTTACCACACACAGCTTCCATGGTAGCGGCACAGGGGTCCCAGCCGAGTGTGATGTCTAGAGGTGTGCTCATGTGCCGCACGATCATTAAGAAAGACCATATTATCAACAGTGTTTTGACTAAAACTGCTTCTCTGTTCATGTAAATGTCTTTTTAGATATTGATTTTACTGCTAAATAGATACTGAAACACTCGTGCATACCATATCAATTTTTGAAATACACCTAAAATGACCATAAAACCATATTATCAGCCATATTAGACTAATTCAACTAGATTTCACTTTTTCGATGGTTTGTGTTATATATTAGCACGTTATGATCTTCTGCGGTCCTCAACATCTAAAACATGGATATATGAAAATAAAAAAGTCCAATCACTCATGTTTAAAACAGTTGCAGGTTTCCAGTGCTGCTAATTTTGTCTGATTTCCATATTGCATAGTGGAAAGCCAAATGAAAATAAACACTGGCCAGAAAGAGAGAGAGCGAGAAATAGAGATGGATGTGTAGGGAAACCTCAGACTGAAATATCCCTGTCAGATTCACGCCAACCCAAATGAACCACTGATGGCTCATGCCAAAATGTTGACCGGGATCCTATAGCATGTCTGTTCTAATACTTGATGTGCTTTTTACCCATGATTTGAAATCAGCAGATCATCCATGGTTACAGATGAGCGTTCCACTTCGAGCTCAGTGTTTTTGGCAGTGCAGATATCTTAGATGAGTTCATTCACACTTAAACTGATGTGACTCTGCGGTTTGGACATGAAATGTCTGAAATGTTAGGGTTCATTCACATTCATTAATTAGGATAAATAATACCGCAAGGTATAGGGGCATTATATGCACCATTTGTGATAGGGCACCTGTGTTTTATATAATATAATATAATATAATATAATATAATATAATTTAATGGGGTCTGTCTAATTTACACCTTCTATATTTGTACACCTTATCATTTGCTCTGAGATGGTCTCTACATTATACTTTTCCACTTTTGTTCATAGAACACAATATTTTGTATAGGCTAGGCTATTTACATATGTGCACAACAACAATACAGATAAATCTAATCTAAATATTTAGTCAATTACAGTAAATTCCGGTTGATACCTGGGATTTTTCACGTTTTATGTTTAAACGTTCCGGGCAGACTGACAATTTGTGCTTTAGTGGTGATGATAGTCCCGCTGTCTTCATAAGTGAATCATGGAATCGTTCATTCAACTGATTCAGTCAAAAATACTGAACGAAACACTTCACTCAAATATGAGTCTGTTGATACCCAGTGGCGGCTCTTGGCAAATTTTACTAGGGGGGCCAAGGAGGGGCCAGTGTTTAACCAGAGGGGCACATTGAAACGTGTGTAAAATCATAATAAATTCATAATTATTATTATTTTATTTTTGGTCAGCACAGGGACATGTCTACAAAGGCACGGGCCTCCCTAGGCCTCCGTGTAGAACCGCCACTGTTGACCGCCAACCTGGGTTTAAATCCCAACTTTTTTTTGTTTCAAATAAACCAAACAAGATTGTGATTGTATTTGACAGCATCGGTGTTTTAGTCATTTAGTCAACATTTTCCTTACAATATGCGTGCAAAACGATTTGTGAATCGTTTCGCGATTGAGTCTGAATCATCCACGCACTGAATCGGACATACGCTTTGAATCGTTTGGAGCGGTTTCTCACGCGGTAAAACTGCAACGCAACACTTTAAAACACAGGAAACCAACAAACAAACGAAAAAAGCGCTGGATGAAGTGGATTTGTATCTACTGATACAGATACTGACATTTTTTATCAGTTGCCAGCGATGAGGAAAGTCTTCACGTTCAGCAAACGCACGTGCAGCTTCTGAGAGACTGACTTCAGGTGGACATTTTGTCAACACAATGTATCGTGAAAATACGTTGTTTGTTCACGTTTTTGGCCATATGTCTGGCATTGCCATCTGATACTATACCACTTTTATGAAATAATAAAACATCATATCTTATCATTTTCAATTGAAATAATGGCTTCAGAAATTAGGAGGAAAGTACCTTTTAGTGTAGAAAATTTTAGTATTGTTTGACATTTGTTTTTGTTTGTTTTGACATAGGTGAGGTGGAACACGGGAAGGCCTTGTTTAGTCAAAATGTGCTGTTGTGATTGACAGGTGGATTATTATTATTTTTTTCATCCTACAGACCATTTTATTGGACAATATACAAGATCTTTAATAGTTTGGGCCAGAAGGGAAAAACTGTACATTTGTAATGTGCATATCTGCTAAAGGTTTATTTTGTCAACTTTTCAGTGTACGCTCTTCAAGTAGCAGCTTTTATAGATTATGAAGTATAACTTGGAGTCGGCAAACATCTTCTGCAAGGCTGTTATTGGGATCACATTTGCAAATAACCTTGAAACTCGGTAAGCAATGTCTATACCCTAAAATAGATGTGGGGCATCTAAAATACACAGTTATGAGTATGTTTCATTCCCTTTTTGTCTCTCTCCCTCTCTCTCTCTGAGCTCATCTGTCAGTACCATTTCCTGCTGAGTTATTGGCTCAGCACCGCTCTGTGTGGCATATGTGCTTCAGTGCAGTCCACACACCTCCAATTAGCCTTGCATCCATAGACAAACGCATTGATTTTACAATATTCTCCTTCACACACACACACACACACACACACACACAGCTATTCAAATAGAGGCTCTTTCAGTCTCTCCTCTGTAGTATAGTCAAATCCTTCTGTATCTGTTCCCTGTTTTTCTCATTATACCCCTTGGCATGCTGCAAACATGCTGTAGCTAATTAAAAGAATTACACGGCAAAACAATTAACTAGTCATTCTTAAAGTGATCACTGCATTTGTGAATAATACTTTTCGTGGCATAAAACATCAGTATCGGGCTTATTAAAATACAATAAATGAAAACTACATTCTGTTTTGATTGAATTTTGTTTTTTCAAAAAATAATGAAAACCGTATATAATAAAATAAAATATGAGTAGTCATGGCCTAATGGTGAGGGAGTCGGGCTTGTAATCTGAAGGTTGCTGGTTCGATTCCCACGCCGGCAGGAATTGAAGGTGGGGATTGTGAATGAACAGCACTCTCTCCACCTTCGATACCATGACTAAAGTGCCCTTGAGCAAGACACGAAAACCCTAATTTCTCCCCTTGTAAGTTGCTTTGGATAAAAGCGTCTGCCAAATGAATAAATGTAAATATGATGTACACAACCAAAGCGATTTAATTACATCGTAGTTTTTAACAACTATTATACTCATTGAAACTTCATACAACTATGTAATTGAATTGTTTGAATTAATATAAATATTTAGTATTAATGTAAAAACTTTTCAATATGTGTATGTAATTTTAAAAAAATGTCAATTGAATGACATTTAATTGAATTAATTTATTTAAAAAACATATTAAAATTCCGATGATGTACAGAAAGAGAGACTTTATTATCATTTTTATTTTAATGCAAATTTATTCTCATAATATTTTTGTTGTTGTTAATTAGGGAGAAAAAAAAAGGGCATGATTTTGCCAACTAATATTTTGTGTTTGTGCTGATGACATCACAAATTTGGGACACATCAGGATTGGTCGCCTGCTCTGCTCCCCTTCATTTCTCTTCATGACATCATATAGCCTGGAGCTTCAGGCTAGGTTAAGCCAGGCAATTACCTATCGTTTGATTTTAAAGGCTCAGTCTCGCATTTCTCACACGCACGCTTGTCTCATTGACTTTAATGACCCTGGGGCTTTGCTAGTTCTCGTTTCAAATCAGTTCTCCCTTTCTTACTCTCACTTTCTCCCTCCCCCCATCTCTCCTCTACTCTTTAACCCCTCTCCCCCTTCTTTTGTGTTTCTCTCCTTTTCCCCTTCTCATTTTTATCATTAATTATTAGTCACTCTCTTTTCTCTGTGGTGCTGAGCTGATGACAGCTAATTAAGTGTTGGCTGGTGCCTCCCCCTCTCTCTCTCTCTCTCTCTCCCTCTCTCCTTCTCTCTCTCTTGTTTCTTCCTTTTCTTTTATTTGTTTCTTTCTCTTTGCATCTCATTGTCTTTAGCTCTGTTCGCTGTCTTTATTTATTCTAAATGAAATCTCTGTCCATCTGTCTTTTGCTTCTAGAGATCACCAGTTGTGCACGGCTCCGTCTCATGGTTAATTACATCTCCTAATATGCTCATTCACTGCTGCAGGCGTTGTCAGACAATCTCATATTAACTCTCACTGACAGTATGTGTGTTCTGCTATCGAACCCATTTGTCATGCTAACATTATGTCGCCATATTACTGATGATGGTGCTGATGTTGTCATGGTTCTTCAGAGAGGTTGTAGATCCTCCAGTTCAGCGTGGCTGTGTTACATAAATGTCATTGCAATGCTTTCATTATAGTTTATTTTTTTAAAAAGAACAGTTGATGCACAATTTTCAAGCTGTCGTAGCAGTGTCCATTGCTAAACTATATCTATTACTCATCTTAATGTTAATAAAATAATCTTAATATATATATATATATATATATCTCAGACACATACATAACATTACATTTTTATATATTACATTACATATATATACTATTAAAAGTAAATAAATATAGTATTAAGAATTAATAAATAAATAAATATTATATATATATATATATATATATATATATATATATATATTTGTTTATTTATTTTAAAATTGATATATATATATCAATATACATAAATATATATATATATAGTATTTAAAAATAAATAAACAAATATATATATATATATATATATATATATTAATGTGTATATATATAGAGAGAGAGATAATATTTATTTATTTATTTTTAATACTCTCTCTCTCTCTCTCTCTATATATATATATATATATGTAATGTAATATATAAAAATGTAATGTTATGTATGTGTCTGAGATATATATATATATATATATATATATATATATATATCACACGTACTTACATTACATTACGTTACATTTTTAACCTAATATCTTGATGTTTAAGAATAACAAAAATTTTATTACTCGTGAATATAAGACCGGGACTGTTCTGTTGAGATAAATTGGAAATGAGACTGGAAAACAGCTTAAATAAATTAAAATAACAGTGTGTCACATTAAGAGCCAACCAAGCATATGTACGTCAAAGCCAGCTGGACAAACATAGCTGGAGCACAAAACTGGTTTTGGTTAGTTTGGTTTCTGATGGGAGGTAAAAATTCCAAAGGTTGAAAAAAATAAAGTCAACTCTGGATCGTTGGCGGAGAAAAAGAACAGCGTGTAATTTCTTAAAAAAGGATTGCGAAAGTTAACATGGAGACGAGACATATCAAAAACTGATTAAATTAAGGGTTGGATAAATGCAGTACAAGCTTAAGTTTGGTTTCCTATACAAAGAAGATCCAATAATAATACGAGAGTGTATTATAATATGCTTCATTATTTGTTAAATCGGATCCTTTGCTGAGCACAAACTGAGAGTAACATGGAACTGAATGATCAGGAAAAGCAGCTTTTACTGGGTGTATTAGTTATGTGTATTACAAAGGAAAAGAAAAAGCTCACACTGCTGCAATGTTTTGGATGGTACTAATTGCTCTTTCTAGCAATTTGTACTTTCATGCTTGTATGTGTGTTTGCAAGTTTTTTTTGTTGTTTTTTTTTTACCAGATCACTTTATTGGAGCCCACACTGCAAACTAACACGATCTGCAGTAATATTTACACCTTTGGATGTTCATTAAATGTGAGACAAAAAGAAAGAAGCTGAAGCAGAAGTGTAGTTGATAAACTCTTTGTTTGCCGAATTATTCTTTGTTGCTTCATACATATTTTTTTTTCTCTTTTAGAGTTCTGCTTGTTCTGGTTTTTACTGGAATGTCTAATCCTGCCGTGCTGGCCTTGAAACAATTATGGAAATTTGCATTATTTATGGATTAAACTAGAAGCCAAATGAAACATACTGACATTATGTCTCCAAAATAGCAAGTTCCACTATAATTATGCCTTAATTCTGTCAATTTTCTGTGGTATCTAAATGGCTAAAAGTGAATCACATTTGGATGGCTGTTTTTACAATTCATCCTCCCAGTGTTGCAGTTGCTCGGGTCATTCTTGTCACTACATTTTCAGCTCTGTAACTTAAAAGAATATACTTGTTTTGTAATTTAATACATATTTATAAGAATGCATTAACACATACATTTTATTAATAATAATCTCATTAAATCTGCAAGCAAAAGTTAGCCATTGCTCACTGAGGGGCTGAGCTTAAATCATTTTGACTTTCTTTAAACAAACATTTAACATTTTACAGATTCATTTTATTATCATTTTATCAAACAGGATAAGATCACATTAATTGGTTTGCCTTTGAGTAATGCCACAAAACATCAAGGAATTCATTAGGACTTGTTAATGTTTGTGCGGTTGTTTTCCCTCCAAAAAGATGTCACTTCCTGGAGGATGATGTCATTAAGCAATAGGCTTTTGTAGGAAAATTAGATGAATAAAATGTGAGCACAGGAAAAACAAGAAAACATGGTTTGTTTGACTAAAAACCGATTAGAAGAAATTTAAGAAAGTTAAAATGACATCATGCATTGCAACAAAAATATTTCAATAAAATATAGTTAATATAAAAATATCACATTTATTAAATAATTTAAAATTCACCACTTGACTTAACTGGGATCATATAAAATGAACATAATTTCCATAAAATGTGACTTAATATTTTATCCAGTGTATGAAGTAAGACATATGTGATGAAGAAATGTATAAATTTCATAAAATTATGTAATGTTTTTCCAGTACGTTAAGACATACTGTATGTAATAAAGAGATATTTAAATTTTATGTAATTATTTTAAAATGGATATTTAGTATATTTGGTGTTTTATTAAGTCATTAAAAAGAGATCATGTTTTGTCCAGTATATAGACATATGTGATGTAAACATGTATGAATTGTAAAAAATTATTTGAAAAGAGGTATTTAATATTTTATCCAGTATATATATAAAGACATATGTGATGAAAAAAATGTATGCTAGAATGTTGTGTTGTGTTCACTGACCACAAGATGGCATGAACCTCTCTGCTCTGCTGCCCCGGGTGAGCGTGTGTCGCTGTGATCGTGTGCGAGAGCTTTTTCAACACCCACTGGTGTCCAGATGCTGCTGTCAGCACGCCCTTACAGCATGTTACCCACCACGCACTTTCTCTCAATATACTCCACACACACACGCACGCACTCAGAGACAATGGGAGGGGTGTGGACCGCGTGAACCGTGACTCCCCCATAATTACTATCCGCCCAGTCTCAAGCTGCTCCCACTCTGAGAGAGAGAGGGAGGGGTGAGGGGCCGAGGACGAGAGTCTGACCATTGGCCTGTTTCACCCTTTGTGCGTGAGTTTATGTGTTCATCTGACTCGCGTCTTGCCGTATCTCTGGTCTCTGTTAGAGCATGTTAAACATGCCCGGAGGCAATCAATTCCCCTTTAGCCCTCACACACATGCACACACACATACACAGACGAGTCAAGCTGATACACAGCCTCTAAGCTGCCTTTAATAACCTGAGGCATTGAATCACAGATCAGGAATTGTGTACAATAAACTGTATCTTTATATCTCCGTTACTGAACAGCATTGGTTTGGCATTGTGCACATGCTGTTTTAAGATTCACTTTGAATATGTTTAATTTTATAATTTATTTTATTACTTGCTACAGCTGACAGCGTTTTACAACAGCAAAAAGTTACCCAAGTAATTAATGTTTTAATTTATTAAGTTGTCCGGCAAGCAGTGCTCAACTTTATGCAAATGAGCTTGTTATTTTAGGCTTTGCGTTTTTAATTCTATTTTTATTTTTGTTTGTTTTCAGTATATTATTGTGTCATTTTAGGTTATTTTTTTTTATTATTTTAGTTTCAGCTTTAATATGCTCAGTCCACCAGTGTTAATGCGTCAACTGGTATCATTTAAAAATGTTTAAGGTTAAATTTTCCCAGCAGTGTTTATAGAACTTGTAATTACAACTTGTAAACTCGTAATTTTCTGAGAGCTACGACTTGTACTTCGCTGTGCCGACCGATCGGTGTATAACATCAAAGTACCGCGAGAGCAATTCAAAAGCCTACGGAGCTTTATTCACGGTAATTACAATATGATGTGAACGCGGCATCAATCTGAAGTGGTCTGGTGCTACAAGTAGGAAAATTCCCAGTTTACAAGTTGTAATTACGAGTTCTACAAGGATGTTTTGGAATCTCGTAATTACGACGTGGGATAAACGCACCTTAATACAGGGGGTTTATAACATGGCAAGGCAAAGGCAAGCTTCGGGACGTACTGTTTGTCATGGTTGTGTTTTTTAACGGACCGCTCTCTCGCTTAGTTACTTGCATCCTCACTCTTTAAACTCCCCTGTCAATCATCTTGTCACAGTTAAAATCCTCCACATTTAATTCCATTTAAATCCTACCGTACCAGGGAGAAATTTAGTAGCGCATTGATCTGCCAGTCGTGGTTCTTTCATGCAGAGTTCTGTCCTCATGTGCTTGCATAATGATGCATTTAAAAGTTAATGACCAAGTGTATGTTTATAAAAGTTCACAATGTAGCAGCAGATTAAACATGCGGATAAAATTGCATAAATATTTTTCCCACAGGTTAGATACTGATTGTTAATCACAAGTCATACCTCTCTCTACTCAACCATCGCACATCCGCAATGTTTGTATTTGTGTTTGTAGTTCTAATTGAATCCTTGTCCAATGCACAGTATCTGCATGTGCAGTGTACATATGTAACCGGTCCTACTCGAACCACTCAGAGCGGGATTCGATCCGGCGTGGGAGCCGGGCATACTAACAAGGACACCAGTGTGCCTCTTGAGGCCAGGGGAGTGAGGTTTCCTCACACAGCTCTTACTAGCTGGCCTCCGTTTCGCTCAACCCCTTATACCTCATTCCCATCCGGGTCACGGCACCAGATGTAGCCGGTCATACTCAACCCGCTTCGAGCGGCATGGGAGGCGGCCATGCTAATAAGGACACTAAAGACCGTAGTCTCTAGTGTCAGTGACCAGTGTGCCTCTTGAGGCCAGGGGAGTGAGGGGGTTTACTCACACAGCTCTTATTGTTACACTCACCCCCTTAAACCTCACTCCCACGGCACTAAATGTAAACGCTCCTACTCTGCTCAGAGCAGGATTCGAACCAGCCTCTCCAGCATGGGAGGTGTGCACGCTAACATGGACTTAAAGCCTGGAAAGTGAGGTTTACTTGCATTGCTCTTACTTACAAAGTAGACAATATAGGTATCTTTGGAATACTTATTTCAATATACTATGATTTGGGATGCTGATTCTAATTTTGAATGCTATTTAGGATGAATTGGGGGCGCAGCATAAATTAGTTTGTGGCCAAATTTTACTTTAGTTTCATATAGTTTTTGGAGTCAAATGTATTTTACTTTAGTTTTCCCTTAGCAACCTCACAACTGTGCTACACATTAGCAACTCGGCATCACTCATTTCCTGTACAAAATGTAAAAATCTATTTTGATTTTTAAGCCTTTAAACATAAATTGTATAAATAATTCATCTGGCGATTCTTGTTAGTGCATATGAAAGATTTTCATTCCTTGCTCAGAGAAAGAAACCCAGTAGAGATGTTGAAATCTGATTTAGAACTGATTTGCAGTAAATCTACAGTAAAGTACTGCAAACTGCATTTAAACACGAGCGAGTGTAATGCGTTCATGTTCAATTACAGTATTTGTTGGCTCATTGATTGCCTTAGCGCAAGGCGTCTGGTTTTATGATGAGAGGCCTTCATCTAGGCCGATTATGGTAAGAGAAGGAGTTAAGTATGTCAATTTGCCCAAGAAAAACTTGGCACCCAAATGGGGTCAAGCCCTGAGATGTGAGACGTTTCCCTCCACTCTACGCATAATTGAAAAATCTATTTTACTGAAATGAAGGGGAAGTGGTGGAGGCGAGGGGGAGGAAAAGAAAGAAAGAAAGGAAGAGACTTGGTTTTTCAAGGGGGATGGGCTCAAGGATGGCAAGAAAAAGATGAGGGTGAGGTTATGTTGTTATGGTTATCATAACCAATATAATATGAGCGATCGTCATATCTCTGAGTTATTGCTTTTAGGGGATTTCCTAAGAATCCGACATTTCTAATGAGAGCATGTAAGAAAAGGAGAGCGAGCAAGAAAGGGAGGCACAGGGGGTTAAATACACCTGATCTCCAGCGGTCCCCAGGAAGCCAACCTCATTTGTGTCTTGAGTTATAGAAGCACAACCAATCCATTTATTAGATCTATAAAAATTCTTTAAATAAGAGTCTGCTCTCTCATCCTCGATTTCTGTTTTCAGCTCTATCTTCAGGATTTATGATGTGTTTTACATTAAAATAATGAGAGACAATTGGTACAGTTGGGTATCATCAACAATCAGAAGTAATTCAATAAAAATGTCAAGCTTTAAAGATTTCATGACAGACGAAAAAGCATAAAATACTGAATTGCAGCACAAATATTCTTTTTTCTTTCTTGTGCTGTTTCTTCTCCGGTGAGGGAAAGAGGGGGAGGAGCTGGTCGCACCCTGGGCAGTGGAGATTAGTTAACACCTAATCACAGCTTTAACATGACTGGAGAGTGTGGAATAAGGAGGGAGGCTGGAGGAAATTATAGTGTCATTGTATACTGATTCTAAGCAGATTTCAGAACGCTTTTAAATGATTTACTTACGTTTGATTAATCCAAGTTTTATTGTGTTTTCAATCTTATTTTTCTTGCAATTCCAGTTAAATTATTTTTTACAATTTATATTATTTATAGATCATACTGTTAATGTGTTGCATTAATACATTTATTTATTTTGTAAATTAATCTTTTATGATCGTCCCTGGCATTTGAAGTAAAATATTGTTTATATTTACATTAATATAACTGCATGTACCACAGCTGTTAGAAAAGTCCCACTTACCTCTGTGTAAATTCTACCACTGTTGCATAAATGATAATTAGTTGGGGAGCTACAATTAAGTAGGTGGAAATGTTTAAACCTTTGTATAATCTTTGTATTTCATTAAATAGCCACATATCTACGTGGTCAAGCGGGATCCTTCAATTTAATTTTTATTTTCTTCTCTGATTTTTGGTCAATGACATGACGTGTATATTTTTGTGTCCAAGAGCATTATTTTATTATAAATTCATGACATATATCACTTTATTCAATAAAACCTATTAAGTTTGAATTCATCTTTTGTACATTTAAATAATACATATTATTTTATGTTTTGTTGTCTTAAAACCCCAAAATATCATGTGGTGCAACTGTCTGAACAAATGAACAGCCTAAGAAAACTTTTAAAATGGTTTCTTAATGATATCAATTAAAACGAAATACTATTGCACCATTTTAGGTTTGAAACCTTTCATATAAACACATTTTATAAAGTTTATATAGTTTTATAGCTGTTGAGATAATTGAAAAATTTTTGTCCATATTCTCAAATGTTAGAGTGGCACAACTGCAAACATGGCTCTTTTATTATGAATTGGAAAGGTAATAACAGTAAACATGATAATGCATCATCCAGAACACCTCAACTGATCCTTGTGGCAGAGTGAAAAGGTTTGTAGATCTCTCTCAAATACTGGTAAAAACGGCCAATTTCAAGGATGGATAGGTTGGTACACTTTCCATGTCAGGTGGTACAACTACAGTGTATAATTGGTTGTTCCACCTGACATAAAAACAAACAAAAAAATTAAAAACTTAAACACTTTATTTGACAATTTCATGACTCAAAAATATGCATTACATCATTTTTGAAAAGATTTTTGAAAAACACTTATTTTGAAGCTTTGTCAGAGACCAATTTGTTTGTAAATTTCTAACTAATGAAAAGTATTCAAAAGAGCCAGCGACTAAACCTTGTAACTTCATTGAATCCTAAATCTGTCAGTCATAGCTCCACCCACCTCAATCATTAATAAAGTGCTACACACATTGAACCATCTCTGCTTGTTTTCAATGCAAAGGTAAATTAACTGATTCTTTGAATAAGTTCAGCATTTTCTTTATTCAAACACTATATATAAAAGCTTATGTATTTTAGGAGCAGAGAAGAGTGTCTTTTAGTCTAACATTTATCAAGTCATTGCCAATACGTCTTAAATAGCCTGTGTGAAGC
This sequence comes from Opsariichthys bidens, assembly GCA_037194245.1. NCBI lineage: Eukaryota > Metazoa > Chordata > Actinopteri > Cypriniformes > Xenocyprididae > Opsariichthys > Opsariichthys bidens. The sequence continues at coordinate 7,679,489 of CM074293.1, read as the reverse complement.
ACTTCATCTCTAATGGGATTTTGGCCAAATGACCGAAAAACTGAGCGCCCACATAGCTACAGTAAACTTTGTAACCTGTAAATTGATGAAAACATCATGTGATGCTCTTCCTGCCTCAGATGTGGCTGTTATGATGGACAATACACGTACATACACTATCTGACCGAAATTCTATGGTCAAAAACCTTGATTTGAGCTTGATTTTGGTTAAATGTTAATGTATAATGATTCATGCAAGTGTCACAAAACCACAATATCAACTTTGACAATGCTGTGTTTAATTATTTTAAAAGTAATGTTTTTTCCATTTTCTGAAAAGTAGCGTTTTTGGAGATATGAGATTTCGTCCAGACAGCAACGATATAATCATTTTATTGGTGTAACCTAATGTTTTCAGGTTGATTCAGTCATATTAAAATATTTTTTCCTTGATTTTACTAGATGAAACACTTTTTTGGTGACCTGACAAAACATTTTTACATTGTATCTCTTATTTTCTTTTCATCTTCATATTACACTGATTGACCTACCAAGCAGATCAACTATCAAATTTAGTTTCTTTGCACGAGACATTTTGAAGTAACTTAATGTTAATTGAATACAATTGACTAATTTGATTGCTTAATTAAGTTCTTCCTTCATGCTTTATTTTCATGTTGATTTTAAGCAATTTTAAAGAAATGCTAAAAACTGTAAATTGTGGCATGTGGTTTAGTAGACAGACAAAAAAGTACAGTTATCTTGAGTTATTACACAAAAAGGGATCAGCAAAGGTAAATGAAGAATTGTTTTTCTGTTTGCCATAGGCAGTTTGATTAGTGAGACACAAATTTAGAAAATTTATTAAAAAAAAAAACTAATATTGGTTCCTCTCATATGAGAGGTGATAAAACTTTAATGGAAAGAGTCTCAGTGCCAGTTCAGTAATGGATGATATTAAATTACACCTTGAGTGTAAGTAATATCTCAATGTGAGGTAAAGGGCAGCATTTTATTTAAAGGGCATCAAAAACTCAACAGATTCATTGGACAGTTAATCATATATGATACAACCATTTGCAATGTATAGACACTTTTAAATGCAATATGCAATTAATGTAACAAGTAAATGATGTTATCTAAATATGCACTACTGTAATCTAATTGTACTGCTGTCATGGGAAATTTCATATTTTTGTTATTTCATATTTCAGATTTGGAAGAAATTGCTCCTCAAGGTATCAATTACACTTATTTGTGATTATTATTAGTATTAAAACTGTCAAGCACACTGTAAAATCCAACAGTGATTTTAACTGATACTTTTCAGTTAAATGAACTTAATGTGTTAACTTAATTGCAAAACTCTAGTAATGTGTACTATTCACATACTATATTTGTTTTTACTCATAAACCCCAAGTAATGATTAATTGACAAGCAAAAAAAAAAAAAAAGTTTTGAGGCGTTGCTTTTCTTAGTAGACTTTTCCCTCATTTCCTCCAGTTATCTTTCTCTGTTTGCATTCACTGATTTGCCAAAGTCATCTTAAATGTTTAATTGTCAACTGAAAAATTTGAGAGAACATCACATATCCCGACTTCATAAATTGATGTTGATTTTCCTAAAATGTTTTATTTTGAACTCCCCATTATGGTGGATGGTGTTCCCTTTGCTTGGGCACTTCATTTCAACTTGATACAGTGATGCAACAAGAAATCACAGTTCATATGCAACTGAACTTCACAATTCATAAATATAATTACATATATGAATGACATGACCATCTTATTTTATGCCAAATAATGATCTTTTACAAAGTAAATGGTAGCGCTTATAAACACACATAAACAGTTGGTGAAACTTTTAAGTGGGTTGATACAATTCTTCTAAAGTTGTGATAATATTTTGTAATTGACTAATCTTGTGTCACACAGACTTCAACATTCAGCATGCTAAACACAACAATGGTAACAATTAAATTTTATTGAAAGTAAATCATCAAGTACACTCTACAGTTCTTTTTTAGTCTCTAGAAATCATGTGTAGAGTCAACAATACTTACTAAGCTTTTGTCAGTGCAGCATACTATTCTTATTTCACTTTACTTTTTTAAGGCAATCAGTTTGCATGCTTTTTTTAAGTAAGTCCAACTAATTAGATTTTACAGTGCGTTTAGATTTACAAATGATATGTCCGCCAGCAGCCACGTGTGGGCAAACGCAGTGGTGTCTGTCGACAATATTGTGCCTTAAATAAACAACAGTTGTGTGTGAACCAGATTTGACCTCATTTGCCAAATCAATGGTTTTACCAGACACAAGTGCAGTCCATGATAAAAATGACTCAGGTCAATTACCACAGGTCTCAAAAGAACAAGGAGAGGGAGAGAGAGAGAGAGAGAGAGAGAGAGAGTGTTTTGAGTGGCACAGGGAGGTGTTGTTAGACTCCTGTGGAGAGAGTTTACAGCCCACAATGAGAAAAACACACTGAATGCTTTAGTGAGAAACACTCACATTGCACATAAGCATTTTACACTAATGCATCTGATTATGTCAATCATCAAATCACAAACATTTACTGTTTGTGAGGTTAAAATGATTGACTATGAAATGTAGCTATACTTCCACCTCTATTATAGAGCTATATTTATATAATACTACATATTATAGTATTATATAAGTGCCCTTGTAATACCATGATATATTTTGGAGTACCATAAATACCATGGTAAATTCTTTTTTTTTTTTTCATCAGCACCAAACCAAATGTCCATTATATTTATTATTGAAGTTGCTCACCTTCAAATCTACAGTTGCACCCGTCGTCTGGTACAATATTGACATCACATGTCTGTGTGTAATGTTGTCATGTGTATTTTATTTGGCATATTTACTATGATCTTAGGAGGAACCCACCATGTCAGATTTTTGCTTGGTCAGTGAAACATTTAGCTGAACTTGCCTCTAGATTTGAATTTTAAAGTGCTAAACTTGCTGTAATTTAGAAAATTTAAACTCATTTTATTTATTTTTCCACGCATATTAGTTTGAGATCAAACAATAATCGACAAACTCCGTGTTGAAGACGCCAGGGTTAATCTAATTCAACACTGCTCATGCCGAAAAGTTTATTTCTTCTTATTTCACAATTGTTACTTTTTTCCTCAGAATTGTGGGATGCAAACTCACTACTGCGGGAAAAAAAAGAATTGCTGGATTTAAACCCGCATTAGCCAGCATTTTTCTTAGAATTGCGAATTCTGACTGTTTTTCTCAAGATTGTGTGGATTTTTTCTCGAAATTGAGTTTATATCCCACAATTCTGACTTTTTTCTCATAATTGAGAGTTTATATCCCACAATTCTGACTTTTCTATCATAATTGAGAGTTTATATCCAACAAATCTGCCTTTTTTCTCATAATTGAGAAATTGACCTCATAATTCTGATTTTTTTTTTGAGAATTGTGAGATATAAACTCATTTATAATTTGTTTTTTTCTCTCAATTCTATCTTGAAAAAAGTCAGAATTATGAAATAAAAAGTCACAGTTAGCTTTTTAGTTTTTATTTTGTAGTAGAAACAAGCTTCCATAACTGGTTAAACTGGTAAAAGAATTTGAATGCAGCTAAATGTAAAAGTGAGCTCATGTCTGTTAAATTGTGGTAATATTTAAAAAAAAAAAAAACCTTATAATAGTTTTACATTATAAAGCTCTACTTGTTTCTGTAGTTTTTCCATGTCTGTGTGCTTGCAAAAGAAAGGGCTAAACTTATAAATTTCCTCACTGAAAATAAGGGGGAGCTCCACTCATGTTTTTTTCCCTTCGTTTATTCAGTGAATGGAGGAAAAGAGAGAGTGATTGATTAGTCAGAGCTGTCAGACTATCAGTCGAGTGGAACTCGCAAATCTCCGGTCGCTCTGTGTGTGTGTCTGTGAGTACAATTTTTTTTTTCTTTTTGTTTGTGTATGTGCATTTCACTGCGTTTGATCGTGTAATCCATGAAGAATCGTCCCTTCCTCTTCCTCTAATGATCAAAGCACAAGCTGTCACCCTTAAAACACCTTCTGACCCCCTAAACACCCAGCATAGAAACTGTTTTCTCCATTTTTCCCACACATTTATATAGCAAATGATTAAGACAACTTTGCGTGCCAACCATGTGCAAAAGATACAGTGAACAATGCTGAAAAATTAGGCTACTTTTGATTTATTGATTCATTCAAGCAATATTAAAGGCTACCGACACAAATATTGCATTTAGTTATTGCTACAAATAATGCAAGACCAAAACTTTAATTTCTCTGTCTTTTTAACGACATGTTTAGATTTAAACTGTTCTTTTATGTTTGCATTGCAAATTAAGTGTATTTATTATAACATGATTTTAAATAAATGCAGTTCTTTTGAACTTTCAATCATAAAAACATTTTTCTATATATTTATACCTGATCTGACCTAATTTACTCTTATTGAAACAATCAAATTAAATATTTTAGTCTTGAGCAAAACTACTTCATTTAGTACATTTTTAGGCAACCTGACAAAACCATGCGAAAATGTGTTGAAAGGTTTGCTTGCACTAATGCACATTTTTTCAATTGAATTAAACATAAGGGTCTGTCAAATCTGAATATGTTGACACTTTTCCAAGGGTTTTATGATAATATAACATGCTCTTCCCAAACAGCACATGCTGACCTTCAAATCTAATTAAACCAGAGCGTTATTTAGTGGCAGGGGTTGAGTTTTTATGCATATAAATGATTCTTTAACCTGTGCGTACATCCAAAGAAATCCACTCTCTGCATCATAACAGGGTTGACCATGCAGCTAAAGTGGTCTAATATGTTACTTATTGGAGTCCCTCTCGTTTTGTGGCTCTGAAATGAAATGTCTTAATGGATGTTTTGTGGGGAGGGGGAGCTTTTAAAAGAGGGTCGTTTGCATTCATATACACACTGAAAAGCCATTACAGTAGGAACACACTCACACAGGTTGGCATCCTCTCTGTTGGGGCAGTTTTAATGGTGTAAAGCATTCAATTAGGCTCATTTACCTTGTCGAAAGAGTGTTCAACTAGAACCCCAGTTAAAAGGATAGTTCACCCAAAAATGAAAATTCACTTACTCACCCTCATGTTGTTCCAAACTCATCTGACTTCATCTATCAGAGGAACACTAAAAGAGGTATTTTGAAGAATGTTCATGCTGTTCTAACTGCTTTTCTGTTCCACTAATGAAAGAAAGTCATACAGGTTTGAACATCAATGTATTAGCTAGCATGAGAGCATAACTAAGAGCAATATGTGTGTGTGTGTGTGTGTGTGTGTGTATATATATATATATATATATATATATATATATATATATATATATATATACACACACACACACTTTTACAGCTTTTATCAATTTTTATTAATTTGATCATTTTATGTCAATTTTCAGTAACACTTTACAATAAGGTTCCATTTGTCAACATTAGATAATGACATTAGTTAACATGAACTAACATTTTGTAATCTTAGTTAATACTAATATCAACATTTACTATTAAAATCAAAAATAGTATCTATCGATATTATGTAACGGACTTAAGCTAACATAATGAACAATTGCATTTTTATTAACTAATGTTAACAAAGATTAATAAATATTGTAACAAAATGTATACTCATTATTAGTTATTGTTAGTTAATTCATTAACTAGCATTTACTAATGTGACCTTGTAAAGTTTTATTGACCTTGTTAAGTTTTTCTCTTAAAAAGGCATTGTTTTTTGTTTTTGAAAATTAATCGGTTAAAATTAATACAAAAAAATGCTGTAGAGGTATTGTTCATTGTTAGATCATGTCAACTAATGTACTTACATTTCAACAAAAGAAATTTGCCCTATTCCGTTGTCTGATGATGACAATGATGGTCAGGCTGCGTTTGGTTGAAGGAAAGGTCTTGTGCATGTGTTTATGTAAAGTTTTTTCTTAGTTTCATGCATGACAAAAGAGGCTTTGAGTTTTCAGAGGACCACCTGAAGTATCTTTCTGCTTTCTGCTCTCTCTCACTCTTCCGCATAGGTGAAAATGTATTATGCAGTGGAGGTATAATTTATTTGACGTCTCTGGCCCCGTGGTCCCGTCCTCCTCTTTTCCTCTTCCGACTGATCCCTCTCTCAGGTTCATCCCTCGCTCATGTTACCCTGTCCAAAAACAATTAGTGTTTTAAGCTGAGGGGGTTACAGCTTCAGGTCTTTGCGGTCGTGTGAGTTTGTGTGTATGCGTGCACGGTTGATGGGATGAGAGACGCTGCGGTCTTCATTCCCACCCGGCTCGCTTCCGTCCAGAGATCTGACCCTTTCACCTTTCAATGGCATCACTGGGTGAGGAGTCAAAAAGTCATGAAAAATATCCGGTCACCAAGACATTTGTCTGTATGTGTGTACATTAAGATCCAGCATCTGGATTTGTCCTTTGATTTTAGTCCTGGATTTGGACGTTAACAGATAACGTAGCACACTGTAAAAAATGTTTTTTCAACGTTTATAAAACAAAGATTATTGGAGTGTGTTAGTGTATTATATAAGAAATTACTGTTTCAGTCTTTCTACTTCAAAATTTCACATTTATTCGATGTTACTTGACATTTATTTGAAATTTATTTGCAATTTGTGGACAGTTTCATGGTATTCTAAGAAATATCATGGTATATTAATTTAAATATCATAATAACCACCAAAATACCTTGGTTTTACCACCCTTTCAAACATCTTGGTACAGTGATGGCATCAGGTGGTACTATGGTAGTTTTAAAAGTATACTTAAATTCATGTATTACCATGGTACAGTCTCAAAATACCATGATAGTACCAAGTCTAAAGAACCATGGTAGTACATAGTACCTTTTTGGCACTTATCTGTAAATGTGAGCTCAAACAGCTATTTTGGAAAAGGAAATGAAACCATGGAAATACAATGGTATTTGGACATGTACCATGGTAATACCTTAGTATTCAAAGGAATTGTATGTGTATGTGAGTATGGTATTTAAACAGTAAATTCAGCATTGACTTTGTCCTTGCTCGCTTACAAAGAAGCACCATGGTAATACACTATACATTGTTTTTTTTTGGAAATGTACCAAAGTAGTACCTTGGAGTACCATAATAGTGTTGTATAGTTGACGTATTTGTCCCGAATTCAGTGCATACAGTCAGATGACGAACACAGTCAGTCACTGGCGATCCACACTCCAATCCCAAAGGGGGAGCGTGCGGTAATGCAGTGCTGTTTGCTAACCGCCACAACAGGAAAAAGCGCAGAAGAAGAACAGATTTATTTATTTAAAGATTCAAGCATAGACATATTTGCATGTAATTTCTCAACCAGTGTTTCAAACACGGAAAGACATCAATAAAACAGCTTGAGAATAATATCTCACGTAGCATTACATTTACCTCTGGCAAGTCATTTAGTGTCCACAGCATGAACTCTAGAGGGGAGCATTGCACTAAAAATATACACTATATTAGCTTATATATTAATTATATTTACTTTTTTAGTAACGTCTTAATTATTTAATTTATTTGTTTAAATAAATTTGTCATGATTATATTTCAAAAATGAATTGGAGTAGAAAAATAGTAGAATTATGTAATACCGGTAATTTGGGCTCTGTTGTTAATTGTGACCTTTAATATTATAGTAATGGGTTTCTATCTGAGGGGATATCTGAGAAAAAGCTCTTCCACCTAATGTCACATTGACATTGACTTGATTGTAATATATATTAAGAGATCATCAAACTAAAGTACACACATCACCGGTGCAAATGAATACCTCACCTAAAGACACACAATCACACTGCGAGTGCAACCCTCCATCTCGTTGAGATAATGCCATCTCAGAACGTGAGACAAGTGTACGAAATTTCAATTAGAAAAATGCAATTAAAATGACGGAATTAAACCCTGCTAATTACCCCCCCCCCCCTCCTTTAACGAAGAGCTCTGATTAATTATGCTCTTTTAATTTGCATTCCATGTGGAACTAATTGACATGAATTGGTTTTAATTATTTGAGAGGGTGTTTTTTTTTTTCAATGGCAGTAGTTTGAAAATTTATCTGACACGCTCACCGTGGGAGTGAGCTCGTCTTCTCACCGCAACATATAGCGTGAGGAAGCTATACTTACATGTGTAAATGCAAGAGATGGTTTTTGTGCATGTGGGTTCTAGACAACAACCTCATGGCTTATTTTTATTTACAAATTCAATTAACGGTAGATTTTCTTTATGCTTGGTGTGTTTCAATGTGCAGATGTTGAAAGTGTGTGTGTGATTTAATTGTCACTTGAACAGGGTTACATCAGTTACAGTTACCTCTGAAAAGATTATCTTCTCCTCAGAAGCTCATTTGCCTGACGTTAAACATTTATATAGACTAAGAGAGAGCGATGGACTGAGAAAAGATAAGTGTGTGTCTTTATTTTCTACTGATATTTTCATCCATGTAATGCACTGCACAAACTCAGCCGGACACCTCTGATAATCTTGTTAAGAGTGTAAAGGGTCTAGCTCTCTCTGTCAAAGTTCATAGGTCATATAAATAGTTGCTCTCTCTTGATTGAAAACAAAAGGTTCCCAGGAGTCTTATCAAGTGCAAGAAGAAGAGAGTGTGGGTGGGTATGAGGGAGACGGAATCCAAACACATTCACAGAGGTTCATTAGTACATTAGGTGAAACCGGAAAAGACAGACACTGCATAAAGTGAGTGAGAAAGTGCCATTTTCAGTTAACCTTTTTCAAAGAACCTTAGGTTTAGCAAGGAAACCTCTCCATTGTGGGATTTTGAGATCATGGATCTATGTTTCTTTGGAGATTAATGAACTCATTGATATTACATTGATGTTTCGTGCAGCGCAGGGGCCCAGGCTGCCACTAAAATGGTTAAACAAAAAAAAATTGTATCTGCTGTTGGCGATTAATGTAATGGGAAAACGTATGGAGTTACATTAGATGAGGTGGCATTAAGGCTTTAATATACTTCAAGCGAAATCGAAGAACGAACAGGTGTGGCATCATTTAGAATGAAATCAGGTGTTTCAGGAGTTTGAAACAGCTTGCCAAAGCAAACTTTCCAAAAAAAAGTTTGCTTCAGCTGGTAAATGGCTTTGAACCAACATTGGTCAATGCTGATTATGTAAAAGGTTGGTGTTGATCGGAGGCGTGGTAGTAATTCTTTGACGTGGTAATCTCTGATTCATTTCTTCTGTTCAGTCCGTCGAGGTCAGAAGTCCATGAGTTAAAACATGAACACATCGGACAAGACTCTTATGAACCGGTTTGTTGTAAGGAATCAGTCACAAGATTCACAAAACACGTATATTGTTGGTTCCTGAAGCTTGAAGGGATAGTTCAGCCAAAAGTGAAAATTCTATCATTAGTAAATGAGGGGGAGTAAATGAGGACAGAATTTCCATTTTTCATTAACTATTCCCACACGGTAAAAAGAAATTGTTGGTTTAACGTAAAAAAAAAGTAAGTTACCAGGTTGCCTTACCATTTTGAGTTCACTGAAATTAATACAATGTATGTGATTGGTTTAATCAACAGAAACTCAAAATTTTATGTCATCTGAACCACATTCATTATCTTAGTTGATTTGACAAAAGAAAAAATGTTTTATAACAAAATATGAAAATATTTTTTTTACAGTGCAATATTTTATTGTGAACTGTTGTGAATACAGCAAAGGTTTTTTTTTTAATCAGAAGGTCTTCTAAAAAAACAAGGTTCTGCTATGTGACATTAGGATGTAAAATTCATCAGGTTGCAGAAGGTTTTTAGAAAGACTCTGTGCTGAATTATTGCATGTTTTACTTTCATTGACTGTAAATTTAAGTTGTTTGTCTGGTCCTAAACAATCTACATTCTTCCGGTTTGGCAGTGTGCTGGTTGGAAACGTCCAGTAGTTGACATGGCTGGCTAATGCGCATGATTTAAGTGTGTGCATTAAATGCTAATTCATTTTTCACAACATCGTATGCAGACTTCAGCAAATGATCCACTAGTTGTTGCTCACTCACACACAGATGGCAGGTTGTAAAAAAACGATTCCCCTTTGTACTGCCGTCATAATAGATCCTGTTAAATAGATAATTATAATACCATATGAGAAAACTCTCCAACACCCAGCTCATGATATACAGTAAGTGTGAGCAGATGACTTCATGAAGACATGAATAAGTGAAGCTATAAATCCAGTCGGATGGTTGGGGAGAGGGGAAACTTATCATTATGCCATAATTCCTAGTCCACCGGGAATGACGCTTCCGATGTTTGAACCTCCAACACCCTCTCCTTTTCTTCCGCCTTAGTTACACATTCACTTGTTTTAATTGCTTGCGTCAGTCCCTCATTGACACAAAAAACCCTCATAGATTGTAAAACAAGAGATGTGTTCACATTGACTGGAATGAAATCATCTCTTGTGCTCACCAAGAATTTATTTGTATTTTAATATATTGTAAAACTTCATTTATTCCTGTGATGCAAAGCATCATTACTCCAGTCCTCAGTGTCACACGATCCTTCAGAAATCATTCTAATATACTGGTTAAGAAACATTTCTGATTATTATTAATGTTGAAAACAGTTGTTCTGCTTAATATTTTTTTTTCAGGATATTTTGGTGAATAAAAGTTCAAAAGAACAGCATTTATTTAAAATCTAATTTAAAGTACAATACCGTTGTACTTGCAATCCTTGTTTTAAAAGTATTAAAGATCACAATGATCACAAACCTTAATGGTTCTCTTTGTTTGGGTGATTGTTTTGAGCATGCTTTAGTATGTTCTCATGAGTATTAGCGTGTGTGTCTATATGAGAGATTATCTGTGTTCGTGAACATGCCAGTGCACTTTAAAGCCCAGCCAAGTTCCACCATATGGGGAGAAAAATTAATTAGTCCGCTTAAACACTTCTGATAATGCAGATATGTGTGTGTATTTATGTCTGAGGGTGTGTGCATCCATGCGGATGTTTGTTAGTTTTCTCTGACCTCCACTTCAGGATTAATATTTAATTAGTTTGCTCAGGCTAGGGAGAGGCACTTATTAACCCAATATGTCAATCTGACAGAGGCAGTGAGGGAGCATGAGAGAGAGAGAGAGAGAGAGAGAGAAGAGAGGGGAGAATGAGAAACAGGCTGGAATATCACAAGGTGTAGTTGTTTATATGATCCACATAAACACCTCACAAATATTATTTAATCTTTCCACAAAGTGGAAGTATGTTTTCAAACCGCACGAAGACTGTACTGTTTTGGCAAGGCAGACTTTGGTGCAGTCTGAGAAGGTCTAAATAGCATTGCGTTCAGTGAAGTTCCCTGTATCAGACTGTAATGGCTTTGAAATAATCTTGTTTTATCAGGTTTATTATACGTGATTTTAGAATAGAATAAGAAAAAAAACCTTTGCCTGTAATTCTGCAATTTTCGAGACTTAATAAATGTCTGAGTTCCTGTTGATATTTGATTGCAGACTTTGGTATCTTGGCAATTCCGACCATTTGAGATCATTATTAAGAATTTATAGAGGAGAAACGTAAGATTACTGGGCTCTTTTTGTCAGAACAATAATTTGAAAAACGAGATTTAAGCCAAAGGTATGGAGTAGGGAAGTATCACATAACATGGGTGAACAGAAAGTCAAATTTTTATCTTATCCACAATTTCTTTGTGCATCTGATTTTGTTTGATCGAATCAACAATATTTCTTTAAAAATATTTGCTTCTTTGACATTTAGTAGTCATTTCTACAAATACGTAAACACAATATTACCCACAGTGGCCACATATCACTCACAGATACACAGATAGAGGTGTTTTATAGATCCCTGAGGGGAAATTCAGAAGGATCCTATCTGACATTCAGGAGTATCTGGTATCATAGTAAAACCACGTATGTCTTTGTTCATGTGTGTGAATGTTTGTGAGTGTGTAGAGGCTTATAATGGACTAAACAGATTTGGCTGTAGTAAAGCAGTGCAGTGTTCACTCATATATCCAGACTTGTGTTTTTACATTGACATAATCTGACTGCTCATAATCTCTAACCTCCATCACGCTATTAGCAGATTTTTTTTTATTCGTTCTTCCATCTGCAGACATGCGTGCCTGTGTTTTCACTACCGTGTCTAGGGTACAATTTAAGGATGTCACTCTCCTATCATATTTGACAGTGTAAGATGTGCAAATTTTGACATCTGTAGTGAGATTTACATGCGAAATTCAGTCCCTGTGTGATCCTCACTTTGCAAAAAAAAAAAATAACACTTACTTCAAGTAAACATCCATCTCGAATTCTTAGAACATTACACTCTTTACAACCATATCTGTGACAAAGCTATTAAAAAGTTTATTTAAAACATTAAACGTAGTAATACTGAAAAAATTTACTGTTTCTTCAGCTAAACTGGGATCTTGTAATTATCTCTAAACTCACACCATATGTTGATATATCTTGATGCTAGTCTTGCATTAAGTACATTTTGATTTATAATGTGTGCGAAAGCCTTATTGGAACTCCAGTGAACAGCCATTTTTACTCAGAGAACAAGTTACAGTTTTATAATTGTAATTCATTAGTGGTGCTGGCTAAGGCTTTGATCGAACTTACAATTTTTATTGCCTGCTGGAGAATAAAATGAAAAAAGTCCATACCTGACCTGACCAGTAAGAAACCACCCAAATCACCCCCTATAACACCACTCATATTTTCTTCAAAAATTTAAATATATAATTTATGCCGGTTTTACTCCTTATAAAGTGCAATAATAGAGTGTTAATGGATATTTAAATAACATATTAAAAATGTATGGCATATTTTGGTGTGAGTGCTTGTGCAGGGATGCTTATGTGTGTGTGTGTGTGTGTGTGTGTGTGTGAGTACACATCTGATAGCATTAGCTGATGATTACTCTCCGATGTTATGAGATTGATGACTGTTAATTATACACACAATTAGTCTCCTAATTAAACATTTATCACACAGTTCAGAGTGAGAGGGGGAGAGAGAGCTTGAGTTTATGATGCTTTCATGCGATATCTATCAAGTGTGTTTGTGTGTGTGTGTGTGTGTGTGTGTGAGGTTAAATTATTGCTCTATCCCCCCTGGTTGGGTTTCTTTTTTCCTTCCTGCAGGTTTCCAGTTTTGCTTTTCTTCTGTGATGTTTTTGTTTTTCAGGGATGAAACGACCCATTGGATGAATGCATGTCAGAGAAGTGTAACCCTCTCTCTTTCTCTCTCCTCTCCCCCTTTTTATTTTTTCTCACTCTCACTCAGTATCCGGAGTTTGCAGGCCTTTCTTTGTGATCCGTGGTGGATAATGGTCATTCCTGCTGCTCCGGCAAACAGTGGATCAGGAGAGCATTTCCAGGTGACAGAGAGAGGGCCAAATTGTGGAATTACATGGTACAGTAAAATATTAAAATGTTTGTTGTGCTGATTAACAACTGATTATTATATAAAGGTGCACTCCTGACATTATTATCTGGGAGATATTTGTAATTTATATGTTGCCTGAGAAAAAATGAATACACTGATAATACACAATCACTTTGCCCTGTAAACCCTGACGCCAATTTTTTCATTCATGTTTCTTTCATTTATGTTTCTCTGCCTGTTTTACTGAACTATTGATATAGAAGTGGTCTATCTCCTATGGCATACACTACACAGAAAAGCTTTTTATTTACTAAAGCCAGTGTACTTTTTGCAGACAAATTTGTCAGCAGTTAAGTTATACCACAAAAATAAATAAAAAATCTAGTAATTAGGATCTTACTGAGGATTAAGCTGGTCATGTGATCTCAGCATGAGGGTAGACCACTTTTAAAGGGATAGTTCACCCAAAAATGGAAATTTTCCCATGATTTATTCACCCTCAAGCCATCCTAGTTGTATATGACTATCTTCTTTCAGATGAACTCCATCTTTATTATTGTTAATAAAGTTTTAAATAAGACAAAAACCCATCGTTTAACTTCAGAAGGGCTTTATTAACCTCCTGGAGCCTTGCGGATTACTTTTATTATGGATGGATGCATTTTTTTTGCTTCAAAATGTGGCCCCCCATTCACAACCATTATAAAGCTTGGACGAGCAAGAATATTTTTAAATAAAACTCTGATTGTATTTGTCTGAAAGAAGATAGTCATATATACCTGGCTTGAGGGTGAGTAAATCATACGATAATTTGTATTTTTTGGGTGAACTATCCCTTTAAATCAAGGCCAATGATATAAGTGAATCTGCTTATCTCATTTGAGCATACATTATTTCAAACATTTTTTGTTTATTCCTTTTGGTGTAAAACATTTAAAGTACAAAAATTACTTGGTGCACCTTTTAAAAAAAGAAGTAAATTCAGGAGCAATGGATTAATTAAAGTTGTCACGAAATCAAAATTGATTATTGCATGTTACTGGTCTTACTGTGAAATCATCCATCCATTTATTATTTTTTGTAAGACTTTATACATACATTTATTACAATAATAATAGTAAATTATGCATAATTACATATAACTAACCTAAACCATTCTCTAACTGTATAGTAAGTACATGTTAATTAAAATTACTCAATACTTATGTGTAATTACATTGTAACAAAATACAGTGTAAACATTATTATATTTGGTAACACTGTATTTTGATGGTCGACTAACAGACATTCTACGACTATAAGTAACTTTGCAACTACATGTCAACTTATTCTACTAACCCAAACCTAGCGTAGCCAGACCTTTAGACTTACGGCAGACTGATCACTGCTTTCATTGCCCAAGAGGATGTTTGACTGACCTTTAACAAAACCAATCACAGTTCATTTTGTTGCACATCATTTTTTGGGGCATGAAAATGTAAAGTTGATGTCCCTACAGTAACAGACAGGCATGCATCTAATAAATGATTAATTCAAGAAAGTTGTGCAAGTTTACTGCAACAATGGAGCCACAAACTTCACATACTTTTAAAAATCCAGCATTGACATAAGCAGAAGCTCAACTGATCCTGAATAACGCACAAGACCAAAACTCTTCCGGAAGCTCAAACGATAATGAACCTCAGTGGTTACGGTGTTCTTGTGCATTATTCAGGTTCAAGCCAAGTCAAGTTGAGCTTTATTGTCATTCTGCTACATGTTGGGACATACAGTGGAATGACATGTTGTGCCTCACAGGACCACACACTGTAATGAATTACTGTAAAAATTACAGCATTATTTTACAGCCGCTGGCTGTTTTTTAATAATACAGCATATTGCTGTAAACTGCAATGCATTCTGGGGTCACGTGTTGGTTTGACTCAAATTTACAGAATATTGCTGTAAACTGACCCTTTGTAATTTAAAAAATACAGTTATTTACTGTAATCAGAGAATACAGGGAAAGTCTGTAAATTAAATTACAGTAACATTACTGTAAATTTTACCGTAACTGGCTGGCAACCCTGCTGCAAGTATTATACTGTAAAATTTACAGTAATTTTTTAACAGTGCAGTGCTACATATATACAGGCATACAACAATGAAGTGAGACAATATAAAACTATACATGAACTATCCTACTGAGGTTCAGTTGAGCTTCTGCTTATGTTTCGCTAATCAATGTTTACATGCGAGTTAAAGCCTAAATTAAATATTTTCATCATAGAAAGTGATGGATTCTCTTCAGAAAAGTTGGAATAAACCGCTCGATTCATATGGATTCGTTTTCTGATCTCTTTATGAACTTTTTGAAGCATCAAAGTTTCAGTTGCAAAGGCAGTCTATGAAAGGAAATCTGACAGCATTCTGTCATCAAAAAGATCTTCATTTGTGTTCCAAAGATGAACGAAAGTCTTACGGGTTTGGTACGACATGGGGGTGAGTAATTAATGACAGAATTTCCATTTTGGGGTGAACTAACCCTTTAAGTTAACCACATTCTGCCTCCATTGGAGTATGCAATGCTCATTTTTCACAAATCAATCAACAACCAATGGGTAAAATCAAGTCCCACCCTATGTTGTTTTTTTTTTTTTGCTTGTTCAATAGTGGTTTTGTAATCTCAGTCGCAGATTTCGTTTCATGCTGACTTTAGGCCTGAGTTACTAACTCTGATTAATTCATCTGAAGGTCTGGTGGATCATTTTCAGCCACCAGCTGTTTGCAGAGAATTCATGGTCCAAAGCACAGTACGTGTCTCTAAAGAAATGTAGGTATGTACTACTTTTTCCTGTTCCCACAAAAAGACCGTAGTATCATGTACCCTTCAGTGGTGTACAAAATATATCTTCGGTCTCTCCAGCAGACCACCTTCTGCACCACCTGACAGATTTAAAGTGTGAGAACAGAGAGATGGCCTTACAAAAAATACTTTAGGATTACCATGGTACAGTCATGGTACTGTATCAAATGTAGTCAGATTGGTATACCATTGTACTTTGATATTTCTACCAGGTTGCTGAATGATTAACATATTCATATGCTCTTTCATGCATAGCACTCCAAGGTGATTCAAAAAATACCATGGTATATTACCACGGAATGTCTTATATAATATATATATCCAAAAAACATCATATTACTATGGTACCATGTCATAATACCATATTACAGACACAGAAAGGATGTATCAGACAAACAGTATGTGGAGTAACGAAAGAAATATACTCTACACTTAAACTGTGATATTAAGCAGCTTTTCTTTGAAGCTTTTATTCTTTTCTACTTGTCTTCAACTGTTTTCATAAAGTCTTGAAAGGAAAGTGTTTACACCAGGAAAAGAGAGGGGGAATGTGTGTGTTCATATCACTGACAGCCGAGCGAGGTTATGAAAACAGTCATTCTTCCCGTCATCGCTTCATAGCCGGTGATTTAGCGGCGAGCCGCCCCGGTGCAGCAGTAAAACGGCAGGCCGAGATTTACAGTGCACTCTGGGATATCACTCAGCCCAGGGGCCACCTTGCCACATCGTCCCAGCTCACCTGCTACTGTGTTTTACCAGCCAAGCCTGAACACCCCCTACACCCCCCAGACCTCACACACCCCAAACCCACTGGACCTCATTCAGAGAGTTCAGCTTCTGATTGATCAATAGAAACACCAATCAGACCCGATTATTGAATGTGAATATAGACTTCAAGGATTTGTGGGAAATCAACTGTTCTACCAGAAACTATTGTAAAAAATCAAATACAAATGTACATATACATCTAATATATTTATGGGTAATTCACTGAGAAATTAAATCTATTAACAAAAACTAAACTAAATTAAACATTTCTTGGAATTTAATCTCATTTTTAACACAAAGTATCACAAAAACTCCTCAAAATAAACACAAATATAAAATTTAATTTAAAATTATTTTTATTGCTTTTTCCGAACATTGGTATATGAATAATACATTTGAATGTTTTTCTTCAAAATATTACTTATTTTTGTGTTTTCCATTAAAATAACATGTAAAAGATCAGGTCAGGTCATTTTTACAGTTTTAAACTTAATTGACCTGAATTTTTGCAGTTTATAATATTTAAATATCATTTAACATTTTCCTATATATATATATATATATATATATATATATATATATATATATATATATATATATAAAATATACCATAGCCTCGCAGATGTTTTGAACCCATTTAAGGGTTTATTCTGCATCCTTAAATTCACATTCTATTTACTTGCATGCAGACATGAGTGGGAGTGAGTCAAGTCATGAGATGAAAAAACAATTTAAGTATGTTTTTATACAGTTTATAGAAATCCAATCTCATCAAACCTAGCCAGATATAGCTATATAGAACTGGGAATCTGTAATGTAATTTATACTTAACAAGTATAAATTGCTTTTGTTCAAACTACAAGATCAGCTTTTCAATATGTGATTTTCGGTTGTAATGAGGTTATTGTGTCCATATGAATGTTATCGTTGATATTTCAACAATGCCTAATCAACACGATTTATCTCTTGAAAATGACCATTTTCATTTCAGATCGTATCATCTGTCAGTTTGTAATATGTACATTCCCGTTCACTGCTGTCGTGAACTGCTTATGTAAGTTGCATACCGTGACTAAAGAATCACTGCAAATGTTTCATGCATAACAAATATCTTTCCTCATGATCTTTTTTTATATCTGCTATTTCTATGCTAACAATAATTGATTATGTCATGCCTCAGTGCATTGTCTGTCACATTTTCTTCAGGGGCAGCGTAATTGGTTTGCCATGCTCTCTCCTCATGGGCTGAATGCTTACTAGATGACATTAGCCTACTGGTGTTACTTTATCCACTGGTATCTCTCAATGTATTCTTTTTAGAGAGCAGCTGCTATTTTATGTGTTCTGTAACAGGGTCCCATAAAGGTAACAGCATGCGTGGCACAAAATTGATCTATATATTTGTAGATCCACTGTTCGACTATATATGAATATATGAGATCTGAAATTCTGCTGTATATGGAAAATTTATTAACTTGTTATATATATTCAAGTATTGTTATATTATTCTGTGATTCACATTTATGGATTTGGAGGACACTTTTATCCAAAGTTCGAGGTTTTGAGTGCACTTAATATTCTTTTCAGTACATACCAATTTAGGTTTGTAAGGACACACAGAATAGGTACACAAAATGTCTGAAATTAAAAAAAAAAACAAAACAGATATTAATATCTTAATAACTCAGTAGTTATGAGTACCAAAATTTGCAGGTAAGTCAAGACATACCTACACTCTTAATACCCTCTGCTTTTGGGTCGTTTTTGACAAAACTTTTTTTTTTCTCAAAATTGGGAAAGGTTTTGATTCAAAAAGGCTAAATGGTCCTGGAAAAAAAAAAGTCACAGTTGTATTGTTCGTGGTCAAAAATGACCACATTCGAAATGAATGTGAGACGAATTTTATCTGTTGAAAACGTTTGGTACTACGCACAAACAAATTCTTACTGAAAGCTAATTTTTTGAGATATCAACCTCAAATTTGGAACACGGCTTGTTTAGGATTCATAGCTTTGATTTTCTCCCAGTTTTAAAGTAAAATGTGATTAAAAAGTGCATAAAAGGATTATAACTACATAAATATAATATAGTACCATAAAATCCCCTCAAAATACAAAATATTAAATAAAAACCATTATCAAACTAAAATATATTTCATTGGTGGGAAAAAAAAGATTTTTGATCCACATAGCACCAGAAAAATAAAAGGTACTAAGGTTCCATAAAGAACCGTTGCAATTTATGGAAGCTTTCAAATGCACAAAGCTTTTTTATATTGGAAGAGATTTCTTTGGATTTTTAAAAAACTGTTCACTAAAAGGTACTTTGGGGAACCAAAAATGGTTGTGCCATGGCATTGCTGCAAAAAAAAAACCCTTTTGGAATCTTTATTTTTAAGTGTGTGTGATGTGAGTCAAAATCAAACATAAAAATAAGAATATATGTTTAATGTTGAAATCCTCTTAATCTCATTATAGTGCTAATTATAGTGTTGTTGTTGTCATCCATGTGATTAATTGAGAGAGCATGTGTTTACTTTCCTCACCATGTGTTTACCTCAAACTACAGGGCATGTCGTAAATGTCGGCATGAATCCTGGTTCTGCGTGTGTGTGCGTGTGTGTGTGTGTGTGTGTAAAAGTGATCCTCACCAGGAGGGTGTGAACAGGAGCGGAGACATAACCCTTGATACCACCTGTTTCCTGTTTTCAGGTGATCAGTGCTAGATTTGTTGGACAGGGCCGAAGATCAATTGGTCACAGAAACCCCCATCTTCCCCCAGTGTAGAGCGTGGGAAAGTCTGATTGGGTGAGTGTGCATGTAACACTTCTTGTCTAGATGAAATACATATAGCATACATTTAACATCCATTCTGCCAATTGAATTATTAACAGTGATTTTGTACATTGTTTGGGATTATCTGGGGTCTGTTTGTACCCCACTAGCTTACATACAGTGTGTATGGAGTATGTAATTGTATGATGTACTGTATATAATAAAGGCCCATTCAATGAAAAAAAAAAATTATAAATATATAATATAATATGTATAACATATTTAATATATATGTTTATGTAAAATCAAATTAAATATATATATACACTATAAAATGAGTTCGTATCACCTTTGATCTGTTTGTGGATAGTTCTATAGTTGTCTAAAAAAAAGGTGATATGATGTATTTTCTTCATGCTGTTCACAGGTCAAGAATTCCTTGTCTTGTCCTTCACACTTTTATTTTATCTCTCTTCACAATATCTCCATTAATGCGACCAGTTGCTACAAACCACATTTTTCTGATAAAAGAACTAATTTCTTCTTTTTATAGCTTTGTAAAGAGACAATTATGTGTAAAATCTGGGATGTATGCTCCTCATTCAAAGATGCTGTACCAATATGAAGATCTTAATGGAAGTATGATGTCATGCATTTTAACCTGTAGAACATGCCCAGACCTGTTCATTTAGTCTTTTCTTCTCCCATAATTACCTTTGGTAACTCAATTTCAAGCTGAACACTCAATTTATTGAAGCCAAATTCATTCATTTTGAAGAATACATGCAGCACTTCAAGAATCATTCAATAATTTCAATATCTTAGTTTTGATTATACTGAAAATGTTCAAAGGCTTGTAAGTTGGACAGAATGATGGCTGGACGGATGGATCGGTCAATGGACATAGTATGGATGCCAATGGACATCCACTAATATAAGTGGATGAACCCCATTGGCAGTACTATGGTACAGAGAAGCTAATACCATGGTGCTTTGGTAAATATGAACGGCTACCATATTTACTTACCATAGTCTTCTATGGTTTATCAAGGTATTACCACAATATATGTCCAAAAAATGCTGATATTTCATAGTACATGAACAAAATTCATGACTCGAGAGATATTATATTGACTTGTGCATGTTTAGAAGCAGAAAGAAGTATTGAGAAGGAGGTCTTTAATAAATTACATTACTCAAAAGACTATATTTCAGCTCGGCAGCTGAGATTTAGTCAAAGTAGAGTGAATTGTCAGTATTTTGGGATGAATTTCTCATATTCCACACCAAACACACTCAGCAGGGTGATCATTTCTCCCGGGTCAGGAGGTACATGGGAATTATCACTTTTGGAGACTCTCACCTGTTTTCTTTGTGACCATACAAATCTCTGTGTCCCACATCCAACATGTGAAACTGCTGTGTATGCGTTGACTCGAACATATGTCTTTCAGATGGTGTCTGTCACTGTGATTTAATGTTCGGGAGTGTGTGAAGCCACACAAATATATCACATTGCAATTGATATTGGAATATTATTTGTTGTTGGGCAGTTTCATATTTATAAAGGTCATTAGCAATAAATTCCTTCTGTGTTAAATGGTACAGCTTTATAAAATTGAATAAAATACTATTTGAACCTTGTAGCTTACATTACTTTAGTCAGCGCTGAAATTTTAATTTTCAAATCCAAGTTTAAATCAATTCAAAAGCTGCCGTAATTGATACTTCATTAACTGTGTGTTTTGTGTTCAGTGGAACACAAAATTCTTCAGAAATAATGGATTCAGAAATCGGACAAAATGCAGTGAATCACATAAGAGTTGTAAAGTCAACAGTTATTTGACTCTGGGTTCACAACATGCTCTCTCACCTCACACCTATTCCTAACATACTGTGATACAACAGATGGGAAGTTATCATTAGAGAGCATTCATTTCTTTTCCATTATCCTCAATAATAAAATGTGACAAAGAAAACAGTGCAAACCCATTCAGCAACTACATTCACAGGAAGTACAAATGAGTTCAGTCTAGGGTACTGTATATCTGAAGGGGTTTCTCCGCCTCATCTGTGCAATGAATTTTTGTTGGAGCATTTTTTTTCCCCGTCAAATCACTTTATGAAATTAGGCCCTCTGTAGGGGCTGCCTTAAAGGGAATATAGGTAAGAATTTTCATCTATAAATCATTTTTTATTGCCAATGTGTGAACAGCTTGTAACAAAACTTAAAAAACGAGACCTTCCCCGACTTCCCTTGTCAATGAAACCCTAGATGTATTTTTATGTGAAGGACGTTTTTGCCAGGAAAATGGACACTACATAGACACTTCAATTGTTCTTTTCAAATTGAGGGTTTCCTGAATCTTTTGAATTCTTATGTTGCTCTTTATTTTTTAAAAATGATTGGGGAATTTGGATCTTGTGCACTGACAATGGCCTGGTGTAACTTATTGAATAATGTTTTTTTTTTTCAGAATGAGAAACTAATGAAGGTATTCATAAATCACAGATGTGGAGATAAATGATTTGTGTGACAGATTGTTTATTTGCTCCTTTGCAAACACTAGCTATGTTTCCATCCAAAGTTGCGAAATTTGTGAGCAAATTTGGAATATTTCATAAATATGACCCTGGACCACAAAACCAGGTATATTTGTAGCAATAGCCAACAATACATTAAATGAGTCAAAATTGTCGATTTTTCTTTTATGCCAAAAACCATTAGGATGTTAAGGAAAGATCATGTTCAATGAAAATATTTTCTTTCTTTAAATAAATTTCCTATCATAAATATGGTGGATATGCATTGCTAAAGACTTCATTTGGACAACTTTAAAGCCGATTTATTTTGATTGATTTGCACCCTCAGATTCCAGATTTTCAAATAGTTGTATCTCGGCCAAATATTGTCCTATCATAACAAACCATAAATAAATGGAAAGCTAATTTTCAAAAAAAAAATAAATAAATAAAAAGACCCTTATGACTGGTTTTGTGGTCCAGGGTCACAAATATAACATAAAACATTTGTTTCTATCCGGTTGAGTCGAAAAGAATAAAATCATCTCTCACTGAAACAGCTACTGTCTGCATTTATATATATATAAAAAAAGAGTGGATGATACAAATAAAGCTTCAAAATTGAAATTTGCACAGCGCAATTTCTGATTTATCAGTTCCTAGCACTTCCCTTCTGAAATGCAAGCGATAAAACCATAACTTTAATTGTAATCTATAATGAGCCCAATTTGCAAAAAAAGGAGCGAGTATTTGCACATTTAGCGCCTGGTCAAACTGGATTGAGTGGTTAGTGAATAAGAAAGGTTTTGGCGCTGAAATACAGTATGCCACTGTTCACTGAATTCATCACTGTGTGTCTTACCATCCCTTTTTTATCTATTTACTAGCCCTCTCTTTTTTATATAAATGTCAGTTGTACATTGTGTGAGTGATGATCTAAAAGCTTATAGAGAGAGAAAGGTCAGTCGTGATGGTTAATTGATTTTATAGTGACAATGGAGGAGAGTGGAAGGAAATTGCTGTCTCTTATGAGTCCCATTTTACCCAGGGCTAACATGACACTGTGACAGTATTATTTGGCTCAGCAGTCAGGGAACGGCAACTATCATATTGCTATTATATCGCCTATCCACAATCATTTAGATTACACACACAATTCTCTCACATCAATTACGTTATTATACCTCCAAAGACATTGCAGACAAACTGAGGATTTAATACAAAGCCTATAGCGGGAGTGACGCACATTCACGCTAACACTTCTACTGTTTAGGGGGAGATTGGGGTTTTATTGGCCGAGTCGGTGGAGCGGGACTACAGGATAATGGGTAGTTATCCAGGCCGCTGTTTCGGTTTGCCAGAGCACCGAGTCTTTACGAATAAAACGCAAGAATCGCTGTAATCGGAAGCTAAACAGGAATTTTTCCGAGGGCGCGGAGATGTTTAGCCCCCTGCTGATTGGCCTCGATACCAGGGGCCCAAGCAATCTCATTCCACTTTACAGAGAGAGAGCATTGTCAAGGTCAGCTGAATGTAAAGTCAGATTGAAAGGGAGATAGGAGGGAGATGCTGTTAGATTCACTATATCTTTCTGTTCTCTTTCCATTACAGTGACTCATATTCAGTCTGACACTAGACTTTAAACCCGGGGATGGGGGATAACGCGGGAAGAGAGAAAGCTCACAGCTGTCACTCATGATGATTGATTGGCGGGGGCATGTTTTATGGTTCACTAGAGCTCATCTGATCCGAAGCGTCACAGTTGTATGTTTATGAGTGTGTGTTCATGCATAAATTAATACATAGGAAATTACTTTAAATAGTATACCAGACTTTAGACAAGAGACCAGAAAAGTTTTTTTTTTAAAGGGATAGTTCATCCTAAAATGAAAATTTTGTTATCATTTACTCACCCTCATGTTGTTCCAAACCTGTATGAGTTTCTGTCCTCTGTTGAAGTAGTCAATGGCTACTATAGAAGTCAATGGCTCCCGTCAACTGTTTAGTTACCAACAATCTATAAAAAATATCTTTTTTTTGTGTTCAACAGAAGAAAGAAACTCATACTTGAGGACAAATGTTTTATTTTGGGGTGAACTCTCCCTATAAATTAGCAATAGTAAGTTCATTTCAGTAGAATGTAGAGTAAAGTAAAAGTTGATGTTTATACATTAATAAATACGATTTAAGGCCATAGAGCAGGGATTTCAATCTTGGACAATCTCACTGAAATATGATCATCCTCTCCTGAGGGACCACATCCTAAAATTTAAAAGGCATCTGTCTTTTATGTACACCAAATTTATACGCTTAAAAAAATGATAATATAAATATAAGCTTTATATTAACTTACAGTATTGTATTTTTTCTACTCCCTATTATAATGCTGTTAAATGTATTATTTATTTGTTTATTTTATTTTATTTATTTACATTAATAAAATTCTATTTAATCTATATAATAGATTAATAACTAACTTTTTTATTTTAATCATTTTTTATTCATTTATTTTAATCTAATTTATTTATTTAATTATTATTATTATTATTACTTAATTTTATTTTTTTTTTTTATTTTTTTTTTTTTACAGTTTTTCTCTATAGACTTTTCCACGGACACTCGTTTGGTCCCAGGACCTGCCATAGAGTATCTTTATATTAAAAATTAAGCATGTGCATTTGTATGTGGCGACATCCCTCCATGCTTTATCCAGCTAACAGCCATTGTAGTATCTGCAGTATTGTCATATCTGATCTTAAATGTGTTTTATGATTGAGATCTCAATGAGTTCACCCTCTGTGCTCTGAAATCAATAGCTGTCACTGTCAGTAGAAGACTACACAAAGACACACACGCATAAACGCAAAAGCAAAGATTAACAAAGGTGTGTGTTTTAATGCCATTAAGTCATCACTGACAACTCGGGTATATGTCATGCATCAAGATACCGAATGATAATTGCGATACCTCAAATGCATTTGAGACATTTGCATTTTAAACAGCATTAATGTACTCAATTTGTTCTTTAAAGAGATATGCGGTCTTTTATGTTAATAGATGTAACATTTAGCATTATTGCAACTGTATATAATTGAGCTAATATGTGTTTTAGGGATATGTTTAATTTATTAGAGTCAGGCCCAATAGAGGACTTTGGATCCAATCAGGCTGAGTAGACTATGCCAAAACAATAACTGTTTTGAATGCACTTAGGCATCATTTAAGTCTTTGCTATGGCAACATAATTTATCCCACATAGGAAACGGGTGACTGCAACAATCCGACTAGACTTTCACAAAGTAATGCTCAATCCTTATCTAGACCTTTGTTCTTCATTTCTGACCAATGCCAATTTAGCTGGTCTAGGCTGTTTTCCCCCCCGTTTTCTTGTGGATTTCAGATACACTGCATTCAAATTAAAGCTTGTTCGAAAGCCGAGTACCTACTTTGATTCTGAGGGAATTAACATTACCAAATGTGTTTCATAAATTAAACGGCGGATTAATTGATTCATTGATAAATGTAATGACGTTCTTTTCACGTGCGACATTTCTGTGGCAGAGTCTGCCTATTCATCTTCTGGGATACGAGAACTGACAGTAATTACGGCAGATGAGGCGACTGACAAGCTTATCAAACGGGTTTCAAAAACCAGCAAAAACATCAAAGAGGTGCAATTTATACACATCAAAAACAGCTTTAGCCCTCGGTGCTTCACTTACACACTTACAGTGCATCAAACAACTTAAGTGCCTGTGCTTCACTCCAACAATACATCCGTTTCTCTTTCATGGTGATCACTCGAAGTACCACAAATACCTTGTGGGACATATATCAAATAGTTGGTTTTTAGGAAAATTCAAGAGTGTCGAAACATAACGTGAACAACGTCTGCGGTGCTAACTATTCATCATTAATAAAACTGTGGGAGGTGATAACATTTAAAATTTGAGTAAATCACTGATCAGTCAAATGTGTCAGATTTTAATACTATGCTAATCACAGGCAATCAGAATATAAATGACTAAAACCTTTTTTTTTATTATTTGTGCAAAGATTTTAGAGAAGGGTAATGATATGATCTTTGGCTTAATTAACATTTTTAATGAGGCAAATTGAGGTTTGAATTTAGGTGCCCATGAATGTTTTGTTGAAGGTCTTGAAATGATCAATCTACTTTGGTCACACTGACCAAGATAGCATATTAAATAAATTATTTTTTTTAAGTTTACTTTAACATTGCTACCTCAAAGGAAAAGTTCATCTTCTCAACCCCTTGTTGTTTCAAATCTGCTTTTTTTTTTTCTTCTGTGGCACATATAAGAAAATCAGTGAGGTCCAAAACAACATTGGGCCTCACCAACTTTCCTTTAATTGAAAAAAAAAAGACATTTTTCAAAATTTTCATTGGTTCATGCAGCTTTGAAATGACATGAGGGCAAGATGTTCATTTTTGGTAAACTATCCTTATTGGAACTGTATATAGAAAATGTCTGGCATATATAAATTCATGTTGTTTTCATTTTTAGAAGTACTAGAGATTTTAAGCAAATTTAGTGTTTGATAAATTAAAGTCAGCGGGAAACAGAAGTTACGATAGCCTTACATATATCTGAGTGAAACGGCTTCTTGAACAAGAAGAAATGTAGGGCGGGACTTTTTGTCCATTGAGAATCGATTGGACATTGGATGGTTGTGGTTTGCTATTGATGGATCCCGTGTGATTGACAGGTCGTCCCGCCCTCGCGCCAGTAAACGCATCATCAGAGAAGAGATGTCGCTGCAAGAGGGAGGGGAAGATATTTTGATGAAAGATTGAGGGTGTATGAATAAAAATAATAATAACATGCACGGAATAATAATTTATAATAAATATTCCATTAACAAATAAAAAGGGTCAATTTTGATTTCATGGTGACTAACATAACACATTTCACCTCCTGTTTGCAGTGGAGTTAAGAGCAGGTTTAGAGTAATCTTATCTGGCAGTCTGTTTCAATGGACACTAACAAGTGAGTGTGAAAGGAAGGCAGCTCTAATGTCTCAATCATTTACTGCTCATTGGATTCTACCTGATCTATTCATGGGTTCACTGCTTAACGGAGGAAATGCATGAGTGTAACCATCCGGATCAACTCGTTCACGCATTTGAGAGCATACACGTGTGCGTACATGATTGACATTGTAAGTCTTCTTTTAATTTTACGCCAAGCCGATTTTCTTTGCTCTACCCAGAATCCATATCTACATGGCGGCTATATTTGAGAGACTAGTTGAGTGCCAATTTGCATACTGTCCAACCATGTGCAAGATGAGAATTAGTGCATCCCAAATCATAAGAAAATCAAATGCATGTTTAAAATAGTGCTTGGATTGCATGTGTGGATTCATCATGCTTTTTTGGCTACAACACCTCGCGCAAAAGAAGGGTTTATGAAGGATCTTTTGTCGCATTTTAAGTGAGAAATGGCAAGGAATGCAACCTCATTCTGCTAAAAAGTGTTATTTTTTAATGTATGAACTTTTGCTGCATGAACTTGTAAGGTAATGAAATTAGCTTTTGAGTTAAAACGGTGTTTGTCAAAGGGGTCTGTGATATCACAATGCAATTTTATGACATATTATGTCATAATATTGTCCCACAGAAGTATTGAATATCACCGGAAATAAACATACTCTAAATTTTGATGACTTTTTTTCCTTAAGTTTATTATTTATTGCACCCAAAAATGAAAATTCTGTCATTAATTGCTCACCCTCATGTTGTTCCAAACCCGTAAGACTTTCGTTCGTCTTCGGAACACAAATGAAGATCGTTTAAACGAAATCTGAGAGCTTTCTGTCCCTCCATTGACAGCCTACGGAACTACCACTTTCAAACCGCAGAAAGGTTTGCACAAAAAAAAACACAATTTACCACTTTATTTACAAAAAAAAAGTGATAAATTGTTTTGTTTTTTGTGCAAACAAAGCACTCGTGTCGCTTCATTTATAAGATCTTCATTTTTGTTCTGAAAATGAAAGAAAGTGTAATGGGGTTGTAACGACATGAGGGTGAGTAATTAATGACAGAATTTTCATTTTTGGGCAAACTATTCCTTTAAGATCAACATGTTTTTGCAACCCATTTTACTACCATAAACTTCCATAGACACGAGTAAGAAGGATGGCAAAAGCTTTTGTATTGTTTAATTTGATTAAAAATATATATGTATTCTTTTATCAAATATATAATATAAAGACATTTGTTTGGAATAACATGCACTGATTAATTTTATTCTAATAAAAGTTAATTTTGTCTACATTTTGTTACCTACTTTAAAAACAAAAGAGATTGATTTGATAGCGTGCCAGTGATTATAATTTCAGGGAGAATAGTATGAATACAGCACTTTTGTATATAGTTATTCAGAGGTCACATTCAACTAGTTTCAATGCAATCCATTTTCAGAAAGTGACCAACTACAAGGAAACACAGAGGATTCTGCTCAGCCCCCTCTCTCTGTGAGTTTGTATCCGTCTCATCCTTTTCACTCTCTGATAGCTGTTAGGTGGTAGATAAAGAGATTGGAGTGTTTTATTGATCTGAGCGTCCAGACTACAGCAAGACCAATGACCTCCAATCAACACCTGCCAAGACAGTTTAGAGCTCACGTTCTGAGAACGCTCACGAGAGCACACACCTATAGATGAACACCCCCATCGGTTTCCTTCCGCATCGACAGGCGCTCAATCAGCTAATCAGGGTTAACGAGAAAGTATGTACATTCAGAAATGAAGCTCAAGCGGTGATTGAAATTGAATAAAGAATTAACACTGGTTGCACTACTGAAACATGGTGTCCTACATTATGTTCAGCTCAGTTCCATCCCCTCCTCCCTCTTTACACATTAGCCAATTACTGAGTGAGACTGGGGAAGAGGTCATATTCTCCAGAGGAGATGGAAGTGTCAGACACCGCTAGACTTATATGTGTGCACACACACACACACACAAAAGACAAACTAATAAATCCAGAGATCTTATAGGTGCCTCATATATTATATGCATATTTGTTTTTGTAGTACATTTATTTATTACATTCATATTTTTAGACACTTTTAAACAACTTACAATATGGTAAGGCAGAAATAATATTAAAGTTTATTAAGTTGCCATTATATTATATTATATTATTTCTGCATGCTAAATAGGCTCCAAAACACACAAAATATGAATAATCTGAATTTCTCTGTTGATTTTTATTCTGTGATAATTATCAACGATTGTGTTATCTTGCTTATTGCAAAGCTATTTAACAAATACATAAATAATGGGCATTTATATTTATTTAATATATAAATAATATACATTTATTCATTATATTTATATTTTTAGGCACAGTCTTACACAAACAACTTAAAAATAAGATAAGGCAGAAATAACATTAAAGTTTATTAAGTTACCATTATATTATATTATATTATATTATATTATATTATATTATATTATATTATATTGATATTTATAGGCTATATGTGGCTGTTACTTTTTAATGCTTTTGAAAGTGCCTTATTCAACTAAAAATAAATGTACAAGATAACTCTAACCTTATTTTTACACTTTTCATGAAACTCTTATTCTTCCATTTTACACATAATGCTTTTTCTGCTCAGTTCCAAAAATGCTAATTGTTCCATCAGGCCAGAGTTGGGTCTTTTCTTGTATGTTGTAGCATATTGTGTGTGTGTGTGTGTGTGTGTGTGTGTGTGTGTGTGTGTGTGTGTGTGTGTGTGTGTGTGTGTGTGTGTGTGTGTGTTATTAGACAATCAGTTTCACCGCCTTGCCAGTCCACTACCCACAATTCCAGTGCTGCACTGGGACTTTCCTGATGAAAGAATGTGAGTATGTGGTTGTCTATTAAGATATGTAAATTTCTAATCTCTCAAAGCCCGCTTTCACACCATCCTCTCCCTCTTTCTCTCTCCCACACTCTTCCCTCGCTTCTTTTTCTCTGCCTCTCATGTCAACAGCAGTATTATAGTGATTTGTGTAGTATATTTCAGAATTGTCTTTAGAGAGCACAGCTCATTGCTAATTAGAATCATAGAGGATGAACAAAGCTGGATGTCAGGCTTTAATTAGTACACGCACAAACGTATATTTCAGCACACGCGCTCTCTAGGCAGGTATTCACAAACACTTTATGCACATCAACACTTAAAATGCAATTATACTTCTGCCAATCACACATCGCTGTCGTCACCGTCTGCAACAGCTGCACTAGTGACACTGTAATACCTTGAATCTTCCGTTCTTGGTGTCCTACTGGACATCACAAAGCCTATGAGCGCAGAACATTCCCACAGGAACATCAGACTGTTCTGGAGAAAAATTAATATATATTATTATATATATATATATATATATATATATATATACATATATATATATATATATATATATATATATAGGTGTGGACAGCATAGGACATACAACATCAAGTGTCAATCAAATACGGGCTCTTATTATAGTTTATGTACTTTGAGAAAGAATGCTAATTGATTTATGCACAGCAGCAGAATACGGTTGTCAGTCCTGTAGCCAAGTTATATATATAATCTGTTGTGTAAAAAAAGTAAACAATTAAAACACTGACTTACGTTCGTTCATACTATACGATGAAGTTAAATTTTAGCTAACTTTGTTCTCAGGGGTGTTTTCATGAATGTTAAGTAGGAGTAAACTGTCATTTTTGGGGGTAAGTTGTCAAATGTTTTATATGTTTAATATGTTTGAAAATATAAATATTGAATAAATAATTGAATTTTAAATAATTAAAAAAAATATTGAATTTTAAATAATTGTAATATTAATAAATAAAATATAAAATACATTTTTTTAAAATAATTAAAAAAATTAAATAAATAAATAAATAAATTTAGATTAAAATTTATTACAATTAAAGGTACACTATAGGTTAACATGGAGCCGCTAAATCTCGATCCTTCAGGGAATCACCCGTGTAAGAAAACGGGGAACAGAGGAGTGTTTGCTGGCAAAAAGAGAGCGCGTCAGAGCTCGTAATAAAAAAAGAATCAACATTGGCTTGGCGTTCGGAGATGGTGAGAACTGCGGGATTTGAAATGTTGTAAAAGCTATGTGGAGATTGTGTTATTACTCTCCAGGTGAGTACGGTATTTTACTGAACAGATGATAAGTATAGTTCTCTAACAGAGTTCATTGTAAAGCATTATCTATTGTGAAGAGTCATTTCATTTTAGCTGCTGTCGCGCAGTGCCGGAATTTATTTTCAAGGAAATACTGTGTCTCTTAATGGGTACAGCTACAGTAACGTCTTCAGCTAGTCATCTTAAGCCTAGTAACGAATGCTTTATGAGCAGTAGAATAACCATATTTATACGCAAAATCCCAGAGCCGAAGCACAACCAAAACAATGTTCTTCCACCAAATGCATGGTTTTGTTTTGTTTAACCGCAAGAGGGCCAAAGGTTACATAGTATAAGCTACCTTTAACTAATCAACAAATTGACCGTTCACAAAGACCCGCCCCCTTTAGTAACTGTTGCTATGTCCCACAAGTCATGCGCTCTCACGCCACACATCATGTTCTCACAGATGAAAAACATCCCGGATTAAAGAGGACACTGACAACGCGTCGACAGATGGAGCAGGTTACTTTTGATATGAAACAGTTTCATATTTAAAATATTTAAATTTTTAATAAATACTGTATAGTGTCTCTTTAATGTGTCGTGACAGATCGCTGTAGCTCCTTCAAGCGGCTCGTGAACCGATCATCTCTTGACATACTGGTTCATTTATAGCATCAAATAAACATGAATGGACATCAGAAGGAATGTTGTTTCAAGCGCTAAAGACGAACTCCCCTGACTGCTTTGTCAGACAAAATGGCAGATTCGGGGTTATGATTGGTCAGATCGCCTGTCAATCAAACTGCCTGCGAAGGGTCAATTAACATTTCTATTTCCCAAAACTAATTTTGTTTCTGTATTGTATCTTTACATTTTTGCTTTTTTTTTTTTTTGTAATTAATCTTGTTTCATAATTGTTTTATTGAGTAATTTTTGCTGAATTGAATGTTTAATGGCAGATTCCTTTGTGACAACTTGCCCCATATATGTTCCCGCTACTGGAGGCATGTAATCTTTTTGTGGTTGGTAACAGTGGAAATGTCAATTGCTTTTTTTGTAGCTAAGGCTGTGTCTGTACAGAAATTGACTTTGACTTCTGTCAAAAATAAACCCACCCTGAGGAATATTCACTGAGTAAAAAGTGTAACAACTAGCTCCATTTTCCCCTATAGACCCATGTAAAAAATATTATTACTAAATTAATGTATGTGACTATATTACTAAAACACTTTTATATAGGTTATATTTTCTTAAATATATTTTATACATTTCTCTCTATTACCATTTTATAGCAATTTTGAAGCCATATTAAATCTCCATTTCTTTTCCATTTTTCCACTCTCTCACGCTCTGCCTCAGGTCTTATAGGTGCTAGACGGGGAGACATTTAATCGGCCGAATCGAGCTTTCATATCTATTACAAAAATCAAATAATGCACCATGATTTACTCCCCCTAGCAACCAAGGCGCAGAGCCATAGCAACTGGCATAGCCTGAGGTTCTAGGTTTAATCAGGTTGAAAATATTTCAATTATTGTGTTGGTTTTGAGTGTGTGTGTGTGTGTGTGACCTAACTCGAGATCATTTTGATTTTAACAGGTAAGAGAAATAGTGCGGTAAGAGGAAATGGAATCACTGGCGTTTTACCTTCAATATCTGTCTGTGTTAGCGTGTGTGTGTGGATCGGTGACATTTGATTCTTGACTTTCCCGACAGAATCTGTGGACAAAACATCAAATCTTATCCAGCGGATTTTAAACGAAGCTCCTTGCTCTCTCCGTCTTTGTCTATCTTTCTCTCACTCTTTCTGTTGTTTAGTGTTAAATATTCACGCTGCTCTTTCACAGTCCCTGGAAGATGCATCAGCTCCCATTTAGCACTTGGTGTTTAGGGAAATCCCATCCAAAACCTGGAAACCTTCAGGGGCTAAACACAACTCGCAAAGATAACGCATATAAAATGTGTGAGTGCACGTGTCTATGCATGTGTTGGTGTATGTGAAGAAGTGTAATTGTGTGTTCTAGTTTGATGTCCTTGGTAGGTTGCACACTAAATGAGCTATGGCTGTTATTACTGTGTCTGCTCACCCTAGCGGCCTGGGCAGAGTTCAACCTGACATTAGTCACGCCTAATACTGCGAACCGCTGGAGTGCTTTGCCTAGAAGGCCAATAGTACTGCTGCTTTATATTAGCAACAGCATACAGGATTGGTGATGATTAAGGTTAAAAAATAAATAAATTGTTTTGAGAAAATACCATGTACACATTGTTTAGTTAGCTGTTAAAATGACAAGGGCCTGGTTCCACAGACAGGGCTTAGATTAAGCCAGGATTAGGCCTCAGTTTAATTAGGACATTTTAAGTCGTTTTTATAAACGTGTCTTAGAAAAAAAAACATTAGCTGGTGTGAATCTTGAGATGAAACAATGTCAGTGACATGCTTTAAGAAATGCAAGTTGCTTTCTGTTAAAACAGCTCAAACATGCAAACCGGGGAAGAAGTCATCATTAGATGTATTGTTTGCTTGGTGCATTTTCTAGATGCTCAAATTAAAGGGCACCTTTAGGATTAGGGACCTTTTTCAAAGTCTTGACTATTCTACTAGAATAGTTTCTCATGCTTGAATGTTGAAAAAACATTATTTTTCACATATTTTACCTAATTGAAGCACCTCTCTTCCCAGTTTGTCAGTAACACTCTGGGGTGCATTTCCAGAAATCATCATTAGTCAACTATGGTCGTACCATTGAACTCTATTAGTAGCGACGGAACTTGCGACCATAGTTCGCTTTGGGAAACGCACTCCTAGTTCCGGTCGCTTTGAAGCTCCTCCTTCCGAAAAGCGTATTGTGCTCTGAATGGTTGGCTGGAGCAGTGTGCTGGATCAGCGCATTTTGGAAATGTCAAGGCGCTTCCCGTAATGCGTAACCAGGCCATGTTCCTTTTTTACGCATATGCCATGGGCGGCAATTATTTAAATGAAGGTTATTTAACGTACGTTCCCAAAAGAAAACTCAAGACTTCAATGGACTCCCTTTGGAGTGACTCTGTACTTCTGCAACTTTGCAGACCTTTTTCATGCTCAAATTGCAACATTTCACACTAAAGAGAGTTGAAAATGTAAAAAAGCATAATATGAACACATTTAAGGTGCACAAATCAATGTGTCCATCACAGCAGATGACCAATAAATGTCAGTACACAACATTATTGTCTCAAATGCTTTCAAGGGCTAAAAGTGCCCCAACTGCTGTTTTAAAGGTTCCTAATTTTCTTTTGGAGGTCTCAGCCCCTAGCCATTACCATAGCTAAATTTTAGCTCCAGATGCATCCTCATCACTTGATACCACAGACTTTAGATACACAAAGATGGTGCACTTATATCCTATTACTTATAAATGGCAGAAAGTGCAGCACGCAATATGGTGGAATAAGTCCTGTCTTTTATATGAAAGAGCCAATCGCTGATCGGTAAAGTCCATGCGTCACTTAGAAGCACCGGTTGCTGTAAAAACTGTCACGGTGCGTCCGAAATCCCATATTGTCTGAGTAGGTACTACATTTGAATTTGAACTTACTTTGCAACCGTTAAAAAAAGTATGTTCGTTATAGTATGCATCCATGTTGTCATTATCATATGACCTACCAGGATCAATTGCATCCCCTCCCATGACATCATGGGATAGTAAAATGTCCATTGAATCCACACTTCAGAATCTTTTCGCCTACAGTTTTTCGAATACTATGTATTCGGACATACTACTCCGTTGGCGTACTGTTTTTTTGCATGCCATATAGTAGCGAAATATTTTGGACACAGCGTCAGTGTTCTAAGACGTACGCTTCGTATGCGCATTGGCTGGTCCAGCCTGAAATATAAACTTTTTAATGCTATTTGAGTATAAGAAACAACCTTTCCTTTTTTCTTTTTGAGATTTCAGGATTTCCCCATTAAAGTAGATAGAATTTCCTAGAAAGGCACTTTGCTTGATACAATGATATAAACAGTAATAATGGCATTGGTTTTACCGTATCAATTCCAACCTGAGTCCTCATCCTTTGCATTTTGATCATGTCGACAACACGAACCAAACTCTTCCAGGCCTCAGCTGCAACTACAGGTTTTTGAGGGTCAAATTCGATATTGTTCGCGGGCAGCCAATGAAAACCATAGGCTGGCATTATGCAAATTTGTTACAAACCTATATAGGTTCGTGCAGGAAGTAAGAATTACCGATGACTCTGAATTGTTTCTTTCTTTTGGGAGACAATAACTCCATTTATCATTAACTTTTCAGAACTTTTACATGCACAAGCAGATGCTTTACACACTGCATGAAAAAGCATAATAGGCAATTATTGGAATTTGACATGCACCATTTACAGAAAGTTTATTCAAGTTTTACATACGCTTAAAATTGTGGATGTTCTTGATGGCACCCAACTCTTGTCAGACCTTTTTCAGCTTCTTTTTTACGCATCAAAATTGCATCAATAAAAAAAGAGTGGGCAAAACAGTTTCATCATTATTATTTTAATTAGGCCTATATGCGTGTGTGTTGAGTAATTTACGTATTCTACTTTGATTATGGGTTAATTATTTTTGCTTAGCTGATTAATAGCATTCACTTAATTATAATCGTATTCAGTATTTCATAAAGTAGTTGATTGTTTTGTTTTTTTAGTTTAGTTAATGAAGAAAAGCAGTAGGTGAACTCAATTTATTTATTTACTTGTAATTTTCTTTTTCCACAATACAGAAAACATATTTTTCCTCTTAAGCATTTAACAGTTTTATAAAGGTTATTGACATTTACTCAGACATGCTATTTTTGCAGATGCGCACAACTAGATCTGTATATCGAAGGTACAGTTCATCATGACTCCAAACAAACAGTGTAATTGAAATAGAGCTCAACTGTCTTTTGTTTTTGAGTCTTGTCGTGAGAGGTTTAAGAGAGAGAGAATAAGGGTTAAAAGAGAATGAGAAAGAGAGAGAGCGCTCACATCAAACCCTTTTTAATTGCAGGAAGACTATGCCCACTGGCCCGCACCAAAGCAAATGGAAACTGAAATAAGATTTGTCAAATGAAACATTGGAAACAATGGACACTATTTAATTTAGCATATGAGTTATGCCAGCTTAAAACCCATTATATCACATGGACTTGAGCCAAAGTGCGTTTGCGTGTGTGTCTTTTTCATTGTTTTTGCTTAAATGGATAACAAGAAATATAATTGTTTACAAATGCAATAGGATGTTTGCTTCATTTTCCCCTTGAAGAGAATTTTATATTAATGGAAACTCGATCATTCCCTTGTGGATATTTCTGCACTCCTGTGAACATAACATAGGCAGAATGATGGAAATGACTAATCACTGACATCCACTTTACTATTAGCGTTTGACCAAATCATTTCAATGTTATCATTATTACATTTAAACCCAAAATTCTCAAATTGAATTGTGGAATAGCACACCGTCATGATATTAGATTTGTATCGTCCCCTCTTTACCACTTCTCTTCTGAAAATAAACTATTTGTAGGATCTGAACTGCAATTCTTTAGCATACAAGATTGGTGATGATTAAAGGTAAAAAAAGAGAGAGAGAACTTTATCCCTTTGAGATCTTGATATATCTTCTTTAATGGATGAGTCTACTAAACAAGATATGTGCAAACTCCTTTTTATTAGATTTTTTTAATGTCCACGATACAGTTGA
Organism: Opsariichthys bidens; assembly: GCA_037194245.1. NCBI lineage: Eukaryota > Metazoa > Chordata > Actinopteri > Cypriniformes > Xenocyprididae > Opsariichthys > Opsariichthys bidens. The sequence continues at coordinate 7,642,277 of CM074293.1, read as the reverse complement.
CACCAGGACTGAAGGATCAAAAAATAAATCATGTTTTAACCATACAGTACTCATGAACTAGAATTTAAACACAATATGTGAACTAGCATTGAAAATTTGAAAGAACATTGAAAGTACACATACTTTAACAATGAGCTATGCAAAAAAATATATAGTTTCAAAAAACTTTTATTATTAATTATTTTTGTTGGTTGCAGTGGGTGAATGGGACTATGTTTGTATATGTCTGTGTGTTTTTGTGTACTTGCTGGTTTTGATAAACATGTATGTGTGTGTGAGCGTGTTTGTGGTTTATGAGGACACAAATGTGTATAATGACATGGGTATGACACTGGTATTACAACATAAACATGAAATATGAGGATATTTCATGACTCCTCATTTTTTAAAATAGCTTTAAAAACATTCTAAACAATGTTTTATTAAAAATCTAAAAATGCAGAATGTTTTCTGTGATGGGTAGATTTAGGAGTAGGGTGAGTGTAGGGGGATAAAATGTACAGTTTGTACAGTATAAAAACCATTACGCCTATGAAATGTCCTCACTTTGATAGCAAAACAAACCTGTGTGTGTGTGTGTTGCTGTGAATGCACTCCTTTCACATTCACTGTTTGTTTTTCACTAAAACTAATGAAAAACTCATGGACAGATTAAGGCCACAGCATTAAAGACATGAAATCAGATAAAATATATTAATAATTAATTTTATTAAAGCTAACGTCCATTGCGATGGACATCAAACTTTAAAAAAAAAAAAAAAGTCCTGTGTTCTACAGCTCTGAAAGATCTTCAAATTAACTTTGAATATTATCACTTGATACTATTAAGATTATAGTAAGACTTTATTTCTAAAGTCATTGTTGCATTTAAGCCCAAAGTTCTCAAATTGAATTATGGGTTAGCACAATGTTTCTTTTCTGACGCTTGACAGTAAACTCTTTGTAGGATGTGAATTTAGTTTTTTTAACTTCTTTAGCATACAGAATTTGCGCTAATTAAAGGTAATAAAAGAAAATATCTGTTAGCATCACTCTAACCTTTTAGCTAATGAGATTTTATCACATAACAACCAAGTTTGAATATGATCATGTTACCATGCTTGTGATATTAGCCAATATCCTCTAATTCATGCTTCTGGTATAGTTTCTCTTCAGATTGTGTTCTTATATCATCAGGCTTTAAAAACTTTCAAATTATAAAAGTTGGTGTTGGGTAGCAATTCTCTTAAACTTTTAAAGCGAATCCCTAAATTTATCCCCATTAGTCTCAGACTTTTTTGTCCTCATCCAATCACACACACCTGTGGGTCTGATATCTCACTCACTAAAGCAAACAGCAGACTGAATCTTCTCTCTCTCTCTCTCTCTTTCTCTCCCAGCAGATGCTTGACTCGTCTCTCCCTGCTGGTCCTGGCAGGCTCTGGTGTGGCCAGGGGGTCAGTGAAGTCCAACCCAAAGTAAATAATTAGTGATACTGGCTGGAGCTCTTTGTCTATGTGCATGTGTGTGTATGTGTGAGCGTGTGTGTCTTAATTTGGCTAAAGCTTGCGGCCGTGAAGAGAGATGTCATTATTTACGCCAGATTATGGTTGCCGGGTGCCACCAAGGGAGTCTGTTGCCCATTCCACCGGAAAGCAGGCTTAAGCTGTTTATTTACCATTCCTTGTGAGTGTATGTGTGTGCGAGCGGAGGTTGGCGTTTTTAATACGCCTCATCCTCCATTTAACAAGCACTTCAGTGCATTTAGAATGAAATTAAAACTAATTAATTGGGTCTAATGTGATTTTTTTTTAATTATTGTTGTTTTTGCTGTATTGGGAATGCCTATTTAACAAGCAGACCTGCCAGTGCTAATTAAAAAATTCTATAATCAAATTGATAACACCTTTAATATGATAAACACTGTGATATTTTATAATGCACCTTGTTTTACTACTTTTTAACTTTGCCATCTTTTTAAAGTTCTTTCTAATAACGGGTACAGAATATAGGAGAAAGATATTCAGATGATGAATTACTAATTTCACCCAATTTCAATTCAAAATGGAACATCAATGAAACATCTATTGATGGTAAAGTACTGTTTCATTGCAAAAATGGTGAAATGTTCACCATGAAATGTTAGAAAGTCCCATAATTTCATGTTTAGAATGAGGTCATTCTGAAAAATGGAATTGACATAAAGCCATTTACATATATGTCCTACGTTTTAGGTTACAACTGTTGTTTTAATTCAGTTGTTATTTAAGACATATATATTTTATATATATAATATAATAAATAAATTAAAACAATGTCATTATTACAATGTATAATTGACAAATATATAATTATACATATATACAGTTGATTTCACTAATTCCATTCAAAAAGTGAAACTTTTGATGATTAAAACTGACAACTAAGGAAAATCCCAAATTCAGTATCTCAGAAAATTAGAATATTACTTAAGACCAATACAAAGAAAGGATTTTTAGAAATCTTGGCCAACTGAAAAGTATGAACATGAAAAGTATACGGGTACATTGACCTTGTACCTTGGAAAACATGGTGGACCAACACCAGCAGATGACATGGCACCCCAAACCATCACTGACTGTGGAAACTGGAAACTGGACCTCAAGCAACGTGAATTGTGTGCCTCTCCTCTCTTCCTCCAGACTCTGGGACCCTGATTTCCAAAGGAAATGCAAAATTTACTTTCATCAGAGAACATAACCTTGGAGCACTCAGCAGCACTCCATTCCTTTTTGTCTTTAGCCCAGGCTAAATGCTGATGCTGTCTGTTGTTCCAGACCGGCTTGACACAAGGAATGCGACAGCTGAAAACCGTGTCTTGCATACGTCTGTGTGTAGTGGTTCTTGAAGCACTGACTCCAGCTGCAGTCCACTCTTTGTGAATCTCTCCCACATTTTTGAATGGGTTTAGTTTCACAATCCTCTCCAGGGTGCAGTTATACCTATTGCTTGTACACTTTTTTATACCACATCTTTTCCTTCCCTTCGCCTCTCTATTAATGTGTTTGGACACAGAGCTCTGTGGACACCCAGCCTCTTTTGCAATGACCTTTTGTGCCTTGCCCTCCTTGTGCAAGGTGTAAATGGTCATCTTTTGGACAACTGTCAAGTCAGCAGTCTTCACCATGATTGTGTCGCCTACAGAATTAGACTGAGACAATTTAAAGGCCTTTGCAGGTGTTTTGAGTTAATTAGCTGATTAGAGAGTGGCACCAGGTGTCTTCAATATTGAACCTTTTCACAATATTCTAATTTTCTGAGATACTGAATTTGGGATTTTCCTTAGTTGTCAGTTATAATCATCAAAATTAAAAGAAACATTTGAAATATATTAGTCTGTGTGTAATGAATGAATATAATATACAAGTTTCACTTTTTGAATGGAATTAGTGAAATAAATCAACTTCTTGATGATATTCTAATTACATGACCAGAACCTGTATGTTTAAAAAAATTGACAGCAATATACATATATATCATGTATATATTAGTATATGCATACTAATATATACAGTATATATTAGTGCTATTTAGTATTTAATCAAATTGTGTCAATATATATGTATAATATATATAAATAGGTATATATATATATATATATATATATATATATATATATATATATATATATATATATATATCAATATATATGTTTGTGTGTATATATGTATATACACACAAACATACACACACACACACACACACACACACATACACATACATATATTATATATTCACAAACTTTTATGTTAGATACAACTAAAATATTCTACTTACCAATCAAAAGTTGTGAATTCTTCTGAAATCATTTTAATATGCAGAAATCATTCTTATTTAAATTTCACCATATTACTGTTTTCTGTATTTTTGATAAAATATGTGACTAACTTGACCACTAAGTGAATTGTTTCATTTGTTTTTATGTATCCACATCTTTTATCATTCTTCCTTTTCTTTGTCCTTTTCTGTTCTTGCTTTTTTCTCTTTTTCTTGACCCCTTTCCTCATATTGATTTCCCCATTAACTTATTCGCCAGGTCAGAAGATCATGGTTTCCTGGTGATAGATGCCAGGCCAGGGGTATATAGTGGGCATGTGTGTAAGACTGGGCCCAACTGCTCCGCTCTGCCCTGCCCTGGCACTCCCCGGCAAACAAAATAAAGATAGCCCAGCCTCGGTGTGTGCCAATCTGCTGCTTCTCTCCCCATGCCTTCTATGCCAACCCCTCAACAAGTTCACAGATGACTGGTTCAGTATCTTCCATGACACTTTTAAATCCATATTTTGGATTCCAACGGTCACTTCATATACAGATTTAATTTTTTTTAGGGGGGGGGGTGCATACAGGGTTAACCATGTGTGACCATCTCTCAGCGAGTAATTCTTAAAATTGGAGAAGCTTATAATGAAACACATTTGGTCAGGTGATAATAACAGAATATGGCTGGAGAATCAGAATCGCGGGTGTGAGATCGTTACAAACACCAACATGCCCCACAAAAAGGCAGGGGGTCCATTTAAAGAAGTATGCCTACATCTCTCTAGTCTAAATCACGATTTTATTTTTAAAAACATTTTTAAATTTGATATAAACATCAGCCCAACACATGATACATTTCTGTAATAGGCCCTATGGGAGATGTCACCATATAAGGAGGAAACAATGTTTTATTATGAAAAAATCTTTTTTTTTGGTAACATTTGGGTGATTGGGACAACACATATTTTCATTGATTTAGGCTAGTGTAAGCATATTTATTGTACAAGTTGATTCATACTATAATATAACTTAATATGCAAGATTTCCTTTTTTTGTTCATCATTAAGTTTATAAACCCATCCTCAATTCAAATTTCATACAGTGTACAACACACGTAAATGATGTCAATGAAGGCTTGAAGTCGTTGAAAAGTGCTAGTTCATGAACATTTTTGTGTTTGATTATGAGTTGAACAAATGAAGAAGTTGGTAACCACCAATTTAGAGCATACAGAGCATTTTCTTAAGCGCTTTTAAGTGCTTTTAAGCACTGTCCCAATCACGCCAAATCATGCTGTCCCATCCATCCAAATTATATTTTGGTGGATGGGACAAAATAAAAACAACTTAATTCTGAAAACGTAACATGATGTTAACATTTTTTTTTTACTGATTTTGTCGCAGTAGTGCATCATTTTCATTTTTCCAGAAATGAAATGTTTGCGCAATATATAGCTATGACAAATTTATGACCTTATAATGAAGGTTACCTAAAGCTCATTCATTTTCCTCATGCATTTCAGGGTCAACTTTCTGTTTGTGGCCTGCCCCGCCCACCTACACAATGTCACACCAATGAGGGAATTCAGTTTTGGTTATTTGGTCTCACAGCTGAGCTCAGCAAAAAAAGTTTTTATTTTCACTCATTAGGCAAGAAATAATCTCTTTTTATTACTGTCCCTTTTTAGCCGCACCTTAATTCATTCCAAAGATTTAAAAAAACATGGAATTGATTTAAAGCAAAATTAGACCATGTCAGCCGAACATATCAATTCATGCAAACTTTTAATAATGTTTGTCATCCATCACATTCAGTGACTAATTCAATTTTCACGATTTAACTGTTTGTTCCCATTAGCCTGATGTTTGACACACAAAGTAGGCTATTTCTTGCCTTCCCTGGCATTTATTGAATAAATAGACAAGTATAATATGGAAATATTAAATAGACACAGGCCTATATCATATAGGAATTCAGGGGGAGGGTTTCAGAGGTTCATCTATTTCTACGAGATTTCTATTCGGTTTCTTATTAGAACTATTACTGAAGTCTTGACTTGATCTGTTGAGATTAGTCTCACTCACATCGGAGGCTATAGCTACTGTCTTTTGCCTACCTTTTTATTTGACTAAAAAAGTTTTTATGTCATGTTTGTGTGTGTGGGTATAATAGTAGTAAAGCACTAAATAATCACAGTACTTTGCCTATGTAACGTTCAATACCGATTCTAGTGTTAGTCTAGAGAGGCAATACATTTGCCATTACCACACTCATTATAAAAAAAAAAAACACCCAATATCTGGGTTAAACATATTGGGTCGCTTGACCCAATAGATAACCCACCATTGAGTTATCTGTTGGGTCATTTTCATCCCAACTGTTTTGGGTGAACACTTCAGAAGAATGTGATTTCTGTTCGCAAAGGTGTTTGGCAGGTGAAAACACCTATTTTCCTCTCCACTGTGCTTTACTGAAGTCATGTTTGTTTCCGTATTTTATAAATTTTACTTTTGTTATTCTTTTTTTAACTTGTTTTTAAACTTTGGCTAATGCATGCAGCACTTCATAATAATTTCAAAACAACAGCTGATATCTTGAACACAAAAACTAGCTTCTCTACTCCCAATGTTAATTTCCTATTGGTCAATTGTAACACTTTACAATAAGGTTCACTAGTTAAACATTAGTTAATGTATTAACTAACATGAACAAACCATGAGCAAATACATTTGTAACTGTATTTTCTTCGTTGACGTTTGCTAATGAAAATACAGTTGGTCAATTTTTGCATTCACAATGCTTTAACTAATGTTCACAATATTTTACGTTGAAGTTAACATTAACAAAGATTAATAAATGTTGTATAAGTGCAGCTCATTATTAGTCGATGTTAACTAATGTCAATGAACCTTATTGTAAAGTGTTACCAGTCAACCAGATAGAACGGGCATGTTTAAAGCCTTCAGGCTAACTCAAAATACATTCTCCAGTTGCCGCATTGAGCTGTAGGCTATATGGATTGTGACAATTTAATATGATACGCTACCTGTGCTTTAGGTCCAATTAAACAATGAGGACCCATCCGTGCTCGGATGTATGTGGGCAGGCCTATGTATTTGCACGGTGATGTTGAATCGATTTGACACCTCGGAATGAGGGAGATCTTATTTTTCACGCTCGTTTCAGGCTGTTGAAATAATCTGGTCTCATTAGTCGGCCGCCGAACTGGTCTGATTTATCCAGACTGTCAGTGACCCTGTTGTACCGCGGGTCCCGAATCAATCACCGAGCTTGAACGGCTAAACCTGAGACCAAAACGTGCTTGATTTATCTACCAAATTACCGAGGCCTTAAGACACGACCGAGGAAATTGTGCGTTACTCCCTTAAGCGGTGTACCACCCCGCTCAAAGGATCTCAAAACAAATTGTTGGGGGTCTTACAAACTACATTAAACTGGCTATTTCTATATTACATCAAGAACGTTTCTGTTGCATTTTAAGTCACCCAAAAGCAACGTTTCATTTGCTGAGTGAACAGGCCGAACTGAAGCGTTAGCATGATGACTAGCCTAACAGTAGCAACATTACGTCGCTCGAGCACTATCGGGAATGATTGGTATCGTACGGTAGATCTGTTTGTTGGCTTGCTGACATTAGGACTATTTATCAATTCATTATATTCCCATATCACAGTTAGCCTATTGGGGGGGGGGGGTGTCTTGAAACAAAAACGATAAGGGCGCCAAAAGTCATTTTAGGTTGCACTGACAAGAGACCGGTGTAAAACTGTCATAATAAATAGAAGTTATGTCATAATGTTCCACAAATTTAGTTACATGAAAATGAAGAGTGAATTTAGCAAAAGTCTGAGTGAACGATCTAGCACAAGGCAATGTAAGTGAAACTGAATGCATCTATCGTCATTGAACTTCGAGAGGGTGAAAACAAATTCATCTAAAAGCATCTTTGTTGGGCAATTGTAATGGGTGTGTGTCTGCTCCAAATTCAGTGTAAATACGATGGCACAGTATGTCTTCTTTGAGCCATGGTAAATTTGGCTTTGTTGCAGTCTGGATTCTTAAAAATACAGGTTCCAAAAATGGGTTTTCACAGCAATGCCATTTGGTTCCTCAAAGAACCTTTCATTGAACAGTTCTTAAAAGTTTCATTTCTTAGTGTGGAGAACATTTGAACAATCTAAAGAACTTGTTTAAACTATAAAGAGCCTTTTGTGGAATGAAATAGTTCCATGGATGTTAAAGGTTCTTCACCATCAATGCCAATAAAGAACCTTTATTTTTAAGAGGCTACTTCTCAAAAGTTGTAGCCTCGTTGTCATGATGTTTAATATTTTATAGTTTCATATTTTTATTTAGAATTTCAGATATTCATTAATGGTTTCAAGTTTCTATATTTACAATTTAATGTTTTGAAATATTTCAGAATATTATTTCTGCAATTATTAATGCATTAATGCCACCTCTGTGTATCTTTAAACAGTTTGTGTATACACTTTTTAATGGGGAATTGACATGAAGTTGTTTTGGAAGTTGATATCCTGTGAATATTTGGGCCAAAGGCGCACCTGGGTAAAAGGCGCGTTGGACTTTATGCCCTTTTAAACCACTTGATGGCACAAAAATACAGTGTAGGGCAAATTTGGCGTGTTGCAAGGACAGCAAGGCAAATTTGATCTAATATTTAATGTTTAAAATGTTAATTGAATATTAGAATCATAAAATTATTGAGACCAATGTCTTGTTAATGATTTTCAGTTAATAAAGCAACAGTTTTTCAATAATTTGTAGCCTATAAATATGGTATTTGGGGTAAAAAGGCACAATAACTAACATGATAAATATATGGTGACATCCGTTTGTTGACATGGCAGGGTTGGATTCAGGTGCTAAATATCACATATCAAATGATGTGTCCACCTTAGAGATAATCTCCATATTTATAATGAAACTAACATATTTAAGAACACAATATTAATCATATCATATTATAAAATATATTTATTTTATTCCTGTAAAGCTTTATTAAATTATTATGGGATCTCATTCAATGCTTTCAGAATCTTTACTCTTTTTTTTTAAACAAATAAATAATTTTGTTTCTGTATTTTTAAACTGAACATGTTTTAATGACAGTATGTTTATTGAACAAAAAATGAAAATACAAACTTTGCTTAAGTGATCATTATTTTAAACATTATATTAGACATTATTTCAGCTAAAGTATTTCTATCAGCACTGTCATACCCCATATGTTTGGTAAAAGGCCATATATTTATACGATTTTTAAACAAACAACCCCCTTTTATGATTTATTTTCACAAAATGTTCAGTTAAAAAAATCTGCAAAATTAATGAAATGCACATTTTTCTTAGTGTAAACCAGTTTAACCCCGTTGTCCTGCATGACTATGTAAAATAAACCTAAAATATGCTCTTAAACATTCACAGAAATATTAACAAAAATATCTTGTTAATTAAGAAAAGTCCATGCACTGTTATGTCAAATATCCACACGCTTCTTTGCGAAGAAATAAAGCGAGAGTGGGAATTGACGTCGAGGCTAATTAATTGTGCAAAGGTTTTCTTTTCAAATAAAAATGTGACATGCAATTAAATGAGAAACTCAACCAGCATTAATGAAACTTGATGTCCTAATTTCTCAACACAATGTTTTGGGCCACCATCCACGTTAAGGTTTTTATGGGTGGGTTTTAAAAGACAACCCCGTTGTCCGTTGTCTGTACACGCGGCTCTAGGGTGGCAATCTCTCCCGGGAGAAAAGAGGAAATGAGATACGGAGATAGAAGGCTACGGGAGGTGGTAAATTAGCTGCCTGATCCGCACTCATTGGCGCATACACTTCCCCCATTAACTCGCCCTGACAGCCGCACGCTCTCCTCCACCCCCTCGCGCTGCTGTTTCTCCACTCTGTACCCGGGGCATGGCGGCCTTGTAGATTTATCATGCGGAGAAATGAATGTATGATGATCAGTTAAATTGAAAATCAGCAGCCGGCTGTCGATGAGAAGCAACACCTTCGTAATTAGCAAGAGAAATTGCGGCTTACGGACAGATAATAGCGTAAAAACAATTTACACTCCTCCCTTCTCCGTTTATAATGAGTCTCAGGGCTCAAAATGAAAACTTTTTACACCCTGAATCTATAAACCGAGCTCATAACGTGCGCAAGACTAGATTACAGCACTGGAGGCCTGACCAGAGCCTGTAGTCGCATCAATTCATTTAGTAAAAATCAATTCATTGTTTGTCTCAATAAATTATTATGCCTGCTAGTGCTTGCAGGATCCCAAGTGAGTGCCGACCTTCACAATCATCTCATATAAAAGAAAATACGAAAATACTGCCTTTCTTACACTCATTTCGTCATAACTACACTAAAACATTTATGTTTCTCCTCGCTGAAGTAGCACATCCCCCCAGAGATGATCCCTTCTCTCATTATTTTCCCTATAAGCTAGGTCTCATGCAGTGCAAATAGCAGTAACCCGAAATAAGAAATTATGTAAATGTTATTAAGGCTGGAAGATGTCATTCATAGGGTAAAGCGCCAGTCCTTCCGTTTACTTTTAATTTATTTGCAAATACAGAGGCTCAATGAAGATGACCTGAGGGTGGCGGTTTTACATTTGTAAAATACTGCCCACTTGTGCAGAATCTAAACTGTGTGTTGAGGAAATCTTTTTAAGAAATGGGATAATTAAGGGTTTGTTTTAAGAAGACCCATGCCGTCTTTCCTTCTTGATACAGACATCCTTGATCATATTGATCACCATATGTAGCCTATTTATTAATTCACTTATGCTATTTTCTAGTGCATATGCTTTAATGTGTGACCCTTAACTGGTCTGAGAGAGAGAGAGAGAGAGAGAGAGAGAGAGAGAGGAGAAGGGAAGGGGGGCTGTTCTTATATAGAGCGACAAATGATCAATAGGCCGATAAGGCAGCAACATCAATGTACGCGACAGAACAATGAGGGATATCATCGAACATCTATCTTAATATTGCCGCCTACGCGTGCCCTGACAGGCCCGCGCGCCTCATGAAAATTCCACCCCGCGAATCACTCAGGCTTGCCTCACTGTGTGCGCGCGCACACACACACACAGCCTCACACGTACCCTCGCAGCTGCCTGGGCTATTATTTCCCCATTTCAATCTGACTCGCCAGCCTTTCATGCTAATTCTATTATTGTTGGAAGTTTATGTGATTTCATATCGCTGGAATCGGTAATGTATAATAACCCTTCAGGCTAACAGAAAAAAAAAAAACGTATCCTCCCAGCCGCCACCGGGAAAATAATTACTTTCATATCAAAACTCCACAGGAGCTGACCGAGTCCTACCGCCCGCGGCGTGAGACCTCATTTTAACTGGAGGTTTTGAATGAATGAATTTGTTAAAGCAATAAACACGAGCCTGCTGTACAGCAGCCTCTCAAAACGATAAACAAAACAGACAGGCTAACAGAAAGCACTGGGTGGCAATACAAGATCTTTTCTTTGACAATATTTTATTATTATTATTATTACTTATCAAAATGTTACATATATAAATATTTTTCGATATTTTTTATCATTTATACAACGTTTGAGGATATGTTGTTCTTGTATGCTACTCGTAAGCTAACTTTGGTTAGCCGAGTAGCCGAATTGGAAAGTCGAAACAGATAGTTCACCTGAATAAAGAATATCCGTTTCTGAAAAGTATATAAAAAAAACGAATTAAAACAGTCTTGTATACAAAAACAACGTGTCGTTATCAGCTTTGGGATTATGACAAGTCACTTGGCGCCACTGCTGGCCTATATTTCAGTCCATGTCAACGTCCTCTCCATCTGTATTTGTGTCAGGAGAACAGTTTTTCGTGTCAGAATATTCAGACGGGTTAGGAGAGATGCTTTCTTTCTGGCTAGAGTTTGTGACAATGGACTCGGAGTCATTTTCAAACTCCTTTTGTGGGGAGATAGCTTCCGCAAAACATTTCTCTGAGCTTGTGTCTGACGACTGAATGGAAGAGTTCTCGCCGTTTGTGGCCGCATTCGCACCGGTGTCTTTACACAAGTGATTGATGCTTTTCTGGTTTGAGGTTGAGATGTCTGTCGTGGAACAGTTGTGACCCGAGTTTCCTGAATCCTGACTCTGTTTCATCGCTGTCTGTGGCACAATGAAACCCAGCGGCTGCGTAATGGGATACAGAAGGAAATGGCCTTTCCCAACCAGTGGTCGCTGCGGCGGTAACTGAGAAAAATCCAGGATAGTTTTTCTCCTGGGACTTGAGTCGGCTAGTAAACTCTCCACACTAAATGGGTTGAGTTTCTGGAGCGTGGAGGCGCGTGTGATGCCGTTCCGCGTGGAGTCCATGGGCTCCGCGGTCTCGTTGACTGTACTGGCTCTTTGGTGGCGCGGATGTTGGTCACATATATGTTCAGTTTGCTGTCGGTGCGCGCTAGGCTGAGGCCCGCTGTGCGGAGTGGACTCGCTATCGGTGCTCTGCGATACTCCACTGTCGCTGTCAGATCCGGGCGTGTGGAAGAGCTCACCCGCTAAGAGCTTGTTCTGGGATTTCAGCAGTTTGCGTTCCTGTTTTCGCTTCTTCTTTTCCATGCGCTCCAGCTCCCGGCGCGCGATCTCCTCTGGGTCCATTGGTTCGCCGCTGCAGGTAGTGGGGTGAGAGTTGTGAGCCGGTCGACCGGGCCCTTTCTTCGTGTTCTCCTTTTTGCGCCATTTAGCTCGCCTGTTTTGGAACCACACCTAGAGAGCAAAGCATGAGATTTTTGTTTGTTTGTTTCATATATACGTATTTTGCAAGACTCATTTAAAATAGATGAATTGCAACATTATTATTTTGGCAAATGTAAACAACTGCTTTAATAAATCTGACATGCGCCTGAAATCTACAAATATTTCGGTTCTTTATCGAAACGTTATCCTGTACTGGTAATTTTATGAATTCATTCAATTAAACAAAACGCCAATGTTTATCCAAAAGCTACGAGATTTCTGAAACGTCTTGTTTTTCTATTTTTATTTATACATCCCAGGTTCATCAACAATTTGACACAATCTGGACAGAGGAAATGTTTTCATCTAGGCATATTTTCACCCATAGCCACAGATGCGCTTGTCTTAATTGTCAATTGATTCAATGTAATGGCTCACTCTCAATCTTTCAATTAAGCCCGGTTCTTGCGTGGCTAATTTGGGCCTGTTCCCCTAAAGTTCATTTAGGCGCGTATAAGCGCTAGGACAGATTTGGCCCAGAGGAGGTAGAGAGCAGCAGGCTCGCACCTCACACCCAGGCCCCTCACATGGCGACTGCCGTCTGTTCAGCGCTGATAACACGAGAGTTAGCATACACCAGCAGGCTAAGACGCATACTAACATAGAGACATCGAGGCTATACATGACAATAGCTGTGTACACACATGAAATGTTAATGTCGGTAAAATCTGTGAGCACACAAACCTAACGATAAAGAGGGCTAATCTTCCTTAAGGAATAAGAATAATACAAAGCTTAGCTTTTAACTCCCCAAACAAGACTGCTTTTCATCCAGCGTCGAGTTTCTACGAAAAAGGGGGAAATGTAGACAAAGGCTGCACGTCCAACGCTTGGACATCATTCCCAGTCCACTGGCCTATATTTAATTTAATAAATAATTGGTAAAAATGATCATATGTAATTAGCTATATTATTGTCAGTAAGGGTGTTTAATATTGGCTATTAGTCAATAAAACAGGACAAAAATCTAAATGTCAATTTATCATTTTAGCATAATAAAATTAATACATTGTGTATAATAATCTAAAAGCATAAATCTGTTAGCATGAAGAAACTGTTGTCCAAATCAGGCTATATAATATTATAAGATCTTTCATGTTTTAATTGATGGTTAAATAATAAACATTGCTATTATTTTAAAATGTCTATAGCCTACTGTTGGGAAAATAACAATTCAAAGTTACATTTTTAATTAGGCCTAGATTCAACTAGCAAAAAAAGGTAGGCCTATATGATATATAAAACATTGAGTATATCTGCTATAGCTAATACTGTGTATGTTAATAATAAACAGGCCATTGTAATAAAGGTCAATTAAATTTTTTGTTATGACATAAAAACAAACCATCGTTTACCTGAACACGTGACTCAACAAGGTCTAGACGTAGCGCGAGCGCCTCGCGCATGAACACGTCCGGATAATGGCTTTCGTTGAACGCTTTTTCTAGTTCCTCCAGCTGCCAGCCCGTAAAATTTGTACGAGTTCGCCTCCGTTTACAACCAGGGCTTTCCTTGTCGGGGTCTCCGGCATCTAGGACCACAGAGTATGTGAGAACGGCCATGCAAATGGGAACATGCACACTAGCAATTCTACTTATTGTCTACATAACATTTTGGTAACAGAAATGATTTAAAACACTACAATTTTATAACAACCCAGTGGTTGTCAAACAAAATAGAATAGATTATGCCACACGAGTGCAGTGCCCAATGTATTGGCATCTAACTAATTAATAATATGTCAAACTTGTGATTGTTAATAACATGATTCTTAAAATACAGCAAAATCTGAGGCAATGTGATTAATGTTCAATTTTATTACACAGTAATTTGTAACACGTTTAGCCAACATAATATGCCTGTTTGTTGATTTACAAAGTCTGGAATTACAAATAGACTTAAAACATGAATCAAACTCCTTTAAACCCACGAAAAATAATCTCTTATGACGATTATGATAATAATAATACATTTCATTATTATCAGTGTATTATCAGCCCGAGTACAATTGGCCTACTTTCTAGTTTACATGAAATCATGAAAATGAAACAAAGCTTTCATTTCTAAAGTGTGCAATTTACACACACACACAAAAGTATTCCATATTATTTTGAAATATGACCTAATTTTTTATAGCCTAAAATATTCTACATAGATATAAAAGAAGCGGATAGCCAAGCTCTTACCGCTGAGTTTATACTGACTATCCCCGTTAACGCCACAACCAGATCCGAGCAATGGGTTGGAGTTCGCAACAGACGCGGAGCATGATCCGTTAAGTAATCCGTCTATAGAAAAAGGTACAGCGGCCGCCGACTGTAGCTGGTGTCCGGAGATATCGTAAACATGGTGGTGACCGAGGTGGTAAGGGAAACCCATTCCAACCATGCCCCCCAAAGAGCCTCCAAACTGGGCATGAGCATGCTCGAGGATCCGGCTATCCATCATTGCATCTCGGGAATCAGGGAAGCGTCTGTCTGGCCAAAACAAGCTCCAACTCTTCCCTCAGAGCGCATGCAGCAGCCGTGAAGGGACGTGCGGCGTTGACATGCTTTGCGATCCCAATTAAGGAATAAGGAGACCGAGGCAGGCGTGCGGGCTTTTTCGCTCTCTCTTACTTTGTCAACATCAACTCTCCCCTTGTCCAAATAACTAGCTCTCGCGCTGGGGAATTCGTGACCAATCAGAAACGTTAATCGTCGGTGACGTCAGAGCCACGACACAAACGTTTTCCATATCGATTGCTAATTATACCTGACATCCACCTCAATAAACAATACCAGCGCTGTCACAACACGACATGAGACATCACAACTAGGCGAGAGGGAGGAGAAAGGGGAGGAGGCGAAACCGGCAAATTGATTGATTCCCGACTAAATTCTAAACGGCGACTACATAAACATACAATGATTCTGTTCCAATGGCTCTGAACGTCGCGTTTGTTCTATACACACATATACTAACAACCGAAAACGTCAAGTGCCTCAAATCTGATACTTTTCTGGCTCTCTCTCTGAATGCGTAAAATGATGTTCTCCTATTACGCGGAGGCATCGTTCCCTGAATAGAGTGATCCTGTAACAGACGAAGAATCACCCACCCTGTTGCGAGCTGTCAAGATGAATTTAAAACTACAAGCACCTCAGCCTTTGTAATATCTGCACGCGAGCGCGCCTCGAACTCATTTCCACAGTTCTGATTACTGTGGCCATGATTTTGGCAGGTGTTATGAAAAAATATCTGAAGGTGGAAGCAAAAGTGAGTCTGACAGAATAACTGCGAGGGAGGCAAGTTATATGAAAGCACAAACGTGTTTTCATATTTCACTGGGGCTTTTAGAGTATTGGCTTATAGAGTTAAAGAATTGTAGTTTCATGCAAATAATCAATTACGCTTCTATTCCACTGGTCAGTTGTATCTGAGTGAGGAGGTCATCATCCATTTTACAAATAAAAGAAAATGATTAAAATGTTAAAGACGCCAACGAATGCAACATTGACTTGTAAAGGACAATATTTCCTAAGAAAGATTTTTGTCATGAATTACACAAAATTATAGAGAGAGGTATAGAGGTAAAAAATATATATATATATATATATAATATTGAATGATATTAAATATTTCCAGATTAGGGAATGGCTGTAAACTCTTGATGTAGCTCCCCTGCCTCTATACTTGTTAAATGTAAATGCTGTCCAGCACATGTCCAGGTTTTCATTATAATTATTATTATTGTATTGGATTTGGAAAGTGTGTGGTTTGTGTGTGTGTGTGTGTGTGTGTGTGAGAGAGAGAGAGAGAGAGAGAGAGAGAGAGAGATGGTTCAGAATACAGGATGGTAATCAATCCTGCCCATGTATAAAGTAAGTATACGGGTATTTCCCTCTCCCTGCTCTCGTCCTCCATTACCGAGAATTAATTCCACTTTATTTATCCAATTTCTCCAGCTGCCAGTACGTTAATTTGAGTTGAAATTTCTCACCACTCGCTCGCTGGCGCTGACCCTCAGTAGCACCCGGATGGTGTGTAGTAATAACCTAAATCTTTCAACAGAGAGGCACGATAATTGTTACCTTATTAGCATGCAAATTGTTTAATTAATATTATTAAGAAGAAGCATATAATCCGTTCGTCACTTGACCCCGCAGTCTGTTGGCTGGCCGCCTCTCTGCATTTCAATGTGTTCATTTCAAATCAGCACTTTGAAAAAAAAGAAAGAAAGAAAAAAAGGCCTCTCTACTAGCTCTAGTCGCTTTCAAAGCACACATTCCCGGCGTGAGCGCGCGTTTGATGCTTCTTGGTTTGTATCTCTCTCCTCCACTCTTTATCCCCAAACATTTCATCACTTCGCATACAGAAATTATGGAAATCGTTTCATTCTAGCCCTCCACCGACATCTAAGTTCAATAATTGGCTTCTTGTCGTTTGCTTTTTGAAAACCGCTTCTTGAAAGGGCACCCCTCCAGTTCTGAGCAAGCGCTATCCGCTAGACGCGCGCGGCTCCTGGGTAGACAACCCTTGACACGCGGCCCCTGCGAAGCGTTGCGAGGCGCCTGTTGTTTTTAATCCGGCGGAGTGACTGTGTCAGATGCGCGCGCTTTAATTAACTTGATAATCATAAGTAGGCAAGCCACACAAGGGGCAGTGTTCAGTGCGTTTTCGCCCACTTTTATCCCACTTTTGCTACTTTAATATGCAGCCTACCTACATACACAAACTTATTAAGAATTAACACGTGTCAAAATTATATTGCCCATGTTTGAAACCCACCTGGAGGTTTATCTGAGTCTGCATACAACCTTTTAACTACAGAGTAAAATAACATCTTTATTCTTATGAAATAAACCCATTTATGGTATAGTTATAATACATTAATGATCGCATATAGCCTATTAAATTCGATACAAACTTTCGGGCTGTTCATAACCTCTCATCTCACCCTGAAGCAATATATTTTTAAACGATAATCATAAATAACCATTAGTCTCTAATAAAACATTTTAATTAAAAAAAAATCAATATAGGCAACTACTTTTGAAGGTCTTAATTACTAAATTAACTTAATGTGAATTCATTTGAAGCTATCACAACTGAGCTGCACATTAGTCGATGTACAGATAATTAGAGTGTGAAACGTAAATTAATTGTTGAAAGTCATTTGATCCGCAAACGGAACCAATTAAAGTGTAAAATGATTTTCCTTTCTGTGTTTGTGTTTCACTCAAGCACAGAGTTTGGTGTTTTAGTGGGAAACTAGGCTATCCCATCAGGCAAATTTCCCTCTAATCCCGCTCAGCTAATCATGCAATTAAAACTTTCCCGCGCACTAATTATCTGCAATTGTTGGTCTGGCAGCAGAGAAAGTAGAAAGTAAAAGCGATTGATTCCGAGTTTTAATTCACTTCAATTCTGATTGAGAAAGAGAGAAAACGCAATTCCCCTTCAAATTACCTTCTTCAGTCTTGCCAACCTACAATGCCCTTCAGAAATCTTTCCCTGGTCTGCATTTGAGGTAGGGCAAAAATGGAATCCTTTTAATAACAACAACTTCTATTAGAGTAATAATTTAATTTCAATTAAAACTGACTTATCACCTTTTGCTAAAACGTGCTTAATATGCCAAAAAATTATCAATGCTTGACGGAACCCGAGCAGGGATTGTCTAATTGTAATCAGCGAATCGAAGGTGCTTGTCGCTTCCCGGTGCCTCGCGCTGCTCGGAAATAGAACTAATTTACTTTCCTCCCCAGGGAAATCCGCTGAACAGATTAACATTTTCAAAATATAGTAATAATATCATTTGAGCCATGGTGATGACGCCAATTTTTTTGAAGCCTTATAGTAATTTACATATTTTACAGTCCACTATTTTCTCCCGTTAATCACTCTTTGAAACTGAAGGACGCATTAATGTGTAGTATTCCAGTCTGGCACTTGCGCGGGGGAGTGTGGCTTTGTGCGTATGCGCGCGCGTTTGTGCTAAAAGCATATTGATTCTATCCATCCGCATGAAAAGTGAGGAAAACCAGCAGAAAAGACCTGTGACACGACTTCATTGATGATCAAGCACACAGGTATCACAGCTGTCAAAAACTTAAACTGTAATGTAGAAGAAGAAACCATTCTTTCATCGCCACCTAGCGTCGGGTGATTTGGTGCCAATGTGTCAAAAACGTGTGGCGTCAAAACCAAAAGCCTGAACAACAAACAAGTTGATTTAATCACTTTACAGACGTCTAGTGGTGTAAAAACTACTTTTATTACAACTTCACTGAATAAAAACATTTTTAAAGGCAAAACGTTTTCTTTTAAAACGCATTTCTGTGAGAACTCAACCTCAAAAAGGCTTTTGTTGGTTACACATCAAGAAATGTTTTTGCAAAGAGGGTCTAATAATATTTTTTAAAACAAAAATACATTCACTTATTTCATAATATGAAAATTCAGAAATTGCAGACTTTTTACTGTACAGTTACACCATCTAGATTTTTAAACACTTATATAAAATATTAAGAGATGGAGAGAGAACTGAAAACATTACAGAAAAGGTGTATTCAAGTTTTTTTTTTTTTGTTTTTTTTTTGTATTTATGAATAACTTAAATAATGCTTTATATGCCACGCCTCTTCTTATGTAATAAAAAACAACTTTAAATAGGCTACGTTAAAGTCATGTTTAGAGAGTTAAAAGTTAACGCCCCTCTTGTGAAAATGCATTAATCTGTCAGTGAACGCTTGCAGGTCAGTAAGTGCTTGGAGACTTCAGTTCAACTCCGAACACCCATCTCTCCCTCCAAATCTCAGACGGCATGTGAATCGTGTCATCCGCCGGGTATCAATCAGTCTGTAGATGTACACTGACCGCGGTCGCTCGTGAGGGCCTTGAATAGTTAATATCTCTTTGTTATCCACGCGGCTCTAATCCCCTGGTGGCTCGCGGGCTCACGGTTGTTCGGATCTGGTACAATGAAGCATGGGAGGAGGAGCGTCAACTATTATTTTCGGGCGACTCGGCCATCTGCTACGCGCAGGAAACCCAACACCCTAGAGACGCCCCCGTATCCACACCGTAAACTAGCGAAGATGTTTTAATTAAGACGAGGCAGGTTAACTCCGCTGCTTAATGAATTGCCTTCGTTGCCCTCCCCTACTCGTCCAAAAGAGCTGCTTGCCCTCCAAAAACACTGTAAAAAAGAATTGTTGGTTTAACTTAAAAAGATAAGTTACCTGGTAGTTTAGTGAAATCAAAAAAATTGAGTTAATACGAAGGTGATTGGTAGAAACTCAAGACCACATCTAGTTGATTTGAGAAAAAGAAAAATGGTGTGATAACAAATCATGAAATAATTTTTAGTGAAGAAACAGAAGTTCTAAAGTGGTGATTCTCAATCCTGATCCAGAACTGCACATCTGTGCCTCTCTTATTTGACAGATTTATTTAGACTATTTATTTCCTCAATAGCATTAGATCATTGGAGGTTTCCACGATAAAAGGAGGCACCCAAAATCTGTAAATCTTATCATTTTCTTCTCAACTTTAGCCTATTGGTATACCAATTCTCACTAGGCCTATAAATGTTAAATGAAGAAAAAAACATATATTAAGTAAAAACAAATTATAACAACACAGAATTATTTTTCAATCATTTGTTCTCCAACTATATTTGTTCATTACAAAAGATGGTTCTCGTGACGTTATACACAGTTAAGCAAATGAGGTGTAAATTGTGCGACAGCGTAATTAGACGGGCCTATCAATTAAATACATAATTGTGTTTATGGAACCAGAGTCTAATTAAATGTAGCCTACTTAATTTTTTGCTTAATTAGGCTACTCAACTGATGGTAGTCACAGCGCTTCCTAGTGGTGATCCAAGTCATCGCCTCTCCAAAAATATCTCCATATCGGCCTACGTTAAATTATGATTATAGACTTTGTAGTAATAATACCATGTGATTATACTGCACTAGTGCATCCATCAAACTAAAATGCGACATAAGAATACAATTATCAGTTGTGGAAGTGAGTAGGCTTATCTTAATAGTTTAGATTCAGACTCATAAGTGAATTGTATTAAAAACTTATTTTACTTTAAGCTCTGTGGTTTTTCTTAAACTACCTAGTGATGGATGCATTTGGCCGTCGTGCTCAGATCTAACTGGTTAATTAAAAACAGCTCATGTTTGCTCAAGTTAATAAAAGGACTAAATTATTCACTTTGGGGACCTGAATCCCAGTGCGCCTTAAATCATCCCGGGACAATATTGTAACTCTCTCTCCGCTCTGATGAAACGCTGAGGGGTCCTGTCACTGGTCGGAACCCCCTCCTCACTTTCCATCTGTCCCTCTTTGTCCTCCCTATAAAGCGTGTGTATTTTAGCTCATTGTCTTTCACACATTTATTGACACCTTTTTTAATTCGGCGCTTCTGTCGGCCTTCTCTACCCGCGGGGCGCCATCTCTTCCGCTCCATTAGCTCATTGAACAGGAGTCTGGTTAAACAAAAGAGATGCAATCTGATCCTCTGTCCCATCTCTCTCTCTCTCTCTCTCTCTCTCTGAGGCCATACATGTCTCTCTCGCACTCCACGGGTTTTCGCGCCCTGTTTGTCAGTGAGACTGGCCTGTTCGTTCGTAAGCCAGCGGGGAGGGGGATCTTATTAGCATTAAAAGCCTACACCGTGAAATTCATTTATAATTGCTAGAGAGAGAGAGAGATAGTGAAAGCATATGCGTCCCGAATTACGTTTGAATAAGTTTGTGATATGTTAACATGGAATGGAATGCGACAGACTGCAATTATGACGCCTTTGTGACTGTCAAATTCGATTCATAAGAGGCTCGTTCCACGGTGAGCGCCCGTAGAGAAGAAAGTGAGGTGAATCTTAATGTAGCTAGCTAAAGAGGAGGCTAAGAGACTTCCGCTGGAGGAAACGAAAAGCAGACCGAACAACAATAGGCCTATAATAAAGTCGGTAAAATGGCCTGCATCTATTGCCAGTATTTCCTGATGCTTGTTCAATGGGTGTGAAATGGGCAGAAGCTTTAAACTGATCTTGTCTGTCATTCATATCAGAAGCAGACAAACACTGGTTGGTGGTGAGGACGAACCAGGTGTGCTGCCATCTGGCAGATCCAGCACAATACTCTTTCTAAAATCAAAAGTTTCTTCTCTCAAAAAAAGTTTGAGATCTAAAATGCACAGCAACTCAAGGACCAGGATTGATACTATATTGTATTTAGATAACCGACAGTGGTCAAAGTGTAACGTGTCTTACAAAGACTGATGAAGTGTGACTCTCAATGCTAATGCACCATATGTGAAGGCCACAGATGCATCAATTCCTTATTAAGATGCAGGATGTGCCGCCTCACTTTTTTGCGATATCTTTTGTAAAGCATAAACATCAGGTTCAGGTTATCTTTATTATCCCAGAGGGGCAATTTGTTGTACACAGTGTAACTAACACACACAGTTTTGTTTTGCTAGGCGTAATGGTTTTTATACTGTACAAACTTTATATCCCCCCTACACTAGCCCTACTCCTAAACACACCCATCACAGAAAACATTCTGCATTTTTAATGAAATATTTAGTATGTTTTTAAAGCCATTTTAAATATGAGGACTCGTGAAACGTCCTCGTAAAAAAACATGTTTACGTCATAATACCAGTGTAATACCCATATCATTATACAAATTTGTCCTCATAAATCATGACAGCACATACACAGGGAAAAAAACCCTCCAATAATAATGTAAAAATAATGAATTCCAATTTAATAAAAAAATCAAAATCATTCAAAGTCATTATTCTAGCATTTAGAACATTGAAATACAAATTCACTTTCTCTTCATTAGTCATTCTGTCGCTTTTGAATCATCTTTAAATGGTAGTACAAAAATGAAACTGTTTAGACATTTTATAAAAATAACAGCCTAAGCCTAAAATACAAAAAAGTTGTCCATGAATGTGACTGCACTGACTAGTTTACGCTCATTACCTTCAGTTTAAAGGAATCTGCTGCCATCTAGTGGTCACCTTGACATCCAGCAGAGGCTTGGAACCGAAAGGGTTTCTTAAAGTAATATGAATGTCATATCAAATTCTTCATATTATTCAAATCGTATTTAGAACAGCCTTCTAAAAAAAAATTTAAAAAAAAAATAAATAAATGAAAAAGTCTCAGGTACAGCTTCTATTTAGATGAAAGTAGCTTGGGCAGACCTCTTCAAACACTACAACTAGGCAGAACCAAAATAAAACATACAAACACATTACATAATTGCAGTGCATACAATTACACTTGCCGTGAATGTATTTGAAAGTCAAGACATAGACAGAATTCATTCAGTACCATGGACAGCACCACGGCCTTCCTTCTACACTGTGGATATTACAAAGTCAAAGCAGTCGGTGTTGGGTTAAAAGCGATGCATAATGGCGTGTTGGTCACGATATTTATATAATAAAACATATGCTCAATGAGAAAAGGAGGATGTCGTATAAAACATAACATCAGTAACACGGTTAAGTAGGCCACTGTTCTTTAACCTTACCTGTTCAGCTGAACAACGGGAGACATGCAACTATTTGTAGCTGCTAAATAAAATAATCATTTCCCAATGATAAAAGTAAGCCAGGCGCAGGATGATGACGACCAAAATGACTAGGCTGTGGTCCGTCCAATGACAACAGTGAACTGTGATTTTGGAAATAGTTGTGGTCATATCATATCGATACCAGTATCGTCAACATTTGATCGAACAGAAAGTCTCGAACAGTCCATATTAGAGATAAAGCCTGGCTGTCTCCCATCTGCGCTCTGCATCTGAAAACAAAAATCCTCCATTGCCATGATAACTCGAGCGAGGTCTTTATGGAGAGCGTTTCGGCGTGACGACGGCTACGCGATTCACCGAGGCCCGCGGAGATAGAATGAGCCGCTCAGCCGAGCGCTTTCTCGAAGAGATTGGCTGCTGGAGACTTCACAACATGCCGTACAAAACAGCACATCAACGCTTCACCATTACATGACATGGATAAGCATCTGTGGTAGGTTTTTTTTTTTTTTTTCAGAAATGGCAGTAGTTCACAAACCGGTTTCTGGAGACATTTTGTAGGTCTCAAATCAAACACACGAATATCCTCCCGTTTGCTCCCCTCCCCCCCTTAACAAAAATGAACCATGGTTTTATTACAGTGAAAGTGTGGGTAGATTGATCACCCACAGTTGGACTACAAATACCATGGTAAAACTAAGGTTAGTATAGCAAATCTCGTGATTAATTCGTGGCTTAACTATAGCCTATCTGTGTTTTAATTGGGTATGGTTTTTGTAGTAAACCCATTCTCGTAAGGGCCAGCAAGCATAATCTCCTAAATGTTTTGCGCGTAAGGCGCGAAAATGTGGTGAGGAGGTTTGTTAACGTACCAAGCCTTCCCAATGACGGTTAAACGCGTTACTCGCGACGTTACATTTACATTTAATCATTTAGCAGACCAGTGGCGGTTCTAGACAATTTTTACTAGGGGGGCCAGTGTTTAACCAGAGGGGCACATTAAAAATGGTAACAAGTTATATTTAAAGATAATAAATTACTTAACTTTACAATCATATTAACATTTATTACAACATTTGTACAAGAATGAGTGCAGGTGCAAAACAGGTAGGTTCATTAATGTTGATGATTATTATCAATGATTTGTGAAGCATCATGTGACACTGGAGACTGGAGTAATGATGGTAAATTCAGCTTTGATCACAGGATATAAATTACACTGTACTCTATATTCAAATAGAAAACAGTTAGTTTACATTTTAATAATATCTCACAATTTTAGAACTTTTTTTGTATTTTTAATAACATAAATGCAGCCTTGGTGAGCAGAAGAGACTTCTTTCAAAAACAACCAAAATAGTACAGTTTCCATATTTTTGATTGGTAGTGCATATCTGCATGTACTGCATGCATTTCAAAATGTAGGCCTAGTATTTACTTTAAAAAAGAAACGTTAGATCCATATTGACAAAATTATTTACAGGAGAAAGCACCATTTTAAGGACCTACAGTAGGCCTACAATGAAACTATAATTGAGCTGCTTTGCAAATAGTAATAACCTTCTTCATCACAAACCTGATGGTGCAGTACTTGATCCACATGGATTCACTTTCTGTCCCTCTGGCTGTTCCTCTCTCTGTCCCTGTATGTTTTCTTCCTCCTCACCCTCTTCTTCGTTCTCCTCATCCTCTTCTTCATCCTCCTCACCCTCTGCAATTTCCCTCTCTGTGTCAGAGTCCTCACTTTCATCACCCGCCCTCTCTCCAGCCTCCACTGACTCCTCTGGCTCTCCTTTCTGCTCCTCAACTCTCTCAATACCTTGATTCGTTTCTCTCATTTTTTTGTTTACAAAAAAAAAGGACGCCATGTCCCTTCCTCGTTTCAAGATAACTAACGGAAGAAAAAAAACGTGCATTACATTTCGTTGCCTAACCATCCCTCCCTACTTAACACGGGCAGATAGCCTGTTGATTACTTTACTCAAATGTATGTTATCGCAATGCAACAGCCAAGATAGATGAAGTTACGTGGTTAACATCACAACATTGTGCAAGAACAACCACTTACGAGATACGAGTCACTTACGCGGCCGGTGCGGCTCTAATTTACCCGTGTAGAACGTTCCGTCGCGTTAGTTCCGCTTTTGGCGCTCGAGTGTAAAATCATAATAAAGTCATCATAATTTATTTTTTTGGTCAGCAGAGGCACGGGCCTCCCTAGGCCTCCGTGTAGAACCGCCACTGTGGCAGACGCTTTAATCCAAAGCGATTTACAAGTGACTACCACATTGAATTACATACGCCGTCAAATAAAGAATTTACCAAACAAGTACAAGGATATAAACAAACGAGACCTCGGCTTGTCCATGTTATTGACTCACGCGCAGGCTTGAATTAAAGTTATGGGCTACTGCATGAGGCACATCATATAAATGTAATCAGAGCTTTATGTTAATTCTCGAGAGGTAAAAATGTCTTCCTTAAATTTTAAACGATGTACTCCGGTTGGTAAATTTCCCATTGCTTAAACCTAAAAGAAAAAAAAGCGTTCTACAAACGTATTTAACCATTACAATAACCAAAATAAGTCCGGCTTTGATTTCAGAACATGTTATTTGGACGCTTTACGTCAGCAAGGTACTTTCACAAAGCCAACTGCAACCAAAGTTGCCTGAAACGGTTTTGTTAGTTGAGACGTTAAAATTGTGTAGTTGAGGCCTCGTGGACGCGCTGCTTGACCAGCTTCCTTTTGAGGGCAGGAAAATGACATTTCCTTCAATTGGCTTCACAGGTTCATAATTAATCAACCAAACGCGCACCTGTTCGGGGAGAATCGTGGAACGTCGCCATCGGTCTGAGCAATGGCTGCTCCACGAAGAATTCATCTCATCGCAATCTCAAGCAACGCACACTTTCCTCTTCCCGCCGTCCCCCCTGATCCCAATGCCAGTGACCAACCTATCAAACAGGGTTTACTTGCGCCGACCCCAGCGGTCGGATCGCCTCCACTTCAGCATGCTGAGACGAGAGTGGAATTAAAACTCTTCGAGCCGGATGAACAACGCTGCCCGGAGTTTTGCTACCCGGATTTGATCAGCGCAAAGGTAAACAAGCAATGACGTTAATGTATGTTCTGATGCCAGAACAAAATACAGTTCTGGAAAAAAAAACGAAGAGACCACTGCTAAATTAGCACTTTCAATTTGTTATTTTTATGTAACTGGTTGAGAAAAATGAACATTTTTGATTACTATTGACAACATTTCTTCCAAATTTCAAAAAAATAAATATTGTCATTTAGAGCATTTATTTGCTGAAAGTGACAATTGGTCAAGTTTATATTCATTTTTAAACAACACAATACTAATGATTTAACTTGGGAAGAGCTCAGAAATCAATATTTCGTGAAATAACCCCGATTTCCTATCACATTTCATGCGTCTTGGCATGCTCCCTGTCAGTTGATCACATTGCTGTTGGGTGACTTTATGCCACTCCTGGTGAGAAAATTCAAGCAACTTTGCTTTATTTAATGACTGGTGACACTCTTGCTTACATTCCAGATGTTTTTAATGGGGTTCAAGTCTGGAGATTGTGATGCCATGACAGGGTCTTGATTTGTTTGTCCTCCATCCATACCTTGATTGACCTGGCTTTGTGGATTGGAGCATTATCCTGTACGAAAAAAACCAATCCTTCAAGTTGGGGAACATTGTCAGAGCAGAAGGAAGCGTGTTTTCTTCTAGGATAACCTTGTACATGGCTTGAGTTATGCATCCTTTGCAAAGATGAACATAGTCAGGCCAATCAAGGTGTGGATGGAGGATCACCAGATCAAGACCCACAATCTCCAGACCTGAACCCCATTGAACATCTCTGGAATGTAAGCAAGAGGGTCACCAGCCATTACATAAAGCCAAGCTGCTTGAATTTTTTTTTCCAGGAGAGGCATAAAAACTGTCTGATAGGGAGCATGCCAAGACACATGGAAGCTGCGATTGTAAATCCGGGTTATTATTGCACCACAAATGGATTTATGAACTCTTCCTAAGTTAAAACATTAGTATTATGTTGTTTTCTTTGCATTATTCGAGGTCTCAAAACGTGGCATCTTTTTTCATTATTTTGACCAGTTGTCATTTTCTGCAAATAAATGCTCTAAATGACAATATTTTTATTTGAAATTTGGAAAGTGTTGCCAGTAGTTCGTAGAATAAATCAAAAGTGTTCATTTTACTCAAACAGATAGATTTTAAATAATAAATCCAGAGAAACTGCTAATTTAGCAGTGGTCTCTTAATTTTTTCCAGAGATTTGAGTTTATATTTAATCATTTTCAATCACTAAATATTTTAGGAATTTAGGGGAAAAAAACTTGGTTTAAATATTTGATTGGAAAAGTACTTTGTTCCAAAAGTGTTAAAAAAAAGTTGACAAAACAAACATCTATCATGTTGTTAAATTTAGAAAGTTGTGACTTTTATTATATATATATATATATATATATATACTGATGAATTTTTAGAAAATCACTGGTATCTTG
This sequence comes from Opsariichthys bidens, assembly GCA_037194245.1. Taxonomy (NCBI): domain Eukaryota; kingdom Metazoa; phylum Chordata; class Actinopteri; order Cypriniformes; family Xenocyprididae; genus Opsariichthys; species Opsariichthys bidens. The sequence continues at coordinate 7,614,573 of CM074293.1, read as the reverse complement.
TCTTTTTCTTTATCTCTCTATCGCTCTCTAACTTTCTTATTTTAAGGAAACCACTGAGAAAAAGAAACTACAAACTTTAAATGAAATGGAGGACAGGGAGCGAGATGAACTGGAGGCACTTGCAAGAAAGTTTGAATCGAAATATGTGCGTATAATTTCTGCCAAGATGTTATATTTCTAGCTTCATCACAAGTAAGTTTATGTCTATTTTTGCCAATTAAAGCTGGGTTTCAAAGTGCTGTGGAGACAAATCTAAAATGCAAAACAATTTCCCAAACTGCCTTAATTGACCGTGCTGTGATAAAGGTGGAATTACACGGCATGAGTCCTATATTGCACTTGTTTTTGATGATGTGTCGATGTGAAATTTAGTATTTTTATTTTGGGGGAAAAAACTATAGAGGTGGTGTTATTTAAGTTGTATTTCAACTACATGAATATCTGCCTTTTTTAGGGTGAAGCTGGCAAAAGAAAAAAAGACAGATTACAGGACCTGGTGGATATAGGCTTTGGTTACGATGAATCTGATTCATTCATTGATAACTCTGAGGCTGTGAGTTCAGGCCACTGTTTTTTAGCCAGATGTTAAAACCACCTTTATCAGATTATTCCCCTTATAAAACACATGCATGTTTTCCTCAAGTCCTCTTCTTCTCTGCTGCCACTGCATGCCACAGTATGATGAGCTCGTCCCAGCTTGTCTCACCACCAGATATGGAGGCTTCTACATCAACTCTGGAACTCTCCAGTTCAGGCCAGCCTCTGATGAGGGAGATAACCAGAATGATTTTGAGGACAATGGTTTTAAACCCAAGGTGCGTCAACGCATTTGATGACAACAACCAGCTTGTTTTTTTCAGATTTGTATAATTGTTCAATATATGAGCATTTCCATTTATCTACATACATTATCTCATTTGGTCTGATTCCTCACTCAGAAACGAAAGCTTAAACAAGGCAAAGACAAGAAGATGGGGAAGAAAAAGAGAGAAGATGGCATGCTTTCTAAGAAAGAAGCGGAGGAAGCCAGGAAGAGGTTTTTGATGCAGCAGAGATCAATTTAGTTTAAGAGTACAATGTTTACTGTTAAAGGTAGGGTAGGTAACTTTCAGAGAGGCTAGCAATAGCGAGTTAGCTTTGAAAGCATAAGTTCCCACCCTCCCTTCATAGCGCTCTATAAAGCCTCGCCTCCTCCAAAACACATGAACGCGTACAACAAGTCAAGAACTTCTCTGAGTGTAACGTCACGGGTTTCCATCTCTTCCAATTTCACGCAATTAGTAATGGTGTGAATGCAGCATAAGCTCGTTGTTTTTGTTCAGGAGGAACTTTAAGGGTGGCTGTCGTTTCGGTTGCTGTGCTCAGTGACTGACGTCAGCTCTGCATAGTATGAAACGATTGGACAAACATTTTATTGTCCTACGCCTTCCACAGACAATATACAGTGGGGAAAATAATTATTTGATCCCCTAGTGATTTTGTTAGTTTGCCCCCTTATAAAGAAACGAGGGGTCTATCATTTTTATGGTAGGTATATTTTAATGGATAGAGACAGAATATCAAACAAAAAACCCACATTATATAAAGCTTATAAACTGATTTGCATTTCAGTGAGTGAAAGTGTTATTTGATCCCCAAGCAAAATATGACTTAGTACTTGGTGGAGGAACCCTTGTTGGCAAGCACAGAGGTAAGACCTTTCTTGTAGTTGGTCACCAGGTTTGCACACATCTCAGGAGGGATTTTGGTCCACTCCTCTTCATAGATTCTCTCCAAATCTTTAAGGTTTCTTGGCTGTCGCTTGGCAACTCGAAGTTTCTGCTCCCTTTACAGATTTTCTATAGGATTGAGGTCTGGAGACTGGCTAGGCCACTCAATGACCTTAATGTGCTTCTTCTTTAACCATTCCTTTGTTGCCTTGGAGGAATGTTTTGGGTCATCGTTATGCTGGAAGACCCTTCCATGACCCATCTTCAGCGTTCTGGCTGAAGGAAGGAGGTTCTCGTCCAAGATTGTATGTTACATCAATGTAATGAAGTCATCCTTCTTGGGGTCATAGTCAGCCTTTCTTTCCCTCCAAGCATGGCAAGTTGAGTTGCCAAAGAGCTCAATTTTTCTCGCATATGACCACAGAACTTTCACCGAAGCCTTCTCTGAATCATTTGGATGTCCATTGGCAAACTTCAGACGGGCCTGTACGTGTGCCTTTTTGAGCAGGGGGACCTTGCGGGCACTGCAGGATTTCAGTCCATTGCGGCGTAGTGTGTTACCAATGGTTTTCTTGGTGACTGTGGTCCCAACTGCATTGATCATTTACAAGCTTCTTCTGTGTAGTTCTGGGCTGATCCCTCACCTTTCTTATCTTCATCCTTACCCGATGAGGCGAGATCTTGCATGGATCTCCAGAACAAGGGTGATTGATGGTTATTTTGTAATGCTTCCATTTTCAAATTATCGCACCAACGGTTGTCTCCTCCTCACCAAGCTTCTTGCTGATGGTCTTGTAGTCCATTCCAGCCTTGTGCAGGTCTGCAATCCGGTCCCTAATGTCCTTTGACAGCTCTTTGGTCTTGCCCATGGTGGTGGCGAGGTTTAAATGGAAGATACAGGTGTCTTTTATACACATAACGATCTGACTTTCTTAAAGTGATGGGACTAATCTGTTTGACATGGGCACAACAATCTGTAAGAGGAAGAATTCTTGCTGGTTGGTAAGGGATCAAATACTTATTTCAATTCATCAAATCCTAATCGATTGATAACCTTTACATAAGGTGTTTTTTTCTATTTTTTTTTTGGTTGATATTCTGTCTCTATCCATTAAAATAAACCTACCATAAAAATGATAGACTCCTTGTTTCTTTGTAAGTGGGCAAACTTCAGCAGGGGATCAAATAATTATTTCCTTCACTGTATATACATATACATTAAGTGCTGCCAAACAATTGAATCACATCCAAAATAAAAGTTTGTGTTTGTACATGTAAATATTTCTTTAAAAAAATGTTAATGTAATGCAAACTAAGTTTTATTTTGGATGCGATTAGTTTGCATTAAAGTAATGACTTTTCTTTAAAGAAATATTTATATGTACAAACACAAACTTTTATTTTGGACACAATTAATCATAAACTTATTGACTGCTATCAGGATGTGAAGAGACTTTCAACCAGTATAACAAAAGTTGTTTCTGGAACAAATCACCTACCCTACCTTTAAGAAAACAACATTGTTTTTTTTTCACAGTCTCCTTTAGGAACAAGGTTTCCACTGATTCTTTCTCAAATGCCCTCATTATTCCTTCATCTGGTTTCCTTCTCAGCACCCCATCAGGCAAATCATCTGCAAAGAAGAAGAAAAACAAGAAGCCGCTAAGTATTGATAAGATGCTGAAGAAGTTCCATAAGGAAAAACTTCAGCAGCTACAGATGTTCAATGCTCTCAACGACAATGGTCCCGCCATGCAAGCTGAGGTTCAAGAACCACCCATATCATCTGATCCTCTTCTCACACTCATTGGTTCTGCCAGTGCAGACGACCTCCTTCAGGCAGTCAAAGCAGCAGAGCAAGACTTTGACTTAGATGGGCTCTTGGGGGAGCCACAGAGCGTCTGCTCTCCAAGCCTGGAAGAGAACGGAGAAGCTCTGGTAGTGTCCGTCACTGAGAAGCCACCCACATTACTCTCCGATGGACTGCCACCTACATTCGAGCAACACGTCAAGCAACTTTCCGAGGTATTGTTTGATTTTATGCCTTTAGAGGATTAGACAAGAGTTTGCACATATACATGACTTATTTTGTTCTTTAGGCTGTCAAGAAAATTGAAGGACAAAATAAGATGGAGATTTTGTCTTCAGAGCTCAACAGTGTTTTACTAGAGTAAGTTACATTACATGATTTATTATTCAATAGTGTAACATCTTTATTGTATTGCATTTTAAAACAATCCATTGTCTTATATTGATTCCTTCTCTTTCCATGCTCAGTGTGGAGGTGAACTCCAAACAGCTTGGTGGGAAAGTACGCTCCAGAATCTTCTCCTACTTGGCATCACAGCTGTCCTGCAGCAAAGGCACTCTGATTAAAAGAGCCAAAAAACTCCACTATCTACAGCAGGTCTGTAAACTTACAAAACTGCTTGACCCCTCAGCATGGCAAACATCACCCTTCCATCTGATCGGTATCTGTTGTCGATCCTTTTTTACATCAGCTCTCACACAGGTGTCGCGCAGTAGTTGGCAGAAAATGCGCCTTTAAGCGGGTTGTGTCTTGTTTCTGACTTGACTGACAGACTGGCATCCTGACACCACGAGCTTCATGCTTTCTAACCTTATCTCCACATTTGTTTTTTCTTTTTGTTGCAATTATTCTGCTTATTTTACATATAAAATACAATAAGTTTATTTGGTAACACTTTACAATAAGGTTCATTAGTTAACATGAACTGATAATGAACTGCACTTACACGGCATTTATTAATCTTTAATGTTAATTTCAACATTTACTAATACATTATTAAAATCTTGTTAACATTAGTTAATGCACTGTGAACTAACATGAATAATGAGCAACTGTGTTTTCATGAACTAACGTTAAGGAAGATTAGTTAATATATGAACAAATGTATTGCTCATGGTTAGTTAATACATCATTGTATAATGCCTTATTGTAAAGTGCTACAGTTTATTTTTGTAGCCCCATATTCATTATTGCGATCATAGATTCTGTGTACGATGTCTACCATTGTAACAGATTTTTACATTGTCTTTATATAATATATACAGTTGTGGTCAAAAGTTTAGAGATCCTTTGCAGAATCTGCAAAATGTTAATTATTTTAACAAAATAAGTGGGATCATACAAACTGCAAGTTATTTTATATTTAGTACTGTCCTGAATAAAATAAGATGTTTACATATAGTCCACAAGACAAAAAAAGTTATAAAAATTACCAGATCAAAATGATCAAAATGTCACTTGTCTGTCCTGAGCAGTTAAACCGTATTTTTTGCGTGTTTGAACCCTATAGATATATAATATATATATGCATCTTATAGGATGAACAGCTACAGGAGCTGATGAAGAAGCTGGAGAATGCAGTGGCCAAGTCCATGCCAGAACAGATCACCCGTTTCCAGAATCACTGCCAAGCTCACTCTGAAGCAAGAGCTGCCAAGTAATCAGTAATTTTTAGTGTGTGATACCTTGATCACTTTCACTGTGTCACAATACATTCACTGACATTTTAATTGATAAGCTGTTTTCTGTTTGAATGCAACCTCAGGTTTGTTTTGTGTTATTTTTGGTGTTAAGACTCGAGGCTGAGAAAGAGAAAGTGATTGACGGTTCTGACGAGGAAGAAGAGGAGAGGAGTGGAAAACGAGTGTTTGGGCCTCGCAAGAGATTCAGATGGAATGAAGAGATTAGGTCTGGTCTCTTGTGTGTCCATGATTAGTAAAAGCAGTGTTGGGGAAAGTTACTTTTAAAAGTAGTGCATTACCATATTGCGTTACTCCCTAAGAAAGTAACTAATTGCATTACTTTTTTATGGAAAGTAATGCTTTACATTACTTTTGTGTTACTTTTTCTCATCAGGGCGGGGCTTTGAAAGAACTTTAAAAAAAGTTCTATTTTTGGTAAATGTAAAGGCCCTTTCACACCAATGCGTAAAATGAGTAAGCCTCAGGCTTAAGGAAATACTAATTCACACCTGTACAGTAAAGGGCGCCACTCAAACTTTTCAGCCATTGTGGAATACAGAAGAATAGGGTGCAGGAGAAGTAGTAAATGATAGAAAAAAAGTTCTATGTTCTTTTCATCAAATACTCTAATAATCTAATGAAATGTAACAAAATCATTCATGTAAGCTTTGATCATTTGTATACACAAATGTCACTCTATTGAGTTTTGACTTTTACAGGGAGTTGCTCTGTGAGCTTGTCAATTTGAAGATGATGATTTATGATTCTGAGTCACCCATGAGCTCTAGTTTGGAGGAGTATCTCAAAGCATTCCTGGAGGCTGATGTTAAACCGCTGTGGCCAAGAGGATGGATGCAATCCAGGTATGCAAATCAAATTATTAAGACTTTGAAATTTTGGACATCATTTTATTGATTTAAGAGAAACAAAACCTTATATCGTTTGAACAGTAGTGTATGAGTGTGTGTCAATCATAATAATAATAATAATAATTCCTGTAGAATGTTGAGTTTCTGCTGAATTTCTCTTATTGTCTCAAAAGGATTCTGCTTATAGAAACCCGAAAAGCACATGGACACATAACTGGTGTGGTGTAAGTATGATTTTACACTTCTACGCACTTCATACATAGTCAATGTTTGTGAAGAAAATGAGCGTTCATTATATTAAAAAAAAATTAAATTCAAAAATTAACAAAGTGGAATCTTCTTGGTAAATATTAAACTTAACCTAAGCTCATGTTAACCCCTTCTATTCATTTTACAGGGCAAGGAAGAAACCAATAGGTACAACAAAACTAAAAAAGGTACATCAGAACCTTGAATGCTGCATTCTTTAGGAAAATATAGTTAGATTTTTGGTTCTAAACCTTGTTTTATTTAAATAAATGCACAGGTCAGTGCCGTCCCAGAGGACGGTAAGAATAGCCCGGAAATTCACGGCCCACCAGCACTGAAACGCAAGCGTCTGAGTGTACCTGCAAGCATGCAACTCGAAGTCACAGCAACGTTGAGCACCACTGCCAAAACACCATCAAACACACAAACATCTGCCAGCTTCTCTACCCATCCATCAAATCAGAACCTCAAGGGAGATGAGAACCATCATAACAGCACTCAGAGAAGTCCAGTGACCTCAGAGGGTGTTGGATCGGTCCAGATGATGTGGACCAAGTCTGCTGTGGATTCAGATTCAAAGCGACTCCAGGTTGGAGAAAAGCCAACTCCAAAACTGACGCTGATGGCGCCCCCAGATGGTGCTCAGAGTGACGGTCCATCTGTGGTGCAGGGAGTGGCCAGGCTGCTCACTACCACCTCAATGGGCGACACTCCTGTTTCCATGGCAGCAGTGAGTTCTTTACAAGAAAGACACACATTTGTTGCTTATTACATGTGGATCATCATATAAGTTATGGTGTCAAAAATAAATATTCCTTCCTAAATTTTTAATATAAGTAAAATCCAATGTAGATTTTTTTTTTTAATGGCTTTTTTGTAATAATACATTTTTATATTTACTTTTATCGTTGTATATAATCATATCCTGGTCATTTAACTTCATGATTTGAACAGTAAAATATAAAAATAACATTATTTAACTATGCAGGCAAATCGGATGGAATGTGGAACTGAAAACACTGTTAAATATGTCCACTTAGTGGTTATAGCATAAGTGATATATATGTATATGTGTGTATATATATATGTGTGTGTGTATATATGTATGTGTATATATATGTATGTATGTATGTATGTGTGTATATTACAAATTAAAATAATTGTTAATTGTAATATATTTTTGTGATGGCAAAACTGAATTTTCAGCATCATTACTCCAGTTTTCACTCACATAATCCTTCAGAAATCATTCTAAATGCTGATCAATTAACCATTTTTTTTTTATCAGTTTGAGAACAGTTGTGCTGCTTAATATATTAACATTATACATTCTTTGATAGAAATTTTCAAAAACAGTATTTCCCTGAAACGGTCAGCCGATAGGGATTTGTCTGTATTTGAATAAAACTGTGTAATACTTAAATTTTTCTTTTCTTTCAGGCAGCTGGCGAGACCTCCTGTGGGAACCCAGCGCTTCCTACCCCTTCTCTATCTCTCCTTCCGTCCTCGTATCCCACCACAGTCCTGCCGGGTGTCTTACCAAGCTTTGCGCCACTGCATGCTCTCCCGTTCCCTAGACTGAGCCCTGGTACCAAGATCCCTGAACAGCCTCAGGCCTGTAAAGGAGCTGTTTTTCCTGGCCCAGCACCTGGAACTTTCCAGCATGGTCTCACACACGGTGAGCAGATATTAATCCTGAAAACAGGCATGGAAACTTGGTAAGAATCATCTGTTTATTTAAAGGTGAAGTGTGTTATTCATGCTCCAATTACTGCACCTAATGGAATTGATTTCAAACAGGTTATTAAACACTTGCATGCTGCTCATGTTTTTTTTTTTTTTTTTTTTTGATAAAGCACAATGCAATGCACTTGACCTGATCTTCCATTTACCAAAGCCATTTTAGCTCTTCAAAAATGACACCTTTCACCTTTAACTACGTACATGGGCTTGATATCAATTCAAGATCTTTGTCGTATATACATCGAAGGTTTTGTACTCTTGTCTTCATATGCATTGGATAGAATGGATGAGCTGAAGCACAACTCTGGTGTGATGTTGTTTAAAGCACTTTGCTCCATCATTGTAATGTTGCATTTGTCATCCTGGTGTTTTCTTCTTCTTCCTCCTCCCTTTCCTGTTTCAGGTAACTCCATGCTGTGCTCTAGCACGCTTCATCTTCTGTCTGTCCCCGTTTCCTCTCCTGCTCCTCTTCATTCTTTAACACCATGGCTCTTTGGTTTAGGTAAATTTACACACCTTTTGGAAAGCCCACAGGGACAGTTGCAACATGCCCTCATTGTGTCTTGATGTTTGCTTGCATTATGTGTCTTTTTTTTTGGTCCTGCTTTTCTGTAGCATGCTATTAATAGTTTTTAATTTTATTTGAAGTTTAAGCAGCAATGCATGACAAGTTTGTGTTTCCTCTTGTAGTAGAGTTTTAGTTCAAACCATTTAGGATATGTTTACACGACAACAAAGTAGTTCCTTTGTGTTTTTTGCGTACAGACGGCATAGTAGTTGCATGTACACACATCTGCAAAATGACTAAAAACGTTGTATCCAAAACGTATATACTTTTTTTCGTTTTGAAAACGGTGTCGTGTAAACGCTCTTAGTTTTTAGTTGTTGTATTTTTTTGACATCATAAACTGGAATTTATGATGTCAGTCTATTAGTTTTGTAGTGTTTTAAAATCAAAATTGACTCAATTTACTGCAATGCATGTTCCTGGTCTTATTGTGCCCGATTCATTTTCAAAAACTGAAATTCAATGGATAAAGTCCTACCATTATTATAAATCATCAAATGTTCTTTTACATGGAAATTTGTCAAATTATGGAAGTAAAATGGGTCACAAGTGTCATTTCACGTCGACTGCTCAGTATAATGCTGGTTTTATTTAACCATCACATCAGTGTTATAATGAGAGATTAAATAAAATTTTGTTTTTATGACACAGATGGAAGCCAGATCCACACAGATGGTCTTAACGCTCGGAGAAAACTACATTAATGGCTATTTGAATGAAACGAAAGACAGCTGATACATAAAATAAAAAGATTTGCCACTTTTTAAGATCTTGATGGAGGAGTTGAGAAGACTGGACATGGATATGAATTCAGTAGATTATGGCTTGGCAAGGAGACTTTTCATTTTTGTATTTTAGAATCAAAACTCATTCAAAATTGTTTATTTGCAATAAAAGAGAAAAAAAAAAGCTCTTGTCTTGAATAGACATATGGACTATAATGTAAGTATCTTGGTTTTCAGTGTTAAGATTAGAATTTGAATATGACCAGCCATGTCACCTCAGTGCAGTCCTATGCACTTGTAATGCACTTACTTTAAAAACTTGAAGGCAGATACTTTCAATTGCCTTTTCTCTCTGAGGCCATTTTATCAATGAAGATCCACAATCCTGACCAATTTATGAGATGAAACGGGAACAGTAGTAAATTAAAGGTGGTATAGGTTGCCACCCTATTATTTCCGAGTACATGTGTGCAATGAAAAAGTAAAGGAATCTGTTGTACTAGTAAAAGACAGAAATTGCACTCTTTCTTGTTTGTTTTCTTGTTGTTGGAGTGGATAATGAGATGATGCCAGTGTAATGATCTCAGGGCTGTTTAAGTACAATAGCCAAGTTGAGTAATGCTGCAACACATGTAGAGAACATCATGCACTTGCTTTTGTTTTTGAACATAATGAAAATGACTTTGGAAAAAATTGAAGGGATGATGTGGAAAATAAAGTTTCCTAAAACAATCTATTGTTGACATTTTATTGTCTAAGGTAATAAAACAAAAGCACTAGTTTTTCACTCAACCAAAAATGTTTTCTTGGCCCCCCCAACATATTTTTTGAACAAATAAAATTGTCTTGTCAACCCTCATTTCATTTCTTTGCTATTTTGATATTCCTTTTTTTTCAAAAGTTGTTGACCCCAAATCAGATTAGATGCAATATCTCTGCCAAACTTCTTAATCAAGGGGTTCTGCCTAATCAACACCATGATCCAAGGGTACATGCAAAATTTGGAAACAGTGCCTTCTACAGGTCATGAGTTTCAAAAAATCACTGTTTTTCAGAAAAATTAGTGCTTGAAGTCTGCGATTCCTTGGATCATGCGCCAATCTCAATTTTGCCAGTATCTGTCTGTCTGCCATTTTGAAATTTGACAAACTGATTTTTTTTTTTTTGACGCTTAAACTTATCAACAAAATTAGGCAGGGTTCATCGACACCATGCCCTGAATGTACCTGAAAATTTGAACACAGTGCTATCTAGTGTTCCAGAGAGAGATGGTTTTTTGCAAAAACAACTTTTAAAAACATGGTTCAAAATTTGTTTTTCGTCATTACATTCTTTTTTTTTTTTTATGCTTGTTTCCTGTCTGCCATATTGAAGTGAAAAAAAGGTCTCTACATTTGCTTAACATAGGCTCACTAGATTCCAGTGTTCATTAAGCATAAACAGGGCTGGGTGGGTTACTTTTAAAATGTATTTCACTACAGATTACAAAATACATGCTTTAAAAAGTAATTTGTAACGTATTTCGTTACATTCCTCAAGTTTAGTAACTTAATCTAAATACTTTAGAATACTTTGGAATACTAATAAGTGTGGAACAAACACAAAAAAGGTAATTGCAAGTTTTTATCTCACAATTCTGACTTTTTCCCTCAGAATCGTGTGATATAAAGTTGCAATATTGAGAAAAAGTCCCGTTATGAGATATAAACTTGCAATATTGAGAAAAGTCAAAATTATGAGAAATAAACTCACAATATTGAGAAAAGTCCGAATTATGAGATATAAAATCGCAATATTGAGAAAAGTCAAAAATATGAGATATAAACTCACAATATTGAGAAAAGTTAGAACTATGACATTTAACTCGCATACTAAATTCACAATTGCAAGAAAAGTAATCACTTTGGTAATCTAAAATACTTTTCAGATGTAACTGTAATCTGATTACCACCCATTTAAAATGTAACTGTAGTGAAATACAGTTACTCAAATTTTGTATTTTAAATACGTAACTCAGTTACTTGTATTTCGTTACTCCCCCACCCTGAGCATAAAAAATGTTAAAGTTTGTTCTAGTAGACAAATTTACACACATGCACACACTTTGAGTTGTGGCCAGTCACAGACAGAGAGACGCGTTGTTTTTTATTGTTCTTTTGGATTGTTTAATAAACTGTTTTTGACGTATATAGCATGGTGCGGCTGCTGTTTGTGCTGCTTTTGTCTAATTGTTATAACTAACCCCAGCATGAGTTAAAGTGCATTAAAGTGTTTATTGTCATTATTACCTTTATAGACTTTATTTCTTAAGTATTTGGCACCAAAAATTGCTTCAAACATCTCAAATTTCTGAGAAATGAACACAGCCAAGATGTTTGAAGATGGTTTAATCAAATCCAGTGTGTAGCAAGAGTTTAACCATGCGAATTGTGCAATGTTCATGAACTTTCCAAATAAAATCCTATGTCCAAATGATGCCAAATATAGCATATAAAGGGCTTGGCCCCATAATTGCTGCTTGCAGCTATATTTAACTAGAATAATACTGTGTGTACCTTTGAGAATGAGTTGTCTCTACCATGTGGACTTCAGAGATTTGTGCAACAAAAAGCTATCGTTCCCTCTATGTCACAGTCAAAATGTTATCTATCTTTCTTCATATTGACCGTAAACGGTCCATTACCAAAGTACACACTGATATCACCTATACACTCAGGAAACATACACACCTTTTAATCTAGTGCTTCACACATTCTCTCACGCTCAAAGGTCGTGAGGCTCCGTTTCAGCTTCTGAAGGCAGGATGAAGGTGTGCATCACGCTGTGCCTGAGCTTGTGCGTGTATTTACACAAAGTTCTGGCAGAAAACGGTTCCGACTCAATCGTCGAAGACAAAGACGTTCTAGTGCTGACAAACGGCAATTTCGAACGAGCTCTTAAACAACACAACCAGTTATTGGTGCACTTCTGTGAGTATATCTTCTTGTGTGTGTTTTTATTGCTTTCCTGTCATAAAACTCTATAAGGTAACAAATCAATACGCCATCGCAAAGTACATTTAAGAGTACCGGTAACATTTTACAATAAGGTCTTATTTGTTAACATTAGTTAATGTATCATTAACTAACAACGGACAATATATTTATAACAGTATTTATTCTTTTTTTTAACATTAGTTAATAAAAATCTAACTGTCCATTGTTTGTTCATGATAGCTGTATTAGCTGATAACAAATACAACTTTTGAATTTTTATAATGTATTATTAAATGTTGAAATTAGCATTAACTAAGATGCTGTAGAAGTATTGTTTATTCTTAGTCCATGTTAGTTAATGTTAACAAATTAAACTTTATTTTAAAGTATTACCAGAGTAGCCTACCTTTAATTTATGCAGTTTTCCCCCCTCGAGTTGTTTCCCAGAGAGTTTAACATATCAAAGTCTATTAAAATGAACCCACTCTTGATGAATGATGGTGGAATAGTGTTCTGCTTGAATCTCTGCAAGTTTCTGGTTCGATCTTGAAAAGAAATGAACCATGAGCTATCACCACTTGTACCTTTGAGCCGGTCACTTAACCTATGTACAATTGTGTGTTGTTTTGGATGAAAACATCTGCTCAATGACTATTTACTTACTAATGAAGACACATAAGAGTTTAAAGAAGACAGACTAGAAAGCAAATTAGAGTCAGCGCATCTGGGACTACAACAAATTGCCCCTATAAAACATCCTATGGTGAATATTTGCAACTGTAGATGCACCTCTTTCTGGCCAGTCCCTTGGCTCTATCCTGGAGTTTAGAGAAGCTGCAATTGCTCTGAAGGAAGCAAAGTCTGATGTGAGGCTGGGAGGAGTGGATGTGAAAAAGGAAAAGGATCTTGCTGCGTCCCTTAACGTCACAACAATACCATCACTACGGCTGTACCTGTCTGGAGACAAGAACAACCCAGTGTACTGTCCTGGTAATGTTAAAACATATTTTTTTCTCCTTATGTTGACAGACATATTAGATGAAAAAAATAATCCATTTAATAACCCTCATGTCTTTCCAAACATGAATATGGGGATTCATCCCTTTTAGGATCATTGTGTCAATGTTTGTTGTGACTCCACCCCCAGATCTCAAGAGCTCCGCCTCCATCCTGACATGGCTTAAAAGAATAAAGGGGCCGAGTGCTGAAATCATCAGTAATCTCACACAGTTGGAAAAGTTCATAGGAGAAGATGAGCTTGTGGTGCTTGGATTATTTAAGGTAACTTGGGAATTTATTTTAGTGAATCCTATTTTCCCCATTTATTCTTGCTTCACTGATTCATTTGAGTCATCTCTCAGAAATGTTCCCAGAAGTCCTATCAGGGATCATATTTATATGAATTTATATTATAAAAAAAAAAAAAAAAAAATATATATATATATATATATATATATATATAATGTTTTTTCTGAGAGTGTTGTGATTAGCGAATAAATTGCAAATTTAATCATATTTTTTAAAAAGAATCAGCACAAATAAAGGATTCATTCACAAGTCTCAAGACGTTTTAATACAGTAAAACATCTTTACATGCATATTTTATCAAATTATTTTGAAAGAATGAGTCCAAATTAAGGATTCATTCACGAATCAGCCGTAACTAAAGATGTTTTAAAGCATTAGAAGTTCAAATGATGTTTTATTGTATTGTTGTATTAGCCACTGTTCTAAATGTCGCTCATCTGTGTTTATACATTGCAGGATCTTGAAGAAGGCGTAGTGAAAGTGTTTTATGAAACAGCCAATGACATTGCTGATCTGCCCTTTGGAGTAACAGGACATGATGAAATCTTCAGCAAGTATGAGATCAGCGGAGACACTGTTCTCCTCATCAGAAGGGTGAGAATCTGTCAGAGCTCACTTGGACAGTGCAAGTTTGAATCTGACCAAAATACTGTAAAGCGCCTTCTTTGTAGCACATGAATTGTCTTATTCGTGTATAACATTTTCTTTAGTCTGAACCTGACAAGCAATTTGAGATGGGAAGCAGCACAGCGAAGAAAGATCTGGTTCATTTTATCAGACTTTACGAGATGGAACTTGTGAACGAGTACAACAGCATGGTAACTTTATATATATATTTTAATAAATAGGCATTGTGACATATAATAAATGTATAAAAATTAACCCCTTTCCTTTTCGGATTCCTCCCAGACAGCATCTAAGATTCTGAACTCAGTGGTGCTGAACCATTTGCTTCTGTTTATTAATAAGACTGAGGATGGATTTGAAGAGTTATACCATGCTTTTAAAACAACTGCGGAAAAACTCAGAGGGAAGGTCAGTGTATGCCAGTAGCCTTGTGTTTAGACAAACCACATACGTAAATCCAGTACTGCACAGCTGCAAAATAAAACTAAATAATAAATCCATAGAAATACTGTATTTGCTTTTGCATTACAGTAATGTTACACACTTAAAAAAAATCTATCATCAGGTTCTGTTTGTAATGATTGATGTGAGTGAGCCACGGAATGGCCGTATTATGGAGTATTTCCGTGTGAGGTCAGAAGAAGCTCCTCAAGTCCGTATGGTCAATTTATCAGACAACGTTCAATACCAGCTGCCATCTGATCAGTTTGACGCACACACTCTTTTAGAGTTCTGTCTGAGTTACCTGGCTGGGAAAGCTAAGGTGAGTATATATATATATATATATATAGGTAAATCAAAAAAGTGGATCTTTATTTTTCTGTACTTTATTTTGAGTTTAAAATAAAAACTATTATTATTATTATTACATTCAAAAGTACTTTGATTAATTATAATATTGTATGTATTAAATATATATGAAATATACTATATTTTATATATTTATTACGTGTAATTAATATCTGTATATAATAGGGCTGTTAACGCATGCAATTATATTCAAAATCCTAAACGCTTCAAACAATCATGTATGCGATTAATCACGCAAAAGGGTGTGATTAATCACGATTTTAAAAAAAAAAAATCTATTGACAGCCCTAGTATATAGTCATGAAGTTATTCAATATTTATAACTATAATATAAAATGTATAGAACTAAAAGCTCAATCTAATTTGTGTGTTTCAGCCTAAGCTGCAGAGTGAGCCAATTCCTGAAAACTGGGACACACAGCCAGTGAAAGAGCTCGTTGGGATGAACTTTGAAAAAGTGGCTTTTAATCACAACAAAAATGTCATTGTCTTGTTCTGTATGTACCTGAAACTATTAATTGTGAAACTCTCCAGCTTCATATCATAGGTGTATGCAGGGCCTAAAACTAACTTTTTGCTACACTTGCCAATGGCCGGTGACTTAGGAAAATTTACTGGCCATGAAACATAGATTAATTAAAGTTACACAAGTTATTCAGTCACGAGCAATGAGCGATTGTTCGATTAACATAGAAAATACAGACAGCAGAAGGAATATTAGATTGCTGTCACATTAAGAGCTAATGCACGGATCTAATATACTGTTACACAAGTTTTATTTCTCAACTGTTACGTTCAGTTAAGACAAAACTGACTAAGTTAACAAGGATACTTGCCAAGAGACATTTTGACAATTTTGTTTAAATGTGTCTGTTTAAGCACAAGAAGTCATGAAAGAGAGCTCGATTCAGTACTTGCACGCTGAGGCTCGGATTTCTGGTCGCAAAGCGATTAACGAATTCCCTTTCGCATCTTCTTGAGCTTGATATATTTAAATTGGCAAGACTTTTGTGATGATGCAACATCAACTGTCCCGAGCATCATTCACATTTATGCTCTTATAATTTTGCATGGTTAGAAGTCACAAAAATGTTACCAACCAACCGTTTCATATACTCGACGACACCGATTCTCATTTGCATTTGGTGCATGGTGAATGCTAATTTTGGCTCTACGGGTCTTCACTTAGATTGCAATTTGCTGTGGTTGTTTTGTATTTTGTAAAGTTATTTGCGATAACCAAATACTTATAAATGAAAATCAGAGCAGTGGATCTCAACCTTTTTGACTTCAAGGCCCCCGATTGTCCACAAGAATATTTGAAATATTTAATAAGAAATAGTTAGATTTTTATTTTAGTGCTTGTTTTATTGTATTTTATTGTGTCTTGACATTTCCAAATACAGCATGAGGAGTAAAAATGTTAAATCAGCCTTTTGAACATTCAACAGATGCTCCTTGGAGCAGTGAAAGCCATGCTCTGTTTCCACTGTGGGAGGAGCTTGCTGAACACTTTAGTGAACATGAAGATGTTGTTGTTGCCAAGATTGACGTTACTGCCAATGATGTAAACATTCATCTAGGAGAAAAATACCCATCGATCAAATTTTTTCCTGCTCTTTATGTAGAAAGGGTAAGCAGTCTCTGTTCTCACATGATCTACATAATATTTTAAATCTCATATTCATTGTAAACTCCATATTCAGAACAGACATATTCTTATGTTAAAATACCATCCATGATTTATTAGTATTTGTAATAATCGTACTAAAATATTTGCTAGGTAGTACCATATTCTGGCAAAAGGAAACTGAGGCCTATAGAAACATTTATGAAAAAAGAGATTGAAAAAGCCAAGAAGGACAAAGCCAAGGTAAGATATTTCCTTCTCCTCACATGAATAGAAATGGATTGTGTTCATTGTGCTCTCTCACTTCCTGTGCTTGCGTTATGCTGCAGGAGGAGGAACTGAGGAAGAAATATCTGGATGAACAGAAGGCTGCAGTGAAAGAGGAACTGTAATAGCTTATTCATTTGTCTGAAATTGCGATTTAATTTTAAATTTTTTCAGTTAATGTGCACATGGCTGATTAATCATCTTTAGTGTAACAAGTATTTTCAGCATATGCAGCTACGTGCGTTCCTGAAAACAAGAGGCCAAGGTGGCTGTTTAATCACTGATACTATGTCTGCAATGTATTGTTAGGACAATTTACACATAACCTTCATTTCCACTAGAGGGAGCCTGTTTCAAAGTGCTGCCTACTTAAATTGAGAACTGCAACCTCACTTACACCAACACTAAAAACAACTCCAGGTCTCTGAGACCTATATGTTGTTAAAAAAAATCAAGTATAATGTTAGCAGATAAGGATTCCAGTCAAGCATTATGAGTGGTCAATAAAGCTTTCCAGGCACGCCAACAAACTACATAGCAACAGCGAGAGACCATTTCTTGTGTGGGATGAGACTGTAAATGATGAATTCGCTTAATAAAATGACATTCAAATGAAGACTATGACATTGATGGTTAGGCACAGACTCACTTTCTGTGATATTTAGATTAATCATGACTGATGGAACCCCAAGAACATGCACAATCTCTCAAGTTACTATCTTGACATGAAACAGTAAGCCCATTTCACTTTTAAGACCTTTACACAACTGTAATGACCAAAATATCTACAATTTAAGCAAAATCAACAAAGCCATATCCCTACCTCTAAACCTAACACTACCCATAACTTATCCCTAAAATCAAAGGGAAATAACAGGTGAATAACACTGATGTACAAGCACCTAAACCTGATTGTAAGCCTAAACTTGACAAACTATAAACTTGTCCTTCACCTTCGGTTGACTGGAATATTATTCCATGAGCAACAAAGATGTTGCTCCAGGAACATGGTGCACTTCGTAAAATCAGGTTTTGAGATATATTACCAAGAGCAATGAACTGACTGCCTACAAATGACTCTCCACCCTGAGTTGCTAAGTGAGTTATGACATGTTTTGGCCTCACTTCAGGAATGACCATCTGCTTACAGTCATACTAAGGAAAAGAGATGTCAGTAATACAGAATGCAGGAGGAACCTTTACCTGGTGCCAAAAAGTAAATCGAAAGTTAGACTATGTGCGCAGAGATTGCGTGCCCTCTCAATGAGATTAGGTACAGTAAACCCTAAGATCCTATAATTGGGGAAAAGGCTTAGACACGTGTGGATCAGATACACATACTAATGCCTGATGAGCACTCGAACCGCAGTATACAGCAGTAAAGACCTGTCTTCTCAAACTTAAATTACAATAAACACACAACACTACCTTTATTCTAGACATTTATGGAAGGATTATGTTTTTAGGATTTTATGTTTTACCACAAAAGCTGCCGAGTTGGGTCTAACCAGTGCAATTAAGACTGTTTGGTGAAAAAGCTTTGTAAATCAAACAATTTACTCTAGTCTACTCTCACATGGATTACTATCTTTACAATCCCAAAGTTTAGAAAGAGTGCATTTACCGCATTGAATGTTTACATATCTTTCCGTTATGCAACTCTAATCCGCACGTGTTAGGCTTACCTACTCCAAAGGATTCACACATTGCCTTGGCCAAACCCCTTTCCCAACACCCTATAAAGAGCCAAGCTATTCCTCCGTGCTATTTTCACAGTGGCTGTGTCTGAAGAAAAAAGTGGATGTTGGGGGCTCAGGAAACCACTGGTTGTCCTGATCATGCGAAAGATCACATCCGATTTCTGGCGCACTACACCTCAAAGACTGAATTCTTGTCCTACGTGTTGCTCTACCTGGTGAAGATGCCTTTCCCACCTGTGACCAGACCTCGGAGTCTTCCCAGCTCGGGCAAAGAAAAACTTTCAGGGCCGTCGCCTGTCATTCCGATCAAGACTGCTGAGGAGAAAAGTTCTGTGAAGGAGCGGATCAAGAAGTTGAGCAAGAAGGCCACGCCGCACAAAAGCAAGTTGCCCACCAGTCGAGCCACTTCTGGCTTGAGGATGGAGGGTAAAAATACCTGGATTATGACTCCAAGACCCGCAGATCCTTCAAGTTCCTCGACCCCAACTTCTTCTAAAAGTACTTCTGACATTAGTACCTCTGCAACCAATCTGGCAACAACCTCCTCAGCGAATTCCTCTAGCAAGAAGATGTTTCCAGCCAGCGTTTCAGCAACAAGCATCCCAACAGACTCTTGTAGCCTGCAGGCCTCCTCAGGATCAGACCATGGATTAAATAGCACATCTAACTTCTCTCTCAACTTGACCCCTGAGGCCACCTTGCTCCTGCAGAAACGTAGCCGTGAGAAGCAGCTCCGTGGCTCCGTAACGGCACCGCACCAGAAAGGCCGTCTGCCAGCCAAGTCGGCTTCTCGATCCAACATCCCACTAGTGAAGATCTCTCTTCTGAATGACCGTCACCGATATGATGACGTGGAATATGAGGAAGACAAAGAGCAGAGTGTGGATGAGAGCGTCCTACTGAAATGTTCTGAATGGTTGCGAGGGGTGGAGAATGCTGCTGGAGCTACAGTCCTGTGTAGAATGGACAAAATCAGCCAGAAGAGCATTTAACTGATGAGATGCTACATGTCCTGTTATTTTTGCTGTTGACTGTGACTTGAAGAACATGGTAGTTGTGAGTTGTGGTTGACCAATATGGGTCCTGCAATGGCTGATGTTGATCCCAACAACTAAAGAGTTGGGTGCCTTATGGCCAGTACATGCAGAACATTTGGTAACACTTTATTTCCATGGTCCACTCTAGACATTCTACTTACTATAAGTTGCAACTACATGTCAACTAGCATTCATTAGAGAATTAGTAGACTTTCTGCTTAATATCTGCGAACATGGTCCCCCAACATTTTGCTCACTAAAAGTAACTTTTCAACTACATGTCAATTTACTCTACTCGTCCGAACCATAATCTTTCCGTCTACTAACACTCTAATGAGAGCTTGTTGACATGTCGTTGCAAAGGTATTTATAGTTAATGGAATGTCTAAAGTGGACCATCGAAATAAAGTGTACTGAACATTTTATTGTTTTGTTTAATAGCAGAAAATTAGATGTAGATTTAATTTATATTACACAGTATCTCTAATATGGAACATTTAATGTTTACATTTGACATTGAGATTTCAGACCTGACTTCTGGGAAACTACCACTTATTAAGAGTTAATGCACAGTTATTGGCTTATTTTGATTTATGATGATTTACCGGTACAGCACTATTGTTGCAGTACTGTAAGACTTTTGGAGACTTTACAGCTTAACCTTGTTGGAGGTACTGAACCCCACCAGTTTCATATGTGCATTCACCAAACCCTTCTTAATAGGAAAGAGCGGGGCGTGTCATGACGAATCATATGAGTCGGGTGTGTGTCTTGACCTCCGCCGAACCCCTGGGGTTCGATCGAACCCAGGTTAAGAACCACTGCTTTACAGGGATTTGTTTTCTTTAAAATGCATTCATAAAAAAACATCATCTATAAAGCACTGATCTGACTTGGAATAAAAGATGATCTGCATCATGCCATCCCTCATTGCTGTCTGGAAGAACACATCAAGCCCTAAATCTTCATTCTAAGAACACACATGACTCAGATATATTTGCTGTACTTCACTATAAGTAGCTTAAAGGACACGGTTTAGAGAGGTTTAGCAACAAACAACATTGCACACTCAGAGCACTTCCTGATCTCATTAACAGACAGGTGCATTCACTTTTAACCCAATAGCAAACATGGTAGAAGTAACCAATGGTTGTTTCTGTTACTACATCAGTCCCAAGTGGAAATGGAACACTAAGATGTATTCCAAAATTCTATGCTGTTAGTTGCTTTAGATAATATTTACTAAAAATAGAGCGAAAACAGTAATATTGTGAAAAATTACCATTTAAAATGTTTTATAATTTAATATATTAAACTTATTCCTGTGATCAAAGCTGAATTTCCATTCATCATTAATCCAGTCTTCAGTCACGATCTTTCAGAAATCATTCTAATATGACGATTTGCTGCTCAAGAAACATTTCTTATTATTATCAGTTGAAAACAGTTAACATTTTTGTGGAAATATGAGTGATATTTTCTTCTAGGATTCTTTTTTGTTGTTGTTGTCGTAACAATGTCAAAGTCACTTTTGATAAATTTAATGCATCCTTGCTGAATAAAAGTATTAATTTCTTGACTTGTTTTTCTCTTTTTTAATCTTTCTGACCCCAAACCTTTGAATGGTAGTGTGTTACAATCAAGTGTCAAAAGCAGGACAACTGCTGTATTCAAACGAGAACTGTTTAAGTGTTCATTCAACAATCATTCAAAGAAATCAGAATGTAGTTTTTTGGCAAATAAACTGACTTTAGGGGGATGTTTAAATAACATTTACAGATGTTAAAAAGTGACTATTATATTAAAAAAAAAAACAAGAAGTAGTCTCTTGATAACATCATTTCCTTTATTCTAAAGTTTATTGTCCCTGGCAAAGTCTAGGTAAAGCCAAAATGGCATTATTGGACAGTTTTGCATGTGTTTTACATGGAGCTAAACATCCCTCCTATTACAACTCACGATGTAGAAAGAGAATTTGAGTAACAAAGTAGTTTGAATGCTCCAAACCTCAATGCTAGGTGTGTGTATAAATCTCCTGCTTGCACACTAGGAATTTACAAAAACAGACTAAGCGACAAAAACAGACTCCCTTCTCATCAACAGAATAACACATTCAAACTCAAGCTATTTGCTGGAAGACTCCTGACAATCCTGTCACTTCACTCAGCTGCATTACTCTGAATTGATCAAGGTAGGCTGAAACTATTTGACAATAACATAATTATCAAAAGTAAAATAATCTATTATGTACAGATAAACTACCTTTGAGACTTTAATAAACATGCTGGCTGGTATTTCAGATGGATGAGCTGGATGAGGTTCAGCTGAAGAACCATGTGGACAGTCTGAAACAGCAGCTACAGTTTAAAAGAGAGAAAACATCCGTCTCTCTTCCAGAGTGAGTATCTGTCTATCCATCTATTAAAAGAATGTATTAATATAGTGTGTGTGTGTGTGTGCATATAATTTATATATATATATATATATATATACACACACACACACACACACACATTATATAATATTGTATATATATTATATATATATACACTCATATATACACACACAATTATATATATATATATATATTGCTATTTTATATCTTCCTTTATCCACTTATTTTCAGATTAACTAAATGGATGGAGGAGAAAATGAATGAGGACCCATTTCTGAATCCAGATGTACTGAAGGACAACCCATGGGTGGAGTCAAGCAAATGTGTTATACTATAGAGCTGTCAATCATCACTATGGCAACAGGAGTGACTCCACCCATTGTCATGGTTACACTGCCTGACTTTGACTAGAATGGACTAGAAAAGATGCAAATGAATTGATTCTGAGTTAATCTGCTTTGTTGTTTACTCTTATCAGGCCATGACATAATGAAAAGAAAGAAAAAAACTGTTGTTACTCAGTGAAAACATGTATTTGTAAAAGTGTAAGAGAACTATACAAGAATACAATAAAAAGAAACAAAGAGGAACCAGTGCTTTTTGTTTTTTTAGACATTTTAGATGTTTTCTTTACTGTACAAGATTCAGAACATTTTGGGTTTTTATGTGTTGATTTACGGTGGTAAATTAACATGGGCTTCATCCTCGCTCTCGCCAACATCACTTTAAAGTAACTCTCGTATATAAACGTTTCTGCGCACTGCATTGGACACACCTTCATTGAAACGAAACCATACATCACTGTTGCCCACAGCTTTACCGATATGCACCACTCCGCCTGCTTTGCCATCTTCACCTGCGGAGAGAAGTGATATCAGCTCATATTTGGCATTTAGTATATGCAGAACACATATGCTGTGATTTATTGAGTGTGTGAAAATATATAGCAAACAACACACTTGTAATGGTGACCATAGGCTTCTCCTTGGGTACAATGGCTCGTCCAAAGAAATCCAATTCAGGCTATAACCGTGGGAAGAATAAATAAACAAGTCATCATGTGAGAGCATTTTGACCCTGATCCACTATTAACCCAATTAATCTTGGATTATCATGAAGCATAAGTCAAGCATATGTAAAGAGAGACAGTATGAGTACAATCTTTTAACATGGTGGCACAGAACCACTGTAAAATATATAAAGGGCAAAGTTTAGTGCAAAAAACAGCATCTTATTCACATACCGTCCACAGGCTAATTTAACCAGGTGCTTAATTTTCTGGTTTGGCATTAAAAATATCGGAAATGATCAATAAACTAACTAGCAGTGATCATTTGTAAATATTAACTATATTTAGAACTGGTTAGTTATAGACGAGTTTCACACAATGCCAGAAAGAAGTTGTGAATCATCAATCCCAGCATTAAATGCCGGACTGGATTTGAGGGAAATACAATTTAAAAATGGGATTTTGTGTGGGATGCTGTGGTAGTTCAAAGTGTAAAGGATTTAAGGTGGTTTAATATAGATGTTTTACCCTGCTTTCCACCACAGTCTGTTTAACGATGTTCTCCAGCCTCTGCTGATGGTTCCTGCTTGTTTGTTTCTTCACTTCGGTTTTCTTCTCCTCTTGAATGTTTTTTACTGCCTCTGTCTAAACACAGAACAAATACGAAGGCAAAGCAAAAAATCCTGTTTACAGCTTTGTATATTGTAAGTTATATATTGTTTGGGAGCTGCAAATCTGTCCAAGTTTACATAACACAATGGTTAATCAAACATTTAACTGCCTCCCTTCTATCTAGTATGCATAGTGGATGAAGTCGAGCTTCAATGGCAATATCAAGGTCTGTTAGTTCAACTTCGCAAAGATAAGACTGGTACGACTGCAGCCGGACAAAAAAAAGCAAACAATTTCAAAATCATAATGTTGTAGTCCAAATGTAGTCTGTCCATCTATCTATCTATCTATCTATCTATCTATCTATCTATCTATCTATCTATCTATCCATATTAGAGCAGTCATTTTCAATAATTAGTGATGGGAAAAAATAGAGATAATAGACATTTCATTCAGTTGATTAATGACGAATATGAACAGAGCAATAACTCCCTGATGATAACCTTTAGAATGCAGTCAGAATGTCCCTAAAATTGAAGATATTCGGGCAAAAATGCCTCTGTATGAGTTTTTGTCTCATATTTATATAATATAATACTAGTTAAAGGATTAGTTCACTTCAGAATTAAAATTTCCTGATAATGTACTCACCCCCATGTCATCTTAGATGTTCATCTTTCTTTCTTCAGTTGAAATGAAATTAAGGTCGAGGAAAACATTCCGGGATTTGTGTCCATATAGTGGACTTTAATGTTGAAGGGTTGAAATTGCAGTTTCAATGCCGCTTCAAAGGGCTCTACATGAGGAATAAGGTTCTTATCTAGCAAAACGATCGGTCATTTTCTTAAAATAATGAAAAATATAAATTGTATATCCTTTATAACCACAAATGCTCGTCTTGCACTGCTCTGTGATGCGCATTACGTAAACACTTTGGAAAGCTCACGTGTGATGTAGGCGAAAGTACTGTGCATTGCAGAGCAGTGCAAGATGAGCATTTGTTTTTAAAAAATATATACATTGACTGATTGTTTCGCTAGACAAGAGCCCTATTGCTAGGGTGTAAATTTTAATTCTGAAAACTGATCCTTTAAGCAATATCACACGAGAGCTGTTTTTGTCCCAAATAGAGCAACTTTGATACTGATTTTATGCAATTTAATAAATAGGAAGTTAATATTGTCATATTTTAGACACAATATTGTCTTTGCTCAATTTTGCCAACAAAATGTACATACACAAAATATTGCCTATAAAAATTTCATTGCAACATGGTTTCTGTTTGCGCATTTTGAGCGAATCAAATGGGTGAACCAATGATTCAATGGTCCAAACATTTACTAAATTCTTGAATGAATCAGCTGTTTGAACGAACCGAATGAATGAATGACTCAATGACTCATTAAGACATTTAACGGCACCTACTAGCAGTTTTTGTTTCTTATTTAGAGTATCATTTCATGGAAAAAAATTTGATTTCCATATTAACAAAAAAAGCAAAGGTATAGTTCATTTTATCATTTACTCACCCTCATGGCATATATATATATAAATAAAACATTGCAGTATTGGTTGCAACAGTGCACATCTGTTTACAGTATATGTGGTTTACCTTTTGTGGGTTTCGTTTCTGCTGGGCCTTCTCCACCCTCCTCATCCTCTCTAATTCTGTCTCCCTGGCAATCTGCTGCTTCACCTGATAGGTTAGCTGCCTCCGGGGCGGCAAACCCGGAAAACGCACCACATCTTCTACATTACTGTGGAAATACAAGCCATAAAATTACAGCTTGTACCACCAGTAACTCAAAAAAGCAGAATATAATGTTACATCCTTCAGATAACATTATAGAATCTGAACAGGGACTCAAAATAAGGGGGGACATGAAGCCAAATGAAGAGTGGAAAGCAGGTGAGCTAAATAATCCCTCTTACTCCGAAAGTAAAACACTCTTCCAGGAATAAAAGGAAATTAGACAATATGTGCAATACACAGAAGCAGATGAAACTCCAAAAGCAGGATTAGTTGTGCAGGGTATTCCTGGTCACATACACAGTCTTTTTTCTAGGACAGTTGGAGAATGTTCTATCAAAAAAAAAAGGATCAGAGCAGTTAAGAAGTTTTTGTTCCCATATATTATGTTGCACATTCACATTAAAACCAATAAGTTTCTCCCTTTCCAGGGAACAGGATCGCGATGAAAGCTCTCCAGGTTATTTCCAGTGGGACATCAGATAAAATCCAGATACTTCAATATCTCTAGGCAAAATTGGCTGCTCACATGCCATCGCATCTCACATTAAAATTGCCAAAGAAGACTTCATGTATATATGAAAATGCTTGCTTGGTATTGACATAATTGAAGATTACACAGTGGGATTATACCGACAAGATGTTGTGTCAAAATATCACAATAATTATAAACGAATCAGAGACGTTTGTTCCATTTAGGCCTCCTCTGATGAAAGCTAAACTATAATGTTGAACCGCTGCTCCTCAAAATAAGACGATGCTTTGAAAATGCAGTTAGTCATGCAACATTTGGCTTGGGAATTGTACAATCCTCAGTCCATCTTGTTATTTTCCAGAGTCATGGCTTCAGTGTGGTTACTCAGAAGTTGTTGGAGTAAAGCTCGATAAGAGATAGCGGGAAGATACAGGAAGGCGTAAACGAGCAGAAGCAGTAAGAGTGCGATCAGCAGTGGAATACCCCAGTCAGAGGTGACCAGTGTCTCCTCGCAGCGGGCCTGCAGGAACGACTGCTGCATGACTCTACCACACCAATCACAGAGAGAACACACACGCAAATAAATAATGAACTTCAGGAACATGATTATGAAAAACTTGCACAGGGATTTCCCCATCTAATCTAGGCTGTAGTAGGGCTGGATGATATAATACTACATTTTAATTCATTTTGTTAGCAATGTAAAACTGATGATTTTAGTTTGATTCATTTAAAAAAGCAGCTATTTTGAATTTCCAAAGAATCACTTAAAAAATGTTCACGCTCTAAAAATAATTTAAATGTAGGTAAATATTACCGTTTATAGTTCGATAGTTACTATTACATTTAGTGCATGTTTATATTGTAACATGCATATAAATACATGAGCTAATTTAGTCAAAAAATGCCTCTATTTTTAACTAAATGTTGTAACTAGTAAGAAATGAATAATAAAGAATTTAATACTTTTTAATCAGCAGGGATGCATTAAATTGATCAAAAATGACAGCATATTTATAATGCTACAAAAGATCTCTACTATTTAAATAATTATGAAAAAAGAACATTGTGGTTTACACAAAAAAATATCAAGCAGAATGTGTCATGTGACACTGAAAACTGGGGTAATGGCTGCTGAAAATTCAGCTTTGCCGTCACAGGAATAAATTACATTAAAATTTTAAATATCAAACTGTTTTTAAATAGTAATAATATTTCACACAATTACTGTACTTTTTAAATGCAACCTTGGTGCACATCAGAGACATTTAAAAAAAAATCTAACATTAATGCAAAAACTTTATATAAAACATGAGAGATGCTCAATAAGAAGCAAACTCACAGAGAAGCTCTTCTTCAGTTCCAGGTTGAACAGGCTGTCTGAAAACCAATCCAATAGCGCAAATCGTTCCCTAGTTTATCTTCACATTCCTGGTTTTTATCCACCTTTAGCTCCGTCAAGCAGACTTTCAAAGGTTCAGCGGCAAGTGCCTGACTTGTGAGTGTCGAAAGCTTATTTGTGAACATTTTCAGCATCACTTCCATCAATCAATGTGAGTGGTAGGACACAGTAAGCCACAGAGAGGATTGCAGATCTTTTTATATGCTTGAGTGATGAACATGTGTCCATGCATGACTTTCAAAAGGCAAGTAACAAAAACCTTCAAGCTCTCATGTGAGAGAATCGCCAAAGTGAAAGAGGACGGAGAATAATAAAAAAGTGGAAGAGGACGTAGTATGACGTAGATGGAGAGACAGTAATCTGGAGCTGCAGCCTAATCTCTCACAAATTGTGATGAAGAGGAATCAGTGCCATGTGTGTTAGTGTGTACTGTTGTGATGTAGGAGTTGCATAACTAAAGTCCCGACAGACAAGCGTGGCTATTTGGCCAAAAACAGAACAAAGTGTTCAATAATTCTGTAGCTCAGGTTGATGTTGTTTGTGTATATGCATATACTCACGGCTCCAGCACATAAGTGTACTGTCCCTCTGGTGTGCGGTCCTGTCTGTAGGTCAGGTTGTAGTTGATCATGGTGTCAATCAAATCATAAAGCTGCTGCTTCTCCCTGGTGCTGTAAAGCTGAGGGTTGACCTGTAGTAAAGACAACAAGTCTCTAATTTGAGCAAAATACAGTAGAAACAGTAATATTGTGAAATACTATTACAATTTTAAATAGCTTATTTGAATATTTTTAACAATTAAATTTAAAAAGCTGAATTTGCAGCATCGTTTCTCCAGTCTACAGTGTCACATGATCCTTCAGAAATCATTCTAATATGATCATTTGTTTATTTTTTGCATTTTTTATTATCATCAATGTTGAAAACAGTTGTGCTGCTTAATATTTTTGTGGAAATGTGACCTTTTATTTTTCATAATGCTTTGATGAACAGAAAGTTTAAAAGAACCGCATTTATTTGGATCAGAAATATTGGTTACACTTTATTTTAAGGTGATGCATTTACATTGTACTCACTCAATATTACTGAGTATTATTAATTAACTACACGTACTTACTATGGTGTTAGGGTTTGGTTCAGGGTTAATTACTTGCAATTATGCATAATTTACTGTTATTACTATAGTAAGTACATGTAGTAACGTGTTACTACGTCACCTTAGAATAAAGTGTCACCGAAATCTTTTGTAATATTATAATAAACATCTTAACTGTCACTTTTGATCAATTTAATGCATCCTTGCTGGAAAAAAAGTTTTAAATGATTTCTTTCCAAAAAACAAAACTAATCTGACCCTAAACTTTTGAACCCCAAGCTTTTCACCATCTCTTAACCAGAAGCGATGTCCCGACACACAATAAAAAGCATCTTTTCCATGTCAAGAGTTTTTGATCTAACGGCAACGGCGATACACGGCAAGCGACAGGGGATTGCATTTTAGAGAGGGTTTCCATTTCCGCAATGTTGCGGCTGAAACAACAGCTTACAAAGTACGACAATGATAATCTCATGTGTTTTATTTAATGTTAAAGAATTTAATGTGAGTTTGAATGTAATTTATAGCCATACTGAAAGCGACAATGGAGAATTTACATCAGATCTTGAAAATGATTTAAAGAAAACAAGAACGTTCAAACTGTGAAGAAACAAGTTTATTCTATGACAAAGATTGAATCGGTCACTATGTGTATTTTAATGATGCAAAAATGGTATAATATGGATTTGCGGAATTTGATTATATGCTTATGAATTTCATTAAGAGTGAAGTGCATCTGAAGAGAAAGCTCCACCCACACGCTCTTCTTGATTTTTGATCGATTTTGTCTCGTCTTGTAGTCATGTTACATCTAAATTGCTTGTCACTGGAATCTTGTCGCGTCTGG
Source organism: Opsariichthys bidens (assembly GCA_037194245.1). NCBI lineage: Eukaryota > Metazoa > Chordata > Actinopteri > Cypriniformes > Xenocyprididae > Opsariichthys > Opsariichthys bidens. The sequence continues at coordinate 7,585,278 of CM074293.1, read as the reverse complement.
TTGGAACGCACAATTACAAAGGTAGCATAATTATCAAAAATACAGATATAAGGACACTGCTATGATGCTGTCTAAATAGGCAGCTCACTAGGGTTTAGAACCAACTCACAATTTATCAAGCATAACACTGTTGTTACGTTGTTGTACTTTAAAATGACTCACCGGCCGCAGTTTGGGGGAGATGAGCTCCAGGAGAAGGCTGAGGATGTCCAAACAGAGACTGCTCATGCAAATACGGCTCTGTATGGCAGGTGGGATGTCATTCAACATGGCAAGGAGGGCATTCTTGGTGTGCTGAGCTTTAGTGAATGCCTAAAAACAAATGTAAGACTTCATTTATTACCACTTTCATTTTACGCTGAAAAAAATAAATGTTGAAATTTATGATGATGATGATATTATGATTTATTATGATTATTATATGACGGCATGTCAGCTTAACTGATATCAGCAATCCCAAATATGTAAAGTAAAATCAGAGTGTTACTGATAGGCTAGTTATCTGAGTGGCCTTAAAAGTGTGGGTCATTCCTCTCGTTTGTCTTTTATTCCCTAGAACATATGAGTTTGCTAACATGTGTTTGAAGGGCAGGACTTTGGAGATGGGGTGTGAGGTTGAAGTTAGCAAAATGGGACAAATTAGCAAACCCGCTGCAGTTGACTGAAGCAACTTTTTAAATAATGGAGTTCATAAGTTTATTGTCAAATCAAAATTGGTAGAGAATGTCAACACTAATCATGGTACATGTGGAATACAGTTCATTTTTGCATTAAAATACACAACTGCGTTTGGGGTCATTCAGATTTTCTATTTTAAAGAAGTGTATTTTATGCTAAAATAGCATTTATGCGATCAAAAATGCAGTAAAACAGTAATTTTGGGAAATACTATTACAATTCAAAATATTCTCTCACCTCATAGTGGCTGTGTGGATAATTGATGCGCGGCACAGAGTTTGCGGCATATAGGTGATGGAAGGCGGCGGGCAGGAACGGGAAGTAGCGCATGAGCGAGTAGTTTTGTCCATGTAGCACACACTCATTCAGCAGGTCAGAGAAACACAACCAGTCAAGACCCATGCATACACCCAACATCCCAGGGTCCTTCAGCTTCATGTTGAGGAAGTTATCATACAAGCCCTACAAAGGAGAGAGAGTAAATCATGTTGGCTGACACATCACCCTTTTGTAGGGGTTAAATGGATCCTGTCCAAACAACAAAACACAGCTTTAATAAAGACTGATCTATATTTAACTTATACAGTGATCACTATAGTGTTAGATTTAGGGTTATTTATTACATGTCTATACCTGAAAAACACTACAGTTAGACCTTACTTTATTTGTAACTTTATGTTTATTAGCTATTTATGTTTGTAGTTAGTGTATTTGATCTTACTTTTTACTGACTGTTCACTTGTCTTTCCTAATATTTGAACTTTATGAGTTAAGCTAGTAGTTTTTGCTGTGGTATTAAAGTACTTGACGTGTGCTTTAAGTAATAAAACGAAAGCAAAAGTTGCATTACATCAGTGAATTAAAAAAATTTAATATAATGCGAATCATGATCTTGTGATCCATTGCTCCACCACTACTCTTTTGCATGGATTTTTGAAGGATATTTAAAGAAGCAAAAACACACTTTTCAAGTAAAAAGGTTGGTGAGGTTTTAAAAGGTTCAAAACAAAATGACACTTTCTGGCTGTCAAACATTTTAGGAACAAGGATCTGTTTAATGTAATTAACTACTTTGACATCTTGTTATATTAAGCGATTTTAAGTGTGATTTAGGATGTGTCCAAATATGTTTGGGGCCACTGTTCAAATTTGATTTACATACTCTTCTTTAAATGGAGCCCAAAGAATGTGGAATGTAGAGCTCTAGTTACCTGAGTGAGTTTCTCATGCTCTCCATTAGATGAGACCAAATGTAAGATGTGCTGAATCCTTTGTACACCATCTTTCGGTCCAGCTTCATCAAAACCACCAAAGGGATCTCCACCAATTCGCTTCCTACATCACAACACCGTCATAAATTCAAGAATGTCATATGGCACATTCTGATAAAAATATACAAATTTAAAAATAAACTGACAAAAGTTTTTAAATTTTTTCCAATTTCATCTTTTAGATGACAAAGAACACATTTTAAGGTCACATTTTATTCCAAGAATATATATAAAGAATTTAAGATACTTTTAGATTTTTATTAATTTGAGAAAAAAAGAGAATCGTGGAAAAAATTCTGCTAAAATATTTTCCTGTGTTGTGAAAAATTTATTTTTAAAATCTTATATATACCATTATGTATATTACAAGTAATCTATGTAATCTTTCTATTATTATGAAGTCTTAAAAATGCAAGAATAATCATTATTAAAGAATTTCAAAGATTCTGTTTAAATAGTAACACAACAGCATTCATTTATTTCATTCCCCACACTGAAAAGCTATTAAGGGGAGGGGTGAGTGAAAAGACTATGTGCTTGAGTATGGCATATTGTGGTTTGGACCTTTTCAGTCGAGGAAGCTGGAAGATTTCCTGCCAAACTGAGAAGAGTCCCTTGTTTTGATCTTTCAATCCCACACACATGGAACTGACGCTCCGCTGGTCCAAGTGCTTCTGTCCACGACTGTGTAAAAACTGCACACACACACACACACACAGTTCTGTTTTCATGTTTTATGGGGACATTCCATAGGCATAATGGTTTTTATACTGTACTAACTGCATATTCTGTCCCCCTACACTACCACTACCACTAAACCTACCCATCACAGAAAATGTTCTGCTATTTTAGATTTTCAAAAAAGATAATTCTGTATGATTTATAAGCTTGTTCCCTCATGGGGACCAAAAAAATGTCCCCACAAGATCAAAATTTACTAGAATTACAATACCCGTGGGGACATTTGGTCCCCATAACGTAGGGAACACCCGCCCACACATACACACACACAACACTTACTTACTTGATTAAACAAACCCTTATTTTAATTGACAAGTTTTAAAAAGGCACTCATCTCTGTCACCTGTAATGTGTTGATGCAAGAACGGATGTCATTGTCCGTTTTCTCACACAAGGCCATCAGAGTGCCTGTATCTGCTTTCATACCCTGACGGCGTGTGATCTACACAAAGAAACAAAAGCTTGCATGAGTCTATACATTTATGTGTTTATGAAATCATCTTGTAGACATGTGAGTGTATGTATGCGTCTCACCTCTGCTAGTCTTTGAGCTAAGCGGGAGGGCAGGGTCTGGGGAAAGGACAATAGGAAAGCTTGCTGTCTCAGCGGCCTCAGAGCTGGAACATAACTGACAAAAGTACAGGTAAATAGATTTTTTTTTTTGGGGGGGGGGGGGGGGGGGTCCAGTGCTACTGTATATTGTGAAGGCTCCTCACAAAAAAGTTAGCATTAGTTAATTAATTACATTAGTTAATGAAAAATACTTCTACAGCATATATTAAACTTAGTTATTGTTAATGTCAACATACTTTTACTAATAATAATTTTTAGGATCAAATGTTGTATCGGTTAACAGCTAATGCATGAACATAAACATTTTTAAATACTTGCATTTACAAAGGTTAATAAATGCTATTAGAATATATCGATCACTTAATTCACGTACTAACTAAAGTTAACAAATGTAACTTGTTGTAAAGTCTTACCATTGAATATTTAGAAATTTTGTTGGATATTATTTGTTTGTTTTATGAAAATTGACTGGGAAATTATGCAGGAGTCCAAATATTTCAAATCCAACCAAAATGTTTACTTATGCCTTTTAAACATTAGACTTACAGGTCATTACAGATGCAGATGATCGGTCTAAGCAGCACAGATTGTTTCTTCTTTTTCTTTTTCAAGGCATTAACACCTGACTCCTCTCCATCCCGGCTATCCTTCCGGTTCAGCGTGGCCAATAAAATATTAATTGCAGCCTGAGCCAAAAAGAAATCAACAAAAAGTGAGAAAATGCAACAATTAGACAAGCCGTTGAATTAAAAGTAATCAATAAAACAGAGCAGGAGCATCTTACAGCAGGAGCCCCATCAATTTCATCTATAATAAGGCAGTTGGGCTTTTCATTTGCTCCTAGGACTGACTTCATCTGTGTCGCGGTATCAATGCGTTTCTGGAAGAGCTCTGCACTGCGGTCATCACTGAAAAGAGATTAGCGCTATTAGTTTGTGAGTGTCGACATTTATACGTGTATACCGGTGCTTCCATTTCAAGATTGGTTAGAATCAGGGATTGCGTCCTCTTACCTAGCGTTGATTTCTACTACATTGTAACCAGCATGCTTTGCGATAATGTGTGCTAGAGTGGTTTTTCCCAGTCCAGGAGGACCTGATAATAGTGCCACCTGTGTAGTATGATACATACAGTAAAACAACATACACTGAACAATGTGTATAAAAAAAAACAAAAGAGGAAATGGACACATTACATTCACTACTTGGTCATACATTGAATGATGTAGCTTGTCTTAAAGGGATAGTTCACGCAAAAATGAAAATTCTATCATCATTTAATCACTCAAGTTGTTCCAAACTTGTATGAATTTCTTTCTTCTGCTGACCACACACACACAAAAAATTTTTTTTGAAGAATGTCGATAACCAGTTGATGGAAACCATTGACTTCCACAGTATGGGGGGAAAAAAAAACTATTGAAGTCAATGGGGCTCATCAACTGTTTGGTTACAGACATTCTTCAAAATTTCTTCTTTTGTGTTCACCAGAAGACAGAAATTCTTGAGGGTGAGCAAATGATGACAGAATTTTCATTTTTGGGTGAACTATCCTTTTAACATTTTACAATAAAAAAAACATCTGGTAAATGTCAAACCAACATGGTCATTTGGCAAATTTAGCAACCTAAATTAACATTTTACAATATTTTTCTAAATAAGTAAAGAAAAAAAAAAAGTAATTTTTACACATTCATGGACTAATAAATACATTCTTACAAATATTAAATATCAAAAAAATATATATAACAAAAAATATATTTTTACATTATAGCCTATTGCATAATTAAACATTATGAATAAATCTAAACTAAAATAAATAAATCTAATCTAACAAATATATAGAAATAAAATCTATTAAATCTAACTTAAAAATAATTGTAATTGTTAATCCGAAGTACAAACTTCATATTTACATAAATCTAAACCTAATATAACAAGTCTGTTGTGATTGTTCAGTTTTACTCGCCTTAAATTTAGGTCTTTTGTACTGGTCTAGCTCAGCCTCTAGTATCTCTTCTGTCATCTGAGACTTAGTTTTGAAACGCTGGGACTGGTTTTGGTTTTGAGCATTTGTAAAGTTCGATCGGACGTCTACATGGACCGGACGGGGTTTCCTCTCTCGACCAAAGACCACAGTGTCCCAGAGCTTCAGCCACTTCAGCAAACAACGGTTAGTGAACTATCGGGATAGAGAGACAGCGTGAATAATAACAAAGCAAATGCCTGCCAATAATTAGTTTTCAAGTAAGCGTGTCTACGCCTCACATCGTCACTCAGCAGATCAGTGTAGTGCTGTGGCGAGAACTGATCCACCCACAGCCGCGAGGATGAGCCTTCATCTTCCCCACTATCGCCATCCACACCAGAGTCTACCTGCTCTTCTCCAATAAGCTCTGGATCGGTAGCACTGAAAAATTATTTCAGAGTTAATTTATTAAACTCTTTTTGTTAAATTAATTGTTAAATTATTTCGATTTTTGATCGTGGATGACTAAAATCTCCACCATCTGCTCTTAAAGTGGACCTATAATTCCCCTTTTACAAAAACTTGTGATATGATATTTTTGCCATATTGCCCCAGTAGAGAAGTACAAGAGTCTCAGGTAAATAATCTGACTGGTACACACCTATTTATAAGTTCTGTCAATCTTTGGGATTCCTCCACCACTTTTTGATGGCGCTGAATAAACAAAAGCATTTCAGACAGATTTCCACCAAAACGTTAATTTAGGTTTGTCTGCATGTTCACGTATTCTTACTCTTTCTTCAATTTGTTCTTTCAGCACTTCTATTGGAACCGCCAGCAGTCCTAGTCCATTCAGTGAGTTACGGAAGGCTCTTGGGTCTGGTGCCTGAGAAAAAGGGTGAGAAAAATCAATAAACGTCACACATTGTACTCCTGCAAGCAGTCAAGTAAAACTTTTGGTGGATTCTGAAACCTTCTCCTCATCCTCTTTCTTCTTAAGGTAGACTCTGTTTCCCATGGAGTCTGTGACTGTGATGAAATCTCCGATCGCAGGCGGCCGTTTTTGAGCATGACGTCTAGCTGCGGTAACCCGCTTTGGTGACTCCTGTAAGGCTGCCAGTCCACTGATATCTAACACATTGGTTGTTATTTGTGTCGTCGCTGGTCTATCTGGACTTAGGGTCAGGGAAATTTCAGGTCTGTAAAAAGATTTAAAAAAAAATCATACTTCAACAACCAGTGGTTGTAAAGTTATGAAGTGAAATGTGTTCCATGCAGCAGCACAGATTAAACTGATGTGCATAATTGTTTACCCATCTGTCACTTGTCTCTCGTAAACCTCTGGGGAAGACGGGGGGGTGATGTCATCACTATGTTCAACACCAAACTGGAGTTTCTTTGCCACATCTTGTCTTCTTTTCTTGGGTTTAGGAGCTGTGAGAAACCACAAACACCATTAGACACTCTGCAATACTTTTATACACTCACTTTACAAAGTTTGCACTACCGTAAAAAGGTTTGTGGTCAGAAAAGTTTTTTTTAAAGTAATTCATAGTTTTAATCAGCAAGGATGCATTATATTTATCAAAATATCTATAATAGTCCATTTCATATACAGTGTTCTTTTAAACTTTCTATTTGCAAAAGAATCTTGAAAAAATATAGTGGTTTTCACAAAAATATTAAGAAGCACAACTGTTTTCAACATTGATAATAATTGGAAATATTTCTTAAGCAGCAAATCAGAATATTAAAATGATTTCTGAAGGATCACGTGACACTGAAGACTGGAGTAATGATGCTGAACATTCAGCTTTGCATCACGGGAATAAATTACATTTTATACAAATATTGCTAAATAAATTATATTACAATAGTATTTAAATATTGTAATATATTCACAATATTACTGTTTTTACTGTATTTTTGATCAAATAAATGCTGCTTTGGTGAACAGAAGAGATTTCTTTCAAATCTATGAAACAAATTCTTACTGACCCCAAACTTTTGAACGTGTAGCTCTGTTATGGAGGTGAGAAAAGTGAGAAAATTCAAAATAATGTACTGACTCATGGATTCCTCCTCCTCCTCCTCATACACTAGGGGTGAGATTCTTTCAGGATACTGGTTATGTACTGATTTGCTCAATGGCATGTCACCGGACACAATGGCTTCTTCGAACGTCTGAGGGATCTGCTTCTGTTTGCGGAACTCAGACACTTTTGCAGAGGATGAAAACTCACCTATACAGACAGAAACATTCATACATTCAAATATGAACAGTTTTAGTGTGTTTTAGTTCAATTTTACGAGATTATTTAAAAAGTTACTGCACAATACAGCATGCAATATTTCTTAAAATATATTGAGCATTGTTGTAGTGAAGTCAGCTGATAAAAATGTCATCTAGCAAGAGTTATCAACTAATCAGACTAGTTTGAATGGGTTCATTGGGTTGAAAACTAACAAATCATTGTATGCCAAGGTTTCCAGCAAAAATTGTCAATATGGTCAAAAATATGGTCACTTTATATATAATATATATATATATATGTGTGTGTGTGTGTGTGTGTGTGTGTGTGAACAACGTAAATTATATATATAATGTAAACAACGCAAATTATATATATATATAATGTAAATAATGTAAAAAGAAATTATATATATATGTGTGTGTGTGTGTGTGTGATGTATATATATATATATAGATACATATATATATATACACATATGTAATGGCAAGGAATATTTACAGTATTTATGTACCACATTGGTATTACTGTATCTTAATGCATGTTATTTTTATTACGTAAACTAGCTTTAAATACAGTCAGTCAGCCATTATGGCATCTGGGAGTAGACTTGAACATATCTTTCTAACTTACGATCCATTTCAGCCATGACTTCCAATTCATCAGCAAACTGTTGTTCAAAATCATCTTCAATTCCGTACATTTCGTCATACTCGTCCATGTTTACGGTATCTTGCCTGTTTTGACGGGAAATTTAAAGCCAATGTGACATAAGAATAAACAAGTGGCAGAGTTTACAAGTACGGACAACGGAAATTTTCGCGCAAAGTTTTTGTGCACGTATGTGTATTTCCGGTTCTATAGTAAGTCCCACATCCGCTCTATAAAAGTCCTGGAAGCCCAGAATTTCCATTCAGGCCAGTGATAAATATAATAAGCGAGAAAGAATTAAACAGTTTATCACTGACATGGAATATGAAAATAGTCTAACATCAGCCTGTCCTTACGAAATAAATTATAATTACAAATTTAAAATGGTTCGAATTAATATGAAATAATGTTATTTTCTGAATATTGTACGCACTAAATAATGACATAGCTACATAAAAACAACAGCTGATTTATTTTTAATCGAATTCCCTAACATTGCCCGTCCATTGCTTCTGATTTGCAGACACACCAAGGGGGCGGGGAATTACGTGACCAACAACAAATTAGAAGGCCAATCATTCCGCAAGAACGCACGTATTTTGCATATGACCCAGAATGTTCATTACAACTACAGTAAACACTCTTAAAATGTAAGTTTGTAAATGTGCTAAAGATTTATCATAAACAGCTCTTCGATATAACTTAATTTTGTATAATTTATGGCAATTTCCCTTCTTTTCAGCTACACTTTTTTTGTTACCGTAATGTGCATTAATAGCCAATATTGGAGCTATAAATAATAAATGTTCCTCACGGAATGATCGCGCTGTTTCGGCAGCACATATACTAAAATTGGAACGATACAGAGAAGATTAGCATGGTTCCCTGCGCAAGGATGACACGCACAATCGTGAAGCGTATCCAATTTTGACAATTTATATTTTGAAATTCAACATGTTAAACCTTAATCCATTGTTAAAAACACTATCATAGAACGGATTAAATACAAAAGCTATGATATGAGGAGCGATTAATTAATTATTTGATAGCCTGTTTGTGATTTTATGCCAAATATTGATGTACAAAAAATCTCATATGAATTGTTTTTCAACAGGTTTATACATCCAAAAATATTTCAGACTTATTTTTACACTACTGCAATGGAAAAATAAAAGCAGTTCTTTTATTTTACAAGCATTCGTAACATCTCGCTTTTTTACGAGTAATATGAAAAAAATATACACATATTTTTTGCAGATGTCTCTTTGGTGGCCTTTTCGTTGAAAATCTTACACAAGGGGGCAGCAAAGTACATCGTATATAACTTAAGCATATTTTCATCCAATATAAGGCAATTTGTCACATTTTATCAAAACACATTTATGCGTTTTTAATTGTTTATTTAATTGTTTTAATTACAGAATTTGTTGGTCATCGTAATGGTTTTATATTTTGTATGTTACCTTTTCACATCCTTCTTTTAATTAATTAATTTGTAAGTGTTTAATGTTCCATTGAGGTATAAATTATATATACATAAAGTATATATATTAACTAATATGTTGCATTCAGTTTTACAAATGTACCAGTATCTGTATTATTTTTATGTTTTAAATGACCACACTGAGAAAACAGACCAACGAAAAAATGTCATGTTACTTTTGTTAACGAGGAAATAAAACATTGTCAGTTCCGATAGCACTAAAATTACAGAAAATAAAGCGATCGATACTTTTCTTTTGCCCATTAATAAGCAGAGAGAATATTCTATTTTGAACTGCGAAAGGAAAAGAAAAAGTAGACAGAACAGGTCTGTTGTCATCAATTGTCAGGGCCAAACTGTTATTGTTCCACGTGTTTTAAAACGACGTCCAGCTTTTTCGAAACTCCGCCTTTCAACTCACTGTAGCGAGACGCCATTGGCCAATTGAGCTGTCAATCAAACAAACATGGCCGTGCCTTCTGGTTTTTTTTCTGCATGCTGTTTGATTTGAGTGACATCACCAGTTCCGTCCCAACGCGGAAATGTGCAATATTTGTTATTTTATTATAAGACCAGTCGTTTGGCATGTTACAGACATATGCTGAAGCGTAACAGCGCTGTAAGTGATTGAGAATGTCGCTGTGAAGTTTTTCCGACACTATGTGATAATGGTGTTTTGTTGGAGGAGTTCGGAGCCCGTTCGACCTTAGTGTATATTTACTGACACGGACCGAGAACACGCCGCAACTTTAACCAGATTCTGGGAGAGAATGATGGACTGGAGACAGATGCTGCTGCTGCTGCTGCTGCTGAGCTTCGCTGGAATCGTGTCACAGGTAAAAACGGGGAAATCTATCTCATGTTTACCACTTTATGTTGCTGGTCACCATAGGGAATGCACGGGGACAGTGATATGTGTTGGTCTATTTTTGGGGACGCAGAGGCGGGGTGCTTTGGGGGGTTCCTGGAATAATTAAAAATAATAAACTAATAAATCAGAGTCAGAAAGAGCTTTATATTTGTGTTGTTAATATTATAATACAATATTTATAATTTAAACTATTATTATTATTATTATTATTATTATTATTATTATTATTATGAAATGTGTCAGTCAGAATTATTTACGCGAATCGGTTCATTTGGACGGTTCGTTTGAATGAATCTGTTCAAACGTATCATTCACTCAAAAGCGTCCCTAGAAGTCCTGCGCTGCTTTTTAATGTTCATTTTGTAGTGATATTATTGTTTTTTATTATTATGTTTTCGATTAGGTTGCATTTAATAGGTTTTCTGAACTAACGATGTTTGCTTTTACTAATGGCATTTTTGCGGAAATTGATTTTTTGCCAATTTTTTTGTAATAATATCGATTATATTGAAAAGTAAAATGAAATCTTATTGTTGTTTTTTCCTGATATTGTAACTACCTCACGGTTTATTCCTGAACAAAGTCAATCCGAACAGTCGAGTGATTTACAAAAGGATTGTGAATCATTTCGATCGGATCATTAAAAATACCGGTAATGAGTTCAAAGGAAGGATTCATTTCGTGTGAGTAATTCGACTCATAAGTTTGGAAGAAAATGGAAACACACCATAGTACCTTATTAATCGAGGTTCTTAAGCTCATTTCAGTTTGTGTTCTTACAGTAGTGTCATATTACCCGAACCTGAGCACGAGACCTGCACGGGAGCGCGCTTAATAGGCTTGTGCTGGAGAGCTCCCGCAATCCATTATCCATTGTTCCCGGAGCGGGTGCATGTGTGTTATAACAAGAGTTGCCATCGTGTGTGTGTGTGTGTGTGTGTGTTGGAAAAAAGAGTGGTCAGTGTTAAGTTAGGTGATGCTATATGATCATTTCTTTTAGTCACTTACTGGCCCATGTGTTAAATTTGTAGGGAGAGCTTCAGTTTGACCTCAGGATGAATCATTCTAAATATAAAATATTGTTAGCTCTTTATTTTATAGTCCTGTTACTCATGTACACACTATAACCTTACCATACTAATTGCAATAACTGGGTAATAACACTGAAACTGCCACAAAACCCATGAAAACATCCCATGAACGATGTATAGATAATATTTTTGTGCCAACGTTTTGAGAAAGTTATTAAGACCAGATAACTTTGAGCAAATGTTCTATAAACGTTACTGGGAGAACGTTTGTGAGAGAATGTTAGAGGTCAGATAGATTTCATACGGGATTTGTGAAGGTTCAAAAATTGTTATTCAAAACAAAGGAATGGCAAAAAAAAAGGAATACAAAATGTGAATTTGAGTGATATTGACTCTTTCATAGTTGCTCGTCCACATTTTCTCAGCTGTATAATGTCAGGCAGTTTTTGGTAAATATAGGAGTGGTGTTAACGACTGTGAAGAAGGATATCCTGGTTAAGAGCCGTTGTCTCGAACACAAACACACACAAACCCTTGAGGCTATCAGGACCTCTTATGGACACAGAGGTTTTCGTACTTAAATGACGACATTTACTATACCATCCACCTAAAGTTGTTAGATTTAAAGCTAAATAATTTTTATTTATTTTTTGAAATAGCCCTTGGAAGTATCCAAACCTGCACACACAAACTCACTCACTCTCAAGAGAACACACATTTTGGGTATTTCTGGCTACATATCAGGTAGCGTTTAGTTTTAAATAGTCTGATATCTGAAGGTATTTCACTGGTTTCTCTTTCAGTGTGAGGGAGGAAGTTCAGTCTCACTCCCTGAGTCTCTGCTCTTTGTTTCTACACTGGATGGAAGTCTGCATGCCATCAGTAAACAGACCGGAGACATCAAATGGACACTGAAGGAAGGTGCGTGTGTATCTGCATGTGTGTGCATTATGACAAATGATCACAGAAAATATATGATCACCTAGAATCAAGACGTGTTTAAACAGCTTTTCGTTGTTACAAGCATGACATATTTGACATTTTTAAATCTAGTGTAAATTAATATCTGCCTAACAACTTGCATTTCACCCTCTCTCTCTCCTAGATCCCATCATACAGGTTCCTACATATTTCCAAGAGTAAGTTTTTTACAGATTCAGAAGCAAAATGCATACACTAACATTCATGAGTTTGGAGTCTGTAAGAGTCTTTAAAGTTTTTGAAAGAAGTCTCTTCTGCTCTCCAAGGCTGCATTTATTTGATCAAAAAGACAGTAATAATGGTAATATTGTGAGATCATTTAAAATAACAGTTTTCTACTTTAATATATTTTAAGATGTAATATATTCCTGTGATGCAAAGCTGAATTTTCAACATAATTACTCCAGTCTTCAGTGTCACATGATCCTTCAGAAAACATTCTAATATACTCAATAAACAGTTGTGCTTCGTAATATTTTTGTGGAAACTAACCAACATTTTGTTAGTTTTGGAAGAGCATTTATTTGAAATAGAAATCTTTTGTAACATAATAAATGCCTTTGCTGTCATTTTTGATTAATTTAATGCGTCAAAGCTAAATAAAAGCATCAATTTTTTTCAAGGAATAGAAAATAACACCATTCTGACCCCAAACCTTTGAACAGTTTTGTATATGCAAGTAATTAAATCAATTGCTTTCTTATTGCTTGAATCTGGTGTTGTGATTGTTTCGTTGATCTATGTTATTCATAATAATTTATATTTATCAAAAAAAAACTTTAATCAAATTGTAATAACTTTACCAATGACATTGCTTAAGTATGGAAGCTTGTTTCCTCCACTGAATAAAATATAAAAAAAAGGTATAATTGCGACTTTTTATCTCGTAATTCTGACTTTTTTCTCAGAATTGAGAGATATAAACTCACAACTGTGATCAGGATCGTGAGATAAAAAGTCGCAATTACCTTTTTATTTTTTCATTAAGTGGCGGAAACAATCTTCCATACTAAAGCCATGCAGGCTATTGGATAATGTTACTAATAGCCAAGTACCAATTTATGCATTGTTTTAAAAATCTTGTGTTCATATCTGACTCCATTCTGGTCTGTAAAGCTCATTTTCACGATCCAGCTTGTATTCTGTATTTTCATTTATTGTTTAACTCTTGTAGGCCGGGCTTTTTACCGGATCCCAATGATGGCAGTCTATATGTTCTAGGAGGCAAACGCAAAGAGGGTCTGATGGTGAGTGTCACTGGCAGCGAATGTGCTGTGAACGTGTTTGTCTGGATCACTTACAGCTCAGGTCATTTATGTGAATCTTGTCTGCAGAAACTCCCGTTCACTATTCCAGAGCTGGTCCAGTCTTCTCCCTGCAGGAGCTCAGATGGAGTGCTCTACACAGGTAACCTCAAATATAATTTGATAGCTGTAGTGAAGAAAACCCATGATCATTTCATATTTTATTTGGGGGGAAAAAAGTGATTTCCAGCTTAATGTGATTTTTTTATATATATTTTTAGTTTTGCTGAGCAACTTAATAGGCTAGATTAGCTTTTTCGTGTGTGTTTGCATAGACTTGATAACATTAATTGGTGTGGGAACCCTGATGTGAAAAGCTGCATACCCTTGTCCACTCTCATTTATTGTACTGTTTAAATTCGCAGGTAAAAAACAGGACACTTGGTTTGTGGTTGATCCTCAGACAGGTGAAAAACAGACAAGTCTGAGCACCTCCTCCTCAGACTCCATTTGTCCTTCTGCTCCTCTGCTGTACATTGGTCGCACAGGTCCGAACACACATACATGCACCTTGTCTTATAACTCAGCACACTCATGCCTGGCTATGTGTCTGTGTCCCTTTGCAAATCAGATTCCTCTATATATATCTGACACTGCATATACCTATATTTTTAAAGATTTTTTTTTTGGTTTAAATCCAATATATATAATGTATATAGCAACTGCATTGCAACACCCTGTCAATAACATAATGGTGGCAAGTTTTGTACAAGAAAGGGTAAAAAAACATTGGATATATTTACAGCTGACATTGTGAAATTTTCACAGATTTAGTTGCAAGGCAAGATTAATGTTTTTGAAAGAAATCTCTTATACTCACCAAGGTCACATTTAAAAAAAAAAAAAAAACATAAATACAGTAAAAACAGTAATTTACTGATTTTTCTTTTTTTTAATACTTTTTTATTAATTAATTAATTTTTATTAATAATACTTTTATAAACAATACTTTTATTCAGCAAGGAGGCAAAAATATTAAAAGAAAAATATTAACATATTAAAAAATAATTTGGCAGCACAACTGTTTTCAACATTGATAATAATAAATGTTTCTTGAGCAGCAAATCAGCATATTAGAATGATTTCTGAAGGATCATGTGACACTGACGACAATGATGCTGAAAATTCAGCTTTTTTATCATAGGAATACATTTTAAATTACATTACATTAAGTGACATTACATTTTAAAATACAACTGAGTGTGTGCAGACATCAAAATGAAAATATTGGTGAATGAAAACATTCAAAATACTTTTGTCAATTAAATAAAGTTCCAAGAGAATAAACAAATCACAGATTCTTGATTTATTGCATTTTACAAAATGTCCCAACTTTTCTAAAAATGGGGTTGTATATTAAAATACAAAATAATTATTTTAAATTGTATACTTCACAATATTACTGTTTTTACTGTATTTTTGATTAAATAAATGCAGCTTTGGTGAGCATTAGAGACTTCTTTCAAAAACATACAAAAATCTCACTGACCCAAACTCATGTATGCTCATATGTCTGCAGAATATATGATCACCATGTATGATACGAAGACTCAGGAACTCCGCTGGAACGCCACCTACAACGACTACTCCGCCCCTCTCTATGATGACAAGAAATATGAATACAGTAGGTTTCTTACCACACATGTACATATGAGTGTGTGCATATGAGTATATTTGGGGTGTTTTTCTAGTTCCTCATGGTTGCATGTGTCTGTGTATCACAGAGATGTCGCACTTTGCATCCAGCGGGGACGGTCTGGTGGTTACGGTAGACCGGGACTCTGGTGAGGTCTTGTGGATGCAGAAGTTTGATTCTCCAGTGGCAGGGTTCTACTTATGGAGTCAGGACAGTCTTCGGCGAGCTCCCCACCTGACAGTCTCAACAGAAACCTTGCGTTACCTGACCTTCACTGCAGAAAACACACAGTCCCACACCATGAAGTGGGCCTACCAGTTCACAAAGGAGAGCCACAGCACTAAGACTCAGCTAGTGTAAGACAATCTTATAATAGTTTTTTAAAACCTATTTATTTAAAGGGAAAGATCACCCAGAAATAAAACCTAAAATGACAAATGGGATACTCTAGAGTATTGTGGACTTAACTGACAATATAATTCCACAAGACCACAAGTGTCCATAAAGTGTACCATTTGGGACGGAGCCTGGGAAGAGAGGTGCTGCAACAATGCAATGAAGCATGAAAACCTATTCTAGTTGACCCTATAAACAAAATCAAGACTTTGGAACAGGGCATAATAGGTTCACTTTAATGTAATTATGTATTTGTGTGTGCTTATTTTGGTAGTCCCACTCTCTATGTTGGCAAGACAGACTCTCATCTGTATGCTTCAACCTCTCTTGTGCATCAAGGTGTTGCTATAGTGGTAAGTTCAACTATGCATTTTTCAAAATCAGTAGTAAAACTTCCTTCTGATTAACCTTATTCTTCTCCCATGACAGCCAAAAGGTCTCACTCTTGCACGCATTGAGGGGCCAATCACAGCTGGCGTCACAATGGGTAATGGGCGGCCCGAGTGTGAGATCACGCCCAGCACTGATGTGAAATATCCACCTGGAAGCAGCACCTCCCTGCAGAATCAGTGGCTGCTGATCGGTACGGCTAATTCATACACTTGAACGCACAACTTATTTATCTTTTTATATGCATAGACACTCAAATTTCGCTCACTCACATACTTCAAGATACATGCGTGCGCAATGCTGTAACACCCACAGGATATGTTCTAGTCTATTATTGTCATGACTGAGCTTATATTGACCCTACTTAAACCTAAAACCATTGGGCTGGGCTGATTATAATGTGAATAGATACATGACAAAAATCATCTTCCCTAAAACTGTTGTCCTAAAACAGCTGCATATCTCTGTAAGTGGATAATAGTGTTCAATTTATTAATTCAAAAACATATTATTATTATATTATATGTAATGTTTTAAAATGTAGTTAAATAATGAAATTGATCTTTTTTTATATTGAAAATGAAATTTTTAAAAGAGAGCGTTTCTTAACTCAAACAATATGAATATTTTGTATGACATTTATGCATATGTTGCTTGGTCTGTGCGTGTGTGTGTGTGCTTGTTTTCATGATTTATGAGGACAATTTGTAGAAGGACATTTAAGGGGTCATTTAATGAGTCTTCATATTGAAAATAGCTTTAAAAACACACTAAACAATGTTTTATTAAAAATGAAAAAATGCAGAATGTTTTCTGTGATGGGCATGTTTAGGAGTAGAGTTAGTGTAGGTGGAGCGAATGTACAGTTTGTGCAGTATAAAAACCATTATGCCTATGGAATGTCCTCACTAAGATAGCAAAACAAACCTGTGTGTGTGTGTGTAGGTCACCATGAAGTCCCTCCTGTGGCTCACACCACCATGTTGAGAGATTTCCCAGAGAACCTGCAGCGCTCTGGTGATGTCATCCCACCTCGAGGTTCTGGTTCTTCTTTCCGTTCTGCCTCTCACCCAGTGAGTCCAATGCATAATTCCACACACTCTTTAAAGGGATAGTTCACTTAAAAAAATTTATTCCTTTTGTTGGTTGAAACATGAACAATTATGTTAGTATGTGTGCATTAGGTTACACATACACATACAACCACATATAGTGATATTTTGCATAATGTTCACAGTGCTGTTTTCCATTAAATGTTCAAAAAGGACAAATTAAAAGTACCATAAAAGTAATATATGCAACTACATTCCCAGTCTTTTGAAGATATATGATGCTCTGGAGAAAAAAGACTTTTAAGATTTTATTTCACAGAAAATCTTTCATAGTTCTGAGACCTTCATATTGTGATTGATTGTTTATAATGGCTACATCCATGTAGCAATCTATGCTGAGAGTAATGCTGTCTTTAGCTAATGAAGGGGTTAACATGAATGTTGATTTGTTGAGTTGTACATTCTTAAATGAAACTGTGTTTTAAATTGAGATTCAGATGACAGTGTCTATAGCAACTGGTTGGATGCCATTGAAAATGTCCTGCATGATAATTGCAAGCATTCTGAATAGCCAAGCACAAACTTGTCATTTTTGTTTACAGTTGCCACCGGTAACAAGGCCCAGCTCTTCCCCCGTGTTGCCAGACTCCCTGACCTCTGACCCCATGACCGTGCTGGTGGTGACACTGCTGCTGGGAGCATGGATTGCCTTCCTGCTAACCCACAAAAGGGTGAGTAATAGATTTAGAGAGTGCATTTTGAATTAATTGGTGTCAGTGTCAGTGATATATGTGACCCTGGACCACAAAACCAGTCATAAGTAACACAGGTATATTTGTAGCAATAGCCAACAATAAATTGTATGGGTCAAAATGACCGATTTTTCTTTTATGCCAAAAATCATTAGGATATTAATATGTTCCATGAAGATATTTTGTAAATGTCACATTCTACTGTCTACTGTAAATATATCAAAAATGTATTTTTGTGAGTGAATATGCATTGCTAAGGACTTCATTTGGACAACTTTAAAGGCGATTTTCTCATTATTTTGATTTTACTCAGATTCCAGATTTTCAAATAGTTGTATCTTGGCCAAATATTGTCCTATCATAACAAACCATGCATCAATGGAAAGCTTCTTTTAATCCGCTTTCAGATCTCGATTTGGCCCTGTGACCCTGGTTTTGTGGGCCAGGTCTATCTATATATATATATATATATATATATATTTATATTTATATATATATATATATATTTATATATATATATATATGCATGTATGTGTGTGTGTGTGTTATATAAGCATTTAGACTTTAAAAAATAAATATTAAAACTTTTTGTTGTTGTCTTTTTGCTAAGCCTGTCAAAATATACCAGAGATCTGAAGAGCCAGTGGACTCACACCGTCTACCCGGGCTGACCAATCAGAGCGCTCCTATAGAATCCAACACTCCCTCAACATCATCCTACAACAACAACAGCAATTCCGTGAAGACTAGTTCTGTTGCATCCAATCAAACACAGCCATTCTCAAGCAAAGACTCTGCCCCAGTAACGACAGCCGGCCAATCACAGAGTACAGAATCACTTCTACTGAGCCTCATTAATGAAACAAATAAATATTTCTGTGTAAATCCAATTAAATTTGGATTATAAGATTATATTATTATATTATATTTTATATATAATATTTATATTATTATTATATTTTATATTTATAATTTATATTATTAAATTATATTATTTATTTAAAATATAATGCTAATTTTAGTTAATTAAATTTTTTAATTATGTTTAAAAAATGTCAGGTTTATCATTTGTTTGCTCGTTCCCCATTGTATAGCATTGTTATTTGCTTGTTCTTATTCTTCAGATGAACAACTTGACGTTGTGGAAGTTGGTAAAATCTCATTCAGTCCTGCTGAGGTGTTGGGGCATGGGACGGAGGGAACCTTTGTGTTCCGGTGGGTTTTCGTGGATTGTGATTCCAGTTTGCTCATGCTGTGTTGTTCTTCGCCAATTTTCAACCCACTTTGTATTGTTAGTATTTCTGTAGACTATATAAATTAACAATGTTTACTCATTCTCCATCTTACCTGGACTGATCAATTCACATTTATTGGTTAACAAATGTCTGTGTTGTGCCAAATTCTGACCCCCACAAGATTATAACCCCTTGAGTATAGGTAAATTTAGGGTCAGGTGTGGGGGTGGGACTAGGATTAGGCAACCAGGTAACGACCTTCAGCCTTGGGAGTAATAATTTTGCCTGGCGGTTAAAATTTGGCGGTGAAGTACCTTTATGTTTTTGTAATCTGTGAGTATTTTGTTTCGTTGAATGGTTATTCTTTACCCTTAATTCACTGGTGTTATGCACACAGGGGTCATTTTGACGGTCGGCGTGTGGCAGTAAAGCGTATCCTTCCAGAGTGTGTAGAGTTTGCAGAGCGAGAAGTTCAGCTCCTCCGTGAGTCAGACGAGCATCCCAACG
This sequence comes from Opsariichthys bidens, assembly GCA_037194245.1. Taxonomy (NCBI): domain Eukaryota; kingdom Metazoa; phylum Chordata; class Actinopteri; order Cypriniformes; family Xenocyprididae; genus Opsariichthys; species Opsariichthys bidens. The sequence goes on along the minus strand of CM074293.1, from coordinate 7,565,506 downwards.
TCATCCGTTACTTCTGCACAGAGCGGGACAGACAGTTCACTTACATTGCCATTGAGCTGTGTGCCGCCACACTCCAGCAGGTGTGTTTCAATGAGCGTGTGTGTGTGTGTGTGTGTGTGTGTGTAGAATGATGGATTCATTGAATGTGAATGAAGTGATTTTAATCTTTTTGCCTTCCACTTTTCACTGTTTTTTTTATATTTCTATTTAGCTCAATTTTTATTTCATAATATTTTAATAATTTTAGTACTTCTAACTTATTTTATTTCAGTTAATGTACAAGGCATCATTTTTAATTAAAGTTTTTTTAAGTTTAAGTTTTTCATCTAATATATGTGTTGTTGTTTTTTTCAACAAAAACAATTGTTCTACTAGTTTTAGTTAACAATAGCTTAAATTACAAAAACTTGCTGTAAATAGGAAATAACTTTAAACTAGTAAGATTTGTGTTTAAAATGACCTTCATATGGAAAGTGAAAATGCACTTTCGATATACCAAGACAGTGCACTAATAAGCACTTAGGCTGCTGACATGTTGCCTTACTGCCCTATCCGGCAATGACTCACGAAACTGATTTCGGACAGAGGCAGCGTAACTGTTTAATGATCTACAGCAAAATAGAGCGAGCTTTGGTCATAATTTAGCAAATACTTAATTACTACAGTGGTGATTTCTCACTACAGATGACATCAAAAGTTGATCAAAAATGTACATTTACACACAAACTGACCACCAACCTCAACTTTCTGGCATCATCTTTATTTTTAAGCTCAACTGTCACAGAATAGAAAGCACTGCATTGAGGGATATCAAAGGCAGCGAAGGATACATCAATGCTGCTTTCAAAAATCGATCAGATGAAGGTATCTCAGGAGACAGGAAGTCAATCTAACATTATGTGTACGTGCCTTGATGCCTTCCTACCTTGAGCTGCATCCTCCAAAGGCAGCATTTTTTACGCGATCGGACGTCGCTACATTGCTATGAATAGTAGAATGTGCAATGAACAATATGGTGGAATAAGTCCCGCCTTCTACATAAAACAGCCAATCACCAATTGATAAAGTCATTGCCTCACTGCAGCTTCCGTTAGAAAGTCCAGTATCTAAATATGAAATTTAACCAAAAGCTTTACCTGCATGATTAAACAGCTGCTCGAGAGGTGTTTCAAAGATGTCCGCCAAGTGAAATGACTTGCATTAGAGGGACTTATATTCAAGAAATGTTCTTTGACAAATATACAAAATTTATTTTTAAAAATGGTTTAAGGATTTAGATATTTCTTCTAAAAACAAGAAAAAATAGTGATGAGACTTTTGTAATATGCCACTACTAAAACAACAATATACTGGATTCTCTATTTTCTAACTGTATAATCACATTTTCAGCATTCAGTTTCATCTGTATAATCATCTATTTTTACAGCTGTATAATCACATCTGATTGGTTTCCATCCACTCTGATTTGGGTCTTTCTGTTTTCGTATGTAGTATGTGGAGGACCCAAGCTGTCCATACTCAAGCCTAAACCCGGTGTCCCTGCTGGACCAGACAATGTGTGGCCTCAGTCACCTTCACTCCCTCAACATCGGTGAGTCACTGTTGTCATAGCAACAATTCCAACAATAACTTCCTTCCTATAACTACATAAAAATGCATCATAGTTGCACATGGTAGTATTGCATTGCACTGATGTCTATTAAATGAGCAACTGAATGGTGACGGCATATATGCAACCCACTGTCGTTTGTAATTACATGACTCTCTCATACTCAGTTCACAGAGATTTAAAGCCACGGAATATATTGCTCTCTCTGCCGGGGGCACTGGGTCGAGTCCGGGCGGTGATCTCAGATTTCGGCTTGTGTAAGAAGCTTCCAGATGGTCGCCATAGTTTCAGCCTACGCTCTGGAATACCAGGAACCGAAGGCTGGATTGCCCCTGAATTACTCATAAATGCTCCGAAAGGGAACCCTGTACGACTGCCAGTACACATGCATGCAAACACACACGTCAGTTTAGTTGAGTTTGAAAAACAGAAACTGTGGTGTACTGGATATTAAAAACGAAATAAGATTCTAAATAAGAAATATTTCATTGTAATTCATTGCATTGTTTCTTATTCCCTTTATTTTTATCTCTTTAGACGAGTGCAGTGGACATATTTTCTGCCGGATGTGTGTTTTATTATGTGACGTCTAAAGGACAGCATCCGTTTGGTGACACTCTGCGGCGTCAAGCTAATATCCTCTCTGGAGTCTATAACCTAGACCACTTTATGGAGGATATACATGGTGTGTGTGTGCATGCTTTAATGTGCTTGTATGTGCATGTGTGCTCTCTGTTTCAGAAGTGTCTGACTTCTTTTTTAAAAACTCTTATCACTGCCATATACTGTATGTCACACAAAAAAGTTCTACCATCAGAGGAAATTACTTTTTTGTATGTTTTTTTACTTCTTCTAACACTTGGTTTTGCCAAATTTGAGTATAAAACCTTAAATTAACTTCACAAAAAGAACCGCCCCCCTTAGTTACTGTTGCTGTGTCACTTTATGGAGGAAGTCATGCACTCTCACACCACACATCATGTTCTCACAGTGAAAAATACGGGTTACTTTTGATATGAAACAGTTTCATATTTAAAATATTGTAATTTTTTAATGACATTTAAACAATAAATAGCTCCTTCAAGCGGCTCGTGAAGCGATCATCTCTTCATACTAGTTCATTTATAGCATCAAATAAACATGAATGGACATCAGAAGGAATGTTGTTTCACACGTGGAAAGACGTGAGGACACACAAAAAGTTAAAGTTCACACAACGTTAATCTACTAACTTCCCTGACTGCTTTGTCGGACAAAATGGCAGATTCGGGATTATGATTGGTCAGATCGCCTGTCAATCAAACTACTGGCGAAGGGTCAATTGGCCAATTATTTGATCATTTTGAAATTATTGCCATCAACTAACAACTGTGTTGTCTGGCTGACTAACAAGTGGCTTTTAAAGGGGACCTATTATGCCCTTTTTCAATTATTTTTGGGGTCTACTAGAATAGGTTTTCATGCTTGATTTTTCAGAAAACAACTTATTTTCACATATTTTACATTGTTGCAGCACCTCTCTTACCACTCTGTCAGTAACATTCTGCCTGCATCTAAGTGTGAATACTATCCATCCTAAAACCTATGTGGCATTAGTAATTTTCGATTTTATTTAGGACGGATAGTATGCACATTGGGATGCAGGGTCAGTTTAGTTTGAAGCCCAAAAAGCATAATGTGATCTGATTGGTCAGCTGCACCAGTGCGTTTTGAAAATAATATCATGCCTTTACCATATCTGCAAGCTTTAGCACACTACTAACGCAACTCAACCAGCCTCACCCTGTTATTTGTGTTTAACGTGGGAGGGAATTATTTAAATGAGGAATATGGGTATGTGTTCGTTCCCAGAGGAAAACTACAATTGAGGCATTTCAAGGAGTTCAGAAACGCCGTGCACTGATATAGAGAATGACTCCCTTTGAACTGGACTTTGCGTTCTGTAACTGCAGACCTTTTTCATACTCAAGTTGGACCCCAAACCAAAATAGGACCCCTTCAATAAATCAATTCTAAAATCAGCCTTGTCAATAAATAATACAAATTTTGTGTTTTCAAAAAACAGATATTTTATCAGACATTTTGTAGGTAAAAATAAATGTTTAATTTATTTGAATGCTTTCTTTGTACGCATAACCAGACAGTTGATGATAGCCATAGATTTCCAATAGTAGGGGGGAAAAAACAATGGGTACCGTCAACTGTCTGGTTACCAACATTCTTCAAATGATGTTCCTTTGTGTTCAGCAGAAGAAAGAAACTCATACTGGTTTCGAACAACATTAGGGAGAGTAAAGGATGACAGAGTTTTTATTTTTGGGTGACCTATCCCTTTAATGGTTTTATGGCTGTTTTGATGTTTGTAGAGGACGTGATTGGCAAAGATCTGATTGAGCGGATGATCAGTGCAGAACCAGAGACCCGTCCTTCAGCAGCGTCCATCCTCAAACATCCCTTCTTTTGGAGTCCCGAGAAACAACTGCAGTTCTTTCAGGTGTGTGTTCATGTTAAAGAAAGTGAATTCAGTAACACTTCATTTGTGTCGTTGTTACATTAGGTTACTGTAGAGAAAATGAGGCATAATTACGTGCAACTAACCCCAAACCAAACTATATTCCTAACCCTGTACTTGTTGCTAACTACTATTACTCAGTACTTAAATGTAAACTTTCACTCTAACAAGGACACCTCAAAATGAAGTGTAAACGTGAATTCATTCTTTGGCTATAGGATGTCAGTGACAGAATAGAGAAGGAGCCGGCAGACAGCGCTGTAGTGGCCCGTCTGGAGAACTCGGGCAGGTTTGTCGTAAGAACCAACTGGAGGATGCACATATCAGCACCACTGCAGGCTGGTAAGAAACTTATAGAAATATTCTATAAAATGTGGAATTTTTTGATGCATATGAAAAGAACAATGTTTCAATTTGCATGTTTAATATAAACCTTTTTCCATACGACAGATCTTCGAAAATTTCGTACATATAAAGGAAACTCTGTGAGAGACCTACTTAGAGCAATGAGAAATAAAGTAAGTGTTTAGAACTTAAATGTGTTTCTTCTACTGCATACAACAGTCAGTAATTACAAAAAACTATTCACATTGCTCTAACATAAGATAATATAATATAATATAATGTAACATAATCTATCCTAACCTCTCTACTAATGTTTTTCAACAGAAACATCATTACCATGAACTCCCATCAGAGGTTCAGATAGCTCTCGGTGAAGTCCCTGATGGCTTCGTGGCATATTTTACCTCCCGTTTCCCCCGGTTACTGCTTCACACGCATTCAGCGCTTAGCATCTGTGCCCCTGAGAGACTGTTTCACCCATACTACCACCACTAAACATCCGCAGAGACATGTTTGTTTGTTCCTACACTGGACTTGAGAAAGTAAGGTGCTTGAGGAAAACAGAGACCTTGAGGATTGGATTAAACACTATGAATCGATCATTCTGGACGTCCGAACTGTGAGCACATTTCATTGTAGGGCACTACTGACAATCTTCTCCTAAACATCCCTCTGGACTTGTTGATTTTTAATGCCTATGCTTTTATAGAGACAGGTTTTATAGGTCAGATTCAGTTACTGAGTGTATTAATGGGCTTTTACAAAGCTGCCATTGTTTGCTGCTGGTTTTGCTGCTGGAAGCAAATAGCAAAGAAATAAAAAGGACATATTTTCTGATGAGTTGGCATCAATAGATTGGCATATGTTCCACCGTTTCTGTCAGTTTGTTTTATTTTAGCTCTGGCTTTTTAACACGCAAGATTACGTGAATCTCCAGCCGACTACTTATATTTTTAATAGGTAGAATTCTACATGGTAAAAGTATTTTTATATTAAAGACATGGTTTCTTGAAGGGATAACTCACTGCAAAATTAAAATTCTGTCATTATTTATTCACCCTCGTGTTGTTCTCAATTCATAAGACTTCTTTCATGGAGCACAAAAGGAGAAAGTTTTGAAGACTATGCCATTTTTCAAAAGGGTGAAATATACTCTATAAAATATCACAAATGTGATCCATCTTGTGCAGTATATTCTTAGTGTTCTGAAGCCAAAACAGTCAGAAAGTCAATAGATTTTCATTTTTGGGTGAACTATTCCTTTAGCCAGGTTACATGCTAAAAGAATGATAATAGCAGCACAACATCCATGATAATTGCGGGTATATGAAGATCTTTGATCATTTGTGGACTAAAATCAAGAAAAATCCTTTTTTTCCTGTGTCATATTGTACACCAAGTGTACTGTGCATGTATTTGTGTGATTCAGTTACATTTGGACTGTTTTTTTCCCCCCCTTTGTTTTTAATTGCAGTTTCATACTACATTTACGGATCTTCTACAGTCTACCACATTGCAGTTTCAACCTCATCTCTCTGTGTTACAGCTTTAAAACACAAGTATGGTGTTTTCTTGAAGTATTCTTTACAGCCTGCTGTACACTAGTTTTATACTGCTATGTTAAAAAAAAAAAAAACTTTTATTTTTATAAATTAATTGTTGAGGATTTTTGCCACTGGAAATATTCACCAAATGTGGAAATACTAGTGCCTTTGTTTTTCTACCAAATGTTGAGTAAATTTATACTGTTTTACCAAAAAGAATCTGTGCAAATATTTGTTAAAGTGGCACGGATCCGAAAGCTGTTATACTTGATTCAGATTAATGTTGTTGCAAAAAGGTTTATGGATTTTCTTTGCACAAAATACTGATTGTATCAGGTGGTATTCACACACTGTGATAAATACAAGGTACTCAAAAATATTATATTACCATGGTGCATGTACTTGCAAAACTTGTTAGTACCATGGTACTTTTATGTGCCAATTTACTACAGCATCTATTGGCTAACTTCATGGAACTACATGAAAAATGTTCCAATTAAACGTGTTTTACACTGACTTGTTGCGCTGCAAAACACTTTGGGCAGTGATGTTCTCTGATTTTTTGCTTAGTGCACAAACAATAAATAAACAGTACTTTTAAGCATTTTATTTGCATTTAATTTTATCCATGATAAATCAGCCAGCTTCTAACAGAACAAGTATATCCCTTCTAGTCCATAATATTGTTAGTGGTAAATGCTGTTATTCTGCAAATGTACTGAAAATAGTGTTCAAATCATTTGTCAGCTTTGTCATGGCTAGCGTGTCTCTTAATACAGGTGGTCTTGGTAACTGACACTACTAAGAGGACACAATTAAGTGACACTTGCAGTCACCCTCAGGGCTCTTCGCTCAAACATTCTTATTTGCACATGTTCTCTTAAAGGACCATAAGCTTAGAAAGTATATATGCTCTTGGCATCAAGTAATCCAGAAAAATGCAATGTTTAAGGTTAAGATTTTTCATGACCTAACGAAGCCTCTTATTTTATTAAAAAACAGTGATATTGGGAAATATTAGAATTTGATAAGAACAGCATTCAAAATAACAACACTTGCTAGAATAGCATTAAAAGAAATGTCTTTGTTCAAATGAACACATCCTTGCTGAAAAAAAGTAGAGTGGTGCAGTAATGACGTTAAAACCTAGAAAACTATTCGTGTTAACTATCAGTGATTCCCTCGAGATTTTCTTATAGGTTTGTGGTAAACGCAAGTTGACGATACTTGGACTTTTTGTTCACAGCACATTACACACACCCATATCAAAAAGGCAAATCCGTTACGCTTGGGGTGCGAGTGTGTAACTAAAGTGTGCCACATTGTACTCAAACTAAAAACACATTTTAAAAATCTTTAAGCTACCAGGTTGAGACATCAAAATAAAAACCTTACAAAACTCATATTTAACTCAACATATCAATTATGTTATTTAAATATGGTGGCTGGAGTCAATTATCTAAAGTAATGAGTGAAATATTAATGGTTTCAGATTGATTCAAACACAAAACATTTCCAAAACATTTATATTTTTAATTAAACTTGTATTTCTCATTAACAGTATCTAACCATCAATTTCTAAAAAAAAAAACATCTTTATTTTCAAAAACCAGCTGATTTAAAATATTCTTACAGATTAAAATCCAAAAGCTTTTATACAAGGAACAGTCAAAAGGCAAACAGACAAATTCTAAAACATTAAACATGTACAAAGAGCATTCACATGATACAGATAGCTGGCATGGTCAAACTCCCCCAATGCAGATAAACAAGTGATAGAGTAAACAGATCCAGAAGATGAATTCAGTGTAGAACTCAGGAAACTGTACAGGTTTTGCTGCTGGAATATTTTAGAGCCCTCAGACTAAATTGAGGGAGATCAGAATCGATAGTGACCTCTCATAGCTATACAAAGACGTCAACGTGTTAGCGGGCGGAAGCAGTGGCTGGCACAGCGCTTCTGCTGGCCATGAGCTTCTCCACCATGTTGCGAGCGTAGCGCAAACGGCTGGCCAACTCTTTGCAGCAGCCAAACTCCTCGATTAAAGTAATCTTATAGGTGCAGAACTCTCGCTTCTCGTTGATGTACGTCACTGCTCCCATCAAGGGACACAAAATAAGCTTAGTGTGGTCCTGGAGGGCACAAAGAGAAAATGGCGAGTTAAGTGTCAATTTGGCTCATTCTGTATTTTGTTAGACATGTCACAAGTACCCAGGTGCAGTACTTGACCTTATTAAACAAGAGGGGCCCTATGATTCCCGCTATGTGGAAAACATGGACAGAACGCGGTCATAAAAATGGGATTTACTGTGAAGCGCAGAACGTCAAGTTTTGGAGGATTATAAAGTAGGGCTGTAAAGTTGAACAAAACAAAATGCCGTCGTGTACAGGTAGCAAATGGTCCATTTTTAGTGTGATAATTTTCAGTGATAAACCTACCCTTACAATAATTTCTGTTAATAACCCTCTGTCAATCCGACTGGAGGGGACACAAAAATGTGGAAGCTGTAGCTTTCACAAAAGCTGTCAAAAGTTCGCCGAATTACACATTTTACTTCATCCGGCAGACTTTTGCTGACAAATAAATGTGAATTTCTTGGTCAAGGTAACAAAACGAGTAAACATTGTTCTTCTACACACACTACCGACACCGTAACAATACAAGAGGTTGAGAAGAAAAAAAAAGAAGCTGAAATTACACAAATCAAATTGAGGTATGAACTAGTGTTTGTGATTAATAAACCGCAAAAAGAAAAATTTAAATGAGGTCTGCATGTTTAATGCTTTTGATTATCACTATTTTTAACAATGTGTATTAAATTAAATTCTGGAAAAAAAAAAAAAAAGAGCACATTACATTACATTTTATGAAATCAACTGATTAAATTAAGAGGGAATTATTTGAAGAGATCAAATAATGGGGGGGGGGGGGGGGGGGGGGTGTCATAGGTGCCCTAGTTTCTCACCTGGAAGAAGTTGATTTGCACGGTTCCGTTGCTCAGGTGCAGCACGATAGCACTTTTTGTGCGGAACCAGTGACGAAGGTAAGGCAGCCGGGTCAGTTCATCCCCATCACGGGGTGTTATGTTCGCCCCGGCCTTCAGCAAGTGCTCGCTCATGTAGTTTCTGAAGTACTTGAGGAGTGTAATCTTTAAAAATAAATAAATATTATGAACAATGAAAAACCATAATGAAACTCATTCATTGCATTACACCATTTCCAGTGCAGACGGACCTTTTTGGAGAGTGCAGAGGGATAGGAGCGAACACTGAGGTAGGATTCTGCCGAGTTGCGGTCGATGTACTGCAGACTGTCACCGTCAGCATACATGATCATACGTGTGGAATCATTGAACAGAACCCCTACACTGTTATCACACAGCTGGTAACCTGTGGCAGGGGAAAATACAGTAGCATAAGTACAATATTTTTGGAGAGCATGTTAATCAGTATATGTTCATCTTAAGTCACAATGGCCACCAAACTCGTGAACCAGTTGAATAGTCAAACATGCAAGCGTGCATTCAAATCATTTAATGCACAGCCATCCATGGATTATGCCGGTTATACCATGGTCATTTGCCAGCATTTTACATCTTTGTTTACTTGCATCTCAGAGTGCACAGAAGAAACAATAAATGTTGTCATGTTATGCTGCATTTGGAGATGCTCAATTTCAACTATCAATGAAGTTGACAAATTAAACCAGTCATAGTAAAGTTTATCAGCAATGAGTCTCTATATTTGAGCCAAACAAATTTCACATATTGCTACACAAGCATTTTGTGATGTCAGAGCTGGGTAGAATACTTGCAAATTATAGTCCATTACTGAATACGAATTACATGATACATTTGAGTAAGTAAATCTATTACATTACGAATTTTACGTAATATAAATCTGACTACTTTTTAACCTCCTCACATTTGAATTGGACAATTTTCTACCATAGTGATATAAAATTCTGATAACTTAATCCAGATTAAATATAATCAGTCAATACCCAAAATCCTTACATGGTCACCCATTATAGCTTATCCACGTTGTGTGCATGAAAGACACTGACAGTCAAAATGAAACATTACGGTCAATGGTTCTGGTCCTCCAGAACTACTTCATACAAAACGGCTTTCTCTTTTTGGTTGCAGTTTCTGCCTTATTTTCTTCAGATGAAATTTCCATGAATCGCTTCATTTGATTCTGAATTTAGTAGTTTCTTACCAAGACCATATTTGTCAGAGTAGTCGACCCATTTACTAATCCAGAAGATTGGAATACAAGCAGGGTCCTCGGCTTCCTCTGTAAAGGGGAAAACAAAAATCATTGCTTCGTGCTTGTCAATAGTTTGAGCACGTACAAAACTTTTAAAACAACCAAACTGCACTTGACTACATTTTATTTGGCTTTATATGCAAATGCATGAAGTATACTTTGATTTCTACTATCATTCAAGCCCTCATTTCCATTAAAATATGGCAATAACTCCTCACTTGCAAGATGCAGAGAATGAATGTTGTTACCTTGTCTAATGTCGGCTCTCTCAGAAGGCCTGGCGGTGTTGACGCTGGTCAGCTGTTGCAGCATGTCACTCAGGTTGGAATCAGGTTGTTCAGATCCATCCCTGCGCAAAAATAACATTTTGCATTTAATGGCTTTACATCACAAATGAAAGCCCAAACACTAAATTTGTAACGGACTAGAAGGCAAGCCAGAGTTCACAACTATATTATTCATCATGATTTTGATAGTGTTGTCCAAACGGGTGTTTAAAAACTAGATTTAAACGGTCAATAATGCTCCAATATCTGCACAGATAAAACTGACCTTTGCTGAAGATCTTCCCTTTGTGCCTGCTCCATTTTCCCCATTTTCTCAATGGGACTGTCTGTTCCTACACACACACACACACAAACAGTTAAAGGTAACTTTAATTTTAATTCATTTCAAAGTGACCGGATAGTCAACAAAAGGGGGAAAAACCCGAAAATCAAACAAATTGCAGGTGTGCCAAAATACAATTTGCATTTTAAATATGGATTTGTTGATGCACATACCTTTATTAAGTGACGAGAGGGGTTTGCGAAGGAGGGCAGGATCCAGACTGGAGGGGGCGATGGAGAACCTGGGAGGAACAGTGAGACAGGAAGTGGGCAACCGCACAGGCGCGTAACCGGTGGTGAAAAACTCATCGGCCAGCAGCTCAGCCACGGAAGGTCTGAGCGTAGGGTCAGCGTGCAGCATCCGGCGAATCAGAGCAGCAGCAACTGGATTAATGTGCTAAACAAGAAAGGGAAAAAGGGAGGGATAATGCGATAAGCCACCAATCCGCTTCCCGTTTCAGACAAGATTCACTTTTTAAGTTGGATTCAACAAAAGGATTGGTTGTTGATTGGATTGAGATGTGTGCATTACACAAGATATAAAATTCAATCCCCATATGCAAAGATACTCACTCTAGGAACACTGTACTCATTCTTCTTGATTCTGATGTAAGTCTCCTTCAGACAGGATGTCTCAAACGGTGGCTTTCCAACCAGCAGAGTGTATCTGATGGACATAATACAACTCAGTTACCAGAGTTATGAAAAATGCTTCCATAGTCATGCGATTTAACGTGAAACTTACAGAATGCATCCCAGTGACCATACGTCTACTTCAAAGCTGTGGCCTTTCTTGCAGAGCACCTCTGGGGCAATGTAGTTTGGAGTGCCACACAGGGTCTTCTTTCTCTCGCCATCAAACTCGATCTTAGTGGCCAAACCAAAGTCACCTAAAGAGTGACAAATACAAATAGTTGTTTAAAAAAAAAAAAAGTCAGGAGAGAAAAAAAATGGCAAAGAACAGCCACTGCTTGCTTACCGATCTTCACATCCATGTCATCGTTGAGAAATAGATTCCCTAGTTTGAGATCACGGTGGATGACCCGGTTGTTGTGCAAGTACTGACAACCCTGAATAGTCTGGCGCATGAAGTATCTGGCCTCAGGCTCCGTAACGGCCTTCCTCCGCTTGTGCAATTCAAGGAGAGACTGTTAGGAAAGAAAGAAATTAAGCACCAAAATCTAGAGCAGGTGGAAGTTCAAACAAACTCCATTTACAACACACATACATAAATCTATATATAGAAATGGATATCCAATCAAACATAAAACAAATAAGAATTTTACAAGAATCTACTGCACAAACGATTTGATTTTTCATAACTTCTTTATCAGGTAGGAGTATTTGCAGAATATATGCATGAAACTACACATAAAAAAAAAACTGATGAAAGCTCTCATTTGCTCACAAAGTCGTTCCAAACATGCATAATTTTAACACAAGATGATATTTTTAAGAATATGGGTAACATTAACTAACGTTGATGGACCCCATTGATTTCCATAGCATGGGGAAAAGAATAACCAAACAGTTGATGGACTGATTTCTGACGTTCAAAAACATCTTTCGTGTTCAGCAAGAGAAAACTCATACAGGTTCAGAACAACTTGAGGGTGAGTAAATGAGTTTATTCTTGGGTGAACTATCCCTTTAACAACAAAATCTCCAAGATACAAAATCAACTGACGTCACATCCTGCGGTTTAAAATCCACTAGCGGCGCACGGGTGTAGAGCTTGTTTTTAACTTTTATAGCGTAACCGTGCATTATTAAAATGAATAAATGAGATTTTAAAGCAGTATAAAAGGATTTCATTCGTTTAATGTGTTAAACCTCGAGCACTGTAACCCTGTCAACCAGTGAAAGGAACACCGACCGTTGACGGTCTGTTTTCAAATCGGTTTCCCTGTTCTTACCCTTCTCCGACAGATTTCCAACACCACGTAAACGAAGTCGTCGTCCTCAAAAAACCCGTGAAAACCCACGACGTGCGGGTTATCGAGACTTTTGTGGATGGAGATTTCGGTGCTCATTTTCTCTTTCTGATGCGGCTTCAGCAACATCGACTTCGGCACCACTTTCCCTGCGAAAACCTCCTTAGTGTCCATATCTGTGATTTCGTAGCATTTTGCAAATCCGCCCTTTCCCAAAAAGCGACCTCGCATGTATCTCTTCATGGTTCTGGGATCCACCAGAATGTCAGGAATCTCTTTCAGAGGAGCAGATTTGGGATCGACGTGAACCGATGGCTTCACCGTCTTCGCAATTCCAGCACTCATCGTTATAAGATGGTGTAAGTAAAATAAGTCAGCCTAAAATCTTGAAAAATAAATAGATTCCTGCTCCTTTATCCCGAAACGCCACGCGATTCGCCAATCATCCACATCCGTTGGGAAAACTACATTCAAACAATAACTTCAACAGCTAGAAATCCCACATTAAACACTATTTTAGCTAAAAGCTCTATTTTCACCGCCCTAACGAAAGCGTCGCTGAAAAAAAACTGAAATCAAACTGGCGAAGGTTAAGTGCGTCGGCCCGCTGCTCGGATGGGAATGCAGTGAATTCCAGGTACTTTTTGAATAGTGCTCGATTCGTTATCTCCGCCTCTGATTGGCTGCTGGGATTTAAATTCTGACCAAACAGAGCGAAGCATCATGGGACTCCGCGTGCACGCTCTGAAAAACTTTATTTGTGTCCTCTGGATATTTAACATTGTAAAGGGTTAGGTTTTCTATTCGTACTAGTAGTATTGTATTTTATGGTTTATGATATGAATTATACGTTTTTATTAGGTTTCCGTTTTAAATACTCTATTATAAAATATCTACAATCGTTTAATAATTAAATGAATTATTAATTTATTTTAAATAATAAAATTTAACTATTATTTGCTCAGAATGGGCAGCTAATCCTTTGGTTTTGTACATAATTGCATTTGTTTAATAATGCCACATGCACTTTTGGGTTTTTGTTTATACACATTCATTCATGGTATCTAATCTCGAAAAGTGTCGGTATCTTGCTCCAGTTTTTCTTCTAGCCAGTTATCCGACGTGTTTTTAACGCTTTGTGTACATTTGTGCATGTATGTGTGTGAGAATGGTCAAATAAGGCCACATTTTTGATTGTGGAGGGGAAAAAATAGTGTCACCTATCATTGTACACGTTTTTTTTGTTTGCACAAGTGTGGGTGTGGGTTCTAAACAGAAAGAGTGCCCTTGTGCCACAAAACCTAAACAGTGTGCAATGAGCAGTAACAAACGATATTCATTACAATATCTTACCAAATTATTTTAGAATTTATTCTAGTCTCATCTAGTACCACATGATCTTTAATTTCCTCAGATGTAAAAAAAAAATACTATTCATGAATGCACATGAAACAAATAAATTATATATAAATGTATATATATATATATATATATATATATATATATATATATATAGCTAATCAATCCATAAAGAGAAGACATGAGTTAGCTTTTATTTTTGAGTGTGAATACTGTGAAGTGTTTCCTAATAAGGTTGTTTACTGTTTTTCATGACAGCTTTCCCACTCTGGCGCTCACGACCTTCCTGGTTCATTCACAAATGCCCGCATACACCCACCGTTTCCTTATTAAAACAGCACAAGTGTCTCTCTAATAGGTTGTCATGACAGTTAGATGATTTTAGAATGTATAAAAAGGTGGGCTGCATGGTTGCAGAGAGAAAGGAAGTACTTATTTTTTGCATAAAACATGTAAGCCTCCTTGAAAGCTGAATAAATTATAAATAGACTAAATTAGTTCCAAAAATACTGCAACCTAGCAATAGTCATTTATCTCTTATTAGCCAGCAACGGCTGGTACATTACTGCATATGTACCAACTTTGAAATTATTCTTATTTTTGATGAACTGTCATTACAGATATGAGTGTAGCAGGCATATTTAGCAGATCAAAGTTTTTACCACCTTTTTACATTAGTGTTTCAATTGGCCATACATTTTTTACTGTTGTGCATTATTATGACAGCAAACTAACTAATAAAAATGATTATGTTCATATTATACAGTCATAAGATACAGATACTCCATTTCTTGTTGGTTTATAAATAAAATATTTTATGAAACTATGGTAATAGTTTTTAGGTGATGAAGCAGGGAAGCAAGCTGAGTGCGTTCAGATGGGAGTCGAGATGGAAAGTGCTCTTGAAAATCCACTGGAAACTCGGATTGATTCCAAATAAGCAGCAACAGTAAAAGCCCGTTCACACCAAGAACGATAACTATAACGACTATAACTATATTAGCACACATATACATGATATATTTCTGTTTAATATGCATGCTTGATGTGTTCTGATTGGCTGCCAATGTTTTTATCATTCATCAAGCAATAAAAAATCCTTCTGAAAGTGATTCCAATGAACGTTTCACTGAGCCGTTATCATTATAGCTGTGGTGTGGACAGCTATTCTTTTCTATAGAACCATATTTTCAGAACTATATCTTTATCATTATAGCTAATAGTTATCATCCTTGGTGTGAATGGGCCTTAAAGATGCAGTAAGAGATTTCTGCTAAATAATGTTGATATTTGAAATCCACCCAAACAAACGAGTTAACAACAACAGTGTATATTGGTTCTGTGAAACATAGGAAAACCATTACTCAAGAATGAGCCTAAACAACGCAACCTCTGCGTCTGTTTTCAGGCCTTCCCACTTTGGTCTCTCCAGCACTGGAAATGTTTTCTAACATTAACTTGGGTCCTAAAGCTTTCACCTGATCATAACCCACTGAAATTCCCCAAACCTTTTCTTTTGTAATGTCTCTCAGCCATCTCTCTTTCTACAGTCTTTATTCAAATCTCCCTCTCCTCCTCACCCATCATGAGTGGACACGCCCCCTACTGCTGATTGGCTACAAGTGTGTTGCGTGTGTTGCGCACTTACTCTGATCCACTTTCAACAGTGTTTCTCAGAAATCGCTTATTGCACCTTTAAAGGGTTATAGTTATAATTAAAAATAATATAGGTTATAATTAAGATATTTTTGACGAAATACGAGGGTTTTTGAAGCACACAGCAACGTCATTGCAATGTTTGAGGTCCGGAAAGTTATTAAAGACATTGTTAAAATAGTCAGTGGTTCAACCTTAATGTTATGAAGCGACAAGAATACTTTTTGTGTGTAAAAACAAAACAAAAATAACTTAATTTAACAAGATTTTCAAGACATCAAATGGTCCAATGATGTTGCTGCCTATAACCCTCAGATTTAATCAAAAATATCTTAATTTGTGTTCAGAAGATGAACGAAGGTCTTACGGGTTTGGGACGACATGAGAGTGAGTTCTTCATGACATGAATTTCATTTTTTTGGTGAGCTAACCCTAAATTGATATGCCACAAAATATCTACGTCTGAATGAATTTCATAATCCATTGGCTACTATAATGCATTATATGTTTTATTTTTTGGAGCATTGAGGACATGGTGATATTATTTGCAGAGCCCATGAGTTCTCATGTCTGATCCCAACAGTAAAGAAAGGGTGTGACATGGTGTTGAGTCATGCAAAGACCTGAGCACACAGACTGATAAAGGCCATCTGTAAGGAGCAGAGCTGACTTTATTTATTGAAGAAAGGTCAGGACATTCAGCACATGTAGCAAAAAGTCAAGAATGCTTTCAAACACTTATTGACCGTCATTGATCTGGCCTAGACTCAAGATGATGTTGTCTCCTTCGTTCATAGGCTAAACTACAAAAAACATGTCTGTTGCATGCACAAGTTTGTTGTTGTACTTATCTAGTAGCCAATAGGCCACATTTGATAGCCTTTTATGGAACAAGCTAAAGAGAAGAACACATATTGATTGGAATACAATTTGCATTTATTCACTCAGTCATTAAAGATGACTTTGGCTCTCAGAGAGATCTGACATAGAACAAAATACATGTTATGATTATAATAAAGCATCAACATTCAGTTTAAATCAACTGTCCAACATTTAGGCCTATTTGGAGTCTATTTGATCCAGACCACTCAAGCATCACTATGATGCATAACAATATATAACGTCGCGTAAATGTCCATTAAGACAAGATACAGCTGTTGTTCTTCTTCATTGGAGGTTTTTCCCGCGTCTCTGTAAGCTCTCTGCTCATTGTCTGCGTCCGTCTGCGCAGTGCCGGGCTCACGCGGCTCGGTAGCTTCATCTGTTGAAGCAAGTCCCGAAACACACCGTTGACATTGTCGCCGGTGCGCGCGGACGTCTCCACGAACCCCGCGCCCCAGTCCTCCTCCACCGCGCGCATCACCTCAGCAGTAGCCTGGCGACTCCGACTGCCCAGGTCCGCTTTGTTCTCAATCACCGTGATGCCCGTGAACTTCTCCCCTTTCATCTCCAGAATCTCCTCACGGAGTCGCTGCACCTCATCCAGGGAGTCTGGCCGGTCGGCGGCGTATACAAGCGCAAACGCGTCCCCGGTTCGGATGCACAGAGCGCGCATCGCAGGGAAGGCATAACTGCCGCTCGTGTCCAAGATCTCAATGCGCACCCGCGCGCCGTCCGTGTCGTACTCGAGCGCGTGAAGCTCTTCCACAGTGCGCGTGTATTTGGAGTCGAAGCGATCTTGCAAGAAGCGCGTGATCAGGGCAGTTTTTCCGACCCCGGCGGCGCCCAGAAACACAAAGCGCACAGTCCGATGCTCCCGGACCAACAAAGACATATTCATTCAGTCCTTAATTTTATAAATTAGAGTTTGCAGAAGAGAGCATATATTCAATAACACATATAATTCAAGTACTCTGAGTGTAGTGAGTGTTGAGAAGAGACAAGGATGCTGCCCTTATATTACCTGAATGCGTCCTACGTACCTTACCGCTCAGTTGTAGCCAATGGAAACGCGAGTGACGTGACGCGTGGGTTTGTGTTGAAGAGCTCCACAGGAGCTTTCTCAGTTCAGGAGTTCAGCTAGGGGTGAGTATGGAAATTTCGGGGCGAAAAGTTGTCTGATGCTTTAAGCACCGATGATGGCTAAATGTCCTTTCTTTTTTCTTCTTCTTCTTTTTTTTTTTTTACAAAACACGTCATATATATATATATATATATATATATATATATATATATATATATATATATATATATATATATATTATTAATGTAAAACTAAAAAGACTCTTCATGATTTGTTTACATGAGTCTATCACTGGTGAAATTATCTTTTGTGGTTGCTAAAACATTGGAAAAAAAATTATTCATATGTCAAATCTCATTTTATTCATTTTTGTGAAACATATATTTGTTTAACATATTCATAAACAAAGATCGTTGGAGTGTGTTTTACAAAAGATACTTCAAAGTTCAATTTCAATGTGTTACTTGCTGTTCCTTAGTAATTAGTCAATTTTACTGGCAATTTCAGAGTTGAAATTGTAAATCATATGCCACATTTTTTCCAGTGAAAGCTGTTTGAAAAATGTATCGCTGCATACTTAATTCTGTTCAGAGAGGATACAGTGTGCTATTCCAATCAGAGCTCATTCTTGTAGGTGTGGTTTGGCAAAGTACAGAAAAGTTTTTTTTACTCTGCTATGCAAGAACTCCTATCTAACATCAGGGTTAATTATTGAACTAATGTGTGAACAAGCTTGTTATTTGATGTCTAATATTTAATCAGCTCAATCTTGATGCATTGGCAGACCTTTCAAAGACTTTAATAAGACTCCAGCCTAATGATCTTAATTAGTTGCATCATGCTGCCCATGCATGAAAAGAAAACTGTTTACTTATACTAAAATACAATGTAAAATGATCAAAACAGCATTACATGCAAGGCTAATGTCATTAAGCGAAGACAGAAAGCGCATCCTGAGGTCAGTAATACTATTTTCAAACAACTATTTCATGAGCTCATCACGTCAGAGGTGAGTTTCCATTCATTGCATATTAAAATCATAGTATCAGATGGTAGGGATGTCAATTCACATGGCCACCTCAGAGCACCGACATTTTCCACAAACACTGTTTACGCAAGTCTGAAGGCTATACAGCCAAGTGCTCTGTCTATCTTCATATATCAGTGAATAACAGAGGCGTGAATAATTTTATTTGGCTTTCAGGTCTTCTTTTTCTGAACATTGTCTTGTTCACTATATGCAATATAGTAGTACATATTTATAGAATATTTAATGTATGAATCAATCAATAAATATGTACTAATATATGATATGTGTTTAACCTATTTTTATTAAGATATAAGCCTGTTGTCTGTGCTCAGGAAAGGTGCATGTGACCTTTTGACATTAGACAGCAAATGTCAGAGCAGAGAGCTGACATTTTGTATGTAAATCCCAGGATAAACATTTTGGGTAGACATCCTCGTCACTCCACGCATGCACATTGGACACTACATAAAAACACTATCACCTCCAAGGACCCATGACGTATGGAGACGAGACCCAGAGTGGACCCTAACTTATTAACTAGACTAATAACTATTGATCTTTCAATAGTGTGGAATGAATCAATACAAATACATAGAATAAGCTGGACAATGACACCGCTTTCTTTGGGAAAAAATTATTTGCCAATTATTTCTGTAAAGCTGCTTTGCCACAATTTGCATTGTAAAAAGCGTTATATAAGTAAAGGTGACTTGACTTGACCCTTGATGTCCATGCTTGTAGAGAATGAATGTCCTATTTTATGTAAATGTGATATGTGTAAAGTAGACCTATTTTTTCCTTGAGGGAGTCTTTGTGTCAATGAAGAGAAATGGACATGCACTCACATTTCCTTCATTCTAGCTACTGTGTCTTCCAGTGTTATTTTGAGATATCATAGCCTTTTTGGCCCTTTCCGTTTTTAATTTTAGTGAAAGTATTAGTAATTTTGTTGCATGTTGTTGTCTTTATACTTTTTATTCATTCATTTTTAGTCATTTTGGTAGGCCTACATCAAGTTAAAGGGATAGTTCTCCCAAAAATGTCAATTCTGTCATCATTTACTCATCATCAAGTTGTTCCAAACCTGTATAAATTCTTAGTTCCGATGAACAGAAAAGAAGATATTTTGAAGAATGTTTGTAATAAAACGCCACGTACTTCCATAGATTGGAAGAAAAAATAACATGGAAGTCAGTGGTACCTCACACCTGTTTGAACAGAATTTTCATTTTTGGGTGAACTATCCCTTTAAACTAAACGGAAATGTGAGATGTTGCTTTGACAACTAGCTGAAATAAAATAACTTTAAGTTTTTCTATGTTTTATTTTATTTCAGTTAATGTCCATTTCATTTCAAGTAGCCTAAGGAAAGTGTTTTTTAAAATGGTTTAAAAAAACTCTTGCAATTATTTGCCACTAACACCGGCTAATATAACTATTTTCTTTAATCTATATTAGCCTTCTACATGTGATCTTTATGTAGACTACTTGACTCTAGTGCTCAGAAAAAGTTTTCTTCTCCTTTCTTGTTTTACGGCGGTTAAACTAATTGGTGCATCACCGCCATCTTCTGTTCTCGTTGTGTGTGTGGAAGGGATACAGCTACGGCCGGAAGTGACGCAATACCTCAGGATAAATAACTGTAAATTAAATGTGCTACTTATCAAATTGTGTTTTATTAATATCTAAACCTACCCCAACCCTAAATATACCCCCTATTAAATTAAATAAATATATATTAAAAGACGCAAAATTGATGTCCGCATGCACAGTGACAGTAGCTGTATATCCCTGCTGGCTCCGCAAGAAAAAAGTCTGGTAACAGACATTACTAAAGAGAACAGATGAGACAGATTATGCATACATCGGTCTGAATCTTGCGCTTCTAGATGTCCTCTAATCTGATTATAAAATAAGATACATGTCTATTGTTGTAATGAACAATTTTAATACCAGTTCCAAAATTGAGTAGCATTTCTCTAAAGTTAGCAGAATCTGATCTGTTGTCGATTGTTTACGTCTCCAGTGAGAATTCGCGGGACGCTTGAGCGCTGCAAACTGTTCCACAAGTCTTGTCAGGTTAGAAACAAAAGTCAAAAGCAACTTTTGAGAATAAAAATTCCTCCTGGGTATGTACACGAATGTTCAGTAAATGAAAAATGAATTGTTTGAGCAGCCAAATCTGTGTTTATTCACCTCAGTCGGATGTTTGTGTGGTTGTTTACAGTTTGTTGACATTGTTGTAATGTTTTCATGCCATAATGTATAAGTTACCTGCATCTAGTAAATAAATAAATAACATATTAGTATATTAGTTTACAGGATGTCAGAGGAGACTCTCCATTACGAAGATAAAGACACAGTAAGTTCATATGTTTATGTATTTGCGGAAGCACCATTTGACAAAAGGCGGTTTTATTGGTAAGTAAACTGATTAAAAACTGCCATGGTCATACTATGTTGTTTTGGACATGTACAGTTACTTGTACCATGGTATTCTTCGAAGAACACTGGAGTACTGTGTAAATACTATGGTACCTTTCAGTACACCAGGTGTAGTGCCATGGTATTAACATCTGATATCCTCTGTGTTCCATAGTACCACCATATAATGTTATTATATGTAAGCTTAACATTTATTTATGTTTTATTGTTATTATGTTAGTGTTTTTTAACAACATTTCATTTGTCATTCTGTGTTAGCTAAGGAGACGACTGGAGCAGCTTAAACAAGAGTATGAGAAGACAGCACAGAGACTGCAGGTAAAGACATGCTGTATTTGTGATTATGGAAGAATTTGTCCACAAACTGTTGATAGAACAACAATTAGTGCAGTATAATAGAGTTTGAATTGTCATACAATTGAACTTGTTAAAACTTGAATGTTTGTGTTTTGTTAAGAGAGCAGAGCATCATGATGCCGCTTACAGGCTTGTGCAGAACAGGGACTCTGACCACAACAGATTTACACAGATTGACTTTTCACACACATCTGAGCCATCTATTCTGACTTCTTCCGTGTCAACCTCAGAACATTCTGAAAACCATCAGAATCTGCAACTACAAACCAGTAAGGCCAGCTTCAGAGTGAAATCAAACATGTTTCAGTTTTTTTTCCCTCTTGAACAGTGGTTCCCAAACTGTCCTGGAGGACCCCCAGCAGTGCAGATTTTGGATGTCTCTCGCATCTAACACACCTGATTCAACTCATCAGCTCATTAGTAGAGACTGCAAGACCTGAAGTAGGTGTGTCAGATAAGGGCAACATAAAAATGTGCAGTGCTGGGGGTCCTTCAGTACAGGTTTGGGAACCACTGCTCTTGACCATACAAGGTTGTAAATGTGGCACTATTCAATTGGAAGCCTGAGTAATTTGAGAGACCTTTTTTATATTTATTTTATATTATTTATGTACAATTATAGTATTTATTAGTATTTGAATTAGCCTTTATTTTTACTTTCAGTGATTTTTTTTGTGCATTTGTAATTTTCATTCATTTATTAAATATTTATTTTTATCTTTAATTTACTTTTATTTCATTTTGTTATTTTAGTACTTAAATTAATTTAAGGCAACATTTCTTATAATTTGTTATAATTATATTTTATTTTATTTTCCAGCTTTATTTCAATTAATGAAACAAAAATTTAAGAGGTTTTTTTTTATAGTTTTATTTTTTACAATGTTTAGCACACATTGTTTTCACACATAATTCTTAAGGAACAGCTAAGGCACAATATCTAACAGTTGAACATATGAACCTGCAAAACCTTGCATAGGATTGAAAAATGACCAAAACATTTAATTTCCCAGATTTAATGGTAATGGTAACTCTTAAAATAAGGTTCATTAGTTAACATTAGTTAACAACATTAATTAACATGAACTGATAATGAACTACACTTATACAGCATTTATTAATCTTTGTTGATGTTAATTCCAGCATTTACTAATACGTTATTAAAATCTTGTTAACATTAGTTAATATACTGTGAACTAACATGAACAAACAATGAACAACTGTATTTTCATTAACTATCGTTAACGAAGATTAGTGAGTACAGTAACAGTATTGCTCATGGTTAGTTCATGTTAGTTAATACATTAACTAATGTTTAACTAATGAACCTTATTGTAAAGTGCTACCATTGTAAAATTAAAGGGATAGATCAGCCAAAAATGAAAATTCTGTCATCATTTTCTCACCCTCAAGTTCCAAACCTGTATGAATTTCTTTCTTCTGCTGAACTCAGAGGAGATTTTGAAGAATATGGGTAACCAAACAGTCGATGTGCACCATTGACTTTTGATAGTATGGATTAAAAAAATAACATGGAAAGTCAGTGGTGCCCATCTACTGTTTGGTTTCTGACATTGTTCAAAATATCTTCTTTTGTGTTCAGCAAAAGAAAGAAATTCATACAGGAACAACTTGAGGGTGAGTAAATGATGATATAATTTTCATTTTTGGGTGAACTATCCCTTTAAAGAGTGTTTAAAATAAGTTGTTAAATGCATAACAGCCTATTCAGATGGTAATAAATTCCAAATACTAATCAACTTTCTTTTCTTTTTGCTTTTTCAGACATAGTTGCGGGAACAAACAGCTCTGTACAGAAAATTCCTGCTGTAAAATTGCCACATATAGAGATTGCATCCACACCACCTTTGTACTCCCCTGAATGCAGGCGAACGTCTGCCCACCGCCTGCGCTCCAAGCGCAGTCGATTGCGCCTACAGAACAAAGAGCGGGAATCAGACATTGACATCAGCCAAGAGAAAGAAAGAGATGGATGTGGAGACAATATTTGTGAAAGGGAAAAAGGTAGTGAATTTATTGATAAAGAGAATAGTCTGAAAGGAGTGAGAAATGAAGGTAAGAAGGAAGAGGAGGACCGTGAAAAGAAAAAAGAAAGAGAAATTGAGATGACGACAGCTAAGGGGGAGAAGAACCAGGATAGGCCTATAGGAGTAAGAACAGATTGTAAAATTGCTAAAGCATCACAAGAACTGGGGAGTGATGGGAAACGAGAGGTGCATTGTGTATTAAACTGCACTGTGAGCCAATCAGATAACAAACTGCCAGTGATTTCAAGTGAGGAAAATCATTTAGAATTTCAAAACATTCACTGTAGCCATGAAGAGGGTAACGAAACTCTGATTGTTCGACCTGTTGAGAAAAAAATACAGTCAGGTTCAGCAGTGTCTATTCGAACCTCATCTTTCCCTCAGCTTTCTGAGACAGTACAGATTTCTGACAAATCAGAAGAGATGCTTAAACAAACTAACCAGTCGCTCACAAACTCAAATAAAGGTAATGATGACAGGATAGACATTAAACACTCCTCGTTTACATCTGGTATTCTGGACTCTTGCACTCTGGTTGAGGGTTTACCATTTCCTGTGGAGTATTATATTCGGACGACACGGCGCATGGCTTCATCTCACAGCTCTGTCGATCTAGATGCTGTCATTTACAGCCAGCTTACTGGGGGGCGGGGCAGACGCAGGCTCAGCCAATCGCAAATGAGTGGTAGAGGTCACATGACCCCAGAGCGTTCAGAATCAGTCTCCAAGTCCACAGACCAGGCCAGATGCAGAGGAAAAGGTCAGAGAGGGAGGAGAGGCCGTCGAAGAGGCACTGTAGGTAGGGGCTCATGTGCCAAAGCTGCTGTAAATTGTACAAATACACATCCTGCAAGTGAATCTCAAGCAGATTCAGAGTCTTTCGTGGAATCAAAGTCTGTTACTGAATCACTCAGCCAATCAGAATTGGTCCTTGATCAACCACAGGTAGAATCCCAGCCAATCCATTTGCCTAGTTCTACAGTAAATTTAAAGCCAAGTCCAGAGAAGGAAGTTACTCCAGATTTTAAGCATCTCCCAGATTCTCAGTCTTACTTTGATTCCCAACTTCTTGTGGACCAAATTAGATGCAGAGGAAAAGGACAGAGAGGGAGGAGAGGCCGTCGAAGAGGCACTGTAGGTAGAGCTTCATGTGCCAAAGCTGCTCTAGATTGTACAATATCACATCCTGTAAGTGATTCTCAAGCAAATTCAGAGTCTCTTATAGAATCAAAGTCTGACACTGAATCACCTAGCCAATCACAATTCGTCCTCCAGCAGCCACAGACAGAGGCTTGGCCAATCCAGTCACCTGGGCCTACAGTGAGTTTGAAGACAAGCCTAGAGCAAGGACTTGCTCAAGATTTTAAGCATATCCCAGATTCTCAGCGTTACTTTGATTCCCAACTTCTCATGGATTCCGATTTGTATCAGGCCAGAAGCAGAGGAAAAGGTCACAGAGGGAGGAGAGGCCGTCGAAGAGGCACTGTAGGTAGGGGCTCATGTGCCAAAGCTGCTGTAAATTGTACAAACACACATCCTGCAAGTGAATCTCAAGCAGATTCAGAGTCTTTCGTGGAATCAAAGTCTGTTACTGAATCACTCAGCCAATCAGAATTGGTCCTTGATCAACCACAGGTAGAATCCCAGCCAATCCATTCGCCTAGTTCTACAGTAAATTTAAAGCCAAGTCCAGAGAAGGAAGTTACTCCAGATTTTAAGCATCTCCCAGATTCTCAGTGTTACTTTGATTCCCAACTTCTTGTGGACCAAATTAGATGCAGAGGAAAAGGACAGAGAGGGAGGAGAGGCCGTCGAAGAGGCACTGTAGGTAGAGCTTCATGTGCCAAAGCTGCTCTAGATTGTACAATATCACATCCTGTAAATGATTCTCAAGCAAATTCAGAGTCTCTTATAGAATCAAAGTCTGACACTGAATCACCTAGCCAATCACAATTCGTCCTCCAGCAGCCACAGACAGAGGCTTGGCCAATCCAGTCACCTGGGCCTACAGTGAGTTTGAAGACAAGCCCAGAGCAAGGACTTGCTCAAGATTTTAAGCATATCCCAGATTCTCAGCATTACTTTGATTCCCAACTTCTCATGGATTCCGATTTGTATCAGGCCAGAAGCAGAGGAAAAGGTCACAGAGGGAGGAGAGGCCGTCGAAGAAGCACTATAGGTAGAGCCTCTTGTGCCAAAGCTGCTCTAGATAGTACAATATCACATCCTGTAAGTGATTCTCAAGCTGATTCTGAGTGTCTTATGGAATCAAAGTGTGACAATTTATCACCCAGCCAATCACAATTGGTCCTTGACTGGCCACAGACTTGGCCAATTCAGTTGCCTGGGCCTACAGTGAGTTTGAAGCCAAGTCCAGAGCAAGGAGTCACTAAAGATTATAAGCATCTCCCAGATTCTCAGCTTTACTTTGATTCCCAACTCCTTCCGGATTCAAATCTATATCCTATTTTCCGAAGAAAACATGGACAAACTGCAAGAGAGTGTCAGACAAGTTTTAATAAAGATGGTGAGATTGATGTTTTAATTTTTCATTGAGAGAAAATGTTTTGTCTTTAGTATGTTATTTTTAATTTTGATAATTATGAATCACTGTTGTTGTTTTTTTATTATTTATGAATGTATTATTGAATTTATTCCTGTTGCTCAAGGGTGCTCGATCCTGTTCCCGGAGATCTAACTTCCGGCTTAGTTCAGGTCCAACCCTCATCAAAGGCAACTGAACCAGTTAATTAAGATCCATAGGAACACTTGAGAATTACAGACAGGTGTTGGAACAGGGTTGGATCTGAACTCTGCAGGTAGGTAGATCTTCAGGAACAGGATTGGGCACCCTTGCTGTATCTCAAACATTAGACCAATGGTTCCCAACCCTAGTCCTGGTTTGAAGAACCCCCAACACTGCACAGTTTAGATATCGCCCTAATCAAACACACCTGATTCAACTCATCACCTTGTTAGTAAAGCCTCCAAGACCTCAAATGGGTGTGACCAATAAGAGAGACATCATAAATGTGCAGTGTTGGGGGTACTCCAGGACCAGGATCGCGAACCACTGCAGTAGAGCTTGGCGTTAGCAACACCAAGGTCATGGGTTCAATTCCCATAATGATAAAACCTCCGAATAGAGGGTATGCATTGATGTCACTTTCCCGCCGGGACACACTCCCTCAATAAGTAGCAAAACGTCCTGCAACATAAATAAGGGAAACTGCAAAAACGGGATTAAAAAAGCTTCTTAAATTAAAGGCAGTTGGACTCGACAGTTGACAAACGTTGATAAAAGCTTTACAGTTGTGCAGAATATAAGATTTAATTAATGAGTTGACAATAATTTTACCCTTACAACCAACATATCTGACAAAAAATGATAACTGCAAATCCATGTTTTGCTGCCTGAATTCCAGTTGTTTCTGCAAACTGCAGTGATTCATTTGTTTCTCTTTTCCATAGCTTTTGGCAGTCTAAAAAGGGAGCTCAGATTTCTTGTTGAATCTATTTGTACAGTGAATCGTGAAGCTCTTTCTCATTTTAGATGTTTTTCGCCGCATTCAAGCTGAACACCACTCAATCTTTTTGCCACTCAGTGTTTGTAACCACAGTGACTCCCGCCAACTGTGACGTCATGTGCATACCCTCTATGAGAGCATCTGCCAAATGCATAAATGTGAATAAGAATTGTTGTGTAACAATCATGTACACAATAATAATGTTCGTGAATACGTTTTGCATTTTAGATCAGTCACTTCTTCTGCCATCATTGGCTTCACTCATTCAAACTCTTCAAGAAAAGGGTACGAAAACTCGACTACTGGCCGCCGTTGATATCCAGGATTTCCACCTACCTGATGATGATTTTGGACAACTAAAGCTTGAAAGATTGCGTTTGTCAACTTCACCCGTAGAACCCTTCGCACACCGTCCCCTAGTGTACAACACGCGGCAGAGCAGCAGGCGCCAGAGAGCGAGTGGGAGAATAAGTAATTGTGAAGTACGCTACTCAAAAGATGAACTGTTTACTCGAGAACCCCTAACTACCTCTTCTCTTGAGAACAGTTTACCTCTTTGTCAGTCAGATGCCACTGACCAATCACAGACAGGGATACAGAAGGACCTCAATGCTGTAAATGAAATAAAGACCATCTATTCAGATCTGACAGACAGAAGACAGTTCGGCCAAACTGAACCAGACAAAAGAATGAGTAATGAGACAAAAGTGGAATCTACTGAGCCTGAAAGCATTAGTGAGCATCACATTCTCTCTGAGAACACCTCGCTTTGCCCTGTGGTACTGAACTTGAGTCCGTCTCTGACCCCACAAATGCAGAAAGGTCAAGATCCTCTTCTACCATCTTTAGGAATGTCCCCTCACTTTTTGATTCCAGGTTCACCCAAAGAACTCCGGTCACCTCTCTTTTCTCCATCTGGTGTCTTTAGGTCTCCCTCTTCAATCTCACTTAAGGGGTGTGTGTCTCCAGAATCAGTCTCTGCTAAAACATCAGGAATCATCAAAAATGGTTTCTTTACTAATAGTGGAGATCAGGAAGGTTCTGAAACACAGAATCAAACACAAATTAGTCAAGAAACAATGACAAATGTTCACAATGCTGTGAAACAAGATACTCCATTACAAAACAACACTGCCCTGGGATATGAACACTTAAACCGCCCAGAAAAGTCCTCGTGCATCTCAGACAATGAACTGGAACGTGAATGTGGTTTCGATACAGAAAGCAATATTGGATGTGGAAATAAAATCAGTTGCACACCAGAAAATGAAGTTCAACTCCACAATATACCTGACCCAGCGAGTTTTAAAAATCTTTCTGAGTCTGGAATCCAAACCCAGAACAATTTTGAAATGGAGGTTCAAAGCAATAAACGCTCTGAGCTCGGATCAGAAATCCAAAGTAATGCTGTTACAGATGTATCTGATAATATAGATCAAGCTCCTGCTGAGACGACCTCTTTGGACACTTCCACCAATCGGCGAACAGAAACAACGACAGGTACTGACAATAACAGAACTCAATCAGAGGAACGTAACACTGATGCATCCAACAACCGGACATTATTACATGAGGAAAGCCTAACTGTCACATCATTCTCCGATGCAGTCCTGCAGGAGATGCACACTTTTAAGGTGTCAGTAAATTATAAGAAACAATTTATTGATATGCAAAGCAATGATATGTGCTTAATTGTCCCAAGGTCTAATTACCTGCAAATGTATGTGGGTGGTGCTTGTCTTTGTATTCAGGCACTGGAGGGCGGATGCGTGTTGGACTTGTGTTTGGTGCGATGGTCGTCAGAGGAGTGGTGCATTTGTGTGGCAGGAGAATGGAGCATTTGTCTTTGGGCTCAGATGAAGGGAGTTCAGTCGTGGAGTCTTTTACACACCTGGAAATTTGCACAGGTAGTCCAATTTGCTACAGCATTTCATCATAAATTACACCATAAATTAAAAGAATTGCAACATGTTGTGGAAGTTCAAAGTCACCTTGAAACCAAAATTGACAATTCTTGCGTATTTACAAAATGTTGCAGTGTTTATTATAAATGATTTATCTATGCACATAATTTTTTTTAAATTTATGTGCCCTCATAATGTTTAATCAAAAACGTCAAGCTCCCTTTCCTTCTCAAATCGGCACCTGCTCTCTTCATGACGTGTGTCTCAGCAGAGGGCGGAACTAAATCTAAAATTTGGCATTCAGATCAGCCTTCATTTATATAGCAATGCCTAACTTCCTACGATCCAGTCAGCTCCCAAGGACAAAATCAAACCGGCTTTTTTGCCCATTCATGAAGTATTTCACTTGGCTTTATGTCACAATAGGGAAGAAAATATTATCTGTCAAATAACTTCTGCCTTGCCAACTTTAACGGGGTAGTTCACACCAACTTTGTCATCATTTACTCATGCCATTCCAAACCCATATAGACTTTGGTCAATCTTCAAAACACAAATTAAGATATTTTTAATGAAACCTTATAGATTTCGTTCAAGAAGGCATTGTAAAATCAAGCAAGTCTTGTGAAGAGATGTGATCATTTTATGTGATGCACAGATTTAATTTAGGCTTTTTTTTCATATATAAATACATACATAGAGCGCATCACATATGGTAAAAACAGAAGCTTGTGCATGCATCACGTGTCTATGCGTCATATGCTAGAACAAGCCTCATTGATTCTAATGAAACACGCAGGCACGTTTGTTTACCTAATGTGATGTGCTCTATCTTCTTTAGATGTTAATTAAAGTTTTAGTTACCTTGAATTTCAGGTTTCCTTAAAAATATCTTCATTTGTGTTTTGAAGATTATGGGTTTGCAACAACATGTAAATGATGATATAATTTTCAGTTGTGGGTGACTAAAGCTGCATTGCATTTGACATGGTCCCTACACAGTTTTCACTGGAATATGCAAATGTAACATTCATCGTCTTAACCATTCATAAATACTCTATTTTGTATTGCAAAATGTACGAATACTCAAAACGCATACGGAAATTCCTCCCATCGAAGAGCCATTTAAAAACTCTTTTAACAGCTCTGCTCCATCAATGACCATTGGATGATTTTTCCTCTCCACTTCCTGTGAAGTGATGTATCGATGTTCCCTTATTCCCTATGCCGTTCGCAGTGCCCTTCGAACTGAACATGTTCACTCCCTTCAGATTGGAATCTCACTTAAGATGGGGAAATTCCTTGTGAAATCCACTCCGCAGTCCACTTATAGTCGAATGGAACACACCTTAACTCTTTATCACAATATAATTTAAAAAGATGTCTTATGTCTCTCCACTCCTGTGTTTGTAGCCCGTCATGTCTTTACAAGTGATTCCAGACTCTTCGGGCTTGCTTTGTGTGACTCTGGGTCACTTGGAAATCACAGAAGCAAGGTAATAAAAATGGTATAATGTAAAATGGCAAAATTGCCATTATGTCGACCAAAACGGTTATTTTTGACTCCCATCACCACAATTGTTTATCCCTTGAAAACGTTTTCACTGAACTCAAACCCTAGGAAGATGTGTTTTGTGTTGGAATTCAATTAACTTAAAGGCTAGCTAGTTCATTCTGTGTTCTTGAACGCAGGGTGCTCTGCTGCCCAAGTATGGATGGGACGTTCACTCAGAGCGTGGTGTGCAAGGACACATTGCAAGCAGTGGTGGGAGTGTCTAACAGTCGGCTTGTGTGCTGCTCCACTCCTGGAGATCGACAAAGAGTCAATGTGTTAACAGTGACTCAAGAGGGAAGGTAACAAACCATCATGTGTATATTAAAGACCTGAACCTGTTTTAATATATTATTCACTTGTAATATTTGAGCAAAACTATTCATTATTCGCTTGTGTTTCATAATTTCAGGGTAGTGAACACTCTTCCCTTGGTGTCTTCTAAGCAGAACATTCGGACCCTTGCAGTTGTAGAGGGCGAAAAAGATGCTCTCATTGGTTGGACCGAATGTAAAACCCTCCTTATATGGTGATAAATTGAGTCATTCAAAACGTGTTTTTAATTTTTTTTTTTTTTTTTTAGGAAACTGTATCCATGCTGTACATTGAGATAAAATTATAAGGATCCGGTTATTATATTGATTTTGTGCTGACCTTTTTATTTATTATTATTCTTTTTTATTAACTTCTAATTAAATAATTTTTTGATATGGTACTAAGGGGTTGGTGGAAATTGAGTCTGTTTTGAGCATTTTTTTTTTTTTTAGCAAATGACTTGGTACTTTTTATATCTTGGTTTGTTAGTATTTTAATTGTATAATTCATTATCTCTTTTGTCATAATTGTATTTCAGGAGCATGAAATCAGGCCAGCTGCTTCAGTCTATATACCTGGAAAAGACTTTAACCATGACAAACTGCATGAAGGGATATTCTTACAGAGTGAGTATAGTTCTTGTGTTACTAGAATGAGTATTTGCACATAATGACCTTGTGCTTTCATTCCTGCAGGGTGTGCTGTATGTATTGCTTCAAAATGCAGGAAACGTGTGTGATGAATTGAGTAACACATCCCTTTTTACTCTGATTGCCATGAATCCTCTCACTGGCATACACATCACACTGACATCTATCGAATACCCTGATCAACACAAACAGCAGTAAGACTAGAAGCGATAAATGTTGTTATATTAGTGCACATAATGTTAGCAGTAAAGTTGAATCAATATTATTCTCTTTCTCTAGGTTAATGGATGCTGATGTCTTGGGTTCTGGGCTTGTTGGCGTTTTTCAGTCCGGTCATGTTGTTGTTTGGGATCTCAGAGGAAGCGTGGCTAAAGTTGCTGGTGTGCTGGATGAGTTGTGTCGACTTGCTCGATGGGCAGGGCCAAACACTCTGCTGACTGGATATCTAAATGGGGATGTTAGTGTGTTTCATTATAAATCTACATAAACCGATCATACATCCCAGTTCAACAAAATGTTTGTCAGTCAATTTAATTAAAAGTTCTTTAACACCATTGTTAAATAATACAAAATTTATAACCTCAAGACTGTTAAAATCATTTCAAAATGATCACGATTACACAAGATAGATTTGTAAATGTGTGTTTGCATTGTTGTTAAATCTCCCAGCTAATTGTTACAGAGAATTTGTACTTTTTGTATGTGATATGTAAAAATATATTTTACATAATAAAATATCATTCTGTGAACGGACTCTTTTCTGTCAAAGATTAAACACTTTATATGTATTAAGTTTTAAGGTTTTAGCGGACAGAATGTCGAACTATATTACTTTTTCCACTATTTTTAAATGAATGCCAACGCAGCACAAAATGAAAAGCTCATAACAGCTTTAATATCCTCCTGATGCTTGTCATATCCTAAATTGCACTGATAATTGATGTAGAATATTATTTTAATATCTAATATAGTATGTGAGATCAAACTAAAATTGTACGTCTTACTTAAAAACGTTTTAAAGTAAGTCGAAAAACTTGTTTTGAATATTTTATGAGGACAGTGTGTCGCGCATGCGTAGTGGAAATCTCGTGCATTGTGGGAGAGGATTGAGAAACATGGCGGCGCGCATCATTGCCCGGTGTGTCCGATCCCTGAACCAGCGTTCCGTGTATTGTAACCGTGTAAATACTTCCGCGACATTAACAGCAGCTCCGCTCGTCCATGGGCGAAAATTTTCACATCTGACTCATGGAAACAAGTGTTCGCTGGCGCAGGTGTGTGTGCTCGTGATTGACTGATGACATCCAATGACCTACGCGTGTCTTTAGTTATGACTGCAACAAACTGCCTTCTTTCACTTGATTTCAGTATTTGCACGAAATGGGCTTGAATCAAATGAACTGAATGAAGTCAAAGATAATATTTCTAATTTAATATGCTATCTTTATGTGGCATAACAAATTATTAGACTGGTCTTTGTTTATTATCTCTTTTGCTGTAATCACTTATGCTTTAACAATTATATTTTAAATGCATGTTTGTATAATCTGTTAGCTTGTATGTACGTATACCTTTGCATGCATGTTTAAAAATGTTTGTCTAATATATTGGCAACAGTTTTCTTTGATTCAAGTCTTTCCCACTGATATTCTGTGATATTAATAAGTAAAACATTGCCTATATTTGTTTATCTTATCATAATACGCATGCATTCCAGTGTCATTATTGTTATCTAAAACTAAGATTGTTTTCAGTAATTGAAATAAAATGAAATCTAAATTTTAGATGAACAACAGTACGTTTCTTACGATTAAGTACTAAAATATGAAATAAAAATAAAGCTAATTATAAAAATGAAAATAGTACATGACAAAGTTGCTAAAACGTACGTTAAAATGAAATGTAATTCAAAACATAAATACTATAATCATATATAAATAATATTTAAACAACACTGCTTCAGTTGTCTATATATACTTTTCTTTTGTAGATCTCAGGCAGTTCGTTTCAGGTCCTTCAGTGGAGGTCGTACGGTGACCTGCCTCCATTAACCCTAGAGACGATCCATGACCGTGTCCTCTACGTCCTGAAGCTCTATGACAAGATCAACCCTGAGAAGGTAAATAATCCATCAGTTTGTCTGAAATATTTCAAATTAGCTTCAAATATTAACTGTTTGATGGTCAATTGTTATGTTTATAGCTTCAGGGCACCTCCCACTTCATGAAAGATTTGGGATTGGACAGTTTAGACCAGGTGGAGATCATCATGGCTATGGAAGATGAATTTGGTTTGTATTAGCATTTATAATCCAATTTAATGTATTGCATTTGACAGCTCCATTCTCCCTATTAGCACATTATGTACTCTTTTAATGCGTGCATTGTTTTTGTTGCTTTTTAAGGATTCGTAGAATCTGATGCTTATATTCGAACGTTATGTATGTGATACAGTGTTTTCTCACGTGTACAGGTTTTGAGATCCCTGACGCCGAGGCAGAGAAGTTGATGACACCACAAGAGATCGTTCAGTACATCGCAGACAAGAAGGATGTTTATGAATGAGCATAACTATTCATCGTGAGTTTAATTACGATTCACATCTTCTGAAAATTCACTTCAGGTGGAGCTTATGCTTATGAGTATTTATTTGTTCTTTTTCATCCAGATAAAGATCATCCCATCAGATGACAAATACCATGGAGGTTTTGTCATGTGAACTGTTTCTGCTTCTGCTGTTCTTCTTCATCCTTTCTTCTTTTTGTATTTAGATAGATGTTTAAATGTTCATGATTTTGTTTGTGGCCGCTTGTTATTTGCAGGTCGGCAGCGTTCTATGCTAGATACTTATGCACAAGCTCCTCATTCATACAAAAAGAGCTTGGAAATAATGTTAATAATTCATATGAATGCTACAACAATAAAGAATTTAAATCAGTTTAAAGCATCTTAATTATGTCTTCAGATGTACATTGTGAATCTTTGCTAATGTGATCGGTTCGCTCATTAATTAGGTTAGTGTATTTAATTTTTTGGACACGATTTTTTTGTTAAATCCATAAAAAATTCTTCAGTGAAAAGAAAGTATTTATAAGAATTCAGTATCAATGCCCTTCAAATGTTTTGGGGTTGTTGAGAGAAGTCTCCTATTCTAACCAAGGTTGCATTTATTTTATTAAAATATAATTTACTCCTGTGATGAAAACTGAATTTTCAGCATCATTACTCGGTCTTAAATGTCACATGATCCTTCAGAAATCATTCTGATTTGCTGCTCAAGAAACATTTATTATTAATATCCAAGTAGAAAACAGTTTTTTGGGGATTCTTTGATGAACAGAAAGTTCAAAACAACAGCATTCATTTGAAATAATATTTTGAAAGATTATAAATGTCTTTACTTTCACTTTTGATCAATTCAGTGCACCCTTGCTGAATAAAAGTATTTAATTTTCTTCAAAACAAAAATTTTACTGACCCCAAACCTTTGAATGATAATGTATAAAACAAGAAACTGCAAAAGTTCACATTCATATTTGGCAGTGGTTGTATTTGGTTAGTTACAGCACCACCTACTGTACTAAAATACTTTCCAAGTCTAAATTTTTACACGAAAACTTTTCCAGCGTTGGAGCCAAGAGTTTAAACCAGTTATATTAGGAAACATTTCTTCGTCACTTTAATAAAACTAATACAATCTTCCACTATAACTTTTAACTCACCCTAAATAATATCAAGCTGTTAAAATTTATTGTAGAGTGGCATCAAATAGTGATACTTTCACATTCTTGTTCACATTTGCACATGAATTCCTTTAATGCCATTTCTAAAGTTTGTGTATTTCAGGACTTTTCTTGAACATAAAAGGACTGACGTGTCTGTCTCAACCTATTTCCTTGAGAATGTTAAATATTACACATAATAGTAAAAATAGTCTGCTAGAGGAGCAAAATGCAGAGAACACAAATTCAGTGAGAACTAATCTGTATCAAAATTTAGGATTACAACAAAACTATTATATGCTTTTATACACATGATTCATCACTTCATAAATAAGCACTATGCCAATGCCATAATGGTTCATTCAGACTTTAGAGGAACTTTAGTTGATGTTCAAAGGGTTTCCATTTAAAAGACACTCCTATATCTTCCACTTATGAGCTTAAATAAACCCACGTTTCCTTTTCAGGTGTAATAAACCCTTCTCCCTCCCTCTGTGTTTAAGTGTGTGTTAGTATGTCAGTGAACGCACCTCTCACTGTGATGATGAGAAGCCAGGGAGGGACGCTTCAGGCATTTCCTTCTTTTTAGCGTGTTTGTGAGTGTCAGAATTTCTGTGCATTTGGGAATGATTATGCCAAGTTTAAATGTAATGATATTAGAGGTTTTTGTTTTGTTTTATAAGAAAAAAAAGCCTAAATTAAATCTGTGCATCATTTAAAATGATCACATCTCTTCACAAGACTTGCTCGACTTTACAATGCCTTCATGGACTTTTTAGAAGTTTTCGTTACTTGAACTTTCCATGGAGGGAACAAAACCTATAAGGTTTCGTTAAAAATATCTTAATTTGTGTTTTGAATATTGACCATAGTTTCCTTCTTTTTTGCATGCTTGTGAGTGTCAGAATTTCTGTGCATTTGGGAATGGTTATGCCAAGTTTAAATGTAATGATATTAGAGGTTTTTGTTTTGTTTTATAAGAAAAAAAAGCCTAAATTAAATCTGTGCATCATTTAAAATGATCACATCTCTTCACAAGACTTGCTCGACTTTACAATGCCTTCATGGACTTTTTAGAAGTTTTCGTTACTTGAACTTTCCATGGAGGGAACAAAACCTATAAGGTTTCGTTAAAAATATCTTAATTTGTGTTTTGAATATTGACCATAGTTTCCTTCTTTTTTGCATGCTTGTGAGTGTCAGAATTTCTGTGCATTTGGGAATGGTTATGCCAAGTTTAAATGTAATGATATTAGAGGTTTTTGTTTTGTTTTATAAGAAAAAAAGCCTAAATTAAATCTGTGCATCATTTAAAATGATCACATCTCTTCACAAGACTTGCTCGACTTTACAATGCCTTCATGGACTTTTTAGAAGTTTTCGTTACTTGAACTTTCCATGGAGGGAACAAAACCTATAAGGTTTCGTTAAAAATATCTTAATTTGTGTTTTGAATATTGACCATAGTTTCCTTCTTTTTTGCATGCTTGTGAGTGTCAGAATTTCTGTGCATTTGGGAATGGTTATGCCAAGTTTAAATGTAATGATATTAGAGGTTTTTGTTTTCACTCTGCTTTACAAATGCAGCTCCAAAGAAGAAACTGATTTGGACTTTTTCTAAAACCTGAGCTGTATACACAAGATACTGTGGTATAATACTATGGTATTTTTTGTTTTAGGTACATTCAATCCCCAAAAACTGCTGTCTAAATAGGTATCTCTTTATTTTGAGACACATTCACTGAGTCAACATTGACAATGATCTCTGAATGACCTTCTTAATCTATTTTCTAGTTTGGATTGACAGCACAAGCTCGCGAGGGGAGAGAAAACAAACACTCTCTCTGTTTTCTCTCACACAAACACACAACCTGGGTAATTAACCTAATCTTGAAATCTCCTCTGTCTGTCCCCTTAACTTTTAACCGCTTCCGTCCCCTTTCCCCCCTAAAAAAGATGCCTAATCGTAATCATATGTTTTGCCCTGTTTTCTACGAGCTCGCGCGCTCACAGAAACGCACGTGCGCGCGCGCGCGCGCTTCATTAAAGTGAGCTGCGGTCAGTTCTGCTCAACAGGGTTTTTGCGGCGGACCGAAGGATGAACTTGACTCTTCTGTAAAGGTCTTTTCATGGAAACAGAACGAAAACTGCCATTAATCATCGTTACATATACTTTTTGACTAGTTTAAGAATTGTCTACGTCGTATTTTAGAACTGTAAAATATTCTTTATGGAATTAACTGTGTGGACGGATTTCTTCCTGGAATGTTTTGGCTCGCAAAATGTGTCGTTTTGTGTATATTTTGTTATTTATTTTCGCTCCAGGTAAGAAGATGAGATAATTTCAGTAATAGACGATGAGATATTTAAACACTAAACATTTCAAAAATGATAAATTAGCAATATTTTAGATTTTTTTACTGAGTTTTTAAATATTTTTACATATTTAGGCTACATTTACCATGGTAACCTTAAAATTCACTATAGTAGGCTAGCCTATTGTTATGTGCCAAAGAATTTACACATGTACCATGGTTTTTCGGGACATGTATGATGGTAATAGTAGGGTATTCTCGGAAGTACCATGTAAATATCATAGTACATGAACTTGGTACCATGATATATATATATATATATATATATATATATATATCAAAGTTCTACAGTAACATTCTTTACAAAAAGTACTGGTGTCAGATGTGCATACTATGATACTTTGAGATAGGGTATAGGCTACTGCAATTCATGGTCAACTTTCAGATAAAAAAATATGCAATGTTTCCGATTCATTGGACATGATGATGACAATAATGATATTTCTCTGTAGGTAACACATTGTTAAACTTGAGGCAAGACTGTGGCGATAAAATTCTTGGAGAACGGAGCGGCTCAATCCGGTACTCTTTACACCCAAACAGACTTTTATTAAACAGGATAACCAAAGAAAGCACAGAAAAACTGTTGGATGTTACCTGCACTTGGGTTATTGATGCACATAAAAACCAGACTCTTTGGATAGATGTCATTTCTGTTGGGAAAGGTGCTCTTGGGATTCAGTTTGGGAATGGGGAAACACTGACTTATGAAAAAGAGGAGCGGGCATTATTCTCTGGCACTGGGAGAACCATCATTGAATGGAGCTTGAGAAGGACTGACAACACCTTTGCCACATTACATCTGAGTAAGTGTAATGAAGCCACTTACATACCAGCCTTAATAATGTCAATAGCATGTTTTTAGACATAGTACTTAGTACTAAGACACATATCATCCCAATACCAAGTATCAAAAGTTTGCATATGTACCATGGTAGTACCATGGACTACTACCATGTAAATACCACAATTTCAGGACCATGGTAAATTTCAAAGCATTATAGTGAAATTATAATCACAGTAAATTATAATTTATTCCTTCAGCAAAGCTGAATGTTCAGCATCATTACTCCAGTCTTCTATGTCACATGATCCTTCAGAAATCATTCTAATTTTTTCAGGATTTTTTCAGCAAGATTTAATTTATTTTTTAGAGAAATCCAACAAGGATGCATTGATTGATCAAAAGTCACAGTAAAATTTCAAATAGTTTCAAATAACTCTCCACTCATTAAAGAGTACTGAAAAAAAGTATCAAATGTTAAGCGGCACAGTTGTTTTCAACATTAATAAGAAACATTTCTCGAGCAGCAAGTGACAAACAATAGTGTATGTGAAAAGTAGTATGAACAATGCTCAGTGAGAAGATTGTTGTATGTTTGTTTATTTCCCTTGCTGTTAGAATCTTGTGTCTTGAATAATCTCATAATTCCTGTTTCCATTCATCTGTGTGTGTGTGTTTTTCTCAGGATGGAACACGTCAGAGGACAATCACACTCTTGCTATGATTCCTTACACCCACTTTGACTCTGACCCAGTGTCTCCCTCTCCGAGTGGCTCAAACAATGTAACCTACACTGCAGACATTCCAGTGAGCAGCAATGCAGCCCCCAAAACACACGCTTTCAGGGATGAGAATATAAGGCAGGGTGGAGGTGTGTCTGACCTGGCCGATAAGCACAGACCCCTCTTTCCACAGGAAATCACAGACAATGGGCAGGAAACGGCTGGAGCCTGGATCTCCAACCTCACACTCGCTGGCACACATTCTTATTTTGATACTCAAACCAACTCTGCCCTTGACACACCCATGAACACGCTCGTCGGGTTGTCCCATGACCCTTCTTTGGCTTCCACTGAAATCCAATCACCATTGCTGTCTGTCCAAACTACACCCAGACAGGCAACTGACGTTGCGCAAAAAACAAGTGCATTTTTAGGCACCACTGATGTTGCACACAATGAACTGCATAGAGGAAGTTCACAACACACACATACACATGCATTTACTAAAATTCAATCCAAAATGACTAAAAGAGGTCAACCAAATTCAATGTTTCCAACTTCCAGCTTTATTACGGAAAGTCCACAAAATATTCAGCCATTTGAGAAAACTTCTACAACTAAGGACTTCCTTAGAGACACTGTTAACAAGGCTAAAGCTGCAGTGACGGTCCCAAACAAGGATGTGTTTACAATATCAGAGAACGTCGGAACGAGGCAATTTAATGCAACTTTTTGGAGTTCAAACACAATCACAGATGACAACAAGCCTATTTCATTGGAGATGGACAGGACAGATCCCTCTACAAGGTCAACTAATCAAAATCAAACAATCTATGATGATTCAGTACTCACTCGTAGTACGCCTGCGACAGTATCAAAGTTTCCAGTCCTTAATCAAACCAATCCATTAGCATTTTCTGATAGCGACATGACTGAACACTCAGGTTACTCCACATCTCCAAGTGGAATAAGTGAGCCACCAATAATTCTTACCACTGAGAATGAGCCAACAATGTCAAGCGAGTTCTTGCACACTTCACATAACACACTTGCAACTCCAGCTTTAACTTCTTCGGAAGCATCAACCACTTACATTTCACATACCATCCAAAGTCATCTCAATGCAAGCACCAAAGAAACCAGCTCTGCATCAATGTCTGATCCGACGGCACACAACAATAACGAAATCAGTGCCTTCACCACTTTTCCAACTACCATCCCTCCAAACCTGACTCCCACTGAAAGTCCTAGCACACCAGAAGAGGACGAGGGTCTGTCACCATCTGTAAGTGATTGTCTCGGTCTTTCATGCACCTCATATTTATCATCTACAGCGCGAGGAGAACAAGAAAGCCGCATTACCAGCCCTCCATCAATCTCTTTGTCGAGTTCTACAAGTCCTCAGATTAGTACTAACGCGACTTCTGACCTCATGGTTGAAGATAGCACTAGGGTGAAAGTTGACAATCGCACAGATGTAGAGGAACCTGAAGCATCCCCATCACAGAATACCAACACAGAATCAAGTATGCATACTGAATTGCCAACATTTACACCTCAGTATTCAACTCCATCTTCTGAAAACACGCAGAGCAATGTGGGATTTTCCGATGCAACTGATATCAACGAGATGAGAAGTGGTCAAACAGTGGGTAGAAGTTATTCGAGTCCTACTCAGACTAGTGTGACAAGTTTGAAGACGACTCTTGGTTTATCTCCATTTAATGACATTCATTCTAGATCAACAGAAAACACTAATGGCTCTACTGCCCACACTACCATAACATTGACAACTTCATCATCTGACATCACACCTCCCTACATCTCTCAGGTCAGTACAACTGATCGTGCCTTTCCAACGAGCACACCAGTTAGTACGACTACTCCACATTGGGAAGCCAGTCAGACCTCTGCTGTTCACCCACCTTCAACAACTACACTGCAGATGAATCCAAACGCCACATCCACAGAAACGACTTCAGCTCGGGTCCTTACGCACATTCCAGTGCCTCAACCCAGCACTGTCAGACCTCCCCAACATATAACCACAAGCTCTTATCTTATTCAAACAAAAGCACACACAATATCTACACAAGCAGTCACCCAAACATCTCGGATCCATTCTACTGCATCCAGGGTTGACAGGAAGTGGCCACATGGCCGGCATTATTTCATTGTGGAAGACCAGCCAGTAATCATCAAGGGTGAGTAACTTTTCTGTCAATTTTGCTTCTCTGAGAGTAAGAAAGAATTTTCTTTTTGTTTTTAATGAAAAACATTTGTTGTTCTGTTTTTTAGAAAAAACATTTCAAGTACTCTTACAAATCATCCTGGAAGGGGATTATGCCCCTAGTATGAGACTGCTTGAGGTGAAACCATTTGAATTATTTTTTTACACTACCTTTCAAAGGTTCGGTAAGATTTCTTTGGTTACACTTTATTTTAAAGGGTTAGTTCACCCAAAAATGCAAATTCTGTCATTAATTTATTCACCCTCATGTTGTTCTACGAAAGACCTTTGGTCATCTTCGGAACACAAAGGAAGATATTTTTGATGAAATCCGATCACTCAGTGAGTCCTCTATTGCCAGCAAGATAATTAATGCTTTTCAGATGCCAGAAAGTTAAAAAAAAATTTACACAGTTCATAAGTGCTTATTTATTAATATTTTTTTTATGCGCAAAAAAAAAAAAAATAAATGACTTTATTCAACGATATCTAGTGTGGGCCGATTTCAAAACACTGCTTCGAAGCGTTACGAATCTTTTGTTTCGAATCAGTGGTTCAGAGTGCCAAAGTCACGTGATTTCAGTAAATGAGGCTTCGTTATGTCATAAGTGATTCACAATTTCAATGGTTCACGTGACTTTGGCAGTTTGATACATCTACCGATCCATTGATTCGAAACAAAAGATTCGTAAAGCTTCGAAGCAGTGTTTTGAAATCGCCCATCACTAGATATTGTAGAAAAGTTGCTATTTTTTTTTTTTTTTTGGTGCACAAAAAGTATTCTTGTCACTTTATAATATTAAGATTGAACCACTGTACTCACATGAACTGTTTTAAATATATTTTAATACATTTTTGGGTGAACTAACCCTTTAAGGTGTCCTTGTTACAGTGTAATTATACATGTAAGTACTGAGTAATAGTAATCATGTACTATAGGATAAGGGTACACTGTAAAATAAAGCGTTACTGATTTTTTAAAAAGTCTCTTATGATCATCAAGGCTGTATTTTGAAATAACTGTTCTGTGTTTTAATATCCAGTTCAAAGGAACATAATTTCTTTGAAATAGAACTCTTTCGTAACATTATAAATGTCTTTACTGTCACTTTTGATCAATTTAATGCATCCTTGTTGAATATTAATTTCTTTAAAAGAAATCTTACCTCAAACCTATGCATGCACAGTCACGTCAGAAGATGGCTGATGTCATTTGATCAGCATTGCAATATATGCTAGTAATCATCCACTCCTACAGGTGGAGACATTTCTACAAAGGCTTTCTGGATTTCAGAATCAACATGTGACCTGGCATCGGTAACTTCACTGCCCTGTATTTGCAATTCTTCAGTTTAGATATATGCTTTAAAGTCACTAGGTTACCTGAGAGACTGGACATTGTTCTAATTATTGATTAAACTGATCATTCAATGAGTCTTTAAGAAGTTGTTTATTTAAATGTAAAAATTTTTCTTTTTAATGTAATTTGTGTGTTTTGACTGATTGTCTAAACTACACCACACAGTTTTCAAATGAAAACATAAAGCTT
The DNA here is from genome assembly GCA_037194245.1 of Opsariichthys bidens. NCBI lineage: Eukaryota > Metazoa > Chordata > Actinopteri > Cypriniformes > Xenocyprididae > Opsariichthys > Opsariichthys bidens. Next base: position 7,522,494 of record CM074293.1, on the reverse strand, counting down.
TTTATGCATTTTGGCTGTACATTTACATGACAATGGCATTTTGGGGACCTGAAAATAGGTGCAAGTTTTTGAAAACGATATCGTTGTCACCTCTGTCTAAACTACAAAAATGCAAATTTGTGAAAACGGTGACGTCATGCACAAGTGTATTACATATTCAGTCTATAGGTGTTTCTTTACAAAGTGACATGGACAACTGGCCTGGCAGCAGAATAGTCATTTGTTTTAGTCATTTTCACCAATTCGTGTAAACCGGGATCGTTTTGACAATGGTGTCATCTGTAGGCTATGTGAAAAATGCAAAGGAAAAACCTTTCTGTTTTTAGTACATCGCTGTCGTGTAAACTTACTCTAAATAAATGTAACCACTATAGTATCATAATAAAACTGCAAAGGCTCATGAGATTGTGATAGAAATACCAATGCAAAATGCTAAATAAAAACATTAAAAAAACATAACATATTATTAAATATACATTGTAATATTAGGATATATAAAATATAATCTTAAGTACTTAATTTAAGTCACAGTGGTTCAGCAGACAAAACGATTGTAAAACCCTGATCTAAAATATCTAAGTGGTTGATGACGTGTTAATTAAGTGCTTTTGATTGACTCTGTCTTGGGTGTTTTCATCAGTGGTCCAGTTCTGCAAACAGTAGTTCAATTTCAAACGGTGGAAGCAGTGTCCTGGCTGGGACGGGTGGAGTCTCTGTTACAGGAGGCGGGGTTAAACCCACTACCAAAGAAAGGAATATTTGTGGGAGGAGTTAAAGTGAAAAATATTACTGTGGGAGGTGAGTGTTGAACAACTAGATGCAATACTTTGGTGCAAGAGAACGGAAAAGAATTGGAATATATATATATATATATATATATATATTTACCATCACCATTTCCCTCCATAGTTTCTCAACCCCCCTTTCTTTTTTCTTTCTTTCTCAGGTTTGCAGACAGATATTTGTGAATGGTTGTTTGAATGTCCATCTGGGTTCCAGTGTGTTTCTTCGAAGGGCAATGCCACCTGTACATCCGTGTGCCACTCTGAATACTGTAAACATCAGGGCATCTGTGTCCATCGCCTCGAGCAACAGCCTATCTGCCAGTAAGTTACATGTACAGTGAGTTGTGGCATAAAATCTGGCCCTCATTGCAGCTTTCAGGTCAAGATCTTCCCATTTGTAAAGTAATGAACCCTCTGATTGATACGTATAGCTTGTAAATGTGACTTTCCTGGACAACTAGTTAAAAATACTTGCTGAAATGACCTGCAGGTTTGACCGCACTCTCTCTTTCTGCAGGTGTCCTGTTGGGGAGGATTACTGGTTTATGGGGCAGCGCTGTGACCTCCGCATGACCCGGCCGCGTTTGGTGGGCGTGTGTTTTGGGGTACTGCTCGCTGTCGCTGCAGTTATGGCTCTTCTGTCATTTCTCGCAGTGCGCCGTTTTAAAAGCATGCTTATGCAAGCCAAAGTGGAACAAACACGCAGCAGGTATCACACGTGCAATCATTTTAAACACACACACTCCCATAAAGTAGCCTGGTTTGTTATCGGAAATAGTTTGCAGGAGGTCGTTGCTAGTTATAACAAAGCAGAGGTTGTGATAGCAGCCCTGAATATGACACAGGGATGGACCGGGTCGAGTGAACACACATAGACACTCTTACATTTGAATTTTATTAATATTCTTTTGTCTTCTGTATGTGTGGACACAGTTATCGCAGATTCAATCACTTTGATGAGCTTTCGGCTCGTTTTTGGGGACGGTCCTGGCCAGGCTCTGAGGACTCGTTGGATAACCCTGCCTTCACTCGCTCAGATGAATTACTACATCTGAGAGCACTTGATCGTACATGCTGTTACCACGATGACACTCTTTCTGTGGTCTCTACATACCACGGAAGTGGAACACACCTCAACACCATATATCCTCACGGGTACCGTAAGATTATTTGCATATTATTGAATAAACGATGGTTTACCATGTTTCATGGTGAGCAGGATTTTAAATGTTTTGTCACTTATACTCACCAAGGCTGCATTTATTTGATCAGAAATACAGTAAAACAGTGAAATAGTACAGAGTGAAACAGTCAGGTTCCAGAAGTTAAAGCTCCATTAATTTTCTCCATAGGGAAACTGATTTTTAAAGAAATCTTATAAACGTTTAAAGACAGCTTACTGTGAGCTACGAGGTTGTTAATCGATGGCATATTCTTCTGCTGAAGATGTCAGCCCACATTATTTCAGCTTATTTTTAAAATAATAATTTTTAACAGTGGCATTCTTGGCTAAAAACTTTTGATTAAAAAATTACACCAATCAGAGTCTAAAAAACCAATACAGGCCAAAAGATCTCATTATCGCTGCCCACTCCCACAAAGCACTGCGAATGATGTAATCTAGTCGGTCTCCCTACACTCTGAAATATTTAAATATATGCATATTTTGCAATAAACTTATGCTGCAATATGATGTTCGCAATGCGTCATGGGATTGTAGTTCTTTCCCTCACTAAAGTCGTTAATTACAGTCTTATACCTTTGTATTTTTGTCCAATTTTCTACATTTTTTTTGCTTCAAATCAAAGTTTGTAATGTTATGAGTCATCTCGTAGCTGCTTGGCTTGGTTAATGGCTTATAATGCTTTAACAAAGACTTTTCTGAAGTCCCTATGGGAGAAATGAATGGAGAAAATAATTCTGGAACCAGCGCCGCTGGAAAAGTTTAAAATAACTGTCTTCTATTTCAATATATTTTAAAATGTAATTTATTCCTGTGATGACAAAGCAGCCACTACTCATGTTGATTTGGTGCTCAAGAAAAAAATCCTTAATATTATTATGTTGAAAACTATTACACTTCTTAATATTATTGTGGAAGCATTGAATAATTTTTCAGGATTATTTGATGAATAATTTAAATTATTATATATTATATATAATATTATTCATGCCACTTTTGATCAATTTAATGTGTCCTTGCTGAATAAAAATATAAATTTCTTTTAAAAAAAAACCCATCCCAAACATTTGATTGGTAGTGAATAGTCCAAAGTAGACAAGTAGATTAAGTTGTTAACTTGTTTTTCTGTGTATGCTTTGGCTTAAAAGTTCTCAGTATGGTTGGGATCTCAGCAACTGCAGCTTGGCAGATGGTGTGGTGGATTCTGGGAAGGCTAGTGACCTATCAGTCTGTAGCTGGCCAATTGAGCCGATTCAATGGACACCATTCCCTTTACTCCAGCAGCTCAGCAGGAATACAACTACGGTAAGACACAAACAGACTCTATTTCTATATTTTTGTAACTGAATGATACATAACTCTGTTGCTTATCCAGGTGAAAGCGTCTCGTCCTCGCTCTTACTGTGAAGGCATGGAACTCGTAGATTTAGAGAAGAGCTGGACAGCTTAATGGAGATTCAGAAAAACCTTCTGGCCAAGAGTGAGAATATTTCATCTGTTTAAGGAAGAGCATTGTTGTGCCAAACTGATATAGATCCATCTTAATAAAATCTCTTTTAACTAAAAAGACTTTTTTGGTCTGCTTCCAGTGTACTAGCAAAATGTACACTACCATTGGGATCAGTATTTTTTTTAATGTAAATTCATACTTTTATTCAACAAGGACAATTGTTTTTTGAACTTCCTTGATAGCACATGGTACATCTCAGCGACGTCTATTTGATGTCTGCATTTACATCTGCAAGATGTATTTTTAAGAGTGTTTGCTCATCTGCAATACATCTCTAGGACGTTTCCTGTTGTCATACAGACATTTAGATGTCTTTAAGATGTTTAAACTGCTTTTTAAGACGTTTATCAGATGTTTTTACACAGCAGATGCTTTCCAAATGAACAGATCTTTAGCAGACGTCTTACAGATATACCTGTGATATCAGGGTTAAACAAAAAAATTAAGCAGCACAATTGTTTTTAACATTAATGTTTCTTGAGCATATTAGAATGATTTCTTAAGTATCATTTGACACTAAAGACGGGAGTAATGATGCTGACAATTCAGCTTTACATTCACAGGAATAAATTACAATTTAAATGTATTAATACAGAAAACAATTAATTTAAATTGCATACTAATATTTCAAAATATTACTGTTTTTAGTGTATTTTTTTAATAAACGCAGCCTTGGTTAGCAGAAAAGAATTCTTTAAAATCATTAAAAATCCTAGCAACTCAAAACTTTTAAGGGCTAGTGTGCATGAAATTGTGCTAATTCAAAATAAAAGGTGGTACTTTTTCTGAAAGACATAACACATTGTTTTTCATATTAAAAGACAATTTTTTTTTTTTTTTTAATATTTTGCAAGACTTCCGCTCTGCCTTCCAAAGTGTGACAAAAAACCTGGTGTTAGAGAACCTGAACATGCCAAATGAGTGAGGAAGTGAGATGCCTGTTTTATGGTTGGCTAATATGCTGAAACAAGGGTTCAAAGTTCAGTCATAGTCAAGTGTGACCCAGACACTAATGTCACTATCCTGTTCTGTCCTCATTGAGTCTAAAATCAATCCACTTAACTCTCGTTGCTCCAGGCCATCTGTCCTATTAATTGAGTTGTCAGTTAATTTGTATAAAACTGTCTGTTAAATCACCCAATCCAATAAAGTCACATAAAATCCACACCAAAATCCAGTGCAGCTACCATGCTGCACTGAAAATGTCCCTTTTAAGGACAATAATAATTTGCACAGTTTCACATTTATCAGCTTAAAAGTACTAGTTTTTGTAAATTATCCTTAGAAAGATATATGGCACCATTTTACAAACATCGTTACATTAGGTTTTACCACTGGCTGACTTGAGAATCTATCTGCATTATGTTTTTAGAATGGATTGATTTTATGAGTCGTATGGATCTAGAAATGATGGATGAACCAAAACTGAGAGTGTCTATTTTTGACATCACAGTAGCACTTTGCTGCTCATGTGGCCATTATGAATATCGCATCCAAGAACGAGGGATGTTCGCTTCTGCATAAAGACAGCACCATTTTTTCAGTCAGTCCAGTTCATTTAGTACGGAAGCTTGTTTCCGCCACTAAATAAAAAATAAAAAGGTAATTGCGACTTTTTAGCGCACAAAACAGATTTTTTTCCTCACAATTGTAAGTTGTAAAGTCAGAATTGCATGATATAAACTTGCAACTCTGACTTTTTTGTCCAATTGTGAAGAAAAAAAGTGAATTTTTCTCACAATTCTGACTTTGTAACATGCAATTGGAAGTTATAAACTCACAATTCTCAGAAAAAACGTTTTTTTCCTCACAATTTTTTCCCTTACAATTGGACATTATAACATGCAATTGCGAATTTATTAAATAAAAATAAAGGTAACTGCAACTTTTTTCTCGCAATTGCGAGTTTATATCACAATTCTAAGAAAAAAGTCAGAGTTGTGAGATATAAACTCGCAATAATGAGATAAATAGTCGCAGATTAGCTTTTTCATTTAATGGCGGAAACATGCTTCCATAATTTAGTACATAAAGCTAAAAGCAAATAATATGCACATATTCAGAGAAGGTAATAGCTAATCTTCACTCAGACCTTTCATGCACCAGAGTATTTCTTTTCACACTGGAGTTGTTCTTCTTGTCCCACTTTGAGACGCATATGAGGGCTCTTTTACAGCATTTTGCATGTGTGCAATGTCATTCCCAGAATTCTGCACATGCGCTGTGCTTTTACTGGGATTTACTGAGTTTAGCTTATAGTTCTGCGACTGCATGACTCCATTTTCTGGCTTGACTGAATTCTGTCCATGTGCATTTTGAAACGCAAACCCTTTCTCGGAGCTCAGCGAGTTCTGTATGTGCGGGAGCCCTCTTTCTGATTTCACAGAGTTCTGCATGGAGACAACATGAGGATTTGCAAAGCTGTTATTAACAATGACCGAGTTATGAAAATGTGCAAAACCATGGCTGGTACTGAGAGAGTTGTGTGCGAGCGCGTGAGTAGCTGTGGGCGGAAGCCCGCGTCCCAGGGCATACAGACCAAGGTCGTTCCCGTGACGGGCAGGGGAGGGTTCGCGAGATCGGGAGTCGGACGAGCGGTTTTGACCCTGCCTCCAGCGGTAGCGGGAACGGTAGCTGGTCGAGCGGCGATACTGCAGGGAATGCGAGCTGGATTGGAGTGTGCGATGCGAACGCGCTCTCAACACACGGTGCGTGTCGATGAACAGGTGCACGGTCAGGACCCCCACAGTCTCTGCTATGATGAAGGAAAGAGCACCGCAGTAGAAGCTCCAGCCATACCAGTGACTGCGCTTGGACTCGCTCTGGTTGGGGTCACCGGCGTTGGACGAGATGTACACGATAATGCCAATGATGTTGCTGAGACCTGAAAGAAATAGAGATCAATTTTCCTTCTTTTGCTGCAATCCACATATGTGTGTGTGTTTCAAACCTAGTCATAAGCTGGGGACAAGTAAGCTAAATGTCTATAGATGTTATCATGTTAGGATGATTGGAGGGGCCCTTGTCTGAGAGGGGGATATGATTTCTGCGGAGGGGGACCCAAATTCAAATCATGCCTTAGTAACTCATTATTATGATGTATGTGCCGATAGCCTTGTGGGCAGCGCGCCAACATATACGGTCATTACACTTTGGGCAACCCGAGTCCCATCTCACGGACCTTTCCCGATCCCGTCCCCCTCGCTCTCTCCCACCTCGCATCCTGTTCACTCTATAATATCCTATCATAAAAAAGACAAAAATTGCCAGAAATAAATCTTAAAAAATAAAATCAGAATAATGGCACAAAGACTATAAAGCTATAATTATATAAGTATTATATAATTAGGTAACATTTTACAATAAGGTTCATTAGTTAACATGAACTAATAATGAACTGCACTTATACGGCATTTATTAATCTTTGTTCATGTTAATTTCAACATTTACTAATACATTATTAAACTTTTGTTAACATCAGTTAATGTACTGTGAACTAACACGAACTGTGAAAACTGTATTTTCATGAACTAACGTTAACAAAGATTAGTAAATACAGAAACTCATGGTTAGTTCATGTTAGTTAATATATTAACTAATGTTTAACTAATAAACCTTATTGCAAAGTGTAACCTATAATTAGGAGCTTAAGTCGAAATTGTGGGAAACTAAGTCCTAATTATGAAATGAAAAAGTAAAGAAATGACATAAGTAAAAATTTATACTTATAACTTTTTTTGTCATAATTGTTTTTTCCATAATAATGTCCTTGTCATAATTAATGTTTTATCTCATAATTTCTACTTTTTATTTCATAATTATGATTTATGACAAAATTCATTGTTTATTGTTTGAATTTCTTTTAAAAAATGGCAAAATTTGAAAGCTGAGACTTTGTTTCATACCAAAAGCAATTTTGTCTTTTCTGTCGGCACATTGTCAGTGTCCTCTTTGCTACGTGATATATTTTTACTACATGAGAACATGATGTGTTGGTTTGTCGGACGTAGCAACAGTAACTAGAGGGGGGCAGGTCTTTGCGAAAGGTCAATTATGATTAATCAAATCAAGATTTTTTTTTGTGTGTGGCATGTGGCAAAACTTTCATATCATTGCCATAAAAATACCACATAAATTTGGTTGCAGTGCCAAACTGGTCAAAGGCTAAAAGGTTACAAATAATGCACAATTTTAACCTTACAAAGGGCTCCTATTGGAGTGGTTCACCTTGTGATTCAGATATATTTATATTTAGATGTATTTGAAAATAACATACATGGTACATACCAATTTAAATAACTAGGTAAAGGTATATTTGCATGCATGGACATACCAGCTGAGACAAAAAAGATGCCTGCACACAGGATGACATTGTGTCGGCTCTTGTAGAACTCGCTGGCGGCAACACACACTCCACCAATGAACAGCAGTCCCACACTCATTATAGGGAAAAGACTAGAGGCGCGCACAGCACCTGCCACATACACACACACACACACACACACACACAAAACAAAAATGTATAACTGACTATTCTATAATAGTGTATTGGCATATTAATACTTTTCACACACATGTACATTAGTGTCTGATCTAAAGTCAGTATTTGTTTTCACTTATAGAAATAATTGAACTGAAAGTCAAAATGTTGCCTTTTTCTTACCACTTTTATCAGTGACAATAACTCTAGTAACTATTGTATTTAATTGTGCACTGGAGAGTTTTAAAGTGCTATTCATTATTAAATGTCAAGAATTTGCAGATACTCACGCAGTAGATATTCCGCCGCATCTTGCTCGTAATCTGCGTCCTCTGGAAAATGATCAATGTTCTTACAAACCCCCTTAAATACACCTGTAAGAAACACACACACACACACACATCCAGACGCCTTCACAGTCACACATGCGTCAGTTAATGGCCAATGCCATTTTCCACATGATTGGACTAATGCTATCAAATCAATATCAATATCCTCCCATCTAATTAGTCATTCTCAAAACACACAGAAAGGACAGAACCCTCTGTTTCCCTTTTAAATGGGCAACACATTTTCTCTTTCTCTCATAGTGTTATTCCACACATGAACTATTATCAAAGACCTAAATCAAAACATAGAAGCTGATTAAAGTGGCATAACTTTAAAAACTGGGCCTCCATTGCTCTTTTTTGTTATTATGTGCAAAATAAAATCAACAAAATGGTCCCCACATGGGTATATGTTAGTGTGTGAGGTAGATGCTGTTTGTATCTGCATGTTTAGGAGCTGTATTTCAATTAATGTAGCTCTTTGTGTGCATAATTGCCATTTGTAGACAAAGTACATGGTCCGTGCCAACCATGTTTCATAACTGCCAACTCGTACCCTAGTATCTCATACTTGCTCTCGCATCCACACACGTAAAGTGAACGCTGCCACTTTGATGCCCTTTTAACAGAGTGAACGCTTCATTACACATTCCATTAAAAGAATTGACGTTGAACTGATATAGGTCAGAGAGTAGGGTGTGAGAGATGGGTCGAAACTAGAGGAATGCGTATTGTGCGAGAAAGTAAAAATAATTCAATCAATAATTAAATAAATAAATCATCCCACAGGAAAGGGGTTTGATTCGGCTCCAACCTTGATACATTTATAGTCAACACAACTCCTCTACAAAAAAAGTGATGAGGTAAAACGACAGTCATGATAATAGGGGAGAGATAGTACTGGATAGGATTGCATTGAATAGTGTTTACTATATTCATGAGTAATCCAAAAATTCTTCAAAGACAAGCATGATACATGTAAAAAACAAATTGTAAAAGTATCAAGTTAATTTGAGATACTTTTTGTGTATGAGAATATTTCAATTATTAACCATTAAATCTCAAACTATCAAGGTTTCAGAAACTTTCTGTCATTTCATTCATTTGAGAAATATCATTTTTGTCAATACCGCGGTTTTATTGCAACGGTAAGGTATTTTAGCTGTAACCATGATTACCATGGTTAAAATTTTTTTTAAAAAAAAAATAACATTTTAGATATAGGTATAAGTATTAGGCTATATATTGTTATATCATGTTATCCACAGTAAAAAAAAAAAAGAGGTTTATCACCGTTTTTAAAATAATGTACCTTCCATGCAGCACTGTCTCCACAGCCCAGAGTGCGTAAGTACCTCTTCATTCTTTCGGTTCGTGTCATTGTCATTCACGCTTTTGGTTCTGCAGACCCCGCGCGAGTACAGCCAGTAGTCGGTGCCCACAGCGATGGTCATCAGGCTGAAGGCCGCGAAAGCCCCCGCCGTGGTCAGAAGCATCTGCACTCCACGGTTACACACCTTCATCCTGCACCCGGCTCTCTGGCATCAGTGAACACTTGTGAGGGCCACGACCGGCTTATCCACAAGGAAATTCATTGGTGTTAATGAACTCTCCCACATGTCAGTGAAGTTTTTCTTGAAGTTGCGGCACGCGTCCCTCATTCTGTGCGCTTTTACGCGGTAAGTGAGAGAGATAATTCGGGTTTATCTCCTTCAAGTAGGTAAGTCCTCATTTTGACGCTCCAAACTTACCTTATACATCAAAAATCAACTCCAAGAATAACTTTCTCCCAGAAGTCATTGCAGAAAGGTCAGGTTTTCTCGGTATTCCTTCAGATAAGTGAAGTTTGCCCATGACTGAACTGTGCGCATTCCCGTGGAACATGCTGAGGTGGATTTGGTTGAGTCTCTCTCTCTGCTCGTGCTTGTGAATGTAAAGCACCGCCTCTTACTTTGCCCTCGATAGTGCAAAGTTACGCAATGCAAAAAGTATCTTTAAGCATATTTAATTTATTGTTCTTTTTAGACCACTTTAAATTTAATTTAACTCTAAAATCGTATAAATATGTTTAAAATTTATTTGTTAAATTGTATACTGAGGCTATTATGACGTTTTTTTTATAGTATACAAAATTAAGTTGCTACAGTGTAACCTGTTATTCAGTATATTCTACCTGTTTATGTAACAGTTCTGATGTACTGAAAGTAACATGAACGATAATGTTAAGTTCGGCAGACCCTGGATGTGTATGTTTCATAATCTAGAGTCGCTGCTTTATATAATACTTTCAACTTTCATTGTCAGGAAACCATTTGTATCTCAATGACTTACTACAATGACTGATATATTTAAAAGAAAATATCACAGACATTAATTTAAAAAAAATAGATTTAACTCTGTATTTTACACGTTTTTGCCCCATTTTTCAGCATTACATGGTGTACACACTCGTTGTGTTTTCATGTTTTATGGGGACATTCCATTGGTGTAATGGTTTTTATACAAACTGTATATTCTGTCCCCCTACACTAGCCCTTCCCCTAAACCTATTCATCACAGATAATGTTCTGCAATTTTAGATTTTCAAAAAAGATAATTCTGTATGATTTATAAGCTTGTTTCTTCATGGAGACCAATAAAATGTCCCCACAAGATCAAAATTTACGGGGACATTTGGTCATAAATGTCATATACGTAGAGAATACGTATAGAATAACGTAGAGAAATACCCGTCCACACACACACACACACACAAACGCTTGCACAGACGCACACACACATAGAGACACAGGCTAACACACACACACACATACACACATACACAAAAATGCAAAAAGACACACACACAATCAGACACAGGCACAGACACACAAAAATGCACAATCGGACACACACACACACAAACACAGACCGACAAACACACACACACACACACAAACATGCACACAGACACATACACATAAACACACACTGAGTCACAAACACACACACACACAAACAAGCAAAGGTACACACACACACACACACACATAATGTGCATATACTAGTATGAATATTAGGTGAGATGAGCCCCCTATTGTGGTCCAACAATGTGTGTGGCAAAGATAAGCAGTAACTTTTTAAAGTTAAATGCTATAGACAAAAATCCAAAATTTTTTAGATACAAATTCCTAAGTTTCTTGTGAACGGACCCCACAGTGCTAAAAGGACTCATAACCTTTTAACCTCTTAACACAATCTTACATAAGTTATGAACACACAGATTGGCATTTGAAAACTTCAGCTTTAATAATCCACATAGCATAAATAAATAACATGCAAAATATCTCTGCAATCACCAGCGATATCCCTCCCCATATATAGCCAACCACTGCTGCTGTCTGGATGTTAATGTTTATGTGTTGTTGTTGACATGCATCTGTCTTGCATAGTATAAAAACTCATTTTGGGGGTTTGATTCTTGCACAGGAAGCCCTTTAAAGTCTTCATCATTAAAACATGATAGAAAAACTAAAAAATCAACCAGGGCCAGGGGTTTACAATGCTAAAATGTGCATGTTTTTTTTTTTTTTCGTTCAAAGGTGTGACAATTACTTTGATCACTTAAAGGCCACATTATTAATTTACAGTTATGCACATCATGCCAAAGCGATTTAATAGTTCAGGACAGGAACGGTAGTAAGGCTGTCAGTTTGTATGCTCACTTATTTTATCTGCACTTTCTGAGATCTTGTTCATAAAACATCCAGGTAAGATAACAGCTTTTCTATCCTTCGGTCTGGCTTTCACATCTTTGTAGTTCAGGCTACAGGTCATTCATAAACATTTATCCTTCCATATACACTATACAATAAATATTATACAATATGTTTACATTATCCCCACTTTTCCATTTATCGCCTCAGGAAAAGCAGATTATACTTATATTGTCACTGTTTACATGATCACACAATGTGTTTTCATTTGGAAGACTAGAATACTTATATTTCTATTTCATATATCTAATTACAAAATGAAACGTTAACAAATATAAATGTTTAGACACCATCAACCTTATAAGGATCTATGCTACAACAGATCCAACCATTACTGACACACTTGGTTAATAAGTAAACACCGAGTTAAAGAGCAAGGGCTCTACCAGGCATGCATAGGGTAGACTAAAACTCCTTATGGAGTCTGTTTAACACAGACAGATGGCACACAATGAGCTCCCTAAACACTGCAGATTCCCTAACAAAATATATGGCACATTAGGGTTTCAGTCAATACTTGTAGCTGAAGTTGTAGTTTTTCAGCTCATCCAGTATGAATCACAATCTCTGCAGCCCGTGATATGCATGGAACAACCTCTGATGCCAATTATTAACAGCACGAACGCACTTTATCAAGGATTGCAACCACATGCACCCGTCAACTTTGTAGATCAATTGAAAATACATGGTGAAACTTAATACTTTAAACACAGTAAAGGTTGAATATGCATCATAACATTTACCAATACATCAGGGCTCAGTTTGTGTAATTCTCATCATTTTGCAAATCAGAAATTTGCAACATCATACAATAACATTTGTTCCGTGCCCTCAAAGATGTCTCATTATCCATTTTATTCGCAAGCTTATTTTAATCTATTTGTTTTGTATTACTCGAATCTACAGTCGTTGCTTTTTGCATGTTATTTTCTGTGATTTTTTCAGAAAGTTTCCTTCTCAAACTCTTTTTTTAACCCTAAAATGGGCATTATGTAAACTTCTCAATAAAAATATAATAAAATTGTGACATAAAAAGTTGAAATTAATGACATATTCAAGTCACAGCTAACATAAAAATTCATAAATATGACAAAAGGTCAAAATTAGGCGATAAAAAAAAAAAACTATGACCAAAAAAAAAATCATATATATTAATACTTTTGGCTTTTTATGTCATAATTTTGACTTTTGTTTTATTGTGACTTTAGTGCATCAGATTTTTTTTCTCATATTGGCCCATTCATTGATTTAAAGGTGCAGTAAGGCGCTGTTGAAAGTGGCCAATCTGCAGAAAGGGGCGTGTCCACTCATGATGGGCGAGAAGAAACAGTGAGCAGAAGGGAGACTTGAAGAAAGATTGTAGAAAGAGAGATGGCTGAGAGACATTACAAAAGAGAAAAGCTCAGAGGAATATCACTGGAAAAAGAAGAGTTATGTTCAGGCAAAAGCTTTAGGACATGTATTGCGATATTTCTGTCATGACAACTCTCGGGAGATTGATATGGTAATGGAGATTTGCATGGTGATGTATATGGCAATGTCAATGTATTTGGTCTTAGCGGAATAGATCTGCTTCGCTGCTGCTACAGAGCAAGTACCAAGACTTGCTACGGCCAATACATAAAGATCTATAGAAGTGGAGCTAGGGAAGGTGGAGGGTTCTGCTGAGTAATTGGTTTTGCTGTTTCACAGAACCAAAATATGCTGTTGTTGTAAGGTTAACTTGAGTAGCAGGACAGTTTTGAGTGTCATTGTTTGTCTGTAGTTGGTCTGTTGCTGGCGACTAACAACCACCACTTGCTTGTATATATTGTTCCGTACTGTATGTTCATTTTTTGCTCTTTGTCTTTCGTTGCTTTATTTTCCACGAAGCATTATTTTCCTTCGATTCAGCTATGATAAAGAGACATCCTCTTTTGCATTGCGTGTTTGTGTATTTTGGGGGCGGAGAAATGAAGGGAGGGGTGTGTTTGTTTGGGTTGATTTCAAATATCAACTGTGTTTCTCAGAAATTGCTTACTGCACCTTTAAAACAGATTTCTGTTTATTAAAACATACTTAACACTAGATAATATGTAAAACTAAGGTAAACAGTCAAGTGCATGTTTAAAACATTGATGTTCTAATGTAAAACTTTTTATTTTTATTTTCAAAGCTTTGTGCTTTTGAGTTGCATGTAAATTCTAAGTGAAGTCCGATGGCCTATGTTATTCCCTCCAGCTATCATGACATAAATAATTCATTTTTAACAGCATCTCTTGAACAGAAGCCATTATGCCAGTAGCAAACTAAAGGCCATATGGATATCATTATTTGACTGTTGATTTCCTAATGCTGAGAATCTCAGAGCAAGCTGAAAGATATCAACCATTAGATATCTATCCTTTCCTGATGCACTAGAACTTTGTCATGAATTGATACCGAAACGTTTTACTAATGTAAACCAAATTTTTACTTAAAAGGTTAAAGCTTGTGCAAGGCGTAATTAGCTCTGGGGAAAAAAGCCATTAGTGCCGCATGTTGTCAGGCTAATTCTTTTGGAAACGAGAGGCTGCAGTAAAATGCTGACTGACTATATGGAGAGAATGTATAAAAGAAAGAGGTAGGATAATTCTCTTGGAGATGAAAAGACAAGACATTCTCATGGAGACTATGAATACACTCTTTTATAACCATTCTCTCTCCTCTGGCGAATTCAATTTCAAGAGTTTCTGAGGCCTTGGTTGAAAAACTGAGTATAATCCTGGTTTGGTTCTGCTTGATCCTGCTGGGTTTGTGCCTTTTTAAGTGGAGAGAGAGGACAATCAAGATGCACAGGGACAAAATAATGCTTTCTGAGTAATAAGACCGTCTCCTCCTCTCACACCTGTTTGCTGTTAAACCTGAATGACAAACTCAGGGTTGGTGTAGGAGAAACCTTGGAATTCATTTTGGTCCAGATTCATGATGAAGAGTTTATCGGTTGGTGTCAGCTCAACCGCCATCTTGGTGAACTCCTTGTCGAAATTCCCAGTGTCACGCCTATTTTTCTGAAAGAAAAAGAGAGAAAGAGAGTTATGAGTGTGACCATGAAACTGATCATATAACGCTCGTCTTACCTGATTAATTGTTTAGGTTAGAATCACTGTGTAAAAGTTCAGGGTCAGTAAGATTTTTTAATATAAGTAGTATCTTATGCTCATCAATGCTGCATATACAGTAAAAACAATGATATTGTGAAATATTATTATAATTAAAAATAACCGTTTTCTATTTTACAGTATTTTAAAATGTAATTTATTGCTGTGATGTAAATCTGAATTTTCATCATCATTACTCCAGTCTTCAGCGTCACATTAAAGAAACATTTCTTATTATAATCAATGCCGAAAACAGATGAGCTGCTTAATATTTTGTGGAAACTGTGATGCATTTTTTTTTCCAGGATTCTTTGATAAATAGTTCAAAAGAACAGCATTTTCAAATATTCTTTTTAATTATTTGAATTAAAAAGAAACTTTTGTAACAATACACAATCACCCTTGCTGAATTAAAGTATTCATTTCTTTAAAAAAAAAGTCTTACCGACCACAAACTTTTGACCCAACTTTTTACTGAATCGACTATCTGATTTTTCCATTTCTACAAAATGGGACAGATTTTTTGAAAAGAATAAAAACCACATCTTTCAACTTTTTCCTTTAAGCATAGTTGCAATAAAACAGTTATTCTAGCAGAAATACAATTAAAATTCGGTTTTAAAGTCAACACAAAATTGCATTTTCAACCTTTTTTTTACTTCCACACTGCAGTGTGTTTCTGGCTGAAACAGGATATTCAATGGGAAATTGCTAATTGGTTAACATTAACCAATAGCCCACAAGACCTTGGTGACATCGGCAGAAAAGTAACAAGTTGATAGGCTCTTTGGAAAAAATGCCAAAACATCAAGAACGTGTATTTAAGAAAGCAAATCGGGACCATTTAGATTTCATGTTGACTTTAATGCTAACGTCTGTCATTATAAACGCATATCTGGAAGACAACACAAAAACAAACAAAACAAAAAACATCACAGAGGATAATCAGATACTAGAAGTCAGAAACGGCAAAAAAGACCAAGAGGAAACTGATGAAGAGGAACCCACAGCTTGTTACATCAGAATCAAAAACTCAAGACAAACAGAACTTAGAGTCAAGTCTGGAATCGGCAGAATTAAACCACAAAAAACATAGAGGGACAATACAGAGGAGAGCAGACTGGACCATCTGAAAAACATCCATGAGAATGAGACGAACGTTTGGACATCAAGTCCAGCCACCAACTGGAGACAAACAGCTCAAGAATGTTCTGCTAAACACATAAACCAGGAACAGAGACACCAAATGCCCTTTCATTCAAGACAGGACAATCAACAAGGTCCTACCTTCTGACAGAGGCCCAAAACCAGCTCAAGAATAAGGCCCTTGGAGAGAAGTGCTTCTTGAGAGTCTGGTCCCTGTACCTACTCAATAACTGTGCAATCATCTTCTCATTTGACCCAGAAGACCAAATGCGCAGTTTACACAAAACACTCCTTTTATTCGCGGATAGTTATTTTGCAGGAATACTATTGGGAGTTCAGAAGAGTTGATAGCCTATTTTTAAGACTAGTGAAAGTGTACTTGCATTGTGGAGATTTATTTATTAACTATTCACATTATGGTCAGCACGCCGACATGCAGAGCTGTTGCACTTCGGGCGACCCGAGTTCGAGTCCTTTCCCGATCCCGTCCCCGTCCCCCTCCCACTTCACTTCCTGTATGCGTAAGTTCTATCATAATGAAGGTAGAAAAATTTCCCTGCTGGAAAATCCAGTTCAAGCTGGTATTTGTTGTCTTTGTACTCAAAATGGATAAAAAACTATCATTCAAAAGATTTTTTTGAAAGAAATTAACACTTTTATTCAGCAAGGATGCATTAAGTTGATCAAAAATTCCAAAAAAGATATGTTAGAAAAAATTGTAATTCAAATAAGGGCTGTTCTTTTAAACTTTCTATTCATCAAAGAATCCTGAAAAAAAATGTATCAGGTTACCACAAAATAAATGTTTCTTGAGCACCAAATCAGCATATTAAAATTATTTATAGACCATGTGACACTGAAAATTCACCTTTTGACAATATTACTGTTTTTTTACTGTATTTTTGATCAAATAAACGCAGCCTTGGAGAGAACAAGTGACTTCTTTCAAAAACTTAAAAAAAATGTTAGACTCCAGAAACATTAGGAAATATTACAAAAATCTCTTTAAATTGCAGCCATATACTGGATTCACCAGGTGTGTAAATCCAGCTATGAAAATGTAAAAATTACGGTACATTTTATGGACTATATTTAACTTTAATATATTTGAATATTCTAAAATATCAGTAACCATATACTTCGTTTTGGCACTGTTCGTGTGTGTAAGAATAAACACAGAGGAGGAAAATATACAGACATACAGAGATCATTAATATATTCCAAATACATATTCATATATTTTCCTCTATAGAAACAGTCTGTCCACAGTTTCACAGTAATTTGATCCAAACACTGCCAGGCACAGGTAACAAGTCAAAAAATGTCATACATCACAGATTTGGCAGAATAAAGACATAAAAAGATATGTTCTCGCAAGTAGTTACAACATCATCATCATTATGTCTGGAATTAAGTTGTTGTAGTTACATCACTATTATTTCCAGTTGGTTTAAGGATGTGGTTATGAGTATCCAAGCAGCACTGGTTGGAAAACTACACGTTGCAGGACCAGTTCCTAAAATTTAATCTCTGACTTGGCACAGTTTCACACAAACACACGTACGACACCCAACCGAAAAAAGCACTAAAATGGGGTGACCCAGTAAACATCCTGATCAATAAGTGGTAAATGGTTCATCTCAGTGTATATGTTATGGGGAGACAGAGATTTGGCAGCTATATTTGAAATTCTAAAGATATGTTACATCAGTAGCAATGAATGAATCTCATAAAACCTCTCAAGGACATGTCCAGGTCACATTTCACCCCAAACTGAAAAAAAAAGAAGAAACATTTAGCATATTCAGAGTCCCCATACATAGCATATGGACAAAAATATATGTCATGGCCACGAATTAAGAATTCATTCTCTCATTTTAGTTAATTTTGGCCACGGATATGGTACCGAAATTCTCAAAATGTGACAATACCAGCATTTTCCTCAAGCATTTTGAGCGCTGTTGAGCGGATTCTTAAACACCTCTACTTGGCCATTGTGTTCATGCGCTCAACACAAATGTCTGTGATTGGCTACAATGATCAACGCTTCAAAAACGTGTTGTAAATAGACAACGCTCTTCACCGTGCGCTTCCGCTATTAACAACACGTTTTTGAAGCGTTGATCATTTTAGCCAATCACAGACATATCTGTTGAGCGTGTGAACACAATGGCCAATCAGAGGTGTTTAAGAATCTGCTCAACAGCGCTCAAAATGCTAGGAGGATATGCTGGTATCGTCACATACAAGTCGGTACTTTATTAGAGTAAAGTATTAGCAAGTCGAATTTTTACATTGTGGCCACAATGTACATTTTTTTTCTCCCAGCATTTCATGTGCAGGGCTCTGAAGAATAAAGAAAATTAAGCCTAATTTTAAAACGATAAAACATTTTGTGCATTGTGACGTTTTCATCACAATTAAGTTATTTGTTTGATTCTCCTTAAATTGTCATGACAATAATGTCACAATGCAAAAAAAAAAAAAAGCTACGCTTGCAAAACAGCTTAATTTCTTCATGCAAAATATATTGATTTTGGGGTGGAATGGAACTTGAACACTGGATTCACCCAGATATTTTTGAGTTTTTAGAGACCTGTAACACCAAAGTCTATGATATACAAGCATCAAATAGTCAAAATCTCGCAAAGCCGCCACACACTCACTCACTCACTCTTTATAAGTTCATTTACAAAGTTAGTCAATCTCTTCCCTTGATCCTTTAAATCAAACAAGAAATAAGCAGGAAGGAACAAAATAGATTGAAATAACCCCCATTCCTCCATCAATCTGGTTGAACGCTCTCATTGGCTCAATCAAACTATGTCATTTCAAGATCTGTAATCTCATTGGTCCCTGGTTTGTGCTTGGCTAAAACTGGCTACTTGGATTTTACAGATGCAAAATTTGGGTTAATGTACGAGAAGCCCTGAAATTCTTCTTGGTCCAGGTTTTGAATCACTTCTTGGTCAGGAGGGGTCAGGACGGGAGGATGACGGGTGAAAAAACGATCAAAGTTCTCTGCGTCTCGACCGCACTGTGGAGAAGACGAGAGAAGAGAGATATGGGATGGTAAAATGATAAAACGGCATGAGCAACCAAATGAAGAATTAATGACAAATGGAAGCTTCAAATGTGGAAAAAAAATGGAAAAATTCATTCAAAAATGTGATAATAATAACAGTACTTTTGTACATTCCCTTAATTAAGGGAATGCGTAATGATAGAAAATGATGAGCACATATCTGTATTGCATAACTACAATGTTGGATTACAATCACCTTCCTGCAAACATTTCATGCACATCATTTTCTGTGTTGGAAACATATTTCTGATGCTGCTAATTATTTTACATAAACTTTTCGTTTTCAGCTGATGAAGGTGCAGCATTCAGAAAAATGTGATTCGTGGAATTGGACAATTCCAAGCATTACAAAAGAAGCAAGAGAGTGAAGAGGGATAGTGAGAAAATAAAAAGAGATCTGTATCTAAACCACTTACCTGTGAAATGATGAAATCATTTTAATTTAATTTCAAAATGTTGATTTTTTGAACTCGCGTCACGGGGCGGGGTTTAGTAAACTGGCCAACCAGGCCACAGTCAAATGCATTATTAGATATATACGCTTAGACTTTGAATAAAATGACAATCTAACATTACCTGACTCCGGCTACACATACAGAAAGACTCGTCGCAGAGAAGTCAAAAATCAAAAGTCAAAATGTTTGAGAGATGCATTAAAAATCTTATTTGCCCCTCTTAACACATAAGACATCATTTTAAATGCCTGGTTGCCACGGATACACTCATATGAGATAGTGTTTGAAAGCTTAAAAATAAAACGTTGGCAATTTTAAAATGGCATATATACAGTGATCAAAAGTTGGGTCAGTAAGATTTTTTTTATTGTTAATATATAAAATTAATATCATCAATACTATATATATATATAGCATATATCAGCCAAAGCAGCTGGTTGGTCTTCTTAAAGTGTGCTATACTTATTTAAAATCAATGCCATTCATACATTTTGGTGTAGTTTAAGTGTCTGAATCTGTTTTGGGGTCACTGTATATCCACATCTCGAAACAGACTCAAACCAAACAACAAGCAAAATCTGCAGACAAAATTCTAAAATTCTTAAAATGCTCCATTATCGTTTTCTACAGCATTCGTGAGTCTAAATATGAAAGCAAAACTTTCACATATTTGTGTTCAAATCTTTGCGGTTTAACAGAGGAGCATGAACTGCGACGCTTTCCTTCCTGTACTGAGCAAGTGAGAACCACAACATTTGGCCAAAGGCACCAAATCTTCTCTGAAAATTAGGTGCTTAAATAATGGAGAAATGCTCTATCACTGCAGCTAAAATACAGTGTACAAGGAGAAAGAGAAGTGTAAAAAGGATGCCCTTGTACTTTTATTGCCACATGTGCTGCAATGCACCCTCCTGATAAAAACACGGTTACACTTTATTTCAATAGTCCTAAAAGTTACTTATAGTTAGCAGAATGTCTGAAGTGGACTCGAAATAAAGTGTAACCAAAACAAAAATCACAGCTGTATTATTACTTACTGCTTTGGGTTTGAAAGGGGGTTGAACTTCTTTATTTTGCAGCTTTTCCCAGTCCATGTAGCGGAAGAAAGCGTGTTCCTTAATGTCTTGTTCTCCCTCCGGTCCACAACCCAGACGCTTCCCTGGGTGCTTGGTCATCAGCTACAAACATGTGAGATTGTCTGTTAGTGTAAGTCTTGGCCTAATGGTTAGAGTCAGATTGAATACTCGAAGTTTGCGGTATCGATTCTCAACACCAGCAGGAAATGACTGAGGTGTTCTTGAGAAAGGTGCCTAACCCCCAATCACTCCCCAGGCGCCAGAGCAAAAAATGGCTGCCCATTGGTCCAGGTGTGTGTGTCCACAGTTTGCAGTGTGTGTGTGCGCTCACTAGGGGGTGATTAAGGGGTTAAACGCAGACGACAAATTCTGAGTATGGGACACCATACTTTGCCATCACGTGTTCACACTTCACAAATAATCAGATTTGGAGTACATATATAATATATATATATATATATATATATATATGTATGTATGTAGGTCTCCGCTCATGCTGATTGGGTAGATATATTGATTGCTGGTTGGAGTGATGTGATGATTAGTTAGATCATTTGAATGTTGGTTAATAAAACATCATTTTTCATAGACAAAAATGTATAGTGTATGCTTGTCTGTGTCGCCTACCCCCTTGCATATGGCCACTGCTTCTTTGGACATTGATTTTGGGTAAGATACATGATGCTCCATGATGGACTGGAATAGCTCATCTTCATCCTCGCCATCAAAAGGAGGCTAAAGGGGTGGAAAGACATTGGCACCTCTGTATCTATCACAATTACATAATTACTTCTGAAAATGGCTCATCCAATCTGAATTTGGACCCGGAATGAATGTAGCATTGGTTTACCTGTCCTGCCAGCATTTCATACAGGAGAACTCCATAAGCCCACCAGTCAACAGACTTCCCATACGGTTGATATGCAATGATCTATAACACAGGAGAGCGTTTATATGCCTTGCGTACACTAACATAGACTCGCTTTATTTCACATAATACAATCATATATCTATTGTTTAGTATGTTTTTAAAGCTGTTTGAAAAGTGGGGACATATGAAATGTCCTCATATTTCACGTTGAAGTTGTAATACCAGTGTCATACCCATGTCATTATACACATTTGTGTCCTGATATGTCACAAAAACGCGCACACACACACACACACCTCTGGGGCAATATAGTCTGGAGTACCACAGAAGGTTTTGGTTGTGGCGCCATCAAACATGTTCTCTTTGCACATTCCAAAATCAGCGATCTTAATGTGACCTTCAGCGTCCAACATCACATTATCCAGCTTCAGATCTCTACACAAACCCAAGGCACAAAGAACAGTTCACATGCACACATATATAAGTAAATATTTGCTCTCACAACAATTTGATAACGATTTTTTACTAACAATGCAATGCATCATGAAATATGAGAAACTTCATTCCATTATTTTTGTACTATACAGAATTCAGATTAAAAAATATAATAACTGGAGGGACAATTTACACCATAGAGGTAAAAAAGAATGCATTATACACTGTGTATTATTAGAACAGATTATTCAATTCTGCAACATTTAACTTTTATGCTTAGATTGCACCGTTCTAATTTCCATGCCAAACCCATTCAGATTAGTCACAAACAAACAATCATGTCACCTGTAAATAATGCCCTTAGAATGAAGAAAGAACAGGCCGATGGCAATCTCTGCAGCATAGAACCTGATGGTAAACAAAAACTAGAATTAAAACCAGTTAAATTACTAATCTAATGTAATGCAAGAATAAATGTAAATAACAGTTTTGTTGGTTGGCATAAACATTAATATTCAAAATTAGACACACCAAAAATTGATGACTGTGATGATTGCTTTTATAGAATGACATCAACAGTAATATATATATATATATATATATATATATATATATATATAAATAAATTGAGTTTTATATTAATAAATTTGATCAAAAATGCAGTAAAAACTGTAATATTGTGAACTATTATTTCAATTTAAAATAACAAATTTCTATTATAATATATTTTAATTATTATTATTATTGTTTTAAAAAAAAAATATGAGAGAGAGTCTGAGCACTCTAAAACTGCTGGGTTAAAAACAACCCAAGTTGGGTTGAAAATGCAGCGAGTGGGTTGTTTTAACTATTGTTTACTATTACCATATGGTTGGTTTAAAATGAACTCAAAACAGAAATTAATCACATTAATTAATAAGCATTTTAATAACTGTTTATTGTTTAACTATTATGCATTAAACTTACAAATAATTTATTCCTGCGATATCAAAGCTGAATTTTCAGCAGCCATTACTCCAGTCTTAAAATAAAATAAAAAAATACGACTTCCATAAATAATTAAATGAATATTTATCTCATTAATTTTTTGTGTGCTTGGGAGAAAATACATACACAGCATGGGGTTCCTTAAATTTTCCCACTTGTTGTATCTGATACATTAAATCTCCACCATTGATATACTCCATCACGAAGTAAAGACGGTCCTACAAACAACAACAACAGCACAACTGAGTGTGAGATTATAAAGTGTATGTCATGTGTGTGTGAGTCTGTTTTGTGTGTGTGATGTGTACCATGGTCTGAAAGCATGAGTGGAGGTGGGTGAGGAAGGGCGGTTTGCCAGAGAGAGCGAGAACTCTCTTCTCCACCATAGTGCATTCCACATCATCATCCTGAATGACCACATCCTTCTTCAAGATCTTCACCGCGTACAGCTCATCTGAGCCTTTACGCTCAGCCAGCATCACCTGCAGAAAGACAGAGCATGAATACTGTGATAGCGATTCTATTAACTGAATTATTAATTAAGAGCTTATTTATATTTAAACTAAATGTGCAAATATTTTGAGTAATTATGTATAATTGACTTGATAATCACTTTACATCATTTGAAGCCTAGACATGACATAGTTTTGCTGTTAAGGTCTTAAATTATTTACTGATAAGTATGGAATACAATATTGTGTTTTTAATATTTTTTTTCTTATAATTATTCTGACTATTCAACCAGTCTTTAAAAAAGAACAGACTCTAAAATACGTTTATATATACTAAACATACACTACCATTCAAAAGTTTGGCCTTTGTAAGATTTTTTGGTAACAGTTGATTTTACAGCGTCCTTATTACATATGTTACATGTACTCACTGTAGTAATAACAGTAAATTATGCATAATTACATGTAAATAAACCCACACAGAACCCTAATATATAGTAATACAGTAAGTACGTTACTTGATATTACACAGTACTTAAATGTATAAGTTAATTATGCTGATTCATATCTTTAAGGAAACCATGATACATTTTTTTCAGGATTCTTTGATGAACAGAAAGATCAAAAGAATAGCATTTATTTGAAATAGATTTTTTTTGTCTGTATTGTCACATTTAACCATATATATATATATATATATATATAAATTCAACTTATATTCATATACATGTTCAACAGCCTGTATACTAATATCATGGCATATGTGAATGGGGGTGTGTCCATAAATGAATAGTGTGTACTACCTTGCCAAAGCTGCCTTTGCCCAGGACCATGATGAAGTTGAAGTCTGTGAGCTTCATGCGGTCTTGGTTGCCATTGGCATCGTATTTGGAGATGTCATTCTTAGAAGAGCCATCTATATTCTTAGTGCCAGGGCCAATCTTGGCTCTCTGGAGTTCACAAATCAGAATATTGTCAGTAAGGGAAGCTAGATGTAAAAATAAAAACGAGTCTACAAAATGGGAAGGTGCATTTCACCTCAAATTTCTGCCTCAGTTCTTCATTGCCCTCCTCTCCATCTGGCGGAACTGGAACATTGAAATATTCCCCTTCCTCTTGGCCCAGCAACTTAAACCTAAAATCCACACAGATCAAGGTGATGGTCTCAAACCTCAAGCACTGAGGTCTGATGTGCAGGTGTATCTCATCATGGTAGTGCTTACCATCCATCGACACCTTGTTTGTGCAGCTCGGAGATGCCAAAAGACATGGACCCCATGAAGTCATTTCTGCTGGTCAGATCCCAATCCCACACCTCCACTGACAAACGCCTGTCTTTATCTGTATCTTTGAGGTTACTGTGGTAGCATGAAGATAGAAACAGAGATTGCACACATGTAAAACATCCACATGCACATAAATGCATGCACTTGATTGCAGATTATTTTTCACTCACAAGCTGAAGTGTTCATCCCAGGTGGGATTGAGGGAGCACTTGATGGTTTTGGTCTTCTGCTTGCTCTCGCTCTTTGGGTCTGGAATTAATTTAAGCTTCACGTATGGATCTGACAGTCCATTTGGATCCATTGGCACCAAGTTACGAGCCTCCTTGACTACAAATTAAAATACACAATGTGAAAACCAATGAATGCAGGACTTTATTATATTTTCACCTGTCGGGTGGAAACCTCATAACTCCATTTGAGCTTTAAAATTTTAATAATATAATGTCACATGCAAGGGTCTGACAAAGCCATAATATCAAATTTGACAATGCTGTGTTTAATTATTTAACTCTCACACTGTGCTGAAAACAACACATTTGGGGCCATTTGTACTAAACGGGGTCAATTATTGTGAGAGCGCAATTCCAAAAAAGCACAGATGAGAGTGGAAAGTTCTGCACGTGATCCACTGAAGACACACAAATTAAAGAACACAGACCCAGCCGGATCATTTCCATAATGACCAATGCAATCTACAATTCGCAGCACAAATTAGCGTCTGGTTTACGACATGCTTTTTTTGGGTGGTAAATAATGCTGCAAATTGACTAGCGTAAACCTTAGTAAATCACCTTGCGTGATTCGTGAGTCATACATTTTGCATCTGAAAGAGAAACACCTACAAATGCATATGCAATAAGGTCAGCCTGTCCACACTTTTTCAGCTCTATTTTTTCACTGCATGTCTTTAGTAAATCCTGACAGTAGTTTTTTTAATGCCAAAAAAAGGGTTTGCACTGGCACAAGCTGTTAGAAAATCTGTCCATGGTGAAAAACTGCTTGCAAATCGATTGTTGTGCTATTTTCAATCTTTTTGTCAATGTTGTGTTTTTCTTTTTAGAACTGGTTGATCATAGATCAAAGAAAATCCTCGCCGGGTCAAAATGACCCGCACATAGGATCATAGTGTTTTTTCCATTTCCTGAAAAGTAGCGCTTTTACGCTACCGTATGCATCTATGTTTTTGAAGCGCTGATCATTAGAGCCAATCAGACATATCTGTTGACCGCGTGAACATAATGGCCAATCAGAGGTGTTTGAGAATCCGTGTAACAGTGCTCAAAATGAAATGATGGTATCTTCACATTTTTAAAATTTCAGTAGCGACTTAGTACCAAAGTCATACTTTTGACATCCCTAGTTCTAGAATATTGCTATCATGCTACTGGGAGATTGTTCATGTTCTTTGGTTGGTTTGGTCAGTCTGTCCCAGGCAGTTGCCATGGTGTACCGGATAGTTGTTAGGATTATATTATAACAATGTCATCTGCAGCTCACCCTTTGACACTAAATATTCTGTACAGTAGCTATGAACAATAGGCAAAGTGTATCAAACTTCATCTATCTTTATACACAGCCCTAAATGTAGCTCTAGAGATCTGATGGATGGGTGAGCTGGTGTGTGGGAGTGTGTGAATGGGATGTGGGGCGATCGTTGGCGGATTGATCTCATGTTTCCAGAGGATGCTGTTTCTGCCCAAGGCAAAAAGAGCTGAGGAAAAACACAGACTCGCTTAGAACACTTTGTTGCTGAGCAGGTTTTTTTTTTTTTTTTAATTAAGTAATAGAAATATTTCTCATGAAAACCATTTTCAGATTTTTTTTCTTTTGTAACAAGATCTAGAAATCCTCTTTAGCTAAGCTAAAAACATGCTAACTTTACCATAGCTGGAACATTTAAATTCTCTTCTCTTGTTCTACTGATTTGCATGCTTGGCTGAAAGTTTAAGCTAGTAAAGCAGTTTGCTTTCTGCTCTGCTCATATATCACATAACCCACAACAGCACTGATGATATTTGCTTATAACATCCCATATTCAAAACCAGCACAGCTGTGGGTTATCTAGTTATCTAGTTTCGGAACAAAGCTCTTGCTCAGTTGCTCAAGTCCATAAAAATGAGTAAATTATTATCAGAGCATTTGTTTGGAAAAGCAAGTGACTAATTACAAAAACAAAAACAAAAAAACAAAATAACACAAAAATCCAGTGCATTTTTTTGTGTGTGTATCTGGTCTAAACCAGTAACACTATATAATAAGATTCCACATGTTAATTACATTAGTTAATAGCTCATTGTTAGGTAATGTAAGTTAATGCATTAACTAATGGGACCTTATTGTGAAGGGTTTACTCTAAACCAATAAAATCTTTATCCATCCATGCCAGGAAGTGCAACCTAAAAAACTACAGTGTAGTGTCTGGGGTTATAAATGCTTTTGTCGGATAACCAAATGTGTTATTTTTTTGCTGGTCAGGGTGATTTAAAGTGGTTTTAGTTGGTCCTCAGCTGAAACAAACTTGAGTTCAGCTAGATTAGCCGGACCAATTGAAAAGTGTCCAAAACTCCTCTTAAAACCAGCTCAAAAACATTGGGGTTAGTAAGAAAGTCTCTTTATGTTCAGCAAAGCTGCACTTATTTGATAAATACAGTAAAATTATTGCAATTTAAAAAAAAAAAAAATCCCATTTCACAGTTTAAAATGTAATGGCAAAGCCATTGCTTTAGTCTTCAGTGTCACATGATCCCTCAGAAATAGGATGATTTGGTGATCAAGAAAAAAATTCTTAAAACTATGCGCTCCTTAATATTTTTGTGGAAATCTTTAAAGTCGCCGTGAAATCGAAATTGAAGTTTTTTAGCTTTTAGTATGAATATGTAAGCCTTACTCTGATTTATAAGCTAGTGTGCTCCAAAAAAAAAAGACAAAATTCTTATCTTACACCAATATGGATCAATGATTTTGATGATATCACACTTCTCAGCTTTTAATCAGATCTTCTGTCCAATCAAATGTTCTCTAGAATCTAAAGCGTCCCGCCCCCTACATTATAAATAGATGCTGAAGCTGCGGTCACTTGTTCATACATTTACAATTTTCTACATGGTGAATGACACATAGTGCACTATATAGGGGATAGGGAACCATTAAGACAGTCTAAATATGCTTTCCATTGAGGCGAATTAAGTCTGCTTTCACGTTAGTGTCACGCGAACCGCAGCGTTACACAGTCTGCTCCGGTCCAGACACATGAGAGCACAGAGCGGATGATATGCGTGAGTCGGCGCAGACCAGAAAACGAATGGAACCCATTTGAATTCTGCACAGAATGCCATATTTTAAAACGAAATAGAGAAGATTAGGAGGAGAAATTAGGGCTTTACAGAGCTCAACGGCCCTGGACGAGCTATGATATAAATGAAACGCTATTGGCTATTTGTTTTAAAGGGGGGAGGGGCTGTTTTATATGTCCCGCCCTCTCTTCCTGTTTCAGTGGAAATTACTTCAACACACTGATAGTTGTGGCGTATCGAAGGCACTTCAGTGCATCTTTAACATTTTATTCAAGATTCTTTGATGAATGTCAAGTTCAAAAGAACAGCATTTATTTGAAATCGAAATTTTTGTAACATTATAAATGTTTTTAATGTCACTTTGGACCAATTAATGCATCCTTAAGTATTAAATTCTTACCAAAAGATTTTTTTTTTTACTGACCCCAAACTTTTGAAAGATAGCGTAAAGACCAGGCTGACCAGGCCAAGAGATCAGTTGAGACCAGCAAACCAAGACATTGCTATGATTTGGTTGGCAGGACATTGCTATGCAGTTGCTAACGTGTTCCGAGCGGTTAAAATGTGTGCTATGTGGTTACTAGGGTATTTCAGACAGTTGCTACAGTGTTCTGGATTTTTGCGGGAGGTTGTTGTGAATCACTAAATTAGATTAATTTCAGAACATTATAATACAAAAATGTGCGTGTGTGTACTCACTGGTCACGGAGAGAAGATGATTTGTGATACTAGCAGTGATATGCAGCCGTCCTCTCCTCTCGGTGTGGTCTGTTCCACACAGGCTGGGAACCATTTCCACACATCGTTTATGAATATTCATCATACAAGCTGCAGAAAACCACAGATAATTAGATTGACAGCAGTACAAATGTAGCATTTGGTTCTCACTCACAACTTACTAAGAAATACCCACACAAACACTGCAGACACCAGAACACACACACACACACACACTCAAAAACACCCACAGTCACACACACACACACACACAAAAAAAAAAAAAAAAATCACACCCACACTAGTAAAAACATTTACAGAAGAACACTTAATAAACAGCGGTTTATTTTTTTTACACGTGTACCACACAAAAAAATTTATGTAAGACTTTAAAGACTCAAAAACAAGACATTTTTACATATGCATTCCCATGCATCATTTCCAAATAACAGTTTATCTGTTCCAACAGAGTATATCAAACAGTGTATTATGTAATGCATCACCATAACCAGCAGAGGTCACTGTATGAGTATGAGGGGATTCATTGTGCAGTGACACACTGTTGGTTCATTATTTTTGTGTGTGTGTGTGTGTGTGTGTAGGGGTGCCTGAAGGATTTTATGTCAGGGTATGCACAAAACTAGCATCATCGTCATTTTTAAAAATTAAGTTAAAAATAAAAACGGCATTAATTAGCGCCCTCTCATGGTACGCACAGTGTGTACATGGCTGCAGGCGCTACTGTGCGTGTGTGTATGTGTGTGTGCATGTGTGTGTGTGTGTGTGTGTGTAGATTTAGACTCACTGTCACATTTCATCCCTTGGTGTATGAGCCCGTACAGTAGAGATCCACAGTGGTCACAGAATGTGGGGCTGGAGTATGTGTGTACCTTGAATTTATGCTTACTGCGAGGGTCCTGTGACAGAAAAACACACACTTTCTTATCAAAGTAAAACTACCTCAACAGGAAAGTAACACTAAACCTTAGGTTACAACAATAAATCAGAAGACAAGCAAACTATTGCAGGAAAGTATATATATATATATATATATATATATATATATATATATATATATATATATGGCTTTGAAATATATAGTAAATAGTAAAATTATTTGGTACTAGTGTGTATATATATATATATATATATATATATATGAACAGCTACTTCTCCAGTGCTTAACATCATTTAAATTACACATTGTTTGATGTTACAGTTATTAGAATTCATCATATCATAACAAATACATTAGAAACAGGTCTGTTCACCTACAATAATGCAGTGTTAATTTAATTACATTGAGATAATATTATAGTGTATATATATTTTTTTCAATTAGCTTAGTAAGTGTTGGTAAATTTGCTGGTTTTTTTTGTCATTATTACGTTCAAGTTATAAGTATGTCTAAATATCTTTTATTATTTTTTATTTCAGGTTTACTTTTTAGTACATCAAGTTAAACTAAATGAAAAACAAGAAATGTCACCTTGGCAACTAACTGAGATGAAATAATTCATTTTCAAATAACGTTTTACTTGATGTTTTAATTTACTCTGATAACTCTGCACTAATGTTATCAGATGTAATCACTTTCCAGTGATTCTTCTCACACCTACGGTCTTCAATTCATAGAAATTTTCAAAAAAAAAAAAAATTGCTAAAAAAATGAATAAACTTAGTGAAGGGTCAATAGCAGCGAAATATACAAGAAGGAGCTGAAAAACAATTCAGTGGATACTGAGGCTCTAAATGCTAAATTCCAACAGCCAGGGGGCGCCAATACAGAGACCCAATGCATGATATGCTGCATGTGTTCCTATCAAATATAAAGCGCAGTCATATGAAGTAGCAGAATTTTGATCGCTTCTTTTCCTTTGTTTTAAAAAAATAGCAGCAAGTTAAATAATTAAGCAAAAGCAAGTTAATGGTCTAATTATTCCACACATTCTCTGGTATTCAAGATTTGTACAGGAGTCAATGGTGTAAAGGTCAAGAATCAAAGCTTTTCTACGCATCAGCATCTCACAACGGAGATGCAACAAACATCCCTTGTCATGTACAGGATTCTCAAGGAAAACAAATATGATTGGCTGCAATGCAGAAACAAAGCACAACACAGGAAGCGCGCATGTGTGCGCCTACTTTTACACATATAGGGAGGAAGCGCGGTTATAAATAGAGATTAGAGAAGAGAGAAAAGTCTCTGATGGTGTGCATGTGATTATAGTGCAAGCAAACACATGAGGAACATGATTAGTGTTAGGCTTCATTACACAGTACATAATCAGTTACCACTGAATAAATATTTAAACTGTTAACCAAGCAGTGTGTATACATGACTAAGTGTGTGTTTGTGTGTGTACTGCTTAGTCACAGGAAGAAGTTTCTTTTAAATGAAAAGGAAGTGTATTTCACTATCAGAAAAGATGGCGCAAGAGAAGCTGAAGGGGGTGGGTGAGGGAGTTGTTTGAGGAGCGCTCACAGGCTTCACTTACATCTGATGCAGGGCCCTTGTCGGCGCCTGGGCAGGTGAAAGTAACAAATTCATGGCAGCGTTTGTGGACCACGAAACAGCACACTGTGGGAGAGAAAGCGAGAGAGAGAACATGTCATCGAGTGACCCTAAAACATATTCAGACATTTTTTTTTTTGTATTGTACTGCATATTCAATATCAAAATATCAAGTGGCATTTAGTTTACAGAAAGAAAGTACAAGCACAGTTTTTAGGCTGATAAAATGGTAGCTACTCAGTTCAGAATGAAGACAAAAAGTATTTGGACACTTTCTGGTTGTCAAATGTTAGTGGTTCATAGTAAACTCTCTGTGAGTTCTGAGTAAAGCTGTAGCATCATTTGTTTGCAGATGCCATGTGGGGAGATATTTTGTGCTCTAGTGCAGTCACATTCAGACATATTTATGTGATACTCAACAGGGCTGGGTGGGTTACTTTTAAAATGTATTTCACTACAGATTACAAAATACATGCTTTAAAAAGTAATTTGTAACGTATTTCATTACATTACTCAAATTTAGTAACTTAATCCAAATACTGTGGAATACTAATAAGTGTGAAACAAACACAAAAAAGGTCATTGCAAGTTTTTATCTCACAATTCTGACTTTTCCCCTCAGAATTGCGTGATATAAAGTTGCAATTGTGAGTTATAAAGTCAGAATTATGAGATATAAACTCACAATATTGAGAAACGTCAGAATTATGAGATATAAACTCACACACTAAATTCACAATTGAAAGAAAAAAAAAGTCAGTATTGCAAGTTTATATCTCCCAATTCTGACTTTATAACTTGCAATTGTGAGTTTAAATCTCGCAATTCTGAGAAAAAGAAGTCAGAATTGTGAAAAGCAAATCACAAAAAAGAGAATCACCAATTGCTGTTGAAATGACATTACAATTCAAAGTAATCCTTTGGTAATCTAAAATACTTTTCAGATGTAACTGTAATCTGATTACCACCCATTTAAAGTGTAACTATAATGAAATACAGTTACTCAAATTTTGTATCTTAAATATGTAACTAAGTATTTCGTTACTCCCCAACCCTGATGCTCAAGTCTCCAAATACTTCTTGGAATCACAGTATATCTGCAAAACGTACATCTTTGGAGAATGAGATGGAGGACATTTGTGCCTCTGGCTGCTCACAGTCAAAGTGTTATTCTACTATTATTGTATTTATACATTTTTAGTTAACCCATATTCTTATATTTCCAGTTTTCGTTTTAGTTGTAGCAACTTTTTTATGTGAACTCTAAAAAATGCTGGGTTAAGAACAACCCAAGTTGGGTTGAAAATGGACAAACCCAGCGATTGGGTTGTTTTGACCCAACCTGCTGGGTAGTTTTACTTAACTCAATTATTTTTTCAAAATTACTGTATTGCTCGCTTGAACCCGAAATAGGTTGTAAATTAACTTTTATTAATGAGTTTAATGAATAATAATTAAAAAATAAACATGTAGTACATTGCTTCACCTTTTTATTAATACCGTTGCCTTTAGGTTGGGCAAACTTTTAACCCAACCACTGGGCTAAAACACCCCATTTGCTGAGTTTGACCATTTTCAACCCAACCCAGCATTTTTTTAGATTGCAACATCCTGTAATGCTCTGAGCCGTATTTGCATATACTGTGAGCGACATGTGAAACTATCATTCTATCAACAAATAAAACTCGCCAGACATTATTAAACTTTGCATCATCATGCACATGTGAGTGCATTGTGGACCTGAGCCAAGAGTCTTGCTCTTCCCACTTGTATTTGTCTACTGCATTATCATAAACCTCACAATATAAGGTTATATCAGAATGCGTCTCTGAAAGTCTAATACTTCCTAAATGATTATAATAAATCAAAACCCCAAATTCTTTAGCTAAAACAAACAGGAAGAGTAAAAAGGTGGGATAATGCCAAATATGTTCATATTCATCAGTTATTGGAACAAATAAAGGGTGACATTCACAACTAAATCTCTGCATACAATGTTAAACTAGCATTAGATAAAAACGATGAATACATATCACATGGTAAAAGAGCCCATCCAATGGATTTCATGTACGCCCAAATGAATTAAGAGAACTTTTCTGTGCTGATTTTAGAGGAAAATTCTGCAAGACATTGTTTTAGAATAAATCATAAAGCAAAATGAAATTAGCCAAAAATCACTTCAGAATGTCTGCCAAGTAAATGTCAATCAATAAAGAATGCATGTATTGATCTGTCTAAATATTATATTGTCACTAGCACACTATAGCAGAATAAAAATGTCAATCAGTTCATAATGCTTTACTAGATAATGCCCCTTTCCAAACAGCCTATATCCCTAAAAGCATGGAATGGGATAAAAAAACAAAAAAAAAAACAAAATCTGCTCATTTTATAATCTGTCTAACAGTGTGGCAAGTAAAGCCAATAATCATAAACTGCCAAATGATCATTTGCCAGCTAAGCCCCGATCAGCACTGAACAATGAAACTGAACACTCCAAAAATCCTAGTGTTTTTGTATTATTTGTCTGGTTAACAAATCTATAAAATATTTGAATAAAGAGAAATGTACCTGAGAAGCAACAATGTTTGAGATAATACACTTTTATTAAAGATATGCTAATTATCTTAGTGCACTGCCATTTGTAACTAGTTGGAGAAAAGTAAACAAATCTGACAGTGCAGACAAAAGACACTGAATATCATACGTGGTGTTGCTTCTAAACTATGTATATATTGTCAAGTAAAGTATTGAATTTATCTTGTTAATCCTTGAAGCCTTGAAGGCATTTTTAGAGTTGTTTTTTTCTGAGTGACATACATAAGACTCATAACTCCAAAACCATAGAAAGGAGAGTCAAAAGGTGACTTTCTGTAGGATAGAAAACATTTTTTATATTTTTAGAAAAAAAAACAAAACAACAACTTACATTTCATTATTACATTTTCATTACATTTGGACATTCTCATGCTGATAAAATGATGATAAAAGACAAAAAAAGTGTGCTCAATAGAAATATCTTTCTTCTTTTGACATGCAATAACCAAGGAAGGAAATAAAGTAGGAGGACAATTTTTTTTTTTTTTTTTTGGTAGAGTTCCCCTACGTGTGAGCTGCATCTGATAGCTTCAAGTTATCAAAAGGCATTTTGAAACAAGTTAGCCTTTTTGTTTAGCCAAGCTTCCAGGAACCTCTCCAAACAAGAGTTTCTTTTTTGTCATTTCATTGTTATTACTCCATGAGGAATATCTTTACGTCCGAGTGATGGATTATGTTTAGTTTGGGCTCTTTATAATCGAATGAAGCTGCTGAAAATAATACCGTGTCATTTTCCACAATCTATGCATGTTTCATGAAGTTACAAGCGAAAAACGCCACATGAAAGCTACATTTGATTTTATTTAGCTACATGTGGGATTTTATGTGTTTTACAACCTCATGTGAAAAATGTTTAGATCTAAGTGACAGATTATGGTAAGTTTGGGCTCTGTTTAATCGAGAAAATCAAAAATGCGACATAAATGCTGCATCCGTTTATTATTTACATATAGGTCCATGGGTGCGGGCTTCACGTACAAAAACATGCTGAAATTTAGTCAAAACCCAAAACAATCGTCCCCGTTGTGATTCCGTGAGACCTTACAAATGACATGCCACTTGACTATCTGAGCAGTATGATGTTTTTGACATATTACAGTAGTAAAAATTAAAATTTAATAAATTATGAAAGCATTTTTTTATTTACCCACAAATAACTTGGTACTACTTAGGAGCCATTGGCTACAATATTTTTTATATTTCAATACAATATCAATATATTTTCTACATTCATTGTAAAGTTCAGACTCTAAGCTTTCAAATGACACCTATTTTATGTTGATCATGGCAGTAGTTTTGAAAAATATGATTAATTTTTTTGCAGCTGGGTAGTGCCCGCCGGCGGTACACTCCAGTTTAGAGGGCCGACTCAGCACTAGAGTTGATCAAAATGGTTAGATATTAAAAAGCTGTGTTTCTAAGCTATATAATGATGCATATTTTGTGTTATTCCTGTCAGTATTTGCTTAGTAATTTGATTATGATTTTTTTCATGTGGGAGACTTGAGGTTACACTTCAGGTTTAAAGGGTTAATGGAGATTTCTTCACTAGACAAGTCAAATAAATAAAATAGTACATGTATTTTCTAAAACTAATAAAACCAAGGTCTTAAGTGGCTGACCATCATAACCTGTTAAGAACATGTTCAGTCATATTTCACATCAACATCAAAATAAGATATAAAAATGGCAAATATATTTTGAAAATTTGAGAAGCCTATTTTTTCAAAAAAAGAATTTCAGGAACATAGCAGAGTATCTATCTTACCAAATGGCTAAGCATCATTTTCTGTAAATATGCAATATAAGCTATGAAATTTTCTGCCAAATAAAACTGGATTGACAACCATAAAGAAACAGACAGAAACACACACATTATAGGCCTTCAGACTTTAATCACTGGGATCTAGCATTCATTATTAACCAGACTATTAAATATGCATAGTTTGACAAATTATGTATGAGGTTGATAACTCAGTGGCAACTGTTGCAATCTGTGATTTAACTGCAAATCTGTTTCATGAAAACACTTTCTTTATGTACATTTTATCCTTTTGAATATCTTGCTAAACTTGACAGACCAGGTAAACATAAATACAAGAGTGCAGTTGTAAGAGGGAACCACACACATGTATACATGGTAAATCTAGCAAATCTGACATGCACATTCCAGCCACTGGAATTCGTGCCTAGTTACATAAAAGAGGAGACAGGGATGGTCGAGTTACAGCGGCCAGACTAAAGCTAAAGGATCTCCCTTTCAAATGTAAGCAGTCTATTCTATTCAGCACACCCTTCCCCTTTTCCAGAGAAGCATTCCAGGACATTCCTTCTGTAATCTGTCGGTTGTTGCCTAGCAACAAAACCTAAGGGTTAAAGAGGGTGGAACTGTTCTCTCTGCCAAATGTCAAGTTTATAGTCTGCCTTAGTTTTAAACGCCCGTTCACATCAAGGATAATAACTACTACAATGATAACGATAAAGATTTCATTTTAAAAATCGTTTAAAATGAAAAAGAGTACACACCACAACTATAATAACGACACGGTAACGATATCATTGGAATAATCTTTGTTTTATCTTGCTGATGAACCATAAAACCATTGACAGCCAATCAGACTACATCCTGCTTTAAAGAGCTTGAGCATTTAAAGTGACAGATGACAAAACTGCAACATGCGCTTATAATAAACGTGCGTTGGTGTGGACGCCAATATAGTTTTTTTAAGTTTAATTTTTGGTGAATTTTACCTATGTGTAACGGAGGCCAGCTAGTAGTTGCTGTGTGAGTAAACCTGACTCCTCACTAGCTGGCCTCCTTTACACTCACCCCCCTAAATCACACTCCCATCCGGGTCACGGCACCAATGTAACGCCTCTACCCGGGTCCTAGAACCTGAATCTTCCGGCATGGGAGTCAGATGCTCTAACAAGGAGGCTAAAGGCTGACCTTCAGCTTCTGTCACAACTACTAGCTGGCCTCCGTTACATATGATAGGGAAAGATCAAGCCGGGACTCAAACTCAGATTAGTGCATATGGTGCTATATGTCGGTGTGCTGGCCACAAGGCTATCGGCAACGCAACGCCAATATAGGGACCTATAAAGGGCCTTAACTCTTGACAATATCACAATTAAAGACATGTATAGGAGAGTGAGGTAAGATATGTCAGAGGTTAAGATGTGCAGACCTCTTAATCCAGCAAACTGTACACAATTTTTACCATGGGATTGACATTTGACACACTATCATTCAAAAGTTTGGAGTCGGTAAGATTTGTTTTTGAAATTTGCTAACCATATTCATTTTCTCCATAAGGAAACTGATTTTGAACGATAAACTTTAAAGACAGCCATACTGTAAGCTGCGAGGTTGTTCTGTTGAAGCCACCAGCCTGCGTTATTTCAGTTTATTTTTTAAAATGCTTGTATTTAAAAGTGGAATTCCTAGTGAAAAACTATATTTCCCATGATTCTGTACAGAAAATTATACCACTTGTTCCATTTTGTCCGATTTTGCTTCAAATCAAAGTTTGTAATGTTATGTTATGTCACCTTATAGCTGATTGGCTTAGTCATGGCTTATAACTCTTTAACAAAGACTTTTCAAAAATGAATGGAAAAAATACTGTTACTATTGAAAATACTGGGAACTCAATTCAATTACAAAAACTTAATAACATTTACATATATATGCAATATAGTTAAATGTAATAGAAATGTTGAAGTTTTCCCAATTATTCAACTTACATGATATGACAGATTATTTTATAGAAGTTATATTTCTACTGTCCTATGTGACAGACATCTTGCAATATAATTTGTCAAATTAGTTTAACCTCAAACTGTTTTTGACCAGACACAACTTAAGTGGCACAGCTTAGCCACTTCACACCTACGCATTTCTGTACTGTTATGATAAGGCACACTTTCCAACCATGAAGTCTTTGACATGATTTCTAAGTGGCAAAACAAGTTTGAACCTGCACAGTAGAAGTTTAGGAGTTCAAGCTTTGGTGCATCCATCCCAAACACTAAAATATTGCATTGCAGTGATAGAAAATATGCTCTTGCTTAGGCAGACTAAATTGATGTGCGGCCACCACCAAGAAAATCATGA
The DNA here is from genome assembly GCA_037194245.1 of Opsariichthys bidens. Taxonomy (NCBI): domain Eukaryota; kingdom Metazoa; phylum Chordata; class Actinopteri; order Cypriniformes; family Xenocyprididae; genus Opsariichthys; species Opsariichthys bidens. Next base: position 7,484,297 of record CM074293.1, on the reverse strand, counting down.
ACGCCATTGCACCATCACACTTGCCAATTAATCCTGACCTGCTCCTGTGCTTCATGGCATACATGGTGCTTAAACACAACAAACTCAAGTGAACTAAAGAGAATGAGAGTTGTGCTTGCAAATGTCACTGCCTGATGCTAAGGTGTTGTGGGTGGTTGCCAGGGCATTGTTATGTGGTTGCTAGGGTGGTCTGAATGATCGATGTGGCTCAGATCCTTCGTTCAATGTAAGATTAATGTAAGGTTTAACTGGTGCGTCACCGTTGCAATTAATCTAACCTAATAATTATGCATTGTTGGGATATAAATAAGAAATATACAAAGTTTAAAAGGGAAGAGATATACTCCCATATCCTTTCTTGTTGATGTCAAAGGCTATGCATCCAATCAAATTGGGAGTCTCGTGCTAGGTGTGGTGAGTCGGGTTTGTAAATCTGAAGTTTGTTTGTTCGTTTCCCCACGCACAGAAGGTTGAAAGTGGGGTGGGGATTGAATGAACAGCACTCTCTCCACCTTCGATCTAACTAAAGTGTCCTTCCTTGACCATGACACCACCATGCCCCCCTTGTCCCCCCGCTTTGGATAATGGATAGTCGCTGCTAAATGAAAAAAAAAAAAAAAAAAAAAAAAAAAAAATCAAACTCTATTGCATGTTGGTGCAAATTCACCTGACGTTTGGTGGAAGCAAGGCAAATTAAGTAGATCTGAAGATGAACTGATGTGTGTGAGTACACTAAATAGAGGTAGAGATGCACAATTAATCCATTAAAAAGTGGTCGCACTGGTGCAAAGGAACACCAGAAGCCTTAATACCAAAGCAAAAGGGATTGTTTTGGATCCGTGACAAAAAATTAGCAAAAAATATGCAGAGTAAACAAAAAGATTCATTGCAATGCAGAAAGCTTCATTGATTATAATGGAAGCATTTGCAGAGGTCCATAACTCTGCTCGCACAGGCAGAGAGCTCAAACATTGTAAAACTTGCAGTGACAGCTCCAGTGATTGAAACTAGATCAGAGTGCTCTACTATTGTTTTCTGCATATAATATATTCAATATTTACTTAATGGGCTTGTTTATCATGCTGCTGGCAGGACAATGTAAGTGGATCGTTTAGGAACTGTTTTTTTTTCATGCCACTGCTCATCCAGCACGAGCTGCAGAGTCGCACACAGTGCAGCAGGAATCACAGTTCAGTTATCACGTGATGAGAGAAGGCGAGATGACTGACAAGACCATGGTGGAAGATTCCTTGCGCAACAGAGCCTAAGTGTCTGATAAATGTCTTATCTTGTAGAATGCACACTCAGCACAGCCGCTCCCTATGCACAAAGTCCGCGTGGTCGTGAATTTCGCAAGCGAAAGTAAAACGCGAGCTCCCTGATGCACGCAAATTAGACTTCAAACAATAGCCTGTCTCCAAATACCATACCTATCTTAGGCTGGGCTGTAGTTGTAACCACCACTTAGCTCTGGTCTCTGTTTGCACTTTGAATATTGAGAGAGTACGGTTGCACTTAATGTTTACACTTAATATGGCTAAGAAAAAACTGTTTTATTTATTTTAATTTGTGGAAAGGAATTCAATTAGGAGGTCCCAATCAGAATTTCTGGAAGCTCATAATTCATGCACAGTAAAGTTTGAAGAGACTCATGTGAAATCATACAGAAGCCAGTCAGCTGAGTTTATAATGTAGCTTATATGACAATTCATACTCAGAAAGTAGAACTGAAATGACATTCATTACAAGATGATTAGTTAAAACATTTCAAATGCACCCGCAGACTCGTCTCATTTCTTCTCAATTGTCTTGTCACACCCCTAATCAACAATCACATTTTTAAAGGAATATTGCAGCAGTTATTAAAATAATTTACCTGTGCTCATTTTTTTTTTTAAATTTAATGTGCCCTTGTAATATTTTATCAAAATAACCTCCCCTTCGTCTTGATGCGCCATCTCTTCTCTTCTATGGCGTGTTTAGTGGTGTGAGGGCGGGAGAACCTGTCAATCACATGACATCACAGCAACAGCAAACCACAACCATCCAATCAATTCCCAATGGACAAAATTATTGGACCACATTTTCTCTTTTTCTCGCTGTTTCTCTTGTATGAATGTCACAATAGGGAAGAATAGACTGTCGCAGCTTTCGTTTCAAGCTAACATTGAACTCAGCTTTGAAATTGATCAACTTTAGGATTAGGGGTTTGTTAAAATCCCTTGTGATGCTTGTCCCAACAATCACTACCAATAAAAGGAATTACAGTGTACGTAATCAGCATACAACTGGCAAAACTAGGTCTTCACACACATTCATTATGGAATCTCTTAAATCCCACAGCTCCGTGCATCTTGATTAGAATCAAGGTCCTTATTAATTATATCTTTGCATTCAATTATTGCCCTCCAGTCATTACAGCTGTGTGATTACAGAAGGTTCATGCCGTCAGTGATGACAGGGTTCTGTAACAAAGGCCTGCTATCAGTTTGTCTGTCCAATTAAAACTCACCAAGCAACCTCAGTTTCCATGCAGTTGCCATCATAACATTTCCAAACACTGCATCCACTGTCACATTAGTTGTGCACATTTATTTATAATGCTACTGTAAACTAAATGTTAATGTTTACTTCATAGTCATTTTCCGTCTGTTGGAAATATTTCTTATGTCTGACAAGTTAACAAACTGAAGGAGGGACCATAACTAGAGACCAGAACATTAGGGACTTCATGGGATGGCAAACACACACACATACATATATTGGTTTTTAGCTTGCACTCATATTTGCTAATGGATCATTTACATATCTGACAACTTTAAACTCAAAGTATATGCATATTTTTATTCCCCAAACTTACATATAAATGATAAGAATTGGATTCATAACAGAAAAGAATGACAACGACATTGACTGTTATTTTTCACACATCAGATTTTGGCACTGTTCCATCTTGTTCAAGTCGGTGTAATTTAAATAGAACCTACCAGGTTGGGTTTATAGATTTACATACACGCAGGTGCACATCAAGTGCATGTTTTGCAGTGTTAGAAAGATCAATGACGTTAATGAATGAATTCATGTGCTGGCATTATTAAAAAAGCATTGTATTTGGCTGCAGAAGTAACAAGGGTATTAATATAAGCATTTTGTCAAGCATGTCTTGGTTAATTGAACGGTAGGCTTCACTTCAATCTCTTGTTTGCATTTTCGCCCTCTCTTTCTCTCTTCACTTGAGTCTCAGTCTGCAAGTATTTGCCAGTAAAATTAAATGGTAAAAATAGCTGTTGTGCTGCTATCTAACACATCCCTTTGTTACCTGAAGCAGGTCAGGGACACACAGCTCTGACCTCCTCTCTTACCTTCAATTTTCATTGCTACCAAATATAAATACTTACACAGATGCAAAAAAAAAATCATGTATAAGAGATGTGAATCTAATGTTAGTCTTATGTACATTTTACCTGTTAGTACTTGCATTATGAATTTAAAGAACCCATAAAGTCACAAGACAAACATTGCTTTCTGTCATTTGTTGATGCATTTCCCATTAAAAACACGAATTGTTTGGAGTACACTATTAAATGGATGGTCTCCAAGACATGGACAAAAAGCAACAAAACTCAAATTTTCATTTCATAGTGTCTTTTAAAATCAACTAAATTCCCACATGAATGACTAAATGATTGACAATGATTTTTGAGTGAATACAAAAATGTAATTTTGGCACAAAGAAAAGTGCAGGCTGTTCTATCTCACTCTGTTCAATCTGCAAATGTCCATTGACAAGCGGAGGCCAGATCTATGCTTTGTTTAATAAATCTTTATTTCTTTTACAGTTGCATTTCTATGTGTTTGCCCACAAAGTAAATGATCAACATGAATTGTTAACATATCGCTGCATCAGCAGCGGCCCTGGCTGGCCCTCACAGAAAACTATAAATACATCAACAAATATGCTATTTTGCTTGGTAAACATAAAATCTACCAAAGTGAATGCAGTTTTTCTATGACTAAGCAATAGGCCTATAGCAATTATTTAAAACTGATGTCATGCCAATAAACTTTACAAAATGACATGAGGTGATGTAAAAAGTTCAAAGATTGAACGTTAAAAGCTTTTGTATGCAGTTGATGATGCCAGCGTGACGCAATATCAGAAAATTAGTACTCAACATTAGAGACTGCAAAGATAAAGAGCCACGGAAGAGAGATGTCTCTCTCTAAGTGTGATAAAATATGCTAATCAATTCCATAAATTTAGAATTTGTTGGAGACCATGTGGAGGCAGGAAACATGGGAACGAGGCGTTATCTCCACAGACAAGCCAAGCAGGCCATTTGTACAGAACTCATTGTGCTAAAACACACAGATGACAATTTCAGTGTGTATTATTGTGCTGTAATGTTTTAATATAACGGTCACTACTGAGATCTGAGCTTAAATATCACAGATTATTCACAAAAGCAGACAGTGAGCTCCTTTCTGATCATCATCGGAGACATGTGAAGCCATTTAGAAAGTTTTACTTTCATAAAGGAAGATTTTATCGGAATGATTTGCTGAAAATACACATTTTCATACAAGAGCTAGAGAAAATCCTCAGCAGGATTTCCAGGTTTCCTTTTTTTCCTGACAGATGTGTGCGGGGGGTGGGGTATCTTGATTCATTAATTACCTTCAAACTAATTGCCTAGTCCACATGTAATTGAATCATGTTTAATTGGTCTAAATCCTCTGCGTCTGACTTATTTAGTTTCACTTGTGGTAGTCAAAGCAGTTTGTTACACCTGGTGTTTGTTGTGTGGCTGAAGTAAGTTTGTGTCATTTTAATGCTTTTTAGCTGATTTAAGTAAGAAATGTTCATTGTTGTAAAATGTGACAACTAGCCCCGGTTTTTGCCACTATGTATGTATTCGCTGTCTTAGTAAGTAGCACTGTAATGTAGTAATTGCGGATGATGCGTTTTTAACAGCCCATTAATGATCTGAGTAGGAGGTGATGTGTTCAGGATGATGTTGCCAAATGCCAGTATAATGGCAGTTTGACATTCAATGCAACACTGCCTGAATACTGGATTTTAAATCGAAATGTTCATATAGGGAAGTTGTCACCGAGGGCTACACTCAATGCCACCAAGATAAGAGCAAAAGTTCAATTGAATTCTCGAGCAGCATGGAAATAGTGGTGTAATTCTGCAATAACTTTTGCAGCTAAAACTTTAAGGTAAGTGCCGTCACATAAACAAATATTCATTGGAGTATAAACTGTGGCAAACAGATCTAATGGGAGAATGGAACACTCTCTGCATGAATTTGTAGTTCAGATGTGATTCGTACAAAAATAAGGGTTCAGCCCTAATCTTAGCTGTAGGATTGTATTGAAACGTACAAATGAAATTGTTCAAATTTATAGGAATTAGCCACCAATTGGCCAGAATATAAACTAGTTACATATTGTCACGAGTGTATGCTGGCTGTGACAACTAGCCCCGGCCTCCCCTCCCAGAGTACAACTCAAACTGTCATTGGTAATTTCTTCAACCCACCACTAGAAACAAACAAAAAAAAAGCTTCTGTATTTCTTCCTCAAACACACGCAAATTAAAAAAAAAAAAAAAAACCCATACAGTCACGGTTGCAACACTGCTAGCATTAAAAACGAACGCTTCTGTCAGGTAACCGGACTTAAACAGTTGCAGTCACTGAAAATGTGCAGACTCAGATTTCTCTAGGGGAGCCAAAGAGTCTTACCTTGACACTGGAAGCCTTGCTTGCCGAAACCCCTGCAAAAAGAGGCGAAAGTGTGTGAGAGATTACAGCACAGAAACCAAATCTGGACGCATTCCTCTGCGCGCAGCAGCAAGACGCGCAGGCGCGCGCCATATTCCGCAAAATCGCCAAATCCATCTTTAGAATGATGATGATGATGATGATGATGGCTTAATCATAGCGCGAGGAATTTCATTCTCGTGACAGACACTTTAACATTCATCTTTACAAAACGAAGAGAAGTCTAAATAAATGTGACCCAAATGGGTAAACATACAAGAGCGCTGACATATAAACATGTTGTAGAGATGCAGCACTGCGTTGGACTCGTTGTCTTTTCCGTCTGCGCTCAGCGTCTTTGTTCAGTGTTGACACCACTGCGGATGTCTGAGCGCGTTCAAACGTTATGGTGTTTTTCCTTTCACGAGCATCAAGTGAGTCACCTGTGCCCTTCAATATACTACACCACCTCTACATCCACCAACACATACTCACCAGATGAAGTCGGTGCAGTGGCTGCAGAAGGTCGGCTGCTTGAAGAAGCGCGCGATGAACTTGTGGTTCTTCACTTCGTGCACGTTCTTCTGCCTCAGTGCGCCCTGCCTGGCGAAGCCTCGCATGCCCCCCTCGCCCTCGGCAGCCGCTGGGTCGGCCATGATGGGGACGGAACGAATGTAGTGGGTAGAAATCTTCTCGACTTGTAGCCTGCACCGTTGTACGGGGTCTTGCTCTGCTTGCGCTTCGCTTCCCGGTTGGTCGGCACGCGCGCGCGCACACACACTCCTGCCTCTCCCCAGCTGACTGTTGTGGTGGAGCGCGCGAGCAGCTGTGCTTCAGTGAAACTGTAACCACGCCCCCTTCTTACAGCAGTTTTGAATGACTATTGCGGTCGAGAGAAACACGTTAGGTCGTGGAAACCAGTTTAAAATCATTTCCGAGGAAATGGTCATTAATTGTGAGTGATCGCGCGCCAGATGCGGCACACTTGTTGATTTGGCGTTTTGCAAACCTTTATCGTGGTAGCTTTCTGCCAAGATGCTTAAATATCATTATTAATATTTGTAGCTTCTGCATTGGAATTGTGGTACGTGGTTATTCATCACTGTTATGAAAAATAACATCTGGAAAGCTTTGGACACGCACTCTGAAGGAGTTCCAGTAAATTGGCAATAGTTGTGTATTATAATTGATATTATGCAATACTTATATTTTTAAGATCAAAAATTTCTATATTGACGATTTTTAAGAAAGAAATATGAATCCGCTTTATTGTGAAAAAGGCGTTCCCAGAATTCTCTGCACTAACGTGTGGATTTCTTATTTTTGTTATTAATTATTACACTGGTGGGTTTTGTGCTGCATTACTTAATGTATCCTACATAACAAATCATGTGTCGTGTTACCGTAATAGTGTGGGTAACTGTAATTGTGCTAAAGAGGTTGTTTCAATAAACTTTAAATCATTTTAGTATCTTTCATCTGCCAGTTCTTTACACTTTTTTTTTTTTTTTTTTTTTTTTATCTCCAGTGTACAGTAGAAACAACTGTAGTATTTTGGGAGAAACTGTTTCAAGCATTCCTGTAGAGCAACCCCAAGGTCGTGGGTTTGATTCCCAGCAAATGCATACACTGATAATAGCGTATACCTTTGGATGAAAGCTTCTGCCAAATGTGTAAATGTAAATGTGCTTTGAAAATCTACTGCTTATCCCAAAACTGTAAATTAATGTCAAGTACAAGTACTTTTGTTGTTGTAATACCACTACTGGGTTGAGCTGTAACACTCAGGAAACATGGACACTTTAAATGTTGTAGATGAATTTATTGCAATAATCAAATCTACTTGTAAGTTAACAACTCTAAAAACATTACATGCAGCGTGTGAGTGCATGCTAGTCACTTTTGCAAGATGTCAGCTTATATGCTTATGCTGTCCTATTTTTGTGCAATCTTTGTGGGTTCAACAGAAGTACATGTGAAAGTAATGTTACAGCCCTCACAAGTCTCGTCAACCATGGCATTTAAACTGCTCTCTTTTTTTTTAATGTGGAAAAACTTGTGAAGGTTTTATCAAATTTAACATGAGAATCACCTGCTAATTCAGGTTGTCACTTATTAATATTTATTAACGCAACAATTCCAGTTTTAGATAACCGTGGAATACTCTAACTTCAGTGTAAACATTTTAGGCGCCTCAACCTCATGATGGACTGGAGGACAGTCTTTAAACTTCTTGCAGGCACTTAAGGATTCGATTGTGCATGAAGATTCAGCTTTAAGGTTCTGAAGTCATGATGCAATCTTGGGAAACCTTTATAAGTTATTTAAAGACAAGTCTTGTTTGAAAGGCCTCTCCAAATGTCTCATTGTGGCAATCTGAGGCGCCTCAAAGGGCATATCAAGTATCTTTTCTTTGTAACTGTGTTATGTTAGTAAGAACTAGTTCGAGTACTTTTGGCACTAAAACCAGTAATATCTGTTTAAAATAATACAAGTAGCTTTGTGCCAGTGTATGTAAATCACCTTATAATATGTGCAGAAGGGGTGGTAACCCGTCTGCTTTCTATGGAAGACTATTTTCATGCCTGAGAACATTTGTTCTTCATTTGTTTTTTTAACTAATGTTTTTCACTTTTATTTTCTCTTAAACAGAAGTGCTACTCCTTCAGAAAGAATCGAAGTAATTAATTGTTTGGTTCTTTTTTCAGCAGAATTTGATGCAAACATTGTGGTTGAAGCCTTTGGTCTATGATCTGAACTGATTCAATTCCTAGAGATGGTTTATGAATAAAAGTTCAGTAAAATCACAATTGTACCCTTGAGTAAGACACTTAATCCCAGGTACCATCAATGGGACTGTCCTTGCAATTATTGTTCAAAAGTAAAGCATAAAATCACTGAATGAGGAACAGTTGAGACCTCCCACTTGTTCTTTGTGGCAACAAGTTCCCTTTTTCATTTACAATAAATCATTTAGCAGATGCTACAGCAAATTGTTGACCCACAAAGAGATAGTTAATGTCTGCAAATGAATTAAAGTAGTGACCGGTGCTAGTTGTCACACTGGGAAGTATATGTATATATATATATGGACTTGACATTAACTTTTTGCTCCCCATCCACTGTGGCTAGCTGATTTTCCAAAGATACTAACCACTAAGCATTTTCGCTGGCCACACATTTGACGTCAGCTCCATGGGGAAAACTGCTATATAGATTTTTTAATATCTCATAATTTGGCAGCATGTATATTAAGCTGCTGTCACTTCAAGACTTGACGCACGGATTGTTCACCCAAAAATGAGAATGATCCCATAATTTACTCTCCCTTAAGCCATCCTTGTATGACTATCTTCTTTTAGACAAACACAATCTAAGATGTAATTAAAAATATCCTGGCTCTTCCAAGCTTTATAATAGCAGTGAATGGGGGAGGGGGGTATGATTTTGATGTGCAAAAAATGCATCCATCCATCATAAAAATAATCAATTTGGCTTCACGGGGTTAATAGTGAAGCGATAGGTTTTTATAGGAAAAATATCCATATTTAAAACATTTAACAATAATGACTAGCTTCTGGCAATTGACCCTTCGCTGGCAGTTTGATTGACAGGTGATCTAACCAATCATAACCCCGAATCCGCAAGTTAGTTCAACACAGCAGGTGAACTTGAACTTGAAAAATTGTGTGTACTTGCGTCTTTCCATGCTTGAAACAACATTCCTTCTGATGTTCATTCATGTTTATTTGATGCTATAAATGAACTAGTATGAAGAGATGATCGGTTCACGAGCACACATTAAAGAGACACTATACGCTATTTATTGTTTAAACTTCTTTAAATTACAATATTTTAAATATGAAACGTTTTCATATCAAAAGTAACCCGCTCTGTCTCGTCTGTCGACGTGTTGTCAGTGTCCTCTTTGCTCCACACTGTATTTTTCACTGTGAGAACATGATGTGTGGCGTGAGAGCGCGTGACTTGTCGGACATAGCAACAGTAACTAAAGGGGGGCGGGTCTTTCCGAAGGGCCAATTATGTCTTGATTCAGTTGAGGACCAATGAGCTTACTGCACTAGGGCTCATAAATAAGATTACTAAACACAAGAGATCTCGTAAATTAGGCTTTTCTTCAGATCATCCAACCTGACAGATGAGCTCATTGTTAAATGCTATCTGACCCTGAGGTACTCTGATTTTGATGGCATTGCCGTCTGTAAGTACTATTGAGCAAATATACTTTTGGAGCCAAGTAATAAAATTCTCACACTGTGTGTTCACTAATTGGCTTGCTGATTGCCGGTGAGTTTAATAAGGACACCGACTGTGGTTACATTATTTAAACATGCAATATTTAGTCAAAGGTTACAGCTTATTCTTTGACAACAATATATGTCCCTCACCAATCACCACTGTACCAAAACCTTTTTCTTTGAATCGCTTGAATTGGCAGCAAAAGCTTTTGATACAGTCATCCACCATCTGGTGAGCTCCACACTGGTAAAAGATGGAGATCTTGTGATTTCTACACTTCCAAATCATTGGACAAATATGCCCTGGTTTGGGTTTCATTCTGAGAACAGATTTTTTTATTGGAGAATATTAGAGAAATAGTGAAATAACAGGTGAAAAACTCCAATTTAAATGAAACATTTTAAAACATCCAAGAGGTGGCGCCAAAAACCATAAAATAATATTTAAAAGCTGACATTTTAGTGGTAAATCATGAGATTTCCTGAAAGAGATCTGAAAAACTTTTTTTGCTTAAAAAGAAACGCCAGTACGTTTCTTCAGTACTTTTTATGGCATGTTACTTGAATGAATGGTTTTAACTGATAAGATTATTATTTCAATGCAAATATGACAGAAACACCTTAAAGGAACTACTAATAAATGTTTTATCCAAAACTCATACACAATTATTTGATAGAATGATATTTAGCGGCTTTAAATAAAACCAATTTATTTATTAATATAAATAAATTATTTGAACTAAAATCAAAAACTCTATTTAACGGACAAAAATAAAAAGAAAAGATTTCCAGTGTTTTCACTGACCAACTTAATTATATTTTGCAAATATAAACACATTTTGATTTTGATAGCTGCAACACACTCCAAAAAAGTTGGGACACAGGTAAAATAGAAGATTACATAACATCCGAGTCCAACTGTTTTGAAACCGTCCATAATAAGCAGACGAACTGGTAATAAGGTGAGTGTAACATTATTGGATAAAAAAGGAGCATCCACCAAAGTCTACATTTCTGCATCTGCCACTCAAATCTCTGTTACACGAGGAGAAAGCTTTACATCAGTTCTTTACTGAGATGCAGCCGAGTTCATCTCAGACGGTCCAAAGGACAGTGGAAATATGTGCTATGGACATTGAGTTCTCGGGGACCATCCAGACTTTCATAAGCAACAGGTGCAAAACCAAACATCTGTCATGATATAGGGGCTCGTTTGTACAATCCCAATATAAGCCTTCGTGTCAGTGGTACTTTCACACATATGCAGTTTGTACTGAGACATGTATTGCCATCAAGATTACATCTTTCGTTGGAAGCAAGACAAAGCCAGGCCTCATTCTGCATGTGCTACAACAGAGTGGTTTAGTAGAAACTCTAGAGGGGGAATTTACTTGACTGGCCACATCGTGAAAAGGAGAATCAGATAATGATGGTCACTGACTTTTGAGCAGCTGCATGTCTTCTATCAGGTGAGATTGGGCTAACATTCCTCCTTGCAAAACTGCAACAATTATTATAATTCCAAAATGATTAATAAGTGTAATTAAAAGGAAAGGTGATGTGACACAGAGGTAAACATGCCTCTGTTCCAACGTTTTGGAGTGTGTTGCAGTGAAAACATTGGAAATCACTTCTTTATTTTTTTGTCAGTTAAATGGGTTAAACTGACAAAATTGACAAATCAAAGATGCTTGATTTAACTGCATTTTATAAAATGTCCTGACTTTTCTGGAAACGGGGTTATATCTATAGGCCTAATGTAAAGCTATATCTAAAGCAGTTCATCGGCCAAAGTCTATATAACATGCTAAAAACACCTAAAAAGACCTAATATATCGTGATGTGAAAAAAGAAATTCATGAAAAAAGGTTAAGTATTTCATTTTATAATGGATCATAATTGGTATACGTTTCACTACAAAGGCTCACTATCACATTCATTAGCTTGTAATTCAATCTAAAATGATTTACTTATAAAGTAACAGAAAAAGGCTGAAATGATAATGGATGAAATGATACTGGAGATAAAGTTAGCCATTATAGTACATTAAATAACATTTAAATAACCACCCATTGTTACAGCTCACGTTACACAAACACGTTCAACTGATTACACATGGCCTAGATGTTAATGTTTGTTCTAGCAATTAATATTGTTCCTCAAACCACGTGCATTCACAGTGGCGTTAGTGCTCTGATCAGGTCATGTGAAATAGTCTGTGAAGTAACAATGTATGAAGTAAAAGCAGGATTTTCTGCACTTGTATTATTCAAACAATCCCCTAAAGCCTCAGCTGACAGGCATTGCATTTTGTCACTGGCTGAACTTTACATTTTAAAGCATTTAAAAGATGCTCTTATCGATGTCGTCATTTTAATGAATGTGACATTTTTAAAACTTCACAAATGTCATATTACATTATACAGAAGTGTAATTTTTAGTTGCCAAGTCATAATTTCTATTTCTATCATTAAAGGATTAGTTCACAAAAATTTAAATTTCCGTCATTAATTACTCACCCTCATGTCGTTCCAAACCCGTAATATTTTCTGAGATTTCTGAACCACACATAGGCAGCAATGTCATTGCAACTTTCAAGGCCCAGAAAGGTAGTAAAGACATTGTTAAAATATTCCATGTGACTCTGAACTCAGGTTCACCCTGAATTTTAAGCAATCTTAATATTCACAACTTCTCTTCTCTGTCAGTCTCCTATACTGTTTACATTATGAACACACTGGTTTCTACGTCAGAACGGCGACTCATTATTGGCCAGCTCCTGCGTCATCATCACATGTATGCGTCGTGGTGATCACATGAACGGCGTCAGCCAATACTGAGCCGGTGTTCTGATGTAGACTGTTCATAATTTTTTTTTTGCACAAAGTATTCTCGTCGCTTCATTATTAAGGTTGAACCATTTTAACGATGTCTTTACTACCTTTCTGGGCCTCGAAAGTTGCAATGACATCGCTGCCTATGGGTGGTTCAGAAAATATTTAATCAAAAATATCTTATTTTGTGTTCTGAAGATGAGCGAAGGTCTTACAGATTTGGAACATCATGAGGGTGAGAAAATTACGTCTGTCATTTATTTTTTCATTTCAATTAATAGTTTTAGTTAACAATAACAACAATGGATTCAGTAGGCCTACAAATACAACTGTCTGAATATGCATCTTATAGACATTAAGGTTTGGCATTGGGCCAGTTTTATTTGATCCAGGTTTGGGCTAGTTTTGATTGGGCTGTGATTGTCACTCAAACCTGGCAATCCTTTGTGAGGCATCAACATTCATCTCTCTGCAGGGCAGCTCTCAGATTGCTCCAGAACTCGCTTCTATTTTCCTCTTCCTCGGGCCACTCCAGATACGTCCTGGAGTTCATAATCTTCCGCAGCTTGCAGAAACGCTTGGGAATGGTCTCCTTCTTGATCGGCTCTAGAAGTACCAGGACGGCAGAGTCATTGTGCTCATCAACTATACGGAAATGCGAGAAGTCCAGCTCGTAGCGACACCATTCGCTGGTAACGAAGTGCTCAGACAGAACAAAGAGAGTCCGATGGCTCTTCTCAATAGAGTCGATGATGTTGTCCACAATCCAACGGCCGGGCTGGAAGTCCCGTTTATGCAAACACAGGGAGAACGAAGGCTGAGAGTTCTCCAGCTCTGGGACAAGGATCTCTTCGACCCACTCAGCGTCGTGTTGACTGTAGGATACAAAAGCATCATAGCGGATCTCTTCGGCCAGTCGACTAACAGCAGGTTTTCGTTTGGCTTGTATCCATGCTTTAGTCATCTGCAGGTACCATACAACATGAAGCTTATGGCAGGTGACAACAATAAGTCCAAGCACTATGACAATCACAGAACAAAGGACTGAGACAGCAGGGATCATATAACACTCGAAGACGGACAATCTGACACTTTCAATAGTATCACCTCTGAGAATGAAAGGAGTGTCGCACACGTAGTTGCAACGACCATCCCGTAGAGTGACGAAATGATCAATATCTTGTTTGAAGAATGATACAAACTCACAGGAGCACACAAAATTGTTGTTACTCGCCTCCAAGTATTGCAGGTTTTTAAACCTCCTCAAAGAGCTCCCGTTGAACATCCGCAATGCGTTCCTTTGGATAAGCAGCGTATGTAGCCTGGGAAATAATTCCCCCTGTGGCAGTTCCATAAATCGGTTGCCTGTCAATATAAGTGTAGTAAGTTGAGGAAATCTTTGGTTGAACACCATCAGATCATTTTCGCTGAGATCCAAAACTGTCAAGGTGGAAGGCAGACAAGCAGTCATCGTACGTAGCTTTGTGCTGGAAAGATTCAGAAACCTAAGCGTCGCTGGCCAGCTACACTTTTCTGGCATAGAAACAAAACTATTATGACTTAAATCTAAATATATGAGCCTCTTAAGGTTAGTTACCAACTGAGACATCAGCCCAAGAGATTTTAAAATGTTCTGGCTCACATTAAGGGTGTTGAGGTTTTGATATGCGCCAAAACCTGTAAATAAGGTTGGTTCAATTGTCAGATCTGACAGGAGATTTTGACTAAGGTCCAAGTATTCAAGATTTCTCAACAGGATAGTCGTTTCCCGAGGAATGAGAAACACTGTGCCGTTGATCACAGACACTTTATGAAGATGCACCAGAAGAAATCCCAACTGCATCATGCTACTAAACTCAAAAAATCCTTGGATGTCAAGATTACGTATGTAGGCTGTATGTAAGCTTTCATAATGTGTGTACGAAGCTTTTTGCCACCACCCTTGACCAATGAAATGGACATCTTTGAGACCAATATAAGACAAAGGAGAACCATCCATGGCCAGCAATAAAGAGGTGATCGCTTCATCGGTTGTGATGCTATTTTGTAAACTCAAGCTTTTAGTCCCGCCCTCTTTCACTGCTTTGAAGGGTTCTGTTGAAGTGTTTGTTCTGAGTGTGACGTCTTTGATCGTCAGCAGAGTATCAGGGTGGGAGACATCTTGAAGAACCTTGGAGACAAGTTCTGGATCGTTCTGAAACAGATTCTGAAGGTTCAAAGAGACTAAACCGATGGGACGGGCTGCTTTCAAGCTCCCGCTCTCATACGACTTCAGGTTACTGCCAATAAATGTCATCTCGTCCAGATGAGTGAGCCCTTCTAAGCCATTCTTGTGAACCACCCTCAGAGAAGTACTACCAAATAGCAGTGTCCTCAACTTAATGAGAGGCTGGAAGATTGAAGCAGGTCCCAAGGTGGAGTAAGGGTTTCCTATTAGGTTCAATTGCTGAAGAGATTTTAGCTCCTGGAACCAAGACGGAAACAGTTTTTTCAGGTTGTTTAAGGACAGATCAAGAACTTTCAGATTACGTTGAGATTTGAATGCCTCCTTGTGTATAAAACTGAGCTTGTTCTTGTGCAAGTTTAGGGTTTTCAGCTCACAATAAAGGCTGAGATCACTTATGTTAATGGACTCAATTTGATTGAAAGACAGGTCAAGGTCAAGAGCATTTGCTGGAACCTTTGGGACCTGCTGGAGATGATTTGAGGAGCAATTGCAAAAATATTGCTGATCGCATTTGCATGTCATGGAGTACTCAAAGCCTTGAGCCAAAATCAACATAAAAAGAAATATGGACTCCTTTGCTCCCAAGAGTCTCATCCTGTAAAAGGAGAATGATAAAATAAAAAAAAACTTCTATTCAGTAAGGATGCACTAAATTGATCAAAAGTGATAGTTAAGATGTTTACATTACTTTTACTTTTTACACTTTATTTCAAATAAATGCTTTACTTTTTAACTTTCTATTCATCAAAGAATGCTAATAAAACATATCATTCAGTGAACACAAGTGCAGAAATGCATAAAATGTTCCTAATTTCCAAAATAGTTACTCAATGCACGCTCTTTATATCTATCTACCCTCGATACCAAATTTTGTACAATTGCAAGCTGACGTTTGCAGTCGAATATTGAAGTACTACCTATCCGGCATATTCCAAGAAAGAAAAAAAAAGAAATTTAATTACCTGACTTCTGTTATCGTGTCTGCTCCTCTTTTGGACCCAAACTGCTGTTTGGCTGTAGTCACAACAAAGGAAAACAAACCGAATTCAAACATGCAAACAGTGAGTCACAGGAGGTAGTGAAACTGATTGACCGTTACAAAATCATGTCTCTTTTTTTCAGCAGCATGATTTTGGGGAACTATCCTTACAGACCAGTCTCATAGACTTACATGCTGCACATGATGCTGTAGTTGAATAATAATTTTTCATACTATTTTAGAATGTCTTGCACATCTGTAATGCAAATAGTTTTTTTTTAAACTATTTCAGTCATGTTTTTATGTTCACTTCAACACTGCTTTAGAATTAAGGATACGAAAAGAGGAAGTTAGCATTTTTTAGTAAAGCGTGAATTAAACTTCACCACTTTAAAGCATCACTTCACATCTCTCATGGTTACTGCAAGACAGACCCAGTGCTTCACATAACCAGCTTTAATTCAAAATAGACAGTTATTGTATATTATACTTTATAACACATTTATTTTATATTTTCTACAAAATGCTCAAGAATTTGGTTTGAGTTGGACAAACATAAATTAAACAAGTTCAGACAAGTTAACTTGAGTTTTTAGCACTTTATGTTTTCACAGAACTTATTTATTTTAAGTAAATTGAACTCTTTTGTTGTTTTGAGGTTTAAGAGCTTATTTCTTTAATTTTAACTGAAACTGGGCTGGGATTTCTATTTCCCAGCATGCTTTGCCCATAGCACGTGAAAGGGAGAGTAAATGCAAAAATTGTATGAGGTTATAGTTTTGTGCAAGATTAATGTTAAGAGGGAGTTTTAGTAGTTATTTAATGTCTTGTTATGCTAATTTAGAAGAGTTTCGGTTAATGTGGGTTTTTGGAGCGTTACCATCATGGTGACAAGTGGTGCATGACTGGTGCATGTCAGGTGAAAGAAAAAATGAGATACAATTCTAGTTTTAACATTATTTCTTCTTTGGATATTCCTCATTAATAGAATGATTCAGCTGTATACAAAGTGACCCACAATTGGTTTTTGACAAGTGAATATGTGTACATTTTACCAATTTACTCATGGAGCCGCATTGAGATCTCCATATTTCTGGAGTTGAACCAGCAAGGGCCTTTAAAAGAAAGATACCAAAAGGAAGGTTTAAGAACCAGAATCTAAAAGAATACAAAGATATCTTTGATACTTCTGGTGTTACAGGCATGCAAACTTGAGGCACAAAACAGAAGAAATGCTTTTTTCCATTTTTGAACTCTCACTGTTGGCATATAATGAAATATAGATTGTTAAAGTCAACAGAATTTACTAATACGATCTATGTGTAAAAATAAAAGAACGATATTGCCATCTTTCTAAAATAATTTTTAAACCCTTCTAATTTGGCAGCAAATCTCAGGTGAAAATTGTTATTTTGAGCCCCTTCTACAAAATAGTCGATTATTCGGTAAGCTGTCACATTAAATATTTTGGCTTGCATCACTATTTATGTTTGTCTTTCAATAGAAAAAAAGGTCTTTTTTTCTGCTCAGAAAGGATATTAAACATTTTTACATTATATGTATTGTGAAAGGCAATCTAAAATTGCACGATGACTCCTCCCCAGTAAATGACAGGTGAAAAGAGGCATAAGCCTTTATCAGACATAAACCACTTCCTCAATTCACTTGGGACACATGAAGGCTACTTTCCTATTTCTGCTTCAGTTGATTTGAATTGTCGACAGCACAACAGCCTTTCTGTATTGTTTCAGTTTTAGATATTGGCAAAATTAATACAAGTTTAGTATAAACATGCAGATTCTGTATAACTTTTTAACCGGTTTTACGATAATAGGACAGAAAGGAAACCCTGCAAGTAGTTTATGCTAAAAAGCATGCATCAAATCATCTGCTCTCTGTAAATGTCTTTTTTCCCCCCAAAGTAAGTCTATGAAATTTTATCTACCAGGCAAAATCTGAAAGTCTGATTAGCCAACTTGGATTGAAAAGTAGTTTTTCTTAATGTCTACAGCACATGGTCCAAGACGAGTTATGTCCCTAAGTTTATTACTTACAAAACCCCAATCCTACATGATAAATTTTTTTTCATATCTTGTGTTTTTAAACTACACAAAGCACCACTAATTGTGTAAACATCCAAATGCTAAGGCTGATTAAGCATGGGATAATGATGTCAGTTACCACCACACACACATACACACACACACACACACACACACACACACGTTGTGTTTTCATGTTTTATGGGGACATTCCATAGGCGTAATAGTTTTTATACTGTACAAACTCTATATTCTGTCCCCCTACACTACCCCTACCCCTAAATCTACCCATCACAGATAATGTTCAGCTATTTTAGATTTTCAAAAAAGATAATTCTGTATGATTTATAAGCTTGTTTCCTCATAGGGACCAAAAAAATGTCCCCACAAGATCAAAATTTATTAGTATTACTATACCTGTGGTCCCCATAACCTAGGGAATACCCGCCCACACACACACACACACACACAGTATTGCAGGCCAATAAAAATTAAAATTAGGATTAAAATAATTCATCCTGTCCTTGAGGAGGACACTTTTACTAGAGGAAACTGGATTAACATTTATGTCACAAGTTTACAGGAGCCAAATTAGAGGAAGAAAGCGGTTACCTATTGCCCCAATAACTTCCTTTGACCGGTTAGTTTATAGGGTTGACCATATATTAATACGCGGCCGCTTTAACTGGTTTGCGTAACCACCTCTAAGTCCCGCCTCCAGATCTGCAGCCATTGGCAGCAAGTCTCCGTTAGGGGAGATTTAATTGGATGTTGAGCTGACAATGAAAAAATCCCGGAACCAAACGTGGCTGTAAACAACCGAATCATGCCCTTGTAAAAACGGTACTATTAGAGTAATACAGTAAGTGTTGAGGTTTTAGATACAGATCAAGTCTGCCATACTAATATTTCCATGATCATTTGTTTTGATTTGCAGCAGTACACGTTTTAAAAAATATATGTCTATTTTTTTGTGCTACAGACATGCCGACCTCCCCCGTGAAGACGCGGATTCCGCTGACAAGTTTTGGTCATCTTATAACCGAAGTGAAGGTAGACCAATAATAATTCACAATTCAACATATCGCAGCCATGCCAGCTTTCATATTAAATAGTCTAAATAATTTACCAGCGGTTTAGATATCAATGGCTGTGTGTTGTTATTTTGAGGGGACAAAATAAAATTTACACTGTTATACAAGCTGTACACTCACTACTTTTACATTGCAGCAAAGTGTCATTTCTGCAGTGTTATAAAAAATATAGTATAAAATATGATAAAATATTTACAAAAATGTGAGCTGTGTAGTCTCTTCTGTGGGATACTTTAAATATTTATAAAATATTTAAAAAATGATAAATAATTAATTTAAAATAATTAAATAATTTAATTTATATGTATATAATGTAAATAAACAAATAAATGCATAAATAAATACATAAATAAATAAAACAAGGACATAAAATATATCACCCTTCCCTTCATAAATGAATGAACAAAATTCTCTATAGGTATAATTCTCTATACCTTTATATCAGGTGTTGCTTACAAATACATATGCGTGTGTATTAAAAAAAAAAGATATATATATATATATATATATATAAATATATGAAAAATATTTAAATATATATATTTAAATATTTTATATATATATATATATATATATATATATATATATATATATATATATATATATATATATAAAACACTAAATACAATATAATGAAAATGCCACAGTATATTATGTTTTAGTACCATGGTATACATAAAAGTAGGATATTACCATCTACCATTTAGTTTAGTTTTTTTCTCATTTTGATATTTTGTAATCTGTATTTTGTGATGTGACAGAGACAGCTCTTTGGAATTGAAGCACCAACCCCAACAAAACTGACAGGATGGAGGAAGCATTTTAACAGCTACACATTACAAGGACGCAGAAATGTATGACCATGTTTCTCATTACTGAAGAATTACAGTTTGCCTTTAAGAGCATGTCAGATTCTTGATCAAAGACAACAGTAATGTCTCCTGCTCACGTCACCACTATCATACCACATCTCAACGTGTCATATTTTTTTTTCTCTCTCCCACTTATTCCCTTTTCCAGTTTGTTCTTGCCACATATGGTATTCTTGCGCTCACAGCTGCAGCCTACATGCTGAGACGCAGCAGCAGGAAGGAGGAACATGAAACAGCATCTGCCTCCTCATAAACTACAAATGGAAAGTTTGGGGGGGGGGGGTTAAAAATACAATAAATTATTTACTATCACTATATGCGAGGACTGTGTTTAATGAAGCTTATTTTTCTACATGTCACTAGATGTTTTCTTTCTTTATCATGCAATGTTGTATTAGGGGCAGTTGTGGCCTAAAGGTTAGAGAGACTTGTAACCCAAAGATTGTGGGGTTGAGTCTCAGTACCGTCAGTGTGGGGAGTGAATGTACAGCACTCTCTTCCACCCTCAATACCATGACTGAGGTGAGACCCTTGAGCAAGGCACTGATCCCCCAACAGCTCCCTGGGCGCCACAGCAAAAATTTGCTGCCCCATGCTCTGGATGTGTGTATATTTATCCCATATAAATGCAGAGCACAAATTCAGAGTATGGGACATCATACTTGGCTACATGTCACTCACTTTTAAAAAGTGGCATTGATAAAATACACAGACTCACTTTAACTCAGTAGTCATTTGCCAGTAGAGTGCAGTGTAAGCTTATTTTCAAGAACATTTCTTGGAAGTGCTTTCTTTATCTGTTCTATAGGCAAATTGGGTGGTTATTTTACAGCTGTTGATTTTAGGTAAGTGAAACTAGAGTGCAAATGGGGACGTTTTCCTGTAAAATGTTTATAAGTTATTTCTGAAAATAGCAGTGCTGTTGTAATATGTCTTTCTGCTTTTTGTTTCGGGATGATCATTTCAGTTAATCATGTTTGGACATCAGTCTGAAAGTGAAGCTTAATTTAAATCCATTGATTTCATCAGTCTACAATATTCCATTATTATGCCAATCAACACTTGACTGAAAAACTACCCCTTTCCTTTAACTATCCAATTTTCTATGGTTGATTTCCTCTTTAATACTAAACTAAACAATTTGTGTCCTTATCTCTCGGACGTTTACAATAATCTTCAAGTGTTTACACATTAATGTGACAGAGCTCTGCTGCTAAAGTGAAACTGAAATGAAAAGAGCACCTGAATCCAGGTCTGTGAGGGTGTTGTGGTGAGTTTTTTTTTTTTTTTGAAAGGACAGTAGTGCACAGCCATGGTAAATTGTAGGTGAATGTGCAGGTGCTGTGGTACATCAGGCAGTTGATGTCACTGACATAAGAAATAATCTTTTTGGAATTTGCGAGCTCATTTCAAAGGTCAAATAGCTTCAGGTGAAAATTCAACTGGATTCATTTGCAGCACAGTGCAAGGTATTTTTCCCTTCAAATTCTGTAAACAAAACATGAAAAGTCATAGCAAATGTAGATTAAGTTATATTGATGAATGCTTAATTGAGTAATGATTATGTTTTAAGGAAACACATGCTTCTTAAAGATATTTAAAACTGGGAATGGATTTCGAAGTGTTCGAATCCATGAACTTAATACATGATGAATTTTTCAAGATATATCTTACATTTCTGCCTTGCCTGTCAGGGACATAGTTTATCATATGTTTTTACAGATGGTCTGATTAGAATCAGAAGTAATCTTAAAAAAAAAATCGACAGAATGAACAGTTACAGCATCTGTTAACAGTTTAAAAAAAAAAAAGAGTATGTACACAGTTGCCAGGGAATTCTGCCGTTTATTGTGCCCCAGCTGTCAAAAAACAAACTTCAACATCGTTTACATTTTACTTCACATTTAAATATGTATTTTTCTGTTCTTAAAAAAAATAAAAATCTTAGTATAAGATGCTATGTAATATTGACTTGCATTTGCACTAGGATGATCTGTGTTTATATTTGTGTGTGATCTCTCTCTCTCTGTATATGTATATATATATATATATATATATATATAGAATATATTATAATCTATGGGATTTTATCTGCAACCAGGCGAAAACCGAAAGTCTATTTACGCAGAAAAGTACGTCTCACTTCAACAAGAAACAAGACAAAAAAAACTGTCTACAGCACAAATGATGCATCATGAGTTATGATTCTAAATTTATGACTTACAAAACCCCAATCTCACATGATCAATAATAATTTGTGTATCTCATGTTTGTAAACTTCATATATATATATATATATATATATATATATATATATTATATATATATATATATATATATATGCGTGTGTGTGTGTATAATTTCTGCAGTTTTCCTAGTCTATGGAAAATAACATTGCATTTTCGTAGATGTGTGTCTCATATTTCTGCCATGTGTGCCACAGTGTTTGTAGGGTTCCAGTCTTGAACAATAAAAGTGAACCAGGGCTAAGACATGATGCTTTTAACGATTAACCTGTCCGAAGACAGTATGACTAGGAGAACATCACGTGATTTAAAGTAAACCACGACGCCCAAAGTGAAAGTGAAACCAAATGACACTCTTAATCTAGGCAATTTAATAATAAATTATCATGTGTAGGCTACTCATTTCAGTCAATGAATACACTGCCGTCGTTTGCTTATACCAGGCTTTGCATGTGAATTATTTGCTTTAATCGCCACGATCTTCGCCATTTTGAAGGAGTTAGCCTACATTGAATGAGAGAGAGCTGCCGAAATTCAGCCGCATTCCCACATCTAGGATTTCACTGCTCATACCACACTGAGTATGAGAGAGTACGGCTGGACACATTGAGACCAATGTCCTTCATCCTGTCAGTTGTGTAAATGTCATCCTCCAGTCACTGAAGTGCCATAGGCGAGACCGCCTTTGTATTTTTGAGCAAACTTTCGCTTTCGTTCTTGTTTTGTAGTGGTCAGCCTCACAATAATGTTGACTGAAAATGTAGCATCGCAGGAAATCTGAACACAGTTCTGGAGAAGTCTGGGTTAGTCAACATCCAACTGCATTCGCGGTAAGTTGGCTGGTGGTTTTTTGATCCGACGCCGGGCTGGAGGTGTTTCTGGCACCTCTGATTTCCATGAGACGTTCTCCATGTTTTAGACACCGTTTCATGAAAATCTTTTCATTATACATAATGGTCACAATTTACTGGTTATTCTGAGTCAGCGTAGCTGACAGATGATCGAATATTGAAAACGTTTTGCCTCTTTCAACCTTTTAAATTCATTTCACTGGCTTGTCTTTCGTGAAAACACATTATGTAGGTTACATGGACTGGCATTTCGGAGAAGGCAGGGGCTCTTATGAACAGTTTCGCATATTTATGACGTGTAAAATGCTTAAAATACAAAATTTACTGATATAATTTTTTTTTTCAATTTTTTTTTAAAAGCTTGATGTAAATATTGTTTTGATAGTTGCTTATATTACTAGTAGCCTATACTATATTACTTACTTATTACTTATATTATTAGTGAGGAAAATATACATAAAACAAAGTTTTGGAGTTTTTTTTTTTTTTAAATCTTGTTTAAGACAGTTCTTATAAAATGCTATCGTTGTATTCATGTTGGTTTCATACATTTTTCTTAAAATGTTTGTAGATTTTTCTACAGGATTTTGATGTACAGATGTGGTGTGACCAGTAACCATCAAGTATAAAATACTTTCACTTTGAGTGTACTACACAGTCATTAATGTATAATAATTATTTTCAAAAAAATGTTTTAATTGATATTAAAACCGTTTCTAAGCAAATTTTCAAAAAATGACAACGAGTTGTGAGGGGGTCTACTTTTCTGTTATATGGTATTTTTTTTATCACAGCAACAAATTGCCATCTTGTGTGTTGGTTACACCACTGACTTTGATTTGGCTCACAAAACTATTAATATTATTTTAAAACAAAATTTTCTTTATACTTTTTGAGTCTTGAGCATCATCTTCCTTTTGCTTTGTTTCCAAAAAAGAATTAGTTTAACCTTCTGGTGCTGCTTGTGTGGCAGTCTGTTTATTTTAATTTAATTTTATTTCAATGAAACGTTATATTTTAGTTCAATAATGTTTTTTACACTTATAAACAGCCATAAGTCTAAATAAGCTGTGTTCCAAATTTGAGGTTGATATATCAAAAAATGAGCTCTCACCTCAAGATTTTGGAACAAACAAATGAAATTCGCTTCCCGTTTGTTTCCAATGCTGTGATTTCTTTTCGAATCATATTCATGATTTTTGTGTGTATTTACACAGCAAGTACCAAAACCTCTACCAAGTTTCGTTACCGTTGAAGTAAAAACAAAACAAAACATACAGCAACATAGGGTTAAAGCTGATCTTAAAATCATCTGTACTTTCTCATACTCGTGCATTTTCTCACACACTCACCCATCTTGAATGTGTCTGGGCACGAGCTCTTCCCACCTCTTGATGTTTGAACTCTTTGTTTATTTGCACAGGCTGCTGAACCATTCATCTATGCTTTGGGACCATGGAGGAATGGTATGAGTGGGCCCCGATTCAGAATGGTCCAGCATAATGACTCTGACCATACAGTTGCGCCACAGGGCCCATCCAAACCGGCCGAGCCCCCTAAACCCTGTTCTGACCCACCCACACACTTTCAACCCTTTCGGGACCAGCAGGAATGTGACCTCATAACCCAGGCTGTGGATTACTTGAACCACAGTGGATTTTACTGGGGTCCCATGGAAGCGGACGAAGCTCATGCGCGACTGGCCAAACTCCCTCTCGGGACGTTCCTGATCCGGGACAGCATGCAGGCAAATGTTTTCTTCACTCTCAGCTATCGGGCTCCCGAGGGCCCGACCAGCGTGCGGGTGCTCCTAAAAGAAGGAGGGTTCAGTTTAGCGGGGAGTAAACATACTTTCTCTTGCCTTTTCCACCTGATAAGATACTATATTGAGTCCCCAAAAAAGAGTCTGAGTTTGCCGTATCGTGGAGATGCGCCGCAGACCCTTCAAGAGGTGGCAAGAAGAGCTGTGATGCAGAGTTATGGGAAGGATAGTATTCACCAACTACCTGTGAGCAAGAAACTTAAAGAATTTCTGTGGTTGTACCCTTTTGGTATATGAATGTGTGTTGTTTATTTGAAGGTGAAGTTACAGATGTTGCAGCTCTTTAACAAACATCATTTATTTGATCATTTCACAGGACACTGTGGTCTTCATTGACCCAACTAGAACATGTATCTACTATTTATGTATGTAGTGACCGTTTGGACTATAAAAAAAGCACTACAAAATGTTTTATTTGACATGCAGCAAGTTCAGCACAACACCACAATTGGCCTTCGATTGTTTACTGGTACTGGTCAGTTTGTATTTATGTAAAACGAAAGATTTAACAACTTAGCTTTTAAATAGTATGTAAACCAGTGACCACAAGACACTGGTGATGTCAATATCAGTATGGACATTTAATTATTTTATATATTGATACATACATACAATATGTAGACTATAAAATCTATAGTTTGTATGTTATTCTGCTATGCAGAAATATGCATTTCACATTCACGTCTCGTATGTTTGTTTGAATTGTTTGGGATTAGTTTTTAACATTAATAAAGCTAAATTATTTTATATGACGTAATGCTGATTTTGCCGTCATCGTCACTTCTCTGTCTGCCCTCCCCTCTCCATTTCCTTTTCTCTTTGTTTCTTGTAACTCAACCCAACCCAACCCAAAAAAAGAATCAGAAACTTCTTACATGCTAATTTTACAGAAATGGCCCCATCTAGGGGGAAATGTGTTGCATATATGTTAGTTTCTGAATCACAAATACTGCATATTTTTATTGTCTATCTTTATAATTGTATACAATTTTACACAATTATTTGCTAAAAACAAGATCAGATTTTATATTTTAAATTCACCAGTTACTGCATGTCATCATGTACATGAGCTTATCAGGTCGAGCGAAACAGTGTTCATGTTGTGTTTTTGTCTGAATGGTCACAGATGTGGAATCCCAAATTAAAAGCATCAACCATACATAGAAACCCTCTTATTCAGAAACATGAAAACAATCTTCTTCCCCTGTACTTACATATTCCTTCGACAATTCCATAGCAGAATAAAAAAGGAAGACATGTTTCGTTCTTGTAAAAATGGCTTTTTTTAGCACAGAAAACTGAAACAAAGAAATCCATTGTGATTACCTCACATAACACACACAAACGAGGACGTCTACATCCGTGCATTTCAGTTTGGAAGAATGCCGCATTTTGACAAGCTGAACATGTCAGTCTCTGAGTAAGATGTAATTTATTTATTACATTTTTTTCATTTTACAATGAATTACGCAAAAAGCTTGGATTTGACTTCTTTTTTTTTTTTACGCAGAAACTACGCATTCTGATTCTGACATTCCAGATTTCTATTATTGACTGATCTTTTTTTCATAATTGTGGTAATTTAATTTGTGACATTGAGACGAGTCTCTCATCAAATTTGACTCTCATAAGCTGATATAATGTATATTATAAACCTGATGACTGATTTTTATAAAATGTAGTTTGATCACTATCTTCTCAGTATAAAAGATCAAAGTTTTGATAAAATGTTTAATTTTTCCCCCAAAAAAGATGATACACTTTTACATGAATCGTTGCAATTACTTACCCCTCAGCAGAACTCAACTCAGTGCAGCGCGCCAAGGGACTTTACCTAGCCCTGCACCCTGCCCAGCACCACCAGCCTAGATCTGCATTCTTATAATAGAGATAAACTTCTGTCATTAATTGCTCACCCTCATGCTGTTCTAAACCCTTAAAAGTTTTGTTCATCTTCGGAAGACAAACGAAGATCTTTTTGATGAATTCTAAGAGATTTCTGTTCCTCCGTTGGCAGTCCACACAACTGAAACAGAATAAATTCTGTTTAAATCTATTTAAAGAGTTGTCAAGATTGAAACACACACACACACACACACACACACACCGGTCACAAGGTCACTTGTGGGTTGTGAACGTATTTCACAATATAAGTGAGGAAATTTGGTCCTCACAAGTATAGTAAAAAAAATGTACACACACAGGTTGGTTTTGCTATCTTGGTGAGGACATTCCATGGGCGAAATGTTGTTTATACTAAAGAAATTTTATATTCCCCTACACTAACCCTACCCATCACAGAAAAAATTCTGCATTTTTTAATAAACATTGTTTAGTATGCTTTTTAAAGCTCTTTTAAAAGTGAAGACTCATGAAAGGTTTTCATAAAACATACTTACGTTGTAATACCAGTGTAATAACCATGTCATTATACAAATTTGTGTCCTCATAAATCATGAAAACAAGCACACAGTAGCTGTAGCAGAGTTATGCAGATCTGCACAGGGTAAGGGTCAGAAATATCCAGATAAGATGTACAGGAGAACTCATTCAGCATCCAAACATCGGCAACCAGTCTCTCATTAGAAGTCAATATATGGAGGACCAACGTTATACGAGGTTCTACCAGGCATTTCAATGAGCTTCCCCATTGTGATGACTGCAAATGTTGGCCAGTGCCAAATATTCTTTGTGGATGCCTTGTCATCGGCTTACTATATCAGATCCACTAATCCGAAAGTCTTTCAACAAAACTCTCTTTGTGTTGTGTGTTATTGCTAAAATGCCAAAAACCTGAAAGACAGAAAGAGAGCAGGATAAATAGCTCTTGAATGATTAAAGCAACATTTCCTTTTTGCATACACACACTTCTTTTGTATATCAAAGATGACTATGCCTTTATGTTGTACATTGTAAAAAATTCACTTTTAATTCTTGATATGGTCTGTCTGTTCTTTTTAGTATCTGACATACATGTGACACTGAAGCAGCATAGTAACCAATCAAGGTGAAATGCTCTATGCAACCAAGATATTAATTGAGGAAAAAAATGTGGGGTTTTATTTTATCCATCGGAAACCGATCGGTCCATGACAAGAGAGCGTTCCTCACATGAATGAAGTCAGGTGATTGGAAGGAAGAGAATGAAAAAGTGAAAGCAATTTGTGACAAAGGAAGTAATGTGTCAAAGGAGAAAAACAAAACAAAACAAGAAGACAAACATTTTATTTGATAAGAAATAATGTGCATTAATGAATCATGCATTTACTTGTTGACTTAATTTAAAAGAGAAAACAAAAATATAGACACACACACACACACACACACACGGGCAGAGGCCAAAATGGCTAAGCACCAAGCTTTTAATAGTCTAAACCACAAATTACTGATCAGGAAATGAGCAAATTTAAATCATGATATAATGAAACAAAAAGTTTGGAGTGATGAACATGAGACAATGAAGCACGAGTTGCATGGTGATAAATATAATAATAAATGCATCTCTAAAAAGTCAGTTAATGCTTTGGAGTACAGGAAAATAATGCTGAATGGCTTGTTTCCCACAAAAGAAAGTTGTTATCTAAAGAGGAATGATCAGATGTTATGCTTCAACAAGACAATGCTCCTGCCCAAACTGCAAAAACAATCAAGAAGTGTCTTGAGAACAAGACCATCAGGCTCATGTTTTGGTCTCACATTAAACTCAAATGAACTGGGAGACCTTTCTCAACTACTCATGAACTGTATGAAGCCAGTAACATTAATTGGAACAACACTGACTGTTTTTCCTGTAAAGTTTTCTGCAAGTTTCCCCACATGACTTAAACATTTAAAGAAAACAAAGGGTGAAGGCTAATCCATGCTGTTACTTTATCTATAGCATTTTCCGATTTGTGATGGTTAAGATTAATTCTTAGTCAATATATTTTGTTCATATTGAGTAGAATGTGGCTGATATGTTCAAATGAGAATCTTAGAATTGCTCCTTTGTCATTTCATGACTTAAATGTGCATTACCACAAGGGGGCAGGCAAGTTATATGGTTGTAATTCTTCAGATTTTTGTATTTTGTTGTGAAGTGATTTAGAAACATGCTGTGATCACAGTAATGCACAATTGCAGAAGCTATACCCTCATGTTTAGCCATTAGGTTTATTGTAGTTTTATTGCACACATCATTCTTTACTGCCTTGGTATCAGCTAACGAGATCAAAGTACTAAATGCAAGCTTAGTTAGCCAAGAAACCCGATTCTGAACATAAAATCCTAGGAGCAGAGTGAACAAGAACAGCTCTCCTATAGAAGCAAAAACAGGGGAAAGGAAGAGCATGTTGTAGTATGACAGATTTTGGTGAAGTATGATCTGAACATCTGCAGTTCCGATTGCACATTTACTTATAGTTTAGGGCATATGCACAGGCCCTTGACAGAACAAATAGTTTTGATAAATAATAATCTAACAAATCGATTGTAAAAAAAAACCCCACCAAAAGCAGAATATTGTAATTGTAATATTTACCAAATAGGGGTTGTGTGTTTGTCTGTACATGT
This sequence comes from Opsariichthys bidens, assembly GCA_037194245.1. NCBI lineage: Eukaryota > Metazoa > Chordata > Actinopteri > Cypriniformes > Xenocyprididae > Opsariichthys > Opsariichthys bidens. The sequence goes on along the minus strand of CM074293.1, from coordinate 7,454,749 downwards.
TTCAAAATGATCACTCCTTCAAACAAAATAACTGGCAAGATCTATTGTAAGAAAAAAACACTGCAGGACTGGTTCCACCAGAATACTATGATTTCTCAGAAATCATAAAGCAGCACTTCCATCCCGGAAATCAATCAGCACCTACGCTTTTATTACAACTGATCGACAACGGTCCTTTAACCAGACAGGTTTTCAAAGCTCTCAAGCTAACAGTAATTAAATTAATCTAGAACTGACTGGTTTCTTTTTGCAGTCACCGAAGTATTGAATGTGCAAAAAAACCACTTGGCTTTAACTGGAATACTTTGTGGTACATTGTTCGCATTTTCATATGACAAGCAGGATTGCTTTAGGCTGTGTGTTTCTGTAGTAATGATTTTATCTTGTCAATGGTTGAGGAGACACTTCAGGGTTTTCCCAGAGCAGAAAATGTTAGGTCATGTAATTTGCTTAAACATCACACAATATTTGTTTATATAAACTTCCAGCTATATCATAAACATATCTGATCGGTCTTACCTACGTTATAAGGATTCAAACATATATTTGCCATGCAACTTCCACATTTAAAGGAAGAGTTCACTCCAAATGAAAGTTTGGTCATCATCATACTGACCCTCGAGTTGTTCTAAACATGCGAGTTTCTTTGTTCTGTTGAACACAAAAGACGATATTTTGAAGAAAGTGGGTATATTGATCTCTGTTGACAACCATAGTATTCTTTCTCAAGTCAATGGAGACCAGCAACTTTTTGGTTGCCCACATTCTTCAAAATATCTTCTTTTGTGTTCAACGGAATTAACTCACACACATTTTAAACAGTTTTCGGGTGAATATGGGTTTCATTTTTGGATGAACTGTCTCTTTATCCCTATTGTAAAATTGCAGTGGATCCTTGTGTTGTGCGTGGTTTTCATGCACCTTGCTCAAATGGTTTCTTGGACCGTTCTAGTCCTAGATTAGAGAGATAGAAAGTCTCAGTTAATCTTTCTAATTTTAGCTCTGTTCTGATAGCTACTGTTATAAAAACTCTGATCATTTAAAACCAATAAAATGTATCAACTTAGGAAAAAAAAAAAAAATTTTATGTAGGAGATGAACACTGAGAATGAGATTGTTTGATTTGACCCAGATGAGTCATATTTAGAACAAATCTGTATTCTTTAAAAAGCTAATAAGATGCCCTCTTTCAATAAGGTTACCTGATGCCCTCTGGTGGATAGTACAGTATTATGGATTCATCTACTTGAGTGTTTTTTTCCCCCCTTCATGAGATGTTTCTATTTATACTATTTATTTATTTTTAAAGTGTTTTTTTTTTTTTTTTTTTTTTGGATTCCCTCAGTATTGGTTACAAAAAACAGATACACAATTGTTTTGTGTATTTTAACATGTTTCTGTCTCATGTTTCTCTCTGTCAGTATAAATCAATCAGCAAGTTTCAGGATAACATATCCAGGCTTTGTCATTATAGTTGGGAATTGCACACTCAAAAAAATGTATCATGGCACATAATAGTTTATATATTATTATGATTATATTTGATTTGATTTTAATAACCACATTTTCAGAATGTATTTAATTAAATTGCTTAATCTGTTAATTGTGAAAACAATTAAATTGAATCAGTTTAAAAATACGATCATTTTTAAATATTTAAATATCACCAGGTGTGAAACAAGCAATTTTCAGTTGTATGAAACTTAAACGAATTGGAATGAATAATTGATGATAACTAGGCCTATGTAAATCTGGTTATTGTGTTTTTTAAAACACTTTTGGTTTATTAGTAGCCTACTTTTACATAAATTGTTTCAATTTTGTATGACTGGCAAATATATAAATTTTAAAGTTTATTAGTTTCTTATTTTATCCAAATTAATGTATCTTATATGCAATTCAAATATATAAATCTTAAATATTAGGGGTATGTTTTTGTTTTGAGTGTACAGTTGCCTTCCAACCTGACTTCCTATCCTACTTCCAAATGTTCTCCAAGTTATTCTTGCTCCTGTGTATTCCTGCCTTAGTATCTTTGCGTCATTCTGATTGGTGCATCTGAAAAAAAATATTTTTCCTGCGTATTGTCTGCTTATAAGTGTATCTCTATCTCCCCATTCTTTCACTTTCTCTCTGTAGCATGCCAGTTTGGCTGCCATGGAGTCTGTATGCAGATAATGATCTTATCATTCTCATGCAGAGAGGGAAAGAAAGAAGCACTGACCAGGTGAAAACAGTGTAAACTGCAATAGTGTAAAGAGACAGCAGCATTAGTATGTGGGTTTGACACTGTCAGAGAAATGCTCTCTTCACTACCCACATCTATAAAAAAAACAACAACTGACACTTTGCTCAGGTGCGCATGTATGTAGGATTGTTGACTGAAGGTGGCAGTTCTAGAGACATTTTTATTGACACACTGTAACCAATTTCTGTAATTTGAACAGTATTTCACTGTAATATGTACTGTAAATAATGTAAAATTCACAGCAATCTCTTTACAGTGAATTTGAGACAGAAAATATGGTTGTCAATCCCACTCAACTTGGTATGCACATTAAGTGATTATTAAGATGTGGGCTCAGACATGTTACTCCAATTACAATTTTGAAGACCTGCAAGTATTTGCAATACCTTGGCAAATATTAGAATACCTGCGACTCAGACTTGAGGTGAGTCATAAGTTTACAGACTAAACAGACTAAAGTTTTTTAAAGCCCACAAAAACTGCAGCAAAAATAATCAGCTATGGCTTGGCTCATCTTTTAAAAACTTTTTTTGTTTTTAATTTTCACAGAACTACAGTAACCTGTATAATTGATAACACTGAATTTTTATTTGCAAGTAAAAACTATTCATTACCGAATAAAATACTGTAAAAAAAAAAGAGAGAGAAGGGAGATTTCCTGTGTGATATTACTTTATTTATATGCGATTTATATCATTTAGTTTATTCTCATTTTTGATATGAGTAAAGGTAGAGCTGGACGATACTGGATTAGAGTGTTTTATCTGTACTTTTTAAGATATAAAGCAGATTTTTTTACATTAATAGATTGTTAAATTAACATTATATCGCTTATTGAAATATATGGTTTATATACAGTAAGTTGTAAGATATAAAAGCACAAATTTGACATTCCGTGATACCTGAAACCATTTTTGACAGGGAATTTCTTGCAACCACAGCAGCTGTTTGTTTCTGTTGTTTCCATTAATGAAACAAAATATTTTTACAGTGTGTGTGTGACTGGTGCCAGCTAGTAAAGAGCTGTGAAAGTAAAACCTCCCTCCCCAGAGGCTGTAGTCTTTAGTGTCCTTGTTAGCGCACCCGTCCAATACCGGTGATGCTGGAATGAATCCCACTCGAGTTGGTGCCATGACCCTGATGGGAGTGAAGTTTAGGGGGGTGAGTGTGACAGAGAGCAGCTAGTAAAGAGCTGTGAAAGTAAAACCTCCCTTTGCCTCAAGAGGCGCACTAGCTACTAATGCTAGAGGTTGTGGTCTTTGTCCTTGCTAGTGTCCCAATCTCCCATGCTGGTGACACTAGTTCGCATCCCGCTTGGAGCCGTGCGAGTAGGACCAGTCACATATGGAACACAGGCCATGTTTACACCTGGTGTTTTAATCCGTCTCTGTTGTCCACTTTCGACCACTTCTATCCTGATTTTTTCGAGGGGAGGATCTATGGGCAAGTAAATGTATGTTTTTTTTTCAAATCTTTCGATCTAATGGACAAAATAAGCTTGTGCAATTTACATATGAATGCACCCAGAGGTGACGAAAAAACATATGCATCAGCTTTCTGCTCTGACAGCCACAAGACCACAGTGAACACTGAGAAATCAGGAACGGTGAGAGAACGTTGTGCTTTACGTTTTTATGACGACTTGGGTCTTCAGCCAACGAAGTTTAAATCCTGTCTGGCTAGCATGTGAATATTTATGAAATTAAAGCATCGCATAACGACCAAACGCATCTTAATACCTGGTGTAAACAGAGACGTTTTGTTGTCCAAATCCAAACTGTCTTAATATAATTAAATGAAAAAATTAAAACTGAATTTATTGCAGCAATGATTTAAAAAGATATGATAATAATGTCACTTTATTGCACAAGCCCACAAATTCCAACGAATTGTGGCTGTTTTACAAAGTCAATAAAAGTTAATAAACAAACATTGTGCACCTTTAAATGGATTTTCTTAATAAACCAATGAAAATGAAGACTTCTTACATCTGAGAGGTCCACCAAAAAAGTCAGGAGCTGTGGAGGCATCTTTCCCCTGTGCAGGGTTATGAAAAGATGTTGTGCCAAACACTGGAAATAGACTTTGTCTGTTGTCTGAGACTGTAAGCAGTGACCCAGATCCAGACCAAGACACCAAGTGATAACACCCAGACTAAAGTCATGTTTATGCAGTTTAATGAGGCCTGATACCAAGAGTAGAGTCAAGGCCAAGAGTTGATTCCCTGGGAAACAACAAACGCGCCTTTTTCTTCCACCATTGATACTTCTTGAAATGACTGGTACCTGAGGCTGTGTGTGTGTGTGTGTGTGTGTGTGTGTGTGTTTGGGGGGTTATGTTATAAAGTTGTAACATAATACTTAATGCAATGCCTCTGGTGTATTTTATTTAAATCACTTTGTATTGCATCAGGAGTAGCTATGTAACACAACAAACGTGGACTTTGTTGCAGATATCTCGAGCTAGAGAAGGCCTGGGACTTTGGGGAAAACAACTGTCCCTTTCAAAAATCCAAAGTAGGTTATAAAGTACCAAGAAGCCCAAAGCAGAGCTCCGCTAAGATCTGCTATACAAAAAATCGTATAGATACAGTGAGGTCCAAACATCTAAGACCACTCTGAAAACTTGGGACTTTTTTGTCATCATTGATCATGTCTTACATCCAATGAACCACAAGATGCTTTCTGGATAATTTACAAATCATAAGAAAGTAAAAGCTGTAATACGCACACACACAGAGATAAGAGCCATGCAAGAAAAGTATCTGTCATGTACACTTCAACAGACACAGCTAGATAAATCCATGGACACACGTGAAGTTAAATGGTGGAATAATAGCCTGTGTGTCTGAATGTGTGTGGTTTGTAGCTGTTGTCAGATCTGTGGTGTATCCAGGACACCATGTGTGTGTTGCGTCAGAGTATGTGTTAGGCCCACGCGTGCTCCAGATATTGGCTCGGAGTAAAACTGTCAGTACAGAAACTGTGGAGCAAAGCACATGCTCACTACAGTGAGCCATTCAGCTTGATGAAGCTAACCATGCAACCCTAAATTAGCGGATTACACTTAGATGAATACACACACACACACACACACAAGCCATCACATAAATCCCCCATTAGATCTGAACATGTCTTAATAAATCATTATCAGACAGGACAGTGCATCTCCTCCCTCATCTTAACGACCAGCTGACTTTTACAAATGTCCCCCTGCACATTCTCTCTCCTAATGGCTAAAGTGCAGTGACACTGGGGTTGCAGGACTGTAAATCATTCAAGTTAGTGTCACACACTTCAGGGATTTACACCAGTAGAGGCAGTCCGTTTAAGCTTTAACAAACTGACTTTTGTGTTGCATGTTATGTGCTAAAATATGTTGTATTAGCTAATGACCTTGACAACAGTTATTAAAGAACCAGGAACTTCCAGTGTTGATGTAAACTTGGGAGCCAAACTCTGAACAAATAACATAAAACATCTTTATTTTAAAAATGAATAAGGATTGCTGTAAATTTAGTTGAAAAGGATGTTTCTCTAGCAGAAAAATGTAGCCAGTTGAGTTTTGTAAAATGCCTTAATACCATATAATATTATTTATTATATTATGATTTATTATTATAACTTTGTGTAGTTTTTAGTGTCACAAACAGAATTGAAAAAATAAAATAAAACAATAACTGTTTTCAAACAAGTTTCCCTGTAGGTTGAAGTCTCTCTCAAACAAATATAGCAACGTTGAAAGCAACACAGACTTCACACTCTTGGGGGAAATCAACCATGAATGGCTTATTTATAGCTGTCTCTACACATTAACATGGGATAGGACAAAGTATTTTAACATTTAAAAAAATGTACACACATATCAAGCTCAAGTGGATAGGAGATAGACAGAAAGACTAATGTTTTTGATTTAAGATTAAATTTAAGTAACATGCATCTGACACAGACACTATATTATCATCATCATAAAAAATCAAATTATAATTATCATAATCACCAAAATGCAACAAAAGTAGGCTACACTCTAAGGAAAAAGCTGCAGAGCTGTCACTAAGGTACACAAACTAAAAAGTACATCTTTGTACCTTATTTACCCCTAAATGGTACATAGAAGTACCTCAAAGGTACATATGTGTTTTTTTTTTTTTAACAGTCTGCTCACAACGCTGAAAGCCTCTGCTTTACAGTTGGAAAGAGGCAAGCTTTGTTTCCGAAAAATACGATATAAATTTATGAACTTTTGTCAATACAGCCACTGCAGCCAGTATAGTCACAATGAAAGCATCCAAACTGCAATATTCAACATATAACAACTACAAAGCGTCCAATGTGTAGATTTACGCACTCCTCCAGTATAAATCGCTGAAATTCGCATAAAGTCGAGAACTGCCCAACCTTTTGACGTTCTCGGCCGCTGTCAATCCCCAAATTCATCGCGCGAGCGTGAAACTCAACTTCCATGGAAACGCTCGCTCTGCGCCAGTGGACACGCGCCGTACCGACCAGGGCTGCGTTTCCCAAAAGCATCCTAATCCCAGTTGACCATTGCCACCAATACGACTTGCGATGCTTTTGGGTAACGCAGCCCAGGTGGTTTAGCCCCCCTTGCAGTTGCTTCCTCCATCCACCAGAGGATTCCCCTCTTCTGAATGCTACAATTTAATTGGACGCACCTGCGTTGTGTTTACTGCATGTACGTTTAAGTAGCCTGCCTCTACAGTCATCCGAGAGTCATGATATTGTTATGACAAAATTCTCGCTTCAGTGGCATACAACTTTTATATTCGTGTATTAACCTTATTAACCTTACCATTAACCTACACTACTTACAAAAAACAAATTTTATTAAGAGTGCAACCCTGCTTCATTACACCTGCAAATTTTGAAATTCTGAAAACCTTGAATTAATATATGCTTAATGACTTCTTGTGGTGCTAAACTCTGGAAGGAAGTGACCCAATTGGAGCAGGATTGGACACACCTGTCCTAATCCATGAACATTAATTGAAAACATAAATATTTTATAAGAATATGAAATGCCATGCTGGGTCCTCTGGGAGAAATGTTGAGTGATCAAATAAATCACCGAAATAGTAGGATAGGATACTGAATCACTACAGGGTAAGAGGTTAAAGTTGTAAGCCAGTGGTTCTCAACCTTTGGGCCGCACTATGGTTCAAGCGCAAGTCTCATGGGCTGCATATTATTTACATATGACGTCACCGATGAAAACCAATCAGATTTAATTGTATGGTATGCAAATCAACAAGTACAATAAGAAATTTGTTTTCATTTCACAGTGTGGTGAAATTCCTGGCAGTGTGACTTGGAAAATGAAACTCTCATGTTCAATAATTTCACGTTATGCAAAATTTAGCGCATTGTTTCAATCTGACAATTTCAAACATTCTGTCACGCTGCCGTGGCAATGCGGTAATTTTTTATCGATTTAAAATACAAGTACATCAAACATACACATCTCTGCTCATTGACAGCAAACTTATCTTTCATTCTTCTTACCTTCGGTGCTGATGCTACGTCTCTTCTTGTTTGCAATGTGTTCCTTCACTGGTAGCACTTTTACAGTCCTGTTTCACATGATCATACTATGTAATTATTGTAGTAATGACACTAAATGACACCATTTTGATCCCTAAATTTTCAAAAATAATGGTCATTATTGTAATTCCGTCAAAGCGTGTGCTTGTGTTTGCTTGTGCTGGGCATGTTTGAAAATAATATATGATTACCTAAATGATTTTATATGCTAAAAATATAGTTCAAACTTATATTCATTTAATCCATTTTCTTATCATTTAAAATAGAAATAAATTGTAAAACTGACTGTTATTTTTTGAAATGTGGATGGCATATTGTGGACGGCATTTGCATTCGTGACAGGTTGAGAACTACTGTTGTAGAAGTGGTATCGCCCCTTGCTTAACTCTCTTTTATGTATGATGTTATGGAGTCTTTTATGTTGGAAATATGAGCATAACAATTTACAGTTCTGAGTTTTTGCAATAGTGGACACCTTGCTCATTGGTATTCAGAAGAGCCTTCAAATTCTCTCCTCATTCATCTCATTACATGTATCATCTGACTGAAATTACCACCATCAAAAAGGAAATTATCCTGTAAATATGTTGACCAGCTGTCACATTTTTTTTTTTTTTTTTGGCCAGAACAGCAGGTCTATCATAAAGATGATGTTTTATATCTGGAACAAAATACGGACAAATCCAGAAACGTGATAAGGGTCTCAAATATGCCAGTGACCCGGAAAAATCAGGATGTCCTCTGCTACATACGTTTCAGTTTAAACTTGGACATTTTTTTTTCAATTATCCGCAATAGCCAAAACCACAAAGGTCACTATTTTGAACACAGAATGGAAATTCAGATTCATATAATAACCATGTGCAGGATATTGCATATATAGAGGCTCTGAAAACCTCTATAATATTGTCATCTTATGTGTGTTTCTTAACTGGTATGAGTGTTGGCCTGAGTTGACCTTTGAGTAAAATATGTTCCATTGCTTCTTTGACATTTTAATAATACTGCATTCATTATTCAACATAATTTCCACATTATATACTGTATCAGACTGCATTGAGGGTATAAAGTAGGAAATAATGTATTAAATTGAATTGTTGTACAAAATTGCAATGCAAATTAACTTAGACATTAAGCTTTCTGTAGTGATTGGTTCATTGAGTTGAGGAATACCTGAAAATGCTGTTTCTGCATTATTCATTTATTGCTATGATTTAGATGAAGATACGTTGACATTTTTCTTCAAACTAAGGCTACAGATATATTGAAAGAAATTATATGTGGTTTTCACTGTGTGAAAGCATGCATGTGCATCAGGGCTCGTGTTTGTGCATTTTGTTTCTGCATGTTGTGTATAAAGAGAGATGCGTTAGGACTAAGATTCGGCTTCATTTATTCTAATTGCAAATGCAAATTTTCATAATTGCATAATTATTATAGAGTAAACAGTGTCTTAGTGTTTTGTTTTTAATCACTCACTAAGACTCTAGATGTTTGGGGGATAGTGGTATGTTAAAAATTAAAGGTTTGCTCTAGGAGCACCTTTAAAAGAGGAGTCTAATTAGACAAGATGGCAATGTTCTAGAGATTATGGAGTATCAAAGTCAAAGCTAAAACTGTCATGCAAGCACTGCTGTTCTATTGAGTGAAAGTAAGTGAGTGTGTGCACACATTTGTCTGTGTGTTAGGGGGGTGTGAGTGTGTGTTTTATGTAATGTAGCATGGTCTGTTTGGTAACAAAAGTGGTGACACTGAAAATTGGGTTACCATGGAGACAGAATTTTCCCACTTTTTTGTGCTCATGACAGACTCGTGCTAACCTCTCTTCCATTTCTTCTTTACTCCTTTATTTCATAATTCCTTCTTCATTAATTCATGAAGTTGAGCTTAAGCTTTTTTTGCTGTTGCCTTAGTGTATTGTGCACTAACTTGGTTTATTTTGTCTGCGTTGGAATTGAAATTTATTGCTGTTAGCCGATGTTTGTTTGTAGATGCGGGAAATGTAATGATGTGTTTCGTAAATCTAAACTGCCCAAAGAAATGGGAGAATCTTCATTAGGCAATTTGAGCTTGTGTCTGTCATTTGTGCATAGCTCTCGCTTTAAAAGAAAATGTCTGATTTACTATGTTTTCAGTGGTAAAACAGTTTCATTAGGAGCTTTCTGGATAATTACCTGCGACTCCTTTCAAGCCAGTTTCGTGCTTTCATTTAATAAGTAAACAACTCCTAATTTGACCCAGTTTAACTCCGCATTAGTATCTTTGCGTGATTCACAAACTATATAAAAGATTTCTTAATAATTGTAACAGATTCTCTAGAGCTTCAGTACTGCTTCCATGCCCACGCATAAACATAAACCGGTGTTTTCTAATTAGACAATTAATTAATTAATTGAATGATTAGCCAGCAGACATAAAAACACTTACTTTTATATCTTTGTTAGATGCTTTTATCCAAAACAATTTACTTGGCAATCAAGGTATACATTTTCTCAGAGCCCATGTTTCTATATGAGATCATGTATAACTGAAAAAAGTAAAGACAAATCTGTCTTGCCAAAGCAAATCAGAGTTCCCTTTGAGCCATGAATTTGCATTATTTGCTCAAGCAAGCAGATAATGGGCATAGGTTTCCAAACTTAGCTACACAGACATGGATAATCACAATGGACCTGCTGTTACAAATGGTAAAGTTTATCATCTTGAAATTTGTTCAGTGGACTGTAAAACGTCCTTTTCCTGCCTATTCTGAAACATGATTGGTTGGCTGAGGAAGACAAAAAACGCTGGGGGTAACAAAAAGCAGCAATGCATTGTGATATGTGAGTGTTTGTATAAGTTTAGATACATCAAAACTACTTTATGGAGATTTGCATGCTTATATTCAGCATTACATCGAAATCAATGTAATCAGCAGGTTGTCAAAATGGATCATTTCTAAATATGAATTAGTATATAAAGGTTGACTTAAAGGGAATGCGTCATTATAATGCTTGTAAGGATGAAAAGCAAAACCAAGAATGTTCCTTAGGCACAGAACTTGTGTGTTTGTTAAATGGTTAAATGGTATGTATGCTAAATGGTTTTGTAGCGTTACATCACATTCAAATGTAGTTTTCTGGTAACCATAAAGGCTGGGGTGGTGTGTGATGTGAATAGTGTACAGTGCAATGCTTTCAAAAGTCAGTTATACTGCAGACTTTAACATTTGAAAAGAGATTCGGCTCTTTTGGAATATTGAAATGCGTCTGAATAAATCTATACAGGGATGTTGTGTCCCTAGTTTTTTGAGAAAGTACCAGTGGCAGTCCTGCCTAATTCAGTACAGGGGATATAAGACATGACTAGGCCCAGGTGGAATCGTGATGTTTTAATTATTTTCAGGGAGAGGCTGCAACATGAATTTCAATATGGTAAAATGTATTATACCAATAAACGGGTGAAGGAATAATGAAATTAGGCAAATGTGTAGAACTTTATGAATTCTGTGGAAATCTGCTGAACTTTCTGTGGCGCTGGCAAGTTTTGTGGGGTTAGACATGACCAGAAACATCCTCATAATCCTATTCAACTTGTTTATGGCAACTTCACTTAGGAGAGAGAACTTTTTCGAATTTTAAATAAAGGATTAAGATAGGACGTTTTTGTAATACAGCGCCAGAAGACAAACACTTCTTTTTTTTAAACTCACAGTAATATACAAATATTTGCATTTGAATCTACTTGTCTCAAAAATCTGAGGGGACATTACATCTGTACTTATCCACCCTCTCATAATTTGAAGTTTAAAAGACTTTAAATAGACTTGTCAAGCAGTTTTCCTTTGACTGGGTGAGTGATCTTAGCATAAAATCATTTGATTTAATTGCATGAGTTGGGACTCATAACGGCTCCCATGGATTTCCTACAGGGAAATTACACAGCTGGGAGAGTCTGACTCATAACGAAGCACCAATTTTGGCGCAAACGGAGCAAGCCCCAAAATCACCGTTTTCATTGAAACGAACAGGAGTCGGTTCGTTGAACTGTTTTGCTCTCTTTAACACGTGGAGGCGACCGTGGTTTTGCAACATCGAGAGGGAAAATGACTTGTTTACTGAGGCGTCGAGTGATTGAGAATTTTCCACAGTTTTGACGCGCCCATCATGCGCAGCGACTGTTAATGGCGCTCATTATCATTTGACTGTATTCAAGTGTGTGATGGAGAGGGAGAGAGAGAGAGAGAGAGAGAGAGAGAGAGAGCGAGAGCGCCTAACATCTACTTGATTCATGGAGTGTGCGTCTGAGAGCAATGGTCTGTAAAGTTGGGTAGAAATATGAGCGAGCATAACCAAATGATTTTCCTCAGATGAGATAAGGCTAGTGCGTCTGTGTTTACAAACAGAAAAGCAGTATATATTTATATCCCTCTAAAACGTTTATTGTGTTTTATCATTGGGGGAAAAAGAGAAAAGAATTGAGTTGAATTTGGCGCGGAGCGCGTGGGAGGCATTGGCAAGTACAGTCTCAATTCCGCGCGGAGATGTTAAGGAGCGTACACGCGCTCGACAGTTTGCCATCATGTCTCGAGTTTAATCGATGGTGTCGCAGAGGAATCTATATCCGAAATAGATCTAATCCCAGTTATCGACGTTTTCACGTCTGAATACGACGTGTTGCAGTTTTCTCCAAAAGGATGCGATCTTGACGGAATCCCCCTCAGAGGAGACGCGGACCTGTTCCTCAAGCTCCACTGCGGAAAGCGCTCGAGACTCAGAAATAAATAACACAAATTTTAGGGTGAAATATCAATGTGGTCGACTGAACCATTGAACGCACTTGTCTTTCCCTTTTCTGGGGAACCTCTGTAAGGAATGGACATGGTAAACACAAGGACACTGGTGGAATTACGCCGTTAAGAGCGCTGAACTTGACGGATTTGTTTATAAAGAAAGAGCAAGACGGTCAATTCCTGACTGGTAAATTGGAAATGTATAACGAATGTATTAGGTAAGTTGTCCTCTTTTGACTTTAAATAAAACATCAAAGAACGTATTATTCACATATTGTTATCCTTACCAAATGTGGTTTCGCTCTCTCGTTCAAATGGGAGTCGTTGGATCCTCCCGTTGACAAAATCGTCGGCTTATTTTTGTGACGGGAGAAATGATTTCAACCGCCTTGATGCGCAACACCTGCTGCGCGAGCGAGCGCCCTACATAGACAAACCTCGCGCGCGTGAGGGGAATACCACACCGGCCGTCATTTAAACACACCAGGTCTCTCACACACCTTTTAGTCACTGACAATACTATCTAAGCTCACCGATGGGTGTTCTTTAAAACACGCGGATGTGGTATTGTAGTCAGACTCTGAGGTGACTTGGTTCTGTGCGGGGGACCGTTACGCTTCCACGCAGATCCGCTTGCCCGCGAGCCCACTCGCGAAGCCTTTTGGTGTGGCTTTTCTCTCTGAACACGAGCGAGAAGTTCTAGAAATACACTAATGAGTTTTTGTTGACCTAGTGTAAGGATTTTGGCTGACTTTCTTTCAGAACCTTGAATACTTAAGCTCCTGTCAAGGTGGTTCGCCGAAGGTCTGAAAAAAAAATGCGCCGAGAAACGCGCCTTCTCTGTGAGGAAATCTTCGTGGATAATATTCACAAGACATCGGTCAGTTTCACAGATGGCACATTTCAACCACGCCGAGTCTTCTTCACTGACACCTCGTGACACGCAAGGTAAGCTAGGTTTTAAATATTGAACCGTTAGTAATAGGTGTGAAGCGGCGGACAGGGAGATCCGAAAGGGGCGCCGTTGTTTCGCGGGTTCAGTCTAAATGGGTAATGAGGGACTTGCAGATTTGGGTGCAGTCACGTTGTCCAAGCACATTTTTTATGTTTTCCTCTTGCTTACAGGACCAGTCCTGAAATAGTCTTTCCTGGAATTGAGGATACAAATTTAGTAGATGAGATATTTCAAAACCGCCCCCTCGCTACCCACACATTCATGTATAGAGACACTCATGCACATATTGTTAAAATGACCTTAACCGAACACCCAGATATACAGCAATGCATTCTGAGATTTGCTATATTGGGCCAACTCTTGTTACTCTTGTTCTCTAGTTCGAGAACCCAGACATGAGCACATGATCATTCTTGCTGGCAACAAACCTCAAGACTCAATGGAGTTACCTTCAAAATTTATGCATAAACATACTGACTTTAATCTTGCATGGCAAGATTCTCTTCAAACTATTGCTTCGCCATAACAGTAGTAGAGAGAAAAACTAACCATTAAAGTTATGTCAGCGATACCGCAGGTCATAAGCTTGCATTGCTAGAAATCACATACTATATGTTTAGACCTTAAACAGAAGAATATATGAGCATATATGTTGGTCAGAGAAAGAGATAGATGGGGGAGGAGGAGCTAGTACAGGTGCTTATTTTGAGAGTACTCATAACTGTTGACCCCTCCACCTTTCCACACAGTCAAACTCAGAAATCCACCCACAACCTCCCCATTCGCCTGCGAAGAGAAGTGATCTCAGCGCTGATATTCTGCTAACAGAGGAGCCGATCTGCACTTTATGCTGTGGTTTTGAAATATGAAATATGGGCTGTGACAGACCATCAAAACTGTGGTTGGTACTTCCAGGCATATACTCAAACCTCACTTATACAAACAGTCCTATTGGCAAGACGTTTTTGGCAGCGTTGCTTAAATTTTGATGCGTAAAAAGCCATTGGTCTGTTTTTGTTTGTGAGCAAAACGAACTGTCTTTATTTTGAACCTTGGCTGCTCTTCAGTTGAATCCTGCAAGCTTGGGGTGAAGGTGATGTCTAATGTGGGTGAAAACATTACACACGGTTTACTTGTAAAATATCCAACAAATCTGACAGATGCACATGCAGAAGGAGTGAACGGGATGCAGATTGATGTGCTACATTTGCAAACACTAAGTGCTACTCTGGGTTAGACTTAAGGGCATGGATGCTCTGCTGGGGTAGCTCTGCGAGCTCGCCAATTATGGTTGTTAGTGAGTATATTAAATGAGAAAGTTTCAGGGGCAGCAGAGCACAATTGCCAGCCTCTGCTAATGCAGCTATTGAGGCATGCACCACTTTTGGACCTTCACAAACTACCAGTGCAACCGTCAAAAAAGCAATTAGGCAATTATGTGATTGGCACTAATTAGTATGCTTCACAATACAGCTAAATGTTTTAACTGTCAGAAGATAAACCCTACTACTCTCTGCAGTAAGTGTTTGGCAACAATTGAAAATGCATCAATAAGTTATTAGTTTGTCAAATGTTAAACAAGTCTTGCTTCATTTATTTAAAAATGATATTGTAGGAGGAATTGTATAATAAATCAGCAGATAACAGTCATCCGCTTTTTTCTTGCATTGATGTATTGATGTTGCGATTTACATATTAGTAATAGATATCAGTATTCTCAATTGTGTTTTACACACACACACACACACATACATACATACATACATACATACATATATATGTGTGTGTGTGTGTGTATAACAGCAGTCCTCTGCAGTGTGACATTATATACACCATCTAAAATAATTTAAATAGCATTTTGCACAATGATTTTCCTTTTATTATTGTGCTTGCTGGCTTATTACATCATATTAAGAGACTCCATGGAATATTTGTCCTTTGAGACATTAGTTTGTCACATTGCAGGTGACTAAAAATTGTAAAAATATAATTTGAGTTTATAGAATTAAATGTAGTGCTCTATATAAATATATTATGTCTTATAGAAATATACATTTTATTTGAAAGTTTTGAAAACAGAGGTAATGTCCGTAATATTTCTCAACTACCCATATATATGCGTTTGCAATATATTCAGTGTAACATTCTAGGGTGAGACTTTTTCTGTTAAGCTGTGCATTTATGAGCTTCTGCATTAAGCTTTGTCCTTTGTTGAGGACTGGTGATATAAAATGTTAATATTTGCAGAAGCTGATGGCAGCACATTCTTATCACATCGTTCATTGCTGAGCACCCCAAACAAACTCCCAAAACTCAAGCTGTGCAGACTGTGGGGTTTATTTCATTTTATTGATTTTTGTGTCATGATGAGCATTGATTTTAAATGACATGCCCTGGCACATGCAGTATATTAAGAGACAAACTGTCACTATTTCATATATATATACATATGTCCTGTTTATGTCAGTGTGTTACCAGTCCTCAACCAGACTTAAATAAGAAACAGATTATTTGACTAGTGCAGATATTCTTATTATAAGATAATTCTCAACGTCTCCACAGTACTTTTTCATTCCTGGTTGGTGGTTGTGGCCCAGTGGTATTCAGTGAATGAAATGTGACTGATGACGGAACTGTAGGGATGAAGCAGGTGTATCCAGTGACATTTCTGAGAGTGAGAAGTGCAGAGTGAATTTGATCAATCTTGCTATCAAAGCATGTTTGATAGCACAGTATCTCTACCTCGATTAAAGTGGCCAAATGAAAAAAAAAAATCTATATTTTTTTTAACTTAAAGGAATAATTTCAGTCAGTCACTCACCCTTTAGTTGTTCCAAACCTTTTCTTCTGTGTAACACTAAAGGAGATGTTTTGAACTGTTCACACTGCTATTTTCCATACAGTCCAATTGAAAAGGAATGGCTGCCGAGTGGCTTTCTTTTGAGAATGTATGGACGTGCCGTTATGTTGTATGGAACAGAGCTGCCAGAGGAATACATCTCCTTTTCTGTTCCACAGAAAAAAAGAAAGTTGTGTGGAATTCCTCCATTCTGAAGTTGACTTTTACATTCAATCTCCTGAGATTGAACCATCATTGAACCCGCTGACATCAGCGCACTTAAATTTAACCATGTGTAAGCTGTTCTTCACTCATGAAGTTATAATGCTCTCCTGTTAGTGCATGGTTTCATCAATTATTACTATAATTTAAGAGACAGCTACACTAGCCATCTGGAATCATTCAGGCATCAAATTCTGCCTAGAATCGTAATAAACTATTGAAGAGTCCAATCAATTAGACGGGCCATTTAAATGCAACCACGCTGACATATTGTAAGACAGTACATCAGAGTTAATTGGTAATAAGTGAACCACTGTTCCATTTAACTGTTTAGACTAATTGAAAAGTATTGACTTAAAATGATTGAGTAATTGAACAAAGTACCACGCCACCTTAACCTTTAAATGCTTGTCTTCCGTTTTCACATTCCATTCATTTCCAGACCCCCTAGCTGAATCATTGCGTGCAAAGTAATTGGCCGGATGTAATTAATGTCTGTGCGTTATCTGATTTTGGTCTAGTTTAGATCTTGTAAGCCTTTAGATCTTTTATCTGAGCATGTTTTGCATCATTTCAAAACTTTTCATCTTGACAGGGGCTGAAGCCAGGAATGATGGGAGCTGTTGTCTGGTTGATGGTCTTATGGGCTTTGCTGGGTTGGTCGAAGGCTGCAGAGAAGCCTCCATCCCTGAGTGTAGCCGTGATTCTGGGCCAGACCCCCACCGTATCCGAATCAGCCCTGCGTCCGGCTCGTGGGATTGGCGCACCTCTGGATGTGACCGTACTCAGCGTCCAGGTGAACCAGACGGACCCAGGAAGCATGCTCACACACCTGTGTGAACTCATGTCCCGACAGAGACTGCACGGGCTGGTCTATGGAGATGGCACAGACCAGGAAGCTGTGGCACAAATGCTGGACTTTGTTTCCTCTCAGACTTCCATGCCCATACTAGGAATCCATGGTGGCTCTGCCATGACCATGGCCGAAAAGGTAAGCATGCATTCCTCCCTGGCTGGCTCTATGCGCTTTATTTGTCGTCTTATTTTGCTTAGGCATTTACAGCAACCCGCTGTAGAATATTTCATCATATCTGGCATCAATCAGGTGTTTTCCACCGAGGCCTAAACAGAAAGCTTGATTTCAAATATCCGAAGCCATGTTTTGGCCCGTCTAGCTGTGTGGCATTAAACGAGACACAATTCAGATACCTGGCAGATTTTCTTTATCAGTCATGCCATCTGCATCAGATATAACCTGACGGATTGCCAGTCTTTCTGTCTCTGTCCCTCTGTCTGTCTATTTGTTTCTGCAAAGTTGGCATTGAGCTGTGTTTATAGCAAAATCGGTTTCAGTTGTGTGGGTGTGACAGAAACCTGGTTTGTGACAGATCTGCCACAGAGTTTAGTGTTGAAGCCGAAAAAGTTTTGATTGCACATTGATTCATTTATGCTGATCGTTTTTACGTTAAACGCCTAGCTGTGAATGTTTTAATGTTCCTATTATCAAATGGATACATTTGACTATTTGACTATGTATTGTTCATCCACATAAACTGTAGAAACTTCTTGTAGGCGGCCATGTCATCCCGTTGCATCATCTGGCTGAGTTCACTTCAAACTACCCTTCCAAATAGTGATTTGATAATTTTAGATGAACGCACAGTCTCTTTTAACTGTGATGAAATACCCAAAGTAAGTGGATTGTGCCATTCTGTCATGGTTAGGAACGTTTCTCGTTTAAACCAGAAAATGTTTTGTTTGTTAATTCTTATTCAATGTGCATTTAGTTTTGTACAGGCAATGAATACCTTTAAAGAGCTGCTTTATTTTATTATTTTTTTGTTGTTAAACACAGGGTTTTTCCTGCGTTGCAAATATTTTGGTGACTGCCAAGATGAATCTTTGTCCCACCAAAGATTTATTTGATCATTAATGACCAGTGTTGGGGAACGTTACTTTTAAAAGTAATGCATTACAAAATTACCTTACTGCCTAAAAAAAAGTAACTAATTGTGTTACTTTTTATTGTTACATTACTTTTGCCTACTTATATTTATGCCTGTACAGTAGAGGGCGCAGCTCAAACAAACCTTTCAGCTGTGTTGCCATTCTGGATTAAAGAAGAAAAGGACACTGGAGGTTTAATTCTAAATCTAATCTAAAGTAACTTTTGCTTATTAGTATGGTTGAATTAGATAATTGAAGGTCAGCAGTAAAGACATTGGTTTATAAAGGGAGATTAAATACATGAAGTGTATTTGTGTAATTTAATGTAGTTATTTATTACAGGTTTACGTAAAATTCTGAGATTGCATTTCACAGTTTTTATTCGTTTTGAAGAATACTGACGGTTTTCGTGCGAAAATTGAGATGAGTAAATGCACGATCACATTTAGTCTAGAACTACAATAACCTTCATGTTGACACAGCGCACACAACACCTTTGCACTTTATTTCTCTCAACATGGGTCTGTCAATAAATGTGAAAAAGTAACTTGCATTACTTATTTGAAAGAGTAACTTGGATATTTTTTTATAAATTGAAAAAATAATATGTTACTTTCCTAGTTATTTGACAAAGTAATCTGATTACGTAACTCTAACACTGAATTTGACAATACAGTCCCTCCAGAAAAAAGCGGATTTTTTTTGTGATTGTTGCACGCAAAAATCCTTGATTATGCGGCACATTTTCTTAAAAAATGCGATGGAATATGTGGGATATTTTTGAAATTTCATGCAATGAAATTGCGGGAACTTGCAAAAACTGCGGTTTGATGGAAAAGAGGAAAAAAAAATTCTCACTAGGCTTCCTTGTAAAGAGTAAAGAGTCATTTCTTATTACTTCCTATGATGAGCAAGAATATTTAAGTTCTCATTCTGCTTTATTTCAGACCTTAATCAACACATGGCTGAAACTTACAAAACATTGAGTCAAACAAGTTCTGTAACTTTGCAAAAGTGATATTCAACAACTTCTGTAAAAATGAATTAAAATAAAATATAAACAAATAAAATGTGTGCTTCCTGTTTTACAGAGGTAGCTATACAAAACAGACATCTTCTGTTAAATGAATTGCTTCCAATGCACAAAGTACAATCTCTTACTGCAACGTAAATTATTTTACATACTACTAATATACAGCGTCGTCTGCGGTCCAACACGCAGTTGCACGGACTGGAAAATAATTTGCCCCCACTATCATGTAACACAAATCTTTTGTGCTTATTTTTGTTGGCAAATGAGAATGATTTGCGTGCTTCATCATGGTTTCACCCTGGTTTCACCGCGGGGTTTGCAGATGATGTTCACGTCGCGTAATTACGTCACTTCATAAGGTTCCCATGGCAATAGGGGGAAAATAATGGCACTTGTGTGAAGTAAATGCAACATTTTTCAACTTTCTGCTAAGATATATGTAACTTTTTTGCAATGAAAATACAGGGATTATGAAATCATGCTAGCCCCGCATATTTTGCTTGCTGAAATCGTCAATTTATGCGGTGAAAGTGCGGCATATTTGAAAAAATGCAACCCCAGCATAAATATGCGGACTTTGGCTGATTATGCATGAAATCAAGCGATTGTATAATCGCATTTTTCTGGAGGGACTGACAATACCTGCCGTTCTGCAGTACCAATTCCCGCTGATAGCCACCAGCTTTAAAACGCCCCTGTGAGTGTTTGTGTAAGCGTTCTGTGAAGAATGTCAAAGGTTTCTATTTACAACATTTTTTTGCAGCTTTGAGCAATATAGCCAACACATCTGTTGAGCTCATGAACTCAATGGCAAATCAGATGTTTAAGTTATAATCCACTCAAAACGTGAGTTCTGCACGTTTGCGAGTCCTTTTGAATTTAATATTTTTCATGCTGTTATACATTGGAAAGTTTCTGAATTGACAACCATATTTAAATGCACGATTGAGTCCGATTGACATTAAGTCTTGGAGTGTAAGTGCAAAATAATAGACCACACATTTTTTCTATGTAATATATAATATTGTTCTGAGTACATTTGCTTTATGATTCTTCCTGACAGTGGTTATTTTTTATTTCAAAAAGATGAGTTAGTTAGTATTACAAAAGGCTCACAGTTCACATGGGTAGGGCACTTTTTACTGTGTGTGTGGATGACCGTTTTCATCTGCCACCACTGAAGGCCATTTTTGACCCAGGAAAAACCCAAAAACCTTATCCTCTCACTGTGTATATGCATGACGAGTTGTTTGTGATTGCAATGGCAAGTAGATACTGAAAGGTGTATAGAATTCATAAAGGTTCAGATTTTATTTTTATTTATTTATTTATTTATTTATTTTACTCTACTAATTTCCTCTGAGCAACATCCTCCAACTTCACTTTGACACATTAGGCCCTGGTGCTGCTGTAGCGCTTGGAGGGTAATAATTGAAGAGACTCTTCAGGAGGGAAGGGCTGCTTAGGGAGTAAAATGCTGGGGCTTATGTGCATGAAACTCAAACATTAAGAGGCCCCCTGCTTGATATTTCCCATAACGCTTCTCATCCCTTCTTTAAATCATCTCCCAGAGTTCCTTTTGATACTCAGGCTGATAGAGCCTTTGCTGTATTGGCTGTGCAAAAACATGTCAAGCACAATGCATTTCCAAGTCTGAAATAAACAGAAAAAGAAAGACACAGTTACCATCAGATTTCACAGTATCACAATTGCTATCAGATCTTTTTTTTTACATTTATATAGTATTAATCAGGAATTATGTAAAACACCAATATACACTCTGCTGTTCAAAAGTTTGGAGTTAATACTGAATTATTATTGAATCTTACTCTAACCAAAGCTGCATTTATATGATCAAAAATACAGTAAAATCAGTAATATTATGAAATATTATTACAATTTAAAATAACTGTTTTCTATATTAGACATTTTGTGGTGGTGAAGCTGAAGTTTCTGCCTTCAGTGTCTTATGATCCTTTTAGAAATCATTCTAATATGCTGATTTAGGGCTCAAGAAACATTTCTTATATTATTATCAATGTTGAAAACATTTGTGCGGCTTAATATTTTGTAGAAATGTTTTTAGGGTTCTTTAATGAATAGAAAAGAACAGCATTTATTTGAATCAGAAGTCTTTGTAACATTTTAATGAGTTTAATGCATCTTGGCTGAATAAAAGTATTAATTTATTTAAAAAAAAATTATATTACCACTGTTGAATGGTAGTGTATATTGGCACAAAAGGCATGTATGAATTTTCTTCACATTCAGTACCAAAATATCAAGCCAAATGGTATTTGTAAACAAACACAGTAAGCCTTTTTCAGTGGTTATTTATATAAATAACTCATAAACACTGACCGTTACATCTGACCACTGAACAGAATGAAACAGATTCAGTGTCAATTTAGGTAAATGTGTTAACGGTGTTAAATTTAATTGTGTTAGATATATTTAATTGATCTCAAAGTACTGTATAACACGTTAACGTTTGGAATCCTAAATTATAACTTGCATCCATTAGAGTTTTCTACATAAAATGGGATAGTCGTGGCCTAGTGGTGAGGGAGTTGGGCTTGTAATCAGAAGGTTGCTGGTTCGATTCCCACGCCGGCAGGAATTGAATGTGAGGATTGTGAATGAACAGCACTCTCTCCACCTTCAATACCATGACTAAAGTGCCCTTGAGCAAGACTCCTGACCCCTGATTGCTCCCCTTGTAAGTCGCCTTGGATAAAAGCGTCTGCTAAATGATGAAAAATGTAAATGTTTGTCTTGTCAAATGATACTTAATGGCAAAAATTAGGTAAAGATTATAATGTTACTATGCTGTTGGGAGTATTGCCGAAGTAGATTTTGTTAAAAATTTTGGCTACAAAAACATATACATTTACGTGAATTATGAACATTAATTATTAGACCCATCACACTGATTATGAGTTGATTTCTAACTGCAGCAGCTATTATATTAGTTCCTGTAAAATTATCCCTGTTATGTGGTATGTACAATTATGTTGGTTCTCATTTATGTGTATTTTGATTATAAATTTAAACCTATATATTTGTAGTATTGTTAAAAGGGATTGTTCACCGAAAAATGAATATTGTTTATATTTACTCAGCCTCACATTTTTCCAAACCTGAGTTTCTTGCTTCTGCAGAACACGAAAGATATTTTGAAGGACGCTGGTAACAAAACAGTATTGGTGACCACTAACTTCCATTGTATGGACATAAAAAAAGCTGAAATATTTCTCAAAATATCTTCTTTTATATTCCACAGAAGACAGAAAGTCATACATGTTGGATACATGAGGGTGAGTAAATGATGACAGAATTTAATTACCCTGATTAGTTACCCAAACTCTCTCACCCTCTAACTTGTATGCTGCTGTTTTTTCCCCCATAAAACACAAAAGGAGACATTTGAATATGTACACTGAAAAAAAAGATTTTACTCCTTGTTCAAATTACTTTATTAAAATGAGCTAAAGCAACATACATTGCTATACATTTTGTCCTAACTTAAATTCATTGTGTTCAATCCACTTAATCCAGTTGTGTTAGGATTACATGAATGATTTTTGTTGCATTACTTGAAGGGCGGAGGATTGCTTTGCATATGGCTATGTCGTAGAGTAAATGTTGAAATTAAGTTATTTTATGTGGTTTTGTGACAGACCTGTTAATTTTAAATGTTCAGTTATGTTTGACATTTAAAAGAGTTTCTGTAATATTGAAGTTTTGATGGTTACCATTGTGCTGAAGAGCGGAGCTTGTAATTAGGTTGTGGATGGCTGCTTATACTGCTGTGATGTTAAGTCCAATGAGCAATAGCTTTTCTAATGCCAGAGCACTGAGCAGTAACAAGTGTGTTTCTGCTTGTGCTGCTGTGCTGGTTGCAGACAGTCATTTAATTTTATAACATAACTGAATGTCAAAATCCAAACAGGTATTTTCCATTTCCTTTAATATATTCAAATCTGCTCAGTATATGTGATCTGAAATAACTCAAAAACACTGATTACTGTAAGTTAAACTAAAAGTATATTTAAAATGAAGAAAAACTGTGTAACCACTTGCCTTAAAAATCAAAAAGTCATTTTTTTCTACGGTACAGATTACTCAAAATGTTGTCTTTGGTGATCCATGGAGAAAAAATACAGGTTTTAGATTTGGAATGACTTGAATAATGCTGGAATTAACATTTTTGAATGAACTATCCATTGAAAATGTTTAAGAATGGCCTTTATCTCTCTATAGTATACATCCTTTCTCTCTTGTACATCTGTGTCTCTTGGCCTGCTTTGATCAAGTTCAACTGCATGTCTTTTTGTGGCGCACTCATGGGGGTGCGTAAGTGTGTTTTGAGAGTGTGAGAGTCCTGGAGGATGCTTCACTCCGCTGGAAACCCAGGTTTTCCTTCTCATGTTATTAAAAATGAAGGCGCGGGGACGCATCTTTTTAACTATGTTTCCGCCTTGCATGTAGGAAAGAAAGGGCAGTGAGCACTAACCCGCACTGAGGGGGCAGGACTGAATATTCTATGAGCTGCTTTATGTGTTTTGCATGTTCAGTTTCTGGAATGAGGTCTGGGCATATGCGTTTAGGATCTATATGAGACGGCTGAGAGGGAGAAAATACAGGAGGAAAGAGAGAGCCAGGGCTGAAGAGTTAAACGCAAAAGCTGTTTTCTGCCCCATTGAAGCTGCTTTTATCCCATCTGTATTAGAGAGGTGCATTATGGGAGAAGAGAACAAAATAGAGGGGGTGACATAAATTAAATATGTAACATACACTTACATGCGGACGTGCACACACACACAGTCCAGTCCTTTTCTTTTTCACTTATCCGTCTCCCACACACCCTCACATTTTCTTGTTATTCATTTAACAATAGACTGAGTTTGCACAGGCACATTAGATCATACGATGTCATCAGCTGTGCCAAATAAGTGCCCGTAAAAAAACAGTAATGCACAGAAAACCCACTTGAAGGGTGAAAGCCAACTCATCTCCAACAAGCTTATAAGACACTTTGCTGATGTCACCGTGACATTAGTTTGATGATGTCAGCTGCAATAAAACTCTCCCCACTGGCTCAGTTCATGTCACATAGTTTTATGTGTGTCCTAGCTCATAAAAATAGAAGAAGAAAATATGTGATAATTGAAATTTTTTTTTGGTTATAAGACTCTTATGTTCTCAAAGGGCTGCATTTATTTGGCCAAAAATATTGCGTGATAAATTATTAATGTGTTATGTTATTACAATTATAATTAAATATTACAATTTATAACAACAGCCGTTATTGTATTCAACTGATACTTCAGAAATCCCTCTAATATGCTGAGAAATATTTCTTTGTATTATCAATGATGAAAACCAGCGTGTAGAGAAAACCATGATACCTTTTTTTCAGGATTCTTTGAATAAAATGCTAAAGAATCAGCATTCACAGTAAATGAAATTTTCTGTCACTGTTTTGATCAATATAATGCATCCTTGCTGAATGTATCAAATATCAATAAAAAATCTCACTGACCCCAAACTTTTGAATGGCAGTGTATCTATCACTAAAAAAAAAAAAAAAGTCAGGTAGTTGCCATTCTTTATTTAGCTTAGTACAGCATTGTGTGCTATTTTAAAACACTGATCCAGCTCTTGTTTACACTTTACCTGTACTCCTGCATTCCCAAATGCCCCAAGGAGGAATCACTACAGCTTAAGTGAAAGTCCTCTAAAAGCCAAAATAAACGTGTCCTTCGTTATTTTGTGTGATGTATTGCTGCGCTTCAAGCAGACACCAAAATAAAGTTACAATGGCAGACCTAAGCTGGAATGTAATTTAAGATGCTTTAAAAGACTCCTGAATGGTACACAGCGGACAAACGATCTGCCATCGCTCAATATTCTGATAAATCGTGCTCTCTCCCAACAGCTCTGCCTTGATGGCCACCTAGTTATGAGCTGTACCAAAGGTGACTCCCAGCAGTTCATAGATGCTGTTATAGATGCACTTTTCTTACAAAAATATGAAATTACATATTAATTTTCAGTCGTTTATTGTCCCTATGAGACTGGATAACAAATCCCTAGCCCAGTTGGTGTCACTTTAATTCAGGTGACAGGAAAGCTCCCATACTGTATGTGGCGCTTTGAACTATAGAGTCAGACGGTGCTTTGCAGGTCTTTTCTTAGGAGATAAAGCTTTCAGACCTTTGTCAAGTTTCAGTCTGTTCCCTCTTCTTTTAATCTCTGCAATCCCACTATATGTGAACATTCCTTTCCCCCATCTCTCTTTCTTTCTTGTTCTCTTTTATTTTCTTTCTCTATCTTTCTTCCTTCAGGGTTTATCTGAAGAGAGGGTCTACACAAAGGATCCCTCTCCCTGGCAGACCACCAACATGTCTCTCTCATCCTGACTTATTTTCTTCCTTCCTATTCCTCTCTCCGCTTCTTTCCCGAGGGTTGTAAAGGACAATCGGCTAACATGGAGATTGGTGGCTGTATTCAGGACCGAATGAGGTCATTTTCCCTCATAGTGCTGCCTTCACGGGAAATGACAGTCTATTTGGGAGAAGAACGGGCGAAGCAACTCAAAAAACCTTTGAAAGCAGCTTTTAAAGGCTAAGTTTAGATTCCCTGTTCTGCAGTCTTCTGCATTTTGTGCGACACTAACTTTATGAATATTGTATAGTGAAGTAGACACACAGGCTAATTCATTTAGAGGGAAACGTTAACCTCATAATTCCTAGTGTTTTTCAGATTTGTCTTAGGCCAGAGGCTTTTTGTGTGTGTGAGTGTGAAAGACTGAATTATAAAGACAGACAATTAAACTTTGGGAGATTATGCTAATATGTTGAATATGATCTTTTACATGAATTAGCTTGAGTTGCCTTTGAAAACACTACGATATACAATACCGTTCAAAAGTTTCTTAAGAAAATTAATACTTTTATTCATTAAACATTAAATTGATGAAAAGTAACAGTAAATACCTTTATATTGTCACAAACGATTTCTATTTTAAAATAAATCAAGGTTTCCACAAAAATATTAAGCAGCACAAATGTTTGAGCACTGAATCCGCATATTACAATGATTTCTGAACTGTTGATCTTTTTTCTATGAAAAGTTATTTTTATACTTATATTTCACATATTTTATACTCATATTTCAGTTTTCACTGTATTTTTGAACAAATAAATGCAGCCCTGGTGAGCATAAGAGACTTCTTTTAAAAACAGACAGATAGATAGATAGATCCATACATAGATTTTAATTAGAAAACAAGAGTTATATATATATTAATATATAGAGTTATATTATATATAAAATTGTGAAAATTGTGCGTCATAAGCCATTGTTGGAACTGTTATTCCGTGTTTACGGAAAATTTGAAAATTGCTGAGGCTTGATGAAATTTCCTGAAATGAGGTAAAATCGAATCATACAGTAGCACTGATTTGGTTGTGCAAAAATTATAATCACTATTATTTTGTTCAATATTGAAATCACGATTATTTAACATGATTATTGGTGGGTGACATGATCAAAGCATTGTTTCATTATATGACTCATTTTAAATGTCAGTGAAATTTTACAACTATCGATACTTTATTTAATTTCTTTAATTAATGCAAGTCCTCAGACAATAAGAACAGTCAGCAATACAATTAGAAAAAAGAAACCAATTACAAACAAAACCGACAAAAATTCCAATAGAACAAAAACACAAATTACCAGTGCTTTAGGTTTTTCAGGGAGATGTATTAACAATGTTATTTAGATAAGTAATAGTCAACAACAGAAATTGAATAAAGTAATCAAATGTTAAATAACACTGTTCTATACATTAAATGTAGACTAACCCTTATTAAAAAATACTTAAGTTATTCTCTCAAGAGCAGTGAGTGATTTTATCTTTGTCTATTGTTGTTTGATTAACAAAAATGACTGCAGCAGATTTATTAGGGTGCTATCACTTTAAGAGTTGCACAGATCTAATATACTGTTACTCTCGCATTTTCTTTCTCAACTATTTATATTCACTTAAGACATCTTTACGAGGATACTTAACAAAACAGTTTGACATATTTGTGTGTGGGCTATGTGAGTGTTTCGGTATACTTATTTCAGCCCACAGTATACTTTGTTTATGCACGTTCTGCCCCATCTCAGAGTCAGAGAGCGCGCACAGAAAGCCGCCTAGGGAACAGCATCTCAATCGTGGCCTAATGCGGTTTTAATAACACTTTTTAATTTCAAGCCTATCCCACAGTTTAGCAACAGTAGACTGCATTTTACAACACTCACTTCTTCAGCTGATTTGGATGTTAATTTTGGCTTAGGGAAGAACGAATGCACAGGAAGGTGCACTGGATGAAATGCTTCACCAGAACAATAATCATTTTATGTCGATGATCTTGTTTTCATAATTGTTCGAAGCCAAAATCGAAAAATCAATTGCGATTAATCGCACAGCCCTAGTGCAAAGATTTCTGCAACACTGCAACAGTATTGGTACAATTCACCAGTTAGTTTCAAACTCACACTTGATGTGTCAGCATGCACCAGAGCTTGGCTTAATGTGCCTTAATGCTTGGTATTTGTCATTAAAATGACATAAATACTTATCCAGAGACTGTGCCTTTATTTGTTTCTGGTGCTATTACATAGAACAGCCGTAACTTTAGAGAATGTCCATGTTTGGTCATAATGGTCTAGCAGTCATCGCATGATCAAAGACTGCCTGGCGTAGGATTAGATGCAGAAATGTGTAGCTGTTCAAAGCGCTGGGCCACAGTAGCTGTGTGTGGGACTGATCACCCCTTATGATTCACTTCCATACTCTGTCTGTTCAGGCAGGATTGCATTTCTCACTTTTCAGTTACCAAACTGTAGAAAGTGGTGAGATTATATACTCTTAAAATAAAAAGGTAATGTTAAATTTATGTACAGTTTACCCATAGGAAAGAAATATCTACTAATAATAAGACTAGTGATTTTCTATAAAAAAAGATGCAGAGACCTTTATTTTTGATTTTTGTCAGGAGCGCATATCAGTAATTCAGAATCAAACTGGTGTTTATCTTTAGCTCATATGAAAAGAGAACACATACTTATTCAGTTGCGCCTGCTTCCATTTACTTGTAATAACAGGAATGCACAAAAAACTCCATCCATTAAGGCTTCCATATTTAGAAGAAATATTTACCCCACATTTCTTTACAAAAATCATTCTTTCATGAAATTCTGCAATCTGAGGGGGTTTGAGCGATCTCTTCCGTGTCACTATACTGTTATCCTTTCAGCCAGAGCAACAGATGGAGCTCACGGACAGAAAACAGGAGTTGAATGAGTAACCAGAGTATATGTAATTTATGCATGAGTCTGGTAACATAGGCAAAGCGAAGAGACAGATAAAATACATGATTGTAATCAAATATGATTTATCTACGTTCTTTGAGCTGTCTCTGATATTTTCCATAATCATATGTGTATTTATTATCGCAGTTGTTGGCATAAGTAGCCTTTACCATCATATTTAAATATATTTCTGGTCACGATGATCAGAATCCCTATCGGATCGCAATCAAACAATTGTCTGAAAGTGAATTTTGACCCTATCCTGAGATAAACTTCACCTTTGTTCATGACCAATTATCAAGTCCCTGTTGGCCCTCTTTGAACCAAGGAATTCAGCGGGCCAAAAACCCCTGGCCATTGGCCCCGAGGAAGCCCCGGAAGTGACGGTGGAAACGCCATGGCACGCACTAGCATGCTCGCTTTTGGCCTAACAGTAGAAATGGGGCTATTGACTCATTTTTGTCTGTTTGTGTATTCCCCAAGTAATGTCATTGGAGAAACATCTGAGACATTAACAGGATTTTTCCTGGGTTAAAATGGTCTTCAGTTGTGGTGGATGAACACAGTCATGCACACAAACAGTAAAAAGTACCATACCCATGTGAACTGCAAGCCCTGTACTCACAGGAAATCCAAAATAAATGCAAAGAAACAGTTTGTAATACTAACATATCCTGTTTATTCATGAAATAAAAGATGATCACTGTAAGGACAGATCATAAAACAAAGTGCTTAGAACTAGGGACATTTAAAAAGTTAGTTGGCCAATAAAATGAAAAACAGAGTAACACATTACATAGAAAAAGTGGCAAGTCTATTATTTTGCATGTACACTCCAAGACTTAATGCACAGATCATTTGACTTATAGTATCAGATTGTTTTGTTCTGTCCATTGCTATGGTCCCTGTCAATTGGACTCAATTGCGTATTTAAATAAGGTTGTCAATCCAGAAACTTTGCAATGTATAATTAGCAGCATGAAAAATATTTACTGTGTACTGAAGCTGCACACGAAGCTGCACACAAAGCTGCACTCTTGCCAAAACTCCCCTTATAATCATGAAGTTGTCTATGCTGTGAAATGAATTTCTTATTGACATTGTGTTTGTAATTTGTTGGTTAAAATGAAAGGAGTAGCGAGCTTGTAGAACTCATGCTAAACAAATGAGCAAAAATAAACCAATTTTGAGCACTGTTAAGTTGTGTACTGACTAACGTAAACACATCTGATTGGCCATTGCATTCACAAGCTCATTGGCTACAAAACTCAATGGTGCAAAAACACATTGTAAAAAGAAAACTCTGACACTTCACAGAGCGCATACACAAACACTCACAAGAGCATTTTAAAGCAGACGACTATGAGCGGATATTGAACGGCAGGTATCATTCAAGGTCACATTAAATGATCAAATAAATTTTTGGCAGAAAAAAAACAGAGTACTGAAGATTTGAGAACTCCATTAAGTCAAGCTCTGACAGAGGAACCTCTGAGCAATGAGTGTTTTCGTTGGATCAAAAACCAATAATAAAGAATCCTATAGCCTCAAGAATCCTGTATAAAGTGAAAATGATTGTTGATAAGTGGGTTCTTCACTTAATCTAAGAATCATTGAACAACCTTTATTGTGAAGAATGAATCCGAAAGACGCTGCTCCGTACAACCTTCCTCCATTATGCCCTTGAGCAAGGCACTTGAGCCCCGTCTGCTCCGGGCAGGCTGCAGTTTGGCTGACCTTGTGATTCATCCCCATCCTCATTCTGTGTGTGCTTGTGTCCGTGTGTCAGCCAGGGATAGATTACAGAAATAGAACATTTCATGCTTATTACGTTTATGAAGCGTCATTATCATCCTTTGCCTCATCTTCTTATCAAGTGTTTGCTCAGTGCATGTTCAACAGGAGTGTTTTTCCACTATTAATTAACCAACGGTGTGCTGTGGTGTGCTACTGTCAACAAGTTTTAAATGATGATTATTTAATCAGTATTAGCGCATCGTGTCTGATCTGTAGCACATCAGAGGATACATACATAAATACATACACAAACACCTTGGCAGCAACATGTTTGTCCACAAGTTAATTGCACAGTTGTTGTTCTACAGGTAGTAGATGTTATAGATGAATTTAGTACATAAATAGGTTGTTAATCAATTAAAGATTTGAATCAAAATAATGACATATGGTAATGACTAATCAGTTTTATTGTGCATATCAATATTTGCTGAGAAAAGCCTCCAAATGAAGATAGTTCAAAGATGTTACATTAATGTGGCAGATGAAAGCATTGAATTGGCATGACGAAAAGTGGCTTCAGAAGTCATTATTTATTTTATTTGCATATAATTGAACAAAATGTATCAAAGTAAATAGAATTAGCCTTATGTAACTTGAATAAACAGATTTAGTTAAGAGACTCTCTAGCTACAGGGTTTATTTATTTATTTATTTTGTCCATTGGAGTGTCCTCTAAATACCTTTACGAGTACAAGGGAAAGAGAGAGAGGAAGCGAGAGAAAGATGTAGTCCTCCCACAATGCCTCAGGCAGAAATCTGGTTTTTATTGACAAGTGGACATTTTACCAACTAGCTTCAAAAGGTAAAATGTTCTTTTGAATTTACGAAGAAGGTCAGATGACATTCTCAGTCCAGCTGCATTATGTACTAGAGTCCTTCGAGAATGATAAAGAAAGCATATTACATTTGCGGAAGGTATACGCCGTACATACAGAAGACATATCTGTCATTGAACTGAGAGAGGGTATCGTGTCTATATTCACACAGCAGCATAATGTGGTTTGTTAGTCCTATTTGGATTATGTTCATACTCCATGAAATGTATGATAATGAGAGAACTATTGTGTAACCAAAGTGACTGACTTAAATTTTCAGTAGTCAAAAATACTGTATGAAACACCATAAGCTTGTCATTGACATGCTTATGACATTGGCATGCACTTTGTGGTTTATTCTTTGCTGTCAATCACTGACATTAAGGCTGTCAGCATCTCTCCGGTTATGAAAAATGGCAGAGAATGGGGTATTGTGTTTGAGAGTGAGATAAAACTGTTACGTGGTGGGAATATAGTGTAGAAAAAAAGATGAACTGCACAAAAACAGAACACAGAATTTTACACACATCTGAAAGAACAAAAACAGCGGGAGTTGCCTGAAATGCCTAACTGTTTAGAATACAAATTATTCTTAAAGATGCTATAAAAGGTGTCACTCTTTACTTCCGTGTACTGTCACCGTGGTTACAGGTTTACTCAAGGCTATTGCAAGCTAAAGATGGGGATTGACAGCATTCAGACAGTATTTGATCCGCTTCAGGTTGCCGTTACATTTATAGGCCAGTCTGAGAGTCACATCTCTTTAGGTGATTTCAGACTTGAGTTCCAATTTTAGTTGTTCTGAAACAAAATTCTTAACAATAAAAATAAATTTAATATTCAAAAAGGTTTACATAATGTAACATACACTACCGTCAAAAAAAAGAAAGAATTTTTGTAAACATTTTTGAAACTTGTCTCATGCTCACCAAGGCTGTATTTATTTTGATCAAAAATACAGCATAACATTAAGATTGTGAAATGAAAAAATTTTTCTGTTTGAATATATTTAAAATGTTGTTTATTCCTATGATGTCAGAATCATTACTCCAGTTTTCAGTGTCACATGATCTTTCTGAAATCGTTCTAATATGCTGATTTGGTACTCAAGAAACATTTTTTAATTCTAATATTTTTGTGGAAACCATGATACTTTTTTCAGGTTTCTTTGAATAATACAACATTAATTTGAAACCAAAGTGATATGTGATATTCAACATTGATCAAATCAAATGCATCAATTTTCTTTGATACCACAGCAAAAGCTACTTGCATAACTAATAAAGTTCAAACTTTATTAAAGACAAGTGAACAGTCAGTAATGAAATAAGAATAATAAATAATAATAAAATACATTATCATGATAAATACAGTATAACAAAGTTGCAAATAAAGTAAGGTATAGTATTCAAGTGCAGAAATGTCATAATTAGGCCTAAATGTATGATACTATGTAGGATACTATAGTGCTCACTGTATAAATTAAGTAGATTAATCTTTGTTAAAGCTGTGTTTTGTTGTTTGATTAACGTTAATGTCATAGACAGCAGCAGGTATTTATTGGCTGCTGTCACTTTAAGACCTAATGCATGAATCCAATATAATGATACACATCCGATTTCTTTCTCAACTGTTTACGTTCACCTAAGACATAGCAGACTGCGTTTATGAGAATACTTACCGAGATGGGGATTTTGACATAATTTTGTGTCTATGTGTGCATTCAAGCAAGAGGAATCAATTCAGTGTCTGAAACTCAGCTGTCAGCTGTTATGTTTGTGCGGCTGTGCACACAGATAACCGCACACGAATACCAAATTGAGTTCTCTTTTGCCTCTTCTTGCTCTGGAAAGGATTGAAACCGCTTGAATGCATAAATTGGCTGGACAAAACACGTGAAAATGATAAACATTCACTTTATGATGGTTAAACTATGCAATTAATCTGCAGATCACATGTATCCCGAACCTTGGGGATTGGGGACTGGTCTTTATGGATCAATGATTAACTAGGATCTGTTTAAACCCCGACTTCTCATTCTGTCATCCCCATAAAAGTAGGAAAAGTTGCCCCTCTTCTGTGTTGTTGTGTCTTGTAATGCCTGAAAACATGTAATATTTGTATTTCTCAAAGGGAATGTGATCTTTGTGTTTGCAAAACACAAACGAACCGAACCATAGACTTGCTTATCTTCCTTTGTCTGTGATTTGGTTTTGACATTGCTGTGTGGTACGTGCGGTAATTTCAGCGATTGGCTTTCCAGCATCTTCCAACATTTTGAAAAATTGCCTATTTTATTAGATTTAATGAAATATCAGTCTGGTTACTAAGTGAAGAGCTTGATTTGTGTTTGTGTGTGTTTGTGTGTGTGTGTGTGTGTGTGTGTGTGTGTTTGAGAGAGAGTTAAAGAGGTGAGGTTCTCTTATGCAAGTCATAGGCTCACTGCGCGTGGGAAGTGTGCAGTATAAACACACACTCACACACTAACAAAAATCAAGGATGGGAGAGATGGAGATACAGTAGCTCTGTTCCATTTCAGAACAAGAAAATTCTTCATTTATTAGTGTTAGAGGTGCCATTTTGCCAGCATTCCTGCTGAGTTTACTATATCTAAGGTAAACACCTGTTCTCTTTATGCTCAGCAATTAATAAAAGTTTACCAAGAAAACCTACAAGTAGTTAATTCATAATGTATCTATGCAGTTATTTTAATCAACATCAAGATTTTCGATTAACATGCACAAGGTAATGTGTATATCTTATTTTGAGTTCTTCCACAAAGGATTTAATCCCAACTACCCTTATGATTAATATGCCACAGATGAACATTAGGCAGAACAAAGGCAGACTAATTGAGAGTTATTTGCATTATCTCAGGGTCTTTCAAAAATCACTAGTGGCATTAAGGGTGGGATGCAATCGCTGAGAAACATCTGAGAGAAAATTAAAGGGATTGTTCTAATATACAAACCTTTTTCTATGTGTAGCATAAAAGAAGATACTTTGAGAAATGTTACATTTTAGTTACTTTTTTGTTGATAAAATGTAAATTCAGGTTTGGAACAACATGAGGGTGAGTAAATGATGAAAGAATATTCATTTTTGGGTGGACTACAGCTTTAAAATTAAATATGAAATTGAAAATTCTCTGGCTTAGATATTCTTAATGTCTACTAGGGTGTTTGGGATGATTGCCAGGACATTGCTGTGTGGTTGCTAATGTTTTCTGTCTTTAGTTGCTGTGCAGTTGCTATGGTGTTCCAGTGTTTGCTAATCTAAAGAGCCTGAACTGAAGTCTCTGATGTTCTAGTATCTAGTTATGGCTCGGGTTCTTCCTTCAGTGAAAGTTTGTGGTACATTTTCTCCCTTTTAACATGCTCCAGGCCAAATCATAAATCTGATCACTTAGAAATGTAATAGCACACCTCTCCTCCGCGACCAACATGATTTGTGATATCATTTATGTCTGTAGCACCAACACATTACACACTGGATTTTAATACTTTTGAAAAACCCTAACCCAAGGTACGAGCAGTAATAGTACTGATGATTTGCATTTGTGCATACATGTTTTGATACATGTCTGAATGTGCATGTGTGTAGTTTGAGTAGTACAGCAGATTGGCTTGTTCTGATTTTCTACAGCAGCTTTAGTGTGATAAATAGGTAAATATGTTAATGTTATGTATCAGTATTCAGTTTATTTATTGTATTTAAGAGTACATGACTCACGAAAAGAGTCATTTCTGCAGTCTTCACTCCTACAATCACACAGTTGGTTTGACATGATTGGTTTGACCTCTACCAAACAGATGCAGAGAGAGCGAGTGATGTATAAAAAAAAAGAAAGCCTTTTAAAAAATTTGAACCCCCACACAAAGACAAACAGCATTGCAGTGAAACATCTCTATTTGATTCACATTAAAAGTTTGTGGCTTCTAAACATTATGTAGCCAGTCAAAACCCATGACATCCTGTATTTCATGTCACCATGAAATCAAAATTGAAAATTCTTTTTTGTTGTTGTTGTTGTTTTTTATGAAATATTGGAGTATTTAATATAAATGGTTTATCTGTGCACTTTTTTTTTTAAATTCATGTGTCTTCATAAACTTTATTCAAAATAACCTCCCCTCCCTGTCCCTCCCCAACATCTTTTCTCTTCTGTGAAGGCTCGTTTCCCGACGCAGAGCAGGCAGAGGTGAATGAGCAGCACTTCTGTGACATTTAAATCCTCCGCTGTTATGAGATCTCCTGCAAACATATTTTCAATTTTTGCTGGTGTACAACAGTCAAATAAACCACCCGCACCAAACTTCAGCACCGGTTGCGTTGCAGGGAAATGCATTTTTGTATTGTAGCACTGAGGAAAGGGATACTTCCTCATACATAATACCGCAATTATAATCTTATGCATACTACGCCGCTGTGATTTGGATTGAACAAGCTCTTTCTCAGGAATAAATGGTGAACCAGGTGATGTAGATTCACCCCTGCAAGCCCATCTACACACTCTGAGGCCCAAATCTACGTCAGATTCTGTGACGTAGCTTCGACTTTGCTTTTGTATGAAATTGCTCTGGAAAAATGCAAAAATGACCAATTTCCACTTGTGGATAAACTTAATGAATGCTATTAGTGTTTTCAGTGACATGCAAGCTGTACGTATCTGTTCACATCTCAAAAAATATGTTCTGGGGTTTCATGTCAAGGTGATACAAAGAAACATCATTTTGAACAGTGTCAAATTGTTCTGTCAGATGTTTCTTTGATAGCCAGCTGTGCCTCAGAAATAAAACATCTTCCTTAAACTAATTAAACAACTCCTCCAGGCAATACGGGAAAAATAAAAAGACTCGTGTTCAGACCAAATAACTGTAAGTAAGTGTAGTTCCCTTTATGGATGAGTGGCTCAACGATATTACACAGTTCATTAGTGACTGATCTCTGGTCCATTTACAACGCTTGTTGCAGATTTTTAGGCCATTGACAGCAACCATTTAAGGATTTTTAATGGCTGACCACTGGCTTGCTCAATCGCTTGTCTCCTCATGCGTGGGATCCTGACACCCACCCAAAATTATATTGCTGTTAAACGCTTTTTAGTGCAGGCATTTCGAAGAACCCTATGTGCTTTTATATTTTGTTGTAAGCAACATTTTAGCTGCAGGGACCAACAGGAATATACATTGTATGCATATTTTTATATTTGTTAAATGTATGTATTATATAACGCAGTATAATATATGGATTAGTATATATTTTGTAATTATTGTATTTATTAATTATATATATATATATATATATATATATATACACAGTATACGTGTGTGTGTTTTTGTCCTGTCAGCCATGAAATGCAGAAGTGTACCTTGGTTACTCTTTTTAGTTGCTCTGCCCCACAAAAATCTAACTGATTCAGAATCACTCTCCACATAACTCTATATTAAACATTAAATCTTTTCTGATTGGCTGTGATTTATGCCACGTCGCTTCCACTGCACGAGTGAGAAGAGACACATTACTTATTGCTGGAAACTTGTCATGTCATGACTGGTTTAGACAGGATGTTCAGTTCTTGCAAATGCATGCTAGGTGTTACCAGACATCACATCTGTCATGTCTTTTCTGTGGGTTTACTAAGAGTATTGAACAAAGTGTTCGTAAAAACAAGCTTGACTTAGATTTTAGCATTATAAGTGATAGACATTTTGAACCTGTTTAAGTTCACGAAGATGTGATGAGGATGCAACTAAATTGTGTTAAATGGTGCAGAAAACCAACCCGTAGAAAAGAAAAATCACAAATGAGATTTCTATTGTTTCTCCTAGGCTGGAAAGGCATTAAATTGAGAGCAAATGGAGTTGTTTTTTTTAAACTGAGGAATTTGTGTTTTTGTGAGCTATAAAATAATTTTATTATTATTAATGATAATAATAATAATAATAATTATAAAACAGCAATGATGATTAGCCATTCTCAATTCAGGTATATATCTATTCCCTTTGATCGCAGTCATTGTGTATTTTTATTTTGAGTCAGGGTTTCAGATTGTAGTCATTACTGGTATTATGCATGCAGGGTCAGACAGAACAAATGTCAAATGCATTAGCAATTGTCTGATAGCAGCACAGCGTATATAGCATTAGCAAGCTGACCGTCTCCACTGAGTTCAGTGACAACTTAAATTGTTGGCTTATTTCCTTGAGTGCCCTATATCTGCTGGAGATTGGCTTCGGTTACAGGAAGTTATAAAAACAGCAAACAGACATTAGTGTCAGCAAAGAGAGACCATGAGAGAGAGAGAGAGAGAGGGAGAGAGATCTGAACAAGAGTTTAGAGGAAAAGCACAACAAACATATGGACGGAAGGAGGGAGGAAGGGAATTAGAGAACAAGACAACAGGGAGAGTGGGATGGGAAAAAAAGAAAGGAAACACGACTGCGTTGTAAAAGTTAAAGTCTTTGAGAAGAATAGCGTTAGGGAACAGGGAGAATTCTGAGAGAAATGAGGGAGTGTTGTGAGAATATGAAACACTGTTTTATTTCTCTTCTGATATAAAGGATGTTACTCCTCCAAGCCACGCTTCAATGAGGAAAAAGACACCGCAAAGGATGAATAAACAAAAGAAGTGTCATCGAATCTGAAAGCTAATTACAGCCTGACAGAATAACTCTCCTCCGCACAAGTGAGGGAGAGACTCAGATGAAGACGTATAGATTGAGGGCCAGATGATAAATATTAGAGGATCTCCAAACACGGGCAGTGAGCGTGGCAGAATCATCATCTTTATAACATTGCCCTGCATTTGGATTGACTCTCAAAGGCCACATTTCCAGTTGATCACATTTTTCAACAATAAAGCATTTCAATTGCATCGAAAATGAATTGAATCCAATATATATAAAAGTAATGCGCCGACAGAGGCACACTAGAGGGGAGATGATGAATTTAAATGCTCCATGTCTGTGGCACTAACCACCTCTCTTATCTCTGTAAAAAGGCTCCGTTGCCATGGTGTCACCACGGTGTTGCCAAGGCTACCGGAGTGTTAGCACAACAGTAATGGGGTGTTGTCACGGTAACCCCAGCTGTTACTGTGAAGATTGTGGAGGAATTTTCCCCAGGAAAGGGATTACATGCAACATGTGCACCCACATCCTAAAACGCGTGCACTCGCAATCACACGGTTACTCTCAAAGGGCTCTCAGAACGGTGTAAACGAGAGATCAAAATCGAAATGCATGCGAGAAAGGATGTACACCTGCTGCTTGCGTCTCCTTTTATTAGAATTATTATATCAAGGAAGGATAAGAAACCTTTAGGGACCTTCTCTGTTTCAAAGCTGTTAAACACACACATGTGGGAAAGACACAGTTAGAGAGAGATGTATAGCTGGGGAAGAGTTGAGTGAGGGAGAAATTTGTTGGTTTTGATTGTTTGATCTTCTAATGAAGCCCTCATGGGGGAAAGCCAAACACGCTTGGCATCATGGGAACTTTTTTAAGCAGTATCATTCATCTTTCCATAGCCTGGTGCACCATATACGCTATACATTATATACTCATTTTGGAAGATCCGCAAAGACATAGAAGATGTCTTCACGAAGACATATATTATATAATATATGTCTTCATGTCACACAGGGACTTCTGGGAATGTCCTTTACTGTTTTTCACAGTAAGTTAGATAGTATTTCAAAGTTTTTACATGCAAAAAACGATACATTTGAGATTTCGTTTTAAAATGACATATAATGCAGCATTAAACCCTTTTAAAATTTTTCACTGTCTTTGGTAAGATAATTTACAGTAAAAATGCTATAGTACAAAACTGTTAGTTGTTTTATAGAAAGTCTTTTTCTATAAATAAAAAAAGGTACTTACATTTTTACTAGAGATATACCGATACTGTGATTCATAGGGTCAAGTAGAGCCTGTTATACGTTTGCATTTTTTTAAAGCGTTAATGCTTTATTGTTGCGTTAACTCAGACAGCCCTAAACAACCCTAGAGATTTTCTTCACACACAGTTGCAGTCTGACACGCTTTTCTGCCTCTTTTGATTAACAGGATTTAACAAGCCCGGTTTTTAAACAATCGGCCGATAGCCAATAGTGAAAATAATGGGTTTTATCATCCAATGCCGATTATTGGCTAATACATCAGTGTAGGGCTGCATGATATTGAAGAAAAATGCGATATGCAAAAACTCATTAAATAATGCAGTATTATATATGCCATGTTTCACATTCTTCTTGTGATAAAAAGCAATCCATACAACTTCTGCAAGTTTCACTGTAGTATTACATAAAAGGTAAGTTTCATTGTATAAACCTACTACAGCTGCATGGATCCAATATATTGTTCCACTCACGCTTTCTTTCTTAACTTTTTACTTCACTTAAGACATACTGATTGTTTACTTGGATACTCACCAAGATGGGCATTTTGACATAATTTTGTGTGTATTTGGCCATATAAGCTGCAATTGAAACGGGATGACATGCTGTCTGAGAGGTGGCTTACTATGCACCTGTGTATTTCGCTTATTGCTCCCAATAATTTACCTTTTGAGCTGTACGTTCTCACATACGGGATTTTTATTTCTGTACCCCTGAGAGTACGACCCCACATGTGGGACGTCACATAACTGCCAGATTCAAACAGTGCTTTCACGCTTTGACTGGCGCAAAGCTAGTGACTGACTTGCGCTGAGCGCTTGTCATTTATCACAACTATGCAGTGTTTTCAACCACATAATGTTTTTTAAATATACTAGTAAAACAATACATTTAGAGTATGTAAAATACACACTGACATCTAGGGAAGCAGCAATAACAATCAATTGAAATATAATTTGTAGACGTGTTTTATTCATATAAGATAGACATAGTTTAACTAACTATACTCTATTTTCTCCCAGTTCACTGGCCACTACATGTATTTCAGGAGAAACTGATGAAGTCACGTGCTGTAAATTCCAACTGACAGGACTCTCTGACCTGCAGCGCAAGCAAGCATGGCGGCGACCATCTTGCGTTGTAGATCAAGATCACATATAAAGGTTTTTAAACGACAAAACACACTCACTTGCACGTATTTGAGAATCGGAATATCAGTTGTGGTAGTTGATGACATGGTAAGCAAGTTTGTGAATATTTTGAATAAAACGAAATAAAATGTGGCTGCGGTGTGTGATGTGACAAGCATGACGCGTAGCTATGGAAACAATAACGGTTCTAAACGTTCTAAACCAACGGTCGCGTAAAAAGCTAGAATATTTTAAATTCAAGAGTGAAAGGGTTAAGCATGTCACACACAAGTAACAGTCATGTGTCCAGTCTATTCTTTGCTGTCTGCGTCGACCTAAAACTTAGTTTTTGAGTATTAAACAATTCATTTATCATAAGCCATTGTGAAATGCATATCACGATATGTACATTTGCCATATTTCAATAATTTCAATATATATTGTGCAGCCTTACATCGGTGCATCACTTTTTTTTAACAGTGTATTCCATTCTAAAAGTTTTATATGGTTTAGACTAGATTTTCTCAACCTTTTGTCTTTTGTGCCCCCACAGCCTTATTAGTGAAAAACAGACTCACCAAGTAGTTTTTTGTAAGGAGCTGAATGTGTGTTTTTTTTTTAATTTTTTATAGATTTAACAAAGGAAAACTGAAATCTTTCCAAGTACCCCCTGAAACCTGCTCAGGTACCCGCTGTGTGGGAATCACCACTGTAGACCATTATAAGATTTGGCTGCTCACATTCATTCAGATTCAGATTTCAAAACATCCAAATCACTGAAGGGTAACAGAACCATTTTTGATTGACATTTGTCAGTTGTGCAGTCAGCAGCGATGTCTCCGCATCAAGCAGTCAACGGTAACACCAGCTGACCTCTTTTTACTGTAGAGTGGCATGAATTTAAAAAGGATATTTTGATATGCAGAGAGCTCATGAAAACCGTTTATTCGCCAAATTATTCTCGCACACAAATAAATACATCGCACCAAATGAACATGAATGATTCCTCTAACATGCTAACAGTGTTTGAATAAGTCTCTGGCTCACTGCTGTGTGTGTTTAGGCATAATACAGCAACCAGCAGTGCAGTAATGGCATGGCATTGTGTGTGTGTGTATTTGTATTGTAAAAGAAGAAAAGAGGAGAACCAGATTGAGAGAAAGAGAATTGAGTGTGTGTTTTAGCAGCAGGGATTTGTTCTAATAGCTGGGCTCACACTGTGCTTATCAATGCCACACAAGTATATTGAAAAGTGGCAGCATGTGCCAGAGTGATATGCTTACTGTCACTGCAAAGATTCAATGAAATATTGATCACATAGTTCCGGTCACACACACCCAGCCCTGTCAGTCTGACATTGTTCCACTGGTCCAAATATATTTGATGGATAGATGTGTTTATTATACTGTGCAGACTGTTTTCTGATATATCAATATTATTAATTATTGAAAGATGTTTCTGTGAGGTCACAGAAAGCCAAGAAAGCCAATTGAGATTTTGAAAGCAAGGGACATTTTAAAGGTCAAGTGGAAGATGCTGTGTTCTTCATATCAGAGAAAAAGTGTATATGAATTACGTTCAGACAGAATAGGCTTATTTTCAGTTTATGCTAAATCTCTGCCCCCTCAAGGTGCTACCTAGCATATATATGAAAAAGGCTGGATTTCTTAACATTTCAATGAAATATGAATTATGCTCAAATAGAAAAGGCTTATTTCTAGTTTGTTAAATATCTGCCCCCTCAAGGTTCTATCTAATATATCAAAAAGTTCTGGATT
Source organism: Opsariichthys bidens (assembly GCA_037194245.1). Classification (NCBI taxonomy): domain Eukaryota; kingdom Metazoa; phylum Chordata; class Actinopteri; order Cypriniformes; family Xenocyprididae; genus Opsariichthys; species Opsariichthys bidens. Next base: position 7,412,378 of record CM074293.1, on the reverse strand, counting down.
TGTAACATTTCAATGAAATTGCAATGTAACATGTCCAACAAATGTGAAATGTGAAAAATGTGCTATATATAATACATACATACCGTTCAAAAGTTTGGGATCGGCAAGATTCTTATTGTTTTTAAAAGAAGTTTCGTCGGCTCACCAAGGCTGCATTTATTTAATTAAAAATACAGTAAAAACAGTAATATTGTGAAATATTATTACAATTTAAAGTAACTGTTTTCTATTTGAAAATATTTTAAAGTGTAATTTATTCTCGTGTTGGTAAAGCTGAATTTTCAGCACCATTACTCCAGACTTGTCATCATTCTAATATGATGATTTGCTGCTCAAGAAACATTTAATGTGTATAATTATACAAAATATTTTAATTTTAATTTCATTTTATGAATTAAGGAGCTAGTAAACTTACTTTATCACTAGAAAAAATTAAATAATCATTAAACATGCAATCAATTTTTTACATAGAAAAAAAAACAGTACGATTCTATGCCAAAAAGGTTCTAAGAGTGATGAATAAACATAAACCTAGATCAATAAATGCTGTAAAAACAATTGCTTATTGTTAATTCATGATATATATAATCCATGAACTAAACAGTATTGTAAAATGTTCACAATATAATATTTCAGTGTCAAAATTTATTAAGATTTTTTTTTTTGTTGTTGTCAAATTTGTTCTCAGTACACTCAAAATGTTTTTCAAACTTTTATTCAAATTATCCAGCCCAAGAGAGTGGAGCTAAAAAAGTTTTTGAACATATAATCTCCTGGGAGTAAAGATAATGCTAAAATCCTCTGCACAATGGAGTACTTTTAAAGTTGTTCTGAAAGAAGTCAAAGGAAATCATAATTCCTAAAAAATTAGTCAGGTTCTTGCCTTTGCTTTCATCTTGTGCTGCTATTGGCTGGTCAGCTCTGAACTAAGGTCTTTCGGCACAACCTTTGCATGGATTGTGCACCAATCTCAATATGTCAGAATGTGGAAGATGAAAGCTTTAGAGCCATTAGTAACACGGGATGAAAGCAACGCAGGAACCTGTCGGGTTACCCTATGTGGCTGTTAGATTCCGCAACAAATCTGCCATCAGAGGGGCTTGCAGCATGAAGCCTTTTTATTTTCAGAATACCAATTTGTGCAGTCAATTTAAAGATATTATTATCTGCTTAATTCCGCTAACAAATGAACTCTGTCGATTAATCCATAAGAAGTGTGAGTCATAATATTAAGTGAATAAGAAGTGCTGACAGAGGTAATTATTCCTTTTGAAGCTGATTTGTAGTGCCTATATCGAATTTGTGCTGGACTGGAAAGAGCTCAAACTTAAAACTTTGGGTATACACTAAATGGTGCAGCAATTTGATTTCAGAATTTGAGATATGGCACAGAAGACTGAACTTGTACTTTAATGAGGGAAGTTTATCCCCATTTGCTGGTACATTTGGTCCAGACGGGAAACTGAAGTTGTTGGAAGCGGATTGTTCATTATTCATCAGTCCTGCTTCTAAATCTCATGTATAGTCCTAGTGTAGGCGTATGCAGGGGTCAGAATGCATAAAATGGAAGTCATAATTTATAATGTAATAACAGCAACTTAAACTGGGCAAGCGCCGCAAATAAACATGTGACCCTTTTGAAACGCTTTTTGTTTTATTTGCCCCATATGTGCATTTAGTAGCGTGCAGAATGTTTTAAATGAACCGTGTTTGACTGTCTGTAATTTTATACTTGACACTGATTACATTTTCCAATGCTGCTTGATGTTATGGCTGGAAAATAATGAATTTAATGTCTAATCCTTTTGGAGTTTACCCAAAGGGATGGGATTTCTGGAGCACCTTGAAGGGCTCTGGATTATCTGAATAAACCAAATTATTTGCAGTGCAGAGACCCATTTAAAACACCCATGTCTGTCACTTCCTGTTGCTATGAAAGGAAATGAGTGACTGCAAATCTTGGCCTCTGATGTTTCGGTCCCCTTCGTTATGAAGTCTGTCAGTTTGTCTTTGAAGCTGCAGTGGCAACATTTGTCAAGTTGCAAAAACATTCCAATGCATCCCAGAGCCCAGTGAATTATTTAGCGAGTTTGAGGTCACTTAGTGGACCGACATCCAGACATTATGATGTTGCACTTCTAGACAGCTAGAGTAAATTTCAAAATAACTGGGCCAAAACCACACAGAAGCCATTCATGAGCAAACTTTATGATAGAATACAACATGCAAAACGGCTACGACGGATAACGGCACTTGAATGTACTGACAAACTCTTTTTCGTCTCGTAGTGGTTCAGTTTTATGTTAGTTTTGCTCCCTCTTTGTGGGTGTATGTGTGTGTGAAAAGTGTGTAAACCATCAAGTCATGCAGCTCCCATTAGATTCAGTATGTGTGCATGTGTGTGTGAATAGATATGCTCTTGAGTAACTTTGGTGTTTTATTCATGAGTACCCTGCAGCAGCTATTTCTCTCCATCAGCGGAGTCTTGATGCTCTAAGAATAACACACTCATGTTCACGAACATAAACCGCAGATTTCGTACTTCACAAGAATGGAGAAATCCAGTTTCACAGACATACAATGCGGATTGATCATTATTGGGTTCCACTCCATTCATGGATGTAATTGGTTAATACACATACCACTCGTCCACTTTAATAGTATAGGATGTATATTGTATATCCTCACTGTATGACAAACTGAGGAGCTACATCAAAGAGCAACTATACAGTATTTTTTTTTAAAAATTGAAAATATTTGAAATTTGAAACTTTGTTTCATATCAAAATAACCTGCTCTGTCTTGTCTGTCGACACGTTGTCAGTGTCCTCTTTGCTCCTCGATGATGTGTGGCGTGAGAGTGGCATGGCTTGTCGGACATAGCAATAGTAACTAGACGGGGCGGGTCTTTGTGAACGGTCAATTGTGGTCTGTTTCGAGCTCACACACAGAAAGCCGCCTTGGAAACAGCGTCTCTTGCACACATTGCTGTGCTTTTAATAGCTCTTTTTCAAACACACCATGCAATTTAGAAACCGTAGAGACTGCATTTTACAACAATCACTGATTCTGACATTAAGTTTGGGTTTTAGGGACAAATGACAGCGCACCGCTGTGAAGGGAAGGAAGTTTGAATTCAAGTGTCAAAATAATCCTTGGAATCCAAAATTGAAATTGAAAATAAAATTAGATTAATATCACAGGCCTAAAGTGTAACCAGACGTTTGAATGTTCAGTTCTCCAGGCCATCGTCACTAATTAAGCGGGGGCGTTTGTGTCTTGTGCGTTGTAGGTCCGAGTGAGAGAGATATTTCTCTCTGGAATAGCAAAAATGCATCACAGACAAATGGTTTATTATTATCGTCAGGGCTGGGTAGGTTACTTTAAAAATGTATTTCACTACAGATTACAAAATACATGCTTTAAAAAGTCATTTGTAACGTATTTAGTTACATTACTCAAGTTTAGTAACTTAATCCAAATACTTTAGAATTCTTTGGAATACTAATAAGTGTGAACCAAACACAAAAAAGGTAATTGTGAGTTTTTATCTGATATAAAGTTGCAATTGCGAGTTATAAAGTCAGAATTATGAGATTTAAACTCGCAATATTGAGAAAAGACAGAATTATGACATTAACATTAAAAAGTCAGTATTGCAAGTTTATATCTCCCAATTCTGACTTTATAACATGCAATTGTGAGTTTAAATCTCTCAATTCTGAGAAAAAGAAGTCAGAATTGTGGAATGCAAACTCACAATTGTGAGGGGGAAAAAAAATTGCAGTGATCTTTTTTACAATTATAAAATGACTCACAACTACCACAAAACATGAAAACAGTTGAAAACATGAACTAACTCCGCTTTTTCAGACTGTCAGAGTCAGAGAATCACCAATTGCTGTTTAAATGACATTAAAATTCAAAGTAATCACTTTGGTAATCTAAAATACTTTTCAGATGTAACTGTAATCTGATTACCACCCATTTAGAATGTAACTGTAATGAAATACAGTTACTCAAATTTTGTATTTTAAATACGTAACTAAGTTACTTGTATTTCGTTACTCCCAACCCTGTTTATCGCATATAGAAACGGATGACAAGAAAGATTTTGCAAGATAACGTCTGTATAAGCAATGGCACGAGTAGCCATGCGATTTTGCTCTGTATCAGCACAGCTGTGATTCGGCCGTAGGTAATATGCTTTCATATCATAGAGCCATATGAATATTTTGCACGGCTATGAGTGTGATATTGCATTTATACAACAGGTCAACAGTTTTATACCAGGTCTCAGTACCCATCCCTAGTTCTAAGTGGACACAAAAGTGTTGAAAACACACTCCTGAAGGTGAAAGCACTGCCTTTTTGCTGAATCGAGTCCAGTATCTGAATTGTGGCTCTGACCGTGTGTTTGTGTGAGAGAGGAAGAGAGATTCATAGAAAAGAGTTCAACAATGATGGTCCGCTGGCCCGAGGGCAGTGTGAGAGAATTTTAGGCCAGTTGACACAACTGTCACAACTGTCTCTGCTCTGTCACTACATCCTACGTCTCAAGATCATACACATTTGTTTTAAATCCTACATTTTTTTGTTGTTTTTTTTTGTAAATGAAACTTAGCATTTCATAACAGGGCATGCTAACATAAAATACATGTTAAATATACAGTGTTTCAATTTAAGGGGGTGTTAGTTGTAATGTTGGCAGAGAGAGAGAGCAATGGGGCAGCTGAAAAAAATCTTATCGTTTTGCCCTGTAGAAGGAATGAAATAGACTGCATAAGCCGAGCGCCTTTCAGAGATTTTGGCCAGCAGGACTCTAGACGACCCCGTGGTGAAAGCAAGGCACAAAGTAATGACATGAGACAGAGAGAGACTGAGAGAGAAAGAGACAGTGCCGCCAGTAAGGTCAAATAAAAAGGAGAAATAGATACTGAGAGAAAAGGGGGCTTAATGCACCCTCCCTTCTTTTAAAATATCTCTGCTAACGTTTTCTTCTCCTCATAAAAGGAGAAAAGGAAGGTGTGTAGCAGCACAAAGCATAACCAAGTGAGTTTGTGAAAGTGAGTTAATGCTTATAAAATACTTTGAAATATGAATAAATTCTTTTCCTATTTTTTTTTTTTTTTTTGACCACCAAGCAAACATATCGGAGCTTGTGCACTCTCCACCATGTCTGTATTTGATTTTCCAAAAAGGTAGGGCCCAGAATTATGGGCCCTATGTAGTGAGTTTTCACTGATTTGGCAGGACGATTACAAGAGGGAGATGCTTAATCTGCAAAATTATGCAGGTGTTTCAACTATGCCAAATTAGCTGGCTTCAATATGTGGAGCTTTTTGTGAACATGTGGATATATGCTTGTATATAAAGGTGTAGTTGTGACTGCAGATGTCAAGCATACTATTAACTGTGCACTAAATTGAGGAAGATGTGCACTTCTGTCATAAAATAAATGTGCTTTGATTGCGAGATTTAATGTGAGGAAATTAATCATTTGGCACATCAACATAAATAGATCAACCATGTAATTGATTTTGATAAATTAATGATGCTTTTTTCTTTTTATGTTCTTTTTGGTTTATTCACCGATCTTTTCTATTTAGTTAAATTATGATTATTTAAATTTTAACTACTGAATTAAGAAAACCTATAAGCCTTGTTTGGGAGAGAAGAAAGTCACAAAAATGTAGTGACCTTCGGCTGAGGAGATCGTGTCAGATTTATCATTCATTGCATATCCATCCCTTTAAATACAGAGCAAATGTATGTTTTAGTTCGAACAGTTGGTTTCATTTATAAACTATGTCCACTTGGGTCTGTGCCCACCACTGATTACTCACATAACCTTTGAATTTTTCAGCTCTCACCATATGCTCCAGAACCTCTTGGACCCAGACAGGCCACAGGCTTTATCTGTCTCTGTTATTGGTTATGTTTTTCAATGATTTGATTCCAAACTATAAAAAGAAATGTGCAGTTGTCACCTTAATCTATTTCTACCTGATCTGACCCTGAAAAATTGCCTTCACAAGGTAACTGTCTCAGCTGGTGGCTGTAGTGAAGCGCACAAGGATGAAGATGAACAAAATAGTCCTTTTAATGAATATTAAACAACACAAACAGGAGAATACCAGGGAGAATAACAACCAACATTACACATAGACATTATCAAAGCAAGACAAGGGACGGACTGAAACCAAGGGTTTAGATACACAGAAAACTGAGGAGCTAATTAACAAGACACACCTGAACAGAACTAACGCAATTAGTAACCGAGGAGACAAACAAGCAGGGAACGGAGCAGAATGTGAAACGTTTTTTCTTTGTACAGATGACAACGTTATCAAAACTATCCCCACTCAGACAGATATGTGCAAACGATTAAAAACGTTGTATTATGCATACCAAGTAGTTGGCGATGTCACTTTGTAAAGAAAGACTACGTGCCTGCGCACATACACATTTTTTACAGGGCACTCGCCTCGCGCATGCCTGTCCACCTTATTTTTAGTTTATGCAGTTGGATATTCTTCTGGTTATTTATTTACTATAAAATAATAAATAAATTTATTTCCCTATAGTGGCTAATAATGAAGCAACGTCGGTTTGGCAGAAGCTAGATATTTTACTTTATAAAGTGTTAAATATGGATATTTTTCTTACACAAACGCATAACTTCTCTTCACTTCAGAAGGCCTTTCATTAACCACCCGGAGCCGTGTGGAGTATGTTTATGATGGATGGATGCACTTTCTTCAGCTTCGTACTCGTTGGTCCTGTTCACTGCCATTATAAAGCTTGGATGCGTCAGGATATTTATTAATATAACTCTGATTGTGTTCATCAGAAAGAAGAATGTCATATATACCCAGGAGGAAGGCTTTGAGGGTGACTAAATCTTTGGGTAATTTTCATTTTAAAGTGAACTAATCCTTTAAGAGTCATTTTTTAGGAGTCAAGTACACCGGTCAAATTTTACGTTTTGTGGCATTCAGTTAGTGGCAATACTGATGAATAGAAGCACAAGAAATGTTATCAGAGTATTTAGTGTAGAGTCCCATCCGATTCTCAGTTGGGGAAATTTCCAACTGGGAAATAGACTATGACGAAATATTTTTCAGTCTAGGCAGCATTCTCATTGTCCCAGACAAACCGTGCATTCTTTCTCCTCATAGTTTTCCAAAATATCCCTGTGATCTATTTCATGCACCTGCTTCTCCAATGTGTGTATTCGAGCTTGAACTGAGCCAGCTGCTTCTCCATTGCTGTAATCATCTACACCCTTGCTCAGTCTTTGTTTCCACCCTTTTATCCCACTTAGTTTGAAGCATTACTTGTAATAACCTTTATCATCAATTATCCCAATGCCGTGTTGAGTGAATCTTCTTGAATTACTTGGTGGATGCTTGCTGACTCTACCTCGAGAGATGACAACATGACAATATTCTACAGTGAAGATGTTACAACTTGTTCCAGCAGAGCCATTCTTAATTTCTTTCACATCTTTCAATATGACTGACAGATTTTTTAACAAAGTAAACATAGAGCCTCATGACAATGACTTTTATTTAAAACTTCAGGGAGTACAGCTTTAAAGGATTAGTTCACTTTCAAATGAAAATTACCCCAAGCTTTACTCACCTTCAAGCCATCCTGGGTGTATATGACTTTCTTCTTTCTGATGAAGACAATGTGAGATATTTTAATAAATATCCTGACACATCCGAGCTTTATAATGGCAGAGAACAGGGGTCACGAGTATGAGCTGAAGAAACTGCTTCCATCCACATCCATCCATCATAAATGTACTCCACACGGCTCTTGAGGGTTAATAAAGGCTCTCTGTATTCAAGTTACAAACAAAGTGTAAACTGGAGTGGCGTCAGTTACTTTTTCCATAAGTTGAATGGGGAACGCGTAGGACATAGCGTAGCTTTTTTAACTGCAAGTGTTTATACTTTCTTCGTACGTTGAATCTGAAAGGTGGTCTGGTGGAAGCTAGATATTTTACTTCATATCAGGGGCGGACTGGCCTTCGGGAGAACCGGGACATTTCCCGGTGGCCTGATGGTCATTCTGGCCTGCCTGCTGCCAATGTGCCGTCGATCAGACTGACGTGCAATAGGCTGGTATGCAACTGCGAATTAATTGACGCACTTATGAATCTACGAATCAGGCGATCGCGGAGTGAAAATAACACCACCACATGACCCAACATCAGCGAAGCACTGCCTAATTGGCTTTATCTTGGAAAATAGTGCAAAAAATGGAGCGTAAACGCAAAGGAGGAGCAGAGAGGGAACGCATAAAAAGGAGAAAAGCCCTGGCCACAGACGTAGCAAGTTGCTGCAAAATCCCAGCCATGTTCACCGGTAAGGGAACAGGTCGGTCAGAATTACATTTACATAATATTTACTAGGGGTGGAAAAAAAAATCGATCCGTTCAGTTCTCCACACTCGGTTCTCCACGCGCTCGGACGGTCCGCTGTTCAACTTAAATCTGACAAAGCATCTGTAATATGGTTTACTATAAATAACACGTAAAACAATCAGGGTTCAGTTAATATATGTTTCTGTTAATGGATGAATATTCTGGGTTCCCAGACATTACAACAACAGCGATGGGAAAAAAAAAAAAAAAAAAAACGAACCGTGAAAAAGTTGAACTGTTCCATGATGGACGCTTTCATCCGAAGCAACTTACAATAGATAAAATCTGTTCTTTATAAAAAATAATACAAATATATATAATGATAGAAGTTTTAAAAGTGCATCTTAATGACAAACTAGCACATTGTTTTATATACTGTATGGGGATACATAGAGCATTGAAAATATATAAAATATAAATATTTTAACATGTGAATATGTATCTTTTATTATCCCTTCTTAAAATGTGTAAGTCAATTTTATATTTGTCTTTGGTGTGGTAGTATAGATGATCTATTCTTAGTGAGTTTTTGAGGGTTTCTTTATTTATCCATTCACATTATGAATGGTCGTCTACCTGTTACATCAACTAACAGGGTCACCCTATAAGTTTAGCAGGCTGGTGGACACATGAATTTGGTGGTGGTGACTGCAGCAGCAGAGGTGGCCTGGGGTGGAGTCAAATTCCCGGCCTGATTTTCTCTCCCAGTCCGCCACTGCTTCATATGGATATTTAGTTTTTTTGTTTTTTTTTCACAAGTGCATCGCTTCGCTTCAGAAGGCCCTTATTAACCCCCAGAACCGTGTGGAGTACGTTTATGATGAATGGATGTGGATGGAATCACTTTTTTCAGCTCATACTCGTGACCCGTTCACTGCCATTACAAAGCTCGGATGCATCAGGATGTTGATTAAAATATCTCAGATTGTGTTCATCAGAAAAAATAAACTCATAAACCTAGGATGTATGTATGTGTATATATATATATATATATATATATATATATATATTTATATATATTATATATATATATATATATATATATATATATGAAAACTGAAAAGTGACCCACAGTCTTTGTTCAACTTTTTCATAATATAAGTAAATCCATAGCCTAGTGGTTTTTATATCAAAAACATCATAATTTAAAAGTAATACGATATTTCTTTCCTGTTTTTGACACCCTCGTTCAAACACATTTGATGGGCATGCTGCGTCAAGACATTTATGGATGCAAATGGCCTCTGCTATGATGATTGGTTAACAGTTTTCATATTAAATCATTTTCAACGTCCCCGCCATTACACGTGTGAAATTGTTTTAAAAACTTCCAGTGTTCCAAACTTCTAATGTCCAAAGAAAAATATCTTGTTATGTTCTTGTTGAAACATTTATGCATATTACATAAACTATTTGCTACAACCAATACTTATAAAGCACTTGGAGTTACCACAGTTATAGTTGAGAAATGGTAACTTGCTGTGTTTTATATAAATGCCGGAAATATGCATGAATGAACCAACCGCTTGTCACACTGTCGTTCTTGTAGGATATTCATCGTTAATCTTTTTCGATTTTCAGTGTCATGTTTTAAATAAAATGAAACGTGTTGTAATGACTGAAGCAGTCGCTCACTGAAGCTTTTATTCAGGATTACAGTGAATGGCTTAGATCAAAACATTAATAAAAGCAGCATTCTCTACCCGCTCGCTTCCGTATACGATAATCCAATGCATTAACCCCATAAATGCTGAAGCAAATGAAAGAATAGCAAATCACATAAACATTGGTAAGAACATTGTTACTCATACTTGTGTGTTGCAACATTACTGTCGGATCCAATGTAGACATCTCTGAATCATCTTTTAGTTTCAGTATCTCTGAAAAGCCTGCAGTTTCTTGTTTAAAAACGAATCTGCAGTAAAATGAACTGAACAAACGAGCTGTGTCTTACTGACACAATCTGAAACTTAGTTAAAATACAGTTCATTAAGCTTAGTTTCAATAAAATCTGTTTTTGACCAACAAGAAAGTTTGGAGTAATGAAACTTGCAGGATATTATATTTCAAAAGATCAAGGAAAATTAGATTTTTCAATTTCATGACCCCTTTATTATTAGCCATTTCTCAGTTGTTGGCCATAACGTGAATCAACTTATCCTGTTAATATCAGTACATCCTAATAGTTTGAATTCGGAAAACTACTTATATTTTTTGAGCCGAAACAGATGAACAAATTCTCAACTCCTGTTGCATTGTATAGTTTTATTTAACATACTGAAGCTTGATGTTTTCTGTGTAACATTTTGGCATTGAAATATGCTAATTATTTGTTCAATAACAGTTCAATAATCATTTGCATAGTACTCAGATAGTTAAATTACAGGAAGTGTTCCTTTGAAAAAGAAATGCTCCCTCATAAGAGCCTCAGATATTGGACTTGGATGTTTTGTGGAAGTGATTCTTAATGGGCTTTTTTAATCAAGCTTAATATACATTTTGCTTACATTGCTAAAGCAAGCTGTTGGCACAAACTATTTAGCCCTCAGCAACCTCACCAGCAGCACTTACAAAGATTCAGTGAATGCGTTTTAGATTTCAGATGCTAGTAACATGTCAGTACCATGCGCAGACACACTAAATATGGCAGATGATCTTTTAGGACGAACCTGAGGAAGATGTTCCTTTCACCTCTTTTAGCATAGCGTGTGTTTTAATCATTGTTTGATGGTCTAATTAATTAATTGGCCTGTCGTGTTTGGTTTATGTGTGATTGCGATGTGAGGAAGGGATTGGTAAGTGTCTCATAACTAAATGTGTGTGGGGGTGTGAATAATTAAGATTAGATCAGAAATGAAGCCTTTTCTTCAGTCTGTGAGCCGTCGTGTTAGAGTGTCTGTGTTTGTCTGAACTGGATGAGTTGGTTGTCGTACACATCTCTTGACAGAATGTTGACAAACATTACTCTGGGAAAGGTTAAATATACATGAAACTTTGATCTAGCTAATGCGATTTGATTTTAACATGCTTTCTGCATAAGAACGTGGTGAAGAAATGTGTGCTCATCTTCGTGCCTGTGTGTATTAAGGTTATTACACTTTAAATTTTTTTTGTATTGTCAGGTTTATGAAATTTTAATTAATTTTAATTAGTTTCAGTGTTTTATTTTTTCAAGGACACCGTTTTTCACTTTTATGTATCTTTAGCCCTATTCAGGGCTATTTTTCACAGACATAGATGTGACTTTAATTCCATCCAAAGGAAACGCATTTGTGTTTTTCCTCACGTAGCGTACTCAATTTATGTTTTTCAGCTAACTCTGGTCCTCTGAGAATCTAATCCTTTCGGGACTGAAGTGTATGTGATTGTGGTTTTAAAAATTGTTCACAATGCTTCTCCTCATTTCATTTGACCTTATAACGTAAGAGTGTAGTGTAACTAAGGTGGAAAACTAAAGTTGTTACACTGCCTCATGCACCTTCATTATGAATTTGGACTTTATTCCCCAGCTTTTTGGGAAAAGTTGGTGGTTTTAGCTCTCTGATTAAAAGAATAGAATTAAATCAATAAAGAGAGTTCAGTTCAAAAAACTGCTCTAAATGGCCACTGTAGCATTGTTAGGTGTCAATCTCACCTTAATTATGTTCTTTAAATCACAGTATGTAAAATTTGCTATATATTTCGTTCAGCTGTGTACTTATATAATCTTAAATATTTCCAAGAATTTTTCAATTCTGAGAAATTCACAATTTTAAATAGTGTCTGTTCCTCTCTTCTCACTTGCACCTGTCAGTGACGTAATATCTGCGTGATCCCTGGTTTCCACTTGTACCGCATAGTAACCATGGCAACAGACACGGACTGCTGCGTAACATCTAGCGGCACGCTGCTGCTGTTTTGTTTAAACACAATGGACCAATGCAAGCAAACTTTGGAGAAAAGGAGAAATAAAATGAGGATTAATATCAGCGTGGCGTTTCCGAGATGGCGGGAGTTTTGCGACAAACTTTGACTTGACAGAGACGCCGTTCCTGCACGTTATTAGACAAGGTAAGCAAATGTAGCCTACATAAGACTAATCAATGTTATACAGTTCAACACGACGAAGTGTTAGAATATCATCAGTATGATCAATCTTACTGTTAAGTCTCATACAGTCAACAAACTAATACTAAACATTACAGCTCTCAACACACAGTTTCATAGTGTAACGTTAGACCAAGTGAAACAGCGCTGCGTTACCTCATAGTTTTAATTCATCAAATAAACTGACTTGTATGTGTGGCACTGATATCTGTCTCTCATTAGCAATCACACCTGCGATTCTCGGCCACGTCCTGCTTCGTACAACAGTCATGTTAAAAACATGCATTCACTCATCTATAAACATTATTACAGGCACTGCATTCATTATTATTAATCCTTTACAAATTAAAACATGTATTCACTAATATCCTATGGGAATAACTGTAATTCTTATTTAGTTTTTAAAACTAATCCCATAGTAATATTAATTTAAATTCAGTTTTTAGTCTTAGTACTTATGAGTTAATATACTTTATCAGTTCCTTTGGGTATAGCATATGGGTTTAAAAAGACATGAGGGTGAGTACATGACAGAGTTTTCTGTTCCTGTTTCTAAGGGAATTAGCTGAACATTCACAGTGGTTTATCTTGAAATCAAGCAAAACATTTGAATTTAAAATTAAGAGGTACTTTTAAATACACTTAAAGTGCAAGAGAAATCAGATGAGTTCTTTTTACCGACTCTACAAGAAAGTGCTGCGATGCAACAAAACTTAATTATTCCCATTATAATCAACAAAATTGTGCTTGCAGTGTTGAAATCTTCGTTGATTATAATTGAAGCGATCATAGAGTGGTGCGGTATGACATTAGAAACCGAAAATCTGGTTCGCACAAGGTTTCTTCAAGATTTTCCTTTGGAGTTTTATAATGGGGTTTTTCCAATTAAAAAGAGTAAATCAGAGTAAAATAAAGCCTGTGGTAAACATAACTTGACTATACTCTGATGTTTTGTTCTACACCGTACACTGCACGCACTCAAACCCCAAGATGTCTTATCTAGTTACTTATTAAAAACATAACTACTTCAAAATTGAAAAACCCCATTATGAAACATCATAGGAAAATCTCGACGGTTACCAGCAGGTTCTGACTTAGTTCACAATATGAGAAATTTATTTTCACAATAACGATATATAACATGATATGGTTGTGTTTTCATTTTATCTCATTTCTGTTATTAAAATTAAGAAAAAAGAATCAAACTACAAGCAATAGGATAAATACAATATAACAAAATTATGAATTTAACAAATGAAGTATCCTAGTAAATATGACTTAAGTGAACAAATTGAGAGAAAGAACACAGATCAGAATCAGAATCCAATTGAATCGGGACACCTGTATCGATACGCAGCCCTACCTTCAACCATGAAGACAACTATTTAACTATTAAATTACTATTTATTACTATTTATTTTCGTTGTTCGTTACTTTATTTCAGTTAATTTATCAATCACCACTAAATAAACCTCTGAGTTTTATTTAGTTTTTATTTTGTCTTTCATTTGTTTCATGTTATTTTTGTCTTTATGTCTGGAATTAACCACGACGACTTCTGTTCCCATGAGGCTTTGTTTTTGTTATCCAAAGCTACCTTTTAGCTTTCTTTTGTATGATGTTCTGGGTCTGCTGCATAAATTTAATGTAGTTCACCTACCTGGGAATACAGGGAAGGCTGCTTGGCATGCCAGTGCTCTACTGACTGAAACAGAAGAAAGAGCAACAACACGGGTTCAGCCAGGCGTAAATGGTGTTCTGGCGCTGATGAGGGTTAGGGGCATAACAGTAGTGGTTATAGGTAAGCCTGCATGGAATTGGCGACCAGCAGAAACCTGGATAGATTTCCACATAATTAGCATAATTTCCACATAAAAAGCTCTGCATATGCATTCACTCCTGGTTTTTTAAATATTTTGGACAATTTGGTAATTCTGTTAGCTACTAGGGATGGGCATTTTTGTCAATTTTTCATTTTGAGTACGGATAGGTCTCAAAAACGTGAGTACTTGGCATCTAATGAAAATAATTCAACGATATTATATAATATATTATATATAATATATTACAGTTTTTTTCAATTGCTAACAAGCATTGTTCAATACTGAAACCACATTTTCAAAACTCTTAACACAGTCAGCGAAACAGAAGTCAATGCAGACCAAACTGTGAACCATTATTCATTGCTTTCAGACAAAATGCATTCAGTGACCACACGTTTCAAAACTCTGGAACTCTTTTCCCATTCATGCTCCACAACATGCAAAATACTGTGGATTTTCAGCACATTTTTCTAATGCTAACACACTGCATTCAAAATGATTAAAAACACATTCAAAACAGAATGATGGCAAATTCCAAGAAATTATGCAGTAATTTAAAATATTCTCAATTTTATAGCCAAAAATTAAAAAAAATAATCATTACAAGCTAACTGCAATTTTAGCTGAAATTCCACCCCATCCACATGACCAGATGACTTTACTGGAGACATTTCTCCTGAAGACTGCCAGAGATGGATTAGACATTCCAGGAGGAGACGACATCAGATATGATGTTGATGAGAACTTGTGGTCAAATGCAAGAGAGAAAGTCGACTAGAACCATCACAGTAATTTACTATAAAGAACAACTACAAATGTTGTTACAGTAATGTGTAAAATGTATTTTATTTATTCTTTTTTTATTATCATTGCAGCCCTGGAGTTTTTTTCCCTCTTTTTTCACCTTTTGGTTATAATTTTCAAGTACTATATTCATATAAAAAAAAATGAAATTTTGATTCATTTCTGATTCATTTGTGTTACAAATACTTTTAATAAAGTGAAATTGTGTTACAGTATTCTATATGAAGAACTGATTTATGTGGAAAATCATTGAAACTTTAAAAAAGAAAAGTTCATCAATTATGTAATGCTTCCTGTTGTTAGTGTTTTTTAGGTCAGTGTGTTGTGGATGAAATATGTGTTTTCTGAATTACAAATGTTGCCAGTGTTATGTTGGTCTGAGCGAGTTTTGGAGGTGAGATGAACTGTTTGGCCAACATTCATGCTGGTAATGCAGATTCTGTGAAGAGTTTTGAAAATGTGGTTTCTGTACTGAACAATGCTTGTTAGCAATTGAAAAAAACTGTAATTAAAGGCACTATATGTTGCCAATATGGGGTTGCTAAACTCTTCAAAACAATAACAAAGGTGTAGATTGATGACGCAGTGAATATAGGATCATGGAACTTGTCGTCATGTCGACGGATCTAATAATATTTATGGGGAAATAATGTTTATGGATGACTGAATGCATGTTTTTAACATGACTGTGGTATGAAGCAGGACGTGGCCGAGAATCACGGAAACGATTGATAATGAGTGAGAGATATCAGTGACACACGCGAGTCCCGGGGATATAAAGAAACAAGGACATTTCACTCTACTGAACTACTCATAAGTGCTGAAATACTGCTCATACAGGTCAGTTTATTTGATGAATTAAAACTGTGAGGTAACGCAGCGCTGTTTCACTTGTTCTAACGTTACACTGTCAAACTGTATTTGAGTGTGTTGAAAGTTGTAATGTTTAGTATTATTTTGTTGTCTGTATGAGACTTAACAGTAATCTAGCTCAACAGTACAGTATCATACTGATGATATTCTAACACTTCGTCGTGTTGAGCTGTATAACATTGATTAGTCTTATGTAGCCAACATTTGCTTATCTTGTCTAATAACGTGCAGGAACGGCGTCTCTGTCAAGTCAAAGTTTGTCGCAAAGCTCTCGCCATCTAGGAAACCCCACGCTGATAATGATCCTCGTTTTATTTCTCCTTATGTCCCAAAGTTTGCTTGCCATGGTCCATAATGTTTGAACGAAACAATAGCATCCCGCTAGCTGTTACGCAGATGTTCTTGCCTGTTGCCATGGTTAATATGCAGTACAAGCAGAAACCAGGGATAACGTAGATATTACGTCTTTAACAGCCGACAAGTGACAAGGGAGGGACGGGGCACTATTTAAAATTGTGAATTTCTCTGAATTTACAAATTCTTGGAAACATTTAGGATAATGTAAGTACACAGCTGAATGAAATATTTAACACTGTGCAAGTGGTTTTTGGATATTTATGGATAAAACACTGTTATGAAAGTGAATGTTGACAAATATGATGGAAATATATGAACAAATATGACTATCGAAAAGGAAAATATGACTAGAAAAATAACTGCTAGATTATCAATAATGCACTGAAACATGAGCAGCTAGAGCAAAAAGCATTTTATTATAACAATGTTTAATTTATAATCGTATGTATATAGAAGATTGCTTGTGCACATCTCGCACTCATCTGCATTTTCAATTCAGAGTTTTCGAAGCAATGACGAGAAATGATTTTTAATTAAAACACACGATCGCACTGGTAAACTGAACCGCTTTGCTAGCAGGTTAATAAACTCAAATCACACACATACATATTAGTGCATTTCTGAATGCTTATCTCCCATTGTGGAATGCACTCTTCCTGGAACAACAAAGCTGAAACACGGGCATCTAAAGCACAAAGAACTTACAACATTCTATTATAATAGTGTTCTCATTTATAATGTTATGTTTATGGCAGATTGGTGCTGCACGTGTTGAACTGTATTTTCATGATCAAAGTGATTCCAGGTCTATAGTTTCACTTTATTTTGCCAGTCTGGAAGGCATGCTTTCCAAACACCAACCAATCAGACCTCAGGTACCACCCAAAATGCTGCAATAACCAATCAGAAAAAAAGAAATATATTTTTAAAGATCATTGATTCGTGATTGATCGGATTCTGATTATTCAAGCACGTCCCTGTTTGTTACCAATAAAGCTAGCTACCAAGCTAACATCGAATTGCAGCAATAAAGTGACCAGAAGTTGTTTTTCCATTAGACACTGGGTGTTTTAAAGCAAGATGAGCAACTAAGAGCAATGTAACCAAGTTTGGCAGAGCTTAACTTCATGAAAATAAGCAAAAATGCAATAGGAGTAAAGCCCAAAGTATGCTTTGGCTCTCCTTGTTCCGTGACGATCTGCACACTGTCTGCGTGACGTAATTTCCATCACTGGGAGGGTCTGCGAACGTCCACACACCATCTGCGCGCAGCCCAATTTTTGTGACCGCGCGGACTTTGCACGCACAACAGCGCCATGCGCAAGGTGAAAGTTGAGACAAAAGAGTCCACTAGGTGGCAATACTCAGTTGTAATTTATTGTGCCATAGTCGCAGGAGATTGCGTAAAGAGCAATACAAAACAGTAAACAAAGCAGCATATCCTCCTCCATCTTTTTTGTTTTGGTTCTAGTTCTAAACTTTGGATTCTTCTATCCTTCTGAACGAATGTCTTGTAAATGACACGACTCAGTCCTGCACTCTGATATCTATTATAGACCTTTAAAATAGCAAGTGTACTTTGCATGTGTCGATCGCATCCATCCTCGCTGGTTGAAAGTTGTGCGAAAAAGACTATGCAGAACATTTAGTATAATCAGGCCTTTAAAGGTACCCTGTCATTTTATTTTTTTTGACTGTACTAAAGCATAAAAGTACCATAATATGCTTGCAGAGTTGTAGAAAACATGCTGAATTCAAATACTTTGTTATTTACCTCTGAAATGTGCGGTCAGCACCGGAGCTGAGGAAGAGGGGATGAAGGAAAAAAACTCAACCGATAGCTGCCAATATTACATAGTGTACCTTTAAGGCGATAAATCTCACATGATCCACATCCTGATATTTAGACTCATGATGGTGAGACCAAGTCAACATGAAATCGAAATGAACCCTATTTACATACTTAATATATGTTCTTGGTTTTATTGTGCATCCTAGCATGTAGCGGGGCATGTAGTCCCAATGAAAAGCAGCTTAAAAATATTTTAGCAAAATGTATTAACTTGATTTGCTTTGCCTGTGAATTTGCTTCAGTTTAGTTTGTAACCACTTTTCTCAGTCCAGTCAATTCCAGTGGATAAAATTCCATCCTAATTTTTCTTTAACCTGTAATATTCTGTTTCATAAATGCCACATTATTGAAGTAAAATAGGTTGTGAATGCTGTTTCATGTTGACTTTAAATCCGTTCCGCAGATTTTCCATCACAATCGGAGCAGAAAATGTGCATGGGCATGAAAATTCTGTGTGGGCCCAGTCATAGGTAGTGGTTAATATGGGATTTGAATATATTTTTTCTTCATAGCTCTCATTACTCGTGATCTAATAAGGGAAAGGATTGGAAGAAATGCTTACTTTGGTTGAATGGCACCTCACGTTATGAACTCAGTCTTCCTTAAGTCGCATGATACTTCTGCTCTTACAAGTTTATTGGACTTTGAGTTTTCCACAGTAATGAAGTTCTAATGAATTCTGGGATTTTGAGTATTTGGGGGTTTGAATGTCCTGAGGGGAGAATAATAGAGACATTAAAAAGGCATTGTTTCTGCTAGCAGAAACAATAATGTGTTTCCGCTCAAAAAGAGAGACTCAGCACCGAATACTAATGTACATACGCACACACACGTATTTGTGTATGCATACTGAATACTAAATTATATAATATATCCTGCTTTTTTCCAAAAGAGTGAACACATAAGTGATAAGTGACACATGTGGCAAAATATAAACCCTGCCTATATCTAACGGTTTGTGTGTGTGTGTGTGTGTGTGTGTGTGTGAGAGTGTGTATCATAGTGGTATTTGATGGATGAGTGGTTGTTGTGATAAAGGGCTTTAGGAATGGAGGGATGTCAGGGTGGAGGTGTGTGTGAAGTGAGAAATGTTACGTTTTGATGGCTGAGAGTATGGTTATGTGGATGATGGATGGTTAGAATAAACAAGTACAGTGTTCTGATGAAAGGACGTTTTGGAAGAATGGTGGAAGGAATATACTTCATGGAGGCATGTTCAGATGGAAAGATGTTAGAAATGAAAGAGCATTCTGATTCCTATATGAAGAAAGAGAATGTTTGAAAAAATAGATTTGGGGACAGAAGGAATTAAAGTTCTTTCGAAAGTGACAGGAGAGACAGTGAACTTCTTTATTAAGACAACTTTCAGATGAATAAATGAAAAAGAAGGAATAAAAGAAGCTCTTGTGACACATAGTCAAAGGAATGATAACTGGTATAATGATAGTATGCAAGGGTGGAAAGGGTATTGAAAAAATATACTCAAGTAAAAGTAGTGTGAGTACAGTAAAAAGTACCTTTTCAAAAAACTCAGTAAGGTTAGAAGAGTACCGTATTTAAAAGCAATGAGCTGGGGATAATATCCCCTTATAATAAACACTCAACACTGCAATTTAAGAATGCAGAAATGCAGAAGTGGACATACTGTAATTCACATTTATCTTTGTTGCTTGTCAAAAAGAATGAAAAATATCATCCAACAGTTTTAATTTTGACTGCCAACTTTTTTAAAAATACATCAAAACAACACGGAAAGGCCATCACAGAGATGAAAAGATGAAGTTATTTTCAGGAAACTTTTAACCATTAAAATCATTGTATGAAAAAAACAAAAAGATTTAAAGTCTTTTGTAAGGCCTTAATAAACACTGAGTGAGCTATTATTGCACATAAAATATCAATGTTCAGAACAGTGCAAAGAATATAAAAACCTTTAGAAACTCATATGAGAGTTTGGAATCACACATCAGAGATGGATTAAAAAGAGAATAAAAAGAGCCAATTTTTCTCCTATGCCAGTTTTACCATTTTGTGATAAAGAAATGAGATTAACTCATATTTATATACAGTTTACCTCACCTAATACACTGAAATAGGCTATGATAGCGAGGTAACACTAATTACATTGTAAAAAATTAAATGGAATGGAATTACAATTTAAACATAAATGCATTTTGTTCTAAAAGGGAGGCATCATCCCCTATGTCTTATACAGCTATATTTACTGTGTAAAATGGAGGGGATGATGGCAGATTTATCAGCCAAAAACGCTGTTTGTCAACAAGCTGTAGTTTTTTATCACATCATGCGCTGACAAAGATGCAGTATAATCGGGGCGGGGGGGTTATCAATAAGATGCATATTACCATTAAGCCTTGTTAAGCTGTTTTTCCACATTACGTATTTAAGAATGTGCCCAACACACAGTGCACATTTCTTGCTCATACTAAACTCATCAAGAGTCAACGAGCTGCCAACTGCTGCAGGACGCGTGTGAGGGAAATACGCAGCAACACAGATCACGTGTCTCTCTATATATACAGTGGGTACGGAAAATATTCAGACCCCCTTAAATTTTTCACTCTTTGTTATATTGCAGCCATTTGCTAAAATCATTTAAGTTCATTTTTTTCCTCATTAATGTACACACAGCACCCCATTTTGACAGAAAACAGAATTGTTGACATTTTTGCAGATTTATTAAAAAAGAAAAACTGAAATATCACATGGTCCAAAGTATTCAGACCCTTTGCTGTGACACACATATATTTAACTCAGGTGCTGTCCTTTTCTTCTGATCATCCTTGAGATGTTTCTACACCTTCATGGGAGTCTAGCTGTGTTTGATTATACTGATTGGACTTGATTAGGAAAGCCACACACCTGTCTATATAAGACCTTACAGCTCACAGTGCATGTCAGAGCAAATGAGAATCATTAGGTCAAAGGAACTGCCTGAAGAGCTCAGAGACAGAATTGTGGCAAGGCACAGATCTGACAAAGGTTACAAAAAAAATTCTGCTGCACTTAAGGTTCCTAAGAGCACAGTGGCCTCCATAATCCTTAAATGGAAGACGTTTGGGACAACCAGAACCCTTCCTAGAGCTGGCTGTCTGGCCAAACTGAGCTATAGGGGGAGAAGAGCCTTGGTGGGAGAGATAAAGAAGAATCCAAAGTTCACTGTGGCTGAGCTCCAGAGATGCAGTCGGTAGATGGGAGAAAGTTGTAGGAAGTCAACCATCACTGCAGCCCTCCACCAGTCGGGGCTTTATGGCAGAGTGGCCTGATGGAAGCCTCTCCTCAGTGCAAGACACATGAAAGCCCGCATGGGGTTTGCTAAAAAACACCCGAAGGTGAGAAATAAGATTCTCTGGTCTGATGAGACCAATATAGAACTTTTTGGCCTTAATTCTAAGCGGTATATGTGGAGAAAACCAGGCACTGCTCATCACCTGTCAAATACAGTCCCAACAGTGAAGCATGGTGGTGGCAGCATCATGCTGTGGGGGTGTTTTTCAGCTGCAGGGACAGGACGACTGGTTGCAATCGAGGGAAAGATGAATGCAGCCAAATACGGGGATATCCTGGGCGGAAACCAACCAACGTTTACCATCCAACCTGACAGAACTGGAGAGGATCTGCAAGGAGGAATGGCTGAGGATCCCCAAATCCAGGTGTGAAATACTTGTTGCATCTTTCCCAAAAAGACACATGGCTGTATTAGATCAAAAGGGTGCTTCTACTAAATACTGAGCAAAGGGTCTGAATATTTAGGACCATGTGATATTTCAGTTTTCTTTTTTAATAAATCTGCAAATATGTCAACAATTCTGTGTTTCTCTGTCAATATGGGGTGCTGTGTGTACATTAATGAGGAAAAAAAATTAACTTGATTTGAGCAAATGATTTTAGCAAATGGTTGCAATATAACAAAGAGTGAAAAATTTAAGGGGGTCTGAATACTTTCCGTACCCACTGTATTACTACAGTCCCAAAACTCATCTTTAATCACCAAATTAACATATTTAAACATTTTTAATTTCTTTCTGCCTTAAAATGGCTAGATAAATAGATAGATTTGTATTTAGTTAATATTTAATCATATTTTTAAATTAGCTTTTCTGAAAAAGGGCACTTAATTTTCCTTGAATGAACTTTGCACAACACTGTGGAGAGCAGTTGTCTTAGTTTAGCAGTTATTCATTACCTGAAGCTAACAACTCATAAGGAAAATGTCCAAAGTCTACATTGGACATGTTCCTTTGTGATGCTCTGCCAGGCTTGTTCTGTTGCCACCTTCAGTGCCTCCATGTTTGCCGTCATACTGATATCAAATACACACAGTTGGATTCAGATTAAACAATTGTTTTAAACATGTTTTGTTGTTTGTGCCTGAATGCTCATAGGATGCCTAAGCAGAGTTATAGTCAAGCTGCCAAATAAAGTCCCATCCAATGATTTTTAAGGCATTCGACTGGATAAGAGTCAACAATCTAATCATCAACAGTGACAAATGAGAGAGAACCAGTAGTACCCTTGTATCATTGATCCTTGGGCCATTATTCAAAGATGGAATTGTGTGGTTTGGATACTATGCGGTTCTTTCTTGCTGCACATTTTTCCTCCCTGTCAGTTCGTCCAGGACTGCTTTTATCTAATTTATCTTTGCTTTGCTATCTTAACTGGCTCATTATCTCCTACTCATGAGATTTCATCATTTGTTGTACCCTCTCAGTGCAAGAGTAATTTTATTCTACTAAAATTTTCCATTGCTGCCTTTAGCGAGTCTTTATAGAGGCAGGATTCAGAAAGAATCCCAAGACACAATATTATCGCTTCAGTTAAGTCATGATACAATGCACACTGAAATTTCCTTTTTTGTGAATTTGTGCAGTGTAGCTAATCCATATATTAGATTATATTGCGATTTTGGTCGTTTTTGTTACTTTTAATGCAGCAAGACAGACTTTCAAACAAGATCACC
The DNA here is from genome assembly GCA_037194245.1 of Opsariichthys bidens. Lineage (NCBI taxonomy): Eukaryota > Metazoa > Chordata > Actinopteri > Cypriniformes > Xenocyprididae > Opsariichthys > Opsariichthys bidens. The sequence continues at coordinate 7,389,162 of CM074293.1, read as the reverse complement.
AAATTACATGGGTTGTTTAGGGCTTGTTTTTCTGTATACTACCAAAATCAATCTACACATGATAGCTTTCCAAACATGAGAAATAGCTTTCCAAATAGTCAAATAGCTTTACAAACATGAGAAGCATTTATGCACCTAAAACAACATTTTAGAACATGTTTTTACTCAACTCACTTCATAACATCAGTGAGATGATGTAGCTTCTTACACAGAATATAACAACAAATTATTTCATAGGCACACAACATATTATTACATAGTATTCTATTCAGCGATAAAGGCTATGTCGATTAGCACTGAAGTCTAAATATACTTTATTATCATGAAAATACCAGAGAAGGCTTGGAGAACTCAGATTGTCATAGTCGTGTATTATGTTTAATCAATCAAAGTGTTTCAATCTTCTGTTTATTCGGCTTCAGCGATAGTATGATGCCTGTAGGGATTTCCTAGAATGACGTGCATTATTTCGTGCTTCTGCAGGGCATATTTGGAGTTTCTGCATGAGAGTGTCCTCTGGATTTTAGATGGAGCCGCATTTACTACTGATTACAGAACCGTGCTTCACTGAGAAGCTGCGCTTAAAAAATCGCAGCCTTTGCCAAATCGCATGCGGTTTAATTTCGATTGTGCAGCCCTACATAGGTTCCAAAATTTAAGGTTATTACAACCCAAAAGTATTTATTTTCCTCTGAACTTTACACAAAATGGCATTGCAACTTTTTCAGATTGTGATACTAGCATCAGTGTACATGATTTGATTCAAATTCATGTCACCGGTGTTCCCAGTGGGTTTCCTTGCCATGCTTTGAAGTGGTAAAGGTGAAGATGAAATATTTGTTGGCAAGCTTCTGGGTCAGTGGCTGCAGCACAGGTGGTGAGGTCAAGGGTTGTCAGGTGACCCCATGGACAAAAAAGCATGTTCAGGTGAGTCTGGTTTTCTATTACTATCACAGATATCATCATGGCTCCAGGACAGTACACTTCATTGCTAAGGCTTCATGTACCTCTGTGTACCTGGACTTTGCACATTTCTGACTGATGGTTCCAGGCTCTCATAGGAAGTCCAGGGCTCATAGGAACTGGTGTGGGCTGTCAGCCTACCAAAGGTGATTTTTTCTTTTCATATCAAAAGTGTCCCTTTGTTGATCTGATCTGAGAGGTGGGGAACAACAGCCAGTGGTGAAGACGGAGATAGTTCTTCCAGCTGAATGCCTGTGGTACCTCTTTTAATGCCAAGAAGTATGGCCTTAGTCTTTCCTGTCATTCATCAGTGATCATCAGAGCACATCAGAGCTGAGGATGCTAAAGAGTTGAACATGTTCAACCAAAAAAGGCAAGTTTTGTTGTCGAGTCTAAATTAGACTGGAGGAGATAATTGGCCGAGTACTGTCTAAATTAATAAACATCATGGACTATGTATTTTACCCTCCCTAATTAGCTGAAATGAGTAAGCCATTCCTGACTCTGTTTGTCCACTATTTTATATACATAGATAATATTTTATTTTCTATGTGTGATACCATATTGATACTGTTGAGCTGCATTTTCCCTCATCCATTCAACACCTACACTATCATTCAAAAGTTGGTAAGATTTTTGTTTTTGAAAGAAATCTCTTGTGCGCTGCGGCAGTTTTTGTGACACTTAACAAGACGTGAAACAATTTTCCTCCAATGGAAAGCATATTTACATTGTCTGAATGGTTCCCTATCAGCTACACAGTGCCATTCACCATGTAGAAAATAATACATTTGTGAATAAGTGACACACCTTCAACATCTAATGTAAGGGGGCGGGACGCTTCAGATTCTGGAGAGTATTTGATTGGACAGAAAATCTGATGAGAAGTTGAAGTCCGTGGCGATGTCATGAAAATTGTTGATCCATATTGGCAAGTTTTTATATGTTTTTTTTCATTGTTTTGGAGCACTCTAGCTTATAGATAAGAGTATGGCCAACATATTCATACTAAAAGCTAAGAAAACTTCACTTTTGATTTCATGGGGACTTTAAAATGTAATTAATTTTCGTGATGGCAAGCTGAATATTTATATTGATAATTATTTTCATGTTATAGCTGATGCCTCATATTTAATTCTATATTATTTTGTCTGAGTAAATTAAAAATAAATGAGTTAAAACTAAGAATCATTAAATGCTTTAATCATTATAATGTACAAAATTAAATATTGACAATTTTAGGGGGAATTTTCATCATTTCATCAAAGATTACATCATTATTATTAAATTTTCAGTGTTTTAAAAAAAATACTTTGCCTTTGTCAGCATTAAGCTCTTAATTTAAATGTAAAAATAAAGAAAATGAGCATGAATAAGTAAATATCCATCAATAAAGATCAATACTGATAATCTGAAACCTGTCTAATATCGGCTGATAACCGATAATCTTTACGTTTTAGAAGCAAGTTGACCCTGAAATTGTAAAACTGCTTACTACCTCCATCATTCTCCTTATAAAAAAGTAATGGGGGTGGATGCTGGTCTATTTTTTTTTTCTTTTTCTTTTTCTTGTCCTAAGGTCCTTTTATACCAGTTTTTTTTTCTTCTTCTTGTTTCTTCTGGGGTGTCAGTCACACAGCTGTTCAAACACTGGCCAGTCTCTGCTGAGTAAAAGCGGAACAGGGAGCACTTTCTCTACTACTTTCACTTGATGAAGTGAGAACAGCAGGCATTTCCACCCCCAAAAAAGAAAAAGGGATTGCCTTGGGACATATAGCAAACATTCAGAAAGATTTATTCCATATGTCTTTAATGCCAGATTAGCTCATTACTCTCTAATGTGTTTAAACTACCATATTTAAAAAATATATATTACCATAGGACAGCAAATTCCCAAGCGTCGTCGTCTAAATCATAATGCTAACAGCCATTATAAACAAATCAAATAATCTTTCATAAACTGTATTTTGGAAATACTAATATGAATGAGCATTTCAGGCCTGTTGGTGTCTAATCAGTATGTGTGTTTAGTAAACATCAGTAAGTATATGTGGATCAACTCTAGAGTCTGTCCATATCCTTTGAGATTACTTCAAAAGATCCATGAGGATGTTGAATTATTGATATGATTTTTCGATTTCTTCTATTATTAAATTTGCATGACATTCCAGAGCTGTAAAACAAAAAATAAAATAAAGATTAGAGAGTGTTGCAACGATTGCAATTAATTATAATGTACATCTATAGTGGCAATCAAACTGTGTTTTCATTAAGCATCATTCGTATGCAGCATTATGAAGAAAATGGCAGCTCCAAGGTCAGGATGTGTGGCCAAATGGGTGACAAGATTGAAGAAGTGCTTTAATGGAACGATGTTTCCATACTCTGACCCTCATACCCTCTCTGATTAAAGCAATTTCCATGCGCACACATCTTTTGTGTGTTTGTTTGTGTGTGCATCTACCTGCAAACCTCCAGCTCTGCGGTTAAATCCTAACCCTCTTCACATGCTTATCAACCTCCTGCCAAACTGGAAAACCTCTCAGCACCTCAAGTACCAAAAATATTCTTATGTGCAAGTCTGATTCATTTTCGAAACCTGGTCTGAAAGCAGGTATTCTTGATTAGACACGCACACTGTATGTGTGCGCATATGTACCTTTGCCTATATTCGTTTACACCTGAGATTGGTGTGGGCCTTCGTGTGTATGTGTGTGCGTGCATACACCTGAATGTGAGTGCTCCCGAGCTCTGTGCATATACCTCTAATCCAGTTTCATCCCAGAGCCTCTTAAAGCCTGAAGAGCTGCATTCACAGTGCAAAAGGGACCATCCAAAACATGGAGTGCATCCACTACATTTGCATTGATTTATTAGCTCCTCGGTGTATCTGGGACAGAGTTTTAATGTCTCCTGAATTGTTTGTGTGATATATTTTTAGAATGTGACATAACTGGTTTATGTGAAGTTCGGTGCTCGCTCCGTTTTGGATCAGTGGAGATGTATTGCTTTGTGACTCAGTTACATGCCGTAGATTAAATTTTCTCAGTAGGTTCAGTTACAGTGAGGTACAGTTTGGATGAGCATACATTTACCTCATGTAAATTCAATTACCGATGGCCTCTTTTTTTATATTCTGCACAAAGTATGGTGCTAATCCTTGGCGAATACCTCCTTCTTACCTGTTTATTTGTGTGTCACTGTTTGCTTAAGCTCAGTATTTTAAATCTGTCACAGCTCATGGTGGACAGATCAGCGTCTGTGTGTTTGCACAGCGTGTGAACCATGATATTCATAAGCTCCATTGTCGCTCGTTTATGTGTTTGTGTATTCTGAGATATCAAGCTGTCACCGCACAAGGATGCAGTCATTATTCTTAACTCAGTCAGTGACTCCAGTGTGACAGTGTGCAGCATTTTCTGTCTTTCTCCCCTCTCCGGTATTCAACTGCTCACTGTCTGCTCCTGATGTATGCCCTTCTCTCTAGCTCATTCCTGTTCCCTCTATAGACCTTTTTCACACTTTCACGTTTCCAAAGCTGAAGGCTTCGACAGTAGGCTAAAGAAACTTCTGCTTTATCAGCGGCAGTGAGAAACAGCCGTTTTCAAATATCTTTCAGGGGTGACGAAACAAAGCAAAATAATTTCATGTTATACGACTGGATGAAAGCAGATATTTTTTGGTTTACGGGAGTACATGCAGTGGCCTCAAAAAGACTTAAAAAACAAGCAAAAAATGTCCCAAACTTTTGAATGGTTGTGTACTTTGATATTCATACATTTTTAAGGAAGTCTCTTATCTCTCTTATATCCTCCTGAGTTATGTGAATTTAGTTTATATATATATATTATATTATTGTCATTATATTGTTTGGAGCATAAGAAACAAATGGGAAAAGTTTTTTTTTATAGACCAAGGAGAGGGAACTGTCATGGTGAAACATTTCCGAACATCTGAAAAGCTATTTACAGGTGAAAACTGTGACATGTGTCAGAGAAATGTGCTCAAATGTAACGTCCACTACCGTGGAAAAAAAGTCTATGCTTCCCAGGTCTCAGGATGTTTATATTTTAACATTTATTTTTATTAGTGCGATGACAAAACTGAGTTTTAAGCAACCATTACTCCAGAGATCAAGGTCACATGACCCTTCAGAAATCATTTTTGATTTGAAACCAAATTTGCTGAGTTGGTGCTCAAGGAACTTTTATTATTATTATTATTATTATTATTATTATTATTATTAATGATAAAAACAGTTGTGCTGCTTTATATTTTTGTGGAAACCGTGATATCTTTTTTTCTGAGATAAATGATAAATAAAAAGTTCAAAAGAACAGCATGTATTTGAAACTTTTATAACATTATAAATGTTTTTACTCTCACTTTGATCAATAAGAATAAAATGTAATTTCTTAAAAAATCTTACTGACAGCAAACCTTTGAGCTGTAATGTAAGGCCACTGTATGTGTCTAAACAGCAGTTCAAAAAGTTGATTTTTTTGTTATTAAGGAAATGCAAAAAATAAAATATAAACAAGACCGCATATAGCACATTAAACAACATTAGAGCAAGGCAGTGGCATACACCACAAAAAAACATTTATGAGTAAAAATGGTCCTATTTGTGCAGCATTATTGTTTACGGTGTATAATGATGTTCCCATTGTTTCCATGCTCTTTTTATTCCATATACTTTCCATGGGCATTTTAAAAACCCATCAAAGAAAGAGATCTTTCTTGTCCTAACCAAATAAATATGATTGTATAATGACCAAATGTATACAACAAGATAAATGCAGATGCGAGTTTCCTGTAAATGATGTATGCCGTGTAAATAATAGCGAAGATGGAAACATTATGTCTGCAACCACATTAGGTTTGAAATAAAAAGGGAGAATAATGTGCTGCAACAGCATCAGTGAAACATTAGAAGTAACATTGAAATAGTCTTGAGTTGGATACATGAAATCCTCTGAAAGTCACCTTAATCTCATTGTTTTTTTTCCTCATGGGCCTGAGAATCACCTCCCTATTTACCATGTCTGATACTGTTGTACATTTAAAATGAAATAAAAGGCTTACAGAAAGACTTACCATGTCGAGCTAAGGAAATGTTAAGGTTTTATTGTTAAGGCTCAGCTAAGGTAGTTTAGTTGATTTATCAGAACTGACTACTGTCCATTGGCAAAACTGCAAAGTAGAAGTACAATTACCCAACTATAACAGTCGGATGTGACAACACATGGTTTGTATTTCCCTGCGCTTCTTTATCTAACTTTCCTTTTCTGTCTTCACTCCTACTCATGTTTCTCTTTCTCCTTTTCTTTTTCTTTTCCACCTCCTGTTCTTTCTGGCTTTCCCTCCCTCTTGCTTTCTTTCTCTTTCTTCCAGGATGCCAGTTCTTCGTTTTTCCAGTTTGGGGCCTCCCTCCAGCAGGAGGCGCTGTTGATGCTTGCTATAATGGAGGAGTACGACTGGCATGTATTCTCGGTGGTCACCACTAAGTACCCAGGTTTCCAGGAGTTCATAGCCACCGTACGGGTCACGGTGGACCACAGCTTCGTTCGTTGGGACCTTCAGAGCGTAGTGACGCTGGACGGTGTTGGCGAACCTGAGGACCGAGCCCATGTGCAGCTTAAACGCATCCAGTCGCCCGTCATTCTCCTCTACTGCTCCAAAGACGAAGCAGCGCTGGTTATGGATGAAGCCCGTTCGCTAGGGCTCACCGGGGCTGGCTTTGTGTGGATTGTTCCTAGTTTAACGACAGGAAATATCGAACATACCCCGGAAGCCTTTCCGACAGGGATGATATCTGTGGCATATGATGAATGGGATTATCCCCTGGAGAAGCGTGTGCAGGATGCTGTGGGAATTATCAGTTCTGCGGCTGCTGCCATGTTCAGAGAGGAAGGTCGGATACCTGATGGTACAGCTAGCTGCTACGGCCAATCAGAGAAGCCAGAGGTGCCGGCAAGTGCTCTGCGCAGGTAAGGAAGGATTGCTTATGGTTGTGTGCATGAAAATCTGTTTGCATAATGAAGTAGACCACCATGCACAAATGTAGAAGTAAACAGATTAAATGTCTTTTATATGTACTATGCAATGGTAGTTATACTTCAGCATCAATGTCAACATGATAATGCCTAATGCCGTGTTCTGACTCTGTAATCTCAACATACGTATGTAGACTCTTTTTTGGCTTTCCTATCTGGACTACATCTATTTCCAATGTTGGGGAAAGTTACTTTTAAAAGTAATGCATTATAATATTGCGTTACTCCTTAAAAAAAAGTAACTAATTCCGTTACTTCCGTTACTGTGCTACATTACTTTTGCATTACTTTTTCTCACCTGGGCTGGGCTTGCTTGTTTGTTTTTTAAAGTTCTTTTTTTGGCAAATGTAAAGGCCCTTTTGCACCAAAAGTGAAATGAATAAGCCATAGGCCTTTCAGCTGTGCTGCCATTGTGGATTAAAGAAGAATAGGATAAAGTTCACCACTCTTATTTCGAAATCTAATCTAAAGTAATTTTTTCTTCTTATTATGGATGAATTAGATCATTGAAGGTCAGCAGCAAAGACATTCATTAATAAAGTGAGATTAAATACATAAAGAATATTTGTGTAATTTAATAGAGTTAATTATTATAGGTATGTATAAAATTCTGAGATGGCATTTCACTGTTTTTATTCATTTTGAGGAATACTGAATGTTTTCATGCAAGTGAGAGGAGTAAATGCATGTTCACGTTTTGTCTAGAACTACAATAATCATCATGTTCACACAGCGCATACAACACGCCTGCACTTTATCTCTCTCAACATAGGGACAGGAGAGCTATAAATGTGAAAAAGTAACTTAGATATTTTGTTGTAAATTGAAAAAGTAATGCGTTACTTTACTAGTTACTTGAAAAAATAATCTGATTACGTAAATCAAGTTACTTGTAATGCATCACCCCCCAACATTGCCTATTTCTTCAGGCAAGCAGTTCCTTTTACTTCGAAGCTTCGAAATCGCTGAGTACCAGTACTGTTTCTCGTAACTCAATACAGTAAAGTGGCAAACATGAGTTTCCAGAGTACATTATTTCCGCTCTGCAATAGGTGCACTTAGAAATGAGAATAGTACTTATAGAAATTAGTACATGATTTTCAGTATATGAGTGGCCTAGAAAAAGCTGTTTTATTGTACATAAGTGACCCTTTCATGGTCGTGTTGAGATAACTTTGAATGAGTTTTAAAGACAAAATTCTCAATTTCTTTCCAGAGAACAAATTTTTTCAACTTATGTTGTGCACACAGTTGGGCAGTCTGCTATATGGATGCTTTTGGGAGTTTTGGGGACAACAGAATGGTTAATGCCATCTTATTGGTTGTTTCGAGAGACAAATATGGACAGGCACTCACCAAGGGGTCAAGGTTTGGCTGTTAAGCATGGTCCAGTTAGCCTCTGATTGACTCGTAAACAATTGTGTCCGGAACTGAGTGGCTGTGAGCAAAGATGGCAGAATTCAAATTGCGTATTTCCGAGAAGACCGAGCAACTGGCATTGAGATGAATGCTAATGGACAGCTTTCTCCAGGCATTACAGACCTCCACGCACTACAAGGCACAAATTCAGGACCCATAGTAAGTCCATTCTTGACAATATTTGCACAGAAAGGGGGAAAAACAAGCCAAACAATGTGGATGAGACAGTGGTGGATCAGACGTGGGCAGTAGCTAGCTGCCACTTTGATGTTTTTTATGTTTTTTGGCTTCCACTTCCCACTGCCTTGCCCTCATGGAAATCTTATTGGCTGTTGGTCATTGCTGCTCAGACACGCACCAATGCACTCATCTGACCGTTTGGCTAGATTTCTAAAAAGTTTGGGACTACTCTGAGTGTGTCACAAGTGTGCACACTGTGAGAATCTGTGATGATCTGGGGCTAACAACATAATGAGTGACAAGCAAGTCTTATAGTGTGCACTAGAGCTAGCAAAACATAAAGGTCAAGAAAAAGAAACAGCCAACAGCATTTATTTTAGTTCACTGATTTTGTGGCCACTATAGCGGTCTAAGGATAACTTGTAAGTTGAGGTTGACCAAAAGTGGATATTTCCGATAACGTTAAGTAGGTTGGACCATGCTGGCTGATAACCGATTAATCGTCCGATTGTTTATTAAATGTATACTGAATGAAAACAAACATAACACATAAAATAGTGCTGAACTTTATTACAAAAATTGAAAACCGTACTGAACCATGAAAATTTACTGTACTTTTTAAATGTAAAAAATATTAATATATTATTTATACCTTGATCATTCATGCTACTTCCCAGTGTATTAATGTTAAGAAATGCAACTTTAAAATGCAAAAATGTATTAGTAAATGTTGTTAATGTTTTAGCGTTTCTTTCATATAAATCCAAACAGTCATGCTTAAAGATGGCCATCTTTAAATATCTACACAAAGGCCATGGTATTAAAAATATATACATATGTATATTATATGTAGACTCTCACACTTTATTTGCTTCTATTTTAGAGCACTTGATGATTATCTAATCAAAATATCAAAATATTTATTACTGATGATACAAAAGAACTGAAATTGAATGCGTTTCTTTACATGTGCAGGTGGATTTGTTGATATGTTTCTGTCAGCTGCATGACGATACAGTATGCTTTCCCGCATCACTAGCTTTAAATACGCAACTTTGCTGCATAAGGAATGCATAAAAGCGACCAGCTGGATATAAACTAATGCACATTGTTTTAACGGTTCATACTGCTCTTCTTTCTCCACTAATGCAGCTTCTAGTCAACAAATTAACTCTGTTATAATGGTATGAAAGCACGTACGGTAGTGTACTGTATACTTACCATTTCATTGTCTGTTCTAAATCCACATCTGAAGAGTAGTCTCACATTTTAAAACAAACAGCACAAGGCATGATAGTTTTTATTTCACCTCTAGAGGCCTCTCTCGTGGTGTATAATGACAACAGACCCTCGTCAGCCTTTCCAGCAATGGACAAAACCCGGAAAAACTATGGCGAATGGACTTTAGATCGTTCCTGCAATCGGTTATCAGTGCCGTTTAGTCCTGGCTCAGGGACATATCCTGATCCCAATAAATAAATATTTAAATATTTTCTAATTAACCCTTGTGCGACCTTATGGACATTTTTGTCTTTTTCAGTTTTGTTTGTTTTTTTTGTGATTAATTTTGATTGGCACAGGTGTGTATTTTTTTTTTTTTTTTTTTTGGAACTTTACTATTTCACCTCCATTTCCTTTAATATATCTAGTTTACACTAGGTATACAAAATAACTTAAAACTTAAGGACAAAAATATCCCCATTGAAACCCATTAAAACTGCAATTTTTAATACCAGGGCCATTTTGATCCAGTCTTTGTTAACACGCTTTCATTCTGTTGGCAAGGCTTCAAAATTAATTTTTCCTATTTTTTTTTTTTTTTTTTTTTACCAGATGGTGCCATTTTCTCTGGTTTGACCTATAATGCAAATACTTGCTTTATTCCTGTTTTCTGTTTATGCATATTATAAAGCCAATTGGATAAATTATGCAACTGTAATTGTGTGGGTGTGTTGGTATGGATGTCAGAGTGTGGTTTATATGTGTGTAATGAATAAAAAACTCTATGTGCGAGTGTTGTGCTTGTAATATTTGAGAGAGAGAAACTGTACTGAACTGCATATCACAAATCCAATCACTGTGATCAATAGTTATTAGTCTAGTTAATTTATGTATATCAGCACTGGAGAAAACAGTGACGTAATCGTCCGGTTCAGCTCAGTTCGCATTCAACGGCGCCAAATGCAGGCATATCAAAAACACTGCTGAATATCAAGCAAGTGTCCCCAACTTAAGCAAGCCAAAGGCAACAGCGGCAAGGAACCAAAACTCCAACAATGGAGAGAAAAACCTTGGGAGAAACCAGGCTTAGTCGGGGGGCCAGTTCTCCTCTGGCCAACAGTGAACACTTGTCCGATACCCAGGCAGAGTTACGGGTTATTAAACCGATTTGGAATCGCAACAGTCAAAATATTTAATCTAGTTCCATCTAGTTTAAGATCTTTTTAATCACGCCAGTATGAGATGGTTTGTTATAAAAAATAAAGCTATGCTACAAATGTGCCGCAAGAGCATTATGCATATACTGTTTGCACGTGCATCGGCAGTGCTTTTTCACATAAATACTTGGTATAGTTTGGTCTCTAACTGAAACAAATATGCTTTTGAAGATATTTTAAAGAATGTTGGTAACCAGACAGGTAGTCATTGAACTCCATAATATTTTTTTCCTACTGTCTGGTTACCTACGTTCTTTAAAATATCAACTTTTGTGTTAAACAGAAGAAAGAAACTCATACAGGCTTGTAACTTGATAACTTGATAGGGTGAATAAGTGTTGACAATTTTTTTTTTTTTTTTATGGGTGAACTATGCCTTTAATAGTTTAAAGTTAACGATTAATCGATTCATTGATCGTCAATTTAAACAGTGATCGATTATGGGAATTCATGTAAATTTACATCCCTAGTTTGGACATATTGATTTTATTTGTGCAGATCATTAAAAAGGTTTCAAAAAGTCTTAAATTTGATTAGATTTGAAACTAGGCAGACAGCCTGTATGTACTGTCACTTGAATTTCCTTATTTTTCTTGTCTTAATTTAGGTTTCTAAATATTTTTCCTTTCTGGGTCTCGGCTTACTAAGCAGTGACAAACAAGGAGTTTTTTTTCTGGCAACACATTTTCTTGCTCCATTTGAGAGGTGCTGGATATTTAAGGAAGCACAAAGATTGCTATTTTGGATCCCATTTAATTCCTCCTGCCCAATTCCTTTTATATCTCAATGATTGGATTGGTTTTCAGTTCTGTTCTGAGCTGCGAGGGCAACCTTGTGATGTCTACATTGGCCAAGAAGATGTCCGTATCGCACACCGTAGTCGGAAACAAAATCTACTGTTAGTTTAGATTGAGAAGGCACTTGCTGTGGCTGTTTTTTTTTTTCAGAATGCACAGTTATCAGGAGTTGCCATGGGTTACCATCAGTAGCTGTTTGCAGCGTTGGTATCCGTCTGCTCCGAGTAGGTGTTCCTTTTGATCTCTCCCTCGTTGCTAAGGCTGTCTGTATCTGGGACACTGCAGACTCTTCAATGTGGGAACATTTTGTATGACGCCACCATCCACAGAGCTAGAATTAACCTTCGAAATGCCTCCAAGAAAGATGGATAGATGTGTTGTGATACTTATTATTGCCAAGTACACACACATAGTAATGTGAACAGTGGTATTTTATATAACAGAATGGTCATAAAAGAGAATTAGACTGGGTGGTGTAATAAAAAAACGCTGGTGTAATATTCAGTAAGATGTCAGTGAAAGTTGGAGAATATAAAACAGTTGGCTGTCTATCTTAAGGCAATCATACATATACATACAAACACACAAACCCAAAATGCTTCATCTGAGTAGCAGGTGTAGTTCTGGCCCTTGTCCTTCTGTCTGCCCAGGGGCTAAACCCGTTTCTGACAAACTTGCTGTATGTGTTGTCTTAATTAAGTCTGTTAATTCCATCACGCACACGCATATGTATACATACAGCTGCCCTCGAACGGTAATGGCAGCAATTAGTCCCTATAGTCTATTACACACTGTCGTATGTAGTTAGTAGAAATACACTGAAAAGGAACCTTTGGCCAATTACAGATAGAAGTTATTTTTATGTTATGGCTGAAATTTATATTTAAAGGCAGAATATGTAAGATTTTTAGATAAAAATATCCAAAAACCACTAGAACAGTGTTGTATATTTTGACTTGTGTACATGCATTATCCCAAACGTTTCCAACAATCGCAACGTTTTTAACCAGGATGCGGACCGTGTCATTTCATCGCCTGTCAATGACGTTATATCCGCGTTACCCTCTATTTCCTGATTTACTTTTGTAGAAACGATGGAAACACCAAAGTCGCTTTAACATATTGTGTGTTTTATTCGACAGGTGAGCAGCTGTTTGGCTATTTATCAACAGAAAACTAATCATTGTTTTATAGCTCAACATGTTTAGTCTTTGAATCGCTTATTTTCTTGACTCACCATGAGTATTTTACCATCCCTCAGAGACAACACTATTTTGTGATTATTTTGTGAACTAACATAGCATAATCAGAGAGAGCTTTTTCCATCATACAATTTATATTTAAATGAATTTGCATGTCATTTGGCAACAAAGGAGAGTTATCCAGTTTTTATTAATAAAACATTCTAATATCGATCTACATTCAACACACTCAAACGTATTTGGTATGATTGTTTTAACCATGTAAAACAGCTTTTTACCATAGAAACGTTGATTAACCTTTAATACATTAGCTCATCCATGAACGTGATTTCTGCCTGAGTCTGTCGGATTGCTTTCCATCGGATGTGGAGGTGAATACGACAACTCCCATGATCCCACGCTTATTCACGACATCATTAACCCGTTTTAAATAAGCAACCTCTATTGGCAAAAATGACACATTGTGCCTTTAAGCAATATCACATAAGCAAATATGTGCTGTTGTTATATACAATTATATAAAACGATTTAATAAAAGTTAAATTTGGTTTTGGTTGTTCAAGCAGCATTCCAACATTTTTATTGTTTGCATCACTTCACTTGCCTTTGTACTTTCCAGACTGTCTATGCATTAATGGTGGGCTTTCAGTAACAAAGTGAACAAAGTGATTTGTTCAAAAATATTGATTCATTCTGGAATGTAACAATCCACTGTCTTTTATGAGTGAATCATTGAATCAATCAAAGTTTTCTGTTGTCTGTTACATTGAATACAGATGCAAATCTTCGGACCACAACTAGTATGTTTTTTGTATCACCATATGTTGTTCTAAATAATCAGATTTTGGCTCACAGATTTTTGTATAGTTTTGCAGATCCTTAGTCAATACGGTGATATGGTCTCCTGTATATCATACATCCCTAGTTATGATGGGCAAACTTTAGTTATTTGGCTCTTTCTGTGTTTGAGTTTATCTCACTGTTTGCTGTGAGCCCAACCCAGACCTGCTGTATCCGCTCAAGCACAAATAGAACAACTCCTTTCATAAGCATCTCAACCTGCAACTTTATCACCTTTACACAGAAGACGCTGCCATGAGGCTGACAAGTCTCATGTTTTAAACGCTTGAGTGATTTCACAGCCTAAGGCAAAAGTGTCTACCTTTTTTTTTTTTGTTGTTGTTGTTGCCAGAGTTGTGGCAACTCCTTTACTCCAAATTATTCACAGTCTGACACATTAACTGTAAATGGTATCAATTATCATCGGCTCATCTTGAGCAGTGCTGTTTGGTTTTGTTTTGTTTTTGTTTTTCCCTCGCTCAGGTTTAATTTAGTCACACATACTGTATTTCTCACTGTACAGATTTTAGCTCGACTTCATCTGTGGGTATTTTCCACGCTTGATATACTTTTAAAACTTTAAACACCTTAGTGGTAGGAGCACTGTATAATAGGAACACAGATCTGTTTTCCATCAGACATTTTCCTCCGCACTTGCCGTCCTTTGATTCTGGACTTGTTTATTTGCTTCGCTCGTAGGCAAGGCAAGATCTCTAAAAATCGATTCTGAAGCATTATGTTGTAGCTTTCCCTTGTTGTTGACCTCCATGTATTGTCTTTGAGCACACAAAACAACATAATAAATGCTGGGCCAGTTCTTTGTTTGCATAGGATATGTCAGCATGGGTATTATTACTGACAAACCTGTGTTCGCTTACATAGTCTGTACTAGCGAGAGGCCATTTAAAGGTCTCTGTTATTTAGTTAATAATTCATAATTTTTTGGTTGTTTCTGATCTGAAAAATTCTCATTACTTCATAGTCATTTAGTATAAAATTTCACTATATCAATTTAAGAGTTGTCTTAACTCTTATGTAAATCTTGTACCTATTGATGTTGAAGTACTCATATTCTTTATTTACAAACTAGATTTGTTAAGGTGTTCTGAATGGGTTTTAGCTCATGTGGTTGCTGGGGTGTTTCTGGGTTTTAATTGGTAGTTTGTGTTTGGTCTGTCATGATTATTACATAAATGCCTGATCCCAGTTATTTGCGACATGATGAAAAACTATCGTGAAGTACACGGAAATTCAAAGGTTTTCTTTCATGTGAAATAAATGCTAATGGGTTTAATTGACTTGCCTTAAAATGATGTGTAAAAGAAATGAGCACAGAATATAGTATTACTAAGGCATAATAAAAGTAAATATTACTATAATATTCAGTTTGGCTGGTTTCCAGAAAATAACAACATTGTGAACCTAATATATTTGTAACACGTGCTAATATATTTTATTTTATCATAAATATTTATTGTTAATGTATTTTATTTTATACCCCTGTTTAATATTTGTATTACTAAGCCTTAATATATTGCAGTCGATTGCAATAATTTGTCACGATTAGCACAGCACTAACAAAGACCTGACTGGAGAAAGATTAATAGCAATTGTGGCTCCATGTGGAACTATCATCACCTAATACGCATTTAACTACCTCTAATCTCGGACTAACATTTCACTGTTAATTGAGATCATACATAAAGAGGCTCTGTGTATAGAAAGCCATTTGAAATGACATTTTATAAACCACCAACTCTCAGTGATATAATTAGTCTTAAGCTTTCGATAATTTCCAGAAGCCTATGGAAAATAAAGGTCATCCTGCATAATGTCTATTACATTACCCCGTCTCTCTATTTCTCAATCAGTGAGATTAAATGCACAGAATGATGTGCTTATTTAAGAGAATACTATGTGACAACGATGACAAAAATCAATTTTCAATTTGTGCTGTGGAAATCTCCAATATGTGAATAAGACACACTTACAAACAAACATGCACAACAGAAGCTGTATTTGAGTAGCAGGTGTAGCTCTGACCCTGTTCTTTTCATTTCTGCCCTGAAGCTAAACCTCATTTCCTAGTTATGTTCCTGTTTCTTAATTAAATTCTGAAGAGAGTATGTGTGCATTTGTGCCATCTGAGTAGTGCACAGCTGAGCTAATCTTTATTGTGCGTTACATGGAGAAGGCAGAGATACCGTACAGAGTTGTTGTTCAGTGGAGTGTATATGATTGAACAGGGCCTTGCGAAAGTATTCAGACCCTTTAAGGATTAGTTCACCCAAAAATGTAAATTCTGTCATGATTTACTCACCGTCATGTCGAGGAAAACCTGCGTGACCATCTTCCATGTGACACATGGAGATATTTTCAATAACGGGACTGTTCACTCATTTCCACCCCTTTACAATGAATGGGGACTGAAGCGTTCAAGCTTCAAAGGATGCAAAAGCACTGTTCAAATATCGTAGTAGAAGTCCATACAACTTGTATTCCAAGTTTTCTGAAGCCATATGATAGCTTTGTGTGCAATGATAATCTTCCCCTCCTGTGAACTGTTGAGTCAGATAGTTTTGTGAACTGGATCAGCAATTAATTGAAAAGATGCTGTTTGTTTTTCCAGGAGATTTAGGGCAGATGTCAAGATTTTAATTTTCTTTTTTCTTTTCCATGGAAGAAAGAACAATATACAGATTTGGAGCGAATAACAGACTCTTAACCAAACCGTTTAACCAAACCGTCTTACTTCATTACAAATCATTAATTATCTATGACATTTTTACTTTTGAGCACCGAAAAATTAAATTAATGAGTTTAATCAATGTGACATTGTTCCTTTATAAAATTAAAATTTGCTGCATGCTTGTTCACTGTCCAATAGGTTGGGGATGCTGAAAGTTGACAAAAATTATATGGTTGCCAATTTAGTACAATTAATTATTTTAAAAAGCAATAATTAAAGCACCCCTGACCCATAAAAACCCGTTAAATTATCCATCATCCAGTGTTATTTTAGTATTATTTAAATGCCATTGTAGTATTTATTAATGTTTTGAATGAGCTTTAATAATTTATATATTTATTTGTTTGTTTTAGTAATTATGTGCTTTTGTATTATTTTTGTTATTTCTATTTAGCTTCAATTTATTTTTATATCACTTTTAGTTTGTCGTTTTAGTACTTCGTCTTATGTAAATAAGGGCGTTGACAAGGCAACATTGACAGTTTTTCATCCAACATTTATATTTTATTTATATAATTAATAGTTTTCATTAATAAATTGCAGTTTGCTTGAGTAAGCAGCATTAAATTAATTTGTTAAAAGTTTTAATTGGTTGACAATCGCCAAATAAGTTAAAACAAATTTCCTGGACGAGGATATAAACAGATACAATTGGATTATACCTGTGAGTCATTATAACCTTTCCTAGATAAACAAAAATGTCATGGTTATGGGATAATTATTCAGGTTGTTAATCTAAAGGACAGCTGGGAAAATTAAGACTAAAGAGCATTCTAAATACTCAGAGATTGTGTTAGACAAATGCGTTAGGAAAAGGTTACAAAACAATGTCCAGATCTTTGGGTGCCCCAGTGGTGTTGGTTCAATTATGAAGAAGTGGAAAGTACCACAAACCCCCCAGACGCCATCTAGAAAAGGTCATTCCTCAAAACTCTGCACAAACAAGCAGATTTGTGAGCGAGGCCAGTGATCACAAAGAGTTAGAGTTCAGCATTTGAGAACAAAGTAAAAGACGGAATGGGCAGTCAAGCGTTATCATGGCGCCATATGGGAAGATGATGTTGCAAAAGAAACAAATTTGTCAAATTTTAAAATAAGGTGTTTTTTAGGCAATGTTTTAATTAGTGTCTGAACATTTTAGGGGGAAAATAATTAAATTAATAGTTCACCCAAACATGAAAATTCTGTCATATTGTTCCAAACCCGTGCGACTTTATTTTAAAAGGTGAATTATTAAAGAATATTAAGGCTTTGAAAGGGAATGGTTATGTTAAGCTCTTGCAAAGTCCCTTTCAAGGAAAGTATGTTCACTTGTCGGCCATATTTGCAATGCGTCAGGGCAGCCATTTCAGACATCCAAGACCAAGCCATATCTACTTGAATGGGGGAATCCTGAAATCTCAAAAACCGCTTGCCTAACTCATAATTAAATGACATATTTCAAATTAGCAAAAAAATCTGACATGAACTGTCCCATAAATGTTGGTTCTAATGTTCAAAAGCTACGTTCACTCTGTAAGTTGTTGGGATTGACAACAACTGACAGTTGTTACCGGGCCTTACCCCCAAACACTCCCTGGGCGCCACAGCAAAATGCCTCCCACTGTGTGTGTGTGTGTGTGTGTGTGTGTTTACAGTGTGTGTTCACTACTCACTACTCCACATGTGTGTGCACTAACTTGAATGGGTTAAATGCAGATGAAAAATATCAGGTTTTTATGGGTTACTTGGCGTTCACATGCTACTTTCACATTTACTTACAGGTGTGAGTCTGAAAATGTCCCATTCACACAGCAACTTGCAGTCTGTATGAACTTGCAACAGCAGTCCATATTCTTTTAGCAGTAACATAGCGACAGTGACCAAAGTTATATAAAAAATGGTGACGTCTGTAAAACTGAAAAGTCTTATCACTTTTGACATGACAAGAGTCCATTCGAACTACGTTCATCTGTCAAATTTTCATTAACTGACAGCAGCTTTTATATTTGGGTGGAGAGCGGAGCATTTGAGTCGCATGTAGAACACAAAACTGACAAGAGCCACTCTGGTGGAGAACAGTGACTGGATCTGAAACCTAGAGATGACACACAAGCTCATATCTCTGTCACTTTAAGTTACCGAAACCTTGTAGGAGTTAAGATAAACACGTGGTAGACGCATGTTTGTAAAGCTCAGAGCGGTTCTCTTGCACTATATGATGTGTCAGACAACTAGTCCAGTCCGGTTCCCTTCACACGGCACAGGTTTTCCGAGAATGTGGTTGTGAGTCCCGAAAATGAACAGGTGCGAGTTCACTTATAGAATGTTTCTAGTTGTCACTATACTGTAAATAACTGAACTGTGTGTGAACGTAACCATATTAAGGACTCAAGTACAGTACTGACAATCAAATTCTATTGCTTTGTAAACATGGCCAAACGTTCAAAAAGCTTATTTTTCAGGCTAGACCAGCGAATGCACATGCGCGAGTCTCTGAACATTGACTGTTTCTATGGCAACCAGAGCTTCTAACGGCAGCCGCAGTGATGCAATGACTTTACCAATTAGAGATTGGATCTTTTATTTAGAAGGCAGGACTTTCTATGCTATATTGCGCCAAAGTCCTTTTAAGACAAGTCGTTTTACTTGGCGGCCATCTTTGAAATGCCTCTCGGGCAGCTGTTTCAGTCATGCAACTGCAGCTTCTATCTATTTAAATTAGGAAACATCAAATTCTCCAAAGCGGTTCAATTTCATACTTGAAATCACCAGTGAAATCTGACAACTGTATCATAAATGTGGTTTCTTAAATAGAGTTTAAAAAGCTTATTTTTCAGGCCGAAGCAGCCAATACTTAGTCCTAAGTACGTGTCTCAGAACATAACTTTACAAATCAGCGATTGGCCCTTTTATTTAGAAAGTGGGACTTATTCTACCATACTGCACGTTGTACTTTCTCCCTTTCATAGTAACACGAGTGCACCGTCTTTCTAAATATAAAGTCTTTCATTGCACGTTGCACTTTCTCCCATTCAGAAGTAATATGAGTGCACCGTCTTTGTGTATATAAAGTCTTTGGCTCCTGTCAAGAAGCACCCTGAAAGTAATCCATGCAGAGAAGATTTATGAGTGAATAACTTGCTGTAAATTTATGTGTTACTTATACAGTACAAAGCTATCATTTGGCTACAGGATGGATGAAAAAGCAATGCTGAAAAATATAGGTTAACACTGTTAGAGAACCTGTTTCTGCAACAAAAAAGTCATTGATCACAAAAAATGAATCCAAAAACATCAGCGAGGTTTAAGAACATAAAGGTGAATGTCCTACAATGTCAGTCTGTGAAACTAAGTTTGCAAATGGTATAAGCATCATCCTATTAACCTGAACAACCTGGAGCAAATCTGCCAGAATTAAATTAAAGTGCAAATTAACGCCTGTGGACTGTATCTTACTAACACACCCCAAAAAGTGTTCGTCTTTGGAGTAGAGGGTGGTTCTACAAAATATTAAATTGTGGAGATACTTCATAATGAATAATGAATACTTCATTATTTTTGTTGTTGTTGTTGTGTGTGTGTTTTATTTGTTTTTGTTTTTTTCTGAATACTTTTACATTAATTTCACATTAAAATAATTTAGAGTTTTAATGCTTTGAAAGAGCATAGAAAAAAACAATGCATAACTTGTACATTTAAAATGAATTAGTTGGGTTTAAATGCATTTGTAAGACACTGTTTATGTGTGTGCTTGCTCATTGTATTTGTGGTTTTGGCTAAAAAAAAAACATGGAATTGGGATAGATTGATTTCATTTAAGACTACAAAGGCAATTTAATGTCTTTTGGAAAACAGAGAAGACACCAAATGGCATTCAAACAGATGTTATTTATATTGTTTACCTTTGAGCTTTTCACTTTTCACTAAATGCTTGCATGCCGCCGCCAAACACCTTAGTCGGAACTCAATGTGACTTGCTGAGTTTAAACTGTTTGGGGTTTTTGTGTCTGTGTGTGTTGCAGATATATGATGGGAGTCAATCTAGGGGGTAAAGATCATTCATTCATGGACGATGGCTACCAAGTCAATCCCAAACTGGTTGTCATTGTTCTGAACACGCGGAGGGAATGGGAGAAGGTAAGATAAAGAGCCTTTAATCTTTATATCCCTCCCGATTCTTCATTTTCTTCTGTTAGCTTTGCCTGTAAGGGGATTCAGGAACCATAAGCAATCAATATTCTGTTGAATAGCTCAAAGCCTTTTTGTGACTGTGACTGAAAACGCACTGGACTTTGCTATTAGAGAAAAAAAACATTTCATTTGTACTTCCCATTTCACAGCCTGGGGTTTTTTCATGCACATGACTTCAAGCGTTGTTTACTTAGTCATAAAGAGTCAAAATAGCCCTTATTAACGCAATGGTTTCATAACGGATTTATTGCAAAATTATTTCCAGCATTAAATTGGAGAAGAGTGTACATGTGTCTCCATCCAATTCTATTGTGCTGATTATTGCCCTTTTTCATTTCTCTCTCTATTTTGGCTATTAGCATATATAATTTGCTTGTTTTTTGTACAGTAATCTATTCTCTGTCTTTGCTCTCTTTCTCTAATTAGCTTTACATGTTCTCCTATTCTATCTCAGTGCTTCACACACTCGTTTTCGTAATCGTTTGCTCACTCATGCGTTCTTTTAATGAGTTGTTATTTCTCTGAGGTGTGTTGGATGCTGTGTGTTTTGACAGTGCCCTGCAGTGTGTGTGAAGACACACACACTCACATTAAAACCCTGCAGTGATTGTGTGAAAAGTGTGACACTAATCATTTCTCACTGCAGCGGGGCTAGAACAGGGTGTGAGCCGATCGTGTTATTGGAGCTTATAGACGAGCACACGCACATGACGGCACACACAACTATTGCGCAAAGAGTACAGAGCACATAAATGGGGTAAACTTGACACATAATGTTGTTACATGGGCATTTGACATGACATTTCGAGCAGTAACAGCGGTTAGGCGTGCTATCTAAAACTACTTTAAACAGCATTTTTCTGTTGTAATCAGTACGCATGCAGTTTTAAAGGCACAGTATGTAATTTTCGCTGCTAGAGTTCGCATATTCAAAACGATAACAAAGGCGTAGCTTGATGACGCTGTGAAGGAGCGTGGAACGATGGGAGTTGTCGTCTTCGCCCCCACTGCCGGTGGAAATCAATCCAACGGGACTCATGAAATCATGTTCATGGATGAGGTAATGAAATAAAGTTTTATAACCGTTAAGTTTGATCACATGATTTTATTTCATTCTAATGAATTAGCCGCAAGGACCATAATGTTTAACGTTAAATTACAACTCATACATGTCATTTGTCGAATAAAATGGTGCGTTAACACAGCGCAGTTTTACGTGTTCAAAGCAATCATACAAAAGGTACATTTGAACATAACCACAGCATTTGCAAAAAGGCTGACTAAGTATTCTTGTTCACCAGACTTGTTAAACCGTGTCAATTACATACCTGCAAACTAGTCGCTTTTCAGCGAAATTCGAAGTTTTGAATCAAAATATATCATGAATTTGAATTTCGGGCTGCTTTCCCATAGACTGGAGTGAGACCATAGACGTTTCTCTCGACCTTTCTTGGCGCTCTTTGGCGTGCTTCAGTTCAAGCAGAGCACATGTGAACTGACCATCTCTTCTGCTTTACTAGTTACAACATGAAATAAACATGAACAAACATCCGAAGGTTTGTTGAAAGATACAGTAGAATTTAGCGAAATCCATATCATGCCACATGTAATCGATCAATCAGCATTTCAACCGCGGAAAGGCGTCAATAAAACACCTTGTAAAAATGTCACATTTACCTCAGAAAAGCCGTCCAAAGACTCAGTCATCTACAAAAATTAAAATGAAATTCGAGAGGAGCACTTTGTTAAATATAATGCACTAAAGGCCATTGCATATTTGTACATAACATATGCTTAAATATTGAAGGTATAAATCCTCTTTTATGAGAGTCATCTTTTAAATGTATAGGTCTATATAATAATTTGTAGAAACAAAATTATATCATTAAAAATGTATTATTACGTCATTGTAAAAACATCCTTATGTGTAATTTATGTGTAAGTATCTTACACACTTTACTATTATTATTTACCAACTGTGGTTCCCTGTATAGTTCACAGCATATTTTTTTTCTTTGAGGAAATTTGCCATGTACCGTACCTGCCCCAAATTGTTCAGTTTTGAATCGAAGATAATCAAATCAAAATCAAACCGTAAGCTTCTCAGTTGAAATCGAATTCAATTGTGAAATTTGTGTCAATGCCCAGCCCTAGTGTTTTTTTTTTTGTTTTTGTTGTTGTTGGGTTTTTTTAAGCAAATGCTGCCCTTTTCATTTATTTTCTCGTCAGAATGCACCGGAATGCTTCGTTTACATGTTAAAATCACAAATATTTCTCCTGGGGGAAAATGCACCAAGACCCCAACAATTCATGTTACCTTTTTCACCTTTTTTGAGTTTGCAGGTCTGTAATTACCTAAGCACAAACCAAGTGCAATAATACTGTATGTGTAGTTGCATCAGCATAAATTCATTACTAATCATTCAGATTATCTGTACTTGATTATTTATTGTTCAATAAATATATACATATACACACGTTACTTGCGGTAAAAAAAAAAAAACAAGACATTGAGACAATCAGACTAACCCTGTTGAGGTATGTAATGATTATTCATATTCTGTCGATAACAGTGGTTCACCAATCTAATAAAACACATGCAAGATCTGCGTCTCTATCTAGTCAAAGTTTGTTGCGAAGATCTCACCATCTATGAAATCCCACATCAATACTGATCATCGTTTTATTTCTCTTCTTGTCCAAAACTCGTCTTTGGTCATTTGATTCACCCGTACGCTTACGTTTCTTGGAGTCATCTTTGGAGACATAATCTTTGCAAACGATAACAAATATTTGTTGTCCATGACGAATGCGTGAAACAAATGATGTTTTATTAACAAAGTTCGGGAGGAGCAGGTGCAGATAATTAACCTCATTAGCACAAGTAGATAGCTTTCAGTTAATCAACTAATCAAAGCTCGGAGCTCTCCCCCTAGACAGCACGCCAAATACGCATAACTTATATTCTATTTAGTAATATGTACATGTGAACTCGTGAACAACAGAGTGGCGTGCTAGAAACTACTACTATCGCATTTTTTCATGAGACTCACTGTGTTGCCATGGTTTCTATGGCAGTAAAAGTGGAAACAGAGGACAACACGGACATTGACGCAATGAAGAGGGACATTACCCTGGTTAAAATTGCTAATTTCTCTTGATTTAAACATTGTTGGAAACATTTGGGATCATGGCTGCTGGAACTAAGAGTCACTAGGCGTGCTGTTTCACTACATTGGAATTTACTGTTAGTTTACCCAAAAATGAAATTTTTGTCAATAATCACTCACCCTCATTTCATTCCAAACCCGTAAGACTTTCTTTCATCTTCTGAACACTAATTAAGATATCTTTGATGAAATCTGAGATTTTTTTTTATCTCCCATAGAAACTAGGTCAAGAAAATTAGACTTTGTTAAAATAGTCAACGTGACTACAGTGGGTCAACCTTAATGTTGTGAAGCGACGAGAATACTTTTTGTGCACAAAAACAAAATTATTGTCTTTATTCAACAATTTTCGTCTCTTCCCTGTCGAACTCATTTGACATTTATGGATGTTCACAACTAAATATAGAGGTCTTGAATTAAAGTATTCATCGGCATTCCACATTCGGTGTTTCCATTCCACTGTGCTACCTTTAATTGTTTCTCTGTGTGAACGCACACGACACATTGCGACACGTTGCGCTCACACTCGACACATTGCGCTCATGTCTCGGGTGTTTTGAAGCACCTCGCGCATCACACAGAGTTTTAAAAACATGATGTTCAGGATAAAATAAGACCTTGCGTTTTTCCCCATTACACTGCCCGCGTCTCACGTTTTTGCTTTGAAGGTTTTTGCTTTTTCTGTGAACCAGCCCTAACTCCTGAGTGCCAAACTACGTTTGAGTATCATAAGGTAAGATGCAGGTTTTTGTGCTGCTGCCGTGTAGTGAAATATGCAGTGCTTTTAACATTTATGAGTTCTGAGCGTTCTCACACAGCTCTGTCCTTATTCATTTCTATGTTCATGTTGTTTGGGCTGTTTAACATTAGGATTTTGTTTAAAATCCTCCACCATGACACTGACACAATATCAAACCCCTCCCCCCTGACAAAATATGTTCCCGCTATGTTTGGGATAATGTAAGTACACAAGTGAACAAAATGTAAAACACTGTGCTGGTGGTTTTTGGATATTTGAATGCAAAAATATTACATATTGTGCCTCTAAGACACTTTTGTACTCTAAAAATGTAATTTTATTCCACAGGACCATTTAGATCTGTGGTTCCAACCTGGTTTTTGTATGAGGACCCAAATATTATCAAAAAAAATTATTGTACAAAAAGTAAAAAAACATTGATTAATATTAGCATGAACCACCGAGGCCAAACAATGTGCGAATTATTATCATGACATAGGCTGAATAGGGAAAACTAAGAATTTTGCTAATACATAAACAGCAGCACAAGTGTGATTTACCAGCCTAACACATGGAACAAATACCGGGCCAAATATAATATTGGTATTAGTCATATTACCAAGCGACAGATTAATTTGCACCAAAAGACCATAAAGTTTGTCAACAACAGAATATATAGAAAGTATTTTCTCCTGCATTTTAAAACTTGATAAACACAATTATTGATAAGCACAATTATTGATAAACACACTATTTTTCTGTCCTGACTGGGAACGATTGTATGGTCAAATTCATATTTTATTATTCGCATTTAGCATTGTTTCCCCCCTGCAAAAGACCTGCAAACAATTTCTGGGTCACAAACCAGCAGTTGAGAACCGATACTTTAAATGAACTGCAAAAAAAATCCTGATTAGTTACAGAAGTGAAAATATAAATAATAAAATATAAAAAGAAAAACCTTAAAAATTACTCATAAGCAGAGAGAGAATGAAATGACATAGATGAAGACTGAAGGAATGATAGACCTATTGTGACTTATTTTTTGCTGGATTAAATATACAGTGTTTTTCTAACAACATTTTTGAGGTTTGCTTTGAAGAGTGGAAAATCACATTTTCATCCCAAAACATATAATAATGGAGGGCACTTGAGAAGAACCTTCAAACCTTGTTTATTTGTGAGTCAATGTTTGTTTGTGTATTTCTACAGATGGGACGATGGGAAAACCACGCATTGAGGTTGAAGTTTCCAGTGTGGCCGCGTTATAATTCATTCGGGGACTTGGACGCAGATGAGAACCACTTGAGCATTGTGACTCTAGAGGAAAGACCATTTGTTATTGTGGATGATGTGGACATTCTTACTGGCACATGTATGCGTAACTCTGTACCTTGCAGGAAACATATTAAAGAGTGAGTTATGTTTTATTTATTTAATTATTTATTTGTTCTTTAAAGAACAACTTTAAAGCGGATAATACCAATTTTGAATAAACCAATAGATTCCACAGGCATCATATACATCCTCTTAACATTTAGCACGAAAGTTTTCTTTTCCTGGGGAATGCAGGAATAATTGTGTTGTCTCTAATGTGGTTATGAACTTTTTAGTGTGTTATATTTAGAACCCATTAGATTGAACTGTCTTCAATCTTTCTCAGTATCAGCTGTGTTTTTCTATCTCTGTGTGTCTGTATATGCTGCAGTAATTCCACGGAGGGCTCCTATGTCAAGAAATGCTGCAAAGGCTTTTGTATAGACATCCTGAAGAAGATTGCCAGAAATGTAAAGTTCACCTATGATCTTTATCTGGTCACAAATGGCAAACATGGCAAGAAGATCAATAATGTGTGGAACGGCATGGTGGGGGAGGTTAGTTGCTCTAAAAGACATAATGAGCGAACCATCCATCCATCCATTCATCCATCTACCTATCCATCCATCTATCCATCTATCTATCTATCTATCTATCCATCCATCCATCCATCCATCCATCCATCGTTCTATCTATCTATCGCTCTCTATTGTTCTATCTATCTGTCGTTTTCATTCTCTCATTCTATCTGTCTGTCTATCGTTCTGTTTATCTGTCATATATCCATCAGGCTATAAAACATTCTATCAATCATTCTATCATTCTGTCAAACTATCTGTTCTATCAATCTATCTGATATTCTATCTTATCCATTTATCGTTCTATCGATCGTTCCTTCTACCTATCGTTTGTTCGTTCTATCATTCTTTCGTTCCATCTAATGTTTTTCATTTGTACTATTTATCTAATGGTCTTTGTTATCTATCTGTCTTTCTCATTTGATCAGTTGTTCTATCTGTATCTATCCTTCTGTTTATCAATTTATCTATCATATATCCATCGGCCTATCAATCGTTCTATCAATCTGTCCATCTATTTATCCGTCTATATACTGGTCTATCGCTCTGTCTATCAATCCTTCTGTTTGTCTGTCTATTTATCTCATTTTTATGTCATCCCTCCATCCATTCATCCATCCATCCATGTGTATTTCTGTTTCATTCCGTGTGTTTTCTTTTCCTTGAGGTGTTTTCTTTTCCCTACTCTGTAGGTATTCAATAAAAAGGCGGTAATGGCTGTGGGCTCATTGACTATAAATGAAGAGCGGTCTGAGGTCATAGACTTCTCTGTCCCATTTGTTGAGACAGGCATCAGCGTGATGGTGTCACGTAGCAATGGAACGGTGTCACCTTCTGCATTTCTAGGTATTAGATGAAATAATATCTTTGAAATCCCCCTGGAATCAGTGCTTTTCTTATCTCTTCCTTCCCCCATGCTTTTTCTCAATTCTCTTTCCTCCCTCAGAACCCTTCAGTGCTTCAGTGTGGGTTATGATGTTTGTCATGTTACTCATCGTCACAGCAATCGCTGTTTTCCTCTTTGAATTCATCAGTCCACTCGGTTTCAATAGAAACCTGGCACAGGGCAAAGGTATGATACACAACATCAACCACACAGTCAACCATCCTCAATACCGTCAATAAGATGATCTGAAACAGTATACATAGTTAAATTTTAAAAACCTGAACATTAAAAATTTATACAGTTAGCACATTGAGTACCTGTAGATCTACGATTCTCCTGTAACTGCCTACTCACTTCTACTCACCAAGTTTCTCTCTCTTTTATATATCTGAAGACCCTCATGGACCTTCCTTCACCATTGGTAAGGCAGTCTGGCTGCTGTGGGGTCTGGTGTTCAACAACTCTGTCCCAGTACAGAACCCCAGGGGCACTACCAGTAAATTTATTGTATCCGTATGGGCCTTTTTCGCTGTGATCTTCCTGGCCAGCTACACTGCCAACTTGGCTGCCTTTATGATCCAAGAGGAGTTTGTGGACCAAGTCACTGGCCTCAGTGACAGAAAGGTAATTTTTTTGTGTGTCATTGATGATTAAAATGTCATTGTTTTAATATTATTTATATTCATAATCAAATGTATAATGTAAGAAAGTATAAAGGCATGAGGGTTACATTTGCATGAATATATCGTGTCATATGGCATACATGGGGAAGGAGAGATAATTTTGGCTTCACAGGAATGCGTGTGTACATGTATTATGAAAGGATGCACATGTTGCATATGTTTTCCGCTGATGCAGGGGTTCCATGATGTAAACAACTAATGTACAGTATTCCCTATAAGGAAGTAAAATATGCTGGTGTAAGCATGAAGTACGCTCTATTTTAATGAAACCAACATGTTTTTTCACCTTAAAAGGGAGTTGCAAAATCTCTAGTCATGGTATATAAGCTCGATGTAATTCCCTCCTATGCATGATATACATTTGACAATAAAGAGTTTTTCTTGGCAAGGCAACTTAGTATCCGGTCCTGTGATTCAACTATACAAAAGCTGTAATTTCAGATCAACAGTCATGAAATATAGTGAGCTGTGTTGCTCTCTTCTGCCTTGCTAACCTGTATGTGTATGTATACCTGTAACTGTAATTTAGGATGAAACTAAAATATATGACTCTGACACACTACCGTTCAAAAATTAAGAGTCATTTAGATTTTGTAATGTTTTTGAAAGAAGTATTTTATGTTTACCAAGGCTGTATTTATTTGATCAAATTACTGTAAATGCAGTAATATTGTGAAATATTATTCATCTTTTCTATGTTTTATATATATTTTAAAATGTAATTTATTTCTGGCAAAGTTGAATTATCTGCAGCCATTACATTACAGTCTTCAGTGTCACATGATTCATCAGATATCATTCTAATATGCTGATTTACTGCTCAAGAATTATGTCTTATTATTAATGTTGAAAACAGTTTTGCTGTTTAATAATTTTGTGGAAAGCGTGAGAAATTTTTACAGGGTTCTTTGATAAAAGTTCAAAAGAACAGCATTTGTTTTTTTTCTAACATTATAAATGTTTTTAATAACTATCAATTTAATGTGTCTTTGATTAATAAAAGTATAAATTTCTTTAAAAACACATATATTTTGCTGACCCACAGCTTTTGAACTATATAAATACCCATTTATAAACAGCCATCTTCTCTATGATTTGTTGTTGTCCATCATATCTGTATCATTGTGAAATTTCCTTATCCATGGATAACACACACACATAGGTGCGTGTTTACAATTCCCTATAAAACATAAAAATATGCAGTTGGTGCCATACAAAGCTATTTCTACCCAATTTCTGCCTTGGTATAACCTAATGTATTCTGTTTGATTTAGTGACAACAAATGATTTCTCTGAATAAAACTCCAAATAAATAAATAATATAAATAAATAAAACTCCATTTCTTTTTCTACTTGAATAAAACAAGTTAATTTAGATGTTATAACGTGAAGCACAATTTTTAGGCTACCTGACAAAATATATTTTAAAGTGCACGGTCTAGTTGGCAGCTCTCAAGGTTTTAAGAAAGCGTCCGTATGTCATTTTAAATTTACAAGATGGAGTGTCTGAACTACACCAGTTACTAGGTTTATCTCCCTGGATTTATTTCTGTGTTTGAGCTTGCATTGATTCTCTCCATGTATCTCCTTAAGCTGCCCTCACAGTTCTCTATGTAATTGATGTATTTTTTTTTTTTCTTTGCTCTCTCATAGTTTCAGAGTCCCTATTCCTATTCTCCACCGTTTCGCTTTGGGACCGTGCCTAATGGGAGCACAGAGCGAAACATCAGGAAAAACTACCCAGACATGCACCAGTACATGGTGAAATACCATCAAACTGGAGTTCAGGATGCACTGGTCAGCCTCAAGACTGGGTATGGCTGGGATGTTCAGTTTTCTTGCATGGTCAAAAAGGTTATTTTATAATGTTGATAATGTTCAATTTTATAATGTTGATTTTTCTGTATGTATATATGTGTGTGTTTCTATGTATGTAAATATGTATGTATATATTATTATATATATATATATATATGTGTGTGTGTGTGTGTGTGTGTGTGTGTATATATATATATATATATAATATGTCAATAATTATGCTTTATTGGTTTATACAGTAAACTGGATGCTTTCATATATGATGCGGCTGTGCTCAACTATATGGCGGGGCGTGATGATGGCTGTAAGCTAGTAACTATTGGCAGTGGCTACATCTTTGCCACAACCGGATATGGCATTGCCCTGCAGAAAGGATCCTACTGGAAACGCCATGTCGACCTTGCTATCCTCGGGATCATTGGAGATGGTATTAGTGTTTTTCTGCATTTCTCTCTTATTTCACATATTTCATGACCTCTTTATTGAACACCATCTCTGTTCCAAACCTTAGTGAGATTCCTTTCACTCTACATTGGCAGCATTCTAAATGAAATGGAATTTCATAAATTATTTATTTAAAACACACTACAGAGGGATCAAATCTGTTAACGCTCACTCAGATGCCACAGAACTAGCATGAAGTGCATGATTTGGATAGATTTTAATTTGGCACTTGTTATTGATGCAATATGCTGAACATACATATATACAGGGTGATCTGATGGATAGAATGTGCTATGTAACAGTATATCCCACACATTGCACAACAGTTTTTCAGTCAAGTAAATGAATTTACATGAAATACTAATTAGAATTATATATGTATAGATAGATAGATAGATGTAATACATATATATGTATTTTTTTATCAAATGCATATATGTATTTTTGACTTAGTGAGCATAAGAGACTTATAAACCCCACATTTTTGAATGGTAAAACAAACTGAGCACAACTACTACAGTGTAGGAGATTGATAGCCAGGAACAGCAGTCAAATATGCAAATAATTATCATTCTAAAAAAAAAATTTGACAGCAGAATGCTATCAACCAATCAGAATTAAATATTCCACGTGTGAAATAGTGGTTAAAGTAGTTAATTTAGATTAAACTATTGAACTATTTTCTTATTTTGGATGTTAAATTTCGTAGAGCTTGTGCTTTATCGATGAAGTGTACGTATAACAGATGCTGCTTTAAAATGTATCAAAAAAGATTATCATTGGATTGTTTATTTTTTTATTTATTTACTACAATATACCACAAGGCAACATTATTTAGCTGCCTATTTAACAGCCTTTCTGACAGGAACTTCCCTGAAATGCTTAAAAATGCTGCTCAGGTAAATAGCTTGCTTTGTTTGGAACAGAACCAGCCTGTTTTTCTGTGCATAAGCATTAGCTGTGATCTTGTGTTGTGTGTTAGGTGAGATGGAGGAGCTGGAGGCCCAGTGGCTGACTGGTATTTGTCATAATGAGAAGAATGAAGTGATGAGCAGTCAGCTGGATGTGGATAATATGGCTGGTGTGTTCTATATGCTCGCGGCTGCCATGGCTCTGTCGCTAATTACTTTTGTCTGGGAGCACCTCTTCTACTGGAGGCTACGTTACTGTTTCACTGGTCTCTGTTCTGGTCGGCCAGGAATGCTCTTCACTATCAGCAGGGTATGTCACAGAAACACTACGGTAAATTAACTAGAGAGATTCCGTTCCTGAAGGCAACCATTATCTGCTCAATCTTGACATATTAACATGTC
This sequence comes from Opsariichthys bidens, assembly GCA_037194245.1. Classification (NCBI taxonomy): domain Eukaryota; kingdom Metazoa; phylum Chordata; class Actinopteri; order Cypriniformes; family Xenocyprididae; genus Opsariichthys; species Opsariichthys bidens. The sequence continues at coordinate 7,357,397 of CM074293.1, read as the reverse complement.
ATGGTGGCTGTTTACCACAATCGTCTAAAAGCATCATAAGTGTAGAGATTGCTTCTTATGTGCTGACAAACACATTTTTTGCTGTGAAATAAGAAAGAGCTTATATAACAGAATATAATAGCCCCAGCCACCGTCTCTAGAATAAAGTTACGGGGTGCGGTTGTTTGTCACAGCAGGATATATTACTTTATTCCATCGCTTTATAGAGTTTCAGAACCCAGAAAAAAAACAGCAAGACTATATTGAGAAATATTTTGCTAATATATACTTTTTGGTGTTAGCCTCCACTTATGAACTTCTTTTTGTTAACCTTTCCGTCTCCATTCCACCTATAGGGGATTTGGAGTTGTATTCACGGTGTCCATATCGAAATGAAGAAAGCCCCAGAGTTGGGCTTCAGCCCTCAGGCCAACATGTTGCACCTTCTGAAATCGGCTAAAGAGATCACCACCCTTGGAGTTACATCACCCAAACGCCCCGTGACTAGCATTCTCCCTCCTACCCCGGGCTTGTTGGAAATTATGGGCGGAGGAAAAGGCAACAACCTTGCTCAGAAAAATGTGCCCTATAGCAATACCAGCACCATGCTCAGCAACCGTCACAAAGAGCCACTTAACAACACTCTTTTGCCCGGGCAACGTGCCCTGAGCTTGACGGATGCTCAGCCAGGTGTTGCTGGAAACGGTGGCTCAGGAGGCGGAGGTGGGGGTGAGACCGTACGACCTCCTGCCTCCAAGCCACGTGCTCTGTGGAAGAAATCTGTGGAGACCCTACGGCAGAACCAAGGACCTGGGGGAAATTCCCCACCATCTGCCCCGCAGCCTACCGAGACCCTTCCTATGAAGAGCCAGCGCTACCTGCCCGAAGACGCACCCGTCCGCTCGGATATGTCAGATTGCTCTGGTCGGGTGGACTTGCAAAAGCAGCACAAGGTAAAAGAAACGCTTCGAAAACGGAACCGCCTACCGCGGGACCTGAGCGACGTGGAGCTTTCTACATTGCGGAGCCAGCCTAGCCAGCAGAGCAACCACAGCGCTCAGATCTACTCTCAGAGCAGCCAGGGTAGTCAGATTTATACCATTGACTCCATTGACCAAGAGCATGGACTGCACTACCCAGATATCTTCAGCGACCACCGTGACAACAAGCACCGGCCACCTTCTTCCTCCGAGCAGCAGCCAATTCTGCAGCTCAACAGCACTCTGCTCTCCCAGGCCCATGAACCGGACGTGATGCAAACTGCCGTAGCGAAGGATAAAAAATACAATACATATGGTAAGCCCGGCGGGGTAGGGAGCGCTGCCAGCGGGCCTGGTTCTACTCAGGATCCACGACAGACACACTGCCGTAGCTGCCTGTCAAAAGTGTCCAGTTACTCTGGGCTTTACACTGTACGGTCCCCTCAGTATCGCTGCGATGCCTGCCTGCACTCTGGAAACCTGTACGACATCAGCGAAGACCAGTTCCTCCATCCAGATGGACGGGGCTCTGGCGGTGGAAGTGTTGACAGGGCCTTCTCTCCTTTTCTCCCCCAGCCTGATGCTTCCTTCACAGCCTATCTTCCCCAGAGTGACCAAGAGGGTGACGGTCTTATTAGTCACTACCAGAACGAGGGCGTAATCATCCGCCAGCACTCATATGAGAACCTGCCTCAGAAGAGTACCTCGCGGCGGGTCAGCCTGCAGGACAACTCGCCGTATGCCAACATTCCCTCGGCGACTCTGATGCCAGACAAGCCCCTAAAAAATCAGTCGGTGCACCTAAACCACACGCTCGCGGGAGTGGGTGTCAGTGGACTCGGGATTGGCCGTCGCAGTAAGTCGATGTATCCAGCACGCCCGACGGAAAACCCTTTTCTCCAGACGCTCCGTGACGATCAGCGTCTAGCTCACGGCCGCAGCTCCACAGACATTTATAAGCAGCTGGTGCCGCTCACATTAGGTCAGGCTGATGGCAATGTGCTCGGTATGGGGATGGTGACCCCTGAGCTCTATTACCCCGAGCATGTGATGCCTTATGTAGCCCCTCCCCCTGTCGGCACGTATACTGCCCCCAGGGCAATGAGCGCTGGGGGTGCTCGGCGTGTCTACAAAAGGATGCCGAGCATCGAGTCTGATGTCTGATAGAGAGATAGGTCTGAGAGACTATGAAAAGACATGCATGGATTTCCACCAGGATATGGCTTAACCGTGGAACTCTTGGCAGGATTGAAAAGCTTTATGACTATAAGGCAAGCAAGTTTGGAATATATTTTGTTTCCCTTCTTGGACATATCTGTCTGAACAGAAACCAGAGTTCAACTTTACATCAGGTCCTCCCCTCTAGTCGAGCGGCAGCTCTGTGTCTTCCAGAAAACATCAGAAATGGTGGGCAGGACGCTCTCGTGCCTTCGAGCGAAGGAAGAGCAGCGAAAGTTGCTTGGAAGTACCAGGGGCAGCTCCAAAGAGTTTCCTTTTTCACGCAACACGAGCAACCAAAAAATTGAAAAAAAAATACCATACACAAATATCCACATTCTGCACTTTTACACACAAAAATACACATGCACATGCAAGAGGCACAAACAAAACATGATCTCAAACCACTGAAAGGACAACGTTAGGTGTACTAATAGAATCTCTCTTAGCCAAAAAATGTAAAAGCATAAATGACAGGTGTGCACTTGCACACAATGACATGCTCTGAAATAAATAATTGCTGAGCAGATCCAAACCTGATTGAGTTTTTGGAAAGGTGGCAGAACATCTGTTACATTGTTTGAATGGCTTATAAATGCATGTACAAATGCATTTCGATGTAAGAACTGCACTGAGGCACAGTCCACAAAGACTGCTCAGCTGAAAGATTAGATTTCCATTCCAGCCTGTGACAAAATGCACTACCTGAATGATTAGTCTCGGGTGTAATCTCTGAAATAAAGTACGTCAGAGAATTTCAGAGAAGGAAAATTCGGTGCACACAAGGCCTGCGACTCGTCCGTGTCTCTGAGGACACCAAGAGGAAAAAGTCTTTGACCCTCCCTGCCCATGAATCTGTCCATACCTTGCCTGCATGCAGAGCTCAAATGCAGGAAAACACTCCTCTGTTCACAGCACAACAGTGTAGTAAGTGTCAGTGTTCATTCATCTAAATTTTATCATCTTGAGCATATTTCTATAGTTGTTTAGAATATTGAAAAAAGTGATAGTCAATTTTTACACAGTTTTATACACTGCCAAATATTTGAAAAAGGTGTGCAAAGTGTATTTATTGAGACAGGAGGAAAATAAATGCAGGGAAGTGACAGAAAAAGAGGTATACCGTCTTTTTTGTGGCCGTAAGGGATTCTGAGAAGGCGTAGACAATATAAAAGCCCACACCAACTAATGATGTCAATACAGAGCCACCGAGATATAAAAAAGTTCCCGTTTGCCTCAAACACACAAACACATCACTTCCTGTAGAATCCAACCACAAATTCATATTTCACAGATATTTTTGGTTGTTTTAAATTATAATGGTCGTTCCAGCGATATGCACAATATCAGGTTGCAATATTATATTTATGTATGAAATTTCCTAGTTTTAATATGTTTTATTATTAGTTCTTCATTTTATGAATTGTTATACATGTGGAATTAATTTATTAATGTGATTTAATTGCGTATATATTTAAAAGAAAAAAGATAACAGCATGTTAATCTTCTCTATGGTCAAACTTTTAGAATTGTTCCTTTTGATTTTGATGTGAATGGGAGTATATGTTTACAGTGAATGTGAAAATATGGATTCATCTCAGATGTGATTTTGATTCTCATTTGAATTCAAACATAAAACTGTCGTATGACCAAATGTTAACTGGATCAACTTTCTTTGCTGTGTTTTCAGTAAACGCTGTATCTGAAGCAAGTGAGGTTAACATTACAGGGTATATGGGTTTCAGACTTCCCACACGAACACAGTTTGAAACTAATAAAAAGTATATATTGTGGCTTTAGAAAAGAAAGTAATTTTTCATAAGGTCAGTCTGTCATATGTTACACGCTTGCTTCTAACCATTTTGGTTCAGCCGATGTATCCGGACAGGCATTCTTGTGTTTACACTCCCAAGAAATATTCAAATTAGCTGTTTGTTTTTAACCTCATTAATGTCTGCGAAATACTAGCATATTCATATTTCATATCAGCCTCCATGGAGAAGGCCTTGTTTGTGTGCATCAACATCTCACTTGAATGTAGACAACAACATTCAGATCCAAGACACCGTAGGATATTTCAATGTCAAGAGTAGATGGGTTGTGGTTAGATTGTAGTGGTTTACACAACCAGTATGAGTTTGTATTTACAGGTAGATTTGAACTTCGTCTGAATAAATCTATTTGCACATTGATCTGTTTTACATCATTTGCATTACTTCCATTATGCAAATTTAGTCTAATTTACACTAGCTTGATTCCCTGTCTACAATTGATTATATTAAAATAGTTAATAATGTTAAATTGTGCTAATGCTGAGTTTTATTCCTCACACAACATTACGCTGTGTTTCAAAAATTCCTACCTATGTGGAATTTGAAATTGTTAATTATTTTTTTGTTTTTTTAATGTTTGGTTCAAACTACATGTAGACTTGACAGTATAAAGCAGGCTGAAAACAGACATGATAGCCATATGAGTGCAACATATTATTCGGTCTTAGTATTGTTTTGACATGCATTCATTTCACTGGATGAGAAAATTATATTTATTTTTTCCAACAGGTTGTTTAGCAGACAGCAAGTCATTTACTTCCGAAGAAAATGTTCAAGTCGAATGGTAATGGTGAGATGTAACCGTTTTCAAAGTTTCCCTTTAAATATATTTTTACTGTCATTTGAGACTATTTAGGTTATTTTGAAATGACCAGTAACAGTATGTTTCATTCCTTTAGGTGAAATTTAAATATGCAGGTATTCAAAAGATCAAACTGACAGGTTGGCAGACGAGTAGTCCCGTGCTAGTGAAACTAAAAGGTAGTTTTCCCCACATATTTCGGTCAAATGGGCATAACAGTGGATTTTGCCTTCATTAAATAAATTTTGATATGAAATTGTAATGCTGTTCTTCTTTGAACACAATTGCAGAAGTTAATCAGCTCACTTATAATCACTGCTAATTACATTACCACTTGTCAAATAGCAAACAGGAAATCTTCTGTGGTGCTTATCCACGCAAAAAACTTTGCCATAATGTCAGGGTATTGTGAGGGGTCAGGAAACAACCATTCAGAATGCCCTAGTATCCAAAGTCTCTATGGCCCTGTTTACGGGTATTAAGATGCGTTTTGGTTGATTGGACTACTTGAGGGAGACACATGTTTGGTGTTTAATCCATCTCTTTTGTCCACTTTCAACCTCTTCTGTCTGGATTTCTTCGAGGGGAGGATCTATGGGCAGGTAAATGTATTTTTTCAGATCTTTCGATCTAATGGACAAAACAAGCTTGCACAACTTACACATGAACACACGGAAGACGACGGAAAAACATACATAGAGCATCAGCTTTCATTTCTGCTCCGACAGCCGCAAGACTACGTGTGAATGCGTTTTACAAATCAGTAATGGTGAGAGTACATTGTGCTTGGTACGATTTTCATCTTCAAACCAAATTTGGGTCTTCATCCCATCTGGCTAGAGCACTTCCCTTAATGTTTACACATTAAGTCAGTATAGGCGGAGAGTAGGCGGACTTTTGTGGCCGAACACAATCGACAACATGAGTGTTTACACTATGAAAACAATCCGGTCAAATGCAATTTCCACTACCTCTGAACGTGGCAGAATGTGGACAAGCTCAAAACATTTTACACCCCATTACCGCCTGTATTTAGTGTCATCGACTTGTGATCCGATCGACCAAATGCATCTTAATATCAGGTGTAAACAGGGCCTATGATATTCCTGTCTGTAGATTGTCTCCAGTCTCTCCTTTAATGTAAGTCAAAGGGAAATAATCACCAAATTTATCATCCAGCCGATGAACTTTGTAAGCATGACCGATTTACAAAATTATTTTCAGCTCTCCTTAATAAATCAAACGATTTGAAGATTTGAGCCCAAAGCACAAATGAAAGGGACCTCTGTGATTCTGTATGTAACAAAGCCCAACATTGGTAGTATCAGTATAACCTATATATAATGCTGACGATCTGCTCTACAAAATCTGTCATGAGCCTGGTCATGTTGTTACAAAGAAACATATGAAATAGGCCATTCCTTTTCAAAGAAAAAAAGATTTTTATAACCACTACATGATGGGCTTTTGGCAGATCTTTCAAAACAACTTTGCATTGGATGTTATTCTTTTTTCTGTAATATGTGGTTGCCAAAAGACCCTGACAAATCTGGCATTTCATGGCACAATAATTGGCTCAGAATGCTTTGATTCCTGCACAACTAGTATTCATAAATTCATAAGAGTTAGAATATTTGTGCACGATAAACTATAACTATACAATAAGGCTGATGTGTGTAGTATAGACTTTGGTGTGCGTGTGTATGTGTGTGTATGTGTGTGTTCCTTCAGATATCCAAGACTAGTCGGTGAGAAAACTGTGACTTTTTGTGTAGATAGTAGGACAATGTCTCTGATTAATCGTTCAGATTAATATAATTAAACAGTTCAACTGTCCTGGTGAAAGGTGAAGTGTGCAACTTTATTAGGTGTTAAAATTGGTTTCAAAACATTACTCTCTTTGTTTGAGTGTCCCAAACAATTTGACACACCAACATTGACTCAACATTCAGTGGCTGTTTTTCCAACCAATGTAGGATGTTTGGAGTTTTCAGAAACCTGATTGAATATACAGTTTATTACAATCACTTTGCTACTATTTTCAGAACCTTGATGTCATTTTTCACAACTCTAGACACAAAACTCACAACCAATGATCAAAATGCACATTTTTCAAAACTCTAACCCTTTTCTCAATTGCATGGATACAATACACATAAAACTTAGATCATTTGTTCATTCAACAAAAATCACCTGTTCAATATGACACAACTTAACATCAAAGTTCTACTGTTTCAAAAGGCAATTCACACATTACATTTCAAATGAGTGTCTATTCATTTCCTTATGTTGATCTAACTATCGATTGATACAACTGCTCAAAATGATAAGTAGCTGTTGCATTACTCTTAATGCATAGTTGTTTGGAAACAGACAAACAGTCTTCCATGTTTACTGTAAATCATGAAAGTTTCAAGATAACGAGATTTATTGTCACCAAATAGCATGGAACATGAACCAATTAGACTACAATATCCAAGGATGACATCACAGCAGACCAGTGTCAGGCCTGGATTCGCCATGCCCAAGGTTTTTTGGAAAACATCCATTGTGATGTAGATGAGAATCTGTGGCCAAATCCACAACACAGAGTTGATGAAAATGTAGAAGTACAGTAATCACGCCTGTTTTGTTTCTTACAAGTACAAGCAAGCAAGTTGAGTATTGATATTTTACAGTACTGTCTTTTCTATTTCATAGCTAATTATTTTTTGCTTTGATTCAAATAAACCTATGTTGTGATTGTACTGTAGTGTTTTGCATCAGTATATTACAAACTTTGTTTCTGTGTCTGTAGTATTCTCTCTACTGCAGTACTTTTACACAGATGTGTTTATTGTACATGTAGTACCATAATGAAACCTGTATCACCTATTTTGTTCTACAATATTTAATGATTGTACGAACAATGACACAGTGAAACTACCGGTTGCTTGTGTGTGGGTGATCTACAGTTATGTTTCAATGGTATTTCACAGTAACTTTATGTTTTGAACCAATGATTGTGCAAGTGCAAGATTTCTTTAAAGATGTGAACGCACAATGCATTGTTTTGAACATTAGACAGCCTGTGTTACAAGTGATAACCGTTTTGAGTTTTGTGTCTAGAGTTTTGAAAAATGACATCGAGGTTCTGAAAATAGAAGCAAAGTGATTGTAAAAAACTGTAATATTTTTTTATAATAATCATTTGTTTGCACAGAAATTACACACTTCAGCTTTTTGTTTGCATTTTAATATGCAGTAAGTCTGAGTTCTACAATATCATAGATGTTTCATTTTTTATTTAAATCAGCATTTATATACAGTGTTACTCAAAATCCAGTAACCCAGTAAAAAAGTAACAATTAGACTTGTTTAGCAGTTTTGGAATGTTTTAACAAGCATTCACTTGCCTTTGGCTGAAAACCACATAAAGACAGAATAATACATGTTCAGACATATTTCTTAACATTTTTCTCCATAACGGTTATTCATAATGTTTATGCATGTTTTATGATGTTTTATGTATTCATTAAGACCCTTCAGTCTGAAATAAAGGACAGTGGTAATTATTTCTCTATCACTGTTTTTCATGGAGGCTTAAAGACCACTTTGCATGCTTTACAGATTTCAACCAGTTGTGACCTACTATTTCTTGAGAGCACTTTAATGGCAGGGAAAACACTTCATGAGAGAAACTCAATGGAAGGATGTAAGTGCACTACAGAACTGTTTGATTTTCAATGCTATAATTTATTATGACTTGGGTTGTCATTTGACACACACTGCAGCATTATATGATTTCAGCCCATGTAATTGATACAAAGCACGCCAATGTTAATGAAATGGATAGAAAGTATTTATCAATATGCCTCAGCTTGAGGTTAGATTAATTTACTTTCATTTAAAAATTCAGTTTTTTATTTTATTTGATCTCTCTTTTTATTTTTTATTTTTATTTTACTTATATTTATTTGTTTTAAGCATGTGATATTGGCAGTTGGATTTTTTTTCATAGCAATGTCATTAGTATAATTTATGTACTATTATCTTTTTTTACAATTTGTGCTTTTGTTTATTTTAAATATATTTAGCTTTAATTTTTTCAGTTTTAATTTTAGTAATTTTAGTACTTTAGTTAATTTATTTCATGAGCTTTGTTTGCTGAAGTTTTTCATCTAATATTTATATTTCATGTAATTTCAGCTTTATTTCAGTTACCAGAAATAATCATTTTAATTACTGATTACATAACAATCACAATTTCTTTCCTGGGTATTTAAAATCCTTTTATAATTTTTAATAATTATTTTAAATGAACCTTTTTTTAATTTTACTTTTACTTTTATTAAATGTATTTTATTTTTTCTCCCTCTCTCTCATTGTTTGTTTTCACTCATTCTTTCTCTCTGTCTTTTTTTTTCTTTTTTTTTTTTTTATCTGTTATGTTTTAATGTATATCAAGGCCCAAACGCCTCCATAAATTCCCACTCCGGAAATCTGGAGTCTGTGTCTCTCACAGTATGCATGTGTCATAGTGTGTTTAGTGATGCACATGGGTGAAAGCATTACTTTTACTCATCACTGGGCACTAAAAGGTCCAGATGAATTGTGGTGAGCCTGAGAGGAGTCAGTGCGAAGGGCAGAAGAGAGTCTATCAAAGAAGTTTCCATCAACAAACAGCCTCAAATAAAATGACGTTAATCTCCAGTCAGTTCGTCCTAATCTAATTAATCGTGACATGATCCATATGCACAACATTATAGCCTGAAGTAAGACAGCACACACATCCCGTCACATGTTTACATTGATGCATGTCAGAGAGAGAGCGAATCTCGATATACTAATTACTCACACGCATACAAGCACATGTCAAAGAAAATAAAACAATGCCACTAAAGGAATCAAATTTGAAGAATTTGCATAATCAAGGCCCTAATGTGGACATATGCGTCGTCCCCTTGAGCAAAAGAACGGCTATAATATGCTCACAGATTAGCATTTACACTTACACATGACTTTCATACGCTGGATTGCTGTCAGTAAGTACTGTGGAAGTTCAAAATGCGTGTAATCGCGTATGCTCTTTGCCGCACGACTGCGAACGTGTGAGCGCACATACGTGTGAGCTTAAACTGAGAGGTCAATGACTCCGAATAAATCTCTGAAGTGTGCCTGCCGCCAAACCCGATTAACATTGTATTATCATGTCACTAACATGGAGCTTGTGAAGAAGTGGAGGGATTTTTTCCTCTGAAGGTCTGTGTGGGGGCTCGCGAGGAAAGCGAGAGACCCAGATCTATCCATTTTTAGATAGAAGTCATTTCTTATTGGCTTAATCTACTGTGAGACATTGAATGTTCATGTAGTGTTAGGTGTGTACTGTATCTCGCTCTTGTGGTGGGTGTATATGTGTGCGTGTTTGTGCCAAACAGGAGGAACAGAGCTGATGATGAGTTTTCTTCTGGGTTGCAGTTTCGAAAGAATGAGTGTATGTTTGTGTGCATGCATTTGTGAGTGAGTATTTCTGAGCTTTTGCCAGAAGAGCGCGCTCTGCCTACACATAGAAGAACCCATGAAAATTCATAAGGGCGCGACGCCTACTCTCCAATACTAAAAATACAGAGGAAGATAGTTTGAGGCAAGAGAGGGAGGGAGGAAGAGAGATTGAGAGAAGGAGGAAGAGGATGACGTTCGGCGAGCAGGGGAGCGTTGCACACGTGGCACACCACGCAAGGGTTTCTCTTTTCAAATTCCACTCTCAGAGTCGCAACCCTTTATGATTGTGTGTGTGTGTGTGTGCGTATTTCAGATAGATGTGTGAGACTTTCCTTCCAGGCCTCCATATGTGGTGTGACCAAAATTCCACATGTACCATTATGTGGCGAATCAAAGTATTGGATATTGAAGCCAGTGAACATTTGAAGTCAACTTGAAATCAAAATGGACCCTATTTACTGTGAATGGTTTGTCGGTGGATGTTATTCCAAATGGTTTCTTTTACCTTTTGTGATCTGTAATCAAATTTCCAGTGAATTTTTCGTAGTGTTCATTTTCGTATTTAGTCACTGTAAAAATTGGTGTTACATATATGAATGACACCAAAGCAAATGTTTGGTGAAACAATTTAGTTAATTCCTGATAGATAAAACTAAGTCCCAATCTACATTTTACACAAAATTATTTTATATAGGCTACTTATCTACAGTATATTATTATTATTATTATTATTAATTAGGGAAGCACAATATATTAGTTATTGGCTGATATTGGATATTTCATTGTGCATTTCCCGATATAGTTAGATTTTGATTAACTTTCATAAATCTTAACTATAACTATTAAATAAAATTTATGGAACTTTTACCAAATCTTGTTACAAGTAAGCAATATATTTAACATTCTACACTGTTTTGTCAAAACAAATATATATGTAACTCTAAAATCAGCTGTCTTACACTCTGCCCGGTCAAAAAAAAAGTTGCTATTTGGATTTTAATTGGCAAAAATACTTAAGAATCTATGAATGGATTATTATTACAGTGATTATTATGTTTCTAGCATGTGTTGCATTTGGCAGTGGTTCTTTTAACCCTAACAGATGGAAATGTGTAGCTTTTCATTTCTTAAGCTGAAAGTATACTATTATTAGGGTCAGCGTATAGTGCGTATGACACAAATTTCGTCATCAGAGTATGCGGGTACTGTACGCACACCGCCAGATTTTTGTACTTTGAATGCGCAGGTCGTATATGCGCATTACATTTTTTTTAGCAATAATTTAGTTTATCCACAAGGTGGCAACCGTGCCCTGGGGGTGTCTATTCACAACTGCATAAACAGAACAGACCTGAACGCATGCAAGCTACAGCAACAATGGAAGCAATATAGACGAGAGATTGTGCGAAGAGAAGAATACAAAGATATTTACATGGGTTGTAATTTGTGGTGAAAGATTGCTCAAAACTATGCATGTGTCTAACCGCTGTGTACACACACGAGTAAAATGAAGTAGATTTTGCAATGTACGCTTAAAAAATACCAGGGCTTCAAACAACCATGTCGGAAAATGTATCATGGCCATATTCCAGGATTACAATGCCAATATTCATCAGGGTTGAAAGTGTGAAAGAATGGTTCAGAGAGCATGAAGAATCATTTTCACACATGAATTGGCACCTCTGAGTCCAGAACTTAACCTCAGTGAAAGTCTTTGGGATGTGCTGGTGGAGACTTTGCAGCATACCTGTCACACCCATCTCCCGCCCCCTTCCCATTTTGTTATTTCTCCTGGGAGACTCCCGTAATTTTCCCATAATCCCGAATAAAATTCAAAAATACCCCAAATTCCAAGGGTGTCCAGTTGCCAGATCTTGTGTGAAATGCATTCTACTCACATAATTGACACAACATACTTATTTCAACCCATTCTGACCTCAACCTGGCAACATACAACCCAGCTGCGAGTTGACATCTGCGCAGGTAGTAGACGCGCGAAATTGAATCAAGCATCACTGCTAGAATTGGGAGGAGAAAAAACAAAAAATATACATGTAAATTTAACAACAGCTGGATGAAAGAATTTAGTTCAATATCTCAAAACCATATGGACAACGCACAAACTGTGTCACACTATTTTAATATCGGACTCATTGGAAAAAATTACGTTACTCTGCAGCACATTAAATCACAACTGCACAATCGCATTAATGTACAATGTTAAATACATGAATACAAGTGTTTTTGTTACATCCATCACAGTTTTAACTTATATTTCTGTTTTCTAAATTTGTAGTAATAATAAAAATAAATATGTCCTGACAGGTATGCTTTGCAGAGTGCTCATCCCGGCATTTATTTCCATCAAGAGTTGTCAGTTTTTGGTCAAGATTTGTTTTGACAATGCAAAAGGTGAGCACTCTCTAAAATCTACTCCAGCACATCCCAAAGACTTCCAAAGAAATTAAGGTCTCGACTCAGAGGTGCAAATTCATGTGTCAAAATGATTCCTCATGCTCCCTCAAAGATATACTTTCACTTTTTGAGCCTGATGAATCTTGACATTGTCATCCTGGAATATGGCCATGATACTGTAAGTCTTACACGGCTGTTTAAGAAAAGAAAAGCTTCACACTCTATCAATTAGGCTTAAAAGAACTTTTGCCAATAGCATGCTAGTAACATTAAAGATCACTTTTTTGTTTGTTTGTTTGTTTGCAGTTTTTATTTTAGACAAAATAATACAGAATTTTAGTGTAGACGTCAGCCGTATATAAGTTATTGGATGAATGAATGAATGAATGAGGCATTTATAGAGCACTTTATTATGTACTATAGTACACCCAAAGTGCTTTACAATCATATCAGGGGTCTCTCCTCACCGGTGTGCAGCATCCATCTGATGCATCACCACACACCAGCTCTAGGTGGAGAGGAGTGAAGAAGAGAGTGAAGGAGAGAATTCAAAGCATGGGGATTATAAGGAGGCCATGATTGATAAGGGCCAATGGAGGGAATTGAGCCAGGACACTGGGGATACACCCCTACACTTTTTATGAGATGTGCCATGGCATATTTAATGACCACAGAGAGTCAGGACCTCAGTTTAACGTCTCATCCGAATGACTGCTTTTTTACAGTGTAGTGTCCCCCATCACTATGCTGGAGCAGACCCACAGACCGTAGGGAAAGCACCACCTGATGGTCTTATTAACACCTCTTCCACCTAGTTTTCCCCGGAGGCCTCCCATCCAGGTACTGACCAGACTCAACCCTGCTTAGCTTCAGTGGGCAACCAGTCTTGGGCTTCAGGGTGATATGTTATATCCAACGGCTGCAGATATGAGAGCTACTATTGGCTTTTCTGTACCAGTCAGAATTTTAAATATCAGTGCATTCCTAAAATAAACAATGTATTTTAAACCATCGATATCCTGGATGCTGATTGGTCAAAATAGTATTTCGGTTATGAATAATATGTATTATGTTATATGTTGTGCCTATCAATGCCTTTCAGCCATAATTAATGTCATTTATGCAGGCTTTAGAATCAATTTGAAAGATTTTCATTATTCCTTATAATGCACATTTTATTGTATCTTAATAATTATAAAGACTGTCTTAATGCATTAATAATACAGCTTATGATAATATTTGTCCTGGCTGAATGTGTTTTAATACATTGTGCACTCGTTAAGGTGCATAACCAAGTAGGCATTTATCGTAACGTTTATGACTGTGGCCACAATTATTGAAAAGATAATTACAGCTTATTGAACATAAGGTGTATTATAATGAGTGCATTATAGTGCATTAAGAATCCCATCATAATGCATTATACATACAGGCTTCATATGCAGTGCAAGTTATTTCACGTTAGATTTGGAAGCATTTTAAAATGAAATAAGTGAACAATATTGAATCTACTGCATGTGAACCCAATAATGTGTGCGAGTGCGAATAACCCTGTGAGAGTGTCAGTCTATGAAAATATGTTCATTCATAAAGTCACATGGGAGAGAGACCTTGCAAATAAAGCTAAGTTATGACTCTAATTATGAGTTCAAAAACACACCAAATGGGAACAGTTTATGCAATAGCATGCAAATTAGTGTTATTTTAGGTGAGTTCCTGGTTGCAGGCAGAAGTCAAAATGTTTGGATTAAATATAGCGCCATTAGACATACTGTCAAGCAGAATGTAATGAAATTCAATTTCAATACAATGAAAGAGTAATACTCTGTGGAATGGAATTGACATAAATTTATGTTTGAATGGTAAGCCTGAGGTCTATCTCATAAACGCATTGCATGGCCAGAAGTATGTGAACACGCACTTTTAATTAATTAACAGGTTTAGATATTTCAGCTGCACATATTATAAACAGGTGCAGAAAATCTAGCGTGCAGCCATTCTTTTCAGCAGAATAAAGCCTGTTCTGTTCCAACACGACAGCGCACGAAACATTTTACTGAGTCTGGTGTGGAAGAAATTGCACTAAGCCCAGACCTGAATCCTACTCAACACTTTTGGGATGAATTTCGGCCGTGTGCCAGACCTCATCACCCAACATCAGTATCTGACCTCACTGATGCTCACGTCTGAATGGGAGCAAATCCCTGCAGCCATGTTCCAACATCTTGTAGAAAGTCTTCCCAGAAGAATTGCAGCTGTTAAATGTTCAGCAAGCACATTTTGGTGAGCTGTTCACATATATCTGGCCATGAAGCGTTCATACACTCGATTCAGTTCAGCATAAATATCGACTTTTCGGCATCAGCCAAAATTTAAACATTGGTTCATTCCTAAAATTAGCAATGTTTTTTAAAATATATATCCTGGATGCTGGTTGGTCAATATAGTATTCCAATTGTGAATAATACACTAAATAGTAACTGCTGTAATGCAAAATATCTATTTAAGTAGCTATTGCTTATCAGGCCATATAGCATGTTGTGCCTATCCATGCCCTTCAGCCATGATTAATAAAAGCGTATTAATTATAGGCTTTTTGAATTCATTTAAAGTCCCCCTGTGGTCAAAATCAAGTTTTTATTGTTGTTTATTTGTCTATGTGGTGTTTTTATGTGCTTTAAGACAAACCATGTGCAAATTTATGTCGACACCATTGCTGAGTATTTTCTCTTTAAAACTGCAGCGATCTAAAGTCAGTTTCAAAAATGCGGTTTGAAATCGCTGCTGTTTGTTACGTCACAAACTACCTTGTAACCAATCATGTCAACGTGCCGGAGGTCTTTAGGATATCATTAACTATGACCGCTCTGAAGCGGGAATCTCAAGAGCAGCCAAGTTATCTTGGTATATTTTTCTGTCGACATGAAAAATCCAGTAGATTTAGCTATAAAGTGGGTGTATGATGTACAGCACACGCCTTTCTCCACTGTCGTTCAGAGCGTTTGTAAGGATACTGATTGTTAGAAGGGAGCTGTCTGACTGAGGTGCACAGGAACATGCTTTGTGTGAAATTAGCAACAGATTATTAGCTGTTTGATAACATGGTCAAGCAAAAAGCTAATCATATTAATTACATTTATGTGTCCGATGTTGTAAAGAGCGATACCATTGTATAGTGTTTACCACAGTAAGTTTACCAAGTGGATCTCTGAGCTCATGTGAGTGAGTGGAGGCGGGGCTAATAGATCCCGAATACTAAATGAAGCAAGGGTGTAGAGTTACATTGAAGCAATTTTAAGACTTTTTTTTAAGGAAAAAATGGTTAAAAATTTAATTTTTGTGATCAAAGATGAGTATTGCCTACAGGGGGACTTTAAAAAACTTACAATGCCTTATAATACAGTATAAAGCATTATATTGTATCTTATTAATTATAAAAACATTTTTAATGAAAATAATACATCTTATAATGATTTGTGTCTGAAATAAATATATATAACATTAAGATTTGTAAATATCACAATAAAAAATAACATTACTACCTTAATAAAATCTGAAAACCATCCATGCAAAGTGATCGTATAAAATGAAATTTCCATCTATTGTTTAATCCACTATTACGTTTTTTTTCCCAAATAAATAAATTATTTGAACAAGAAATTATATATATATTAAAATATAAATATAAATTATATATAACAAGATTAGCATACAATTATTTACAAGAACGACAATTATTACTCATTCTATATCAATATTCCTCACAATTAATTATCGTGTGCAAAAAGGGGGACAGCTTATTTTTCTCAGCATGCTTTGAAACTGCAATATGAGAGTAAATGTTGAAACTAAGTGTAATTTAATGTTTTGTGGATTTCACAGCTTTAAATGTTTGTTTAGGTGTAAAAATGTTTCACCAGAAAAATTGCGTATCATAGTTTTCAGTGTGTATTGTAAAATGAAAAAAAAGCATGAGCTATTATTTGAAAAGCCATTATTAGTAAAAGGGAGAGAATTTCTACACTTCATTACTCTTGCTTGTTCTAGCTTCTCTTGTGCCTTTTGGGGATAAATCAGCAAGATTTCCTGTTTTGCTGGGCATTTCATGTAGCTGTCAGTAGATGCAAAGACCTAGTTTCCCTCGTAAATGTATGTGTGTGTGTGTAAGAGAGAAGAATGTGGATGGGGATGACAAGACTGTGGAAAGTCTGGAACATTACGCAGGTGGCCCCCTACATGTTTAATTCATGGAGAGTGTTATATATTTATTTTTTAATGTGATATCTCAACATTTAATATGCATCTCCTGAGTGTTGACTTGTCAGAGTGTGGGCTGCAGCGATGATGTCATCTTGACATCCTGACAACCCGTGGAGCAAACTTCAGAAACAACACACACAAAGAACATCTCAATTAAAAAAATTTTGGGTCACTGGGACAAAAGCTGCCATTTGATGGCTGACAACTTTTGTTTGGTTGTTTCCAGACCTCCAGGTTCAAGTACCTAACAATACATGACATCCTGACAATTTCCCACACAGTACCTATCAGTCACAAGACCGCAAATGGGTCGTTCTCAGAAAACTGCAATTTGTGCCTGAAGTTCAGTTTCATTTGAAAAGGTTACTGCTGAGCTTGCAAGAAACCATATTTTTGCACCTCAAGCCTGAAGTACTGAACTGATACATAGACATTGGGGAGCACCAATATTTAGATATGGAGTTTTCAGTGGTCGGTTCTATTAAAGGGACACTTCATCCATAAATCAGAATTGTCATTATTTACTCACCAAAAGTGTTTTATAGTTTTTTTTACATACATATATAGACAATAAAAGTCACTGGGGCCGTTATTTCAGCCCTGTCCCAATTTGTCACAAATCTGAAATTCATATCCTCGGTAAGTTGGTACGATTTTTCTAAATGTTTTCGAAAGAAGTCTCTTATGCTTACTCGGGTTGCATTTACTCAAAAGTACAGTAGAAGGTGGCACGATAGCCTAGTGGTTACTGTGCCGACACACAGTGCAAACGCGTTCACCGCGACTAGAGTTCGATTCCCGTGTCGAGGTCCTTTGCTGATCCTGCCCACTGCTTCCTGTCTGCTCTCTACCGTCCTCTCCAAATAAAGGCACAATAAAAAAAAAATACAGTAGGAACTAATATTGTGAAATATATATATATTTTTTTTTAGATATATTCTATTACATTGATTTGGTGCTCAAACCTTTATCGGTATAAAAAACAGTTGACTTTTCTGTAAAAAAAAAAAAAAAAAAAAAGACTGTACAAAGACAAATTGTCTTAAAGAGGCCATATTATGCCCTTTTACAAAGTCTTGATTTTGTTTTCATGCTTGGATGTTCAAAAAACATTATTTTTCACATATTGCTGCTTCTCTCTTCCCAGTCTGTCTGTAACGCTCTGGAATGAGATTCCCGTGCAACGACATAACTCTCTGCTTAACTACCATAGCATGAATCATCGTTGAACAAATCAACTGATGTTGCTAGTCATGACTGTTTCCTGACTGTTAATGATGTCATGCAACTGGTGGAGTAATAACTTATTGTATTGGATCTGTTTGAGACCGAATTAATTAGACTTTTTTGCAATAAATTACCGACATGGCATCTGAGGAGTAAAAGTCCTTTCTCAGTAATTTTACTTTATTTCCAGATTCCATCAAAGGCTCTTTCTTACGTACTAAAGCACATACGCACTCTTAAAAAACAGCGCTTAAAATCTCTTGACAAACTAAAAGCGGTAAAGGACATTTGTGCATGTTTGAAATAAATGCCAGTATTTATTTATCCACATGCCATCCAAACAAGAAACTATACCTCTAACCACAGCCTGAGAGCTGTCGTTTCAACCACACAAGTTTGCGAATGTTTGTTGGAGCACTGACTCGTTGAACTATGGTGATAATGAACGAACATAGTTGGCTAACGATGCTTTCTAGAAATGCATCCCTGTTTAGGTCCTGTCTCTATGAAGCCACTCCTTCCAAAAACACAGTGTGCTCTGATTGGTCGGCCGGACAACTGTGTTGTGATTGGTAAAGCGCTTGAAGCTTGTTTTGGAAATGTCATGCCCCTTAGCAAAATCCACGAGTTTCAACACACTACTAACACAATTTATCCAGGCCTCATCCCCTTTTTTTGCACATGCCATGGGCGGGAATTATTTAAATGAGGAATACTTTGACATTCCCAGAACTCAAGACTACAATTGAGTCTTTTCTGGGATTTCTTAAAATTTTCTAAGAAAATATATAAAACATTTTAGAAATGTATTTTATTTTATTATTATTTGTATAATTTAATCAGTTCTATTCAATCCATGTCAAAGTTGAACATGCATCCTTGCTAAAGCACTATGGCTACTGTGTGTGGGAAGCAGAAAAGTGACTTTCTAACTTCCTCAAATGTCACTGTAAATTGGAAATATCCAGTCAAGTAATTCACTTTTGATCCAGATTATATCTTTCTCAAATACTCATCCTGTGATTTCTTCTTAAAATACCCTATAAGTCTCTCTAATTGCTCTCCAGGGGGGCGGATGTCTAACCCTTGAATAATTTTTTACTTTTAGTTCACTTAGTAGACTTACCTACTGCGGGTGGATCCATTTCTTTGGCACAGGACGGTATAAAGGTCCATCAATAATTTGAAGAGTGTGAAGCACTGGTCACAGTTAATTACCTCTGTTGGTGTGTGTGTGTGTTTTAGCAGGTTTTAATAGGCTTGGGATGAGGTCGGCACTTAGAACTTCTCTACCAGGGAGTCTCCATTAGACCTAATTGTGGAGAGAACACATTTTAGTAACAGATGGACCAAAGTTTCCAGTTGGTCTGTAACAGTAGCCCATAAACACACACGCATAGACACACACTTAAGTAGGGCAACCTGACGACAGACCCGAAATGAGAACACACACACTTGCAACTCAAGCTGTCAACCTCCGGTAGTTTTGCAGCAGATTTTTTGCAAGTTTGGCAGGTGCTGACCTTAATATGAGTGTGCTTATCTGTATTTGAACAGGCACAGGTCTGTAACTTCAAGAATTTGCTTTCCATGGCAGTTTTATTCAGGCTTTGTCTTCTAAGAACTGGATTTGGTACTTTAGTGAAGTAATGAACATATTTAATGCTCTGTCTTAGCGAAGTTAGGTTCAAAGTAGCTTTGCACACTCTTAAAGTGAACTATAGAAAAGCAAGCTAGCTATATAAACCTCTGTGGGTTTCATTCTTCTGTGGAACACACACACGTGCGCGCACACACACACAGTGTTTTTAGTGTTTTTATTTATATAGGTTTAATTTGTATTTATTTATTTATTTATTTATTGTCCATACAATAAAAGTCATTCAATGTTTCAAAATATTTTTTAAAGTTCCACAGAAGAAAGAAAGTGATAAAAGTTGGACCAACATGAGAGTGAGTAAATGATAACATTTTCAAAGAAAAAACAGATTAGTTATAGATAAGTTATTTATTGTAAGTATATTTCAACCCAAGTTTGGAATTCATATATTTATGAATTGAATACGTTTATTCAGCAAGGATACATCACATTGATTAAAACTGACAGTTTATAATGTTACAAAAGATTTCTATCTCAACAAAATGCTTTTTTTAACTCTTCATCAAAGAATCTAGAAAAAAATGTCTACAAAAATATGCAGCACAGCTGTTTTCAACATTGAAAATAATAATATATGTTTCTTGAGCATCAAATCAGCATATCAGCAAATTAGAATGATTTCTGAAGGATCATGTGACACTGAGACTGAACAATTCAGCTTTGATCACAGGAATATATAACGTTTTAAAATATATAAAACTAGAAAAGCTATTTTAAATTGTAACACACTCAAATAACACAAAAATAGCTGTAAAATACATTGAAAACGATTCATTTCAGTTAATATTTGTCATTTTCGAGAGAGTAGCCCATACGAAAAAGACAAATATTACCCAGAATGCATTGTTTTATGGTATATTACCGTTTAAGTGGAAAACAGTATTTTACTTAAAATTACAGTAAAAGCTGTGTTACAATATTACTGTTTTTTACTGTAATTTTACTTGGTACTTATATCTATAAATATAAATCATGGTGTAATTGTATAGCTTTTTTTTTTTTTTTAAATAGTTCTTTTTGGCATAATCAGATTACTATTCATTTGGCACAAAAACAGTATTGATTTATATGACCAAAATGGAATTTGGGAAATTGATGATTTTCCGTATGGTTTTCAGACTGTTGCTATGTCATGATCAGATCTCATATATATATATTTTACTTCAACACCATTTTGTGATTTATCCTCTTATTTGTTTTTCCTACATTTAAATGTTTATTAAATGTATATCATCTTCTCACTGAAGCTGCGCGTGAACATTTAACAGCTCCGAAGGGACAAATACACATATCCGCAATTTAAAGTTACTCCATGAATTACAGTTGTTTGCGTTCACGCTGTGCTCCCGTTCACATTTGGCATAGTTTTGTGCGACAGGGAAATGGACAGAAATGTCAGAGGCAGTCGTTTATTCACTTCAACAGAACAGGGAACAAGATTTCAGCAAAAACTTTTTGGATGTCTGACATTCCCTAGCATAAAACAAGTTGTTTCGAGTCAGCCAGTTGGATGCTGCCTTTAGTTAGTTACTCTTCTCTCCTGTTATGCTAGATGAGCAGCTTTCCATCTCCATCACAGATCTTTCACCTTCTCAGCCGGATGTCTAGTTCTATACAACAGCTTACACTGATGGTTTCCAACAATTCAACTGCATGCATTATTAAATTTCTTCCTACTGCAATGCATCTTCAAATGGATCTTGTCAGAGAGCAAACTTCACTGAATGCTGGGTCTAAAACCCTCAGAGAATGCCGTAGGGTACCTTTAAGCGACCTGTGGGAGGAATGATTCCCATAGAGAAGCGCAACGAGCAGAAACCTAGTGAGGAATCAGACCCAAGGGGAGCCTGTCCTCCTTTAATTGGCAGTGGGCAATTACTGTACTATAGTTAGAGGTTGTTCAGTCTTGCTAACTCATTAAACATATATTAAGGGGTTTGGGATTACTTTGGGGTTTTGGAGACATTCAGATGAAAAAAAACAAAGAGCCTGAAAATGCGTGGGAGTAATATGCAACTTGACGGCAGTTGGAAGAGGGTGTAGAGACCAGCAGGCTTCTTCTGTCGCTAACCAAAAGAACAAACTCTGCCAATCCAATCCAACACAACGCACCATTGTAGAAGTTCACTTTCGTTTGGTGAATCAGTTGAACTGGTCTATGATAAGCAGAAGTATCATGTCCATTCAAACTGAGGTTAGAAAGTGGATTTTTAAAGGGTGAGTTCACCCAAAAATAAAAATTATAACCATGATTTACTCACCCTGAAGTCATCCTAGGTGTATACGACTATCTTCTTTCAGTCAAACAAATCTCAGATTGTGTTCGTCCGAAAAAAGATGGTCATATGCACCCAGGATGGCTTACCATGAAATGTCATGTTTCCCATAATGAGTGCACATAGAGAGGAAAACACTTGCTGTGTTAAACTGAAAATGCCACAAACCTAAAAAATTCCACTCATAATTGTAGATGAAACACAGAAAGGAAAATAATCAGCTGATTGTTTTAAAAGAGGAACAAACTTGCCCTGACATTATAAGAGAAGTTACTGAACTCAACAACTATGCAAATAAAACTGGCAAACAGTCACACAATGCAACTGTATTATTTATTCATGCCCCAGTGCATGTTGGAATCCATAGCACACAAAAACAGCATCTGTGCTGCTAGTTAGTATATAGAAGGAAAATGAGCATTCGCTGTAGTTGTGACAGCTATAGACTCCAAGCTATGCCATTATGATACAAGCCAGAACAATTCCAAAATTCACATGGCCCAAGTTGAATTCAACGTCAGATCACCCACACGGTAGAAGGCATTTGCTACCCGCCGGGCCATGTCTCCAACAAGCTAGCAAAATTTAATGGGAATAATGGCTGATTTAATTTGATCAATAATTTTTTTTTGTCTGTTCTCTCTCTCTCTCTATAATGAGCGCCAGCTCATGTCGTTTTTGGTCTCACGCTATCTGCCAAATGTTCACTCACATTTACTTAACAGACTACAATAAAACATGTTGTGAGATTGTCTTTTGACTTCTAGAAGATCGATGATTCCATTAACAAACACACACACAGAGATACACTAAAATAGACACACAGAGTGTATGAACGGTTAACAGAATGATATTTATTCAGTTGGACACCCACTAAGTACATAATTCATCATGCCATGCACACTCATTTTAGACTTATATTCACATATTTATGATGAACTCTCTGCTCCCCATGCACATACATGAACACACACAAAATTTGACACTTAATTATATATTTATGAAAGACACACACACAAATTCCCACTGCTACATGCTTTCATCTAAGGCTTCATAAATGTATTTATGAAAGGTACACACACAAGTTCTCATATACCGATTTCAGACGCATATGCAGCGTCTTGAACATACATTTGTTCTAACTCTGGTTTATGCACTGGAAATTAGTTATAGGCTACTTAGTACAACTTTACAGTATATTTACACTGTAAAATATTAAATGCTTAGTTCGGGTATGAAACACTAGATGGCGCATGTTGATGGGTCCTTAATACTAACTGATGACATTCTCAGCGTTAAGTACTTGGCACAAGTTGATTGGTTCATGTTGCATTTGCAGCCAATGAGCTTGCTGCTCAACATTTAAATGGCTGTTTAACCCTCCACTTTCCCCAGCTCCATCTGTATAGATCTGCTATGGGTAATTTTATATATTCTATTTATGCAGCAGTAGTATGTCTTGCATATGCACAGCAGTGTATCAGCGTATTTACTGGCAGTAGCAAGTTCCTGTACTTGCTTTGCAGCATTAGCAGCAATAATCTGCAACAACAGCAATAATCAGCAGCAGCAGCAATAATCTTCATCTACAGCAATAATCAACATTAGTAATAATCGTCATCTGCAGCAATAATCTAAAATGACAGCAATAATAATGAGCAGAAGCAATAATCAACAGCAGCAGAAATGATCTACAACAATAGCAATAATCAGCAGAAGACCTAATTCGCCAAGACCAAATATTTTGACATTATCATTTTAACGATGAGTGAGTCAGCGGGTTTAAATCCAAATGCAGCTTTATTCAGAGACGTAGTCAGACAGGCAATGGTCAACTTAGCAGTAAACAGAAATAGTAGGGAACAGGCAAACTCGTAATAGATATCCAGGCAATAGGTCAAAGGCGGGCAGATAAACATAAAAAAAAAACAAACAGGCAGGATCTGAAAAACAGGTAAACAAGACAAGGATAATGCTCAGAAATGTTACTTCGCAGGGAAACAATACTTCGCAATTAACAGGTGTCGGAGGGTAAACTTAAATAGAGAACTGGATTGATTGCAGCTGGACTGTAATCAACATCAGGCTAAGGGGATTATGGGAAATTTAGTGTGAATGATAGAGTCCATGATATGAGCAGGCGATCTCTGGTGGCAGGTGGATGGAGAACAACGGGACGGATTCATAACAATCATATGTTAAAATCTTCTAAAGAGCTCATGATAGAAAGCAATTTAAGTAATTCAAGTTTAAATGTATGTATGTATGATTGCATATATATATATATATATATATATATATATATATATATATATATATATATAAATATATAGAAGATCTGTGATATTTTGTGTGGAGCATAAAATAAAAAAATAAAATTAAAAAAATCTCATTATGACAACATCTATTTTGTTGTCATGTGACAAGACCCTCGTTAATTCCTAATACAGATACATCCTGTACAAATACCTTTAATTCTGTTATAAAATGTTGTTCATTTTCTGCTCAGTTATTAGTAGGTTCACCACTTGCAACTCTGTGAAAATGATTACTCAGGGTTATCAGACAAATATGATAAGTTTGAGAATGCATTTCTATTTTGCTTTTCTAAGCATATGTGTTTTTAAATTAGATTATTATAGATTTGTGAGGGTTTTTTTTATTATTAAATCCTCATCTTCACAATCCGTAGAGGTTATTGATCCATTCTTTTCCTTTAGCAAGCAGGAGCCAAAGAGCCAGCAATGTGAAGGGAGAGCCTGTGGGAATGTGTTCAGGACACAACGCAGGGCAAACTCAAAACCGCGTCCCAGCGAGCACGTGCAAAACCCGCTGTGTCACGGCTCCGACAGAGAACATAATTTGAAAAGTTGCCTTCCTTCCTAGAAGGTTCATGCTGAGTATTGCCAGCATCTCCCCAGGACCAGCTGTTTGGCTGGATTTCACAACCCCATTTCAAAAACATTCCAATTTCTCCCATTCATACCAAATGAGAAGCAGAAATGCCCAAAGATATGCAAATCAGCCATATAGCGCCCGGTCTACATCTAAGGGGGGAAATCATCCGAATGCAGCAGAGTTTTTCCTGTTTCCTCCAGATTGCAGGCTTTGGCAGGAGCCTGCAAAGATTCTAAGTAGAGGAGACATGTCCCCCTCACTTTTAGAAACTGAGAATGTTCATTGTCTGTGCTTTTGGGAGATAATCATTACTTTTCAAAGATCCGTTCTTTGATGTCTCCCCCTTCTGCTTTTCGAATCCTTCCTCAGCCCCTAATGTCAGGCTTTTTTATTCTGTCCATCAGGTAGTCGTAATAGGCAAATCAGAAAGGACAATGCTGGTGCTGCACAATCACGGGTCTGTCGTCTTCTTTCAAAGTACGCTCTAATTATTCCAAAGTTAGAATTCCTAATTCCAACCGTTTGGATGTGCTGGATTTGAATTTGATTAAAACAGATCAAACATTACAAGAATTGGCACAGGCTTTGTGATTGCTTCTAATCTGTGAATTTCTGCCCTATACAGACACCTGAATTTGCACAAGGGCCTTTATTTGATAATACATCACAAAGACAATTATAGTCCCTATAGGGGGGCTTGAGCCCCCTTGTCTTTCATCTAATCAGCAATGAATTTAACTGTCGGCACCCTTAAAATCGGTGATTATGAGATCATTAGTGTTTACTGAAAACAGCGGCATCTTATTTCACAGGTCATTTCACACTGAAGCTTCCCCTTACTAGTCATTAAAGTTAAACTTTAAAGCTCATTAGATTAAAGTGATACTCAAAAATGAAAAATGTGTCATCGTTTACTCGCCCTCTTGTTGTTCCAAAGCAGTGTGGCATTGACGATTATCAACACGATGTCTTAAAAATAAAGATTCCAAAAGGGGGCTTTCACAGTGATGCTACAAAACAGTCCCAAATGTTTTTGTCAGCTGAATATTTTACATGCAACTGTTTTTTATTTTTGAATTACTTTATAAAGGACTGCACGTATATATAGGGCTTATTATTGTTGTTGTTTTAACTCTAATTTATTTACTGTTGTAAATTACAATAATAAATTATAAATATATTATATTACAAATATTTCATCATTATAATAATTATTTTTCACTTCAAGCAATATTTATGTCTTAAGTTCTTCATTGTCAAACATTCAAATCCTCAAGCTTTTATTTTGGTTCAAAACTAATATGGAAATGTTGGAAATTATGCAAATATGTAAATAAAGCGCATATGTTATAATTCAGTTTCATTTCAATTAATTGTGCAGTTCCCTCGCACACCACCAGGGGTTTGCGAACCTCCACGGGAAACTGCAGAACCATTTTTATTTCCCCAAAGAACCTTTTTTTAATGGTGTGAAGAACATTTAATAATCTGACGTACCCTTTTCCTCTATAAAGAAGCTTTTGTGCAGTGCAAAGGTAATGAATGTTAAAGGTTCTTAAAGGATTGTTCATCCAAAAATGAAAATTAGCCCATAATTTACTCACCCTCAAGCCATATCTTCTACAAAATCCTACAATCACTACCATTATAAAACTTGGAAAGGCCAGGATATATTTTAAAATAACTCCGATTGTTTTTGGCTGAAAGAAGAAAGTCATATACAGGATGGCTTGAGGGTGAGTAAATTATGGGCTAATTTTCATTTTTGGGTGAACTAACCCTTTAATAAAAATAATATTCCATTAAAGATCCTTTATTTTAATTATAATGAAAGTAATTAGGGACTATAAAGCTCCAAAGGGACAAAAAAAGGCATCATAAAGTACTCCATATGAACCTTTTCTGTAATTTTATAGAGTTTTTTTTTAGTCAAAATGTGCCAAGCAGGCATAGTTACTATCGTAATGGAAAATATTAATATTCTAATGAAATTTTCCTTTTGTGTTCAACATGTGAATTGGGACCAGTACATAAAAATGAGAAATTTTGGGGTGTAATATTGCTGTAAAGTAAGAAATATCATTCTGAGTTACAACATCTTAGAATTGCCCCTTATAAAACACCAGCAGCCATCAGCCTGTGCCATATACAGTTTTTATGACTCAAACAACATTTTCCATGAGATATTTTGCTATTCCACTCCACATTCACCTACATTATTTCCTAAATCAGAAAGCTTGCTATAAAGGCTATAAATGCTCTCAAGATTAATCTTTATTTAAATCTCATTTCAAAGCGACGGTGAACGGGTGACACCATCCGAACGTCAGCGTGAAGCGAACAGCGGCCCCAAAAGCATATGAGATCAGACTTGCTAAATTTACTACCCTACTAAAGACAGGATGATTCTCTTGAGCTGCTCCTGCGGTCAACATATATTATTGAAAATAGTGCATAGGTCCATGCTGAGTCCTACGACTGTATGTGTGTATGTGTTTGTGTGTGTGAGTGAGAGAGAGAGAGAAAATGTTCTTGCTGTGAGAGCTCTCATCCCAGACAGCACACCCTGCGGGAGATAAAGGGAGAGAGATCGAGGGTAGAAAGAGAGAGAGGGGGAGGGATTGAGAGTAAAAGAGTGAGGGTGTCTAGGGAATGCAAAACTTGAACTAAAGTTAGCATATTTTCTGTCCGTCCTGATAAGTGCTCACCGTCTCAGATAGTGTGTGTGTGTGTGTGTGTGTGTGTGTGTTTGTCTTGGTCAGCTGGTCTGACCCAGACTGAAGAGGAAGGTTTGTGACAGATAGAACATTGCTGAGTGGCCTGAAAGTATCAAGCGGTTTTAGCAAAACATGTAGATTTTCAATTTTGAAAAAATAAAAAGATGTTTCGATCGATGAAGGGCCGCTCATCGCATCCACTTTATGGGCCGTGGCGTAATTGAAGTCTGTGCATGAAAGAGCAAAAGCTTGTCTTTGCTCTCCACTTCAGACAAATCTGAAATTCTCATCATCTTCTTGTGTTTAAGGAGAGCCATCTCTCTGGTCTTTGTGACTATAAGAATGTAGAAGATATAAGGAATGGAATAAAACTGAAATATACTACAGAACAGATGGTGTTTTCGAAAATATGGTAATAATAGTAAAATGGAGAAAATGTATTTGCAAATGCTAAATCAGTTCAAAGTCATCATGCAAAGACATGCATAACCTATTTTACTTCCATAATGTGTTTCAGAGTAAAACGGGAAATTCAGTGAGGAAAAAAAGGCAGGACTCGACTGGATGCTGACATTTTAGAAAAACTGCATCATCTTCAATAACCTAAAACAGTGATTTACTGAACAAGGATTAAGGAACTACTACATTTCAACTAAAAACAAAAAACTTTTTATGCGTTTTGTCCGTTCATTCACGCGATAACGGCATTTTGAAAATGCAACCTTTTGAAAACGTGTTTCATAGTGCAAGTTTTTGAAAACGATGCGGTTATCATCTCCGTGCAAACTACAAAATTTGTGAAAACGTTGACGTCATACGTATTACGTGATCAGTCTATAGTTGAATAGTGTTTCTTTACAAAAGTTAGATCGCCAACTACTGGCTCGGCATGGATCCGTGTGAACGTGATCGTTTTGATCGTCGTCTGAACGTGAAAACCGCGAATGAAAATCGTTTCCATTTTTAGTACATCGTTGCTGTGTAACTATAAATAAACATAAAATAAAAATGAACTGTAAAAAAAAATAAACTTATTTGAATTTGTTTAATTAATGTTCTAAAATTGCTAAAAGTAAAATTAAAATAAAGATTTAAAAACTATATAGGCCTAAACATATTTACAAACAAAACAAATGACAAAAAACACAATAAAATTACTATAAATTTAACTAAAATTAAAACAAGCACACAGAAAATATAAAAAAAATAAAAAACCACTGGTCTTAAACAATGTCGAGATATTTGATTATTGGTGAACATTATTGGCCCCGCCCCTAAGGCCTCGATGACATCATTTGGAAAGGAAAATAATTTCAGAGGCGCAGTCAGTCATTTAGACTAACATGCACTGATGAATTGTGTACAATATGAGCAGAAACATGAAACAAGTAAGTGTTCCACTTTGATTTCCAATATCATTTGCAATTCAAATACGAAAACAGAGTTCCTATACAAGATGCTGTCTGAGAGGGCATCGTTCGTACTGGTAGGGACAAGATTCTGGTGATAAAAATAGGCTTTTGTTCACTCTGAGGTGTTTCTGAGATGCAAGTAATTTCACAGAACCAGCCTCAGGGTCTCGCTTTTTGTGTGTGGCAGAGATAGAGTTGCCCTTAGACAGAAGTAATAATATTTCGAAGGCGCTCCGGGGCTGGGTCTCACAGACCATTCAATACATGAGAGAGACCAAAGTGTCTGTGGGTTGGAACACGGCCACGGTGGACGAGAGGGTGGGAGAGAGAAAGAGGAAGGGGGAAACATAAGACCAGACTGTATTTGGGTTAAAGTCACCTCAAATAATCCACATCCACAAATTGTTTCAAATCTGTTTAAAAGAAAGTGCAACCAAAATCTCTATGGTTTTATCTTTTGTATGCAATGAATGTGAGACTGGAGCTGTCAGAATTGACAAAAAAAAAAAAAAACTCAATGAAAGGAGTTCAAATAACTTTCAAATGATAAATGTGTGTGATGAGCAGACTCTAATTAGATTTTGCTTGAAATCTCCATGGCAGCTTCATTTAAATACCGGGCTGTGCAGCCTCAGTCCCCATTCACTTCCATTGTAAAAAATAATAAAAGCTGCTCTTTTCATTATATTCCGCCTAACATCTCCTTTTGTGTCCAACAGAAGAAACCCATACAGGTTTAGAATGACATGAAGGTGAGTAGATGTTCATTTTTGGTGTGCATTATTAAGTGTTTGATGTGTATTACAGACAGGCTTCTACAATACACAATTATTTTCTACTTTTCTCTCTCTCTTCCTCTACCCACTCATGAAGCTTTGTGATTTTTCTCATTCAGTGAGCTCATCTTCTTCACAGAAATTTCTGTCCCCCTCCCTCTATTATTCCTCTTCGAAGAGACAGAAAACCACCTTGTATTGACCACCTTTTTACCAAAACTACTTTCAAAAGATGCTTTTTCCTCATTTGCACACAATCTATGTCGACAAGACGCGATCTGGAAGAGCAATTTGCACCCGATATGCGCTCGTCACGCTTCTTTGTGTTGTTAACTGCTGCCCCCTAGTGGCGACTCATCAGCATTACGCAACAAAAGATCAAACAAAACAGCCTCAGTTTCTCGTCGCTAGTAAGCATAAATATTACTTCTAGATATGAAACGTGTTGCTATGGTGATGAGCCCACGGTCCTCTTTACAGAGAAGCGAAGATGATTCGGAGGACAACGGCGTAAAGGAATGCGGCGCCGATGACATTGTACGGAGACGGTGGACTGTTACCATAGAAATAGTGGATCGTTAAAACCCCTGATGAAGCGCGCGCACGCAAAGCGTGAACGCTTATTTTATCAATGAAACAACAGGTTCCGTGTGAGGAAGAGGGGGGAATGACGACGAGCGAGGAAGCGGTAAAACGGGTTCAACAAAACCTTAAAGTCTTAAAGGCACACCCACCCAAAAATAACAACGGGCGTCCCTTCACACTCACGTTTTGATGCCTCAAATCTTTTTTCTGAAGACATTTTGAAGAACATCCTGGTTGTTTCCAGGTCGCTTGGAAATATTTATTTTCATAATGAATCTGTCATTTTTTTTTTTAAATATATTTTTGTTACTGTAGATGTATTTAAGATATTTTGAAGATATACCTACATTACATCCAGATATTTATGACAAAATATCTGGAAAATATGTTTGTTTTTTTTGTCCATGCAAAATTGTTTTTCTTCAGTTTTTCCATCTTTAAAAAAAAGTTTAAAAATGACATGAGTACGTTTTGTTACATTTTGATGATTTTGTTGTTCTGACTTTTTTTTAGGTAGCCTAGTAATATTAAATGCAGTCTCAAAAATTATAGCCTACAGAATGTAACTACAAAATCATTTGGAAAAAGAAGGGAAAAAAGCAAGTAATCATACACTTTATTTCAGTACACTTAGAGCACTTTGAGTACATTTTAATTTTGTACTTAATATACTAAAAAATTGTTTAGATTTTATCAGATATCTGTGTTTAGATAACTCAACTGTGTTTGAGACCCCATGAATATGAACTAAAATGTACTTTTAACATACTATCTCTCTATTAAAAACGTATTTAGTTATCACACGTAGTACACTTGAACCCATCTTTCATACAATTAAATATACTCGTCATCAGACAGAATACAGGCTCATGAATTATTTAAATATATAATAAAAATATATTTTTTAAATGGATTTATAATGTATTGCCTGCATATTTTATACATTAAATAATAATTTCGAATGTTACTATGATAATATTCCCTTAATATGATGTAGTTAAGTATATATTAAGGGGGGGTTTCTTGTAATTAATACTCCATTTTTCCTGAAAATGCATTAGAATAGAAATATAGTATATAAAAATCCACAAATTTTATGTACAGCATTCACACTTATTAGTAACGCACTTATGAAACACTTACTAAAACAATTTACTTAATCTGACTACACTTAAAATCAATTTAAGTGTTAGTGCTAAGTAGTGAATTTATATTAAAGAGTACTGAAGTACCACAGTTGGGAAATGTACTTGAATCTACTAGTAATATATATATATATATATTAATAAAATTAATTTAATTTAAATTTAGGATTACAATATAAAAGTTTACTGAGATTTAATTTTAAGTATTAAAGTACACTTTTAAGAAATATACTAATAAAACTATATTTTTGTTGTAGTATACTTTAAGTATTAGTGGTATTTAGTTTTTCAAGTACCACTGACATAGAAACAGGCTAATTAAAAGTATATAATTTAATTTAGCACAAAAAATGAGAATGTGCTACAAAAGTACTTGCTTATATTTTTTAGTGCATTCAAGTTTACTTTATTTTTGCCTGCAATAGTACATCATACTGCTGACACCGCTTGACATGCTGTCTGTCACCTGCCAAACACTTGTCAACTCAAAAAAAAAAAGTTTTAAAATTTGATTCCTCCTTTCAACACAATTCACAGCTTTATGCTGTTAGTTCTCCACAACCACATTAGCTGCCCTTTACACTTCCATGATGTCAGACATGGCGAATCAGTGTCAAAAACACTGTTTGTGGGTATGTAGCATCTCCAGACTACAGAGGCACATTCATTAAGTGTTCAAACACAGCTGAACACATGGTCACAGGCAATCATTTTGAAAGCATTGTTATTGACAGCTGTTGTTCACAGACTGTCAAAGGAACAGTAACAGATTGTACACAACAGAATGTGCATTTCATATATTAACATATTAATCCAGTATAAGGATTAAAATCTTATGTGCTCGCAAAAGTGAATATGCAATGACTCGGATGACAAAGGTAGCAGAAAAAGGAGGTAGTTAAAAGCTTGATTTCTTTAATGCAAGAATCATTATTGTACATTAACAATTCAATGGTCTCTGCACAGCTTTTTTTTTTTTTTACAATATGTACCACAAGTCTATGTCAGCACCTACATGTATTTACATTACATAATGTTACACTTGAGACAAAGGTGCTGGGGAAGAGTGACGATAGAGGATGAATGGGAAAAAAAAGAAAAATGAAGGGAAATTATTGAAGAAAAATAAGTGATTGAGAGATGTGCATGACAGCGGACGTATGGCTATCACAGCACTTGTGCCTGCTGCTAGAGCAGAATTAAGAGAAGGCAAAAAAAATCATGAATAACATTGTCAATAATATTAAAATAAAACATTTGTTGCTTTTCAAAGCCGCAGCGTGGTAACTGAAAGCTGGGGCAGTGACAGGTGCTGGAGGAAGAGGCAGGTACCACACATACACACACACCCTCTAACACAACATTAATCTCTCACTCACTCACACACATCAAGTACTTGTATACACGCAGTCATACAGACATTGCTCATTATGTTGCGAACATGCACACAAAAATGTTGTTCTCGTTCCTGCGTTCGATCACGTCTCAGTTCAACCTTAACACATCCGTACACGCACACAATCAACTCACACAGCAATATAGTGAATGAGGGCCGTGTGTTTGTCGACAGGATCCTATGGAAGGGCACTTGGGCCTCTGCACTGAACACCGCCCCCCCCCCACCGAAGACCTCAACTGGGCTCTGTAGACCAATCAGAGAACGTGCTGGGCTGTGGTGAGCACTGTTATTGGCTGCTTTTATTTCCTGGTCTGAATAAAGATGGGAGGATGACTGAGGAGTGGCATTTTTTCGCTGTTGTCGTTTTCTTTTTCTTAAGAGCTCAGATCATCCTATTGCGTTTGTGAGTGGGCGAGTCTGTTATGACATCATTGCACTGGGCGGAGCTTCGTTTCCGAGTTCCGTTGTCGAGGTGGAGCGCCATCTCCTCAGCAATGAAAGTGTTGAGGTCCACGTCGTGGAGACCGTTTCTGCGGCGACTAGGGGCGGAGTTAGCGCTCAGGTGTGTCGGTGAACCCGGGGCTCCAGAGCGCATACTGATACTCGCCATGGCTCCGCTCAGACCTGTAACAAACACAGAGGTAGGAAAACAAATATAAATGCCTGAAATATACTTCCATCAATGCTATAATAATAATAAAAAGATGCATGCAACATGTGTTGCTGTAAAATACAACTAGAGCTGCACGATTAATCAAAAAAGATCACAATCTCGTTTCAAACACCCACATGATCTTAGTCTTAAATGACATCGATTTGACATTAAAATCTGCATTTGAACCCAGAGAGAGCAGTTGTCATGCAAAGGTATGAAAAAAAAAAAAATCCCAAACAAGTCTTTTCAACTACACACCATGATTATCTGTGTTATAATTATTGATATTATTACAGAAGTACTGGGATAAAAGTTTACAGTTTGGTTATAAAACACTGATGTCTATGGTAGCGATCAAAATAGAGCAAATCACCTTATCAAAGCGAGACACTTTTAAAGATTGTATCAATTACACCATTACACCAGTAGGTGGCGACAAATGACAAGCTGTATTGTCATCGAATCATTCATTCAAGAGATTAGTAAAAAAAAAAAAAAAAAAAAAAAAAACACATTCATCCAGTAATGAATAAGTCTTTATGAGTGAGTAATTGAATTATTCATTCAAACCCATTTTTAAAAAATATTTATTTCAAATTAAATATTTTAAATGGACTGCAGCAATTATTTTGTCAGAACCTCCAGTGATTACATGTCCTTTTGAGTAACCTATTCAGAATTGTGATGTCGATTTTAAAAACACAAAAAAAGTGATTGTCAATTAATTCAGACTCGAGCAGCTTTAATGACAACTAATCAAAAATTGTCATAGAAAATAATCAACAATGCTTAAAAACAACGTGACATTATACAGTACCATTTCAATAAAAAAGCACATCGGAACAATATCCTATAGAGCAAGTTGGAATGGAAGTGAACAACTTAAATTGCCCAAAGCAAGGGAGCACTTTATATTATACGCTTTAAAGAATGTCATAAGACACATTTCTGTGCTGTTCAATAGAGAAGGGTTGTTTTGCCAGAAAATAAGATAGATTTAGATATTTTAAAATGCAAGCAATTAAATGGCACGGTCGACAGGCTGACACTCACCATGCAGAGCAATGGCCTCCCTGAAAGGCTGCAGGTCTGTTTCTACGGATGAACTTGTCTCAGAGGACGTGGGTCGGCTTGGTGACACCATTGCAAGTCTTGGCGGAGCCCTGGAGCTACGTGGCGGTGGGGCTTTACCACAGAGAAAGCTGATAAGATCCTCACGTCGAATAGTCCGCCTCCTTTTCTTCACCCACGCCAGGACATCCTTGTTTCGTCTCTGATGACCGATCTGAATACCCAGCTCATAACTCCTCTGATGGGCATCAACACTCTCTGGAAGATGGCAAAAAAAACTCAGCATGAGCATTTCTGTATGTATGGGAGGAATCAGCCCAGCTGCATCAATGATGTCGGTCTCATTTAACAATCTGAAATCAAAAGGTCTTGTTAGAATTTCCAATTCAGCATCAAGCAGAGAGCAAGTACTTTATGTGAAGGTGAAACTGAACAACAGGTAAATTATTGCTAATGGTCAAAATAAGAAGCTTTTAATAATGTAATTATGTAAATGTTACATCATCAACTTCCAAAGCAATTGCATAACATCGTGAATTTTTGTTCTGCCAGAGCAGCAGCATCTCCTCCTCAGGAACGCCAGCCACTGTTCTTCAATATATTTTTTTCAATCCATAATAGGCAACAAATAAACTGCCTCAACCAAAACTGGCAGGCATGAAGATTTGTTTCAGTTGACAGGGTTTCCATTGCCTGGCTGGAACCAGACTGAAATGAATTATACGCTTACAAAATCTTGAGATGAGGCGCATGAAATGATTCAAGAGATGGTAAAAATCTCACCAAGGAGTTTGTGAGAAAAATGGGAGGTTTTAGAAAAGAACACACTTGGACTGAAGAATTTCTGGTTCAGTCAAAGTTCACAACGTGAACTTTTGATTGATAAAAACAGAACAAGTAAAGCAGGCGACCAAACTTGAACTGACCACATCCTATATACTTTGAAAACTTCTCACAATAGCCAACTTGCTAATCAGCCAATACATGTAATCTCCAATAAATGTAATCTCCAATAAACTGAACAGACAACCTCCCTTTTTCCAACAGCTCCAAATAACATGACTCAAATCATCCACATGACACATCTGACATCCTCCCCACCACATCATCTCTCATTACTCCAACCAAACAAGACTAATTTCTGAATGCTGTGCTCACGTCCATGATGGGTTTAATGTCTCATAACTGCAGTCTGATACACCACTACTTTAAGCTGTCTCTAACACATTAACAACCAACTAAACACTGTTCAACAGTTATTTTAATGGACAGGCAGGAGTTCGTAAAAAAAGAAGATTAATTAATTAAAAAAAAAGATTAATCTCAATGACTGTTAAAATTCACTCCTGTTACCTCATGTTAGTAAGTTGCAAAAAGCATCTAACGTGCTATGAATGAGGCATTGAATTGCTCACTACACCAATTTATTAGCAAAGTGTTTCATAGCCAAACCCTTTCATCCTCTATTTTTGTTGTAAACGAGATTGAATTACATGGCGAACCGAGTGAACAACATCTCATTCACTCAAGTCAGCAGCTGCTCATTCATGAACTAAGTGCTTCATCTTTTCAGTGTCACTCCAAATCATTCATAGCACAAATGAGATGCTTTTTGCCACCGACTGACATAAGTGTAACCCAAGTGAAAATTTCTCAATTCACTCAAAACACTAACCCACTTAGTGAAGGGGACATTTTGTTAAGACATTCCTCCTTACACTCTGCATTTAAATGCTATAGTTATTCTTTGTAAAGACCTTACAGGGATAGTTCAGCCAAAAATGAAAATCCTGTCATTTATTCCCCCTCAAATTGTTCCAAACCTGCATAAAATGTCTTTGTTCTGCTCTACACAAAGATAATTGAAAGTATGCTTGTAACCAAGCAGATACCCCCCTCATTTTTGGGTGAACCATCCCTTTAACTGAATGACGAATAAGTGTAGATTATATGTAGCTCTATTAATACAACATTCCAAACAACAGTAGCTCACATACGAAAGCCCATACTTAATTTTTGATGTGAACTTGTAGTGCATTTAATCCTTGTCCAATGACTGTGCCATTTCTCCGCAGAAGGTTGGACCAAATAATGTCTTTGTACTCTTTTACACTCGAGCAATAGCGAACATACTTTTGTTTTGTCCGAGAAGCCGTTTAACTATCAGATACATCACAAAAGACTTGCAAATTCCATTTTATGTTGACTTTAATCCCCTCGCCCACGTCAACTTTGTTGATGCCATCTTCAGGAGTTTGTTGTTCCATCTCCTCGGATTCTTTTCAAATAAAAAAATG
This sequence comes from Opsariichthys bidens, assembly GCA_037194245.1. Classification (NCBI taxonomy): domain Eukaryota; kingdom Metazoa; phylum Chordata; class Actinopteri; order Cypriniformes; family Xenocyprididae; genus Opsariichthys; species Opsariichthys bidens. The sequence continues at coordinate 7,320,312 of CM074293.1, read as the reverse complement.
TCCACACGGTGGCAACACTGCAATGGACCCATTTAATTAGTGCAAAAAAATTCAAGGTGCATTGCGAGCCAAGTGTGTGCATTAGTATGCATGGTAAAGAAAATCAAGCAACATGCATACAGTAGATGCACATACTATGCTGATGACAATACTACTTCACACAAACTGTAAACATACTCTGGCATATGTGTAAAACAGAAGTACACATTGAGCTATAGTCATGTAAAATGCAAACAAGTTCACAGAAGTGCTAAGCTTACCTTTGTATAGGTTAGTGACGGCAGTTGCAGCATTTTGAAAGGGAACCCACAAGGAAAGCCCCTGTTGTTGACATACTCTATCTGAGGGAGTGATTAGACAGGACAGGAAATGTTTAGGCTGCAAGATGAGAAACATCATTTCTCGTCCATATGAGACACATAGTTACCCACTGTGCTTAAAAACACCCGACAACTAAACCACAATCAGCTTCATATTTATAACCTTTACAGCCTGCAACACTGGCTGTGTCATGAGATAGTGAGCTGCCTACTTAAACAGCACTTTTGGGTAACATAAGCGCGCTTGGAATGTTCTAAAAGCGTCTATGATGACCATAAGTGCGGTCTGCATGAGCAGCTCTCTATGTTGTGAGACACAGCCATTAATTACACGACGTCTAAATTTGATATGTAGCAAGAGGTCTCTACGCCATTTTGTTGTGTAGCTTTAGTTTATCTGATTGTACCGGGTTGTCCACATTAGAACTTTGTGTATGATGAACTTGGCGTGCTCTAGAATAAAACCGGCGTTACAGTGATTCATCGATTTCATAATAAATATCAAGCATAACAACATAACTCGGACACAATAACTCAGAATCTTTAAACTTAGCCTGCTAATCCTGCCTTCGCCATTTTGTTTCGCATACTATTATTGTTGTTAAGAAAAAAATTCTCGTTTTCATCCGTTCATCGCAGTTCGTCTTCCCATACCCTTTCGTTGACACATTTGACGTTCGAGTTCATTACAGATGAGTTTTCGATGACAAATCGAGTTATTTTCATCAGATGAACTCCTCCCTGCACTTCGCCATTTTGTTTCGCTGGTAGACAACCAGCTGGGTGAAGCTGTAAATATATTTTTAAAATGTCACAAAACTCGTTTAAATGTAATGTACTTAGTTTTATCACTAAATAAACACGGACGACCGATGACATTTCTGGATTGTATCCTCTCAGAAAGTGTCGGTTTACGTTGCTCGTTTGCCACTTAGCATCAATGCTAATCTGTAAACGCCACCGACCTTCAAAACAGCCAAATAAAAGGCGAAATAATATTAATAGAGCACTAAATGCGTGTATTGTATTTTATGACAACCCCTCGACATCTTAATTAGAGCGTATTAGATTTGACTTGCTGGCTATCCGTTGAGCTTATGAGTTAGTGTCCTTTGTTTGCCAGTGTCAAGAGTTAGCTGGCTAGCTCTCAGTGACTTTTTATTGTACATTTCGCACCTTTATACAGTTGTGCGACGGCGGTGGCGGAGTTCTGGAAGAGATGCCAAAGTTTTTGTTGGCTCTGCTCAGTCTCCTCCTCACTCGGTTCCTCCTGCTCGGCCTCGGCTAGGCACTGCCGCTCCCATTTGGAGAACCAGTGCTCGGGTCCGTGTTCCTGGATCTCCGCTTCCCCCTCCTCCTTCTTCTCCTCCATGGCCACGAAAAGACACTTAAACCGCTGCTGTAATGCTCTAACGTTCGCTTAAACAGTTCTCCGTGGCGATTAAACCCGGACGTAGTCGCTTGTCGGCGGCGGCGGCCTCATCGACAGCTGTTAGTTTACGTCTGCATAGCGAACGGTGCTTGCACTTCTCCGCCACACAGTCGATGAAAACAACTTAACGTTGCCGAGTCTAAGACCCCGCCCTCTTGAGTTATTCTCGACGCGCATTGGGTACCGTCACGCGGGGCGTGGCTTGGCGTCAACGGCTCAACTGTTTATTAGACACGTCAACTGTCTGTCATCTGTCAAGGAGCGACAATGAATGACGACACCGCCCCTGTTTATGTCAACTGCCACACCAAACAGCTACTTGAGCCTCAATTCAAGTACACTGAGTAGCAACGCAAGATTACGCAAGCCCATAATGAGTCGCTATTCATGCTGTCTAAAGTGTTTTCCTGTTTCTCTTCCTTTCATCACAGTAGGCGACTGTTAAACAAAGAGAAGGGTTTTGATTATAGAAGGCTGTTGTGATTACCTTCCTTTGCCTATAGAGGGCGTCCTTACACAAGTACACGAATGCATGTTTCGTGCCACTTGGAACAAACTTAAAAGTCACTGTAAAGTCACAAGAGTTCACAGGTAGGAAACTAATTTGGGGGGAAATATATTTTCACGGTGGCACATTTTAAAACGCCTCTCTTTTTATTGATAGGCAATGTGTAGACTTGTTCATTCCCTCTAAGAAAACATGATGAACATATGAAGGAATAAAGTGGAGGAATAAAACGTTTTAAACAAAACAGTTTATTGAACATTTACACAAAATATGAAAAGAAGTTTAGTTCAGTATCATATCTGATACATCGAGCTTTAAAGGCTCATACAGTAAGATATAGGAGAATATGAAGCTTATTTTATTCTGAGACAAAAATATGCATTTTGCTCCTCATATTTATATGGCCAAATGTGAAATTCTTATGTAAGTAATCAGATTTTATAACAGTAGCAGACATAAACTATGAAAATATCAGTTGTTGTTCAATGTCTCCCAATACTACGTCTTAGTAAGATTGATTTTTTTTTTTTTAAATCAAAGCTCTGTATAGTTTTTATTGTGGAAGCAAAACATTTAATGCAATGCAATACAATTAAAGTTGAGAAATGAGCAAATATATTCATCAAAAGCCTGATATTTGACACATTTTTCTAAAAACTAAGTATTGATAATCAAGTAAACCTAAGTTGTTTCATTCCAGTTAGTTTTCAGCTTAAAATATTAATAACAATATGAAAGTTGTTCTTATGTTCACTTCATAAAAATCGATAAAGACTTCACAGCAAAAACACAAGAACCACATCCTGAGGGGGGACGTTTTAAAGTGAAACTGAAAGGCCTTTTACTCCATCAAAAAGTATAAACTATCCATCAAATGATGTAGTAGATTGTGGGTTTTCAGCAAAGTTTTGATCATGTTGATAATTTAGAGATCACATGATACATTAGACTTTTTAAGGTTAAATGAAGCTCATCAGCAAACTATATTGACCTGATCATATTTCTTACAGCACCAATGATGTTTAAAAAAGGACATTTAAGGAGGTTTGGATTAAACTTCTCAAAAGCATGTGCACTCATGTGCACAAAACAAAATGGCTTTTAATTGTCTTAACCACAAATTACTGGTCAGGAAATCAGCTAAACTTAAGCAAATGCACTACTTAAAAAAAGCTATTGCTGTCTCAGGAAATCATCAAATGCAGAATGAGGTTTTTGGCAGAATAAGGGAAGTTGTGTGTGGACTGGAGTGATGAATCAGTGAAACACGAGTTGCATGCTGATCTCCAGAGCAGTGTCTTTGAAAATCTCGTGATAAATATAATAATAAATCCACAGTGAAGCATTGAGGAAGAGGTGTCTTTGTGTTGGGAGCCTTTTAGCTGCTGGTATTGATGATCAACTTCACTGTGAAAAGTCATTTAATGCTTTGGAGTAAATTAGAATAATGCAGAATGGCTTGCTTCCCACAAATGGAAACTTATCTAAAGAGGAATGATCAGATGTTATATTCAACAAGACAATGCCCCTGCCCAAATTGCAAAGACAACCAAGAAGTGGATATTTTGAATGTGAATATTTGGTCTCACATTAAACTCAAATGAACTGGGAAACATTTTTCAACTACTCATGAACTGTTTGAAGCCAGTAACATTGAGTGGAACAACACTCTTTCTGTAAAAAGCTGTCTGCAAGTTAAGCAAGGCTGTTCCGTGCTAAGTTACTTTAGTATTTGTGCAATTCTTGCTAATTTCCTGATCAGTAATTTGTGATTTAAATTGCTAAGACCATTAAAAAGACTAAATATTTTATACAGACAAGCAGGCAGGAGATCAAGACCGTAAACAAAGACAAGGAAACTAAGAAAGAGCTCTCAGAAATGCAGTGCAACACATACAAGACTTCGCAATGTATGGCAGAAAACACAGGGCTTATATAAAGGGTTGACAGGTTTTCACAACAAAACTAGCCCAATCACATTTCAGGGCAGAGAGTCCCCCAATTAAAATTGCTTTACAGGGGGAAAATTCACTTTTTGGTGGGGTTACCCTGGTAAAATGTGCATTTCAGGGGCAAAATATTATGTCATTTGGGGTTGCGTCAACCTGCAAACTCGAAAAACAACCCGCGGCAATAGTAAGTAGCCCAGTTCCACGGGAAAACCGCAGACTTGGCAACACTGCTTATAGGGTTAACAAGAGGGGCTTTCGCCACACAATTGAAAGAGCAAAAAGTGGGGCTAAGAGACTAAATCTCCTATGACAACTTGCAATGTTACATATCAGTGGCAGAGAAAGGAACACAACCCTGCAGACAACAGGTAAATGCTGTTATTGCCGTTTTCCATGTTCGTGAAGTAAATACGTTCACACAGCTTTTTTAAAAATGCAGGGTGCTGGTGGTTGACCAATCATGTACACTTACATCACTGATAGTTCCTATAGTGCTGGTTTAGACTCTACTCTGAACTAGGAGCTAATTTAGTTCCCCAAAAAAGGAATTCCTAGAACTAAAACCATTATCCTGCAATAAGAAAATGGCGAAATCCGGGTACTTCAGCCAATAGTTCTAGGAACTATGTAAAGGTTCCTTCAATGCGAAAGCCCCTAAGGATAATGAGACACAGCTGAATATAATCACGCACAATGAGTCTGGGCAATGGGTGATGGGAAATGAAGTTTGTGATGAGGTAGTACGGCAGTCGAGAGGAGTGCCCTCTGGTGTAAATCAAGGGCACTCCAGCTGGTGGTTGTAGCAGATTGTTTGGTAACATCTTTGAGGAGTGACGTACATATTTTAATGCTGTTAGGCATTTTAAACATTTGAAGAAAGCCACCTTGACCTTGAAGATAAAGCAAGATAACATAAAAGGGAGGTGCAGAGTTGTTTAACATGCGTGCACGTGCAGGAGCTGTTGTGTAATTGACATGTTATCCAGGAACTTAGACGACATAATACATCTGACTATGAGCAAAGTTGGAGCCTTATCAACTTTAAGTGCAGGTGTTACATAGCAGGGGGTGTAAAAACTGGGGATGCGAGGACTTTGACAGCAGACTCGCAGTGACCCCTGGTTGTATTGATAATTAAATTCTGGAGGAAGGGCCTGAAAGGGTGGGGCATCAGTAGACACTCGAATGCTCAGTCCACCTGGAAGGTTGTCACTTTTTCTTTCCTCTTCTCTATCTCAGGCTCTCTAGATCCATGGAAGTGTGTGAGATAAAAATGTTGCCAGCTTGGGAGAGCGATGGCACAAAGGTGTCTGTAAAAGTGCCAGGCCCAACTCTGACATACCAGAATATCCATTACTGCATTAGAGAAAGCCATGGACCGTGCCGAAAGAGAGGACCTGAGAGAGACATCCTAAAAGATGTCAGGTTAGTGTCTGTGTCTGTGAGTATTCAAATGTTGATGTGCTGTAGAAGCTTGTCAGATTGTCTTATTTACTCGATGTTTACGTGCTTCATAAGATTTACATTTTGCATAAACCATAATATTCAGCAAAACATACCACTGTGCAGTCAAATATAGATTGCCGATGATTTTGATACAGATAATAGTTATCTTTAACTGACATGCATGTGTGTATCAGTGACGTTCTGTGTTTCATTGTTTTTATACCTGCAAAAGAAACTGTTCTTGATCCAATGCTATCGACAACATCACCCAAAGTTTGTCTGGGGTTTGTCAGATGTTTAGAGATTAGAATAAAAAAAAGTGCTGAATTTGTTATTCTTCATATTTTTGGTGCTTTAGTGTGTTTTTTCGTGTTTAATTTTTTGTGTTATATGCAGCAATCAGTTGCTTGCTTTGGTTCAGGAACTATGATGGTTGATTTTTTATGTCAGAACGCAAGAAATTTAACCTTTCAACCTAAATTATTTAATTGTACAATTGTTAAATATTACTTTATAGTAATTGTTATCAAAAATGCCACATATTTTTTTTATTTTTAATGATAATATATCGTCAATACTATAAACATAGATTGCTCTTTTGTTATATAATGAATTCAGATAACCAAAAATGTGCCTCACACATTAACATTTAAATTAACTGTCAAATTAAAAAAGTGACTTTGTAAGTCAAAAACATTAATTAGTCTGATAAATTGTATAATTCCCTTCAAAAGTTTGGGATTGATGACATTTTTTTTATGTTTTTAAAAGTCTCTGAAGCTCACTAAGGCAAGGCAGCATTAATTTAATCAAAAATACAGTAAAGACTTTAAAAAAATAAATAAATAAATATAAATAATTTTTCTTTTTTATAGTAACGTATATTTTATGATAATGTAATTTATTATTTATGTTCAGCATCATTACTCCAGTCTTCAGTGTCACATGATCCTTCAGAAAACATTCTAATATCCTGATTTGCTGCAGTTATTTGAAACAGAAATATTTTGTAATGTAATAAATGTTTTCCTGTCTATTTTGATCAATTTCCATCCTTGATGAATAAAACTATTACTTACTTTCAACTTTTGAACACTGATGTATATGAAAAGTACAAAGCGAGTAGTAGCTATTTCTACTGTTTCTACCTGATTTGACTTTCAATGGTGTTAAAATATTTTTAATTTCATTTAGATGTTGCCGTATGAAGCACATTTTTAGGTTATATGATAAACATATGTACAGTGCACATATATGACTGTTTTGTTATTACCTGTTTTAGTGGAATCATGAAAACGGGACTGAATGCAATCATGGGAGCAACAGGAAGCGGCAAAACATCGTAAGAAGCTCACAAGATCACCAGACTACAGCTGACAACAACAAGCTGGCAACTATGCACAATTTCTAACCTTTATTTTTTGTATGAAGGTTGTTAGATGTGATCGCTGGCAGGAAGGATCCTCGTGGTTTGCGTTCAGGTCAAGTTCTGGTTGACGGCAAGGTCGTGACCTCTGACCTCCGTCTCATGTCTGCCTATGTCGTCCAGGTGAGAGTGCAGAATTTTACAGGAGTATTGTGTGACACATGTAAATGTTAAGGGAAGATTATTGTGTGCTAGAATTATTTTTGTCTCCTGTTCTGAAATCGTTTGCATTCATTTATTTGGTTATTTGAATTTCCTGCATTTTCTTTGCTGTCTGTCTGTCTGTATGTCTGTCTGTCTCTCTCCTTCCAAAGGATGATGTCCTGATGGGAACTCTGACTGTGCGGGAGAATCTTTTATTCTCTGCAAATCTGCGGTTGCCAAGGAAACAGTATTCCACTGCTGATAAGGAAAAAAAAGTGGAGAGCATCATTCAGGATCTTGGATTGGAGGACTGTGCAGACACCAAGGTTGGTCTCAAATGCATCTTTTTTATGTCCAGATCTATTCATTTAGATTTAGGTTTTGTGGGGCTCTCAAAAATGTAACTGTCCTGAGATTGCAAAGGGAAAAAAATCTTGCTAAAAAAATGAAAATATTGAGAGAAAAAAAAGTTATTAATGAATTGGGTATAATCTTTTAATTGTTTTTTCATTTTAATTTTCTTTTAATTGTCTTAAAATGAAAAAAAGAAAAGAAAAAGTAGTTTAATAGTGAAGTTTAGCTTTAAAATATTCTTAATGCCTGTTGAGAAAAAGTTTATAACTCGCAATTCTGACTTTTTTTCTCAAAAATGCGAGTTCATCTCGCAATTCTGATCACTTTTTTCCCCCTCAGAAATGAAAAAAAGTCAGAATTGCTAATTTATATCCAGTAATGCTGACTTTTAACACGCAATTCAAAACTCAAAATTGCAAGTCAGAAATGTGAGATAAAATGTCCCAATTGTGTTTTAAATAGTTTTATTCCATGGCAGAGACAAAATTCCATATTCTTCAAATGGTGTTCATTCATATTCATATATTTCTTCCAGATTGGTACAGAGTTTATAAGAGGTGTATCAGGAGGAGAAAGAAAGCGCTGTAGCATTGGTATGGAGCTCATTACATCTCCCTCTCTTCTTTTCCTGGATGAGCCGACCACAGGCCTCGACTCCAATACGGCAAACAGCATCATTTCTCTGTTGCACAGGTACAGACTTGTGCTTTATTTAATAACACTCCATCGCCTGGCTTATTACGTATTTCTAACTCAAAAAAATAGTGCCTACACGTGACCTCTGCTTGTTTGGTAACCAGATGATCTCGAAATCTTTGTTCATGTCATTTTATCTTATCTCTTCATCTCATTGCTTTCTCTTTTCTGGTCACTCAGGTTGTCACGGAGTGGTAAAACTATAATTTTCTCGATCCACCAGCCACGTTACTCAATCTTCAGGCTCTTTGATCACCTGACACTTCTCCATAAAGGAGAAACCGTTTATGCTGGCCCTGCCGGCAAAGCAATGGACTACTTCCAGAGTCTGGGTAAAATATCCACACGTTTGATATGATGGTCACATAAATAAGAATTAAATGAAAATTTTATATCAGAGACTGATCTCATTCAACTAATTTTTTTAACACTAGCAAGATTGTAAAAAAAGAAATGGTTCATTATTTGCTACAACGGACAATATTTTACAATGTTTAAATTATGCTTGAAATAAAGACGCATGAAAATATAAAAAAACTAAAGTGCCAGAGTTGAATAAAATCAAAACTAAAACTGACAATTTATTTTTCAATATAATAATAATAATAATAATAACAAATAATGTTCTAATAGCCTTTTCTCTTGTGCGTATAGATAGTTGACTAATGTCTTCACTTCAGTGCCTTATCTATGTAATGGAGAAAGAATGTTACACTTTATTTTAAGGTGCCATTTAAGTACTGAGTAATATTAATTAACTACATATACTGTATGGTTAGGATTAGGCTTTGGTTTAGTGTAAGTTGCATATAATTATGGATAACTTATATAACATGTGTAACAAGGACACTGTAAAATAAAGTGTTACCAAAAAGAATATTTTCTTTGTTCATATTTTCCACTCTTATTAAATTTGACTCTGTTGGTTAGGTTATCAGTGTGAGGCTTTCAACAACCCTGCCGATTTCTTTCTGGACATAACAAATGGCGAGACCTCTTCTTCAATGCCAACAGGTAATACACATACACAGAAACCGAGGGATCGACATATGCAACTTATAGAAAGTGATCAATGTTTAGTGGTATTGTTCAGTCACATGAGTTGAGTGGATTGAAAGTTTCTCTCTCTTCCTCAGAGAAGTCATTGGCTGAGCTTTACAGTGAATCTCAGTACTGTGCTTCTGTCAACGAGGAGTTGAAATGTATCGCTGGACCATCAGATCCCTTATCTGAGACCAAGAGCAAGGCAGCGTCCTATGTCACCTCGTTTTTCTATCAGGTGTGTTTCATAAGAAGTCTGTTAGGTGTGTGTTCAAGTAAATGGTTAACTGGTACATTAACATGACCGACTGTTCAACTTGAGCTCGTAGTTGTTATCAGGTCAGTTATGAGTGAAATGAACAGTGAGCCATAAACCTTGTCTTTTGGATGGTTGTAACATGAAGTTCACTTAAGGAAAGTGGTAGCGTTAATTTTGTCAGCTGTTTTTTAAAATAGTCCTGTGTCAAATGTACTTTTTACTTTTTATCATATATAGTTAACCTTGTCTTGTTTGTGTTTAGTCGAGTTTTAGTCGACTAAATGTCCAGGCGTTTTAATGTGAATGAAAACGTAGTCAATTTCGTCATGACGCATAATGGTTAAAGGGATAATCACGATTATTTTTGCTCTGAATTATTTAAGAAATGTATTTTTACATTTCATCAGAATTATTGCACTTTCACCTATAAGCACAAATAGAATGTCAACTCATACGCATATTTATTTTTACTTAATCTAGTTTCCTGATTTATTATAGGCTATTTATCATATAAATTAACACACTCTGTACATTATGAAAACTTTATTTTACAGTGTCATTGTTACATATGTCATATATTGTAATCATAACTATAAATGTTGCATAATTACATTCAACTAACCCTAAACCAAACCAAACCAAACCCTAATCCTAACCCTATATTAAGTAGTTACTTAATATTACTCAGTATTTAAATGTATAATTACAGTGTAACAAAGACACCTTAAAATAAAGTGTAACCAAAACTTCTATAACAAGAACCATCTCTCAAAAATTAAAACAGTGAAATATTAATAGCAATTCCAATGTTTCCAAATTACATTCATGTTTTTCTATTAAAACAACAGCAAAAAAAAGACTAGTATTGTCACACCGAGGTTGCATAAATGCATTTATTCAGCAACCACAATGGCAAACAATATAGTTGAGATCCATGTGTGTATGTGCATGCTTTTGGTTAAATATCTGTATTTGCATGTAGTTAAAAGTGGTGTGTTGGAGGGCAGCGCTGAACGTTGTCAGGAATCCTCAGACGTCGTATGCTCAGCTGGCACTTAACATCATCTTTGCTCTACTGATTGGTCTCATCTACTACCAGCTGCCTTTAACTCTCCCTGAAGCCTTACAGAACAGGTACTGTCACTTCCATCCATCCAGACATCCATCCAGACATCCAACCATCAATATAGTTTCATTTCTCTGTGTTTGTCTGTGCAGGATTGGAGCGTTCTTCTTTCTCATCATCAACATGGTGTTTGGCAATCTATCAGCAGTTGTACTCTTCATTAATGAACGAGCAATCTTTGTGTGAGTATGACATTATCAGTTGTTCAAATCATCTATTATACTTGTAATTGTGAATTTTTCTGTTTTCGCTTTCATTTTAATTGAACTTTTATGTGATTTTGTCATTTTTAATTTCTGTTTAGTTTAAAACATTCTTTTAAAGTTTTCGACTAGTAATATATTTTATTTAAATTAACGAAAAGGATTTTTAATAGTTTTGGTTTACAATAACAACACTGAAATGTATGTGTCCAGATTCTGTATGAATTTAATGAAACTTCCTTTCATTAAAGGGGTTATGACATGAGAAATCAAATTTGCCTTGATCTTTTGACTTATGAGATGTCTTTGTTCCATTAAAACATCCCAAGTTTTATAGCTTAACACATCCTCCTCATTATAAAAACATCATTTATTTAATCAAGCTCCAAAAACAGCTTGTTCTGATATTGCAGGATCTGTGACATCACACGGGCGATTACTTTGCATGTGACTGCCTCCAGAGCAAAACATTGACGAATAGTTCATAGGCCCCACACACAGGCATTCAGTCGCTTAAAGGGATAGTTCACCCAAAAATTTAAATTATCTCCTGATTTACTCACCCTCAAGCCACCCTAGATGCGTATGACTATCTTCTTTCAGACAAAACACAATCGGAGATATATTTATAAATATCCTGGCTCGTCCATGCTTTTTGATGGTAGTTAATGGAGGCGAGATTTTGAAGCCCAAAAAAAGGCATCCAACCATCATAAATATAATCCACAACGCTCCAGGGGGTTAATAAAGGCCTTCTGAAACTAAGTGATGAGTTTTTGTAAGAAAAATGTCCTTATTTAGCATCGATTTGAGGCAGAAGAGTGACCTCTGACCCGACGCATTACTCGATGACGATGGTCACAAATTAGAAGTCTAAAATGATCATTTTTAAAGAGAAATATCAGAGCTTGAGTTTGTTGCCCAGCCCTATTTGTTTGAACCGTGAGAGGCGTCTAAGCTTACGCTACTCCAACCTATGTCACACATCGCATCGAGGGTTACACTTGTGGCACTGACGCAGTATGCGTACGGTCGTCTGCCAGAAGCTAGTTATTTTAGTTTATGAAGTTTTAAATATGTATAATTTTCTTCCAAGAACCCATCTATTGACTTCAGAAGGCCTTTATTAACCCCCTGGAGCTGTATGGATTATATTTATGATGGATGGATGCATTTTGGGGGGCTTCAAACCGCCCCCCCCCCATTCATTACCATTATAATGTTTAGAAGAGACAGGGTATTTTTTAAATATATTTCCAATTGTGTTTGTCTGAAGGAAGATGGCTTGAGGGTGAGTAAATCATGGGATAATTTAAATTTTTGGGTGAAGTATCTCTTTAACGGCTGATATTTGCCTACACTGGATGTGAGTGTCGCGTCTCGTCAAAATCAAATAGAAACCATTATAATCACTGATGCTGTGAGAAAAGATGTGGGTTCACTTTCTGACATATTCTACACACTTGAGTCTGTCAACACAGGGCAAATGTAGCTCTTTTGCATCTCTGTGCAGACTTCAGAAGGATTCCAGCGTCGGAAAACAAATGGATGGTTTATTTTAATGGCATCCACCATTTTCTTTTGTAAACGAGACACAGTGTAATGAAAAGTTTGCAAAGAAACGTTTGTTGAAAGATGAAGCAGCCAAATGTATATGATCTGACAGCAGCAGCATCACAAACTGTAACTTAAGCGAATGAGTTCATAATGCTTTGTCTGTATATGATGGTTTTGTATGGATATTGTTTTTAAAACACTTACTCATGTGCAATAGCCAGTGAGTGTTGATACCGTTTCCAGTGGCCGGTTACTGACAAGCCTTAAATGAGCCGCCCCTTAAAAAACGTTTTCAAGACAGAGGTTCAGAAAATAATCATTTTGTGTGTGTGCAAAAAGTTTCACATTAAGTGAACCTCAAGGAATGTAAAAAATAATTTTAAAAAATCCATGTCATGACCCCTTCAATATTTCTTCTACAAAAAATATATATAAGTGTGTCTTATGTGTATGGTTTAGGCATGAGAACTCTGGGGGATATTACCGTACATCTGTGTATTTCCTGTCCAAGGTGTTTGTGGATCTGTTACCAAATCGCATTGTGCCGATTTTCATCTTCTCCAGCATTGCTTACTACATGATGGGTAAACACACGTGTCACATAATATATTATTAGCGTGCTGAACGTGATCGGTGGTGCGTGTTGTGTAGCCTGCTAAATGAAACTTGAATATGAACAGTAAGTGTACATATACATTTGTCAACAGGGTTGAATCCAGCATTCACATCCTTCTTGTGCTTTGCATTGACCATGTCTTTGGTCAGTCTGGCGGGAGTCAGCTTGGCCTTCCTGGTCAGTGCCAGCGTGAGCTCATTCGCCATGGCCAACATCCTCGTAGCCTTGCCCTTTGTCTTCATGATGGTCAGATTGCCAACATACACTAGAACATATATTCTTGTTCATAGTCATTCTTCCTTATTCATTCTCTCTCTTTGTTGCAGGTATTTGGAGGCTTCCTAGTAAATCTTAACTACATGCTCACCTGGTTGTCCTGGCTCAAGTGGGCCAGTATCTTCAAATATGGACTAGATGTAAGGAGGAGTAAAGAAATTCATTTTTGAATGCAGAAAGTGTTTGTGCCAGACGCACATTGAAGGGAAATTAAATGCACTGTCAGATATGATCAGATTATATAAACAGTGCTGATTAAACTGTACTTGTGTGTTGTCCTTTTATAGGCTGTGACTATAAATGAAATGAAAGGTCTGGTCTTCTACAGTGGCAATGATACGTAAGTTATTTATACTGTATAAAGATAAAGTTTAGAGTACAGTGAAAGTTCACAAATTGTATAACTCAGAAGTTCGACAACCTCTTTTAGATCATGACCGAGCCTCGATTATACTCCAGTTCGGACACGTACGGTATCGAAAAGTACGAAAGTATCTGCTCGGTGGACGTGTTTCACAAATGCGCAGTTGATCGGCGTGTACAGTAAACAAACGTGGATTATTGCACATCATTATTATTGCACATTACTGCCTTTATATTGTTTAAACGACGGATTCTAGAGGTGCGGGTAGCGAAGGACTTCTTCACCCAGCCTCTTCAAATTCGACGTCAGTGTTGTTTTCCCAGCGCATTCGCAGCTTACTGTAGCTTAACACTACTGCTCAAAAGCTTGAAGTCAGTGAGATTTTTTTTTAAAGAAATACTTTTATTCAGCAAGGATTCATTACATGATCAAAAGTGACAGTGAGGAGTTTAACATTGTTTCAAAACAGCTCTATTTCAAATAAATGCTGTTCTTTTCTACTAAAGAATCTCTGAAATATGTCTTGCAGAAATAATAAGCAGCCGAACAGTATTCAACATTGATAATAATTAGATTTCTGGAGGATCATGTGACACTGAAGACTGGAGTAATGATGCTGAAAATTTATCTTTGAATCACAGGAATAAATTACATTTTAATACACAAACATTTTAATGCGTAATATTATTTTTCAAACAATGCAGTTTTGCTGAGAATAAGAAACATAAACACTTAAAAACTCTTACCAACCCATCACAATAAAGGGTATTCTTTGAGCCATTGTTCAATTAAATCTTTGACTGCGAGATTACAGTTGAAACTTTTCATAGTGACGACCTGTTTTTATATCTTCTATTTGATCTCTTTCTCATGGTCAGACTAACAGGAGAGATGTACCTGATATCTCAGGGGATCGACTACAGTGTGTGGGGCTTCTGGCAGAACCAGGTGGCTCTTCTGGGCATCATACTGGTGTGTATGACACTGGCATACATACAGTTACGCAGGATCAACCGCTGGAAATAATGAACATTCTCTTCATAACAGATTGACCCATACACACAATTTAATTTCATAAAATTCATGTTTTTGTACACCTGTCTATGTAAATTATAATATTTGGTAACACTTTATTTTACAGTGCCGTAGTTACACGTTACTACATGTACTTACTATGGTAATAACAGTAAATTATGCATAATTACAAGTAACTACCCCAAACCCTAACCCTAACTGTAACTCTATAGTAAGTAAATGTAGTTAATTAATTGTACTCAGTACTTATTTGAGTAATTACAATGTAACTACGGCACTGTAAAATAGAGTGTAACCGAATATTTTAATTTAATAATTCATCTCGGCTTCTCTGGGATGGACACTGATACCCGTTTGTAAATATGCAATACTTTCTAATTTAGAAAAAAAAAACACATTGTGCAATATATATGCATTTTAAGTGTATTATAGGCTATTGAAATGCTTTTCTGCCTAAATGAAATAGTACAGCGATAATCAGATACAATTCATTAAAAGATACAAGTTGTAAAATCTCTTGCAAAATCACTATATTTGTACAATTGTACTATTGACTTAAAACTTTATAGTTACTGAGATGTAGCCCTTGTGACATGTAAATACAAAAAAATATAAAGTTCTCCTTTTTTGTGAACATGGAAGGCATGTGTTGCAATGAAAATATGGTCATAGATTTTTTCTGTTTAGCAAAAGAGTGAATTGTATTTTGATTAATATGTATTTATCCCAATAATAAAATTAGAATGTGTAGCCTATGAGTGAGTGTTCGTAAGCAAAAGCATGTGAAGATGGGTCTTGTTTTTCAAAGACATAAGAAGTTATTTCACCACAAGGTGGCAGCACCGCTCTGAGTCATGACCTCCCGGGACTGATTCTGCACGTTCTTGCACTGCCCGGATTTTAATTATACACACTACTGTATTTTTTTGGAAGTAGTTTAAATATTGAAAATTAACATTAATATTTTTAAGTATTGAATGAGTAGCTGTCAACTGATTTTTTCATTAACTTGTCTGTCTGTTAAGGGAGTGCAATATTTGCACACACACATGCTACACACAAATGCTAACAGTCCTGCCAGTGCCAGATCTCAATCTATATATACTTAAGTTATTCATCCTGGTTTATCATAATTCATTCTTAGCTCTTTGTTTTTTTATAACGCAATTTTAAATCGTGAAATTTGTCCTCCAGTTGTTTCTGTAGTGTCTAAAACCCACAGAAAGCAGCTGCAGACATTTCTTTGTTATTGCCACATATTATATTCACATCTGTTAGATATTAGTTACTCCTTGTGTGTGTCTGTGTGTGTGTGTGTGTGTGTCTGTCTGTCTGTCTGTGTGCCTCTGTGTGTGTCTGTGTGCATTTGTCTCTGTGTGTGTGTGTGTGTCTGTCTGTGTGCCTCTGTGTGTGTCTTTCTGCATTTGTCTGTGTGTGTGTGTGTGTGTGTGTGCGTGTGTGTGTGTGCATGTGTGTCTGTGTGCATTTGTCTCTGTGTGTGTGTGTGTCTGTCTGTCTGTGCCTCTGTGTGTGTCTTTCTGCATTTGTCTGTGTGTGTGTATGTGTGTGTGTATGCGTGTGTGTCTGTGTGCATTTGTCTCTGTGTGTGTGTGTGTGTGTGTGTGTGCCTCTCTGTATGTGTGTGTTGGTGTGTGTGTGTCTTTGTGTGCGTGTGTCTGCCTCTGTGTGTGTGTGAGTGTGTGTGTGTGTGTCTGTCTGTGTGCCTCTGTGTGTGTCTGTGTGCATTTGTCTCTCTCTGTGTGTGTGTGTGTCTCTATGTGTGTTTGTGTGCATTTGTCTCTGTGTGTGTGTGTGTGTGTGCGTGTGTGTGTGTGTTTGTGTGCATTTGTCTCTCTCTCTGTGTGTGTGTGTGTGTGCCTCTCTGTATGTGTGTGTTGGTGTGTGTGTGTGTGTGTGTGTGTGTCTCTGTGTGCATGTGTCTGCCTCTGTGTGTGTGTGAGTGTGTGTGTGTGTCTCTGTGTGTGTGTGTGTGTCTGTGTGTGTCTGCGTGTGTGTCTGTGTGTGCGTGTGTGTCTGTGTGTGTGTTGTGTGGGAGTGTCTGAGTGTATGTGAGTGTTTGTGTGTGTTGTGTGGGAGTGTCTGAGTGTGTGTGTGTGTGTGTGTGTGTGCGTGTGTGTGCGTGTGTGTCTGTGTGTGTATGTTGTGTGGGAGTGTCTGAGTGTCTGTGTGTGTGTGTGTGTCTGTCTGTGCGGGTGTGTGTGTGTGTGTGTGTGTGTGTGCGCGTTTTTGTGACATATCAGGACACAAATGTGTATAATGACATGGGTATGACACTGATATTACAACGTGAAATATGAGGACATTTCATATGTCCCCACTTTTCAAATTAAAAATGTAAAAATGCAGAATGTTTTCTGTGAGGGTTAAGTTTAGGGGTGGGGGGGGCAGAATGTACAGTTTGTACAGTATAAAAACCATTATGCCTATGGAATGTCCTCACTTTGATAGCAAAACGAACATGTGTGTGTGTGTCTGAGTGTGTGTGTGTGGTGTGTGTGTGTGTGTGTGTGTGTGTGTTGTGTGGGAGTGTCTGAGTGTCTGAGTGTGCAGTGCAGTCTTATTGAATTTCAAGAGCCACACTGTCAGCGTGAAAAATCTTGGAAAATCTCCAAGGTCGGGGTGGAGAGAATTCACAGGAAAATAGTTAAGGTACATAAAATGGAGAAAGACAAAAAAGAAACTACATCTACTCACATTTGCTTCACAAAATATAAAATTCTAATAACAAATGACATCTGACAAATGACAAGAATTTTGTTGCAATATGTAAACTAATATAGAGTAAGGAATTAAGTAACTAAAAATGGATACATTAAAGACAGTTGATTAGTGTAACATATCCATTGATTATAATATATTAAATATGTAAGATGAATCTACTTCTAAAAAAAAAAAATAAAGGACACCCTTTGAGTATTTACTGTTTAACATTTTTTTTATTATTTCATAATTGTTTTTTTTATTATTATTTCATGTCCAGTTGCAAATGGCACATAATGAGAATAAAATAAAAATGAAGTTAAAAAAAACTACATTTTCACACCTTAGGAGACCTTATCCCACTAAGGAAGGCACAAACACTTCATCTTTTTCTTCAACACATTCACATGGAAAAGCTTTAGCCGAAAAAGTGCAAATCAACAAGCTTAGAGTTACATAAAAAATACTGTCGTTCCTGGTGTCAGAACAACGCTGAATACAAGTCATGTAACCCAAAACGGCCACAAACACCACAAATAACAATTTGACAAAGAAATTAATTGCTTTCGACTCACTTTGCGTGCTTATGTATATGTACGGGAAGAAATCTGAATCTCTCTGATGTGAACAAGGACATTTCTTCAGAATTTTCTGAGCCTTGGTGCTGCTATTTAAAACCTGGCCTCATTACAGAAGCCAGTTCACTCTAAAAATGTTTTTGGGAACAGGAACAAACCCTATGGCCGAAGGCTCAGCTTATGATACACGGCATTTTTGCATTAGCAAATTACTGACCATTATGTAATAGCACAATAGGATTTCCTAGAAACAATTATACGGAGTAAAATAAGGCCATGACAGTGACTTTGCATGATCCTCCTAGACATTGTGCATTAAATTGCTTAATATATTGTTGCATGATTTCACAGCAGCATTTCACCCAATCAAAGAGTTATGCTAATCGAGATTAAGCAAAGAGCACTTTGTGCAACAATAATCCAGTTTTTTTAAATACTTTGTCAGTGTATCATCAATTTGTGCTTCATTAAAGGGAAAATTCAGCCAAAAATTAAAACACGTCATCATGTACTCACATTCATGTCGTTCCAATCCTGTATCACTTTCTTTCTTCTGTAGAACACAAAGGACGATATTTTAAACTGTCTAAATGTCAAAATATATTCTTTTATGTTTGACAGAAGCAAGTGACCGAATTTTCATTTTGGGCTGAAATGATAAGTAGTTTGTGCATTTGTTTGTACTTTCACATTCAAATGTGTTTTTGTGTCTAGAGCCATTAGCTTATGTTGAAACATTTCCGTATGGACTGTACGCTATCATCTTGTGCTTATGCTGTAGAGTATGTGTTATGTTTAAGTATAGGTTTAAAGATCACACACATCGTTTGTTTGTGTGTTGATTCATGAATGTTTCTCAGTATTCCCACAATGTTGCACCGGCAATCGCCTGGCCGCTGGCTTTGAGCACCCCAGCGTGGTCTCCCTTAAGATACTTGCCCTCCTGCGTCTTAATGGCCACTTTATTATAATCGCAGAACTCAAAGTGGAAATAGACAGGTGCGCCACTGCTGCTAATCACAGAGCCGTCTGCCTCCACGGTCCAGTACTTCCCCACCGAGTCTGAGGAGAGCAAATAGAGCAATAATAACTATTTACAATCAACCAAATCAGTAACAAATCAGAAGTAACATTATCACTCACCTCTGAGGCTGTAAGCGTTGTTGTTGTACTCTAACTGGAAGACATCGTAGGATGAGCGGTTGGAATCAAGTGTTCCGGTTCCTTGCTTGCGGCAACCAATGAAGCCGTGTTCCCCGCGCAGCACTATCAACGGCCTGTTGATGAGCTTCAGCACAAACTCCTCCTGCTCGCCTGTTTTCAACAGAACCTGTTAGCTGTGATTAATAATACTGAGCTCTTGACTTTACATATGCATAAAAAAAAATTGTAATAAGCAATCCAGGGTGTGTTCACAGTTGTAGTTCGATTCTCCTGGTTATTTTGGTCTGGACCTAAAATGAAAATGATGCATTTAATCCTGATTCGCTTAGCATTCACACTGTCATTTGGAGCGTTGGTGGTAACACATTACACGTGGCACAGGTTACGTAATCAGATTACACAGAATCTACTAAAGTAACGCATTACTTCTAATTTACTTCAAAATATCCGAGTTATATTTTCAAATAAGTAACACGAGCTACTATATTTTCACATTTATTGGCTGGCAGCTCTCCTGACCCCATGTTGGCAGAATCGTTGTGTGTGAACAGATGGTTGTTGTTGCTCTAAAAAATGACTAAATGTGAGCAGGGATTTACTCATCTCACTTGAAAAAACAGAATGAAAAAATGAATGAAGACACTCAGAATATTATGCAAACCTGCAATTCACGAGTTCACATTTACATATAATTAAGAAGAGTAAAGGTTTAAGCGTATTTGGCGTGCTGTCCAGGGGGAGGGCTCCGAGCTCGGAATTTTGGCCCGAACCCAGAGTACTCCCCCCCGGTTGTGGTATAACTAGATGGAACTACAAGTGAGGAGATGGGGTGGAGGAGGGATGCTGGTAAACTCTCAGACGAACACAGGTAAGTCTGCTGTATTTATACCTCTTGTCATTGAATGAGTTGATTAACTGATTGCTCTCCACTTGTGCTGGTGAGGTTAATTATCTGCACCTGATCCTCCTGAACTTTGTTAATTAAACATCATGAAGAACTTTCTTCTCCCACATCCTATTCTTTTGCAATTGAGAATGGCAGCACAGCTGAAAGGTTTGTTTAAGCGGCGCCCTCTAGTGTACAGGCGTGAATTTGCATTTCCTCAGCCTGAGGCTTATTCATTTCACTTTTGGTCTGAAACGGTCTTTACATTTGCCAAAAACAGACCTTTCGTTATTAAAAAAACAAAAGTAATCCAAGTCCAGGTGAGCAAAAGTAATGTAACGCATTGCTTCCCCTAAAAAGTAACAAAATAATGCAATTAGTTACTTTTTTAGGGAGTAACGTAATATTGTAGCGCATTACTTTTAAAAGTAACTTTCTCCAACACTGGTAACACCTAAAGATATAAAGCAAAAAACAGTTTTTTGATGTATATTTTGTGATGTAATTTACCGAACATCCAAATCAATGCCGTGTGCTGGGCTAAATGCTATAATTGTTTTTGCGTACATACAGTATGATGGTATTTTTATCCGCTGGGAACTCACAAAGAGCTTATATTGACCAGCAACAGCCATATCACCCTGAAGCCCAAGACTGCTTGCCCACTGAAGCTAAGCAGGGTTGAGTCTGGTCAGTACCTGGATGGGAGACCTCCGGGGAAAACTAGGTGGAAGAGGTGTTAATAAGACCATCAGGTGGTGCTTTCCCTACAGTCTGTGGGTCTGCTCCAGCATAGTGATGGGGGACACTACACTGTAACAAGCACCGTCCTTCGGATGAGATCTGAAACTGAGGTTCTGACTCTCTGTAATCATTAAAAATCCCAAAATGTCCTTCAAAAAATGAGTAGGGGTTTAACCTGGCATCCCGACTAAATTTGCCTATTGGCCTCTGTCCAACATGGCCTCCTAATCATCCCCATATAATATTGATTGGCTTCATCACTCTGTCTCCTCTCCACCATTAAGTTAGTGTGTGATGTGTGTCAGGAATTCCTCCGTTACGCACACAAACTGAGATCTGTTGTTCCAATCTCTATACCGAACTGTAGTTGGCAACATTGCTCCAATGATGAGAGGAACCAAGTATTCCTGACCATTCTGTGCTTTTTAGTGTTGCATCGTGTGAAATCACTTTTTGTTTTTGGATTCGTTTTGATGTCTTTGGTCTGTGTTGCATCTATATCTCAGTTGAACTGCACCAGAGTTCGTTTGGAAGCTTGTTCGGTGCGCACCATGTTTCGGATGACGGCGATCACACTTATTCAAATTAGCAATTGACCGTTCGCAAAGACCCGCCCCCTTTAGTTACTGTTGCTATGTTTGACAAGTCATGCGCTCTCACGCCACACATCATGTTCTCATAGTGAAAAATACATCCTGGAGCAAAGAGGACACTGACAACACATCGACAAACAGTTTCATATTTAATATATCGTAATTTTTTAACAAAGTTTAAACAATAAATACTGTATAGTGTTTCTTTAATGTGTCGTGACAGATCGCTGTAGCTCCTCGTGAACCGATCATCTCTTCATACTAGTTCATTTATAGCATCAAATAAACATGAATGAACATCAGAAGAATGTTGTTTCAAGAGCGGAAAGACGTGAGTACACACAATTTTTCAAGTTCAAGTTTACCTACTGTTAATCTACTAACTCCTCTGATTGCTTTGTCAGGCAAAATGGTGGATTCGGGGTTATGATTGGTCAGATCGCCTGTCAATCAAACTGATTGCGAAGGATCAATTCCAAGAGAGTTCATTTTAATCGAACCAAACCTGCCAAGTGTGAACACACCCTCAAACACAAACCTGCAGAGTCCACAGCAGCCGCCAGCTGTCCATTCTTCTTGGCTGCCAGGTATTTACCATTACTGGCCTTCAGTGCGACTTTCGACCCTTTCCACTCAAGGTCAAAGAAACAACTGGGTGATCTGAGATAAACAGTTAGTTTCTTAAAATCAACAATATATATATATATATATATAAGGAAAAAATCAGTGATTAAGTATTGAATAAAATATATATATAATTGTTGATTAAACAGATGATCATGCAACATCTATCCAAGACAAGCTGTTATGTTTGGATTCCCTATTGCCTTTATTAATTCCTCTTGCCATATGGTTTACTCAGCAAACAATTTTTTCAGACACAGACTGTCTAATCTACTATTCTACCGTCTCTATTTTAGCCTATGGGACGTTTTCTGCACTAGTATAGTTAATTGTTCTTACTTAGTGGAGGCAGAGCACTGAATCGCTCCACTTGGGGTGAGACTCCAGTACTTCCCATTGCAAGAGCGGAAGGCACAGCGCTTCGTCTCCCTGTCCATCTCCATCTGAAACACCTCCTGATCAGACTCCTCATCCTGATTGGCTGATAAATCAACCCCTGAAATAGTAATTCAATCAGAGTAATATTTCAGCCAACAGAGTATGAAGTTAATCAATATATAATAGATACTGAGATTTAAAAAAAACAAAACAATCATAGCTATTCCCATAAATCGATGCTATTAAAAGTGGAAATGTGCTTCTGTAACATTCGAGGGCTGTTTATCCTGATTTCTCCCTTTAAAAAAATTGTTTTTGATGTATCCTAAAGTAGTCAAGTTGATTCAGTCATATTAAATAATTTTTTGGATTGAATAAGACCTATTAATTTAGATGTTATTACATGAAGAATATTTTAGGTTAGCTGACAAAACATTTTCACAGTGATGGGTGTAATAAAAATTCATGTGCGCAAAGAGAAAACAGGAAAATAAAGGAGCAGAGTGAATATGTAGGTGCATTATGAAAAAGAAGGTTATTAAAATTCAAATCCTAATGATGAGTTTCTGCATGCACGCACACACACACTCACACAGATTTCAGAGCTCTTAAAAGTAAGGCAAAAGTCAGAACCAAATTGGCTTTTTTATACCATGCATTTGTCATGTCATAAATGAGAAAAAAAATTACAGTTGCAATGGTTCTTTGATTGGTTTGTTAAGGCAGGACAATCATTTTACAGATTAAAAAAAGACTTAAATTGGCCGCCCTGCATGCAAGGCTTCACAATTTACAAAAAAAAATAAATAAATAAAATAACAATCTGGAAAATGTGCAGATTTTAGTGCTGCTCTAAATGGTTTACCAAAAACAAAAGTCTCCCTTTTTTACTTAAATTCACCCTATTTTCATCACGCTGCAGTCACAGCTCACCCTGGCGCATGGAGATGTTTCTTTCGTTGCTGGCGGTGAGCACCACTTGCCCGTGACTTTGCTCGAGGACAAAAAGCTCATCTTTGCCGACACGCGCGCTCTTGCCTGACTTCATTGTCCCGGTGGGGCCCGTGGGCGCGATGTATTTGCCAGTGGCGTCCCGGAAAGCCACCTTCCCCGCGCGGAATTCCAGGGTGAACCCGGTACCCGTGTCCAGTTTGGCAGTCAGGGCACCGCTGCACGTGAGGAAGCGGTTGTCGGCGGTCTGCAGATGATACCGGTGGTCCAGGTACACGAGCGTGAGCAGTGAATCCACACCCCACGGCACGTCGCGGTCCACGGCGAGCTCGTTCCTCTCGGCGCACAGGTGCGCGTACCGCTTGCGCGCGATGCTGTACACGTTCACCTGAGGATGGACGGCCAGGTGCACGTTCCATTTCTCCGCAGGCGAGATGCTTTGCGCAAAGCACGCGATCCGGTCCTCGGTCCCGCCCAGGTAGCGCGCGTGGGGCTCGGACTGCAGGGACCACCGGCCGTCGTCGTGGGCGATCACAAGGAACCGACAGTCCGGCCCGGGCTGCTCGCTGTCCGCGGTCACGTTGCCGTCCTTGTCGGTGGCAAGGTAGCGACCCAGGTGGCTTTTGATGAACACGGCATTGGAGTCTCCGTGGTCTCCGGACTGCTCCAGTGTCCACACCTGCTTTTTCTTCATGGAGCTCGCGGAGGCGTTGATTTTAAAACCAAACGTCTCCGCGGTCAGATATTTGTTGTTGGCGTTTATTAGCCCGAACCGAATCACCAGAGTCTCGCCCAATCCTTCCGAAGACATGCTGGAGCTGTTTAGACGTTACGGTTCGGTGAGAATCGGTGAGCAGCGGTTCCGAGGAGTGGGTGTGACGAGTGATACGATGGCGCGTGAGAGAGAGAGAGAGAGAGAGAGACAGAGAGAGAGAGAGAGAGAGAGAGAGAGAGAGAGAGAGAGAGAGAGAGAGAGAGATGCTGAGATGTAGGCTGTAGCCTATGTCATTTTTTTTAGTGTCTTGCGGTTTTATTCTGCTCAGAAGCATCATCGAACCGGATAGATGTTTGCACCACTTGATTTATCCTAATAAAATGCAAAGACAGTAACCGCGACCTTCCACGTCATCTCGCTGCTGTTGCTATGGGAAGAAAATCTTAAATTAAAGTCTCCCTCCCTTGTGGAAAAAAGTACACTTTTAAAAACGGTAGCCAATTTATTATGGAAATAATAGGCTATGCTTTCAATTAAATGACTTCATGCGACCTGAATAATGTTTTCTGACACTGCATGTTTTTTACATCAAAATGAAAAACTGCTTAATTTATATTAAATACAATAACTGAAAAGTGCTTTTTTAAACATTAAGTAGCCTATGACTAAGTGCACTATGTAATTTCATAGTTCTAATCACTGTTGTTTTTTGAAATAAGCATGTAGCCTGTTGACATTTGACATGTCATGCATTTAAAACATTTTTGTAATGTCGAGGTTGCAAATAAAACATGTCAACTTTAAATTTTACATTAAATAACACACTGCAAAATTATAAGCAAGTACTTTGGGATTTAGTGTTAGTCAACACTAAAGCATGATAAGAGATTATTAAATCGTGTTTTAAAATGTAGACTACTATAAAGTTAAAAACTTTTGACATCATTACAAAGCTTAGGCCTGTTAAGTGTGTTATAAGAAACATAAGTGACCTTTTATTTCATTAATATTATATTTGCAAGTACAAAATTAGTCTGTGTATGAGACCTCTTTTTACCATGAGTTCACCAAAAATATCTTGTGATTTGAATCCTCTCTCTTTTCCATGTTACTCATCGAAATAAGAGTTCTTGCGGTTAAATAAAGTGTTTTAAGTGTTTTACTTGTCAAGTGCTGTTCAGTCCATGCAACCGACAGGTGTGGCGTTTTCAAAATTAATAAAATTATTAGGTAATGGAAGTAAACTGCACTATGGAACTGGGGTATATATGGGACACTTGAAGAGACCTTCTGCAACAGCTATCAACCTGTAGCTTTAGACTGAGGAGTTGAGCCAGACTTTGGTTGAGCTTGGTCAGTGTCTGGAGAAAAGCTTCTGGGAAAGCGGAGGTTGCGGGTGTGAGTGAGGCCAGCAGGGGGCCCCCCGTGCGCTCTGTGCAGGTTCTAACTGATGAAAACATTCTACTGTAAAAGGCTCAGTTGTTCAATGTGATGTTAAACCAATACTCTCTGCGCTCAGTAAGGTCTTTCTCAGAAGAAAAAGGCTTAAAATGATCCTCACATACAAATTTAAATGGCCAGTGAAATGGAGTAAAAAAAATATTGACACAGTGTAGATGTTCCCCAAACATTTCCTCTGCTCATCTGAAATAAGGATGAAGGAAGCAGGAACTTGCTCAGGTTATTTTCAGGGCAAGCAGCAGCTTTCCTCTTCCTCTTGTAAAGGACAGGATATTGATTCAGTCCTGTATGCTCTGCTGACTGTTTGATGGAAATTAAATCTCTCCACTCATACGCTCCTTTTTTTTTCTTCTGCACATGAACACACTTTTAGCCTAAATAAGAGGGACAATTATTGATTGCATTAATGGGATAATTCATTATTTATGTGAAATTGTTGTTGGTATCTGTAATTCTAGTAAATCACAGAACATTAGTTATTTTTTATACATGATTTAAAGTTGTAAAATTTGTCTTTACGTTCACATTCAATAATACACAGCATTACACTTTACACAAACCATTATTTATATGAATTCTTGATACAGCTTGACTAAACAGCATAAGAATTTGTTTTATTTTATTTCTTGGGCAACACTTTACAATATACGGTTCCATTAGTTAATTAATGCATTATATTAACTTACAACAAGCAATATGAAATGCAACTCATTACATGTTAGCTGATCCTAAAACTTTCGCTTTTAATAATGTATTAGTAAATGTTAAATAGTTTCACTGTCACTGGAACGGTACCCTTTAAAATGGTTCTATCATTTAGGTATAACAATATGTAACCTTTTGGTACTAATATGTACTTTTAAGGTGACACCTTTTTTCTGAGATGTAATGTAGTTAACTGATGTTAACAAAGTGCTATTTTTTGAAAAAGATAAGTAAAAGTTTATAGTCTTGAAAGTTTAGTCTTATAAAAAAGTTTATATAGTGATAGAGAAGACAAACATACTGAAAAAGTCCACTGATATATTCAGTATGACAGTATACTAATCTGATTTGAGCTTCCTTTTGTATTTTTCTTGGGGAAAAGGAACTCCACAAGTGCATTGTGTGAAACACTCTGATGGATCACGACAGGGCATCTGACCAGAATTAAATGTTGCCATATTAACACTGATAACTATCCCGCCCCTAGACAGCCTAGTAGACCAAAAAAAGAAAAGAAAAGCTATATGCACTCATATAGAAGAAGCTAATTAAACCAGCTTCATTTAATCTCTTAATGAGCTGAACACTTATGTGGCCCAGAACTACACATTTTCGACTTGCTTCCAGGCTTCCAGACTGCTCTCCCAGTTCAAAATCAGCATTGACTGAGTTATAATCTCTGCTAATGAAGCAGCGTAAACGATGCACAAAGTGCAAATCTCTCGTTTTAATGAAGTGCATCTGTCAAACCCAACTAATAAAACCATTAAGTGAAAATAACATTCTGAAATATATAATGCTGAAAGCTAGATATTGTTTCTATTAACTCATAAAGTAGCAGAAAATATCCGCATACATATCTGTGATATACAATGTGGCAGGTTTCTCACTTTGAGGTTAAAGGGTTCGTTCACCCAAAAATGAAAATTAAGTCAAGTCATTCCACCATAAGACCTTCGTTCATCTTCTGAACACAAATGAAGATATTTTTGATCAAATCCGATGGTTCAGTGTGTCTCTATTGCCAGAAAGATAATGAACACTTTCAGATGCCCAGAAATCTACTAAAACATATTTAAAACAGTTCATGTGAGTACAGTGGTTCAACCTTAATATTATAAAGCGACAGGAATACTTTTAGTGCACCAAAATAACAACTTCAATGATATCTAGTCATGGTCGATTTCAAAACACTGCTTCAAATCTTATGAATCTTTTGTTTCAAAGTCATGTGATTTCAGTAAACGAGGCTTCGTTATGTCATAAGTGATTCACAATTTCAATAGTTCACGTGACTTTGGCAGTTTGATACGCGAACCGAACGACTGATTCGAAACAAAAGATTCGTAAAGCTTCGAAGCAGTGTTTTGAAATCAGCCATATAGATATTGTTTAAAAGTCGTTATTTTGTTTTTGTGGTGCACAAAAAGTATTCTCGTCGCTTTACAATATTAAAGTTGAACCACTGTACTCACATGAACTGTTTTAAATATGTTTTAGTAGCTTTCTGGGCATTTGAAGGTGTTAATTATCTTTCTGGCAATAGAGACTCACTGAGCCATTGGATTTCATCTACAATATCTTAATTTGTGTTCAGAAGATGAACGTAGGTCTTACGGGTGTAGAAAGACATGAGCGTGAGGAATTAATGACAGAATCTTCATTTTTGGGTGAATGAACTCTTTAAGATTCTTTTCTTGGTATACATTTTTGTACAACATACGTTGAATCTCTTTTGTTCAAAGGCCTCAAAGAATGAAATTCAAAAAACGGGAAAGTCCCGTTATCTGTTTTAGATTTGAGCCCATGATAAGGCAGGAATTCCAAGAAGTCAATGCATCTTTAGAATGCCTGTTGAAAGGAAACCCATCAGTGTGTCATGAAAGTGTCCTTCTTGCAATCTCGCATGATCTCAGACTCAACAGCTCTCTCTGCTGATGGTATTGCAGAAGTTGAAACTCAAACTCTTTTTGTAACCGTTTTCTGTAGTAATACAAGCTGAATTTTCAGCATCATTACTCCAGTCTTCAGTGTCACATAATCCTTCAGAAATCATTCTAATATATTGATTTGCTGCTCGAGAAATATTTCTTATTATTGACAATGTTAAAAAGAGTTGTGCTGCCTAATGTTTTTTATGGAAAATTAAACATTGTGTTCTTTTAGTATTTCAGCATTTATTTGAAATAGATCTTTTGTAACATGTTCAATTTAATGTCCTTGCTGAATAAAAGTATTAATTTCCTAAAATCTTACTGACCCCCAACTTTTGAAAGATAGTGTTCATTATTTTTAATTAATGTATTTAATTACATGATTGCATTCATGTATGCAGGAGTGTGAAAAGTAAAACTGAATGTTTTTTTTGTTTTTTTTTTAATGTGCCTGAGTTTGTGCATGTTCTGACACATAAACATTCCTGAAATGACAGCCTCGTGAGTGATCACCCTCTTTACCTTATTTAGTGTGTACAATCAGAGAGCTTATTTGGAACACTATGTTTAAGTTGAGTTGCGTTTTATGAGAGTTCTTATGTGAGCTCCAGTAATGTCCAGTAGACAGCATAAAGTTGGCTTCTGTTCAAACACATATCTCAAATTCAAACCACTGAGTTCTGAGCCACTCTGAGAGAGATGAAGTGGGACTGAGCCATTGGAAAATACCTGGGAAAAGTTACCTGGGGAAAACAAACATTGGGGTTACATAATGAGACATATGTACCTTACTCACGAGATAAGTCATGCTTAGTTTCATTTTGTCAACCTCAGTCATTTTGGTTATATTTCCATATTAGGAGCCAACCTGTTCCCATTGCTTAGAGTGCAGCATCCACCAGTCCGTCCCATCAGACCTTTGTGTGAGTGTGTGTTACCTGTCAGTGTTTCCATATAGGGTACTCTAGGTCTGATGGGTGGAGACAGTGAGCATAGGCCACTTATAGTGTTTCTGTATGTAATCTTATTATGTATTTCCAATATATGTAATGGAACATAATAATTGTTTTAAAAAAATAAGAAACCTATAATGAATAAATGCCATGACAGCAGAGAGAGAAGCAGAGAGTCCCAATCACTCTTTCTAATTTCCGCTTTAAGGAGTCACGTGACTTCGCCTTGGCGTTCCAAAGTACTCTACCATGTGACTCAGCCAGAGATTGCCTTATAAGGAGATTGGCTGAATATCTCTTAAAGGGCCACTGAACAAATTGTCTTTGTAAACAAGATACAGCACAAAGGTTATCTCATTTCCGTTATATTCGTGCCGCATGACATGTTTGAACTCTGTATATGGCTATACAGAAAAAGACGTTTCATTTAGCTCTGTGTGTATGTTGGTACCCTCCATCACAATAAACATGCCCTTTTGTCAAACCAGCTGCTCAAACTAATAAACGAATGAACAATCAGCCTTTACAAGCTTACCACCCAGTTTATGCGCTAGACTTATATCCGAGAGTAGACTAAATTAAATTTGGCTTACTTTATATTTCCTTTCTGATACAAGCTCCTGCGACTTCCTTTCAAATTTCAAATCACATGCTGTGAGACTTTAAGTCGTCTATCTCTCTTCCTCTTCCTCTTTCTGTTTGAAACATCCTTATAAGGACTTCAGTAATCTGCTGATGAGAGAAACAATATGGAATCTAAAACGTGAAACACCACGATTAACATATACATAGGCCATTCTTATTCATGTTAACCAAGGGAGTAATGCAGCCCCACACCCTAAAGAAGCTGATACTCACACGCCCGACAAACAATGCGTTCTGCACCATAACATACATCACTGAAAAAACTGTGGCAATAGGCTGTAATGACTCATTCCCTTCTATGCTTATCTATTCTTCATGGCTCAGTGAGCTATAGGTGTAAGATTAAGATAATACAGTTGAGTCACCTGTGAGACAGTCAAAATTCAATATTAATAATCTTGCACACCTAGGTACATGTTTGGTTGGGGGCGGGCAGGTGTAGAGGGTGTCACTGCTGTTCGGAGAACCATCATGGCATACTGATACTTCAGTATAGGTCCTGAATAGTTCATTAACATAAAATACAATTTGGTTGTCTTTTTAGCTCAGTGCTGATAAGATAAGACATGAAATGCAGAGCACCCCAGTCAGACTGCCCATGCTGAAGGCAACACACATTATCACATATTTATGGCACTAATAGGTAACCCAATAATAGTAAATAAGGGTTAGCTATAGTTTTCCACAGTAAAATTATAATAAATTAATATGGCATCTCATTTAAATAGTATAAGAATCTTTTCAAGCATTTCTTGATTGCATTTGGGGCTAATTCCAAAGTTGTCACATGCAGTTTTACTTTAACTGTCAAGAATTAATTTTTGATACCCTGGAAAATCTTCGAAACGCCTGGATTCAACATTTGGGAAACATTTAAGACACAAGCTGATATTTAATCTACAAATACTATTGATAATTTATAACAATAGCATTTAAAATGCAAGCACTCTCAAAACTGTCTAATGCAGCAGCGGGAAACGTAATCGGTTATGACGTATTACGCAAATGCCGGGTTGACAGGAAGTGTCCGGTTCAGGCGAGCAGCGCGTGCCCTTGTTTTGTGTCCCCTGCTTTGCAGACAACCCAATAACCTAAAATATTCTTCAAAGCAACGATGTATAGAAAAGACACCGGTCCAAACGAAAAATCATCAGCATTTCAGTAATCTCTGAATGACTCCTGAAGCACCCACAGCTTTAAATTCTTAGTATTACAAACGGATGTGCACAAGTGTGATTATTTGAAACAGTGGAGCGGCGACAAATCTATTTTATGATTGATTTACAGTTGATTTTACAAAT
The DNA here is from genome assembly GCA_037194245.1 of Opsariichthys bidens. Taxonomy (NCBI): domain Eukaryota; kingdom Metazoa; phylum Chordata; class Actinopteri; order Cypriniformes; family Xenocyprididae; genus Opsariichthys; species Opsariichthys bidens. The sequence continues at coordinate 7,289,204 of CM074293.1, read as the reverse complement.
GGTCGTGAGAAATAGCTGTACTTTAAACCAGAGCCACGCCCACGTCATTCATCTATTCCAAACTGACATAGTAAAATGAATTCATCACAAACGCCAACAATAAATGTCTATTCATGAACTGATCCTGAATGTATCGCTTTTAACTCGTTTGTCAAATAATAACTGAAAAGTAAGCCAGTTTGTTTAATAATGCTCCTCGGTTCTACCAACAATGACTCGCATTATTACACTATGGTCATTTACAGTGCAATAACATACATTAAAATACAATACAATTAAATAAAAATGTACTATCTTAAGGGCAATCTGTCGTGATACATTTGTTCCATGTCGTGTCATTTCTACAACCTGTGTAAAGCTATATTTAAATATATTTGATCATGAGTTTCAGCGAACTGTTCAGTCGCTATGTAAAATGTATTAAAAAATGAAGGCACAAACTGAGCAGTACATAATTCTACAACGTAATACAAATTCACTGCGTACCATCCTTAATTATTAAAATATTCTTAATTCAGTAATATCTTTGCATATGTGGCATTAAATTGACTTTTAATTTTTTGATTTTTCAAATAATTCTGCCTCTTCGATTAGCTCTGCCATACATTATTTCAACTCAGTCAGAACTTGAATTTCAAGCAACTAGCCTGAAACTCGCCAAGTGGACGAGGGCTGGCCAATCAGATCGCTCGATGCCGAAAGTTTACCTTATATGGAAGGAGCCGGCCGCAGCGCCCGGTATAAAGCGGTGACGCGCCTCAGACACAGTATTGTGAGTTTTCAGTGCACGCTGAGAAGATCTTCATACCCCTTGTTCACAATAACCTACTAACACACAGGTGAGATTGCCATTTAACAATATTAAGTGGTATTTAATATTATTTTAATATTAACTATGACGTTGTTTGGAGGTTTACTTTTTATTGCTTAAATTACTCATTGGTATCTGATTGTGGTTTTAACTTACTAGTTTAAGTCAAATGCAGTTTATTGTAAAGTTTACAGCTCCTAGTTAAGGTTACAAATATTTTGTGCTATTTCAGTCTTTTAGGAACGCTATTATCAACCGGTAACAATTCTAGCTTTCTGAGCTGGAAGGATTTAACGTTAACCGTAAAGCTTCTTTCTGTAACCAGAGGGGCTTAAATCCTCGCTTTGGGCGTGAAATGCTTTAAGTCATATAATGCAATTAAATGTGGATTTGGTGGAATAGTGTCTTCAGTTTCTATGTTCGCAGTTTGAATGGTGGGTGTGGCTACTATAAAACACAAACCGGCATCTAACATCACTGCCGTTTGCTTCGTTAAACTGACTTGTAGTTAAACGTTTAAATTGTGGTTTCAAGTAGTTTCTCTTTTGTTAACGGTTTGGCTGTAACGAATTTTACAGGCTTGTCATTTATTTCATATGACGCAGGATAGCAGCACATCTGCTAAAATGCCTGCATTAGTTCCTTTTGACAAGGCAAAGGAAGAGGTTAACTTTCAAGCATCGGGATTAAAATGGTGGTCGTTTGGTAAAGCGCTTATCTCGGCCTTTGAAACTGGGAGTGGTCGTGTCCGTTGGTCTGATTCCACGCGCTGAATCGGCGGCATTGAGCTTCTCGAACTTATTGCCATATAAGGCAATAGTGAGACTGCCTGACCACTTCCTTTGTCTCAAATCGCTTGGTTTCAACCCTGCGCCTCTGCGCCGCCTATTGGCCGATCGTCATGCGTACATCAAGCATCATCGCCGCCTACAAGAGAGATTGAGGACTGCATTTTTAACGATTTCACTTTATTTTTTTGTACAGCCATGGATGAGGAAATCGCTGCCCTGGTCGTTGACAACGGCTCCGGTATGTGCAAAGCCGGTTTTGCTGGAGATGATGCCCCTCGTGCTGTTTTCCCCTCCATTGTTGGCCGACCCAGGCATCAGGTATATATAAACCTTATTTCGGAGCATTGTCTTAACATTAGAATTTTTTTAGTTTAAACAACTTTAGCTATAAAGATAGTGTCAAGTTTAATTGTTTCTTCTGTGGTTTTAATGTTGCTTAGCTTATTAAACTGCTTCAAAAGCAGCTCAGCAGAATACCATCTTATTTAACTCCATGATGAGAACTTGTACTGAACTGTCAATGCAGTAAAAATCATTTTCTCACTGCAATCTTTCAAACCAGTTTTAAACGTGTATGGGCCCTTCCCTTCAAAAGTTTTAAACTACTTGATTTTTCTTTGCACTTCCTCATTTCTGAGTGGGTTGGTGCCTAATTGTTCCTTTTTATATATCTAGGGAGTGATGGTTGGCATGGGACAGAAGGACTCGTATGTGGGAGATGAGGCTCAGAGCAAGAGAGGTATCCTGACCCTTAAGTATCCAATTGAGCACGGTATTGTGACCAACTGGGATGATATGGAGAAGATCTGGCACCACACCTTCTACAATGAGCTGCGTGTTGCCCCTGAGGAGCACCCTGTCCTTCTTACAGAGGCTCCCCTGAATCCCAAAGCCAACAGGGAGAAGATGACACAGGTGTGTTTGTGGCTCATTAAAATGATTCCTACTGCTTTTCTGTCTTTTTTCCCTCTGTTCACTTTCTCTTCAATCCATTTTCCTCTCAGGCTCTCTGTCCTGTCCCATGATCTCCTGATAAGTGTTAAAGGTTCATCTTTGCTACCTTTCTTGCATGGGGGTTTTCTAACACTTTACTAGCACTGTTGTGAGTGAACCATATCAGCATGGTGTGCCAGGGAGACTTCCTGTCCAGTATTGCTCCCTTAACCATCCATTATGGTTTGGCTGTGGATTGATTGGAAGTGTCTAAAGGGAATCCATTTAAACCTTTAACTTCGCTCTTTCCTACAGATCATGTTCGAGACCTTCAACACCCCTGCCATGTATGTGGCCATCCAGGCTGTGCTCTCCCTGTATGCTTCTGGTCGTACCACTGGTATCGTGATGGACTCTGGTGATGGTGTTACCCACACCGTGCCCATCTACGAGGGTTATGCTCTTCCCCATGCCATCCTGCGTTTGGATCTGGCTGGTCGTGACCTGACAGACTACCTGATGAAGATCCTTACCGAGCGTGGCTACAGCTTCACCACCACGGCCGAGAGAGAAATTGTCCGTGACATCAAGGAGAAGCTGTGCTATGTTGCCCTGGACTTCGAGCAAGAGATGGGAACCGCTGCCTCCTCTTCCTCCCTGGAGAAGAGCTATGAGCTGCCTGACGGGCAGGTCATCACCATCGGCAATGAGCGTTTCCGTTGCCCTGAGGCTCTCTTCCAGCCTTCCTTCCTGGGTGAGTTTCACACTGTGCAGTAAAACTGATTGTGGGTTAACCAGTTCCTGGATCAACTGGTTTACTCTGCCGACTAACCATTTCCTTTATGCAGGTATGGAATCTTGCGGTATCCACGAGACTACCTTCAACTCCATCATGAAGTGTGACGTGGACATCCGTAAGGATCTGTATGCCAACACAGTGCTGTCTGGTGGTACCACCATGTACCCTGGCATTGCTGACCGTATGCAGAAGGAAATCACCTCCCTTGCTCCTTCCACCATGAAGATCAAGGTGATTACCTTAAATGAATGCAAAGATGAAACCACTAGACTTGAAAAGGAATTAAGTTTATTTGCAATGGTTGGTTGACTTGACATCTTTTCTCTTGTAGATCATTGCTCCCCCTGAGCGTAAATACTCCGTCTGGATTGGTGGCTCCATCTTGGCCTCCCTGTCCACCTTCCAGCAGATGTGGATCAGCAAGCAGGAGTATGATGAGTCTGGCCCATCCATCGTCCACAGGAAGTGCTTCTAAACGGAACTGTTGCCACCATAAATGGCCATGCAGTAGGATTCAAACAAACGACCAACCTAAACCTCTCGAACAAGATGACATCAGCATGGCTTCTGCTCTGTATGGCGCATTGACTCAGGATGCGGAAACTGGAAAGGGAGGTAGTTGTCTTGCAGGGGGAGAAGCTTTCCCCGAGAGGACTTCAATGTACATTTCTTCTTTTTAGTCATTCCAGAAGCGTCTACCACTCTGCCCTCATCACAGTGGGCTTACATGATCTTTGTTATAGTGTTTATGTAAATTATGTACTCGATGCATTTTTGTTTTTCTTTTTGTACTTCAGCCTTAAACTTGGCCCAGTTTGTTATTGTTGCAACGATGGGGAAAGCTTTACCTTTAAAAGTGAATATCTTGCAGGACTCCCCTAGGGTATGTGAATGAGGGACAATCCCCTTACATATGTAAGCCAGGGTGTCTCTGTAGACTGACGAATAAACGCAAATAAAAATGTGCACATGTAAAACCACACACTGTCTGCTGTCTTTGGTTTATTGCGCTATTTTAAACTGTTTTTTTTTTTTTGTCTAGTGTACACAAACTTAGATTTAGTTTAAGGCATGATCTAGGTCATGACTAGTCTGCACATTCTTTAAATGCAAGTGGCTTTTAGTACTAGATGTTCTCATCTTGATCAACAAGTCCTTGTAAGCATTTAAGTTATAGAGCATAATGATACCTCACATCATGATTTGATATAACAATCCTGCCATACCCAAGACATGGTAAAAGTACAGTTGATTAAAATGCTAAAATTGGTGCTGGGAACCCAATGGACAGGACTGGTGACAGTAGAATAAAAATTCAGATTTCCAATGATAAACTAATAATAGATCAATGTTTGCACTTGTCAAACTAGATTATTGTAATTAACACTTTTACTGGATATACACTTGTAATACTGGTAACAAGATATTTGGCATGATCAGGATCCACAAATACTACTCCACTGCATTCTATATAGTACTGACACTTTAAGGGAAAAATTACACTTTCATTTTGGCTCAATTATGCAAAAAACCATAACTATCCACAATACAATATTGTTGCATTTTTGTATTTACACCAGTTAGGTTTGAAAATTGAGCAAAACATAACTGCCCTTTTCAAGTTCCAACTGCACCACTGTCACATGATTAGAAGTCAAAAACATACAGGGTTTATCATCTTCAATAAGGCATTGGACAATGAAACCTGAATTGGGAGCTTATTTTTCGTGGTCTCAAACACTTTACAATTAGCTCATTTGTTAATGTCAGTTAACAAGAATGAACTAACAATGAGCAATACATTTGTCACGGCATTAATCTTTAATGGTAATAAAAATTCAGATGTTCATCATTCTTGTATGCACTGTGAATTAAATTATTAATTTGAGTAATGTATTAGTAAATAAAGATTAAGATTGATAAATGCTGTAGAGAAGTAATTCTTTGTTCATGCTAATTAAAAGTGTTACCATTGTCTCTGGTGGATAAAAAAAATGTTCACGTTAACTATTCTGGTATTAAATTCACTGCCTTTACCCAACTGAGATCGTGTATGTACACATTTAAAGAAAAGGCCTTTCATACATTTTTTCTCTAGTCAACCCCATAAATTAATTTACATCAGAGGAGCCACTGTCCTGCGGGGTTTAGCTCACACAATAATCAAACACACCTCTGATTTACATTATCACCCATATAATTATTGTTGGATTGAATACGAAACAAATATAAAGTAAAAAAATATATATCTTCTCAATTCGATGTTTCAAATTTAGACCACACCCGGGGACATTTTTACTAGTCGCTCCCTACCGGAAATGTGTACGTCTCCCAAAACGTTCCGATGTGGTGTGGCATCTTGTTTCCTCTAAGTGTGTGCCAATTCCTACAGTGCCAACCATATTATTTTCAATGGATGAATTATTTTACATTTATTGAGATGGCAATGATTTGTGTTTGTATATTACTTAAGTACATGCCTAAACACATTTCCCTAAAGCGGCATGGATAATCAAATTGAAATGGTAAGTTACAACAGAGGGCTGAACATTCATGCTAATGGTGATAGTTAGCTTGTAAATTTTTGTTGTTTTGAAATGATTAGGATATATATGTTTAATATATATAAATATATTGTATTGACTGGGACACGAAGATTATGCAGGCTTCTTAGAGGACAGAATGTCACCATCTTCAATTGCAAAATGTCACCATGATGACCATAATTTCTGTCGTAATACTGTATTACTGACATTTGCACTACCGTCAAAAGAATGTGTAACTAGCGGTCAGGAAGCTTTCTGTCATTTTTGACAGTTGTAATAACATTGGAGATATTTCGAAAGTGAGCTTGCAGGACTAACTTGTCACATTTAGGAAGCATTAAACTCCCTCTCTTGCTGTGTTTGAATGACTCTTTCTTCTTGCTGCTCTCCAGGCTCTGTGCTGCTCGGATAGCATTTCCCAAACATCTGTCACCATCTCAGACTTCTCAGATGAGATTCTGCTGAATATCCTGCGATTCATTCCAAGTCATGACCTGATGCTCAATGTGAGTCGAGTGTGCCGGAAACTTCAAACTCTCTGTCTGGACAAGAGCTTGAGAACCCATGTACACCTGCATAAAGAATATACGGTAAGCCTGATAAACACACTTTCTCTTAAGAACTTTAGGGTATTTCTGACAAACACACTGGTTTAATTAGGGCAGATATAAGGGGTGTTTTCCCCCCAAAATCATTCTATCATTCTATTCAATCTATTTCGTTTTGAGGTTATAGAACTGTTCAACAATTATCCATCTTGTCTATTGTGTATTATAATGTTTTGATGCCTGGTGAAGGTTCAACAAGTAAGGATTTTTTCTCCTTGCCAACTTGAGCCAGTAGATCTGTACTTGCCAACATTTTCACTGACCCAACACACACACACACACAATCTTTCTCTCTCTCTCTCTCTCTTATTTGTGGATGTAAATGTATTATTTTTATGGAATGCACATCATTATTTTCTAGACCAATTTTGTGGCCTCATAATTTTTAATGAAAAACTTCCCCTCCCCTCGCAAAAACATATCTTCTCTGATGGCGTGTGAGCAGGCGCGAGGTTGGGACAATAATCTCTTCCCTCCAGCATCCTGTCACTCACGTGAGATTGCAGCACTTTGCAAATAACAACAATCAAATCAATTCCTGATGGACAAAATCAAGTCCAGTTTGAGAAGCCACTTTTACTCTGCTTCACAAAAGGGACGCGAAGATGATCGCAATTTTTGCTTCATGGTGACTTTAAATGTATACTTATTTCATTTAATATTAAATATCTATTTATTTTAAATCTTTTGAAAATATTAATTCTTAGTGTACTTTTTTTTTCATCAAATGTGCAAAGTTTACAAAGAGAATTTGCAGTAATTATACAGCAAAGTGTAAATTTCCTCCTGTCCATAGGCTACCAAGACTATTATTCAATTTAACATGTCATTTTTGCAATTTCAAAGTCGTGACATATTGTCAAGTATGGTGACTATTGCTACAGCGCCCGGGGAGCAATTAGGGGTTAGGTGCCTTGCTCAAGGGCACTTTAGTCATGGTATCAAAGATGGAGAGAGTGCTGTTTATTCACAATCCCCACCTTCAATTCTTGCTGGCGTGGGAATCTTCACGTTACAAGCCCGACTCCCTCACCATTAGGCCATGACTACCCCGTCGTGGGTATTTAACCATAAATGCCTGTGATTATTTCAACTATCATGTTTTAACAAGTTGTCAAGCAGAACAAATGTAACAGAAAACCATGTTTACGTCGGAAAGGCCTGAACATCTTATCTTTTAATTGCTTTTTATTCACAGGCAAATGACAATGCTGTGAAGCAGCTCTTGAAGAACTTTTCTGGTGACATCCAGACTTTAAACCTCAGTGGCTGCTACTGGTTGGCTGGCTCTACGGTGGATCAGATCACCTGCTGTAAGGGTGTAGTTAGCTTGGACCTTTCAGGCTGCCGTTTGACATCAATTCGGCTTTCGCATCTGCTGGCCTCTCTTCGTTCTCTGTGCTCGCTGGCATTAGATGTGGGGCCGGGGTTTGACCTCCAGCAGCTGAGTGCAGAGGGTAAGTCTGCTTTGGCACGCCTGCAGGAGCTCAAGCAGACGCTGTTGACTCCCTCTTATGGGGTGGTGCCATGCTGCAGTGCCCTACGACGTCTTCACCTCTATCTAGAGGCCAGCGAGGGTTGGAGGGAAGCGGGCGGCTGCGCACAGCTGATGGTGGGCCAGAGCAGCGTCCCGCACTATCAGAACCTGCGTTGGTTCTCCGCACGCCTCGCACCTGGTGAGGTCAATCGTACTCTGTTGGCGCTCTATTTGGCTGTTTTCAGCATGAGAGTGCCTGAGGGTCTTACAGGACTGGTACTGTTTGTGCCAGGCCCCGCGCCGCCAAGGCCAGTTGCAATGACGGCGCTAATGGAGAGCATGGCGTCAACAGTGGGAAATACCGTTAGCGCTCTCCAGCTTCCACGTACATGGTTGGATGGTGCTATACTAGGGCGAGTCCTTGCGCATGGCTGCCCCGTTTACCTAAATGTCTCACGCTGTTCATCTCCTGGGTTTAACCCTCTACATGTGCTCCTTAGTGCCGGACGTGACCTCACACCACTACGGAGTCTCAACCTGCGCGGCTGTGGCCGAGGATCTCTCGCCGAGAGCTGTGGAAAGGGCGAGGAGGAGATGGACACTGAGAGCGTCAAAGCACTTACTGAATGTTGCCCGCATCTTATTCACCTTAATTTATCCGCCACACACTACCACCATACTGGGCAGGAGGGACACTTGTGTAACGCTTTAGGACGTCTTGCTGCCTTGTGCTCACTGGCACTTCCGGTGTGTGCCTTGGCGCAGTCCTCTCCAACACCTGTGAACATTCAGGATTCCAACTCAGACCTCACACCAAGGTCACTATTTCTCGGCCTTAAAAAGAGGAGCCGTGTCGGTGTGCCCACATATCGTCCCTCAACAGAGGTCATGGGGAGTCTGGGTGAAGAGCGGCGGGACAGAGGCTTGTGCATTCAGCCACTGCTTCAAGGTTGCCCGCATCTAGTGGAGCTGGAGCTGATTGGCGCAGGCTTTTCCTCTGCCATGCCACGGAATGAGCCGGCCATCCGCAAGGACCCGGTCGCATGCTCCTGGTCCTACAATGTCGGAGACGGTGAGTTGGCTGCTTTAGGAAGGATGAAATATTTGCGCAAACTCACCCTCGCTCACTTACCGGGAGTTCTGAAGGGGACAGGATTGATCGATCTGGTTAAGGGGTGCAAGGACCTTCAGTCGTTATCGCTGGCAAATCTTGGATCATTAAAGACCATGAATTACACGCTGGCCCTACTGGAGGCTCTTTCCTACTGCACACAACTCAGGGACTTGAGGTAAACACACGTCACTAAACATGCACAAAAGAGTCTAAATGTAGACTAGTCATAGCAAAAAGAAAATAAAATCTTTCACCAGCCATGCCACAAATCCTTTCATATTACGACTGCAGCTCACCAGTAGGGGGCAGCACCATACTGACAGAACTGTTATATATCCTGTATGTTTAAATATTTTGTCTTATTTCCTTATAGTAATATATTCTGGTCTCTATGACAGTCGTCAAGATCTTTTTCCATTGTGTATTTGAGGAAAACTGTGGAGTTTGGTGAAAGTGGCACATTAATCATAAATAGGTGAATTATGTTTTGATCTTTACTAAGTATTAAGCTAAACTGTGTATATTTAAAGAATTATATTCAGATGGTAATTGTTTCTCATGGGAACATAAGATAATTTATACATTTACAAGAGTTAGTCTGTGGTTTTATTGCTCTCTGAATTCAGAATCTCTGTGTTTTTCTCCCATCTAAAATGTAAAAATATATTTTACCAACTAGCCAGGTCTAATGTTTACCGCAGCTAAATGATTTATGGTTTGGTCGAATTTGAAAAGATCTCGAGAACAACCTAAATAACCTGCAGTTAAGACACTTGCACTATTATATTTTAGACAGTCTCTTAGCTAAACATCATCTCTCTCAATAACATTGTCCATGATTTTGTTTCTAATAATTTTTTTAATTACTGGTGCATGAAAAAATAATGGCTCTAAAACGATAAAGTAAAATAGGACACACGAGTCACTGAGATTTTGTTTAGTAGACCATATGTATCTTCTTGATGCACTTGCATTCATAAAATGGAATGTAATATTGTTTCATAAAATGTTAATCATGCTTTATTCTGTGTTCTTAAAAATGTTATCGCTTTACTGGCTAGTAACTCATTCCGATGAGATGATGAGTTTTAAATTGAACCCTGGCTATAATGAGAACTATGCAGGATTAATGAATTAATTAATATAATTTTAAGCAGAAATTTTAGCTCCTTTGTTCACTGTCTGTATTTGTGTAAATTAAACCTGTAGGCTGGAGCAGCCCTACTTTAATGCGAATGCCGCATTTTTTGAAGAGCTCAGTCACTGTCACCAGCTGGGCGTCTTTGTCTAGTTTCTCGACATGGGACCTTCCAGCCCTCCGCTGTGATGACCTTCATGCAGAGCTGCACTGATGTCATCATGTGCCACATGTTCATGGGAGGAACCCTGGTGGCATGTAAAACACTGCAGAAAACCCTGCTGGACAGGTTAGTTGTTTTAAAGGGTTAGTTCACCCAAAAATGAAATTTCTGTCATTAATTACTCACCCTCATGTCGTCCAAACCTGTAAGACCTTCGTTCATCGTCAGAACACAAATGAAGATATTTTTGATGAAATCCAAGAGGTTTCTGATCCACCTATAGGCTGAAACATCATTGCACCTTTCATGGTCCAGAAAGGTAGTGAAGATATGATTAAAATAGTCCATAGCTGCTTCTGAAACTGCTTCACTCCTTCACTAATCCCTATAGTGTACGGCATTTGAGTGCACTATATTTGCAGGGAGAGAACGAAATGAAATGAGTAAACTCTGGAGCTGTTGCAGAAACGGCTCAACATGTGATAAAACTACTTTTATCCTACATGTTACTTACGTTATAAAATAATGTCAATAACAATAGAATCATAATAACCTTATTTTGTAATCATACATACCTCCATGCCAACTTTGTTGTTTCATCGATTGTATTGGTTTGTCATGATTAATGTGTTCATAGTCATTAAGTACGATAAAAAACTGCAAGCAAAAAGAAACACATTAACAAGTGCACATTATTTCATGTATTTATTATTTTTTTTAAGTTTGTTAGAAACTGTCATGCTCACAGATAATGTGGATCATTATGATTACGTTAAGCTATAGATGATTAATAAATATTTTTGAAATCACTAAATTATCATCTCTTAAAATTTAATGAGTTTGCAACAATGCCACGAATTATTAAAATGCCTTGCTGTTACATTAAATTGAGTAAATGCCTACATAATAAAGTGGGGAGAACGAGTATTTGATACACTGCAGATTTTGCAGGTTTGCCCACTTACAAAGGATGTAGAAGCCTCTAATTTTTTATCATAGATACTCTTCAACTGTGAGTGACAGAATCTAAAACAAAAATCCAGAAAATCACATTGTATGATTTTTAAATAATTAATTTGCATTTTATTGCATGACATAAGTATTTGATACATCAGAAAAGCAGAACTTAATATTTGGTACAGAAACCTAAGTTTGTAATTACAGAGATCATACGTTTCCTGTAGTTCTTGACCAGGTTTGCACACACTGCAGCAGGGATTTTGGCCCACTCCTCCATACAGACAACAATAGAATTAACATGAAATAAATGTTAAATAAAGCTGTAAAGTAATCTTTAGATTACACTCGCTTGCAATTCAGCTCTTACACACGCGCTCTCAGTCCTCTCCGCTTTGGATTTTGGGAAATAGTGCTTCAGAGAGTGCACATCGAATGAAATCAGTGAGAATTGTGGGTATAAAATAGTGAACGAATGTAGGGAATAAAGTCAGTATTCGGACACCACTACAAAATAGCCAACAACTGATGTAGTTGAATATATTGGATAGGGAGCGTTTTCGGACACAGCTCATGTGACTACAGTGGTACAGTCAACACGACGAGAATACTTTTTGTGCGGCAAAACAAAAATAACGTCTCTGCCCTTTTAGTCTCCTATGCTGTTCACACAGTTAAGTACTTCCAGGTTCTTCATCAGAACACCAGCTCATTATTGGCTGGTTCACGTGAACAGTGTCGGGCAACACTTTAAAGAATTCTTAATAATAAAGATTTAACATGTGAATAACAGTTGTTCAGGAAGTAACCTGGTGTACATCAAATATTCACCTATTTGTTCTTTTCCTCCTACAGTTTTTCAATATCTCGTCCAGCCCTTAGTGTGGTGATTTACCCTTTACTGCACGAGGACTTGGCCCATGTGATCAGAGGTATGCCACTTTGCCACTTGGACGAGATCACACTTTTCAAAAGCCGCATCGCTGAAGAGCCCATTAAACAGCGACTGTGACTGAAACAAATTCAGAAAACGGATATCACTCGGTGGAGTAACCTGGGTAATGCTTGACCTGTGCTTTTTTGTGAGAAAGAAATTATGCATTGTAGAACTCTCCTTTGATAAGCAAATGTTAGCAATCTGGAGGATTCCAGGAAAACCATTTGTTTTGACTCAAGAGATGACTGAGCTTAGTGGACAATCACAATTTTTAGTAGGGTCATCGTTTTCCAATAAAGAGCTGCTGTGAACAAACTCTTTACCAGGTTGAAATGTCATTTTTGCATATTCAAATGAACTCCAGACCTTAACAAATCATCCATAGTTACAGTTACTGAAGTGTTGTGGAACTTGCATATACATTTTTTTTTAATCAAAACATCCAATGCATGGTAAATGACATGATACGTTTTGGCTTCATCCTTTATCATCAAAGTTTTATGGATGCGAGTGGCAAGTTTTGTGCGTGATACTGCTGACGCGCAAATTAAAGAACACAGACACAGTCAAATCATTTACATAAAGACGAACGCAATCTACCAATCTCTTTCTAAAATGTTAGAGAAAATAGTCTGTACAATTTGCTATCTTTATAGATATGCATAGAGTTTGAGAAGTATATCAGTCGGGTTTTAAAGATAAAACTTGGTATTGAGATGACACTTTTGAAAGTTTTTAATGACCTTTTATTGGTCACTGATTTAGGAGATTCAGCCATTCTTATGCTTTTAGATCTGACATCTGCATTTGACTCCATTGGAACATGTTGTCTATATTAAAGGTACTGCTCTGGAGTGGTTTAGTTCCCGTTTATCAGACAGGACTTTTTCTGTCCACCATGGTGAATACGTTTCCTTTTCAGCACCCCTTCCATTTGGAGTCCCTCAAGGCTCTATTCTTGGCCCAATGCTGTTTTCCCTGTATATGCTCCCATTAGTGTCCATTCTCAGGAAATATGACTGAATATTTTGTTTGACTGTTATACAGATGACACAAATTTATCTGCCACTGAAATAGAAAGATGCCAGTCCCTTTAAAACTTCTGTTTGACTGCTTCAAAGACATTAAAGATTGAATGGCCCTAAATGTTTTACATTTTAATGAGAGCGAGACTGAAATTGTGATATTTGGTCCAAACTGTACTAATAAGGCCTCTAACATTGATTTAGACCCTTTGCTTCCCTATATTACAGTTTTTCTCAGTCGCTTTAACTGCAGTTAGTACAAACTGCAAAACCTAGTTGATAACCTACAAAAGTGTGTCACCTGCTCAAAATGGATAGTTCATTCCTCAAAAGCAAGTATTCACATCAATGAAAATGTCAGTGTCATCAAAATGTAAAGTCCTGACAAGATAGTCAAATGACTTTGTCATGTTTTCATTATGACAGTTTACTCTGTAAATGTTTTCCAATACAAAAAAAGTCACATCTTGGTGACACGACTTGAAAATGCTCAAGACAGCACTATATACTATTTGAACAACCATTTGAAAAATACAGTAAAGTTACACATTACTGTATTTAGTGAGGTAACTGAGTATGAGAAAAATGTTTCACATTTTTACTGAATATGCTCTTTGCAGTTCTAATTTGTTCACAGCATTGTGCAAAAGAAAAAAAAAAAACCCTTATTTTCAACAAACATAAACTCCCTTTGGGTAGAGCTGTGCACAACTGTAAACAATATTGCAGTACATATTGGAACTGAACACACAACATACACAGTACTGTCATCATTCTTGCACATCCAGACGTTCCTCTCTGTCTGGTCACATAACAGCGAATATCATCTCTTGCAATGTAGCGAGGAAAGTATCTCCTCGAGTGGCGAATCCACCCTCTGCAGGACTCTGCTGTGATGCCATTACACGGACGTTAACAGGGCCATTTGGGTATGTGGATGCCGGTCATATACCTTCCACCTCCGGGAAGAAAAAAAACTCCTCTATTGGATTTAGGAATGCTGAGTAGGGAGGGAGATATTCCACCAGCATCCTATCATGTGCTGTAAACCACTGTCTGACGACATCTGAGTGGTTTTGTTTGTCTAAAAGATTTTGACAACTAGTTCAACATTTTTGTATGTAATGACTCAAGCAATGAAATGAGGACTATTAGTTTTATATGGAATGACTATTCAGCATTCACAAGTATAGTTAATTTTGACTGACATGACATAAGCAAATGATAATGTTATAAAACAGCAGAGAGTTGTATGAAAGCAACTGATGCATGTCCAAAAGCATTGGCAATTTGTTGGAAGGAATGAGAAACTGCTACTATGATGTGCACAACTGGCTAAATGTTGTGGAGATTCAACTAACTGTTGTGCAAATGTAAATAGTGATGTGAGAAATGCACCAAAGCGACTGAGAAAAACTGTAAATCCACTGTTTAAAAATCTAGGGGTAATAATGGTTATGGATTTTAAATTGGACAAACAGATAAACACTGTAGTCAGGTATAGTTTTTATCAGTTAAAGCTTTTATCTAAGCTAAGCCTTTTTTGTCATTTAATGATTTTGAAAGGCTAATGTTTTTATTTCATCTTTTTTAGATTATTGTAATGAACTCTATGCTGGTGTCAATCAGGCCTCTCTCTCATGTTTGCAGTTAGCGCAGAATGCTGCAGTTCGACTTTTAACACGAACACGTGAATGGGAACATATTTCTCCGTCAACATATTGGCTTCCCTACTTTGACTTCCGGTCCATTTTTAGGGTTGATTTTAAGGTTTTAATGCTTGCTTATAAAACCTTAAATGGCTTACCCCAACTTACCTTTCTGACCTTATACAGTTGGATGTCCCATCAAGGTCTCTGAGGTCTGCTGACCGTCCCTAGAGTAAGACTGCAGCACAGGGGAGATCGTGCCTTTGCAGTAGCTGCCCCTAAACTCTGGAATTCATTACCATTGTCTGTGAGGATGGCCCTAACTCAGTCTGTTTTTAAAACTGGTCTTAAAACACATTTTTATTCTTCGGCATTTAATTCAGTCTGAGAGCTGTGGCCATTCACTTTGTTTTGTTGTCTGTTTTTCTGATTTGTAATGTAAAATATTTTGATTATTACCCTTTTTATTGTAGTGGTCAACTACTGTTGTTTTTAGATGTGCCCTAGAAATGAATTAAACTTGAAACTTGAAGATCCCAGGAACTTCACACGCCAGGCAACTGTATGTGCCAACAGAGCATATGGGAGGTGTCAAAACTTATTCACAAGTTCTCAAAAATTCGGGAACGTGAAGGATTAGATGCATTAATTCTCTTAAGAAATCCAGCATTACAACATTTTATGATGTGTTATTTGGAAATATGATGCAAGGAACTTCACACCCCAGGCAACTTTATGTGCCCACAATACATTGGCAGTGTCATGACTTTATTAATTCACAAGTTCGCAAAAAATCGAGAATGTGGAGGGTTGGACAGGTCTACACACCGGTGTGATCGTACACTCCAGGGACCAGCCAAGACTGATCACACTGGTGTGTGTGATCGTATGCGTCAAAGGGTTACCTCTCTTACGAAATCCAACATGACAACATTTTCGATGTGTTAATATGGAAATATGATTCCAGGAACTTTGCACCCCAGGCAACTATGTGCTAATGTGCAAACAGGGCATTGGCTATTGGTTCTGTCATAACTTTATTAATTCACAAGTTACCAAAAAATCTTAATAGTGCTAAAATCGGATACGTGGAGAGTAAAATAAGATCATTCTCAAACGAAATCCAGCATTAGGCCTTCAACATTTTCTGATGTGTTAAGTAGGGTTGGATAGGGCTACATTAACCTTCTTACAAAATCCATCATTACAACATTTTTTATTTAAATGGAAATATGATCCCATGAACTTCACACGACAGTGCTTATTTGCGGTATCATAACTTTATTAATTCACAAGTTCTCAAAAAATCAGGGATGTGCAGGGTTAGATTAATTCTCGTAGGAAATCCAGTATTACTAATTTCAGCTTCACTAAAATTTCCAATGGCTGATTTATCCCGGAAATCCTGGTAAAAAACTATGGGCTCTTTTCATGCTCTGTTCACTGCATGAACCATCCATTTAAGACGCAGCATACAAATACTTGACCACTACTTGTTCGATATAAGAACTCTTGCATTTAATTCAGAAATAACTATTCTTAGAGTTTTGTGATCTTAAAGAGCGTGATGGATTGCAGGACGATAGAAGATTGGTTAAATACACAGAATCTAAACCATTTAGGGCCTTATACATCAGTAATACTTTATAATTGATATGGAACTTAATAGGCAACCAGTGTAAATGATAAAATTGGTATTCGCAGCTGCATTTTGCACTAATTCTAGCTTGTTTATTGAGGAAAGCACAGCTAGTAATGCATTACAGTAATCAAGTCTAGAGGTCATCAATGCATGAACTAACCTTTCTGCATAAGGCTGTTTTTGTAACATATGAAATATGATTTTCGATGGACAAGTTGCTGTCTAATATAACACCCAGGTCTTTAATTGTACAGTAGAGGATGAAGTATACAGAACAGATTTCTAAATGCAGATTGTAGTCTAAGAGATTAGTACAGGTGTTCAGGTTTTTGGTCCAATAAGTAATACCTCAGTCTTATACTGTAATTTTCTTCTGTTAAATTCAGATATTTTTAACATATTCTGTCAATTTGGATACTTTATCACCTGATCGTGATGAAATAAATAACTGAGTATCATCGGCATAACAGTGGAAACTAATTCCATGTTTTCTTATAATATTACCAAGTGGCAGCACGTATATTGAAAATAGCACAGGGCCCAACACAGACCCTTGTGGCACTCCATAATTTACTGATGATATCTTTGAATCTTCCCTTTTTAAATAAACAAAATGGTAACCGTCTGATAGGTATGATTTAAACCACTTTAATGCCTGTCCCTGATTACCCGGGTAATTTTGAAGTCAATCTAGGAGTATTTTATGATCTATAGTGTCACATGCAGCACTAAGATCAGGTAAAACTGGTATTGAGAAACAGCCTTTGTCAGAAGCTAAAAGTTAGTCATTTGTCTTTTTAACGAGAGCAGTTTCTAAGCAATGTTGAAGCCTGAATTGGATCTAATGAACATGTTGTTGGTTGCACAATGATGATTTTTTTATTTTTTTCTTCCTGTCCTATAGTTGTAAAGCACTGCAATTGTTCTCGAGGGGCGATAATTGAGGTTGATTTATAAAATGCAGTCAAATGTTGTACATTTAAAGTTGTATTCCTGATGCTTTCGAAATTTTCAGTGAAGAAGTTCATAAAGTCATTACTACTAAACTTTAATGGAATATGAGACTGTCCTCCTCCAAAAAACAACCCCATAGTTTGTTTGTGCAAGCATCGAATTACGACCTATAGGCTACGTTCAGACTATCATTCAGAATCCGATTATTATTTGTGTATCTGCTTGGAATCTGATCTAAAATTATTGATGTCCACACTGTGTATCGCAACTGTTCAGATCTGATTTGTGTCCATGGAACTGTTTGCATCATTGATCATTATTTCCTTGTTTATCCCTTTAAAGCTGCTTTAATACAATCTATATTTAAGTCAAAACCTAGCCATTGTCAGCCAGTGTTCGTGTTGTTTTCTGTCACCTGACCAAGAAAATCAACATTCAGCTGTTGAGTTTGAGATACAATGTTTCCAGCCATTGCTATTCCAGTATAAATAAATCTGTGTTGAATAAAAATCACAATGATCGACAGTTTTCACTGTGAAAACTTGTAAGATTGTAGTGTTGTGGCTTAGCAGTTAGCAACGGTGGAAATATGCGCAACATCAGTTAAAATCTAATGGATGTCTGTCCAATAAATAGGCAAAATAATTTTTTCAATAAAGTTTTTATTCCATTATAGTGTAGTATAGATGCATTTCATTCATAAGCATTATAATTGTTTTGATTATTGATTACAGTCCAACATCATTGGAATTCAATATTAATTACAACAAACAAGAATTAGGAGAATTACATGTTTCTTTATGATTCAACAGATTATTATAATCATTTAGTTTGAAATAATAATAAAACATTTTGTAAAGTTTTTCTTTCAGACAATTCATTCCTGGCTGTATAGTTTGGCCAACGACGGAGTAATGAATAAAAATAGTCATTAATAAATCCAACAGGCAATACACTGGATAATAAACAAAACACAACCAGGTTAAACTTAGATGTTACCAGACAATGAAACACAGGAAACTGAGGGCTTAAATACACAAGGGATGATTGACTGAAACAGAACAGGTGAAGAGCTAGTTAATAACCACTAACTTGGCAGGTAAAACATGAAGAAAACACAGAGAAAACTGAACCAAAACTGACTACACGTTACATTTATTTTAAAAGCTTTGCTTTTTTGTGTCTTTGTGCGTACTGTAGGGCTATCAAACACCTTAAAAGGTCTGACATTATAAAGCTTTTCCAACTCTCCCTCTAATTCATTCACAGTTATGTTTTCGGGAGTCTTGTTCTCATTCACTCCAATAAATCCTCTTGAGTCTTGACATTTGTTATTGTTGTCTAAGCAGCAGTATGCAGTCCAGAAATGGCTAGGCACATTTACTCTGTTGTTCAGTGTCTTGGTACCTGGAACCACCCCTGTTACTATGTAAACATTATACTGTTTTGGTAGACATTCCTCTGATAGATTTTTTGCAATGTTACTTTCTAGTACCCTCCACTGACCGCTGTTAAAAGAGGAGTTTTGTGGAGCAGCATTAGTGAGAGTGAAGGTGGCTTCAGCACAGCTCTGTGATCCTGCTTGATAGACTGGTGCCAGATGGCCTCTGTGGAACCCAGACTCCTTATAGTCTTCATTGAGAGCTTGACGGTTTCCACGTAGTTTCTCATCCACAGTTCCCTCAGATGCCATGGATGGTCCCGCATTGTTATCATCAAGCTGCAATATTGAATCAGTTGAATTTTAAGAACTTTTACATTAGAAAAGAAACAACCTGCACTCAATCACACCTGGTCAGACTACCGGTCCAAACAACAACCAAGCGTGAACGATAGATAGATAGATAGATAGATGGATGGATGGATGGATGGATGGATGGATGGATGGATGGATGGATGGATGGATGGATGGATGGATGGATGGATGGATGGATGGATGGATGGATGGATGGATGGATGGATGGATAGATAGATAGATAGATAGATAGATAGATAGATAGATAGATAGATAGATAGATAGATAGATAGATAGATAGATAGATATTGTTGAAATATTTCACCTTAATCAAAGTGTAGAAGTGCATATTTTGAATAATTGACTAAGAAAAAACTGTGAAGACATTTTTCTATGGCCTGATTTGCTCATATGTAGTGTGGATAAACTAAGAAATCACTGAGTTTGATTTCTTAGTTTATCCACATCTACATATGAGCAAATAAGGAGTTTATCTGCTGATTTATGAAGTTCAATACTCAACAGACTGATAAAATATATTATATGCTAGTTTGTTTTTTTATTAATTCGGTCATATTTCTGGTATAACTTTAATAACTGTTATCAGTAAATTTGAAACGACTCCTTCCACACCATGGAAAAACATCCTTACAACCAACTAATACAAACAACAAATACTGAACAATAACAGGATACAACCTGAATTAGTTTAGAGTAATATTTCTCTTACTTGAGGTTCAATGTTCCAGTTGCTTGGTCTTTTGCATTTTATTATCCCTTTAAACAGGAAGGCTGAGTACACTGGGATCTTGTTGCCAGTATCATAATATGTGGCATAATAGTAATTATTATTTTGAGTTTGGCAGATCTGCTCGTACTGTGGTCCAGTAAATGTTGTTGGAGATTTTCCACCTGCAAAAAATCGACCACACTCCTGCTTAAAATCCTGCACAACTCTGGCAGAACCACTGGAGAGAAGCGACAGCATCAGCACATGAAGAAGCAGCGTCATGATGAAGAGGATGAGATGATGAATTATCAAGATCTCTGCAAGAACAACAACCACATGTGATGTTTTTTTATAACAGCTTTGTGCAAAATTTAAATAACAAATTAACACCTCGAATTTACAGGAGTACGATTCAAAGATCAAGCTATTATCATTGGAGAGCTAATAATGCAAGAATGTAAGGCAAAATTTTACATGTAATCCTCAATAAACAATAAATAAAACCAAAGGCAGCTCTACAAATACTGCAGTACATACCAACACCAAAGGCAAGAACACACACTGGTGTTTCAGTGATGTGAGGAAGTGTTTTTAACCTCTTGATTTGTCATGAACACTTCTAAAGAAACGTATGAGTCAGGGTTTACAAGCTTATCCACCACATATATTCCCTGTGGCTAAATTAGTAATTAAACAAATTTCTTTAGTCCACTTAACACGTGTGTGCTCATTTATAAAATGAAAATCTGATATTTGTTATAGAATATTGTGGCCCTATTGACTTAAATCCAACTGACATCCTCTGACAACTTTTCTACTGCAGCCATATTACGTTTGATATCTTATTCAAGAGTCGTTTGTCTCCTCTTTATTCTGTATGATATATCTTCAATGGATTTCAATACAGTGAAGGTTAAACAACCACACTCACTACATAAGACACCAAGTAGCCTAAAACTCTTCTTGTTAGTATCATATTTTCCTTCTGCTGGCTTCGGTTGAAATTGTGCCAGATTTAGTTTTATACAAAAACTTCTGGTAATTTTCTGAAAAGATTAAATGCAAAGAAAGTCATAGAAGTGGTTAATATTTCTCCATGGATTTTTTCTGGACATTTAACAAATCGGTGGTATAAAAAAAAGTATGCTTTGGATTTAGATATTCTATTTATAATGATGTCTACCAGATAAAGTGTTGAGGCTTTTGTATGTCTTCAGGCTTTCCCTGGCATTAAAATCCCTCTTGGCACGTCAATGTCCATGGATCATTTTGAAAGTTGTAAGCATCACTTACATGCAACTGCCTTTAATTTAAGCAAAGTTTTTAAGCTAAGCCATGTGTATTGAAACACTGAAACAAATTTTCCCCACGGGGACAATAAACGTCAATAGAATAATCGACTACTGAACCAATTTAAAATGTAAATCATGAAACTTTTGGATGTCAAAAAGAAGAGCAGTCCTTATAAACAATGTGGAGAAAAGTCACTGTAACGAACAAATAAAATAAACAAATCAAGAAATGCATTTGAAAACAATGTCTCTCACTTGAGGTTCAACGTACAGCTGTTCTTGTGTTTTGCAGTTCTTAAACCCTTCAAACATATAGGTCAGATAAACGGGGATTTTAGCTTCAGTGGAACCATCAGAGAGAAAGCACAAGTACAGATAGAAGGATGGCATTTATTAACACGAAAGCATAAACGGGAGCAAATTTCCCCCATAATGGCTTCCAGTCCGTTTTAGGATTGATTTTAAGGTTTTAATGCTTGCTTATAAATCCTTAAATGGCCTAGCTAGTTTTTCTGATTTGTAATGTAAAATATTTTGATTATTACCCTTTTATTGTAGTGGTCAACTACTGTTGTTTTTAGATGTGCCCTAGAAATGAATTAAACTTGAAACTTGAAGATCCCAGGAACTTCACACGCCAGTCAACTGTATGTGCCAACAGAGCATATGGGAGGTGTCAAAACTTATTCACAACTTCTCAAACATTTGGGAAAGTTAAGGGTTAGATGCATTAATTCTTGGCATTACAACATTTTCTGATGTGTAATTTGGAAATATGATGCAAGGAACTTCACACCCCAGGTAACTAGATGTTCCCAGAAAACATATTGGTGGTGTTATAACTTTATAAATTCACAAGTTCTTAAAAAAAAACTGGGAGGGTTAGATAAAATCGTTCTAAAACGAAATACAGCTCTACAACATTTTCTGATGTGTTAATATGGAAATATAATCCCAGGAACTTCACATCTCAGGTAACTACGTGCCCACAATACATTGGCAGTGTCATAACTTTATTAATTCACAAGTTCACAAAAAATCGAGAATGTGGAGGGTTGGATAGGCCTACACACCGGTGTGATCGTACACTCCAGGGACCAGCCAAGACTGATCACACTGTAATTCTGTGTGATCTTACGAAATCCAGCATGTCAACATTTTCGATGTGTTAATATGGAAATATAATTCCAGGAACTTTGCACCCCAGGCAACTATGTGCTAATGTGCCAACAGGGCATTGGCTATTGGTTCTGTCATAACTTTATTAATTCACAAGTTATCAAAAAATCTAAATAGTGCTAAAATCAGATACGTGGAGAGTAAAATAAGATCATTCTCAAACGAAATCCAGCATTAGGCCTTCAACATTTTCTGATGTGTTAAGGAGGGTTGGATAGGCCTACATTAACCTTCTTACAAAATCCATCATTACAACATTTTTTATTTTGGAAATATGATCCCAGGAACTTCACACGACAGTGCTTATTTGCGGTATCATAACTTTATTAATTCACAAGTTCTCAAAAAATCAGGGATGTTGCAGGGTTAGATTAATTCTCGTAGGAAATCCAGTATTACTAATTTCAGCTTCACTAAAATTTCCAATGGCTGATTTATCCCGGAAATCCTGGTAAAAAACTATGGGCTCTTTTAATGCTCTGTTCACTGCATGAACCATCCATTTAAGACGCAGCATACAAATACTTGACCACTACTTGTTCGATATAAGAACTCTTGCATTGAATTCAGAAATAATTATTCTTAGAGTTTTGTGATCTTAAAGAGCGTGATGGATTGCAGGGTGATAGAAGTTTGGTTAAATACACAGAATCTAAACCATTTAGGGCCTTATACATCAGTAATACTTTATAATTGATATGGAACTTAATAGGCAACCAGTGTAAATGATAAAATTGGTATTCGCAGCTGCATTTTGCACTAATTCTAGCTTGTTTAATGAGGAAGCACAGCTAGTAATGCATTACAGTAATCAAGTCTAGAGGTCATCAATGCATGAACTAACCTTTCTGCATAAGGCTGTTTTTGTAACATATGAAATATGATTTTCGATGGACAAGTTGCTGTCTAATATAACACCCAGGTCTTTAATTGTACAGTAGAGGATGAAGTATACAGAACAGATTAGTACAGAGATTAGTACAGGTATACAGGTTTTTTGGTCCAATAAGCAATACCTCAGTCTTATACTGTAATTTTCTTCTGTTAAATTCAGATATTTTTAACATATTCTGTCAATTTGGATACTTTATCACCTGATTGTGATGAAATAAATAACTGAGTATCATCGGCATAACAGTGGAAACTAATTCCATGTTTTCTTATAATATTACCAAGTGGCAGCACGTATATTGAAAATAGCACAGGGCCCAACACAGACCCTTGTGGCACTCCATAATTTACTGATGATATCTTTGAATCTTTCCTTTTTAAATAAACAAAATGTTAACCGTCTGATAGGTATGATTTAAACCACTTTAATGCCTGTCCCTGATTACCAGGGTAATTTTGAAGTCAATCTAGGAGTATTTTATGATCTATAGTGTCACATGCAGCACTAAGATCAGGTAAAACTGGTATTGAGAAACAGCCTTTGTCAGAAGCTAAAAGTCAGTCATTTGTCTTTTTAACGAGAGCAGTTTCTAAGCAATGTTGAAGCCTGAATTGGATCTAATAAACATGTTGTCGGTTGCACAATGATGATTTTTTTTTTTTTAAGCTCTTCCTGTCCTATAGTTGTAAAGCACTGCAATTGTTCTCGAGGGGCGATAATTGAGGTTGACTTATAAAATGCAGTCAAATGTTGTACATTTAAAGTTGTATTCCTGATGCTTTCGAAATTTTCAGTGCAGAAGTTCATAAAGTCATTACTACTAAACTTTAATGGAATATGAGACTGTCCTCCTCCAAAAAACAACCCCATAGTTTGTTTGTGCAAGCATCGAATTACGACCTATAGGCTACGTTCAGACTATCATTCAGGATCCGATTATTATTTGTGTATCTGCTTGGAATCTGATCTAAAATTATTGATGTCCACACTGTGTATCGCAACTGTTCAGATCTGATTTGTGTCCATGGAACTGTTTGCATCATTGATCATTATTTCCTTGTTTATCCCTTTAAAGCTGCTTTAATACAATCTATATTTAAGTCAAAACCTAGCCATTGTCAGCCAGTGTTCGTGTTGTTTTCTGTCACCTGACCAAGAAAATCAACATTCAGCTGTTGAGTTTGAGATACAATGTTTCCAGCCATTGCTATTCCAGTATAAATAAATCTGTGTTGAATAAAAATCACAATGATCGACAGTTTTCACTGTGAAAACTTGTAAGATTGTAGTGTTGTGGCTTAGCAGTTAGCAACGGTGGAAATATGCGCAACATCAGTTAAAATCTAATGGATGTCTGTCCAATAAATAGGCAAAATAATTTTTTCAATAAAGTTTTTATTCCATTATAGTGTAGTATAGATGCATTTCATTCATAAGCATTATAATTGTTTTGATTATTGATTACAGTCCAACATCATTGGAATTCAATATTAATTACAACAAACAAGAATTAGGAGAATTACATGTTTCTTTATGATTCAACAGATTATTATAATCATTTAGTTTGAAATAATAATAAAACATTTTGTAAAGTTTTTCTTTCAGACAATTCATTCCTGGCTGTATAGTTTGGCCAACGACGGAGTAATGAACAAAAATAGTCCTTAATAAATCCAACAGGGAATACACAGGATAATAAACAAAACACAACCAGGTTAAACTTAGATGTTACCAGACAATGAAACACAGGAAACTGAGGGCTTAAATACACGGGGGATGATTGACTGAAACAGAACAGGTGAAGAGCTAGTTAATAACCACTAACTTGGCAGGTAAAACATGAACAAAACACAGAGAAAACTGAACCAAAACTGACTACACGTTACATTTATTTTAAAAGCTTTGCTTTTTTGTGTCTTTGGGGGTACTGTAGGGCTATCAAACACCTTAAAAGGTCTGCCATCATAAAGCTTTTCCAACTCTTCTTCTAATTTATTCACAGCCATGCTCTCGGGAGTGATGTTCTCATTCACTCCAATAAATCCTCTTGAGTCTTGACATTCGTTATTTTTCTTTAAGCAGCAGTATGCAGTCCAGAAATGGCTAGGCACATTTACTCTGTTTTTCAGTTTCTTGGTACCTGGAACCACCCCTGTTACTATGTAAACATCATACTGTTTTGGTAGACATTCCTCTGATAGATGTTTTGCAATGTTACTTTCTAGTACCCTCCACTGACCGCTGTTAAAAGAGGGGTTTTGTGGAGCAGCATTAGTGAGAGTGAAGGTGGCGTCAGCACAGCTCTGTGATCCTGCCTGATAGACTGGTGCCAGATGACCTTTGTGGAACCCAGACTCCTTATAGTCTTCATTGAGAGCTTGACGGTTTCCACGTAGTTTTTCAGCTACAGTTCCCTCAGATGCCATGGATGGTCCCGCATTGTTATCATCAAGCTGCAATATTGAATCAGTTGAATTTTAAGAACTTTTACATTAGAAAAGAAACAACCTGCACTCAATCACACCTGGTCAGACTACTGGTCCAAACAACAACCAAGCGTGAAGGATGGATGGATGGATGGATGGATGGATGGATGGATGGATGGATGGATGGATGGATGGATGGATAGATAGATAGATAGATAGATAGATAGATAGATAGATAGATAGATAGATAGAGATAGATAGATAGATAGATAGAGATAGATAGATAGATAGATAGAGTTGTTGAAATATTTCACCTTAAAGTGTAGAAGGGCATATTTTGAATAAATGACTAAGGAAAAACTGTGAAGACATTTTTCTATGGCCTGATTTGCTTATATGTAGTGTGGATAAACTAAGAAATCACTGGGTTTGATTTCTTAGTTTATCCACACTACATATGAGGAAATAAGGAGTTTATCTGCTGATTTATGAAGTTCAATACTCAACAGACTGATAAAATATATTATATACTAGGTTGTTTTTTTATTAATTCGGTCAAATTTCTGGTATAACTTTAATAACTGTTATCAGTAAATTTGAAACGACTCCTTCCACACCATGGAAAGACATCCTTCCAACCAACTAATACAAACAACAAATACTGAACAATAACAGGATACAACTTGAATTAGTTTAGAGTAATATTTCTCTTACTTGAGGTTCAATGTTCCAGTTGCTTTCTCTGCTGCATTTCATTCTCCCTTTAAACATGAAGGCTGAGTACACTGGGATCCTGTTGCCAGTATCATAATATGTGGCATAATAGTAATGATTATCTCGAGTTTGGCAGATCTGCTCATACTGTGGTCCAGTAAATGTTGTTGGTGATTTTCCACCTGCAAAAAATTGACCACACTCCTGCTTAAAATCCTGCACAACTCTGGCAGAACCACCGGAGAGAAGCGACAGCATCAGCACATGAAGAAGCAGCATCATGATGAAGAGGATGAGATGATGAATTATCAAGATCTCTGCAAGAACAACAACCACATGTGATGTTTTTTTATAACAGCTTTGTGCAAAATTTAAATAACAAATTAACACCTCGAATTTACAGGAGTACGATTCAAAGATCAAGCTATTATCATTGGAGAGCTAATAATGCAAGAATGTAAGGCAAAATTTTACATGTAATCCTCAATAAACAATAAATAAAACCAAAGGCAGCTCTACAAATACTGCAGTACATACCAACACCAAAGGCAAGAACACACACTGGTGTTTCAGTGATGTGAGGAAGTGTTTTTAACCTCTTGATTTGTCATGAACACTTCTAAAGAAACGTATGAGTCAGGGTTTACAAGCTTATCCACCACATATATTCCCTGTGGCTAAATTAGTAATTAAACAAATTTCTTTAGTCCACTTAACACGTGTGTGCTCATTTATAAAATGAAAATCTGATATTTGTTATAGAATATTGTGGCCCTATTGACTTAAATCCAACTGACATCCTCTGACAACTTTTCTACTGCAGCCATATTACGTTTGATATCTTATTCAAGAGTCGTTTGTCTCCTCTTTATTCTGTATGATATATCTTCAATGGATTTCAATACAGTGAAGGTTAAACAACCACACTCACTACATAAGACACCAAGTAGCCTAAACTCTTCTTGTTAGTATCATACTTTCCTTCTGCTGGCTTCGGTTGAAATTGTGCCAGATTTAGTTTTATACAAAAACTTCTGGTAATTTTTTGAAAAGATTAAATGCAAAGAAAGGCATAGAAGTGGTTAATATTTCTCCATGGATTTTTTTCTGGACATTTAACAAATTGGTGGTATAAAAAAAGTATGCTTTGGATTTAGATATTCTATTTATAATGATGTCTACCAGATAAAGTGTTGAGGCTTTTGTATGTCTTCAGGCTTTCCCTGGCATTAAAATCCCTCTTGGCACGTCAATGTCCATGGATCATTTTGAAAGTTGTAAGCATCACTTACATGCAACTGCCTTTAATTTAAGCAAAGTTTTTAAGCTAAGCCATGTGTATTGAAACACTGAAACAAATTTTCCCCACGGGGACAATAAACGTCAATAGAATAATCGACTACTGAACCAATTTAAAATGTAAATCATGAAACTTTTGGATGTCAAAAAGAAGAGCAGTCCTTATAAACAATGTGGAGAAAAGTCACTGTAACGAACAAATAAAATAAATAAATCAAGAAATGCATTTGAAAACACTTGAGGTTCAATGTACAGCTGTTCTTGTGTTTTGCAGTTCTTAAACCCTTCAAACATATAGGCCAGATAAACAAGGATTTTAGCTTCAGTGGAACCATCAGAGAGAAAGCACAAGTACAGATAGAAGGATGGCATTTATTAACACGAACGCATAAACGGGAACATATTTCCCCCATAATGGCTTCCAGTCCGTTTTAGGATTGATTTTAAGGTTTTAATGCTTGCTTATAAATCCTTAAATGGCCTAGCTAGTTTTTCTGATTTGTAATGTAAAATATTTTGATTATTACCCTTTTATTGTAGTGGTCAACTACTGTTGTTTTTAGATGTGCCCTAGAAATGAATTAAACTTGAAACTTGAATGTGGAAATAAGATCCCAGGAACTTCACATGCCAGTCAACTGTATGTGCCAACGGAGCATACGGGAGGTGTCAAAACTTATTCACAAGTTCTCAAACAATTGGAAAAGTTAAGGGTTAGATGCATTAATTCTCGGCATTACAACATTTTCTGATGTGTAATTTGGAAATATGATGCAAGGAACTTCACACCCCAGGTAACTAGATGTTCCCAGAAAACATTGGTGGTGTCATAACTTTATAAATTCACAAGTTCTCAAAAAATCGAGAATGTGGAGGCTTGGACAGGCCTACACACCGGTGTGATCGTACACTCCAGGGACCAGCCAAGACTAATCACACTGTAATTGTGTGTGATCTTACGAAATCCAACATGACAACATTTTCTGATGTGTTAATATGGAAATATGATTCCAGGAACTTTGCACCCCAGGCAACTATGTGCTAATGTGCCAACAGGGCATTGGCTATTGGTTCTGTCATAACTTTATTAATTCACAAGTTATCAAAAAATCTAAATAGTGCTAAAATCGGATACGTGGAGAGTAAAATAAGATCATTCTCAAACGAAATCCAGCATTAGGCCTTTAACATTTTCTGATGTGTTAAGGAGGGTTGGATAGGCCTACATTAACCTTCTTACAAAATCCATCATTACAACATTTTTGATGTTTTAAATGGAAATATGATCCCATGAACTTCACGCGACAGTGCTTATTTGCGGTATCATAACTTTATTAATTCACAAGTTCTCAAAAAATCAGGGATGTGCAGGGTTAGATTAATTCTCGTAGGAAATCCAGTATTACTAATTTCAGCTTCACTAAAATTTCCAATGGCTGATTTATCCCGGAAATCCTGGTAAAAAACTATGGGCTCTTTTCATGCTCTGTTCACTGCATGAACCATCCATTTAAGACGCAGCATACAAATACTTGCATTGAATTCAGAAATAACTATTCTTAGAGTTTTGTGATCTTAAAGAGCGTGATGGATTGCAGGGCGATACAAGATTGGTTAAATACACAGAATCTAAACCATTTAGGGCCTTAATACTTTATAATAGATATGGAACTTAATAGGCAACCAGTGTAAATACATTTTGGACTAATTCTAGCTTGTTTATTGAGGAAGCACAGCTAGTAATGCATTACAATAATCAAGTCTAGAGGTCATCAATGCATGAACTAACTTTTCTGCATAAGAAACGGATAACATGCACGTTTTTTTTTTGTACAATTCTGAAATATATAACGTAGACACATGCACAAAGCTGCTTTGAAATTATATGCATTGGAAAGCGCTATAGAAAAAAAATGTGAATTGAGTTGACCCTTCACAAAGACCCCTTTAGTTACTGTTGCTATGTCCGACAAGCCATGTGCTCTCACAGTGAAAAATACATTGCGGAGCAAAGAGGACACTGACAACGCATGAAACAGTTTTATTTTTAAAATATTGTAATTTTTTTAAGAAGTTTAAAGAACAAATACCGTATAGTGTCTCTTTGCTGTGTCACTGTAGCTCCTTCAAGCGGCTCGTGAACAAATCATCTCTTTATACTAGTTCATTTATAGCATCAAATAAACATGAATGAACATCAGAAGGAGAGTTGTTTCAAGTGCAGAAAGATGTGAGTACACACTACTAACTCCTCTGATTGCTTTGTCAGACAAAATGGTGGATTCAGGGTCATGATTGGTCAGATCGCCTGTCAATCAAACTGGTGGAGGGTCAATGAAACTGAACTATTTTTCAGCCTTAAAGAGTGCAGCTGTGTCAGTGTCCCTACATATCATCCCTTAACAGAGGTCAAGGGGGGTCTGGGTGAAGAGTGGCGGGATAGAGGCTTATTCATTCAGCCACATCTAGGTTCAAGGTTACCCACATCTAGTGGAGCTGAAGCTGATTGGCGCAGGATTCCTGAATAAAGTCATAAAAAGATCATTTGGCTTATTGTAGAAAATGCTTTGGAGAATTTGGTCTTTGCTCATTCAGGTAAACAGGATCTATGCAGGATCTATATTTGCATAGAAAATGGTTTGGACAGAAAATGCACTGATTCCAGTCAGTTCTGCCACCTGGATAGCAAAAATCAGCATCCGGTGAAGTATATTAAATATCTTATTTACTTTTTTACTTATTTACTTTAAAGCGTAATCTTTAGATTAATGAACAAACACATGACTGTTGGGTGGAACTTTGTTTAAATATGTTGTAGATTTAGGGAAATATGTGGTGCGTCAGGTTTGTGAGCTCCGGTTCATATCACATTTCCTTGAAATTGCTCCTATGTTGTGTGACAAATGAGGAAGTTAGAATTCTTCCCCAGTTCACTGCAACGGCGGTAGCCTTTGGTGTCGGTATGTACTGTAGAGCTGCTTTTTCAATTTTCAAGTGTATTTAACAGTAATTACTCGGAAGTTGTTATGTAGCATGCTTCTTACATTTTTGCATTATTGTCTCTTACTTGAAAATAGCTTGATATTTGACTTGTACTGCCATACATTTAAGTTATTTATTTGTTATTTAAATATTACACTATATGAGCTGTTATAAAAAAAGCATCACATGTTGTTGTTCTTACAGAGATCTTGATAATTCATCATCTCATCCTCTTCATCATGATGTTGCTTCTTCATGTGCTGATGCTGTCGCTTCTCTCCGGTGGTTCGGCCAGAGTCGGTTTAAGCGGTTTTCCATAGAAACCCATTACTCATAAAATACACATTGCGTTCATATTCTGGGCTCATCCACTCACTTGTATATAGTACGCATCATCAATAAGGTGTATACTGAATTTGATCTTTTAATATCACTGTTTTAGCACAGTTTTAAGCACTTTAGTTGTTCTTTCAGTTTAAGGGTTTTAAAATGTCCCACTGTTTCAAGTGCCCAAAACTTGCCCAAAAAGGCTTCAGTTTCATGTCGACTTTAAAACTGTACCTTTTCTAAATGATATTATATGCTCCTAAATGACATGAAACTGTTTCATTTCACTTTGCCCACAAAGTCTGCCATGTTGAACAGAATAGGCTGCCATTCTCCCAGTGTATCGTTGCGCAGCTCCGACTCCAAACCAGGGAACAGACACAGTGTGATGAAATATGTCACCAAGGTTGAGAGTGTAGCGATGAGCGAGTCAGTGAATAGAAATCCAAATGCAGCTTTATTCATAAAACGTGGTCAGACAGGCAATGGTCAACTCAACAGCAAAACAGAAGTAGCAGGGAAAAGACAGTCTCATAGTAATACTCCAGGCAAAGGTCAACAAGGCAGGCAGATAAACATCAAAAGACAAGAAACAGGCAGGAACCAAAAACAGGCAAACAAGACAAGGGTAATGCTCAGAATGTTAACGGGGATAACAATACTTCGCAAAGTGGGTGTGTGTGAGTGGTGCTTTTATAGGCGTGAGATGTGAATCAGATGTGATGGTAATGAGGAACAGCTGGTAGGGTGATCAGTGACTGGGTGAGGGGCTTATGGGAAATGCAGTCCGTAAATAAAGTCTATGATGTAGAAGGGCGACCCCTGGTGGCAAGTGGGTGCATGGAGGACAATGGGACGGATTCATAACAGAGAGCATATAGGGCCAGATTATCCGAGCAACAGCACACCTCCGACCCAGAAGCACTGCAAAAAAACATCATCTTAGAATACTTCAGTGTTACAAATGTGACATTAATTGAACTCAACTTTATTTTTGTAGTTTGTACACAGAATAGCTACAGGTAGTTGTGATTAAAACTACAGCTCAACGTTCACACTGATCCAGGTATTTTAAATTGTAATACTATTTCACAATATTACTGTTTTTTTTTTACTGTACTTGAGATTAAATAAATACAGCGTTGGTGAGCAAAAGCAAAACCTGAAGACATACAAAAGCCTCGACACTTTATCTGCTATACAACACTATAAATACAGTATAGCTAGATCTAAATCTGGAGGATCACTATTATACATCGTCATCTACTTTTACCACCAAATTTAAATTTTTAAATGACAGAAATCCAGAAAAATACATTGAGAAATATTAAACACTTCAATGCATTTTTTCTTTGCATTTATTCTTTTTAGAAAATTACCAGTAGTTAACCCGTGAAATATTGTTAGAGAATAAAACAAAATCTGCCACATTTTCAACCAAAACCACCAGAGAGGAAAATATTGTACTAAAAAGAAGAGATTGTTTAATGCCCTATTGAGTGAGTGTGTTTGTTTAGCCTTCACTGCATGAAATTCATTAAGAGTATCACCAGATAGAGGAGATGAATAACTTGTAGAAAACCGAATACCAAAAATGCAATATGTGAACCGACTTTGATGCCAGTCAGCCGTTCTGCCACCTGGCAAAAAAAAAGAAAAAGAAAAAAGTATGCCAGGTGGATTTCGACGAATAGGGCTATATTCTCAGAAATTGTTTACTTAAAAGGGTTCTCTTTTAGTTTCATAGATGAGCATATATGTTGAGTGGACAAAAGAGCTTTGTTTAAATGTATTGACATAGGAAGATATCTGGTGGATCAAGTCTGTGAGCCACATTTCCTTAAAAATATTCATGACAAAGCAAGAGGTTATAAACACTCCCTCACGTCACTGAAACACCAGTGTGTTCTTGTCTTTGGTGTGGGTATGTACTGCAGTATTTGTAGAGCTGCCTTTGGCCTTTATGGTTTATATCTGTATTTAATAGTATAGACCTTTACACAGAAGGTGTTATGTATCATGTTTCTTACATTCTCGCATTATTGTCTCTTCATTTAATAGGTTAATAGCTTGATCTTTGACTTTTACTGTTACATTTGAGGTACGTGTTTATTTATAAGTTTTTTTTACACAATATTAGTTGTTACAGCAGGTATTACATTTATAACATGGTTATTGTTTTTGCAGAGATCTTGATAATTCATCATCTCATCCTCTTCATCATGACGCTGCTTCTTCATGTGCTGATGCTGTCGCTTCTCTCCGGTGGTTCTGCCAGAGTTGTGCAGGATTTTGAGCAGGAGTGTGGTCAATTTTTTGCAGGTGGAAAATCACCAACAACGTTTACTGGACCACAGTACAAGCAGATCTGCCAAACTCAAAATAATCATTACTATTTTGCCACATATTATGATACTGGCAACAAGATCCCAGTGTACTCAGCCTACAAGTTTGAAGGGATAATGGGTTGCAACAGAAAAAAACAATTGGTTAATTGAACCTCAAGTAAGTAAAATATTACTCTCTTAAGAAACATAAGGAAACTGAATAAACAGGCCTATATATAAAACAATAAAAATGAACACAGAATCAGATAAATGCTTGCAAAACAAAACAGAGATTGATCATATACTGTGGTCCATTACAAAGCTGAATATCAGAACGGGACGTATACAAGAGTAGTGATGAGTTTGTAATGTGTGCAACTGGAACAACCGCAGATTTGGCCTAAAGGTGTTTGCTATGCTTGCTTACTTTAAGCTTCATCCTATAAAAGTCTGTGTACATTTTTTGCTTTTATTGATCTTCTAATGAAACTGTCCTTCAGCTCATGTTTTTGATTCAATAATGCAGCTTGATGATGATAAAGCGGGTCCAAACATGGCATCTGAGGGAACTGTGGATGAAAAACGGCGTGGAATCCATCAAGCTCTCAGTGAAGACTATCTAAAGTCTGGGTACGACAAAGGTCATCTGGAACCAGTCTATCAGGCACAATCACAGAACTGTGCTGACGCCACCTTCACTCTCACTAATGCTGCTCCTCAAAACCCCTCTTTTAACAGAGGTCAATGGAAGAAGCTAGAAATGAATATGGCAGAAGGACTGTCCAAGTATTGTAGTCATTATTCTGTTTACATAGTAACAGGGGTGGTACCAAATACTACAACAGGTACTATAATTAATCTGAACAACAGAGTAAATGTGCCTAGTTATTTCTGGACTGCATACTGCTGCTTAGACAACAATAATAAATGTCAAATCTCAGGAGGATTTATTGGAGAGAATAAGAACATCACTCCTGAGAACATGGCTGTGAATAAATTAGAGGAAGTGTTGGAACAGCTTTATCATGTCAAACCTTTTAAGGTGTTTAAAGTTTAAAAATAAAGATTTATTGAGCTATTCTCTAAAAGAGAAACTTTACCAAATTTTTTTGTTACAATTATTTCGGACAATAGATCATTATAGTTATTAGCTGAATCATAATGAGTATCATAAAGAAACTCAAGTTTCCCAAAAATTCTCCAATTCTGTAATAATTTAAACAATTATATTGTGTATAAATGAAGTGCATCAAATATTACACTAATATGGAATAAAGATTGATTTTCTGATTGAAAGAAAATGTATTTGGCCTCTTTATTGCTGTAACGCGGGTACAGACTGACGGGAGACGATGGTTACAAAAACCATAGACAGCTTTATTCTAGTAAACAGGATCATAGGCATAACAGTATGCATGGCACAAACAATAACAGACAACTGAAGGAAACACAGGCAGGAACTTAAATACACATGACGACTACTAATTGAGAACAGGTGATAACACTAAACTAATTAGACTAACGAAGACAGGTGCTGACATGAAGGACTGAATAAACAAGGCAAGACTACACTAAACTAAACTAAACAAGACAAGACAGAACTAAACTAAACAAGACAAGACAGAACTAAACTAAACAGGACATACATGTGACAATTGGAGAGATATCCATTAGAACTCGTGTTGCACAGATTCTCACTCTGACACAGTTACCAAAGTTTGAGGTCATTGTAAGATTGTACATTTATATTATTAATATTATATATTGGAGGGAAGCGGGCGGCTGCGCACAGCTGATGGTGGGCCAGAGCAGCGTCCCGCACTATCAGAACCTGCGTTGGTTCTCCGCACGCCTCGCACCTGGTGAGGTCAATCGTACTCTGTTGGCGCTCTATTTGGCTGTTTTCAGCATGAGA
The DNA here is from genome assembly GCA_037194245.1 of Opsariichthys bidens. Classification (NCBI taxonomy): domain Eukaryota; kingdom Metazoa; phylum Chordata; class Actinopteri; order Cypriniformes; family Xenocyprididae; genus Opsariichthys; species Opsariichthys bidens. The sequence goes on along the minus strand of CM074293.1, from coordinate 7,253,842 downwards.
GTGCCTGAGGGTCTTACAGGACTGGTACTGTTTGTGCCAGGCCCCGCGCCGCCAAGGCCAGTTGGAATGACGGCGCTAATGGAGAGCATGGCGTCAACAGTGGGAAATACCGTTAGCGCTCTCCAGCTTCCACGTACATGGTTGGATGGTGCTATACTAGGGCGAGTCCTTGCGCATGGCTGCCCAGTTTACCTAAATGTCTCACGCTGTTCATCTCCAGGGTTTAACCCTCTACATGTGCTCCTTAGTGCGGGACGTGACCTCACACCACTACGGAGTCTCAACCTTCGCGGCTGTGGCCGAGGATCTCTCGCCGAGAGCTGTGGAAAGGGCGAGGAGGAGATGGACACTGAGAGCGTCAAAGCACTTACTGAATGTTGCCCGCATCTTATTCAACTTAATTTATCTGCCACACACTACCACCATACTGGGCAGGAGGGACACTTGTGTGGCGCTTTAGGAAGTCTCACCCTCGCTCACTTACCGGGAGTTCTGAAGGGGACAGGATTGATCGATCTGGTTAAGGGGTGCAAGGACCTTCAGTCGTTATCGCTGGCGAATCTTGGATCATTAAAGACCATGAATTACACGCTGGCCCTACTGGAGGCTCTTTCCTACTGCACACAACTCAGGGACTTGAGGTAAACACACGTCACTAAACATGCACAAAAGAGTCTAAATGTAGACTAGTCATAGCAAAAAGAAAATAAAATCTTTCACCAGCCATGCCACAAATCCTTTCATATTACGACTGAAGCTCACCAGTAGGGGGCAGCACCATACTGACAGAACTGTTATACATCTTGTATGTTTAAATATTTTGTCTTATTTCCTTAAAGACTTCCTGCAAATATTTAAAGAATTATATTCAGATGGCAGTTGTTTCTCATGGGAACATAAAATAATTTACACGTTTAGTCTGTGGTTTTATTGCTCTCTGAATTCAGAATATCTGTGTTTTTCTCCCATCTAAAATGTAAAAATATGTTTTACCAAGTATCCAGGTCTAATGTTTACCTCAGGTAAATGATTTATGGTTTGGTCGAATTTGAAAAGTTCTCGAGAACCTAAAAAATCTGCAGTTCTCTTAGCTAAACATCATCTCTCTCTCAATAACATTGTCCATGATTTTGTTTCTAATATTTTTTTTTTATATTGTTACATCTGCTTCAGGCATCTGGTCCACCATCTCATATCACTTGTCTTCGCAAATCTTTTCAATAAACCTATTGTTTGGATATTACCTGTGTTGCATCCTTCTGCTGTGTGACATTATCGTCATTATCCCTGAGACAGAAATATATTATTACTGTAATACAACTGCATTGTAAAAAAAGAGAGAATATTTCATAATTTCAAATTATTTACAGTAATATCATATTGTAATTTCTGTCTTAATTTCATTTCCAAGAGTTCCCTGCAGTCCCCCAGCTTTTGGCAGAAAACTGCAGTCTCTGTGAAAACAGGTTTCTAGTGAAATTGTCACACCCATGGACTGTTGTGTCTAGTCTAGTGATGTCATTCCCTGTTCATTTGCCCTCTCTGTGTTTACCTGATTAGTTAATATCCCACACCTGTTTCTGTTCACCTTGATTAGTTTATACCTCATTATCTCCCCTTTATATTCGCATTGTGTTTGTCCAGTCCTGGTCGGTTCTCCTCTATGTTACGTGTGTGTTACCAGCCTGGCCTGCCTGCCTGTATGTATTCTAGTTATATTAAATCATTGTTATTGTTATCCTCGTCTCGTTTGTCCTTAGATTTACACACACCCTGACAGAAGAACCGACCCACAATTTGTGAGTGTTAGCGTTTTCCCTCCGTTTGTTTTCCCGTTTTTTAGTTTCGTTTTTGTTTGTTGCCTTTTTCCCCGTCATCTATGGATCTCCCCGGTGTTCGTCTCCTACTGTTGGAGCAGGGGGACCAAACATTGGAGGACCACACGCGGACCTTCTTAGATCTCGCGTATCTGACGCACTTTCCGGACGACTGCCTCTGCACGTTCTACGAGGTGAGCTTAAACGCCACATGCAGAGCGCAGTTGTCCGGAGAGGGTCCGCGTGTGGACTTTGAAGCCTTTGTGGAGTGGGTGCTGGCGAGCTGCAACTCGTTATGCACCGTCGGCCCGGAAGAAGACCCCCCTAGCCCCACTCCGGACCCAGAGCGAGACCAGCCACCATCTCGCGGCACGGAACGCCCGCACGAGCCATCGCCAAGTGGAGCGACAGAGCCCGTGAACGACTGCGGTCAAGCCAGCCGGCACCGCGAAACGCGTAGTCAATCTAGCCGCCACGATATTTCGTGGTTCGCGCATACACTGGGTATTACGGTAAGACTGTCAGAGAACTGATCTGAAAACGAGCAATCCTCTGTCGAAGCGATTTCACATTCAAGTATGCATTCAGGATGTCTTAATAAATGAAAACAAATAACTAAATATACAAATATTACAATTATTTATAGTAAATATAATATATAAAGCCCGCTTTCACCTGAAAATGATAGTACACCTCACTGTAAAAAAAACCTCCTAGTTTCCACAGATTCATTTCACCTCTGGTGGAGAGGACACTGTCTCTCAGTGTCAACTGCACCCTTTCAGGACATTCTGATGTTGCATTCCAAAATAAGAGCCCCCTAAAACTCATATATACGCTGCTTTGTTCACGCATTCAAAAATTATTTAAAAAAAAAATCCTAGCTTCCACAGATTCATTTCACCTCAGGTGGAGAGGACACCTTCTCACTGTGTCCACTGCACAGTTTCAGGACATTCTGATGTGGCATTCCAAAATAAGAGCCCCCTAAAACTCACATATACGCTGCTCTGTCCACGCATTCAAAAATTCTTAAAAAAAAAAAAAACTCCTTGCTTCCACAGATTCATTTCACCTCAGCTGGAGAGGACACCTTCTCACTGTGTCCACTGCACAGTTTCAGGACATTCTGATGTGATATTCCAAAATAAGAGCCCCCTAAAACTCATATATACGCTGCTCTGTCCACGCATTCAAAAATTCTTTAAAAAAAAAAACTCCTTGCTTCCACAGATTCATTTCACCTCAGGTGGAGAGGACACCTTCTCACTGTGTCCACTGCACAGTTTCAGGACATTCTGATGTGGCATTCCAAAATAAGAGCCCCCTAAAACTCACATATACGCTGCTCTGTCCACGCATTCAAAAATTCTTAAAAAAAAAAAAAAAACTCCTTGCTTCCACAGATTCATTTCACCTCAGCTGGAGAGGACACCTTCTCACTGTGTCCACTGCACAGTTTCAGGACATTCTGATGTGATATTCCAAAATAAGAGCCCCCTAAAACTCATATATACGCTGCTCTGTCCACGCATTCAAAAATTCTTTAAAAAAAAAAACTCCTAGCTTCCACAGATTCATTTCACCTCAGGTGGAGAGGACACCTTCTCACTGTGTCCACTGCACAGTTTCAGGACATTCTGATGTGGCATTCCAAAATAAGGGCCCCCTAAAACTCACATATACGCTGCTCTGTCCACTCATTCAAAAATTCTTTAAAAAAAAAACTCCTAGCTTCCACAGATTCATTTCACCTCAGCTGGAGAGGACGCCTTCTCACTGTGTCCACTGCACAGTTTCAGGACATTCTGATGTGGCATTCCAAAATAAGAGCCCCCTAAAACTCACATATACGCTGCTCTGTCCATATATTCAAAAATTATTTTAAAGAAAACTCCTTGCTTCCACAGATTCATTTCACCTCAGGTGGAGAGGACACCTTCTCACTGTGTCCACTACACAGTTTCAGGACATTCTGATTTGGCACTCCAAAATAAGAGCCCCCTAAAACTCATATATACGCTGCTCTGTCCATACATTCAAAAATTCTTTAAAAAAATCCTCCTAGCTTCCACGGATTCATTTCACCTCAGGTGGAGAGGACACCTTCTCACTGTGTCCACTGCACAGTTTCAGGACATTCTGATGTGGCATTCCAAAATAAGAGCCCCCTAAAACTCATATATACGCTGCTCTGTCCACGCATTCAAAAATTCTTAAAAAAAAAACTCCTAGGTTCCACAGATTCATTTCATCTCAGGTGGAGAGGACACCTTCTCACTGTGTCCACTGCACAGTTTCAGGACATTCTGATGTGTCATTCCAAAATAAGAGCCCCCTAAAACTCACATATACGCTGCTCTGTCCATATATTCAAAAATTCTTAAAAAAAAAAAACCTCCTAGCTTCCACAGATTCATTTCACCTCAGGTGAAATTTTGTAGGTGGCTCTATCGAGCCTTTTTGCCACGCCTAATTCTGAGACCCATAATAGTTAATTTTTTCCCACTTCTGATGTGTGTGCAAAGTTTTCTGACTTTTCAAGCATGTTTAGGTCCTGAAAAAATGCAATTCATTTGGGAGAAGAAGAATAAGCTGAGCAATTCCAATAGGGTCCTCACACCATCGGTGCTCGGGCCCTAATTTAAAATTACAATGTACTACAATCGTACAGTACCCACAGTTATTTATGTAATATATCTCTTTGCATTAGGGGGTGTCTATTACATTTAATTCACCTGTGAGTTAAATACAGTTTCTCAAAGGCTATCATCCAGGATGATAATCCGAGACTTTACATGAGGACCTATCAATAGTGTGTTTTAGCAGAGAGGTTAATGTATTACAGAAATTTGGGAAATTAACCAAGAAAACGTCTCGGTTATGTATGTAACCCTCGTTCCCTGAAGGAGGGAATGGAGATGTACATCGGAACTGAACCGACGAATTGGGATATCGCATGAGAGAGACCACAACCTACCCGAAGGGAGGAATTTTACGTAGGAATGTACATATGGACTGGCCATGGGCAGTGCACATAAGAAGTCCGTGGGTTGGCTCCGGCCTAGGTAGGGGGGAGACACATCTAACAGGGAAACGGGCTTACATAAGAAGGCCACCGTGGACATTACATATATGGGACCGCCGTAGGGGTCACAACATATGGAACCCAGCCTAGCAGAGGCAGTATGCGTGCTTAAGCCTAGCAACGGACACTCCGCAATGTCCGAAGCCGCAAGTGGTGGCAAAGGACTCAACAGGGTTTGCCAAACCGGGGAACTCTACTGGAGAAAATAGACGCACGTATCCGGCCCAGCGGGCGGGAGTGGTGTATGCAAGCGGACACTAGAAAGGGTTCTTAGCGCTACCGGCCAGTAGGGGCGAGTACACAGGAAGATGCCGATTCTACACAAAGGCTATAGAACCTAGCGAATGTGTTGGGTGTCGCCCAGCCTGCAGCTCTACATATATCTGTCAGCAAGGCGCCGTGAGCCAGCGCCCAGGAAGAAGCTACTCCTCTAGTGGAGAGAACCCTCAACCCGAGCGGGCAAGGCACGCCTTGGGACTGATAAGTCAAGGCGATGGCATTCACTACCCAGTGGGCCATCCCCTGCTTGGAGACAGCCTTTCCCTTCTGCTGGCCTCCGTAACAAACGAAGAGCAGGTCTGAGGTCCTGAAGCTTTGAGTTCTGTCCACGTACAGACGCAGAGCGCGGACAGGACAGAGCAAAGCCAGGGCTGGGTCTGCCTCAATCCAGGGACCAGACATGGAGATTACAGAGGTCCGGATGAGGGTGCCAGAGGGTGCCCCGTCTCTGAGTCAGAAGGTCCTTCCTCAGAGGAATGGGCCAAGGAGGTGCTGTCGCGAGGAGCATGAGATCTGAAAACCAGGTCCGGTTGGGCCAATACAGCGCAACTAGCAGGACCTGCTCCTCGTCCTCCCTGACTTTGCACAATGTCTGTGCAAGAAGGCTCACTGGGGGAAACGCATACTTGCGGAGGCCCCGGGCCAGCTGTGTGCCAGTGCGTCCGTGCCGAGGGTGCCCTCGGACAGGGAGTAAAACAACTGGCAGTGGGTCGAGTCCGGGGCGGCAAACAGATCTACCTGTGCGGTCCCGAAGCGACGCCATATCAGCTGGACCGCCTGGGGATGGAGTCTCCATTCTCCCGGAAGCTTGTCGGCTGCACGGTTGATCACGCCTGGGATGTGAATGGTACGAAGCGACCTCAGATGCTTCTGACTCCATAAGAGGAGATGGCGGGCGAGTTGTGACATGCGACGGGAGCGTAGACCGCCCTGGTGGTTGATGTACGCAATGATCGCAGTGTTGTCCGTACGGACCAGTACGTGCTTGCTTAGTAGCAGCCCCTTGAGGTGGCCCAGCGCAAGACGCACTGCTAACAACTCGAGGCAATTGATATGCCACTGCAGTTGAGGCCCCGTACACAGACCTGAAACTGCATGCCCATTGTACGTGGCCCCCCATCTGGTGGAGGAGGCATCCGTGGAGACCACAGCATTCCTGGACACCTGTTCCAGGGAAACTCCAGCCCGCAGGAACGAGGGGTCAGACCACTGAGTGAGGGTACGACGGCAGTTCAGTGTAATGGCCACACGGAACATACCGCGTTGCCACGCACATCTCAGGACTCGGCCATGAAGCCAGTGCTGAAGCGGCCTCATATGAAGCAATGAGAGTGGCGTGACTGCGGCTACGGATGCCATATGCCCCAGGAGCCTCTGAAATAATTTCAGTGGGGTCGCTCTCCTGCTTGAGTGTAGTCAGGCAGTTCAACACCGACTGGACGTGCCTCACCAGTCTTGTTGACCGAGTCCAGTTCCATACCAAGATAAGAGATCCTCTGCCCGGGGGTGAGTTTACTCTTATCCCAGTTGACCCGAAGACCCAACCGGCTGAGGTGAGCTAACACTAGGTTCCTGTGTTCGCACAACTGCTAGGATCAGCCAGTCGTCAAGATAGTTGAGGATGCGAACGCCTTGTTCCTTGAGAGGAACAATGGCCGCCTCCGCAATCTTGGTAAAGACACGGGGCGACAGGGCCAGACCGCAATCTCCGCCCGAAGCACAGGAGCATTGTTCGCATCCACGCGAGTGAAATGGATGCCCCTGAACACTGGGGGACGCCGGGCGAACTGAATCGCATAGCTGAGTTTGATCATGCAGATGAGCCAGCGGGACGGGCTGGGAAGCGCTAGCCAGGCTTCCAGACACCCCGAACCAGCAGGACCAACGGCACAACAGACGTACCCACGGTGGGGAAGCAAGGCGGAGCCAGGGGACCTGACTCGGACGGCAGTGTGGCCCGAAGTGAGGTTTGGCTACACAGAGTGACAGTGCGCGTAGGAGATGGCATGGACGCGGCTGCGACCAGCACACTGTCCTCTGCTGGCGAAATGAGAGGGGGCTGAGGGTGGCACACCGGCACAGCGTGACACACCGCCAGACGCGCCCTCTTGTGACCCAGAGGATGTGGAAACTGCTCTCTTACTGAGAATGTGGGTACCACTGGACTCCGGGGAGCCAGCGGCGGAACAGAAATAAACCGAAACTAAGGATTCTCCACCTGGCCCTCCTCTGGGGTAGGGAGCAGTGCCTTCTTTCGGGTCCCCCGTCTCGGGACAGCTTCCTGGTTCGTTTGCCACCTGGATTGGCTGCGGGCTGAGCAGCTGGGCGCCGCGTCTGCTGCGACCACTCCCTGCGGTCTGCTGGGTGAAGGCTGCTGCTTTGCAGACTTTGCGAGCTGTTGGTCAAGACCGCCCTGGGGCATGTCACGAAGTGCAGCAATGTCATGGCATGGAGGGAATGCAGCCTGCCCGCAGGCTCTGTAAGCCTTGTTCGTCAGATTAGAAGAGAAATTACAGGCCCAGGACGGGAGGCACGGGTTGCCCCGCCAGTTGGCGGCCGCCGGACACAGCTGCATCGCAATGGCACGTTCAACTGGGGGGATGCCCACGTAACCCTTGGCCGCACCGCCATCCAGGACGGTGAAGGCGGAGGAGGAACCTGACCGGTTTCAGACAGAAAAGGGTGTCCTCTACGATCTAGTCACCTCCTTATGCACCTCCAGAAAGAAAGGAACCGGGGCAGAGCGCTGAGAACCAGCACGGGCTGCCCCAAGAAACCAATCATCCAGCCGGGAGGGTTCGGGACACGGTGGAGGATTCCACGCGAGCCCGATAATCCCGGCGGCCTGGGAAAGCATGGCTGTCCACTCTGAATTGGGCCCGGAATACGCCACATGCTCTGATGGAATGCAACATCAGAATGTCCTGAAAGGGTGCCATTGACACTGAGAGACAGTATCTTCTCCACCTGAGGTAAAATGAATCTGTGGAAGCTAGGACTTTTTTTAAGAGTTTTTGAATGCATGGACAAAGCAGAGTATGTATGAGTTTTAGGGGCTCTTATTTTGGAATGCAACATCAGAATGTCCTGAAATGGTGCAGTTGACACTGTGAGACAGTGTCCTCTCCACCTGAGGTGAAATGAATCTGTGGAAGCTAGGACTTTTTTTAAAATAATTTTTGAATGAATGGACAAAGCAGCGTTTATATGAGTTTTAGGGGGCTCTTATTTTGGAATGCAACATCAGAATGTCCTGAAACGGTGCGGTGGACACAGTGAGAAGGTGTCCTCTCCACCTGAGCTGAAATGAATCTGTGGAAGCCAGGAGTTTTTTTTTTAAAGAATTTTTGAATGCATGGACAAAGCAGCGTATCTATGAGTTTTAGGGGGCTCTTATTTTGGAATGCAACATCAGAATGTCCTGAAACTGTGCAGTTGACACTGAGAGACAGTGTCCTCTCCACCTGAGGTGAAATGAATCTGTGGAAGCTAGGAGGATTTTTTTTAAAGAATTTTGAATGAATGGACAGAGCAGCGTATATATGAGTTTTAGGGGGCTCTTATTTTGGAATGCCACATCAGAATGTCCTGAAACTGTGCAGTGGACACAGTGAGAAGGTGTCCTCTCCAGCTGAGGTGAAATCAATCTGTGGAAGCTAGGAGTTTTTTTTTAAAGAATTTTTGAATGCGTGGACAGAGCAGCGTATATATGAGTTTTAGGGGGCTCTTATTTTGGAATGCCACATCAGAATGTCCTGAAACTGTGCAGTGGACACAGTGAGAAGGTGTCCTCTCCACCTGAGGTGAAATGAATCTGTGGAAGCTAGGATTTATTTTTTTAATAATTTTTGAATGCGTGGACAAAGCAGTGTATATATGAGTTTTAGGGGGCTCTTATTTTGGAATGCCACATAAGAATGTCCTGAAACTGTGCAGTTGACACTGAGAGACAGTGTCCTCTCCACCTGAGGTGAAATGAATCTGTGGAAGCAAGGAGTTTTTTTTTAAGAATTTTTGAATGCGTGGACAGAGCAGCGTGTATATGAGTTTTAGGGGGCTCTTATTTGGAATGCCACATCAGAATGTCCTGAAACTGTGCAGTGGACACAGTGAGAAGGTGTCCTCTCCACCTGAGGTGAAATGAATCTGTGGAAGCTAGGATTTATTTTTTTAATAATTTTTGAATGCGTGGACAAAGCAGTGTATATATGAGATTTAGGGGCTCTTATTTTGGAATGCCACATCAGAATGTCCTGAAACTGTGCAGTTGACACTGAGAGACAGTGTCCTCTCCACCTGAGGTGAAATGAATCTGTGGAAGCTAGGATTTATTTTTTAAGAATTTTTGAATGCGTGGACAGAGCAGCGTATATATGAGTTTTAGGGGGCTCTTATTTTGGAATGCCACATCAGAATGTCCTGAAACTGTGCAGTGGACACAGTGAGAATGTATCCTCTCCACCTGAGGTGAAATGAATCTGTGGAACCTATGAGTTTTTTTTAAAGAATGTTTGAATGCGTGGACAGAGCAGCGTATATATGAGTTTTAGGGGGCTCTTATTTTGGAATGCCACATCAGAATGTCCTGAAACCGTGCAGTGGACACAGTGAGAAGGTGTCCTCTCCACCTGAGGTGAAATGAATCTGTGGAAGCTAGGAGTTTTTTTTTAAAGAATTTTTGAATGTATGGACAGAGCAGCGTATATATGAGTTTTAGGGGGCTCTTATTTTGGAATGCCACATCAGAATGTCCTGAAACTGTGCAGTGGACACAGTGAGAAGGTGTCCTCTCCAGCTGAGGTGAAATCAATCTGTGGAAGCTAGGAGTTTTTTTTAAAAGAATTTTTGAATGCGTGGACAGAGCAGCGTATATATGAGTTTTAGGGGGCTCTTATTTTGGAATGCCACATCAGAATGTCCTGAAACTGTGCAGTGGACACAGTGAGAAGGTGTCCTCTCCACCTGAGGTGAAATGAATCTGTGGAAGCTAGGATTTATTTTTTTAATAATTTTTGAATGCGTGGACAAAGCAGTGTATATATGAGTTTTAGGGGGCTCTTATTTTGGAATGCCACATAAGAATGTCCTGAAACTGTGCAGTTGACACTGAGAGACAGTGTCCTCTCCACCTGAGGTGAAATGAATCTGTGGAAGCAAGGAGTTTTTTTTTAAGAATTTTTGAATGCGTGGACAGAGCAGCGTGTATATGAGTTTTAGGGGGCTCTTATTTTGGAATGCCACATCAGAATGTCCTGAAACTGTGCAGTGGACACAGTGAGAAGGTGTCCTCTCCACCTGAGGTGAAATGAATCTGTGGAAGCTAGGATTTATTTTTTTTAATAATTTTTGAATTCGTGGACAAAGCAGTGTATATATGAGTTTTAGGGGGCTCTTATTTTGGAATGCCACATCAGAATGTCCTGAAACTGTGCAGTGGACACAGTGAGAATGTATCCTCTCCACCTGAGGTGAAATGAATCTGTGGAACCTAGGAGTTTTTTTTTAAGAATGTTTGAATGCGTGGACAGAGCAGCGTTTATATGAGTTTTAGGGGGCTCTTATTTTGGAATGCCACATCAGAATGTCCTGAAACCGTGCAGTGGACACAGTGAGAAGGTGTCCTCTCCACCTGAGGTGAAATGAATCTGTGGAAGCTAGGAGTTTTTTTTAAAGAATTTTTGAATGAATGGACAGAGCAGCGTATATATGAGTTTTTAGGGGGCTCTTATTTTGGAATGCCACATCAGAATGTCCTGAAACTGTGCAGTGGACACAGTGAGAAGGTGTCCTCTCCAGCTGAGGTGAAATGAATCTGTGGAAGCTAGGAGTTTTTTTTGTTTTTTTTTTAAGAATTTTTGAATGTATGGACAAACCAACGTATATATGAGATGTGGGAGGCTCTTATTTTGGAATGCAACATCAGAATATCCTGAAACGGTGCAGTTGACACTGAGAGACAGTGTCCTCTCCACCTGAGGTGAAATGAACCTGTGGAAGCTAGGACTTTTTTTTTTTTTTTAAAGTGAGGTGTTTTATCATTTTTAGGTGAAAGTGGGCTTTATATATTATATTTACTATATATAATTGTAATATTTGTATATTTAGTTATTTGTTTTCATTTATTAAGACATCCTGAATGCATACTTGAATGTGAAATCGCTTCGACAGAGGATTGCTCGTTTTCAGATCAGTTCTCTGACAGTCTTACCGTAATACCCAGTGTATGCGCGAACCACGGAATATCGTGGCGGCTAGATTGACTACGCGTTTCGAGGTGCCGGCTGGCTTGACCGCAGTCAGGAACGCCACTGAGTCAGACCAGAAAAGTGAGTGTGACCAAGCGCGTGAGCCGGCTACAACGCTCGTGAGGGAGCCAGCGGTGGAGAGCGAGGGCGAGGAGGAAAGCCCCGCCCACTGCACGGCCGCGGAGGGTGAGCATGGACTGTGCTCAGAGGACTCTCTTTTTATTTCTAAATGTTCCGAATCAATTGAATCATCTGCCTGTCACGAATCAATTGACTCATCTGCCTGTCCCGAGTCATTTGAATCATCTGCCTGTCCCGGTTCAATTGAATCTTCTGCCAGTCCAGAAGCGCCTGAATCTTCTGCCTGTCCTGAAGAGACTGAATCGTCTGCCTGTCCTGAATCTTTTGCCTGTCCTGAATCGTCTGCCTGGCCTGAAGCGACTGAATCATCTGCCTGGCCAGAGGCGTCTGAATCTTCTGCCAGTCCTGAAGCGACTGAATCTTCTGCCAGTCCTGAAGCGACTGAATCTTCTGCCTGTCCTGAAGAGACTGAATCGTCTACCTGTCCTGAACCGTCTGCCTGTCCTGAATCGTCTGCCTGTCCAGAACTCCCACCCAACCTCCCTCTCCCTCCTCCACTCATCCATATACCACCATCTCCACTGCATCCTGCCAGCCCCTCTGCTCACCCTCTACCCACCATCTGCAGAGTGAGTGTGCAGTGGGCCTGCCCATCTGCAGCTCCATTGGGGACGGTGGATCCCAAGTCTCCGCCTTCCACCTCCTCGACCTGGACTCCTCCTCGGCCCGTCAGCCCGCAAGCTCCTCGTTGGCTCACACCTCCCTCGTCTCCACCGTGGCCCCTCAGTCCACCAGCTATGCCGGGCTCCCTAATCCCTCCGGCTCCGCCTTGGTCGCTCGTCGACCTGCCCTCGCCGCTGGACTACACTCCACTGGCTGCGCCTCGTCCTTCCGTCCCTCTGGCTCCGTTGGCGTCCTCACTCCCCCCGACGTCACCTTGGTCCTCTGTCGCTCCGGCTCCACCGCGGCCTTCAGGATCCCCGCCTGCGCCTCGGTCGCTAGAGCCGCCAGCGTCGCCGCGTCCCGCCGGATCCTCGGGGTCGCCCTGGCTCGTCGGCGTTCCAGCTACGCCCTGGTCTCCTCTACCACCTGCTCCGCCACAGTCTGTCGCCGCCCTGGCGCCATTCCTCCACCATGGCTGCTTCCTCCTGCGGCTCCACCATGGGCGGTGGGCGTGACTGTGGCCCGGGTCCAACCATCCTCCTGCTCCAAGTCCCGTCTGTCTCCTCCCTGGCTCCTCCCACCATCTACTCCTCCCTGGTTCCTCCTATCGTCCACCACGTCGTCTACCTGTTGTCCTGTCCGCCCTTCGTCTCCTCGTCCTCCACCTGAGCCCCCTCCCTCCCTCCGCATTTGGTCCATCTTCGGCGCGACGACGCGCCTTCCAGGGGTGTACTGTCACACCCATGGACTGTTGTGTCTAGTCTAGTGATGTCATTCCCTGTTCATTTGCCCTCTCTGTGTTTACCTGATTAGTTAATATCCCACACCTGTTTCTGTTCACCTTGATTAGTTTATACCTCATTATCTCCCCTTTATATTCGCATTGTGTTTGTCCAGTCCTGGTCGGTTCTCCTCTATGTTACGTGTGTGTTACCAGCCTGTTCTGCCTGCCTGTATGTATTCTAGTTATATTAAATCATTGTTATTGTTATCCTCGTCTCGTTCGTCCTTAGATTTACACACACCCTGACAGAAATGCTGTAATAATCTGTCCACAAAAATGTTGGAAATTACGTGAATGTGACAAAAATGCAACTGATGCACATTGAATGCATGGAATGCCTCAGCTCATGCAGAGATGGAGTTCATTGAGCCACTCTGAGATGTTGATACCAGTAGATCAGAGCTGGTCACATGTAAATGAACATAGTCCATAGTCCATATATTTACATATCAAAATGCATAAGGCTGCGACTTAATTAGATAATAAAATTAGTTGGATTGACAGATGCTTTGCCAAAGCATTTAGATGATCCATTAATATTTTTATGTTTTGTGATAGTTGTCTTTAGTCCTTTGTTTGTAATCCACTGTAATTCATACAGGGGGAAATTTACATGTTTCCCTGAAGACAAAATAAGTACAGATCACCCAAATCAAACAGTTCTTCTTGTGAAGAACAACACGTAAACTTTTAGAGTAGTTTGAAACAGTTCTTCTTAGATACACCTTTAATTTCATTTATTATTGTTTGTGCTTGTTTTGCTATTTTAATTTCTGTTTTTTTATTGAGTTCTTTATCATCTGTTAGACCTATATTAGTCAGGTATCAGGTATGGTGACCCATACTTGAAATTTGTGCTCTGCATTTATCCCATCCAAGTGCACATCCACAGCAGTGAGTAGTGAACACACACACAGCAGAGCAGTGGGCAGCTATTGCTACAGCACCCAGGGAGCAATTAGGGGTCAGGTGGCACTTTAGTCATGGTATCAAAGGTGGAGAGAGTGCTGTTCATTCACAATTCCCACTTTCAATTCCTGCTGGCGTGGGAATCAAACGAGCAACCTTCACGTTACAAGCCCAACTCCCTCACCATTAGGCCACGACTACCCATATGTGATCTAACAACTGTATCATTTGTCAAATTATTTTAATACGATTAGAGTTATCACATGGGGACGCAGTCTTGTCACAAGGGCTATAGTAAAATATATGGTATTTGCATATAATATTTGCATCTATATACAGACAACTGTAAAATTAATCTGATCAAATTGTCTATAATATATGACATCCTCCTATCTTTACTCATGCTTTCACGCTGATGTTCCACTGAAGCTGTTCAAAAATCCCAACTCGACCTTGCGCTGCCTTCAAGTTTGAAGGGTTTAAGAACTGCAAAACGCAAAGACAGTTGTAAACTGAACCTCAAGTAAGTGACATTGTTTTTAAATCCATTTCTTATTTTGTTAATTACAGTGGCTTTTCTCCATAATATTGACAAGGACTGCTCTTCTTTTTGACAGCAAGAAGTGTCCATAAAAGTCAATTAAAAGAAGTTTTATTTTTTACATTTTTAAATTTGCAGTCTTCACACAAATTATTTTTTCAGTCGATTTTAGCTCTACCTTAGCTCACATAGTATTTTGCATAGGATTTTTTTAACGGAATCTATACTGATATAGAGGGAATGCATTAGAGAAAATCTGGAGTAAAAACAATTGATTATCTGCTTAGATTAAAGGCAGTTGGACTCGACAGTGATGCTACTTACCAACAAAGTGATTCATGGAATGATTTTGATGCCAGGAAAACATAAAGCAAAACCTGGAGACATAAAAAGCCTTGATTCTTGATCTGCTAGACAACACATAAATACAGTATCTAAATCAGAGCTTCACCATTGTACATCATATACCTTTTTAATTCCACCAAATTTAAGTTTTTTTAAAATGTCAGAAACCCAGAAAAATACAAAAGACAAAAATATTAAACACTTGTGCATTTCCTTGCATTCATTTCTTTTAGAAAATTACCCTTGTGAGATCTAATTAGAAATTAAATCTGACACAATTTCAGTTGAAACCACTAGAGTGAAAATGTGATGCTAACACGAAGAGTTTACTTTAGTGTCTTATTCCATCAGTGTGTTTGTTCAAGCTTCACTGCATGAGATCCATTGAGGGTATATCAGTATAAAAGACGAGACAAACCACTCATAGAATCCTGAGTAAAATAATGCAAAATGGAAGCTGAAGAAAATTTGTCATGGACATCATTTTGCTCCACAATATTGTTTATCCACACTATCTAGACTACTGAAAAACATTCACCTGACATATGATCAAAACACAAGCTTGGAAAATATATTTGGAGAATTTGGTTTTTGCTCATTAAGTAAACAGGATCTATGCAGGATCTATATGCATGACTCGAAAATGACTTTTATGCCAGTCAACAGTTGTACCACCTGGGAGGAAAAAAGCATGTCAGGTGGATTTAGATAATTAGGGCCACAATTTTTTGTGATATTCTGTAAAAAACATCAGATATTGTTTTCTTTAATGTGTTATCTTTTAGCAAAGATAACATAAATGAACACGTTTATGAAGTGGATTTAAGGGATTAGTTCACTTTAAAATTAAAATTAGCTGATGATTTATTAGCTGGCTCCCTCAAGCCATCCTAGATGTGTAATTTGTGTAAGAAAAATATCCATATTTAAAATAAGCATATCTTGTATATCAGACCGTGTTCCGTATTCAACTTTAGAAGAAAGCGTAACTGGTGTTGCGTCAGTTACATTTGCTTCATAAGTTGGCATAGGATGTACCGTAAGCTTTTTGAACTGCGAGAGGAGTTTCACTTTTGTGTAAAGTTGAATACGGAAGGCTGTTAAGATTAAGGCAGAGGCAGATGAAGATTGTGAGCCCTGGTTCATAGTACATTGTGTAGTAAACCTTAAAAGTGTTCATATATTGAATGACAGATCAGGAGATTATAAATACTCAGTTCACTGTGTTGATCTGAAATTACAGCTTTTGTCCCCGTTATAGTTGAATCACAGGACCGGATACCAATTTGCCTTGCCAAGAAAAACTCTTTATTGTCATATGTTTATCAGGCATAGAAGAGAAGCTTGTTCTATTGTCTTCAGCCCATCTTCATGTGCTTCTCTGGGGCAGTGCGTTTACATTGAGCATTATATACCATGACTAGAGATTTTCCAAAACATGTTGGTTTCTTTAAAATAGAACGTATACTTCATGCTTACACATGACATATTCTATACATCTTTACCTCATGGAACAACTGCATCAGCTGAAAACATATGCAACATGTAACACACATTCCTGTTAAACCAAAATTATCTCTCCCTGTGTATGCCATGACATATTACATACAACATATTCATGCAAACTTGACTCATGAAGCTTATACTTTCTCAATACATTATACATTTCCTTATGAATATAAATAATATTAAAACAATGAATTTTAATCTTCAACTGCAACACCAGTGTGTCCATGCATTTGATTTCATTATGTACTGTAGTATTTGTAGAGATTTCGGTAACACTTTACTATATAAGGTTCATTAGTTAAACATTAGTTAATGTATTAACTAACATGAAGTAACCATGAGCAATACATTTGTTACTGTATTTACTAATCTTTGTTAGCGTTAGTTAATGAAAATACAGTTTTTCATTGTTTGTTCATGTTAGTTCACAGTGCAGGTATGAGGTAAGTGTGTATTTATTTCAATATTACGCATGAGCTGTTATAAAAAAGCATCACATGTTGTTGTTCTTGCAGAGATCTTGATAATTCATCATCTCATCCTCTTCATCATGACGCTGCTTCTTCATGTGCTGATGCTGTCGCTTCTCTCCGGTGGTTCTGCCAGAGTTGTGAAGAATTTTGAGCAGAAGTGTGGTCAAGTTTTTGCAGGTGGAAAATCACCAACAACGTTTACTGGACCACAGTACAAGCAGATCTGCCAAACTCAAAATAATCATTACTATTTTGCCACATATTATGATACATACAACAAGATCCCAGTGTACTCAGCCTACAAGTTTGAAGGGATAATGGGTTGCAACAGAAAAAACAATTGGTTAATTGAACCTCAAGTAAGTAAAATATTACTCTCTTAAGAAACATAAGGAAACTGAATAAACAGGCCTGTATATAAAACAATAAAAATGAACACAGAATCAGATAAATGCTTGCAAAACAAAACAGAGATTGATCATATACTGTGGTCAATTACAAAGCTGAATATCAGAACGAGACGTATACAAGAGTAGTGATGAGTTTGTAATGTGTGCAACTGGAACAACCACAGATTTGGCCTAAAGGTGTTTGCTATGCTTGCTTACTTTAAGCTTCATCCTATAAGAGTCTGTGTACATTTTTTGCTTTTATTGATCTTCTAATGAAACTGTCCTTCAGCTCATGTTTTTTTGATTCAATAATGCAGCTTGATGATGATAAAGCGGGTCCAAACATGGCATCTGAGGGAACTGTGGATGAAAAACTGCGTGGAATCCATCAAGCTCTCAGTGAAGACTATCTAAAGTCTGGGTACGACAAAGGTCATCTGGAACCAGTCTATCAGGCACAATCACAGAACTGTGCTGACGCCACCTTCACTCTCACTAATGCTGCTCCTCAAAACCCCTCTTTTAACAGAGGTCAATGGAAGAAGCTAGAAATAAATATGGCAGAAGGACTGTCCAAGTATTGTCGTCATTATTCTGTTTACATAGTAACAGGGGTGGTACCAAATACTACAACAGGTACTATAATTAATCTGAACAACAGAGTAAATGTGCCTAGTTATTTCTGGACTGCATACTGCTGCTTAGACAACAATAATAAATGTCAAATCTCAGGAGGATTTATTGGAGAGAATAAGAACATCACTCCTGAGAACATGGCTGTGAATAAATTAGAGGAAGTGTTGGAACAGCTTTATCATGTCAAACCTTTTAAGGTGTTTAAAGTTTAAAAATAAAGCTTTATTGAGCTATTCTCTAAAAGAGAAATTTTTATACAATTATTTCTGACAATAGATCATTATAATTATCAGCTGAATCATAATGAGAATCATAAAGAAACTCCAGTTTCACAAAAATTCTCCAATTCATAGATGTTTAACTGTAATAATTTAAACAATAATGTTGTGTATTAATGAAGTGCATCATATATGAATCAAATATGGAATAAAGATTGATTTTCTAATGGAAAGAAAATATATTTGGCCTCTTTATATCCAAGAACTCGTGTTGCACAGATTCTCACTCTCACACAGATTTAATCTTGGTTCACCCAAAGTTTGAGATCACTGTAAGATTGTAAATTTATATTAATACAAAAATTACCTTGAACAAAAAAAGCCATTCAAATGAATACATTTGAAAATATTCACACTCATATTTACACTGAAATAGGAATTTCTGCAAACATTGTATCACAAACGCAACACCAGAATGTTGATTTTCCTGATCAGGTGACAGAAAACAACACGCACACTGGCTGACAATGTGATTTTTTGACCACCAATTTTAAACGTTTTAAATCAAGTCAGGTCAAATCACCTTTATTTATTGTTTCAAAGCAGCTTTACAGGGATAAACAGGAAATATTCTATGATAAAAATAGAGTTCCATTCTGCAGTATAAAGCAGCTCTAATAAGAAAATGATGTCTTTGTTCTGCTGAGATTATTTTAGTGTTGATTCATTTGGGTTCATACAATATGTATTTTTCTAGAGATCATTAAACTCTTCAAGACAATAACAAAGGCATAGTTTGATGACGCAGTGAATGAGTGGAACATGGAACTTGTCGTTATGCTGATGGATCAAATAATGTTTGTGGGGAAATAATGTTTATGGATGAGCGAATGCATGTTTTTTGCATGACTGTGGTGTGAAGCAGGACGTAGCCGAGACCTTAGTAATCGCAAATGTGATTACTAATGAGAGACAGATATCAGTAGCACACACGAGTCCCAGGGATAAAGGACAGGGGACATTTCATTATACCAAAGTACTCGCAAATATTTAGGAAATGTAGTGGAGTAAAAGTAAAAGTTGACAGAATAGTGAATTGGTGGGTTTTTGTTCAATGTGAAACAAAATCATCTAAATTAAAAGAGCCAAAGACTTAAACTACCTCAGTCTGTGTGCAATGAATTTATTTAATACACAAGTTTCACAATTTGTGCTGAATTGCTGAAATAAATGAACTTTTCCATGACATTCTAATTTATTGAGATCCACTTATAGGCCTACACTCTGCTCTAATGAATTTCCTCCCCTCTCGCTCAGATGCACATGCTCAAACTGTCCTTTTGTTTACAATTTACTGTTTACAATTATTCAAGTTCAGGCAGATTTAATTCTGTTTATGCATTTGTAAATCAAGCCAGTGACTAAACGATCAACTTCACATTGTTTCTATTCATGAGTTCACACTTACAAATAATCAGATAGAGTAATTAGTATGCATATTTGGCATGCTGTCCGAGGAGAGGGCTCCGAGCTCGGTATTTGGCCCGAGCCCAGAGTACTCCCCCCGTATCGGGTTTAAGAAGTAACCAGGCAAGTGTGAGGAGACGGGGTGGTGGAGGGATGCTGAAACTGTCCAAAAGCATAGGTGAGTCGACTGCATCGATATATATAGGTTTCTGCTCATGCTGATTGGCAGACATGTTGATTGGTGATTAACGACTGCTGGTTGGAGTGATGTGATAATTAGTTAGATCATTTGAACGTGTTCCTCCCGAACTTTGTTAATAAAACATCATTTAATAGCATGAAAATAATCTGATAGTTAAATTGTGATTAAATTACATACAGAAAGTATGTAATATACCTATACAATGGTTGAAGCTGTCAGGAAAAATTCTAAATATAAGGCTATAATGAACACTTTTCAGGATTCGTTAAACTAAAGAATGTGTTAAAAGTAAAAATATCCGAGATGGTTCCACATAATATGTATTTCAAATGCAAAGTTGTCAGCCAATCACAGCAGTGGGCGTTTACATTGAAATCTCACAGCAGACTTCTGTAAGTATGGATTTTTCTAGGACTGAATTCCAGATTCCTATCCTGTAATAAAACAATAAAATTCACTAATCTGAAGAGAAGATCTGCGAGAAAGAACACAGGACAACAGCTGACCTAGTCTCTTCTCCTCACCTCATGCTGAGTTCCTGACTCCTCTGAAGGAGTGGATTCGGGAATCCACTGCCGCTTCTATATATATATTTTTTTGAGCGATTTGTCATGAAGTTATCTTTCTAAATCTTGAATTATTTAGAATGACTAACTTCAACTTATGTTAAAGCATTTATTTTCCTTTTTATTTTTGAAACACTAGAAAATAATGATGTACATTGTCTGTACTTCTGATTGAGAGAAAAGTACAACTTATCAGTATGTTTTGGGAAAGTTTCCTGTTCAGAGCAGAGCTCAGATCAACTTCAGCCTTGAAGAAGCTGTGAATCATGGGTGTTTTTGTATGTGCGCCAAGTGTTCTGTGCGGGTCTTTTATGGGTACTGGTGGACGACTGGGACTCTGCTCGAGACCTGCAGACACCTTGTCCTTAACACGACCTTCTGTGCCTAAGTTCAGGGTCCAATCGTCAGCATCATGATGGAAGGAGATATGCTACTGACTATCTGTCCATGTGTGGAAAATGACCAGTTTTGTCTAGTTTTCTGATTTAGAAATCCACTGCCGCTTCACCTCACACTTCCTCCCCTCAGGTCTCAACAAGCCAAGCAAATCTCACAAAGCTCTGTTTAAAGTGACATCAGTATAAATATCTCTGGTGCGATTGGTAAGATGGTCTTGCTACCACATCAGCATAACAGAATAAAGAAAACAATGCCTCCCTGGTGTGGGAGATGTGTGGGAGATTTCTGTGTATTATGACTTGGCATGTTGCAGTATCGTGGCTAAACAAACGACGCTTTTGTGTGAATAAGCAGGTGGTGATTCGACTTTTTGCATTATTAACAAAGTCTGTGTCCTCTGACTAAGACTTTAAACTGGTGAGTTTGTGTCCGTGAGAGCTTAGTCAGCTGATATGGCTTTCTAAGTGATGCAGCACCCTAATGAAAGGATAACTGAAAATAAGAGAACCGAAATAATTAAAGATGTAAATTATTTCACTATTACATCAGAAACATTGCAAATTAGAGGTCGTTTACACTTAGAGTCAGATTAATTTATTCATGAAGTCAGAAAAGAATTAGAAATCCAAATTTTATTAAATTAAGGTGATTTTTACAGAAGTGCCAGAAAGACTTGCAAGCAGAATACCTTCAACCGGGTTGTTGGACTTCCTCCATTGAGTCGACAGGCAGAGCTTACACTTCAAACAGTGTTCAAGCCAGAGGGCTAATGAGAATAGAAAAATGCCTTTTATTTCTAAATTATGACATTTTATGATGTAAAAATCATACTAACATTATAAGTGCACCTCAGAAAACATAAAATAATAATTTAAAAAAAATCCACTTCATGACCCCTTTAAGAATAAATACATTTTCTGAAGTGTTGTGGAACCTGGATCACTTAGGCCTACTTTTTTTAATCAAACATACAATTTATGGTAGGCCTACATGGTACATTTTGGTTTCATGTTTTATCGTCAAAGTTTTAGTGTATAAATATTTAGAGTAAACCCTACAGAATATGGTCCATGTCAAGAGTTCATTAAATCAGTGGCTGGTTTTACTGCTCATAACATTTGCAAATGTCTGATTGTGGAGAAAAGGGAAGTCTAAGTGTTTTTTCTTAAAAAAAGTCATTAAAAATATAATTCTCTGTAAAATCCTGACAGTTCTGTTTTGTTTTGTTTTTTTCTTTTCCTTCCTTTTTTAAATTTCTGAGAAGCAGGGCTCTGAACTGGATCAAGGAATGAAAACAAAAAAATGAATAAAACAAGAACATAAAATTTAATCGTTTATTCATCCTGAACCGAAGTGATTATTTGAAATGACCTGTAACAGTAAACAACATTATTTTATAGGTCTATTTAATATTTTAATTTGGCAGTCAACCAATCATTAATTCACAAAGAGCAACTTATGCAATTGTGAATATTGGCACATCTTGCAGGTCATTTTTACCCAATGCCACCAGTTCACACCACAACACACTGGCATTTTACACTAGAGCGGCGTTTAGAGCTCTGGGGCCAGATTCGCAAAACTTCTTAAGGCTAAAATAGCTCCTAACTTGCTGATTTAGGAGAAAAAAATAATGGGCATGTCAGTCCTAAATGTAGGATTCTTACATTTTTGCTAAAAGAGTATTTTACAAAGCATTTTACAAGCATTGAGTAAATGTATGTTCACATTTAGTCTAGAATTATGTTCACACAGCGCACACAACACCTCTGCTCTTTATTTCTCTCAACATAGGGACAGGAGAGCTGTCAGTCAATAAATGTGAAAAAGTAACTTGGGTAACGTATTTGAAAAAGTAACTTAGATATTTTGTTGTAAATTGAAAAAGTAATGCATTACTTTAGTTACTTGAAAAAGTAATCTTATTACGGAACTCAAGTTACTTGTAATGCATTACCCCCAACACTGATCATTACAAATATAGTGAAATGCTGTGTCTACAAACACGTTGGAAATTTTGCAAATGTGAAAAAGTGTAACATTGCACGTTTTTGCATTTTGATAAGCAATGTCGCTTTTAGTTTATTTGTATTGACAGGAATTTTCTCTGATCATTTAATTCAAAACATTTATGCATCATGTTTCCTGCTTTAGCATCAGTGAATGTTTTGTAATTCTTTTGTAATAGTTATGTATAAGCCTGTCAGTTGCCCTGAGTGTGAAAAGATTGATTCACATCACGTTCTCTTTTGCAAAGGGTTCAAATATGTAGAAGATGCTAAAAAAAGTGCATGTCAAGTCAAGTCACCTTTACTTACATAGCATGTTTTACAATGCAAATTGTGGCAAAGCAGCTTTACAGTAATAATTGGCAAATAATTTTCTGCCAAATAAAATGGTATCATTGTCCAGCTTATTCTATATATTATTGATTCATTCCTTTGCAAATATCAGTAGTTATTAGTCTAGTTATTTTATGTATATCAGCACTGGAGAAAACAGTGATGTAATCGTCCGGTTCAGCTCAGTTCGCATACAACGGCGCCAATGCAGGCATATCAAAAACACTCCTGAATATCAAGCAAGTGTCCCCAACTTAAGCAAGCCAAAGGCAACAGCGGCAAGGAACCAAAACTCCAACAATGGAGAGAAAAACCTCGGGAGAAACCAGGCTTAGTTGGGGGACCAGTTCTCCTCTGGCCAACAGTGAACACTTGTCCGATACCCAGACAGAGTTACAGGTCAAAAGTCCGATTGGAGTCGCAACAGTCAAAATATTTTATCCAGTTCCATCTAGTTTAAGATCTTTTTAATCACGCTGGTATACAAGGATTTTTCTAAAGAGCAGTAGTTTGACTACTCAGGACAAACAAGGGACTCATGAACAACTATCACAAAACTTAAAAAAAAAAAAACATTCATTGATCACCCAAATAATGCATAAGATTCAAGGGTATAAAAAACTTTTGATTATTTATTACTTCGTTATTATTTTGTTGTGGACTTTATGTAAACTGTTGTGTGATACAGCTTTTTCAGAACACAAACTAACATGTAGGTGTTATGATCCCACTTATTTTGTTAAATCATAATATCTTTCATATTATACAAGGGGTACTTATGAGCAGAACTGCAGGTTCTGCGTGCAATTTTAATAAAGCTAACGCACACTGATCTGCACCAAAATTCTGTGAAAAGAGAAGCAGGAAGCTGAGTGTTTTCAGTTCCCTGTTTATTTTAGCTAAGTTACTAAAATGGAATTGTTGAGAAAGCACATTCACTAAATAGAGAGGGTAAATAAATGTAACTAAAGAGAGGAAATTATGGATAAAACAAGATGTGAAAAACATCATATGCATCTATTGGAGTGGTTAATACTTTTAATTGTAGTTTATCGCATATGGTGAGATCAGCATGGAGATTGTCACAAGGGCTATATCTCAGTAAATATAAGGTTTATGAGTTAAAAGTATACATTTAAGCAAGTGTCAACTATAACAATTAATTCAATGCATGTTTAATTAATGTTATTTTTTCCTGGGCAGTAACAGTGGAAATGTTCAATAGTTTTTTTGTAAGTAAGAATTTATTTAAAAAACTGAACATTAAAAAAACTCTACGCTGAGAGTTATCTAGCCCATTACTCATGATACAGAAACTGTATTGCAAAATATTATTACAAATTAAAAGAACTGTTTATTTGAATATTTATAATATAAATATATTTTAAAATGTAATTTATTCCTGTAATCAAAGCTTAATTTTCATCATAATTACTCCAGTCTTCAGTGTCACATGATTCTTCAGAAATCATTCTAATATGATGATTTGCTGCTCAAGAAACATTTATTATTATTATCAATGTTGAAAACAGTTGTGCTGCTTAATATTTTTATGGCAATGGTGATACTTTTTCCAAGATTTTTTGCTGAATAGAAAGTTCAATGAACAGCATTTACTTGCATTTATTAAGTTTATTTATTACATTTTTAAAGCATATATCAAATATAAATCTTTGTTTAAGATTATAAATGACTTTGTCACTTTTGATTAATTTAATGCATCCTTGAAGAAGAAAAGTATTAATTTCTCTTTTTTTATATACCACAAATGTTTGAAATGCTTTCAACATTGATAATAATAATGGTAATAAATAATATTAAATTCTTGAGCATGATTTCTGAAGGATCATGTGACACTGAAGACTGCAGTAATGATGCTGAAAATTCAGCTTTCACAGGAATAAATTACCTTTTTAAATTTATTAAAATAGAAGACAATTATTTAAAATTGTAATACTATTTCACAATATTACTGTTATTTACTGTACTTGTGATTAAATTAATACAGCTTTGGTGAGCAAAAGCAAAACCTGAAGACATACAAAAGCCTCAACACTTTATCTGCTATACAACACTATAAACACAGTATAACTAGATCTAAATCCGGAGGATCACTATTATACATCGTTGTCTACTTTTACCACCAAATTTAAAATTTTTAATGTCAGAAATCCTGAAAAATACATGGGGAAATATTAAACACTTCAATGCATTTTTAGAAAATAACCAGTAGTTAACCAGTGAAATATTGTTAGAGAATAAAACAAAATCTGCCACATTTTCAACCAAAACCATCAGACAGGAAAATATTATACTAAAAAGGAAGAGATTGTTTAATGCCCTATTGAGTGAGTGTGTTTATTTAGCCTTCACTGCATGAAATTCATTAAGAGTATCACCAGATAGAGGAGATGAATAACTTGTAGAAAACCGAATACCAAAAATGCAATATGTGAACCGACTTTGATGCCAGTCAGCCATTCTGCCACCTGGCAAAAAAAAAGAAAAAGAAAAAAGTATGCCAGGTGGATTTTGACGAATAGGGCTATATTCTCAGAAATTGTTTACTTAAAAGGGTTCTCTTTTAGTTTCATAGATGAGCATATATGTTGAGTGGACAAAAGAGCTTTGTTTAAATGTATTGACATAGGAAGATTTGAGGTGGATCAAGTCTGTGAGCCACATTTCCTTTAAAATATTCATGACAAAGCAAGAGGTTATAAACACTCCCTCACGTCACTGAAACACCAGTGTGTTCTTGTCTTTGGTGTGGGTATGTACTGCAGTATTTGTAGAGCTGCCTTTGGCCTTTATGGTTTATATCTGTATTTAATAGTATAGACCTTTACACAGAAGGTGTTATGTATCATGTTTCTTACATTCTCGCATTATTGTCTCTTCATTTAATAGGTTAATAGCTTGATCTTTGACTTGTTACATTTGAGGTACGTGTTTATTTATAAGCCTTTTACACAATATTAGTTGTTATAGCAGGTATTACATTTATAACATGGTTGTTGTTTTTGCAGAGATCTTGATAATTCATCATCTCATCCTCTTCATCATGACGCTGCTTCTTCATGTGCTGATGCTGTCGCTTCTCTCCAGTGGTTCTGCCAGAGTTGTGCAGGATTTTGAGCTTGAGTGTGGTCAATTTTTTGCAAATGGAAAATCACCAACAACATTTAGTGGATCACAGTACAAGCAGATCTGCCAAACTCAAAATGGTGTTGTTTATTATGCCACATATTATGATACTTACAACAAGATCCCAGTGTACTCAGCCTACAAGTTTGAAGGGATAATGGGTTGCGACAGACTAAAAACGTGGTACATTGAACCTCAAGTAAGTGAAATAATTTTACACTCACACCATTTGTACAAAATTTCAGCTAAAAGGCTTGGAATAGCACATAGTGACATGCATAACAAGCTAGGATAAGACAAAGTATTTTACAATCATTACAGAAAATGAGAATACCATTACAATACTGAAACAAGAAGACAAATCTATAGTTTCTGTGATAGTACTGTTTAAGTCAAAAGAAGTGACATTTAAGATATTTCAAGAAAATTTTCTCAGAACAGTTCATTTGATAAACCCAGGCCCGGTTTCATACAGGGCTTAGATTAAGCCCGGATTAGGTCATTTCAATAGCTTTTATAAACGTGGCCTAAAAAAAACATTACTGGTGCATCATGAGACAAAACTATGGCACTGATATATTTTAAGAAATGTCAGCGCAAGTTGCTTTCAGTTAAAACAGTTCAAATATGCACTTTAGTCTGGGAACAGGGTTAAGCCTTGTCTGTGAAACCGGGGGTCAGTATGAAATAACATACATGATTCCAAAGTAAAGAGAGAACTAGTCTAGCATGATTGCTCACACAAGTGTGTTGTAAAGCAGGAAAAAGAATGCTGCCTGTGAACAGGGATGTATTGTTTATTATATCCAGCATTCTCAATTGGTTGTATAATATGTTATATAATATGTCAAATAATATTGCAGCTTGATGATGGACCAACCGCAACACCAAACATGGCATTTCAGAGGTATGTGAGAAATCGTGGATACCGGCAAGCTCTCAATAGAGACTATGTGAATTCCAGATTCCACAAAGGTCATCTGGCACCAGTCTATCAGGCACAATCACAGAACTGTGCTGACGCCACCTTCACTCTCACTAATGCTGCTCCACAAAACCCCACTTTTAACAGTGTTTTATGGTGGAATGTGGAACAAACACTGGCAAAAGAACTGGAAATTAAGTGTTCTTTACAACCAGTTTACATTGTTACTGGGGGTGGTACCAGGTACTGCTACAATAAACAATAGAGTGACTGTGCCTAGTCATTTCTGGACTGCATTCTGCTGCTTAGACCAGAATAACAGATGTTCATACTCAGGGGGAGTCATTGGAACTAATGACGATCACTCCACTATTTTGGGAATGCGTGTGGCTGATTTAGAGAGAAAATTGCAAAACCTTTATGGAAGAACATTTACAGTGTTTCAATAACAATATCAAAAACAGACAGAGGTCGCTTCAAACGTCTTATTGAGCAATTAAACTTTGCAAACATTTTTGAGGGAACATATCTTGAGTTATGTTTTATGCAATTACTGTAATTTCATTGTAACTAATCACTATAATTTCTAATGCTGATAATAATACTGCAAAGCTCATGCTGGATGTCATAGCTGATTTAGAGACAGACATGGGAAAACAACATTGTTTCATTAAAATTGTTGTACTGAAGTTTGCAAACATTTTGAGACATATATATTGAGGGATATTATGTTGTATGTCTTAAATGACAAATTAGACTAGTTCTAATTACAATCTGCAAAATTAAAACATGATTATCATTTCACTGTGAAGATTATCATTAAAATGTCTCAACTGTAAATCTGTTAACCTCTGATACCGCTAATAAAAATCATTAACACTGCAAACCTTGTATTGGATGCTTCTAGAAATATGTGCATTTGCACCTGATGAACTGAACATACCCAGATTCTGTGATTTTATATGACATACTATCAGACTTTAGATTGTCAGTGACAACAGGGACTGTGATACTTTAATGTCAATGGTGGAAAACAAAGAACTTGTGAGAATTGTGAATTTAGTTTATTAGAAGAATCAGTAAAATTGCATTATAATGGGCTGGATTTTATTGGATTGAACTGGTCACTGGCTAAACAACCTGCAAACTTCAACAAAAACTTAAGCATAAGCGTTTTTCACTCTTTTATTGTCAGAAACAGTGTAAAAACGACAGTAAACGACGGGATGATGAGGAGTAAGGCTCGACGAACCAAACACGAGCACTGCAGCTTCCCAGGCTGCTACAATAGTTGCTGAATGTGGCAAGGTTTGTGAGATCCGTGGCATCAAATCTTAGACACTTTGGGGCCACACACAGAACACATTTCACTATTTCACTGCGCTACTTTTCCATAGTTTTTCAATGTAAACATGCTAGACAGACATTGACCTTTGCGCTCGAATCTTGCGTCTTTTGCAGCTTCAGGTGCATGAGATGCAAAAACGCTGCGCTACAGTTAAAAATCAACTTTTCCCATTCCACTGCCCGCATATTGTGTTTGTCGAAGTAAAAATGCGTTGTGTGAACTAATCATTACTCATCTTTACCATTACATCAAAAAAAAACAAATAGGAAATTTCACATGTCAGTCAAATGATACCTTCCTGTATCAGTGGGTGCTTTTTGGCCAGAATAAGACTTTTTGTGAATAATGAAACTATTCGTTACCTATCCTTGGTTTAAATAGATGAAAGTGACAGATCATAAACTAAGACACCAAACGACTTTTATCAGCCAGTCATAAAGTAGAGCTATAAAGCACATCCATCTTACAGTAAATTACACATGTGGCTGTACATTTAAACATCACAGGAACAGTTATACATCAATTTATTTTAGAATTTGATGGTTATTCAGACAGTCTTGGATGCAAATGGATATCTCAACACATATCATCTGAGCTAACATCCCTGATGAAAAAAATCAGCATAGCTGGTCACCAGCATATGTTGTGTTTTGGATACTGGTTCCCAGAATGAAATACTAATATGCTGGTGTCCCAAACCAGAACAGACTTTTTCAGGATGCAGACTTTCCTTGCATTACCCAGCGTGGACCAGCAAACTCTGGTCTAAGCTGGTGTTTTTTTTTTTAGCAGGGAAAGAGTTTGGAAATGTTCTTTATTCTTACATAATTAACAGTGTACATGTGAGAGAGACACTCAGTGGCCAGGTATATAGCTGTGTAATGTGAGTGTGTTGTTGAGTTTCAGCGTGTGTGAGTAGCGTGTGCCTGTGAGGTCAGGCTGTATGTTGAGTAAGACACTGCAGACCCGAGCATCAGTCCAGCCATATATGACACAGTCATGGTGTTCCCTGAAAAATAATCATTGAGAAAACTAAATTAGTGGAGAACAATCACAATGAGATTTCAGTATATCAGTTGCTTCCCTAATTGAGAGAAATGAGATTCAATGGAAAGCATATGGAGAATTTTTCTCCCGCTTCTACAGTTATTCTCTTAAAAAAAAGCGCCTCCAACAATTCTACCAAAAATTATTTGAGCTATGCTTTCTTTCATAGATTTTTGAGTGCTGGGACTTTGGGCAGTGCAAAAAGAAGAAGTTACGTGTGAAGGAATTATATTAAAGTTACACTATGTGTGTGTGAAGCATAAAACAGCAAGTTGTTTTTGTAGGATGGGCTCTCAGCTCTGCTCTTCTGTGTGGATGAATCTGATGATTTGAGACGAACCAGTGTTACAGATCTGGTTACATCATCATGTCACTATAACAATTTCAACACTCCCCTATCTCAATAAATATGTTAATAAATAATGAAAAAGATATGTATGTTTAAATATTTCTTTAGTGTACTACCACAGCACACTTCTTATCTTTATTTGAAGACATGACTTAACCACACGTGAATGACGAGAATATGCAATTTCTCAAGAAATTCATGCCAAAAACTCTAAAATCATATTAGGCTTACTATAGTGAATCAGACAAAACACATTTTCTTTTTAATGTAGGCTACTTGAATTTTGTGGCCACCATTTCTTAAAAACGTACACAGAGTAGATTTCACATGTTAAAAAACATTTTTATGTATTCACTATTTACATACATTTTGTGCAACCTACTGACAGAAAAAGTGTCAATCGCAAGTTTTATACTGCAAATTACACATTTATTACATGCAGTAGCCATTTTAGACAGTCTAGGAGCTATTTATTTTCATTGAAGGCAGTGCTGGCTTATCATGGTGATTGAGACAGAAAATATAAACACAATTACTTAGAATTAGTTAAAAAACAAACAAATAAAACAAGAAACTGCCAAGCTCACCAGGGCATCAGTGCTTCAAGATTCTGACTTTGACTTTGAGAGTTTTGAAAGGAAGGTTTTTGACTTTGGAGTGTTAAGTAAGTAGTAAGTGATGATTTCTGATCTGAGGACAGGTAGGGGTAGTGGGTGATAATGTCACGAGTTTCATAAAATATTAAGTACGTTCTAGTGATCATCTCTGAGTAATTTCAAAGTGGAAAAGCTTCAGTTTTAAAACTAATCTGAAAAAAAAAATCAGATCTGTACTCCCACTCTATGTCAACAATTGCCTTCGCCTATTTTGTCAAAACTTAACTGATAATACTTACGGCTCTACAAGTCTCCTAAGTAATAAACCTTTCCTCTAAGATGGTTACTTTTAGATGGTTATTGTGAAGGAACTGTTTAATTAATTTAAAAAAAAAAATTAAATTTGCTTTCCCCAGTAACAGAGGAGGGAGTTTGCTGTATTGCATCATATTAAAGAGAAATCACGTAATGAACCATGTCATCTTTGCCATACAATGATTCTATATAAACTGTAGTACTCTTTTGTGATGGGGATTCTCTTTGAGATTGGTCTGAGATCCTCTTGGCTGTGATTTAAAACTTCTTTGAATGCATTGTCTGGAGAATGTCTGATTATTCTGTGCAGTACGCTAAACACTAGAGACCTTATTTCCATTCCCAAGTGACAGTGTTCATAGGGAATGAGACTCCATCTGACTGATTTAGTCTGAGGATCATTTGGATTGGTGGATCTACCGATCGTAGGTGTACGTAGGTGATTATCTGCCACATTAGACATTTCTCTGACTCTCTCTTTCTCTCTCTCTCTCTCTCTCTCTCTCTCTCTCTCTATATATATATATATATATATATATATATGTTAGCCATACTCACCCGCCACTTCTCTCTGCTGAAGCGGCACCTTGCCGGCTGCCTGTATCATTGGTACAGAGCCAAGGTATCCGTTACTGATACCCAACATCAAGGAGAGGCCGCAGGGCCAGGCTGGGTGCGCCAGCAGAGGGCGCTGCACAGGAGACACACACATTACAAACAGGGGCAGGAAGAGAACACGCAAACATGACCAGACCAGCAGCTGCACACCACCCCACTCGTACGGACACGCTGCCAAGATCTAAAGAGAGTGAGAGAGAAATAAAGAGCTTTAAAGTCACCATGAAATCAAAATACTAATTTTGTTTTTTATGAAATAATGCATTGTTTAAGCGGTTTTCCATAGAAAACCATTACACATAAAATAATTAACCACTTAACACATTGCGTTCATATTCTGGGCTCATCCGCTCACTTGTATATAGTACGCATCATCAATAAGGTGTATACTGAATTTGATCTTTTAATATCACTGTTTTAGCACAGTTTTAGGCACTTTAGGTGTTTTTGCAGGTTAAGGGTTTTAAAATGTCCCACTGTTTTTAGTGATTGAAATACTACTGCAGGTGCATCATATGGATCACAAGTGCCCAAAACTTTCAAAAATCGAGTCTTGTGCGACAGTTTTATGAATGTTTTGCCCTCGAGGTCTTCATGCAAGTCACGTGACTGAAAACTATAAATAGCAAACCACAACAATCCAATCATCCAATCAATTCCCAAAGGATGAAATAAAGTCCCGTCAAACATTTGTTCTTGGTCAACAAGCCGTTTCACTCAGATTTATGTCACAACAGGGGAGAAAAGGCTTCCGTTTCATGTCGACTTTAAAACTGTACCTTTTCTAAATGACATTATATGCACCTAAATGACATGAAACTGTTTCATTTCACCTTGCCCACAAAGTCTGCCATGTTGAACAGAGCCATGGTGAGAATAGGCAGCCATTCTCCCAGTGTATCGTTGCGCAACTCCGACTCCAAACCAGGGAAAAGACACAGTGTGATGAAATATGTCACCAAGATTGAGAGCATATAGGGCCAGATCATCCGAGCAACAGCACACCTCCGACCCAGAAGCTCTGCAAAAAAACAGTTAGCAGTTCTTAGAATACTTCTTTGTTAAAAATGTGACATTAATTGAACTCATCTTTATTTTTGTAGTTTGTACACAGAATAGCTACAGGTGGTTGTTGTTAAAACTACAGCTCACCCTTCATACTGATCCAGGTTCTTTTGGTGTCTGGTTTGGGCACATCAAATCTGACGTATATTCCATCTCCATGGGAACCGTTACCCAGATTTACTGCATCAGCCTCATCAACTGTACTTGACGCCACTCCATCCTAATTTGTGGAAATGCCATGAGTCAAAGTCAATTTTATCTTTGAGCAAATCATCCTTAAACAATGACTTTCTCAAAATCTGGTGAGCTGTCTACAAATTCTAACCATAAATTTTTGGGGGTAAAAAAATTATATTGACAATTGACTATTTTCTTTCAAAACTGACGTCAGTGAATCAAATATATATAAATCTTACTAATCAACACTTCGGTAGACTGCCCTTGTGAAAAATAAGCACACTTTAACATCCTCTTAACAGGAGTATATGGGGGAAAAAATCTTTAAAAGTCTAGGATAAAAGATTCATCAATTTGCTTTTGCTGAGATTTGTTACAATGCATTATGGGATTTCCTTGTGTCAGAACTGTGCAAAAATCCAAAAATCTAAGTAGTGAGCTCGTTAATTTTTGAAACACCTAGTACAACTATTTCTTTGCCAGATTACTTTTCTTGCAATATAAGAAGGAAAGCAGACCCACAGAAACTATTAAAACCTGCCAGTAACTTCCATACCTCACAAAAGTCAAATGCAAACCAGTGTTTGTGTGTGTGAATGTACCTCTTCTTCTGCGCTGCTGTCATAATGTATCTGATAGCCACTGTGCTTTTGTGTCGTGACATTATTAATCTGTCCTTTGAGCCAGCTGTGGCTGTGACGAGCTCTGTCAGTGTGATAACGGACAAAGTGGGTTTGTCGCACCACCACGTGTAACAGAAAACAGAGCGTCTCTATTGAGATGGAGAACAGGAAGAAGATGATGGTGTTGTTCTTCTCATCTTCCACCAGCAGCTTTGTAAAAATCCGACTCAGAGAGACAATAACTCCTGCAGTGCCTGAAATGACCATGATACAACCAACATATTAAGTGTATCATATAACATATTTTTGAAGAAATTATATTTTCAAAAATGTTTTATTAAAATTAAAAGTATTTAAGGACCACTGAGATTTTTATAAATTGTGACATTGAAAAATAAGCAAATTTCCTCCACCAATTCACATTACCAAAATGCACAAAAACAACTGTACTATGATGTATAATTATTTTAATTCTATATATAACATTTAAGATATTTTATTTTATTAAATATAATTTTGTTAAGTTAAAGGGGAATGTACGAATTTTACTGTAATAATCGCTTTTTAATTGGCAATTGTCACAATCACTAGTAAATGCCTGTGTTTACCACTAGAGAGCACTCCACTATTGCCTCACTATCATGGACTTCATTTCCCATAACCCATTGCCAAGACTAATCAGCCATGATTACATTCTGCTGTTGCTCATTTACTTGTTAGTTTCTGCCTATATACTATAGAACTATAATTTTCATACTTTTCATATTTATAATTTATTCAATATAAATTAAAATAAATATAAATTGTACATATATATCGGATATATATCGGACATTGGCGACGGTGATTTAAGATGTTGGCATCAGCCATCAAAAAACCAATATCAGTCGACCACTAGTCGGTGGTCCTTGGCTTTGTATTGTTGGCAGAATCTGGCCCTTGATGAAAACTAATTAAGGAACCCTGGTAAAGAGCATATGCACTGACGTCACTTTCCCACCAGAACACACTCTCTCAGCTGGACTGAGTGGCACAAGAACCTGCTGCATGACTGTATTTAATAGGGGAAACTGCACTTAAGGTGGGGCTCTAAAGTGTCCCTTATAATATGTCAAAGAAACCTAATCCTTGGATATTGACATACAGCCAGGAATCGTGTTTCCAGACATTTATGTTCCTGATTTCAACACCGGGAAAAAACATAAAGCAAATCTGCCTGGGAGGGCTTTATATAACTACAATATAGGTAGGTCTACATCGGAAGTATCACTTATCAATGTTATATATATATATATATATATATATATATATATATATATATATATTGTCATATCGTCCAGCCCTAAAATTTGTATGGTTTTTTTGTCATTGTTTGTTTAAAATCATCTAATTATGCAGAATATAAATAAAGTAAATACTTAAACAATGAGTTGTCAACACAATATATAAGGATACAATATTTAGGGTGTAATTTTACCCCAAAATCCAACATTTTGATACAAAATGATAACTTCAAATTCATGTTTCTCTGCCTGGAGTCAGTTGTTTCTATGAATTGCATCGATCCATTTGCTTCTTTTTTTTCTGTAGCTTTTGGCAGTCTGTAAAAAATACACCTCAGATT
Source organism: Opsariichthys bidens (assembly GCA_037194245.1). NCBI lineage: Eukaryota > Metazoa > Chordata > Actinopteri > Cypriniformes > Xenocyprididae > Opsariichthys > Opsariichthys bidens. Next base: position 7,219,052 of record CM074293.1, on the reverse strand, counting down.
TTGTGTCAAAGCTATCTGTACAGTCAATCACAACGCTCTTTCACATTTTGGATGTGTTTTGTGGGGGGGGGGTTTTCATGGCATTCACACTGAAAACCAATGCTGCCACTCAGTCTTTTTGCCACTCAGTGGGCGAAACCGCAGTCATGAAGGCCGACGGTGACGTCACTTGCTACCCTCTATATCGCTCCAAAGATATTTCACACTTCTTTTTACTTCTAAATAAATAAATAATAATACAATAATTCGTTAATTATCTGTGTCTGTTGTACAGCCTTTAATTGAATTCTTGTATTACCATATATTTACTATATTACTGTAAAACGTCATTTAAGAATTACAAACATGCAATAATGGAAGTTCAGCTCACTCTCTCCAGTCATCACGCCCTGTGTGTACCTCTTGGGCAGCATCCCAGTGTAACCATAGAAACTGGACTGCTGCACTGCAAAGGTCAAAAGGACATTGGGCAAAGTTTCAGATTACAAAAACACAATGCAGACCAATTGCAAGAACATGATTGTTTCTATATATGTACCTGTACATCCAAATGCCACAATGGCAATTGCAGCCAGAGTAACAGCATAGGACTGCTGAGTGTCAAACAGCTCCAACCAGACGTCAAACACACTCACAAACACCAAAGGTCCCAATGCAAATAGATATCCTATATATGCAAAACAAGAAATTTAGAGACATTGCAATTGATAAGAGTAATGTGCAGGTAGAAAATGTTGCGGAGGAGCCTTTCGTTGTTGTATTTTGAGGTGACTTTTGCATGTTCTCACCCACACAGATGCGTGTGTGTAAGCTCAGTCTCTCCACGAGTGCGTTGTTCACAATCACAGCACTGAGAGCCACCAGGATATACGTCAAACTCATGTCGAACACAATAGAGGTGCCTGACAATGGAAGAGAGAGGAATTGACAAGCATAACTTGAAGAGAAATATTTCGATTGTGCAATGTATAGCTGTCACTTATCCACCCACAGCTCTGGGAATTTAATTTAATCTTTCCTGTGATGTGCGACAGCTTGGTTACATCACACCTTTGAATTTGCGGTGGAGGTAGTCCACATCGGTGATGAAACTATTGTATGGCAGTAGAAAGCCGACACCAGCCAACAGCATGGCAAAGTAGATGCCATGGTAGCGATCATCAGGAATAGATTCCTCTGAGTCTGAAATGAGGATATAAACTTGAATTAAGAGCTACTAGAAGGACAGAGCAGCTTGATAAACCTGAGCCTCATTTTAATCAACAGAAATCTACATTCTCAAACAGTAGAACATAGTGCTACAATGCCACGGTCATGGTTTCAATTCCCAGGCAAAAGGGTCTCTCAAATGCTTAAATGTAATTCATGTGTTTTGTATTGAATGACAAGTGCAGGATTTCTCAACCTGGAGCTTGTGAACCCCTGGTAGTTTGTTAGGGAACTGCAGAGAATTTGAGAGTTAGCTCAATTTTTGACAATTATTCCTCACCCTCATGTCCTTCCACACCCGAAAGATCTTCATTCATCTTTGGAACACAAATTAAGATATTTTTGATGAAATTCAAGAGTTTTTTTTAAATCTCCCATAGAAAGCAATGTGATTGCTGTCATTCAAGGTCCAGAAACGTAGTAAAGACATTGTTAAAATAGTCAAGAAGTGGTTCAACCTTTATGTTATGAAGTGACGAGACTACTTTTTGTACACACACACAAAAAAAAGACTTTATTCAACAATATATTCTCTCCCCTGTCTTTCAGCTACATTGTTTACATTCAGCATTTCCAGGTTCTTCGTCAAAACACTGTCTGAGTATTGGCCGCCATTACAGGTGAGCAACAACATGAGGGTAATTAATTTAATTTTTGGGTAAACTAAACTTTTAATGAAAAGCAAATTAATTAAATCATAAAACAAATAAATAATTCTAAAATAAAACGCTTACTAAAAATATAAATGATTTTATTGTTTACCTGCATGTCATGTGACCATTAACCAACATCAAAGAACTATGATGTGTTCTTGAAATTGAACTGAAATATGAACTTTTAATTTTTAAATATTTTATGGGTTGACTGACAAAAAAGTTTCAATAATTTGTGCATTATTTCAGAAATGCATGCATCATAGCCACATACGAACTTGAAGACCAGATGCATCAAATACATCAGTACACACAGGTCATTTTGCATCTGCAATTTTTATGGCATTCTATTTCTTTGTTGTGTATATCTGCAACTCACCATGAGCACTGTGAGGTTTTATCCTACCCCTCTTCTCCTCCTCTGGCAGCTGACTAAAGCTGAAATTCGTGATCACAGCCTTCTCTCTTCCCTGCCTATTCCTGCTCCACTCCTCAGAGTACATGTCTGGAAAAAAGGCAAGAATTCACACATAAGAAAATACATACTGTCAAGAGGCAGTTGGCCTTAATTATATTATATTATATTGTATTATATTATGTATGTATGCAGTGCATGTAGCATATATATATATATATATGGGTGTGTGTGTGTGTGCAGTGCATGTAGTGCATATATGCATATATATAATATATATATATATGGGTGTGTGTGTGTGCAGTTTATGTAGTGCATATATGCATATATGGGGGTGTGTGCGTGCAGTGCATGTAGTGCATATATGCATATATATATATATATATATATGGGTGTGTGTGCGTGCAGTGCATGTAGTGCATATATGCATATATATATATATATATATAAAACGAACATGTATCCTACAATAATAGATATCCGTCGAAGTGAATCAAAATCACTGACATCAAAATCAGGCCTATGAATATTTACCGCCTCTGAGAAATATTGTTTATTTGCTGTGCAAGAAAAATCTATTGTTTTATTTTATGCAACCGAGCATTGCTCTGGATCTGTGTTTGTTGAAGCATCTGGGCATGAATGTTTCTCCCCAACCAGTTGAATTTGTACAAGCGCGCGCGGTTTAAATTTCACGGCGTTATAAAACACTGCGAGTCAGTCGGTGATAAACGCGAAATTAACATTGACACGTCGACGTCACCTGAGATGCACCAAAGCTATTTTTAGAAATATCGAGCCTCAATGTCACTGCCTGTGTCATTTTAAAGGCGGGGATATTGAGTTGAAGAATTGAGAATCACATTGATGTCAGAAAGACGGTTCTTTGACACCTGCATGTCATATAAGATACATATTCGTAACTAATGCACTAGACTCATGCTGTAGGCTGTGATCATAAGAACATCAAAGCTGTCGCGCGCTTCCATGAAAGCATCTCTTACCTGATGTGCCAATGTCACTCACTCTCTCACGAGCGAACTATCTTTAATTACGACCCCGTGTCTCGTCTCCAAACGGCGTTATTTGAGGATGCTCGTTTTGTGCTCCTCCGTTCTCTCTCGAGGCTCTCCGCCCTCCTGCGCAAGTCACGAAATCCTCACGCGCTTCACGATTGATCACCGGGGCTAGTTGTCACACCAAGGATGGGGTTCATTTGCATGTAAAACATACCTTAAAATATTGGCTAAAAAAACTCTATTAAACATTTATTAGAACATTATTGCGCAGGAATAGAAGATTATGCATACTGATTCACAAATTCAACAAATGCTGATAGCGGGGCATGTTGTCACAGTGAAAATCATTTTATTATCTGAATCGAAATACATAATAAATGAATGAATGAATGAAATTAATTTATTTTAAGGAATATGGAAATGAACTAACATACAAAACCACTGCCAGAGAAAACATAATTGTGTAACTTTGACTACTGAATTTACTGAGATACAATATAAAGTATATAAATTTAAATATAAATTTAAGTATATAAATTTAAAGCCACAGATATGCAAATCATCACTTCTACATCTGGATTTTCACCATGTAACATTTATTTACTTAAAAATTAAGTTTCTATTTTTTACTTCAGTGATATAGCCTTTTTGGTCCCCCAAATAACTTTTTATTGAACAGTCCTTATTTTTAATTACATATAAAGAGTGTTGAGCATTTGCATTTCAAGGGATGGTGTTGAACCCTTCTCTTTTCTTCAAAAACCAACATTTCTTTTGTCGTTTGAAGTTCTCTTATTTCCGATGGCTTGCTCCGGGGCAGAAAGTCCTCGGGAGATTTTGGAAGAAATGCAAAGCTGAACCCTTAAATTATCTATTACCCTCATTTGGGTCACACACTAAAACCTCAGAGTTTTCATCTTTGTTAAAAAGAGGCAGAATTTAAAAAGGGGATTGAAGGCAAACACTTCTACACACAGACATAAAAGCAATTTTGGATGCATTGGAAGATACTTTTAGAAACATATTGTCTTTTATTCCTACATGCACAACACACAAAAGAACCACAAAAAGTATCATCTCCATGGAAACATTGTGTGAGATGCTGAGGGAACAAAACCCTTCACCCCGTCTCCTCTGCAGTATGTGGGTGGGTGCGCTCAGCAGTCTTACACAGGGGGTTACAGTTAGAAATCCTGCACTGCAGTCTGTCATGGACGATAAAGACACGATGAGCAGATACACACACACACACACACACACACACACACACATACACAGCTCAGTATCTCACTACTACATCGTTTTGAAATGTACTTACATAAGCAGCAGTGTAGAAGCCAGAGAAGTTAACCAGAAGTGAATTTAAATGTCATGAGCAATTATTTCACCCACTGCAGCAAAGTGTCTCCATTTATACACATCTATGTCTGTAAACCCTTGTGGAAAAGAAGGCCATTTAATTGTATTTAATGTACACTTGTAGTGTAGCAGCTTACAGCAAATCTAACAGGTATATTTATAAACAACTGTTCTTGCAGATTAATGAAATCGTGTTTTATTCCTTAGAACACCAGACAATTATTTTTAATACTTTGTGTGTGGGGGGAGGAAGATGTTGTGAATGAATATGAAAGTTTGACTGTTCGTTTTGGTACAGCACAGATTTAAACGTGTCAGTTATCACTTAATATCGGTTTTAATTTAAAGGGGTAGTTCACCCGAAAAATGAAAATTCTGTCATTAATTCCTCACCCTCATGTCTTTCTACACCCGTAAGACCTTCGTTCATCTTCAGAACACAAATTTAAGATATTTCTGATGAAATCCGATGACTCAGTGAGTCTCTATTGCCAGAAAGATACTTAACACCTTCAGATGCCCAAAAAGATACTTGACAACAATTAAGTTCATGTGAGTACAGTGGTTCAACCTTAATATTATAAAGCGACAGGAATACTTTTTGTGCACCACAAAAACAAAATAACGACTTTTCAACAATATCTAGTGATGGCTGATTTCAAAACACTGCTTCATGAAACTTTACGAATCATTTGTTTTGAATCAGTGGTTTGGAGCACCAAGTCATGTGATTTCAGTAACCAAGGCTTTGTTAAGTCACAATTATGTCACTTCGTTATTCAAAATTTCAATGGTTCACTTGACTTTGGCAGTTTGATACGCGAACAAAACCACAGAGGTGAAACAAAAGATTTGTAAAGCAGTGTTTTGAAATCAGCCATATCTAGATATTGTTGAAAAGTCGTTATATTTTTTTTTTTTGGTGCACAAAAAGTATTATTGTTGCTTTATAATATAACCACTGCACTCACACGAACTGTTTTAAATAGTAGCTCTCTGGGCGTCTGAAAGTGTTAAGTTAAGTTGTGATATATTGTCAAATATGGTGACTCATACTCGAAATCGGTGCTCTGCATTTTGTGCACACACACACACACCAGTGAGTAGTGAACAAATGCACACATACACACAACGCCACGCCACAACTACCCTAATTATCCTAATTATTCTAATTAAATATCTTGCTGGCAATTGAGCCATCGGATTTCATCAAAAATATCTTAATTTGTGTTCTGAAGATGAATGAAGGTCTTACTGGTGTAGAAAGACATGAGGGTGCGGAATTAATGACAGAATTTTCATTTTCGGGTGAACTAACCCAAGCTTTCAGTAATTTCTCACCCCTAGAAAAAAAAAAGGCTTTTAATAACGATACAGGAACAATACATTTTAAAGTAAGAGAGGGAACTGTATTTTTATCTTCAATTTCGCCAATATTATTTTATTATTTCCATTCAAACTGTGCAATGAGATCTCACAATAACATTACATAAAAACAAATTTATTTTGGAATGTGTAAAAAAAAAGTGTCATTTTTCTTGCATATATGTACTAACACGTGTATGTAATATCGTCCTTGTCAAGTGAAATTTGTTATACATATTTTCAATCTTGGTCACTAGATGGCAGAGTGAAGACGAACACACGATAAGTCCTACTAATCAAACCCGCTCATCTTCATTCTTTATTTCGTTGGATAAAATTGAGAGTTCGTTCGTTAAATTGTACATTTAGATCAAAACTGACTCTTATTATAAATGTAATAATAAAATATTACATGGAATGTGGTGACTAAATAGCTTAATTTTGATATTATCTGTTAGTAATGTCTTGTTAAACTTCAGTTAAGGGCAACATGGCGACTTACAGTGGCGAGGAATTCTAGCAGCGGTTTCAATGAGTTTTGAAAGGGTTATAAATGGAGTAACTAGGTTTTCAATAGTTCATGAGGTTGTAAATAAATAAATAGTTGTAAGGTTGATGGCCAGAATGTTGGGCTCTGCACTTTTGAGAGGTGTTTTCTCACGGAACACCGGTGCTAGTGTTATAAAGTGCGCGTCCGCATCCTCACATGTTCGCAGATCAGCTGTTCGTCCTTCTGCGCGAGACCATCAAGGACCCTTGAGATGTTTTAGCGAATCAGTAACACCTCCAAAAGGGACTGACAGCAACAATACTGGTTCAAACGCATCTGATCACGTGAATGAGGAAGATACCAGTGATGTGTTTGGTGATTATTCCAAAAATTTCTCCTCAAGGAGAACTTTTCGTAAAACATCCCCAGAGCTGCTGGATGCGAAATACAAAGATGCGGATGAGGAGCCGCTCGTTGAAAGGTTCAGGTCCAAAACGGGTCGGAAAAATACAACATATTGGTATTTCCTCCAGTGCAAAAGGCTCATCAAAGAGGATAAAGTATGATGACAAAAATACATGATTTACATAACACGTGTTATGATAGTGCAGTGATGGTATTAGTATGTACTTGTGTAATATTATACTATATTAATCAAGTAGAAGTCATTTAAGTGTACTTAAATAGACCACACTTTCATGCAATCATTTCAAATGTTTTACTGTGAAGTTCATTTTAAATCATGTTTTAATAATGTCATGCTTTAAGGAAGTACACATTTGTGATGTTTTATCTAATATATAATAGAATAAATGGCATTTATAATTTAACTGTAATGTGTTATTACGTTTTAAAGTTAACACAATTGTGCTCAATTGCAGCTGCGTCGTTATGAATGTATAATTGCGAATACATTTTAATACATGACTCACAAGTTTCAATAGAAATTACGTTAAAGTATATTTTAGTTAACCGTAAACGCATGGCAGTACATTCGGCAGTAAACTTTAACCATATTTAAAAGACAATAAAAAGATTTGTGAAATTACATATAAAGATCCATATCCTGCTTAAATAGGTCAAAAAACACTCTAAAGTTCAACTAACTGTATTTGATATTACATTTAGCTGTTATACATTTTCATGTAATTTCGTTTAACGTGCAATTAAGTGTCTGAAAGCATTTAGTTGGGCCTTAAAGGGATAGTTTACAATTTTTTTTTTTTAACAAGGAATAGTTAAAGTTCTGTCATTATTTAACTCGCCCTCAGGTTGTTCCAAACCTGTATGAATTTCTTTCTTCTGCTGACAATAAAAGAAGATTGAGTGAAGAATGTCAGTAACCAAACAGTTGATGGACCCCATTGACTTCTATAGTATTTATTTCCATACTATGGAAGTCAATGGGGTTCATCAACTGTTGCCCATATTCTTCAAAATATCTTGTTCAACAGAACAAAGAAATTTAGACAGGTTTGGAACAACTTGAAGGTGAGTAAATAATGATTAATCATAAAAATAATGATAAATAAAATAGTTTTGGGTGAACTATCCCTTAAATGTATATTATTTCCATAAGTACTCTTATTAAGGTTTTACAATGTTTTTCTGTGTACCAGGTAAATATAAGTATATATTAAAGAATGTCTCTCTCTATCATATAAATGCACACTTTATTCTTTTTTTGTGTAGCTGGCTGAGGCATTAGATCTGTTTGAGGCTGATATGGTCAAAGGTGAGAGGTTACAGCCTGAGGAGTACAATTACACTGTTCTCATTGGTGGATGTGGACGCGTGGGCTACCTAAAGAAAGCCTTCCAGCTGTACAATAAAGTAAGATGGCAGTGCACAGTTCACATTATGATGCTCTTTGAGGTTATTATTTATATTAGGCGCTGATGTATAAATGACGCACTTGATCTTAATGTAACCCTGTTATGTTACCACTCAGATGAAGAAGCGAGGGATAGAGCCATCAGATGCTACTTACACCGCACTGTTCAACGCTTGTGCAGAATCACCGTGGAAACAGTCAGGACTGGATCAGGCCATGAAGCTCAAGCAAGAGCTTCTCAGGAAGAACATCCCTCTCAATGCCATGACCTGGCATGCTTTGTTCAAAGCAGTCGCTCTTGCCGGAGATCTGAAGTCGTGCTTTCAAATTCTGCGGGTACTAACTAATGTCACAACACGTTTTAGTTTTGCATTTTAAGTCTTTTTGTACTAACACCACTGTAATATCATTTGGTTTGTGTGTAAATGCATGCATAGGAGATGCTTCAAAATGGACATCCCATCACACAGGAGACATTTCATTATCTGCTGATTAGCTGTGTGAACGACAAGCAGCATGGGTTCAGGCTGGCTTTACAGGTACTTACACACACCTACGGACTAAAAACACATTAGCATTGATGCACTGAAATTCATTTTCTAATGAAACACAGAAAACCCCAAAATTGACATTTTCATTTAGCCAAAAACTGAAAGTTTTGGTAATTACATTTGGGTAATTGAACTCTTTACGCTGTCAAAGATGTTGCGTTCTCAGTTTATAAAATAAACCAGTTGTGGTAAAGTTCTTAAGAAGGTAGTAACAAGCTGACTATCAAAATATCCGCTGAACAAATTTTACATATTGCTACTAATTAGATGCTAAATACAGGTGTAAAACATTTGAGCTTGTCCCCTTTCGACCACTTAAAGTCGAAAAGGTAGTCGGAAACGCATTAAAACGGATTGCTTTCATAGTGTAAACATTCAAGTGGTTGAATGCATTCGAACAGCCACTAAAGATCGCCTGCTGACCTAATGCATAAATATTAAGGAAAGTGCGCAAGCCAGATGGAATTTAAACTTTGACAGGTGAAGATCTGTTTAGTTTGAAGACGATAAATGTACCAAGCACAATGTTCTCTCACCGTTCCTGATTTCTAACACGTACTTAAATGGACCAAAATTAGTTAATATGAGTCAAGTGTGAGTATACTCTCATCTCATTGGTCAGCGTGCAACTATTTATGTTCCTGGATTGGAAGTGACATGTTTTACCTGTTGTAGATTGTCCACGTGTGTACGAAATAGACACTGACAGTCAAAATGTGTCATCTGAGAAGCGCTAATAAAACTTTGGTCAATTAATTTTGTACGTATTGTTTTATTGTTATTTGTTTTGTAGGTGTGGCACCAGATGCTTAAGATTGGAATAAAACCAGACACTCAAAATTACAACATACTCCTGCGCGTAGCACGAGATTGTGGAATTGGTGATCCTGGTCTGGCTTCTGCATTACTGCTGAAGAGAACGGAAGAAGTGACCCCAAAACTCACAAGTGGAAGGAAAAACCGTCAGACAAAAGTCAAAGTGGAGACGTCGTGTCAGCCTTTAGATATGGATGCATTTGAGAATGAGCTGTTTATAGACACACACAGCCATGGACGAGCCAAAGAAAGTGATTTCACCCGTCAAAAGGAAAAAGATCCATGCAGAGTAGACACATCTCAAGACGAGGCTCAAATGCTGCCTGTATTAGCAAGTGGCTCTCTGACCTGTCAATCACAATTATCAACAAGTTCCCGCCTCCCAAACCTTCTGGACCCCAGCACTTGCCGCTCAGGTGTGGTTGCCTTGGGGCCTGTGAATAGTGCTTCGGATAGACTTGCTCTGATCGGAAACCTTGATGGTTTTTTGGAGAAAATGGCCATAGATGGACTGGAGCCCAACATCAAAACCATCACACTATTGGCTGATGTCGTGGAAGCTGGCAGCCAGTCAATGCAGAGTTTGATGAATGTGGCCAAAGAGAGTGGTGTCAAGCTGGATGTGACGTTCTTCAACACTATGATCAGAAGGGTGGCCAGATCTGGAGACTTGTATGAGGCTAAGGTTAGAAACACATGTTCATTATGTTCAAGTAATGTTGGTTTTATAAAGTAATATATTCCTGTAGCTCATACGGTAGTGTATGGCATTAGCGACGGCAAGGTCTTTGGTTCGATTAACAGGGAATGCATGAATTCACTCTGGATAAAAGCATCTGTCAAATGGGGACTGACGATAGGCAGAGATATCGCAAGAATATCTCGTTTTTTCAAACGGGCTACAAAACTACATTCCACATCAAAGCTGATTTTCAAGGTGATAGACCTTTATTCACAACCAGTGTTGGGGTAATGCATTACAGGTAACGTGAGTTACTTTATCAGATTACTGTTTTCAAGTAACTAGTAAAGTAACGCATTGTTTTTAAATTTACAATGAAATATGTTACTTTTTCCAAATAAGTAACGTAAGTTTCTTTGTTTTCCCACTTTATTGACTGACAGCTGTCCTGTCTCTATGTTGACAGAAATCAGGAGTGCAGAGGTGTTGTGTGTGTGTGTGTGATGTGTAAACATGGTGGTTATTCTAGACTAGTTCTAGTCTAAATCTGAGCACACATTTACTCATTTACTTCTTCTCCTGCACCCTTTTCTTATTTAATTCACTACAGAAGCACAGCTGAAAGGTTTGTTTGAGCGGCGCCCTCTACTGTACAGGCGTGAATTTGCATTTCCTTCAGCCTGAGGCTTATTCATTTCACTTTTGGCGTGAAAGGGCTTTACATTTGTAAAAATATAACTTTTTTGTTCGTTATAAAAACAAGCAAACAGCCCAGCCCAGATGAGAAAAAGTAATGTAAAAGAAATGTAACACATTACTTTCCATAAAAAGTAACTAAGTAACACAGTTAGTTACTTTTATTGGGAGTAAAACAATAATGTAATGCATTACTTTTGAAAGTAACTTTCCCCAACACTGTTCACAACTTATTTCAAGAGTGCACATTCTTACAGGATACAGTGGTTGTTTGAGCCATGGCGAAATAATACATACATACAATTACAAATTGCTATTATTATTATTATTATGTAATTAAAATTGCATAAATGATACATAAATGAAAGTAAATAAAATCATTTACCAAATACATAAATGTAAATGTGAATAATTACTGATTTCTCTCTCTTTAGGCTGTAAAAGCCCTTATGGTCGACAGAGGACTGGCTGCGAATACACAGACGTTCTGTAGTATTGCTCTGGCTTGTCGAAGACAGAAAGATGCTATGCAGCTCTTTACTGAAATGGAGGTATGAAAACCAATTTCATCCTTTTATTTTTCATTTTCACTATTAATATGCCTAATGACTCCTTATTACAGTTATCAACTCTTTCCAACTTTCTTTGAGTTCATTTATTTACTTATTTTTCTCCTGATTCGCTTTTTTTATTTTTTTTGCAGTCTTGTGGGTTGGTGCCGAATGCTCATGTGTACAGTGCCCTGATCAGCCAGGCATCTAAACGTTTGGACTATGCTTATCTACACGAACTTCTTCGACACATGCACAAACTGCAGGTGCCACCCAATGATGTCATCATCAGGCAGCTGGAGTTTGCAGCTCAATATCCTCCCTCTTATGACAAGGTTAGAAACTGAATGAGGCAATCTCATAACAACCAAGATTCGAGATTTGCATTTGTCACACATTATATACGGAATACTACTATCAGTGAAATATGAACCCGGTCGGTTATAAAGTAATAGTAATAACACAATAGAAGTAAGATTACATGGTATTAATCTAAAGTAATAATTTAGCTAAATAATTATTTAATAACGTAAATTAAAAGCACATTCAGTAAAATTGAATACATAGTTTTTCAGCATGTTATTGACCTATGGGCAAGATTCTATAATGGACTACTGTGGATTAATTGTTCCTTGTATCTGGGGTCAGGCAGGAATTGAAAGTGGGGATTGTGAATGAACAGCTCTCTCTCCACCTTCAATACCATGACTAAAGTGCCCTTGAGCAAGACACCTAACCCCTAATTACTCCCCTTGTAAGTCGCTTTGGATAAAAGCTTCTGCTAAATGATGAAAAATGTAAAAAAAAAATGTTTCTTTCTTTCTTCAGTTAAAATCACGGAACGTATACCTGGACAAGATTGATGGCTTCCGTGGTTTTTACAGAGAATGGCTGGAGTTCATGCCTGGCCAGGAAACTCCACACCCCTGGGCAAAGTATCGATCCCCAAAACCAGAAGCGGAACAAGATCTTACAAAATCCAATTTCTGAATAAATCAATGTGCTGAACTGTTTTACAAATCAGTTTGTTCAAGTGTGAGGATAATCTGAGCCTGATTTTGCATGTGCCATTTAATAATTGTAGATATGGTTCATATATATAAATTAAATCATTGTATTTGTTTTGGTGCTGTTCATCTTATTAAAAATACTATTATAAAATCATCAACCACACAATGACACAAACCTTCATTCAGAATGTAAGTAAATTTGTGAACTAGCAGGATACTTCAGTTTGGTCACGCTCTAACCTTGAAAGGCAGATGGCCTTAATTTGTCCCATAAAAAGAATGATCAATTTCAAAAGGGTTGCAACTTCCAGGATTCATGTAATTGCTTTCTCATTGGCTTTTATAAGAGGCAAATCTAATATAGAGATAGAAACTGCTACACTGAAAAGTCTACACTTCTAGTGCTTGTAAAGTTACTCAGGGATTTTATAGATGACCTATAAGTGGTGCTGTTAAAAATAAATAATCTTATAAAGTGCATTAAAAAAACTAGTTGTACAGATTCATAATGTATAGAAGATAATGAAATAACTGGTAAGTGTTTGGGAACCAAAAAAAGAAAGGCTCTTGAGAATGAGGTCATTGATTATGAACTGTATAAAAATGGAAGCTGCGATTGGGATTGTCAGATATTCTGCAGGCGTCTCCGCTTTGTCTTGACCAAGAATATGGGATATAGTATATTTTATTAAAAATATAGTAGATGTTTGTAGAATATGGAGCAATATGAGCAAAAACTGGAAACTTTACCCTGTTTTCCTATACGGCTGCTCTCTTGATTTAAATTTTTAATGTAATTTTGGACATATCACATCAGTCTACCAGGGGTACAATTTAAATGCTCTTTTGAGATGTTTTTATTTTTTAAATAGACTAGTTGGTAGTGTGCCACCATCAGGGTTGGGGACTAAAGAAATACATGTAACTTAGTTATGTATTTAAAATACAAAATTTGAGTAACTGTATTTCATTACAGTTACATTTTAAATGGGTTGTCATCAGATTATAGTTACATCTGAAAAGTATTTTAGATTACCGAAGTGATTACTTTGAATGTAAACTGTGACAGGCAATAAATGTAAACAGCAATTAATGATTCTCTGTTTCTGACCGTCTGAAAAAGCATCCTAAGCTACATTTCTGCTCATAAGTTTCATACCCCTTGCAGAATATGCAGCATTTTAATAATTTTAACAAAATAAGAGGGATCATAAAAATTTTGTTTTTATTTAGTACTGTTCTGAATCAGCTATTTCACATAACAGATGACTGAATCTAAAATTCCTCCATTCAAAAGTTTGCATATCCTTGAATCTCCACTGACATGTCATTACCTGCATGATCCACGGCTGTTTTCATGTTTTGCGATACAGTGAAAAAGGTTAAAAAAAAGAAAAGATAATTGTGAATTTTTATCTCACAATTCTGACTTTTTTCCCTGCATTTGCAAGATATAAACTCACAATTGCAAGTTATAAAGTCAGAATTTCGTGATGATAACGTGATATTGAGATTTTTTTTTTCTTGAAATTTTGAGTTTATATTTCACAATTCTGGCATTTTTCTCACAATTCAGACTTTTTTTCTGGAAAATTGCAAGTTTATATCTCATTTCTGACTTTTCTCACAATTCTGAGATTTTTTTTCTCAATATTGACAGTTTATAACTCAGAATTCTGACTTTTCTTTCAATTTTGACATTTTGTCTCAAAATTGAGAGTTTATAACTGACAATTGCAACTTTATATCACGTAATTCTGAGAAAAAGTCAGAATTGTGAGATAAAAACTTTTTTTGTGTTTGTTCCACACTTATTAGTATTCCAAAGTATTCTAAAGTATTTAGATTAAGTTACAGAACTTGAGTAATGTAACGAATTACGTTACAAATTACTTTTTTTTTTTTTTAAACATGTATTTTGTATCTGTAGTGAAATACATATTTAAAGTAACCTACCCAGCCCTGGCCACCATTAAGAAGATGCCAAGAAGTTGGAGAAATAAGGGGATGGGCCAAAAATGGAGTGGGAAATACCTAAGTTCCCTATGACTGGTCAACAGAATGGAACAACTGTATGAAACAGAGAGATATGAGGTGGTTTGTACAGCTGACATCTTGGTTTTGTTTTGTTGTTACAATAAACTCAGGCATCTGGATGTCAATAAATCCTGACATCTAGGATTTCTTTTATTTTTTTCTTTCGTTTTTTTTTTTTTTTTTTTTTGCAAATAGAGAAGACTTTCTACAACAGAAGTAGGTAGTAATTAAATTATTTTCTTTTCTAACGGTAGACATTTGCGGAAAAAAAAATTTAAATAATTTTTTTCATAAATACACGACAAGATTCTGTAGATATAATGTACGGTACGTATTTATTTGATTTCAAAACTACTGGCACCTGTTGTTTATTGATGTATTTATGATTTTGTAATATATATTTTGTGTAAAACTGATTAAAATGAGATGAACTCGACTTGAGGGTGGGAAGGACACTGACAACATTTCCGATTTGTCAGAGTCACGTGATTCCGCTGAAGCGCCAAACTTTGAACGTGCGCGTCCGAGGGTTCATTTCGACAAAATATGTAAGTATAATTATCTGTGTTACAGAAAAATCCAACAAAGTGAATAGCTTAAGTTTTTTTATACAAGATACATGCAATGTGGGTTAAGTTAGGCTGTTGTTTGAGGTCGTTTCTCTGTTATGTTCCCTAGGACGGAGCACAACATACCTATAATCATTTTGAGCGATGATGATGATGATGATGATGAAGGTGACTCCTCGATGACCCACAACGATTCCTCTGTGTTCATCGTTGAAAATGAGAGGAACGAAGCAGGTAGTCTGCGTTATGTCATTTTTTAAAACTTGACACTAACAAACAAGTGACTGTTGTGACCATTCAAATGTACTTTACCATAAAATAACCGCTTTTGAACACCTAGCATATTTTCTTTAACATGAACTGTTGTAATGCTGTGGGTTTTAAAAATGACCATGGTAATAAATACTTTTGTTTAAATACCATCTTTTGAAGCACCTTGGTATGGTTGTCATTCAGTAGCATTGTCATCTCTCTTCTTCTCTTGTTGTTCTCAGATATACCCAAACAAATTGAGGAGTTAGATGAGGACTTGGCCATCACATACTCCCAAACTGCAACAGTGCTTCCACATGCTCGATATGACTGCACCCAGGCTTTCTGGTCAGTAAAATAAGTGAGGCCAGTGTCTTGTGAAGGACTTGTTTTCTATGATTGTTTATGTGCCATTGTGTGTTTGCTTGTTCTAGCCGAGCAGAGCAGGACGTCTCGGGACCTCTACAAAATAACGCAAAGCACTGTGATCAATGTTTCTGCTACATCTGTGACAAACTGGCCTCCACGGTGAGTTCAGTAGTTTAACTTGAATCCGTCTCTCATCTTTATGGTTTATGTTAGTTACTCATAAAAAAATGGCAGTGTTGTTAATGGAAGCCAAATCATTTCAATTTTGCATACAGAAAGTTATGTTTTAGCATTTTAGCATTATTTTAGAAATGAAAATCTGCCTAACTAATTTTACAGTTGAAGTGATGTACTATTTTTTGCAGTATTTTAGTTCAGTATATCAGTCACAGTCCAAAAAAAACTACAATTTTCTTCAAAAATTCTTTTTAAATTAATAAATTCTCATTTTTGCTGAACATAGTTTTTGTTTGGTGTGTTCATGGATATTGGGCCTGAATTGACCCTTTGCAAACAGTTTGATTGACAGGAGATCTAACCAATCATAACCCAACATTTTATCCGACAAAGCAGTCAGGGAGTAGCCTATAGTAGATTAATGTCTTTCCGTGGTTGAAACAACATTCCTTCTGATGTTTATTTGATGCTATAAATGTAGTATGAAGAGATGATCGGTTCACAAGCCGTTTGAAGGATCTGTCATGACACATTAAGGAGCCACTGTATGGTATTTAGTGTTTAAACTGCTTTAAAAAATACAATATTTTAAATATGAAACCGTTTCATACCTTGTCAGTGTCCTCTTTGCTCCGCGATGTATTTTTCACTGCGGGAGAACGTGATGTGTGGCGTGAGAGAGCATGGGTTGTCGGGTATAGCAATAGGGGGCGGGTTTTGCGAAGGGTCAGTTGTGTTATTCCCTCTTTACTAAGTGGTTTAATATATATCAAACCATAAACAAGTCCACTTTTGTGTTTGTGAAGCGTTGGTAAAATGCCTTGTACATAAATGAGTTGACTTGTGTTTTAAAGTGTGAATTTTGGACCATCCCTGGCATTTGCCACTGTAATGCCCATAAGCACAGCGTCTACTGGAAGGCCCTCCGGGATAAGAGCCTGATGGGATATCTGTACGAGCTGAACTTCACCTTTGACCCTCTGGATATGGATACAGACCTACGACGTGCAGGTATGTTCTCTCACGCAATTAAGCTGCAGATGTATGGTCTCTGTTTACCTTTGCCAACCTAAATCTTGAAATTGTTTTGTGTGTTTGTGGTAGAGACTTCGCTCCACAAATTTGCTGGTAGTTTGGCAATGAAATACGCAACTTTCTTGTTGGGGTTTGAGAATTCCAGCCGTCAAAATACCTGTCGGTGCAGCTGTCACCACAACAATAACAGCACTATGCAGAGTCAAGTCATCGGATGTAAAGGATGCAGTAAACATCACTTTAGGATACTGGAGTACGAGTGAGTTGTCTTCCATTTACATTACTTTTAGTATTATTTTTACAAACTGCTATATAAAGTTGGAAATTGGCCATAATTGGGTTCATTTAGATGATTGGGGCATAATTGATGAACTGCAAATTAATTTAAGAATTGTGTTTTGGGAAATATTACATGGAGTGTTATTATAGTAACAGGTTTTTTTTTGTTTTTAAATCTAAGCATCACACATAGTAGTAGTGATTCTTAAGTCTGGAATACACAACACAATGTTTGCTTAGATTTTTGCCCCGATTTGCAGTCTAGATGAGTCGACAATAGTTGCCGAAACTCTGCACCAGTCTGCAGATTTTGGTCTGCTGGAGTAGACTGAGTTCACAGAAAATCGAATGATGGGCACAGACTTACACAGATTTTTATCTTTAGAATGATTCCAACCAGTTGGAGGATGTCCCAACCATTGTATTTGACATTTTGAGCTGATTTTAGAACACATATCATCGTCCTGTCTACCAGTAGCTGTGTTTCCATCCAAAGTTGAGAATTCAATTTATGAGCAAAATTGCAATATCGGATAAAACATTTGCGAAAAAAGCATCATAATTTCCATCCAATGAGCCGAAGAGAACAAAGTCGTTACTTCCTGATAAATCAGAGCTAAATATCGCTAAGAAAAGTGGAAATTGCTGAAGTAATTTTGTATATAACAAATTACTTGCACCTCAGAGCATGCAGATGAAATGCAATAGTTATCTTGTTTTTGGAGGCAGATGCCTGGCGTTTTGGGAACACAGTTGTTCAAGACGATTCTGGGAGGAAATCATACTGAACCACTTTGACGACAGACTTTGTTCAGGCTTTTCAGAACAACCAAAATGGTATTTAAGATGCTGTGAAATGAGATCGGTCTAATGTTTAGAATAGTATTGTCAAAAAAAAACAGGAAATTATAAAAATATGATTATGCTAGTATTTCCCCTGAGCATTTTGAGTGCTGTTTAGTGGATTTTTAAAACGCATTTTTATTGGCAGTTGTTTACTCTATCAACAGATATGTCTGTGATTGGCTACTTTTGGAGACAAACACTTTAGGACCCTTGACCAGATATGTCAATTGAAAGACCAGGAGTCAGAAGCGCAATCAATTGAAGAAAATTTACTGAAGAATAGTTTGCAGTTTCATCAGCAGAAGCTAGCTTCAAGTCTCACAAGGAGTTCGTAGGCCTTTCTGCGTACTTTCACATTTTCACAGCAATTATACTCTAACAGATTCCACTAACTACGTCATTCCCAAGGTTATAAATATTCTGATTGGTTAAGAAAAGTAGACAAAATTGGTTATTTTTCACACATTGACAGATAGTCAGAAGGAAATCTCCCTCCATCATGATGCTGACGATTGGACCCTGAACATAGGGACAGAATGTCCCTCTCGGTCAGCACAAGGCGTCTGCAGGTCTCAAGCAGACTGCCAGTTGTCCACCAGTACCCATAAAAGACCCGCACAGAACACTTGGCACACATACAAAAACACACATGATTCACAGCTTCTTCAAGGCTGAAGTTGATCTGAGCTCTGCTCTGAACAGGAAACTTTCCCAAAACATACTGATAAGTTGTACTTTTCTCTCAATCACGTACAGACAATGTACATCATTATTTTCTAGTGTTTGAAAATGAAAAGGAAAATAAATGTTATTCAGATAATTTAATATTTAAAAAGATAAATGTTGTTTAACTTGATTTATAATATATTTTGAAGCGGCAGTGGATTCCAGAATCCAATCTTCACTACATTGTACAACGCTTCAAAAACATGCTGTTAATAGACATCTTTGATGCTCATTACGTAGAGAATCGCTTGCATAGATTCACACGGTAGCATTTGAAAGCACACATCTATCAGTGGATCTGTCTATCAGAGGATAGGTTAAGAATTTGCTGATAGACGCCTGCTTTCAAACACTCGGTGAAGTGCGTCGAAGATGTCTATTTACATGTTTATAAAGCGTTGATCATTGTGGCCAATCACAGACATCTGTTTCTGTGTGCGTTTGCTGTGTTCAGAACGATTTGAAGTCTGATACTGTATGATCATCAGTCGGCAAAGTGTATGATGCGTAGGGTTTTAAAATCTGTTTAGGCTTTAGAAGTTGTGTAGTGTATTCCAACCTTTAGTGAACACCACTAATTAAAATGATCACATTTTATAATCTGTGTGTAGAACTTTTGAGTTGAGTGCTAAAGTTGCTTCTTTTCTCTTTTTTTTGCAGTTACTCTAGTGTGAGTCAGCATATCAAAATGTTTTTAAATGAAGCAAAGAAAGAGAATCCAAAGGCTTCTGTTGTGATGCTACTAGGAGCTATCAAGCTTTTCATCACTCACACTGTTCCTGGGTAAAATACTAAACACTATTGCATTTTCTGACCCCTGTTTTTGGTGTGCAGTATATAATTACATATCTGGGTTTCTTATGTCTCCCTTGCAGAAATATACATGCTGCTAACACTGTATCTGAAACTGTGTCAATGCTCCTGTGGAGGTAATGCTGCAAACCTGTTGTGTGCATTTTATTGGAGAGTGCCTTTTGCAATTTCATGTTTTCTCAAACTGTGTGTTTGTCTTCCAGATTTATGACGAAGGTGTGGACGCTTTTAGTTGACTTCGATTTTTCCGGCACTTTTATAAAGCAACTGGAGTTTTTCTTCCAGAGGCTTCCTTTGCCTTCAGCCTGCACATTGCCAAAAAGGTAACACAAACATGTGCTGTCTCTTGGGTTTGGAAAAGTCACGCACTTTTTGCTGCTTAAAGAATTTTTCACCCAAAAAGATCATTTTAATTGGCTCCCCTATGTCATTTCGTAGTTTAAGAAATGTTTCACAGATTTTGGTAATACAATAAGTTGGAATACAATTGTTCAGTTGTGGTGTGCCATTGTTTTTATGATTCAATTTTCTTTTCTTTGGCTGCAGTCTGAGTGTGATGCCTTGGGATGATCCCTTGCTCTCTAGCGTGATGAAGGGTCAAAACATCACTGGAGAGAGACAGGTCAAAGGTCGAAAGCTTCAAGTCTTGTATGAACCTCTCTGCGTGATTCAAGCGAGAGTCTGTAAACTTCAACAACAAAACAAGTAATGGCCCTTGCTTGGTGTACTTTTTATGCTTTATTTACTTCTTATTAATCCTCTCCATTTACTTCAATAATATGTGTAATAAATCACATGGGCCTGCACAGAATCTGCAGAATTCCACAGAAATAATTCATACATCTGTCATTCATAAAATCGTATGCATACTTGAAGGTAGATTCACCAAACACTGTTTTTTCACTGCTCTGATAATAAAAATATTTAGTAATGATCAGTAATGGCGTACCATGGTGTTTAACACTTTTTGCCCTGTTTAAAGAGGACAAATTACATTTTCAACTTTCTTTGGTCAGTAATGTTGATTCTTCAAACTCACTTCAAAGGAAGTTCTTCTATATTAGTGTCAACTGTTTCTGAACTTGGTGAAATGCCTTAATTGTAGTCTTGAGTTTTCTTCCAGTAACGAACACATCACAATATTCCTCATTTAAATAATTCCTGTCCAAGGCATGCACAAAAAAGGGGGTTATGGTAAGGGGTGTGACATTTCTGAAACGCGCTCAAAGCGGTTTACCAGAGCACATTTTGCTTTTCGGAAGGAGGGGCTTCGTAGAGACGGGAACTAAACAAGAGTGTTACAGACAGACTGGAATAAGAGGAGCTGCAACAATGTAAAATATGTGGATTTTTTTTTTTTTAAACATTCAAACAAGCAAACCTATTTTGGTAGACCCCAAAAACAAAATTAAGGCTTAATAAAAGGACATAAAATTGCCTTTTAAAATCATTTCTGGGAGTTTTATAAATGGCACAGAAAATGCAGGGGAAAAGTTTGCAGATTTTGTGTAGGGCCAATGACTGTTATTTGATGTTAAGTGTCATTGCTTTGGATCTTGCCAACCTTAATAAAATAATACTAATAATCTACCCCCCCCCCCCCTTAAACACGTCAGGTACCGTGAGCTGGCTCGTTATCTGAAAGTTGTGAAAAGTACCAATACTTCCACGTGAGTGCCAACTACATATCATGAATGTTGTGTTATAAACAGAATATTATTATAATTTATAGTACAATCTTTCTTTGTATGTCTGTCTGTCTGTCTGGGATTTAGGCTGCAGAGAATGAGAGACTTGGTTCCCCTCTACCTGTGCAAGGTACGTCGGAATAAAGCCTTTTCCTTCAGTGCTTTCCTTCTTATTTCATGTATTTGTTTCATACACTCATTTTAGACATTTAAGCCAGGAAATAATCGTGATGGTGTAAATGCTCCTTCTTGAATGTATTATGTTTGTGTTTAGGTTGGCGACTACAGTGGTGCGGTCCACACAATGTTATCGCCAATGCTCGGTGTCTCTAGCCTTGCCTCCCGACTCGCACCTCCACAGTTCAGAGCTTACCTCAGAATTTTTTCATCAGCCCAAGCCCCTGATGTAGCACAAGAAGAATTGGATCCAGGAAATGGCCATATGGTCATACCTGATCCTTTACTGAGCACCAAGTGGACAGCCATCGAAGGTATAGAATTGACACTGTTTATCCTAATGACATCTGCTGAAAACGTAACCAGGTTCTTGTTTTCCTGCATTTTTATGTATCAGTTTTTGTATTATTTAAGCTCCTCAACAAAGCAATGAATGCTTATGCTGTATACCAGTGGCACTCAATCCTGTTCCCTTAATAAAGGTTCAAATTCGTTCAAGAAGATGGAGGTATTGAAGTTTGCGCTGAGGGTTCTGGACTGTAATGGTGCTGTTTTTGCAGATGTAGGTAAAATAGTATATAATGTTATTTTAAATAACTTTTATCCACCTTATCCACCTATGCAGCCATTTGCAACTTGATTAGGGCTTTTCACACTGTGCTAAACCCCGGGTTAACGTCGTTCTAAACACCGCTTTTAACCCTGGGTAAAGGAACATTTCACACTTGTAATTTCGATGCGGGATTAGCGCTGCTTCTGCGGTGTTAACCCCGCATTGCAGTGCCAAACTTATACGGTGTGAAATGATGTTAGCATGTTACAGTTAGATGCTTGGCTACAGACAACCAATCACATACTCATATTTGCCTGCTTTGGACAGTCACGGGAACACTGTACATTGTATATAAACCGTTTAAATTCAGAGAGGAAAAATGTCTCATGCTGACAGAAAATGCAACAATTTGACTGAAGAAGAGAGTTTTATTCTTGCCTTTTATAGTCCGAAATGTCCATTCAACAAACTCGATGGTGCAGTCCGCAATAATTGAAGAGCTATGTAAACTGGTCGCATGCTACGTTTAGCCAATCAATGACACTGACTCCACAAATATGCAAGTAAGAACATTAACTCGGGGTTTAGGAATGTAGAATGTGAAACGTTCAGTTTCCGTATAGTATGCCCTGGATTAATTGTTAACCCTGGGTAATTTATTATGAGCAATGTGAAACGTGATGCAAGATAACCCAGGATTCCGTTTTCCCAGAGTTTAGAATGACCCAGGGTTAACTCTTTCATGTGTGAAAAGCCCGGTTGTCTGGCTTCTGGTGTCATCTACTTCCAGTTATTTTACCTGTACAAAAACAGTCCATTATATATTGCAAACTGGTACTTATCATACTGTTCTAATTTATTATCATAATCATAAACACGTGTGTTTGTTCAACAAAAAATGTGGATATTTCCTGCACAAATTCTCTTGGCTTTTTTTGTAACATTTAAGTGGATTCAATTCTGACCATTTTATTTGTTTCACTGACCACCAAACTACATTTTGCATTATTTATTAACCAAAACATTTTGTCTCCGTATCAAAGGCATTATTTAGCTGTTGCATACTGAATGTGTGAACAGTTGAACAGTAACATCAAAACCCATTGTGGTTTCATTCATATGAACTCTTTATATGTGCTTGTGAAATCTCTCAGTGTGTTGTCAGATCTGATGTCTTTTGTGAAGGATGTCTCTTTGTTTGTAGTCAGAAACCTGGGTGTATCTGCTTGGCATTGTCACTTGCAGTTTTATTACTCCAGATGGTCTTGTCGTTGGTACATTCTATGCTGAGCCTGACGTCGCCTTTCAAGCGGTGAGAAGAGTGTTTATTTTGTGTCTGTCAGGATCATAAACTGTAAGGTCAGGATGAGGAGAGATGGAGAACATACTGAGATATTTGAGACATTGTGTTTCTGTGCAGGTGACCAGAGACACTGCAAATATAATTCTCAAGGAGCTAACGCTGAATTCCCGCATACAGATCCCCAAAACCTTTGAGAATGTGAGTTTAATTTAATTAGTTCTCTTCTATTTTTATATATATATATATATATATATATATATATATATATATATAATTATAATATGCCTGGGATATCTTAAGTAAATAAAATAACTCTTTAAATGCCAAATGGGGCAGATCAAGCCAGTTATATATTGTGATTTTTTTTTTTTTTTGGCTTATTGATGCAAAGTAATATTGTTTTATATTTTCCATTAGGGTTATCCTGACCAGGCTAGACTGCTGTTAGCCACTCAGGCTTTGGTGCTACGCATCTTTCACTCAAAGCTCAGCCCTATCCTCAATGTCATCATTGCTTTCAAGGTACTTATTTTCTGTCGTTTTTAGTCAATGTGGGCAAGTTCAGACCTTCAATTTACAGCTGAATTTCCCTAAGTTCTGTTATAATTTGAGTAGTTTCAATTTTGTGCAAATTCGTGTGTGTGTATAATTTGCCTTCAGTTCAACCACTGGGCACTCCATTGGTTCTTCAACAGTCTGCTGGGGAGGCCAGATGTGCTGCACTACATCCTGTGCTGTCTTCTGCAGGAACTGTCTCATGAGCAGTACCAACTCATACAGGGGTAAGGTTGTGTGCTCACACACAAACACCAAAACTGCATACACCTTTATGATAAGCATGCACATGCTATATCTGTTTCAGAAAATGGAGTGAAACCGAACATTCCCTGGTTGCATCCTTCCTCTGCATGTACTTTGTGGAAAACAGTGTGGTTCTAGACTCCTACACCTATCCCATCAATAGCTTGCTTGCCACTTGGAACGAGTAAGAAGCATCAGTCAATCACTATAGTAAATTCATATGCCATGTGACTGAGGGATGTTTGTTAGGATGCATATGTGCTGTACATGCATGAATATATTAAGAGGTGATTTCTAATAGAATTTTGGAATTGAATTGGACATTTTTAGTATTCCTAATATACCTTGTCCAGAGGGATATAAAAAGGAGGATCTGGAATAAAATTTAGCAATAGGTTTTGTTAACATTTAAAGGTATAGTTCACCCAAAACATAACTCACCAAAAAAAAAAAGAAATTGTCATACTTGCTCACCTTCAAGTTGTTCCAAACCCGCATGCTATTCTTCTTATTCATATTTTAAAGAATGCTGGTAACCAGACAATTGAAGATACCTGTTGACTTCCATAGTATTTTTGTCCTATGCAAGTCAATGGGTGATGTCAGTTGTCCAAAGACTTTTGGGTGAACTATCCCTTTAAGTACATATGAACATACCATGACATTTAATTTGCCAACAATTTGCAAATGCACTCTTTTTTTTTTTGATTTCAGATTGTACTGCCCTTGGCAACTAAGCTTGAGACTGCAACTTGAAGGCAACGTAAGAATATTTTCCATTAATGACTTGGTGTAACGAATTTTACATAGATATATTTAGCATCATAACTCTTGCAGGTCGCCAGACTTACTCCAGAAAAGCGTAGAATCCTGCAACAAATCCAACGCCAAGGAAAATTAGCCTGACCGACATCCTGAATAAATGAACATGGACTGCATTTCATTTCAATAAGTTTGGATGAGATCGATGTTTCATTCATCCTTTATCTGCTATGGAAGTTTTTTTTTTTTATCCCAATGTTTTGTTTGTGGCAAATTTAGCTGAGACATACTTCTAATATAACTGATCTTGTTAATTGCTCAATTTTCAGTCAATTCAGTTATTCAGAATTTTAAAGCTGTAAAAATTAAGAACCATCTTTATGTATATATTAACATATGGATTTTTCAACAAGATGAACAAACTGTACAGTTTTAATGTACAGAAAGAGTGCCTTTAATGTTTTCAAAGGATATAAGTTTTTCATTACCAAGTGTGTTTATCTTTTTTGGGAAATGACCAGTATTTTTCAGCATTACAGTACTGTGATGAATACCTGGAGCATGTAAAGCACAATTATATTCAGCAACAGAGCCATATACAAATCTTTGAACATCAGCAGAAATTTAAATAAATTACAAAGTTTCAAATGCAACACTGATAAGCTGTTTAATGTTGCTTTGTTACAGATCATTTAAGGTTGTGACCTATGACAGTTCTTGGGAATCTTTCCACAATATTAACATAAATGTTCTATTCAACTGCCTTTTGTAAATAAGATTTCAAAGCACGCAGAAAATGCAAAGATTAAACCATTATAGCTGGGCAAAAACAACTAGATGTGTTTGAATGTAATCAAAGCGAAGTACAACTACTGTACAGTGCCCAAAGCTTTGACTAGTTTGTGTGAATGACTCTTTCAGAGTTTGAAAAAAGAGGTCGTGGTGTAACTGAATCGGAGGACATTGGGTGGAATCTCCATGAAGTTAAGTCTAATGAGCTCAGATAAATAGTTGAGTATTTTCTGATCGTCTTTGTGAATTTCAGAAAGAAAACTTTCTGTGGTTGTATTTTCCCAAGGCTCTCTCGCATGGTGACCGTTTAAAAATGTTAAAAGGAATGCTCTGATGATGAGCTTGCTTTGCACACTTTGAGCAAACAAGAAGTATGTGTTTCCACGTTTAAAGTGGCTCCTTGGATCCACCAGCAGGTTGATTAGAGTACCACTGTAGGTTGGGCAGCGCAGTGTCTTTTGATCCACATCTAGAACGCTGAGGTATCGGCTATAATGGCTCAGGCAGTGAGGCAAATTTGTGTGAGTAAAACCGCACATCCTGTGTAAATATAAAAAGCAAAAATATAGTACAGTCAATTTTAAAAGAAAGTTTCTTTATGCCATTGCTGAAAGGGAAACTAGGTTCTTGTTATGCGTCCCAAGCAAAATGCCCCTTTAACAGTTGCTATATCATTTATGCGCCCCAACAAAGCAGTGAATCAGTGTTTATGCAGTATACCAGTGGCACACAACCCTACTCCTAGAGAGCTGCATTGTCAAGTCATGATGTATTAACCTTCCCATAATACTATTTCTGGGTCCAAGCCTCTACTCTGTTTCAAGTGAGAATACTATCACATATATTAGCACTTGTATAGCACACTTTTAAGCAAAGTTTTTCAAAAAAGATGAACCGCTGGCCACCTAACATTTTATTATGACAGGTTTTGATTGATTTTTACAGCTGCCCGTTTTTTTTGCTTTTTGTGCCTGAAGGAGTGTTTGGACCCAGAAACGGTAATGTCAGACTTAATTGGAAACCTTCCTGAAAAGTTTACCCCAAATAAATGTCTGAACTAGCTAATCGAGATCTGAGTTCCCTCAAATAAGACATTAAAATAAGATTATAATCCATAGTAAATGTTACCTATTGAAGCCGATAAGTTTCCAGTTGAGCAGGTCCGTAAGCTGCAGCGGCGTTGAAGTCCAAGGTTGAATGCTGTCTCTGTATCTACTCAGATGTGGCATGTACACAGACAGTGCTGTAACTAGTCGTCTCACTGCAGCCTCCTCGCTGCCGAGTACCACCAATGTTCGTCCACTCAGAAGGCTGAACACCGCATGAACTGCAAAGGGAAACTGACGCAAGAACTGCAATGCTGCCCGCCCTACTCTACCACGTCTCCGCCTGGTCCCACCTTCTCTTTTATCCCCGGGAAGACCAACAGAATAAGGGCACTCGGGGGTTGTGGAGGCAGTGGTGCTCCGGTAGCTGAAGCAGTCTGAAAAATCATCAGTTACTGTCTGACAAGGCTCATCTAACAATGAGAGGGGGAGCGATTCTGTTGCATGACAAGCATCTTGTGAACTTGACCCACCCAGGGTCAAAGCAATAGAACAGTCAGGTGGGGTCAGGGTCAAGGCAGGATAAAAATCTTGCGGTTCTACCAAACAGGCACCTCCATGATCTCCAGAGACATTTCCCACACCGAAAACAAGCTCAACATTTTTGTTGTCTTTCTTTTGACGCATGTCTTTCTCATCATTCTCTTGATCTGGGCTTTCTTCGTCAATTGCGCTAGGGTATGAGGCACGCAGTTCTTCTGGTAGGATGGATTCCGTCGTGCTAAGCACCTCAATGCTGTCTTCACTGCAAGTTCGTCTTGTAGGTACTCTCCCTTGCCTTAGACACGCCAAGGCAGCTGTAGTGGACAAAGGTGGCGGTCTTTGCAGTGCTGTATCCATTGGCAAATTTGAACCCTGCGATCTAAAGGACTTCTCTGTCCCCAAGACCTCAATACTATCTCCACTACTAATACTGGTCTTCATCAAAGCTGAAGCATATTCCACATTTTCTTGACAATCTAGAGCTGAAACTACTCCTTCATTTTCAAATTCAGCTTCTACTGGGGTGGTGTCGGATGTCAAAGGTAGGCTATCCTCGGAAGGGGTATTTACAGAGCTAGGTACGACTGGAGATTGGCTAGATCCACCCAACTCTAGTTTGATTGGCACCATTTCAACACAGGAGGCGTATGACTCAAGACTGACAGGTTCACTTAGAATTGAGGGTGCAGGAAGAAAGGAGGGTTGTTGGACCGAATGTTGACCAGCTATTCCAGTCTGTAATCCAGCGCACTCTTCCAAGTCACATGGATCCTCAAATACGAAATTGGTGCATTTAAGGTTGCGGAGAAGATTACGGCAGAGTTGTTGTGTGTAGAGATGGCAAATATCTCCTCTGAATGTTCTCTCAATGGAGTACAGTTGCTGTAGAGCCTGTTGGTGGAAGTAGTCGTCACACAATTCCTCAAGAGTTTTCAGACGCTTGTCAAATCGGCAAGAATGCGAGGGTGTGTTCGTGTAAGTAAAAACATTGCATTCTAGCATTGGCCCAGCAAGCTGATCGTGCCTTAAATCATCCAAGTCAAGTTCTAGAGAGTGAGAGAGGTCATCTGGTTCATAAGGAGAGTACTCAGAGTTTCTTAGCTTCCTGGTTGGGTAGCAAGTGACCTGTTTTAGAAGGCTTTTAAAATCCTGAATCGATTTTTGTACAGTGGCCAACTCCTGTTCTTTGTTAGCCAATGGCATTGGGAAAGATCTATTACCCTGCTTGTCCTTCCTTCGATCCCCAAACCGTTTCTCTTTCTCATGTGTAATACATGACTTATTCTCATTTTCACACTCTACTTCTGCCTTTAATGACATCCCACATCCGTATTTCTTTTGTAATTTCATTTCAGTATCACACTCTTTCAGTTTCACATCTTCTGTATTTCCATCGAATGTAGGTATACCATTCAACATGCACTTTACAGATGCATCATTTAATTCTCTTTCTATCTCTCTAAGTAACATGACTCTTGTATACTCCAGATGTCTTAGTTTTATCTCCAGTTCATTCGCAAAGTTCTTCCTGTTCCCCGTTTTCAGACATTCAGAGACTCTGGAGAACTCTGTGGAAAGCTGCTGGAATTGTTGTATGATTTTATTCTCATCAGACGACACATAGGCAAGGCAGAAAGGTCGCACAAACCCACGAGCCTCCAGGTCATAGAGTGTAAGGTGGTGGACATATGCAAATGCTCCTTCTCTAGAATCCCCTAAAACTACCTTTGAGTCTTCTACAAAGTTTAGTTTCAAAGAGCCACAACCCGCCGGGCTGGCGAGGGAGCTCTGATAGTCCACTGACATAATTCGAAGGGAGAAGTGGTTCAAATCAAATGTCCCACAAGCCTTGGTTTCAGGAGGAACCGTAAGCAAAGGTTGGGGCCCAACTTGCTCAGAAAATTCTGATAAAAGGATAAAGTCCTTCTTAAAATTGGCACCAGACATCCTGGACCACGGGGTGATGTTCCCAGTGTAGGGATACATGGGCACAGACAGTTCCTCTGGAAGAGCTGATGGGTCTATTTCTCTAAAGTCTGTTTCTTTAGTAAAAGCCACCAAGTCGGGAGAACCAATCATGATGGCAAAAAGTGTTTGAAACAAACCAGACAGGGGTGTAAAAAATATCGTGAAATTATACTTGTTAAATTTCCAGTCTTTGGTAAGGCTATTAAACGCCACAAGTGAAACCTATTCTGATACCTGATAGTTAAACTTTATGTTGAGCAACATCCGGTTTTATAGTTGCTTAGTTAAACTTTATATTCAACAACATCTGGTTTTATAGTTGTTTTACAGTACATGCAGGTATAGTTGTTTATAGACTGATCATATTTGAATTGTATTTACGTACAATTGATACAGTTGATTTACATTCAACATACATACACTGCCCATTTTTCACTATGGTTATAATTAAAGCTTTGTTTTTAGGACAACCATTATGTTGTGATGACTGCTAAAATCTCTTCAGGAGAACAAATGGACACAACAGGCCAATATTGTGGATACTAATATAAAGTGGATTTCATTTGGCTTTTTCGAATAAAAACTAGATGAAGAAAGTTTGTTTGAAAAAGCCAAGCTAGAAAGTTTGAAAGTTTTAGTTTAAAATTAAAGGACCTTAATTTGAATGGCTTGTTACTATACAAGAAAAAAAAACTATTTCAAGATTAAAGACTTAAATGTGCACTTTGTTGTACACTGAATGTCTATAATTGAAATGAATAACATTTTTGATTTCTTAAATTGTATTAAGTTTTAATAGCGCTATAAATTCCATAAATAATACTTCAATAATGAAACTTGTCACTCACATACTTTACACCCCTGAAACCGGCATCTTGACTGTCCAGTAAACGCTCTGGTCCAGTGCAGGAGGTCGAGGCTGCGTTTGTCAAATTAAACTGATTTGCCGCCGCACCAAAAGAGAATAATAACTACTTAAACAACACAACAGGCATGAAATTATCCAGTTCTCGCCGATTTAAAAATGACATGGCTGAAACAAAATACAGACCATGTCAGAAACGCAATGTCATGTAAACTGACTGGCCAATTCAGAATAATAAACGTTAAAATGAGCTTGCCGGTGTTCGCTGACGGAAGCGCGAGTACAGCAGTTCACGAGAATAGTTGTTGGCTAATTTTTAGAAGTCGTCCTTCAGAAGTAAACAAACATTAAAGAGCTTTCCGGATAGCAGTAACTGAAGCAGCCTTTGCCATAGTTAGCCATGTGACACCTCTGGTTAGGGGGGGCTCAATCTCTACTTGTTTCCGCCTCAAACCAATTCCTCAAAATAACCTTGGAAAATAAAACGTTATTGCAATGACGGGAGCTATTATAAATATTACGAACTGTAATTCATTGATATGAAATGACATATTTTCTTCACATCAATGAAAATCCAGGTCATTGTTTTTAGAAAACAATATTTTACCAGCTAATCCTTTTACAACTTGATGAGAACTCCCTCTCTCTGGTTCATTCAATGAAATGTAAATGTGAGCGGCCTGAAGAAAAGTATTATTGTAATAGAAGCCCACAAAAATGTACCATATCCATTTTTTTCTGCCAAATTAACCTTTTAACCCCCAGAGACATTAACTTATTACACTTCTGTGCTGTTAACCGTTCAGTTATGCTCAGCATTTATGTAGCCTTATTTTATTTGACCTTTAATAAACTGACTTGCACTTGTTTTTTCACATGATAGAAACAAAAACAAAGAGGAAGTTTCCTAGCATGCAAAAATCTTTGCAAATAATGAACACAAAAAGCAGAACACCACAAACAAATGTGAAAATTGTGAATAATCTCTTTATTTAGACACGTATCCTAGCGGTAAAGAAGAATTCATAAAATAAGATTTCATGTAATCGTATTAGCATAATAGGCGTAATTGACCCTATACCAACATTTTTTTATTTTTACTTTTTAACCAAATTTGTTGTGCAAATCATCATAGTATGCATACAAGGAACCCGCTTCACATATGACCTATAGTTTATGTCCTTTTTTTAGTAATTTATGCTGGTACTGACAAAATGGTAGAATGTGAGCAGGAAGGAAAACAACCCTTATAAAGGTTTAGACAAACCTCTATGCACATTTCCCCCAATCAAACTACTTTGTAAGCAAGACTGACAAAAATGTATATAAAAATATTTTTGCATTACTGCTTTATTGTCTTAATATCAAGTACTTGCTTCTTCAAAGTCAACATAGCTGCACACTGTCTATGATTACTGCTCCAAAAAGAAAACAAATAATCATGGTCAACGCAGAGCTCACAATGAAAACCTCTTAAATCACATAAAAATGGTCTAAATACCCATATATATCTATACACACACACACACACACACACACTTTAGCAGAAGCTCAGAGAAAAGACGTCTTATGAAAATTCTCTCTCAAGTCTACATCCAAGCAAAGTGTCTGACTAGGTAAGTGCTGCATAGATAAATGGTGCCTATATCACTTCAAAACCTCCTTTAAAAGGAAGTATGCAAGCGGAAATTCACATAAGAGGACTGTGAAGAGATGTAATATGTAATATTGCATTGTTTAAAGATGCATTAATGTCTGTTGCCATAGAGATAGATGTTTTGATAATTGTAATACTCTATGCACAAGTATAGGAGTGAATCAAATCAGGAGTATCTCAGGTTCAGTTACAGCACAGTAGAGCATGAAGCCCATCTCGTCAATGTCATCCTCAGTAAAACCTTGAAACAGATTCACATTAGGTTTGAAGAAACTAGGCAAGATTCCGGTCTCCAGGTTTCCGATTAGCTCAGTGATCGCCTGCAGGAATCTATCAGCAAACGCCGACTCCGACCAATCAGTTTCCTTTTCACTCATGTGTAGAACAGTGTTGCCAAGATGACTGCCGTTGAGTTTGCGTAGCGCAGGGCAGTTGCGGCACACAGCCTTTAGTGTTTTCAGGCACTTCCTTCTGACCCCCAAGTCTGCTTTGTCAAGCTCCGCTAGTCTAGTCGTTTCACTGGTGTATAGGCTCTGGTACCAGACGTAGTCAAATGACCCAGTGATCTCCCGTTGCGCCGTAAGCGTCATCCCACCAAGGCGCACTGTTGGCAACACAGTAATATAGAAGCTTTCTCCACTGTCATAACTGCTTTGGGTTAATCCTTGAATCTCCAATTTGAGCTCAGGAGACCCAAGCACTGGTCGCACCTCGCACTCCAGGGTTCCGGTCAGCGATGGCCAGTTCATTGATTCCATCACCGCCTTGCCTAGTTGCTCAGAAACAAGCCGTGATGACAAGTATCCACCCAGTAAATGTCGATCCCAGTAGCTTCGCCCCCTTGGGAAGTACTCAAGGTTTTCACGGCGCACCATGCAGTACTGAGGGTGACCCAAAAATGTGTCCTCTCCGGCAATAGGAGCCCACAGACTGGACTCCAACTGTATTAAACACATTTGGGAAAAAAAATGAATACAGCTTTAATATGAGTCCAAAGATGCAAATAGTGACATTTGAGAACATTAGTTTGAATATGATCTAATCCAATTTTAGTGAACTGACAAATATTGAAATATATTATATATATAAAAATATAGAATACAAATAAAAGGTCACCAAAACTTTCAAATGGCTTACTAAGGAATCTGCATGACCGAAAAAAAAAAAAAAGGAAGAATTATACACTACACACACATATACAAACACACATACATATACATAATATATATATATATAAATAATATTTTTGGTAACTTCTTTTAAGGTGACGCATTTACATGTTACTACATGTAATTACTATAGTAATAACAGTACATTATGCATAATTAGTAACTAACCCTAACTGTAATTCTCTAGTAAGTACATGTAGTTAATTACTATTACTCAGTGCTTATTTGAGTTAGTACAATGTTACTGTGTCATCCTAAAATAAATAATTTTTTAATACAATTAATATACCCACTGAAATCCCAGGAAATCAAAAGATTTTTTTTAAAAAAGGCTGGTCTAAATATGATCTAAACCAATTTTGGACAACAATCGAAAAGTATTGTAGAAAGAGAGTTTTTCCACTAACAACTTAAAACTTGCAGAACTGTTTATGGAGGAGCAAGACATTTTTTTAATTTATTTATTTATATATATATATATATATATATATATATATATATATATATGTTGTTCAATAATATAATATATTATATTCTAGATTATATTATAATAGAATAGAATATCCAACGAACTTAGCACGACCCAGGGAATCGAAAGAATATTTAAATATCTTGGCGTGAAAATGTAAAAGAACATTTGACCAGCTGGTG
Organism: Opsariichthys bidens; assembly: GCA_037194245.1. Lineage (NCBI taxonomy): Eukaryota > Metazoa > Chordata > Actinopteri > Cypriniformes > Xenocyprididae > Opsariichthys > Opsariichthys bidens. Next base: position 7,185,324 of record CM074293.1, on the reverse strand, counting down.
GCGCTAAAATGTTTAAGATGAAAAACAGAAAAATACATCAAATGTTTTGATGAACAATCAACACACAGTACATGAAACAAAACTGTAGCCTAGCTCCTGAAAACTTAATGGGTGTTTAAGAGGATAAATAGCAACTACTGGAAACTATAGAATAAAATTTGTACACATGCAAGTACCAGACAGAATCTTGATACCTGTAGAGGCACGATCAGGCAGGCATGGTCTGCTTTAACCACTTGTAGGTCGTCGAGCAGTGACCCCCCCAGCATCATGTCGCCCAATGGCATGTCTGGGTGTTTAGAGTGCAGGAAGGCCTGGATCTCCGTGGCTATATCTAACGCGCGCTGCTGTGCGACAGACACCTCCTCCGCTGACAGACATGCTCGTGTTCTGTAGTACTGCTGCAGACGCTCCGCAAACGTCATTACACACAGATCCAAGCGTTTCCGCCGTTGAGGTGGGGTAGTGTCACACCGCTGGGGCTCAGGTGAGGGTAGGGGGATGGGTTGGGATAGTTCCGCTAAACACACGCAAAAGGGTTTGTGAATGACGTTTTAAGTACAAAACATTTTACTTCCATAACGTGATGTATTTTTAGTGAAACGGGATGTCCAGTGACACCATTGCCTAAATTTCCCTGGGACAATAAAGTATATTCCATTTTTTTCTATTAGCCACTTGACATTAACCAGTAGTTTGAGAAGTTATACAAGTTAAAACTCTCTGATAAAAGACCACGAAACATTTTGTTTGGACAAACATGATCTAATGAATTGTGCAAAATAAGACAGAAAATAGAATAAATTTGTATTTCTTCTTGTTGTCCTTTTAACTAGATTCATTTGAAAGACTCTAGGTATGCATGTACCTTTCTTGGTTGCGGCTGCAATCTGTTTCATGACCACTCCTTCAATACTCTTGTGGAGCAGTTTGGGGGGGGCACTAACCAAGCTTAACTCCTCCCAGCTGTCCGTCATCTTCTTGTCAGGCTTCTCATCAGGAGGCCTGCCGGCACGTTCTATCAGCTAGATATAAGATCACGAGAAGATATAAGATATAAAAAAATTCATCAAAATAAGCTCTAAAAGAGTGTAAACGTTGGGTTCCAGAAATAAAAATCCCATTCATTTTCTCCACAGGGAAATTGATTTTTTTAGACCTACAGTGAGCAACAAGGTTTTTAAATCGATGGTACATACTTCTGTTGAAGCCATCAGTCTGCATTTTTCCCAACTTATTAAAATAACCATGTTTAACAGTGGTTAAAAACTACATTTCCCATGATAAGAGAATCAATCATACAGGAAGACGTATCATGGCCGTATTCATCAGGCTCAAACTATGAAGGAATGGTTGGGAGGGAGCATGAAGAATCATTTTCACACATGAATTTGCATCTCTGAGTCCAGAACTTAATGTACTGAAAGTCTTTGGGATGTGCTGGAGGAGACTTTATAGAGTGCCCACCTCTTGCATGGTCACAAGATCCTGACCAAAAATTGATGCACCTTTTGATAGAAATAAAAGTTATGTGATTACCATCAAGAGGAGCATCAATTTTTGCACGCATTTAGAGTCAAGTCTACTCTATTTTAAATCAATAGTTTTATATTTATCGATCACTTATTTCAGTCATGTCATTCACAATGCAATTGCAATTCTTTAAAGCAATTATGTACACAGTCTCGTACCTTTGTCTGATTTTCAAATACTTTTTTTGCTTCAAATCAAAGTTTGTACTGTTGGGATTTACCTCATAGTTGGCTGGTTTGATTTATGGCTTCTCTTTAAAACACTATTGGAAAAAAATAATTGGAAAATTACATCTGGAACTCAGTTCACAAAAAAAACCCAAAAAACTGTTGGACTCTTAAAACAATATTATTTTTGACAAATCAGAATTGGGCTATGCAGGGATGCCTGATCCAGTTTCTGGAGATCTACCTTCCTGCAAAGTTCAACTCCAACAGAACTGAACCAGCTAATTAAGATCTGCAGGAACACTTGATAATTACAGACAAGTGTGTTGGATCTTAACTCTGTGGATGGGTAGATCTCCAGGAACAGGATTGGTTATTCATGGTGTAGTGTATAATAAAATAAAAAAATGAATGATCACCCGTTTCACAGCTAATGTGGCAATGCCCAGCATCGCAGCTCCGCCCACCCCCAGAACCAGCCGGGCATTGGACAACAGAAAGTCAATGACAGCAGCAATTCCATCTTCTCCTCGCCTTTTCCCGGAATAATACATGACTTCCTCTGTGAGAGCGTCTAAAAATGTCAACAAATAATTACGTTACCATTTGATTCACACAAAGTCTGACAGCTTTTGAGTATAGAGACTAGAAACTGAAATATTAGTGCGCAAATCAATTGTGAGAATGTGTTTTCTACAATTTTTGGGCATGTGTCATGATATTAATGGTACTCAAAATCCCACGTGACACTTTGGTGTACCATAAATAGTATTAAAGTGCTATTATTATTGCTTTCGACATTTGATACCGTTCAAGTCACGATGAAACAATTAGCAACAGTGCTTTTGTTCTATATTGTGACATTATGGATTATTTAGGGAGGCAGATGATTGGAGAAGTCCTGCACACATGACTTGAAAGAAGCATGTCGTTTTCACTGGAAGGTTCAGTTATGACATTCTGATTAAACTAGGAGTTCAAAAAAAGTGAAAGTGAAAGTGAAAGTGGTGATATGGTCAGGTATGGTGACCCATACTTGAAATTTGTGCTCTGCATTTATCCCATCCAAGTGCACACACAGCAGTGAGTAGTGAACACACATACACACACAGTGAACACACACCCGGAGCAGTGGGCAGCTATTGCTACAGCGCCCGGGGAGCATTTTTTAGGGTTAGGTGCCTTGCTCAAGGGCACCTTAGTCGTGGTATCGAAGGTGGAGAGAATGTTGTTTATTCACAATCCCCACCTTCAATTCCTGCCGGTGTGGGAATCGAACCCGCAACCTTCTGATTACAAGCCCAACTCCCTCACCATTAGAAACATTTAAAATAAAAATAAAAATTAACAAATGCATGGATGAAATGTTAATAAAGATCTATAAAATGCATTTAGAGACTGAAAAGGAAATTTTCATGGACCATCTTTTTCATGAAGGTTATTCCTAAGACACGTGGTGCTCATGTGTGCTACGTGACGGGACAGGCATCTGAAGCTTCACCTGCCACTCACCCTCTCTGTGGGTCAGAAATAGCTTTGGTAGCTTCATGAACTTGGCACCACCAGGGTGGGTTACCAGGTCTAAATTTGGACCCATGTGGCCTAGTAACTCTCCATTTATTCATATGATAATTTTGTGACATGAATGCAACAGTCTCCAGCTGTGATCAACAGATTAATTGTATAAAGGCTTGGAAGGATACAGTATCTCAGATACATTTCAGGCCTATTTTTTATGACAAGGACTCATGCTTGAGAAGTAACAAAATGCTCTTGGCCAGGTCAAAGAAAAATGAAAGCAAAACAGCTCACAAAGGTACAGTATATTGGGTTAAAGGCCACATTAAATGGCATGAGGCTCGCATACAGATGGACTTTAAAACCCAGATAACATTGTGTTTTCTGATAGTTGATGTGTACAGATCTGATTAACACGATCAGTGTGCAGACGTGCTGTTTTACACGTATAACAACCTATGACGATTTTCCCTTGCTAAATAGTAAATAGTAATTACCAAATAACCTAATACTTGTTTTCAGTTGTTCACAAAGAGTATAAATTAAACTGAAGACAACAGTGTTTTGCTTGTTAGCGATAGCTAACTTAACCAGCTGTCGAATACAGAAAACCAACAAGCTTGGGAATATTTTAAGCAGTCAATAATTTAAAATCACAAGTTAAACATCTAACTTACCTTTTTAAGGTAGTATCAACTCACAGCCATTAGTGTATAGTATCGAATTCAGTACTTTTGTCTAGCACGCACTTGCTCTCTTACCGACAACAAACACCTCGACGTCACTATCGCGCTGATTGACGTACATTTAGACCAATCAGATTGCAGTATCACCTGACGTCAGAACTTCAATCTGATGGACTGTTGTAGGAATGTAGTTTCTGTGTATGGCCAAAAAAGGAATAAGCACATCTTACGCAATTTATTAATTTTAGGAGTTTTTTTTTACTTGCATAAATTATTTTAAATACTATTTTTGTTACATGGTTTTGATAATTGGTATCGTTCGTATTTTATTTTCTTACACTGCAACACATTTTATTGGTTCTTTCATTTATTTTCAATGCGGAATTAGGTTGTTCTTGAAAATAGGATAAGATGCATTCGCATTTAAATGGAGAACCAAACACTCCAAATTAATTTGTGCGTTAGCACTTTATTGTAATAATGTACTGAGATATCCTGCAAAATTATTTAAAACATATGCCATATTATCCAGCAATTAGTGATCAAGCTATTATTTTCAGTGAAGAATTGGTGGAAAGTTCTCTAGTACCATCTTGTGGACAGTCACACATCCTTTCCACTTAAAGCCAGAAATAACCTGTGGGACTTTTTTTGGGTAATCATTCAAGATGGCATAGTGGCACAGAGATGCAGCCTCACGAAATATTTACATCTTTATTTCTGAACTAAAACAGTGCATAGTGTAAATTATGAATATCAGAAACCGGAGCAAAAATGTAAACTTTCTGATGCACGTTAAATTAAGTGTAGCCTGAAAATGATGTTCCTATTCCATATTATTGGACAATGCAAACTGAACTGAAGAAAAATAAACTCTCACAAATAAAAACTAACAGGAGTAAAAGAATTTTAAGGAACACTGGGTGAGAACGTTTGGTTTTTAAAAGTCAACTACAAAAACAAAACAACAAATATGAATTGTCTCCATTTCGTCAGTAAAACTAGAAAAATAAAGCATGAACATATATAATCTTCCCAAAACACACAGAACATCTCTCTTAATCTTTTATGCAATCAAATCTACTCAGTTTTCAACTTGTAAACAAAAACAGTCTCACGTGTCAGCTTCGTGAATACAAAGTAGTCTTTTGTAATCAAATACATCTAAATACATTCTATTTAACACCTGCAATGCAGACATTTGATCATTTTCCTGCATGTCTCTCACTTCCATTCAATCTCAAAACTAAACAGTGAACATAAAAAATAAAACAAACTGTTGCCATTATGAGTCTCAGAACCACAGCTGTGATGTTGGCATGAATGCTTTGTTTCCTTCAAAAATAAAGAATCAAAACAGCATTGTGGTCAAACAGAACTAGCTACCATGAATTTACCACCCTTCACTGCACCGAGAAGCCACTGTGTGGAAATCAAAGACACATTTCATTGCTATTAACTTAAGTCAGTCGGTCAGCATTAACAAAACTTGCGATTATTTCCCCTCGCTTTTTTCCGGATTTCCCAAAAACAAAACTTCTTATTTAAGCTTCCTCATCCAACTAAATTCTTAAAGTAAAAAAATAATAATAATAATAATAATAATATCACCCATGTTTACTTCTCAAAAACCTACCTTTGAAAAATTGGACCAATACACATTTGCACTTGATATTGTAATGTGAATGAGCCATTTATGCACGAAACGGGCACATGAACTGGTGAATTATGATCAAAATCCACTAGTCAGTTTAGATGTCTTTTTATTCCATACATTTTCTTTAATCACACAGAACAAAATATAGTGGATCTTAAAGTATCATTTTTGATATGTCTGAATAGATAGATCAAGCCTTTTAATAAGTAAAGCAGCCACCGTCAAACGTCCTTGAGGCCACCCACTCCAGAAGCATCTCTTCTACTGAGTCACTCTGTTCGCTTTCCATCTCCTTGAGCAAACAAAAGGGCATCTGAGGAGATTAGCAGCGAGTTCTGATTTCGTGTCAGTGACGTCTCATTTTGACTCGTCGCGTGGGTGCGTGGTCGTGTGTGTAGCGTGAGCCCGGCTCTCTCTCTTCAGCTCTCCTCCAGGAGTTCTCTGAACTGCTGTCGCCGTGACGTCTCTGTCGGGAGGAGAGGGATCGCCTCTGCAACTCTTTGTCCATCTCTAAAATACGAGGCCTGAGGGAGGACACGAGCAAAATGATTTTAGCAAAATGGATGTGTGGAATGTGACAACTCTGTTAGTCTTGAATCATCAGTTCACGCAGACTCACCCATGTGTCGCTCCAAACCTGAATGCTGTTACTTTTTTCCACAGAGCACAAAAGGAAACTTAAAGTGGCTATTTTTGGTCAATGACAGTTCACAGTGACCTCAGCATTAAGGTTTGGAAGGACATGAGGGAGAGTAAATAATGATTTTTATTTTTTTTATTTAACTGTTCCTTTACAGGTGCACTATACAACTTTATGTTCAGCTGGGTGATTTGTTTTTAATGACAGCTTATTCCTGCCATGGAATAAAACTATTTAAAAGAATATTGCGACTTTTTCCTCTCAATACTGACACCCCCCACAATTGCAAGTTTATATCTTTTTCTTTTCTCAGAATTGAGACACACTCGCAATTCCCTTTTTTTCGCCGATTTCTCGCAATTCTGACTTCTAAAAAAACAATTTTGAGTTATAAAGCCCAATTCTGAGGGACCAATAAACTCACAATTGAGTGTTATAAGGTCAGAATTGCGAGATATAAATTTTCAATTCTAGGAGAAAAAAAAGTTGCGACTTCATATCATGCAATTCTAACTTATAACTCACAATTGTGAGTTTATAGCATGTAATAGTCCGAAAGTCAGAATTGTGAGATAAAAGTTGCAATTACCTTTTTATTTTTCATTCAGATATATTCCTATTTAAATTATCATCCTAAAGTATGGGGTCACTGAGATATTTAAAGACATTTCTTCTGACCATCATTTACTTGACCAGAAATGCTAAAATTGTGAAATATTATTACGGTTTAAAATAACTGTATTAAATTGTAATGCGTTCCTGTGAACACATGTGTTCACCAGTCTTCGGTGTCACATGATCCTTCAGAAATCATTCTAATTAAACATTTTCACACTTCCAGGTTTCTCAGAAGCGAAAGTCATCATAGTTGGGTAAACTTCTAAAGCAGTGAATGAGAGACTACATTAAATACATAAAAAATAAACAGTATTTTCACAACTCTCAAAGAGAGGAAAATAGCGATTGATTGATAACAGCAGTCAGAAGAGAGAAAGATGTCATTTTTTCCATCCCTCCCACAGCTGCTGTATTAGAAATACCCTGACAGCAGTCATAACTAGTTTTTTGTAATTTGATGCAAAGGTAAAATAAAAAAAGTAAGAAGGAAAATATAAATAGGTTTGCAGGGTTTACGACGCTGATGATCATTAAAGTGTGTCATCGGTCTGAGAAAACGGTCCATTTGCTGATCAATTATTTGAAATAGAAATCTTTTTTAACAGTCTAAAAGTAACTTTTGTTTTGAAAAGAAACTTTAATGCATCCTTGCTCAATAAAAGCATTTATTTGTTTCAATAAAACAAAAAAAAAACCTCTTACGCACCCTAATATTTTGAACAGTAGTTTGATTTAACTATTTGGCAGATTTGCATTCATGTAGTCTCAGCCTCAGACGTCACGCCCACAGACTGAACGTCTGATGCATATGACACGCTTATCTGGAAACACTTCAGGAGTCTCAAAGGTTGAATTCTACAGGACGTCCGGGAGACGTGTGTGCCACGTTCCTTAACGGTCCGCCTGGAATCAAATGCCGTGACGCCAAACCCCCTCATGGAAAAAGAACGTGGCCATGTTTACAGCTGAGATAATGAGCGCTTACCAGGATCAACTAAACGCTGGATTTTCAAACGTATGTGAAGTTCGTGGCTCCACTGTTGCAGTAAACGTTCTTGAATTAATAATTTATAAGATGCACCCCGGTCTGTTATTGTAGGGACACAGACTTTCATTTTCACGCCCCTGAACATGTCAAAACGAACTGATTGGTTGCTTTACATGACAGTCAAACATCCTCTTGGGCTGTCCTTGACCAATGAAAGCTGTAATAGAGTCCAGACCTTCTGCCATCCGTCCGAAGCTCTGGCTACGCAAGACTAGCATTCATATGGTCATGTGATCTCAAGATGGCCGACTCCATTAGGGGGGTATTGCTCTTTATATAAACAAAACAGCTTTTCCACACTATTCTTCATCACATACCAGTGTAAATCTAAATAAGTATGGACAAATGTTTAAATTGGTGTAAAAGCAACTGAATAAACTAAATAAATAACATCCATGCACCTTTAATATTAGATCTAGTGAGAAAATTCAGCCTGATCTACTCTTAACACACCACAATTTTTAGGAATCTATTATGTCAATGAGGTGGGATGAGTTTTACTTCAATTTTAGTGGGGTTACACTTTATTTTAAGGCATCCTTGATACAATGTACATGTAAAAAATGAGTATTACTTACTATAAGGTTTGATTTAGTGTTAGTTGCATGTAATTAAGCACAATTTACACGTAACACTGAGACTTTGCAAGTACCTGTGTGCAGCATCCGGGTCAGCCTTGCGGTGTGAGCGCTTGGCTTTGAGGATGTGTCTCCTCTCAGAAGAGTGGATGGATGGGCTCCGCGAATTGGAGTCCAAGCGAGGGGCATCAGGCCTCGTTCTATAATAAAACATCACAAATTATGCACACACATACTTCTAAATGTTTCACGAAGTCTAACTAAACACAAGGACTCACTTTCTCAGAATGATGACAGCTCTCCTCTCCTTGATGTCCTGTGGGCGGATGCAGTGCGTGATGTCATCGGCTGCGTAACCACTAATAAAAATAAACAAAGCAGTGAGCACGAGCAACAACAACTGGATATTTTCCTCTAAACATGGCAGTACTTTCTGAGTTCTATCATTTCAAGCACAATATTGGTTAGCATGATGCCAAGTGTCCGGACAACTACTGACCTGAGGACGGTGACGCTGCCGCGCCTCACTGGTAGGTAGAGCACGGGCTCGGACACGCGGATGGGCTTGAACTGGAACTTGCAGCCGAAACAGAGCGCGCTATCGCTGAAGAACGACACGGACACTATCGGCCGCTCGAAGATGTGGATGGGGTCCACGTGCGACACGATGCAGCCCCCGGGCTGGTAGTCATTGATCACGGCGCTGTTAACGAAGCCCTCCGGTATGACGCCGTTGGTCACGAGGCGATCGATGACCAGCTCGTGCACCCAGTCCGGGATCTCGTCCACCTCGCCTTTTGAGTACAGCCGCTCCTGCCCGGGGCCGCGCTTCTCAAGCTGCGAGCCGTACGTGTAACCCTCTCCGAAAAAGTACTTGTTACGCAGGGGCGCCCGGTCCACCGTGTGCTCCCGGTAGAGCCCCTTGTCTCCCTTGGCAACCACCTCGTCGATCTTTGCCTCGATGCGCGCGCACTCCTCCTCAGTGAAAATACTCGCTTGCTTAATGCCGCTCTTCACTTTGCGCGCCTCCGCGTCCCGCCGCTCCTCGTACTCGCTCTCCTCGTCATCCGACTCGAGGTATTTGCGCTTCTCGCCGTTGCTGTGCTCGAAAACGGTGTCCCTGTGCGGTGTCATCGACTTCAGCTTCTCCCGCAAATCCGTAAAACCGGCCATTTTCAAGAACAAAGTCCAAAATTCTGCGGTTAAATATTGTTTATGCTGAATTCACTTCAGGTCCCCATGTTATAATATTAAGTGTCGGTCACTGAAGTCGTGTGCGACGTGACCGAAGGCCTGGAGCGGTACCGCCTGCTTCCTCTGGCCCTGTTGTAGCGAATTAAACCAAGCAAAGTTTCCACTGCCCCATTCCACGAGCAGCCCGGCTGAATGTGTAACGCGACGCAGAGAGAGCGCTGTCAATCACGGGCGGCGTTTTCCTGCCGTTCAGTCCCATAACATTAGCATGTAGCTGCGACACCGCTAGCTTCCAGTGGACACAGGTTTACAGCGGCATGTTGTTTGAATCGCACGCCTTCTGCTTACTACAACCGTCGATCAGCTTGTTACAATGTATCCAAAAGAGAGTAGTTGTTCTGCTGCCGCGGGGTTGTACAGAGCCGTGGCGAGAACGTAAACTCGTGTTACCAAAACTGTTTGGCGAGCTACGCATGCGCGTCGTGCCTTGCACGTAGGCATGCATGAGGGTCTGGTCAGTGACAGCCAATGAGCGACGCGGTCAGCTGTCAGCAACCCCCTCAGCTTTATAAGGCATTTTCAATGTTGTGAAAGTATTGCCATATTTACTTAATATTATAACAATAACTTGTCTTATAGGAAAGTGGTGAGAGTGGGGATGGGATGACCCAGAACAGACTTGAACCTGGGTCCACAACAGCTCTTACATGTCCGGAACATGTGTTGACAGACATCATTATTGTATTTTTTTATAATTATTTTGTAATATTCAGTTGCAACAACACCAAAAATGTTCCATAAAACTACAACTGCATTTAATTATTTTATTATTATGATAACAACTAGAATTTCCAAATATCACCTGTAACAATATTAAGTCTATACTATGCATAAAGATGCATAAAGATATATATATAAAAAGTTTTGTGAATGTAGTATTTTTAAGTCATTACATTGTTTAGAGTGTAAGGGGGAAAAAAGGATTTAAATTAAAATTTTGAAAAGTTATATTCATATATTATGCTTTGTCCTCTGTAGTGGACACCTGGACTTTAAAAAATAAAAAAATAAAACATGAATATGTATGAAAAGGCAAAAACAATGGGATTTCTTTTACATCAACAATCAATTTTTAGGTTTCAGTATTTATTATACCAAACTTTGTATAAAGATGATTCTCAACTATGTTATGAAAGATATAACAGAATGATTTGAAATACAATTTTGCTTCATGCAATGTGTATACAACACTACTTTTTTTTTTCATTCTATACAATGTATTTACAGGCTATATGTAATTTGCATATTAACATGTTCTTGGAGCAACATGTAATGAACAAAGAAGTGTAATAATGGGGGAAATACTTAGCAAGATTTTCATAATAATATCTAATATTTCATAAGAATATTGATATAAAATTTCTTCCCCTATTCACTTGTGTCTCCCAAAATGCCTGATAAAAATGAAGTCCTGGTGTCCTCTACAGTGGACATTTGAAATCGATGTCCTGTTTTGTAACAGAAAATCATTTTCTGATTTGAAACCCCATATCATTTTCCTGAGATATTGATTTATGACAAACAATTTGAAAATTAGTCTGATGAAAATGATAATAACAAAATATCATATAAAGGTGTTAAATGTGATCTACAGAGGACAAAACTCCATTGTTGTCAGGAGGATACGTCCTTGTATTAGCTCTAACCGATTATTTCAATTTAAATAAATACTTCTTTAGTCGTGGTAAATGTCAGCCTTTTTTATTGTGATCAACTTTTGTCATAAAAAGTTTATGTAACAAAATAATTGATGTGCAAATGTTGCAAGCCAGTTAAAAACCCATAATCTACATGAGATCATTATGTTCCAAATCTGAGGGAGTTTCTTAGCAATCTCATTTTGCAGAATGAAAACAAAATAATAATTTTAGAACAGGCAGCTTATGCAGTTACCAATTTTCTGTATTTTAATCTTACTCACTAACTAGATGATTATATATCACACAAATGTGAACTTCATATTCCAGTTTCTCCAAAATAATGAGAGTTATGGACAATTACAGTAGGACAATTTATAAACTTGGGCTATAATCAAATTTATTAAGAAAGCTATTTAAAAAAATACAAATGTAACAATCCACAGGTCCCATATTCTGTTAACTAATAGCTAAATATACAAAGTTTGACAGAAAAAGTTTCATTAAACTAAACTACCATTTCATTGCCAACCTGTGTGAGATACATTCATGCTGTGTTCTCCTGAGTAACATGTCTCTTCATTCTAACTTATATGTGCATGTGTTAAAAATTTCATATAAAAACATTTATACCTTGGTATCAAGGATCAATTTTGCATTACATGTTTTGATGCACAAAAACAAGGCAAATAATCAACTGTATAAATATTACGCATTCAGTACAAAAATAATGTTTTTCATTCATTGCATGTCTTCCATACATAACATGTGAACGAATACACATGATTAGTGCAAACATTGCATTGAGAGGTATGACGAGATAATCAATTAATAGAAAATTACACAAACATAATGCATAGAAATGTGTTTTGTTACAGCATGGTGATTTCACTGGGTGGCAGCGTCAGCCTCTTCTCTCGCACGGACAGCATATTCTCAATGTGCATGGCGATAACTCGACACAGCTCCAGACCCTTCAGACAACATTCATGGTCATAAATCACTCATTCATACTCGTGATACATGCGTCTCGTGGTGTTGAATGTGTGTTACCTGTTCCAGCTGTAACTGTGTGACTCTGTGGTTGGTTAAGTCTCCTATCAGGATGTCTACATAAGGGTAACTGGATCCAGCGCTGGGCCGCTGTGTGTGAGCTGACTGAACCAGCTTCAGCTGGAACTTCACCTGCACCTCCTGCCAAAAGAAATTTAAAGTGCCCATATTATGCTATTTTAAAGGTTCCTAAATTTGTTTTGGAGGTCTTTACATGCATCCAAGGTAAAAAACAAACAAACAAACAAAAAAACTTTTCTCATAATATACAATGCAGCATCACCTAATTTCTCAAAGAGTCTGAAAATAGTTCAGTCTCTCTAAACCCCTCCTTTCCAAGAGCTTACTCCGCTCTGATTGGTCAAATGGCCCAGTCTGCGGTGATTTTTCTACTGTGTGTGTCAGAAACGAAAGTCTTATTGCTTTCATCAGGACCCCACCCCATCTGAGCGTTGTCCCCCTAAAAATATCATTAAAAACCACACTGTATATTCTAAATAATATAATATAATATAATATAATAACAATACAAATGCAAACGAGTCAAACATTTTGAGTTCCCCCTCTGGGGAAAAACAGGAAAAATGACAGAGTATTTGGGATACATTTATAATGTCTATATAAAGTTTATCTATAGACAAAGAAAATGAAAAAAGATGCTTTTACTAATGTGTAAAAGCCTTGTAATGAATAACTGCCAACCTAAGAACGGAGTTTCGCCCACAGCAGAGACTTTAAGGCTTTCACATAGCCAAATCATGTCGCTTATATGTCTGCATGTTCTGCGTGTCTCTGTGTGAATGAACGACAGCGTTTCGTCTTCTACACAAACTCAAACATGCGCGACGCTTACTGTGTTACATGAACTTCAGTCACTTCAGAGCTTTCTTTACCATTTCATTTGGAAAACCATGACAAAACGCCAAAATAACAAGCGACAAGCCTGTGTGTGAACTGATATTAGGCTAATATTGTAGATCTACAGTTGTGTTTGGTTTTTCCCATGATGTGAAGTGGCAGATCACTGAGCTTGCTGCAGTTGAATATAAGAAACGTTCTCTGTCTTAGACAAACCTAAAGTAATATGTATTATTAATAATAATATTGAGGATACAAGATAATTTAATAATTATAATATGACCACGAGGTGAACCTATGAACCTAATTCGTATTTAAACAACTATCGCTTTGTGTTGTTGGCCAGATAAAATGATAGAGAAAAGAAAAACGGACATACATTTTGGTTGTATTATTTGTCCCCTTCAAAAATTGCTCATTCACAACTGTTAGATGAAATTTACACCCCTGATGTAACAGGAAGTGAGACTGGAATTACTAATGACTCGTTTTCGCACACAATCAATTCTTACTTTTAGGAGGAGACGAGTTAATTTTCCAAACTTTGCAGACCTTTTACCTTCACAAACAGCTATATCACACACTGCATGGAAGGTAATATTTGAAAAAGCATAACAGGGGCACTTTAATTGGGAAAACTGAAAACATTAGCTTTGGAAGTCTTTGTGTGTTTGTAATACGCACATGAGTGTCTTTGTGCAGGAAGTGCAGTCCGTTCTGATTGACAGCGAGGATGCATGGTGCAGAGATGGTGCTGTTGCTGCTGCTTTGGATGTAAAAGAAGGACGATCCAAACATGGGAAATGCACACACCAAACCTGGAGTACACAAACACAAACGCAAACTTGCTTTTTATCATAATACTCTCGGATTAAAAAAAAAAAAAAAAAAAAAAAAGGTGAAAAGTGAATCAGGGTAATAAAATACCCAGGAACTGGGATCTGGCCTGGTGAGGGTTCAGACTTTGGACGGCATGTACATGTTGGGCAACCAGTTGCATCCACTGCTGAGGCCCCTGTCTGCCAAAGATCTCAACTGGGATGTATTCTGTCAACTCATGACTATAGAGAGAGAACATGTCAAGTCATTATTGAATATATGTGGAAAGATTTCTAACTAGAAAAATCCCAAAGGAAGTGCCCTTTTCATAGCAGGACACTTCATGGTTATTCTTGGAAGGTTAATCTTAATTAACGTCAACTATGTCTCAGATGTTACTTTTTTTTTTTTTTTTTAAAGAGAACTAAATGAACACTTTTACTTAGCAAGGATGAATTAAATTGATCAGAAGCAACAGTAAAGACATTTATAATGTTACAAAAGATGCTAGTCACAACTTCAGTTTCAACAAAACTATTAAGAAGCATAACTTTTCAACATTGATAACAAAAAGAAATAGCAGCAAATCAGCATATTAGAATGATATGACACCTAACTGGAATCATGTGACATTAAGACTGGAGTAATGATGCTGAAAATTGATCACTGGAATAAATTACAAATAAGTAATGTAAAAATTGACATATACGAGACAATTGTTGAAATACAGAAAAAACAGATCTATAAAAGGAAATGTTGTGGGGCAGTTTACACAACATCATTTTCAACTAAAAACGTAAAACTTTTTATGCACTTTGGCTGTTCTTTTAACATTCAATGACATTTTATGTTGAAAAATGTGAACTTCTTATTGTCTCTGTGAAAACAAAAACACGAATTTGTGAAAACGGTGTGTTAAGTCTAAAGACATGTGAATACTTGACAACCAAAACAACAATGGCGGACTACAGGACTGTGGTTGTGCCGCTCAAGAAAGTAAAAAAATGCAAATCATTCCTCCTACGACAAGGGAAAAATTCTTATATCACCAACTAATTCTAATTCTGACATTGTTTGTGTGCAAAACTTTTCGAAAATACAAAGGAAAAACTTTTCCATTTTTAAGTATAATGTTATCGTGTAAACATACCCTTAGACGAATTTTAAAAAAGTTCATACTGAAATTTCTGACTGCGGTTATTGATGTCAATTAGTCTATATCAGATTCGGATTTCCAGACATTATTTACAGGATGAAAATTAAGTAAAATGTGAGTTTATATAAAAGACTTATTAAGAAATAAGGTTGAGTAAAGAATTAAGGATGTCTAAATATGAAGCGTACATAGTAGGCGTGTAGAGACTGTCTTTGGCTCTGTGTTGAAGAGCAGCAAGTTTGGCAAACTGGTTAAACTGCTGTTCACTGATCTTTCCCTGAGGTACGATATTCAACAGGCCCTTCAGGTAGTCTGGCAGAACCTGTGCAAACAAAAACACACACACACACACAATTATGAAGGAATTACAAGTGCAGGCAAATTTTAATTAGGATATAATTGAACATTTCAATAGCATTATTCATATTTATTATTTACACTACCGTTCAAAAGTTTGGGGTTGGTAAGATTTTTTTTTTTGGTAAAAAAAAAAAAAAAAAAATTTCTTATGCTAACAAAGGCTGCATTTATCTAATAAAACAATACAGTGAAAATAGTGACATTGTGAAATATTACAATTTAAAATAACTTTTTTCTATTATAAATAATAGAAATATATTTTCAAATGTAATTTATTCCTGTGATAACAAAGCTGAATGTTCAGCATCATTACTTCAGTCACATGATCCTCCTGATTTGCTGCTCAAGAAACATTTATGATAATAATCAATGAAGAATAATCAGTGTTGAGCTGCTTAATATATTTGTATAAATATTTTTGTTTTTTCTGGATTTATTTGATATAGAAATCTTTTACTGTCACTTTTGATCAATTTAATGCAGTCTTGCTGAGTAAATGTATTAATTACATAATTAATTTATTTTTTATTCTTACTGACCCCAGACTTTTGAATGGTGGTGTATATGTCATTCTGCGTTCACGGCATGCTGCAATTACCATAATTACAAGACAACAAGACATGAAGTCCTCAGAATTGTGTGTTTCACTGGCAACAGTATCAACACCAAAATGAATCTGCAGCCGTCAGGTGGTACAAGTCAGAGCATACAGAGTTTACAAGTTGTAATTGCGAGTTCTACAAGCTTTTGGAATCTTATAATAATGGTAATTCCGACATGGGGTGAACACACCTTAATGCACTTTTTCTTAACACTGTGTCCTGGCCAGATACAATGCCTGGAAGTTTCTAGCATCAGTCATTTTTCTGTCCTCACTGAAATCAAAATCCAGTCAGTATGAACATGGAAGTGACAGGATTGCTGGTTTGACGTTTTAATGCATTCTAGCTGTTTAGGACACAAATAAGCAGTGGCATATAATAAGACAGACATGTCGTACCTGGTTATAGTGCATGGTCACACAGAGCTCATTGTCAAACTTGAGTGGATGGGCCCATATGACTCGTCTGAACCAGAAGCTGTAGTTGGAATCAATTTGCTCCGCTTCTGTTGCAATGTCTAATATGTACTCTCGCTTATTGAGGGGACGCACATTCTGACCTGTGTGACATCAAAAATATATATGTTCGAAATGGCATACTAATAATGCTATTTTCTGAAGTATGTACAGTTATATTGTGCACAGTACACAAAAAATATACAATTTTTTGCATAGAATACTTGAATAATGTACTTTTCCTGCATTCATTAAAATATGCAAGCAGAGCACACTGTGTAGAATAGCATATCCCACAATGCAATGCTCTTGACCTTTCATTTCCAGTGTGACTAATGAACCAGAAGTAAAAGCAGCCAAAATTTTTAATATGACATTCTTGACTAAAGAAGTCTTGATATTTATTTGACTAAATAATGGCTCTGAAGCACTTTACTGAATTAAAAATGCAAGAGGTCATGAAATAAAAAAGAATACTAGTTTTTGAAAGTTTTTCTTTTGTATACTGCGTATATTGCATTGCATAGTCATTCTTTTTTTATGAATACATGTGCACCACCCATGTGTTCCAACCACTAAATCATGGGATGGACATTGTAGTACACAGTATATAGTGTGCAATATTCAGTGAACAGATTGCTAGTATTCCACTCTGAGTCTATACATGGCCTTAGAGAGGTGTAAGGACATCAATCTGTACCTCTGTTGGTGACTATGAAAACGGTGTACTCATCCATTGCCTCAAGCCTTTGTAACGCCATCTCATAACACAACTCCTCTATGACATCCAATGCCACCTGCAGACACACATCAAAATCTATCTTAACTTGCAAACGTAACATGCAATAATGGTATGAACTGTCAAACACAAAAAAAGACATACAGAGCAGGTTTTGATCTTCAAATGTCTCTCAATTCCACCTGGAAATAGAAACAGCTGCCGTTTCGAGCTTCGACCAGCCTGAAAACACATTCATGAACAAATTTAAATTGGAATTTATGCCAAATACACTGCTGATCAACAGATTTGAAGAATTTATGTTTTTACAAGCAATCTCTTTTGCACACCAAGACCACATTTATTTGATTAAAAATACAGTAAAACAATAATGCTGAGAAATATACATATTTTTGTAACAATATAAAAGTCTCAATTTAATGCGTATTTCTAAAATAAAAGTAGGAATTATGTGTAACTGACCATTATGGCTTTGAGCTCCATACTACTGGGGTAAACACTCCTGCCACCGAACTGAAAAGTCTTTCTCAGATTCTGCTCACAAGCTTTAGCGATTCCTGGAGATATTAAAATAATGTTAGAGTGTCAAGCTTTATTAAAATATTATTTAATTTAGAGACAAATATAAGTTAAAATTATACATGTGCGATGTATAATTACCATGAAAAAGCACTTCAGGACTTCTGCAGACGTCTCGTAGAAACTTGAGTAAGAATGGTTTGAGCACTTCAGAGCAGCGGTAAAAAGAGGTCAGAATGTAGAGCAAGCGCCAGCCCTTCTGACAGCTGTCACTGCAACACAACACAACCGAACACTCACATACAGACCAACAAACCCCCTCACAGCTAAACACAGACTCCAATCAAAAAAGACAAAAGACAAAAAAAATGAGGTATCTCACGGTTTAGAGCTGGTATTGGCTGTAATCTGTTTGAGGACTTGACAGTAGGCCTCATCCTTCATCAGTCCATATTCACCTGTTAACTACAAAACGATGCCTTTTAGTACACAACTGGGGGTCTATGTGCCGTATGGGTAAAAGTAAAGTTGATCCTATGGATGAGAGGTTGTGCTTTACCTTAAGGATGGTGCAAACCACAAACTGCTCTGATTGGCCCCTGAGTGGATGATCTCCCATGAACTTCATTATGGCTACACACAAACCAAGCCCAGTCAGAAATACATCTTGAGATATGAAGCATTCCAAATAAATAAATAAAACCAACTGAGTGACTGTGATTTATCTCTCATCTCACCTAAGAAAATTTCAGACGCAACCCGGTTCATGTTGGGGTCAGTGAAGTCTATGAGGGACTCTAGGATAGGGTTCTGGAGAAAACGAGAGATCAGCAGTTTTACACACACACACACACACACACACACACACACACACACACACACATATATATATATATATATATATATATATATATATATATACACACACACATATACTGAATGTATAAACTACTGTTCAAAATCTTGGTGAATGAAGGATTTTAAAAATGTTTTTGAAAGAAGCCTCTTATCCTCATCAAGCCTGCATTTATTTGATCAAAAATATAGTAAAAACAGTAATATTGTGAAATATCATTACAATTTAACAGAACCGTTGCTGAAATATGCTGATTTGGTGCTTAAGAAACATTTTTATATTATATTATATTAAGTTGAAAACAGTTTCATTGCTTAATATTTTTGTGGAAACTGGGATAAATTCTTTTTCAAGATTCTAATGAAAAAATTTTGATCAAATTAATGTGAGCTTGCTGATCCCAAACTTGTGAACTGTAGTGAGCACATGTATATGTACGTATATGTTTATGTATGTATTCATAGTGTACAACGTACCTTGCTGAATTTCACCATCTCTGCAGGGTCTTTGTTTCCTTTACCTTTTTTGGACTTGTCTCTATACGAATCACTAGTAACATAAAGAAAGTACTGGATTCAGTCCAATTCTTAACTGTGTTGGACAAAGTATGAATAAATAACAGGATTTTTTGTATTATAACTGCAGTAACATCACTTTTACCTCTTGTTTCCATTTGACGTCCTGAAATATTTCTTGGCAAACTCCACCATGTTATACTGGCTGTCCAAAATAATGTTGCCTTCAACTTCAGAGTCACCAAAATCCCCAAAACCATCAGACTAGCAATCACAAACAGACACGATTTGTTGCGTAATATTAGTTATATACCATCAGACATATTATTTGAAACTCCAACTCCAATATCTACTAACAGCCTTGTAAACGGAAAATTCACAAGACACAGAAAATATTTAATACTACAAAAAACGTATTAATACTGCAATTTCATTGTCGCCTCATTTGCTAACATTAAATAATATGACATAATATACCGACATTATATCAGCCATCAAACACTGTGTCATAGTGATATCGGCATCAGCATTTGTATATACTACATGGAGTGATATTATGTTCATATACCTCGAGTGAGGGGTCTAGTTCATGAGCAGCCGCAGTGGAGGCCACGGCGAGAGCGATAGCTCCTGATGCTGCTACTCGGCCTTGTCTATCTCTCGGCTCATCTCTTCTCTCTGCCGGGAGACTCAGGAAATCAGGAGCAGCTACAGGAACCACACACTCAGAGGGGAACGCTCCACTCCGACCCTGCACTGCCCCATACCTCCAGCCTGAAAAACATTCATAAGCTTAAAACTGCTTATTATTTTTGTATTAACATCTTAAAAATAAATGAAATGAATAAATATAGATTTTCATCACGTGACAAATATTTTAATATGACCTTCTTGACCAAATATTGGCTCTGAAACACTTTACCAATCACTGAATTAAAAATGCAAGAGGTCATGAAATAATAAAGAATACTAGTTTTTGAAAGTTTTTCAAGTTTGGTTACACAATTTAAAGTGTCCTATAGACAAAATAATCAAAAAATGCCATATTTTAAATGTCGAACCAAAATCTGGTGTGCCTCTCTTTAGCTCTTCGAGGTAAACAACCTTTTTCTTCACCACACAGCCGTAACTCTGTCCTGAAACATAAACGCACATGCACACCATGAAAATGTCACAGTTTTTCGTCTAAAATGCTTACACAGCAGTTTAAAGAATAGCCATGATCATGACCCCCCTGAATGCCCCCCCCCCTCCTCCTCCTCATGGATTTCCTGGAGTATCAAGGACAAGCCTTTCCAAAGTTAACTGCAGCTCCTCCTGTGATGGAATGTAAATATTTTGAGCTCCATTCTAAAATATTTCCCTGCAGAATCATTTCCTAATCTTTCCTGACTCAAAACTAAACAAATCACTGTATGCAAAAAAGTTTGGAGACTACCTTTCAAAAATGTGGGGTTGTACAATTTGGTGCTTTTGTGCTCACCAAGGCTGCATTTATGTGAATAAAAAATTTTTTTGTGGAAACTGTGATACAATTTGTTCAGGATTTTTTAAATGAAAAGTTCAAAAGAACAGTATTCATTTGAAACAGAAATATTTTATAACATTATAAATGCCTTTACTGTCACTTTTGGTAAATTTAATGCATCCGTGCTGAATAAAAAAAAAAAAAAAAAAAAAATTCTGACCCCCAAATTTTGAATGGTATAGTGCTCAGCAAAATCTTGTATCCGGGAGCCAAAAAATTTTCCTCCGCTAAAAACTGTAAACACAGCATGATATCCCTGCTTGTGGGAATGACCTATAGATTTGAATGTGAATATATGAGTGCATTTCTCATTTCCCTCATCTAATCCATCCATGGCCTGTAGACGAATGATATCTCCTTTATGAAAGTTTAAAAGAGCTCTGTCCTCTGTGATGAAGTTTCTCTCTGCCACAACATACTCAGAATCCTGCAGAGGAAGTCAAAAGTGCAGCACTGCATGTTAACACAAAACCACCATGGATTCAAAATGGACAGTTCAGTTTTTTTGTTTTTTTTTGATGGAGTATTGCAGTATTTATTATAAATTATTCATCCATGCACATCATTATAATTATTTTTTTAAATTTATGTGCACTTCCCCTCCCTCTCTTCTCTGTGCCGGGCAGAACAACCAGTCAATCACATGAGATCACAGCAATAGCAACCATCCAATCAATTACTCATAGACAAAATCAGGTCCTGCCCTACATTTCTTCTTGTTCAAGAAGCCATTTTAAGAAATGACTAGAGGAGAAATCAAAGCCTCTTCTGTACCTTCTTAAGATGAGAGATGAAGAGATCAATCATCTGTTTGATCTGAGGAGCTTTGGCCGAAAACAGAATCAGTTTCTCATTCATCAGATTAAACTCCAGCATGTTCTGAGACGGGATGGTCACAAACAGGATGTCTGTGTAGCTGTGGGAGAGAGTGAGAGTTTTGTTGTAAATGCCCATTTTTGAGTGGAAGACAACAAGTTGTTTTCGTGCATATGTCTTTAAATGCAAATAAGCCCTACTTTCCAGAAGAGGGCGGAGCCTTTACAGCTCATGCTCACTCTTCCAAAAACTAAAACATTTGTTTAGTTTTGATTATCTCTAAACTTCTGATATATGGTTTTTTTATGTGCTCAGAAAGCTGGATGTCAGGCGGCGCGTCCCGTGAGTATCAAACTAATTTCTCTTTCTCGTGTTATTGCACTTAAACTGTCAAATACACACAAGGTTATGTCAGTAACACAAAGTTCACAAATACAGTTGGTCATGTCAGTGAACGTAAACAGCAAGTAAAGAAATTGCATGTGTATTTTAGATCTGTGTATTAAAGTGAATGAATGAATCAAACAACAAAAGAAAAACAGAAAAATAACTCACTGCTCTTGATAGAATAACTTTTAGAATACATTTCTTGAATGTTGCTGTTAAATGCTCTGGCGATGAGATAAACATGGTGGACTGTGTACAGCTCACTGAGGGCGGGGTCTATGCTAATAGGGAAGAGTCAGTCGAAGGCGGGGTCTAGGGAATTTGTGACATCACAAAAGGTAGAATCTGCAAACGGCTTATGATTTATGGGGATTAAAAAAAGAGGAGTGGGTGGATTTTTATCATTATAGGGTGGTTGTGTACACTGCAGAAACACATTTATGTTTGAAAAAGTTCATTTTTCATTCGATGTCCCCTTTAAGGTTGACAGCTATGACTGGATGGATGACGCACCTGTACGGACGGAGCACTCGGAAGTAGTCTGGAGCTGCAGTGCTGCTTTTCACTGTCTTTAAAAGTTTGATCCCAGAGTGAGACACTGCCAACACCTGCACTCCAGTTCCCACACTGCCCTACACACACACACACACACACACACAGACACACAGACTGGTGATAAATCAGCCAAAAGCAGCACTGCATTCATACTAACAGTCTGCCAGGAAAAGGAACTCACAGAGGCAGGAAAAAGGCGAGAAAAATAAATCTCCCACGACTCCCTGGCAGCAGCAATCACAGCTTTCTTCACACTCTCATCCTGAACATCTGTGTTCGGCTCAATGCCATATTGAGCTATGAAATAAACACACATACTAACGGATCAGTGTAGTCATCAAAAACATTAAACTGAACATGCCCTGTGAAATGCTTCCATATAGAAAATAAATGTAACTGTGAATTAATTCCTTCCTAACCAAACAAGGATTTCATCTTCTGCCTCTCCTCTTTAGTAATGCGCACACAGGCCTCTGTAAATGTGTCATTAACGATCTGAAAAACATAATTTAAAGGTGAGAAATAAATTACAAAACTATGGAATGATGAATGCTGTTCTTTCATACTTTCTATTCATCAAAGCATCCTAAAATGATATTATGAGGGCGCTGTGTGGGGTTCATCTCACTTGTTTGAATATGAGGTCCAGCACTAGCGGATGGTTCCAACTGTCTTTGGGATAGAAGACCTACAGCAATTTGTATAGAAGCATTAGTGCTGAAAATGTCCTGTGATCAGGATGATTTGGAGTACACACACTCATAAACAACAGACACACTGATACAGATACACACCTCCTTCCTGAGGTAGATTTTCCAGGGAACGTTTGTGTAGGTGTAATGCTCGTCTGTGCTGCTCCTCTGCAGTTGTGTTTGGATGCTCTCAGATTCCACTGGAAGATCTCTAGACACTGGAGCGTGTGTATGACCGACGGAGAAATGGAGATGGAGGAAATTGAGGAAATACAGTATGCATTATCTTAATGTTTTTGAAAGAAGTCTGTTTTGCTCATTCATTTGATCAAAAATACAGTATAAACCGTAATATTGTGAAATATTAGTACAACTTAAAATAATTGTCTATTTTAATATATTTTAAAATGTGTTTTATTCCCGTGATGGCAAGATTGAATTTTCTGCATCATTACTCCTTCATTATCCTTCAGAAATCAGTTTAATATGCTGATATATAGTTCTTATTTTTATCAATATCTTTATATAAATAGAAAGTTCAAAAGAACAGCATTTATTTGAAATAGAAATCTTTTGTAACATTATAAACACCTTTACTGTAACTTTTGATCAATTAAATGCAGAATTAATTATGTGCATTAATTTGCTAGAGTATTTACATGGTACTGCAGACAATACCATGGTAATACAATCAAGGAAGTGTTCAAAAACAGATAAAACGGTGATAATACCCTGATGTTTGTTGTAAGCGATATGTGTGTGTATTTGTGTGTTGTTTACCTGGTGGTGGTAAAGTCAGTGGAGGTTCTGGTGCTTTCTTCTTGCTGCTTTTAGTTGGTTTGAGGCCTCCATCTCTGGACACAGCAGCTGGAGTGGGAGGCTTTCTCTACACAAACAGTTATTACACACAGTGTAAGATATTGTGTTTGATGGAAGTTGTGCACAATACGACCAGGAATGTATATAAAGAAAGAAAACAAACAATTATTTTTAATAATGTTTAATATATTTAAAGTCCTTGCAATAAATATGTTTAAATACATTTCTAGTTTTTTTTTAAAACAAGACCAAAACATCCCAAGTAATGCGTGCTGCAGAGCATAATAACCTCCAGCTCCACCTCTCTGGAGCTCAAGGGTGGAGCTTGACCTGTTTAATGGGTGGAGTTATGGGTAGGGTTATGGTGTGGTTGGGGGATGCAGCTCCACCCATCACGCCCACATTAGGTCAAGAGAGCTGCAGCAAGTAGCCTCTCAAACATCCTGAGATTTAAATGCAGCTCTATGGAGGATGTGGAGGGGGCCACCAAGCGCCCCCTTGTGGAATATAACTGTGTCCATTAACAAATTTTTAATGATTTAAGTCCCAGTGTAATGCCTTGGAACGTGTAGGATAAGTCAATGTGTTGATGTAATTTCACCTGAAACAGGAAGACAAGGCGAGACATATCGACTAGCTCCTCCCCTTTTTTAAAATAACCAATAGTGTTTCGTTTATTTCACAGCTCGTCCAGAGCCATTGAGCTCAGTAAAACCTCAGTTTCCTTCTAAACGCTAACCATTTCTCCTCCTAATCTCCTCCATTGCTTTAAAATATGGCATTCTGTGCAAACGTTTTCTGGTCTGCGCTGACTTGCGCATATCATCCGCTCTGTGCTCTGGACCGGTGCAGAATGTGTATGTGGTTCGCATGAAACCAGACTTCACTCGCCTCAATGGAAAGCATATTTACACTGTGTGAACCATTCCTTACTATGTAGAAAATAGTAGGACTTTAAAGTCCCCCTGCAGTCAACAATTTTATCCCTTAAAACTCATCTTTGTTAATCAAAATGCAAAATGCGAAAATAATTTCTTCATGCCTTTGAATAGCCTAGATGTAACTCTATACCCTTGTTTCATTTATTATACACGAAGCCATGAATATGCAAATCAATCCCCGGCTTCACTCAATCACACCAGTTCAGACTACCTGATCCACTCGGTCAACTGTAATAAACGCTACACAATTGCAAGTGGAAATATTGGTTTAATTCAGTAATTTATGTTTGAACCAGAAACTGATTCACAAGAAGTTGAAGAGTGAATTATATAGGTTCGTCTACAAATCGATGTGTCAGAATGATAATGTGTTTTATATATCGCTCACTAAAACATCGGACATGTAACGGTAATTGACTACGTTTTCAAACAGCTAATTACGTGTTTCTAACTTTACACAAATCATATTCCCATTCACCATTTCAGTGGCTCCCTTTATAAAAACAGCATCCTTAGAAATGCTTTGAATATCATAAAAACTCCTAAAACACGCCCTAAACATTGACGGGATTGGTTACTCAGAAATGGTGTTGATTGATGACTTTGCGCACGCTCTGTCATAAAGCATATTAAAACATAGACAAATAAACAACATTAAAAACTTGATTTTCACCACAGGGGGACTTTAAATGATTAGCAGAGCAACCATTAACAGCTCAGACACACTTTAAATAGATAGTACAGACCTGATAGAGGAAGACACAAATAAGAAAACACACACCTCTGGAGGAGGCGGATTGTCCATCTGGGTTTTAAGGATCTGCATTGCCTCATCATGTGGGTTCAACTTCTTGACAAAACCTCTATCTCGCCTGTCAACAAATGCATGGCATTCCATGAGGAATAATAATAAAATAATCTGATTGTATGATGCGTGGGAGCAAACACACAGCTTACACACCTCTGTATCTGTGGCACGGGTTCTGGGGCCGGAGTTTGATATTGTTTAATGATGTCTTTAATGTTGTGGCTGGGAACGATGTGCTCGGAGTTAGAGACAGAATATTTCACAACCTCTGAGCCAGGAGCCGGTGTGGAGCGCATGGGACCCGTGACCGCAACAGGAGCTTAGAGACAGAAAGAAAAACAAGAAAGGAGTTGGAATATATAGAATTTAATTTCAATTGTCAGACATAATTAGTCTTGAATACACAGATATATGATTAAATGCAATCTCACCATGTCTTTTAGCAGGCTTGCTGTCAAGTTTAATTGGTGCACCGGGGGCTTGTTTCTTCCCTAATGACCCATTCGATGATACAGCCTGAAAATCATTCAGCCAAAGGTAAAAAATCATCATCAAAACAAAAACCAAAAAGCAGTTTTTATATTAAAATATACTCAGTAGTTAAACAGATACACAGACTGGATAAATGTAAGTGATGGGAATCAATAAAAAACAAACACATGAAATAACCCTATATCTACAAACACAACACAAAAATAAAAAAGCTCCTCTGTCAATCATATTATATTAACTTTCATGTACTAGTTTTTAAAATGTATTTAATATAGTCTATAAAATTACACAAACTGATATCACGCTATCGTAAGTTCATACACTACAGTTCAAAAGTTTGGGGTCAGTAGGATTCGTAAAAGTGCTTTTGGAAGAATTCTCTAATGCTCACTAAAGCTGCATTTAATTGATCGAAAATGCAGTAAAAAAATAATATTGTGAAATATTATTACAATTTAAAATGACCATTTTTTATTTGAATATATTTTTAAAGTAATTTAGTCCTAAACAAATCTGAATGTTCAGCATCATTATTCCAGTCTTCAGTGTCACATGATCCTTCATAAATCATTCTAATATACTGATTTGCTGCTCAAGAAACATTGAAAACAGTTGTGCTGCTTATTAGTTTTGAGGATTCTTTGAATATTATAAAGTTCCAAAGAACAGCATTTATTTGAAATCTTTTGTAATATCAAATTTCTTTGCTGTCACTTTAAATCAATTTAATGCTTCCTCGTGGAGTGAAATTTCTTTAAAAAAAATCTTACTGACCTCAAACGTTTGAGGGTATTTATAGTCTTATAGATTTATAGATTACATGTATTGATTTAGCAGATGCTTTCATCCACAGCAAATGAGGAACAATTTGTCAAAAGTGCCAACAATATTCCTTGAGCAAGTTTACAGTATACACTAGATTTTATCAACACTTGTGCACCTGTGTCGTCTTGGTGTTCCGTGGCTGCGCCTTTGGAGGGCTTTTCTTCAGGGGCTCATGTTGCCCCTCTAAGGTGCTCGGGGTGGAGTACATTGAGGTGGAGGCAACAGCCGGGTGGGGGGTCATCGGGGGGCTTGCGTACGTAGACAGGGGAAGTGGGGCGTAAGGGCTGGGGGGGATGTTTGCATAGGGGCTGGGAGGGATGGCAGGGTATGGGCTGGGCGGCAGAGTGCTGTAAGGAGTGGGAGGAGGACTGGTTGGGGGGCTGGTGAGGGGAGACATTGGTGGACTGGACACTGGACTGGTCACCATAGCCATCGCCTGCATGGTCATTTGCTGAGCCTGAAGATGTAGGGAGAGTCGAGAAACACAGGGTGACTTAAAAACTAGTTAATACCAAGAGCGATAACTATAACGATCGATAACTATATAAGAGTCACTGCCACTTTAAATTCTTTACAGTAGGAAGGATTCTGATTGGCTGTCATTGTTTTTATTGTTCATCAGCTATAAAAAATGTTCTGAAAGTGATTCCAATGAAATTGTTTCCCTGTGCTCTTCATAGTTGTGATGTGGCTATTATTTTATATCTAGAACAATTTTAAGAACTATATCTTTATCGTTATCATCCTTGGTGTGAACGGGCCTTTAATCGTTTGGCCTAAATGGAAGTTTGTAAATGTTTTGTCATGTTGTACTATATCGAAATGTAACAAATCTGTAATCAAACATTCAAAAAAAAGTTAATAATAAATAAAAATAAAATAAAAAGTAAACTAAACCAGTTTTAATTTAGTATTATTGATATACTATTACAGTTTTTGTTAATATTTTGAATGAAATTCTATTTTTATATTTTCTTTTTTCACTTTAATTTTCAAAGTTTTAGTAATTTTGTTGTTTGGTTATGTCATTTTTATTAGATTTAAAAAAAATAATAAGTCTATATAGTTTTTATTAATTTTTATTTACCTATTTTAGTACTTCAAGTTAAATGTTGAAGCTTAAGCTTTTTACATTTCATTTTCATTTCAGCTAACGTTTATTTTATTTCAAGTAAC
Organism: Opsariichthys bidens; assembly: GCA_037194245.1. Classification (NCBI taxonomy): domain Eukaryota; kingdom Metazoa; phylum Chordata; class Actinopteri; order Cypriniformes; family Xenocyprididae; genus Opsariichthys; species Opsariichthys bidens. The sequence goes on along the minus strand of CM074293.1, from coordinate 7,157,017 downwards.
AAAAATATACATATATATTTTTTTGCATGATTTTAGTTTTAGTTAATAAAAATAACCCTGAACTAAACCAAAACAAACTAAAAATCAAAATAATATTTTTCCCAAAAAATGAAAGTTCTGCCATAATTGACTCATCCTGAAGTTATTCTTTTAAACAAATGCACCACTTAAAAGAAATAAAGTCATATAGTTTGAAACAACATGACGATGAGTAAATGAGAATTTTCATTTTTGGGAGAATTATTAATAAAGACTTTAGTACCATAATGACGGCTTGCTGGTTGATGATGGTTTGTTGCTGTTGTGCCAGGACAGCTTGCTGTTGGTCTGAAGGGTAGAATTAAAAGACAACACTGAATATTTGTTTATCACGTCAAGTCCTGTAAAGCTGATGGCATTTTAATTAGATATACCTGGCACTGGGGGCACCGCTGGCATACTGGGCATGACTGAAGTGCCTGGTATGGGTGGCAGAACTCTCACTGCTATGGAATACAAATACACATAACAGAAAAATATCACACACACATGGCCCACCACTTCATTAAATTATGTACAGTATGTGGGCATTCATAATTGAGTCCAGGTTAAAAGATCAGCATAGCTGGTCCTCAGGAGGGGATTCTGGTGTGCTGGTGTTTCTACCAGGCTTCTCAACTTTACTGCTGCTTGACCAGATTCATTAGTATTTGTAGAGCTTTTCACAATACAGATTGTTTCAAAGTTTCAGAATGTTTATCATATCTTAATAATATTCATGCCTTATAGTTGCATTTAATAGATAATAGTTTGTGATGATACAAGCAATCAACCAGATAAAATATGCTATACAGTATATATTACCCTATATGAGTATACTGTGCGTACGCAGAAAAAGTTGGGCTCCTTTAAAGACCTGGACAATAATAGAGTTGCACTTTGAGACAGTTGAGATTAGTATATATGTCACTTGAGTGTACTGTATGTATGCAGATAAAATTGGATAAGTTTTGCAGGCAGCAAAACCAGCATAAACCAGCCTGGATCAGCAAAGAAATTCCTGCTTTTTGTTAAGCTGGACTTCTCAGCAAGGAGCATTAAGTAAATTTGTGTTTACCTCCAGGCTGAAGAGCGGCTGGGAGAGTAGCTCTAGCTGGGGACTGTGCTTCATCGCCACCTACACCTCCACCACCCTTCATCCTACCAGACAAAACTGAAGCATCAAGGTCCTACATATAAAAGAATAATCCAGTTAGTTACTAAGACCGCATGCTTCAAAGTACTAAAGCAAAAAAAAAAGAAAAACCTTTGGTGTTCCATGGAAGTGCTTAAGCAACCAATTTTTACTTGCATAATAACTTTCTGAGTGAAACAAAGGCAAAATATGTCCAGTTAGTCCAGCTAATGTGCATAAACACCATTCTGGAGTAAAAAGACCAGACGCTTTCCAACAGCTGCCATATTGAGCATTACATTTTTATGGTTTTCATGCAGTAAAGGTTAAACATCCACACTGGTTGAATAGAATGCTTCCTGTTAGTATCATATTTTACTCTCTGGTGGTTTCGAGTTGAAATTGTAAAAAAAAAAAAAAAAAAAAAATCTCACAATTAACTAGTAGATTATTAGCATGCATATTACTAAAATATTGGTTGTTAATTAGTACTTATAAAGCACATATTAATACTTTATTCTGCATGACTATATTCTACATCCATTAATCCTACCCAATGCCTAATTATTAACAACTACCTTACTAACAATTAATAAGCAGTAATTAACCCTTATGTGCTGTTCGGGATGTTTTCATCCACTATGGGGAATTTTTGAGTCTTAATTTGGCCATAACTTTCTCCGTGTTTCAGCAAGTGGAATGATTTTTGGTGACAAATCTTATTTTGACACATATTTTGGGAAAATGCTTTGAAAATTTTCAAAAACTCAACAGTACTCTGTGGGCAAATTCACGACCCTTTCGTTATGTCCGTGGCTGAAAACAGCCACGATTTGAACTGCTTTAAAAATGTATCAGATAAATATTTTTTTTTTTAAATTTTTTCGCTTAAATCTATTAATCAACTTCAGTCCTGATCAAAACTACTAAATTTAAAAAAAAAAAAAAAATCTGGATTTTAACTCTTTAATTGCCAAATTCATAAATGATGTCACTGATTTGGGAAAAAACGTGTCAAAGATTAGAAACAACATTGGCTTTGATGCGTTGTTAGTTTTTGTGCAGCATCAGATTTTAACGTTTTAAAGAGTTAAAATCCTGATTTTTTTTTTTTAAATTTAGTAGTTTTGATCAGGACTCAGGTTCATTAATAGATTTAAGCAAAAAAAATTAAAAACAAATATTTATCTGATACATTTTTAAAGCAGTTAAAATCGTGGCTGTTTTCAGCCACGAACATAACGAAAGGGTAGTGAATTTGAACAATGCACAAGGGTTAAGAGTTTATTGAGGCAAAACTCATAGTTAATAGTGAGAATTGGACCCTAAACTAAAGTGTATCCTTTTACTGTTTTATTCCGTTTCTATAACAGAGATTTTAATTTAGAGAAATCTCATTGACGTGTGTGTGTAGTTTGCCGCATGACTCTTGGTCTCTGACACTCTCTGCATGTGGGATAAGCCTCATTAAAAAATTACACCCTCATTTGCTTACTTTTTTCCTAGTGCTCTGTGTAAAACGATCATAGGAAGCAGAGCCAAACACACACTCAAACCCACAATCAACATTCACATAAATGAGACTGTGAGAAGTATAGTAACCCTGTAAAGTAATCTTTCATACTCTCGCTCTCTCTTACACACAAATGACATTTGTGTGTGTGAGTTAATCAGGTGTCACCGTACCCCAGTTCCATCAGACAGAACTGGGTCAAAGAGGCTGTCCAAATATCGGTCCATCCCACGCTGAGTGGCATCATTGAATGGTTCTGAGTCTGATAAAGACAGAAAGAGACAGAGGAGAGAGAAAGAGAAGAAATAAGGATAAAGTGGAAATGTTTAATTATGCAAATAACAAAACAAAACAGTATCTTCATCTTGTCTTGCAGTAAAATTATTTAAACCCTTAAAACAAGTTAAATTTACCTAAGAGGCAAATAATAAATAATAATTCAGATCACAGGAATAAATTACTTTTTAAAATATATTAAAATCTTTTTAAATAAATGTTTAAGAATAAGGTACTTCTTTCAAAGACATTAAAATATTGAAGACACTAAAATTTTGAACAGTAGTATATTAAAGGAATCTATTGCAACATAAAAGTTCATTATCCTATAAGAATATAATGTAACTTTCTTAAACTTCTTCCCTAATTACAAGAAAAAGTAATTCATGGAAACTAAGCTGTAAAAGCTTTCTGATGCCAGGCAGATTAATATACTGTCACATTATGGTAAGCGGAAATATGTTAAGAGGAAAAAAAAATAGTTAAGAAAGTCAGAAAAAATGGTAATCAAAACAAATTTTTCATGTGTTAAGTAACCCCAAATCATAACACGCCAAGTCAAGGCAATAACACTTGTAGAACAAACCACTGCCTCAAAAACATTATTTGTGATCAATGACCTGAACATTCACCCCTGCAAGACCCCTAAAACCTGTATAATGTTACTATCCACTGGACATGCACAGAGAAAGGTTACATGAACACAAGCTGTGTTAGTTTAGCTGCATGTAATCTAGCCATTCTGTGTGTATCTGATTCTACTTTACATGCAGCTCTGTAGATCTGCTACTGATTAAAGCAGGGCTGTTGTGTTTCTTGAGGTTATGCTCTGGCCTATTGGTGGAATAACAATCACCGGGAATCAGATTGGGAAGGGTCAATGACTTTTTGTCTTTTCACTTAGGAACAATTGTGCGTTGTGCTTAATTTAAAAGACTGAAAAAGGAGGCTACCCAGACTGTAGTGGCCTTCAGATATCGGCAGGCTGTTGGTTGCAATGGCGCTCGTTCGGTTGGCATATGAGAGCAGCCCCTCCTCATCCTCTTCAAATCCAGTGCCAAAGAGACTTCTGCAAACAAACGTATGTATTAAACATTGTTACAACAATGCACAACAATTGAAACGTGGGAGAACAACTAAATGTTTTGGGATGCATACATGCTCGCGTTAGGTCGTGCCTTGCTGGGGTCTTCAGTAGAGATAATGAAGTATGTTTTCTGTTTAGGGAAGTCTGGCAGCAGCTCCAGGTCGCACACCAGATCGAGAACGTAATCGTGACCCTCTAACTCCACCCACTGCGCCAGCTCCTTCATCAGAACAGACCAACCCCATCGACTCTCAGTGGACACGCCCCTGCAGGGTGACCGTTGACAAGGTTACGGACACTACACCAGACAACACACTAGGCATCATATACTTGCCAACTTTGTAAATGGTTGCAGAGAATAACTGGGTATCATTCACTAAAAGACTTTTCAAGTCATTCTGAAGTCAACAAACTCACGCAGAAACGTGTGCCTCATTGCTAGGATATATGTAACGAACGAAAACAGTTTGAGTTCTGAAATTGGCTCAAAATACAAACATGTTTGAATTCCCCAGACTGGATGAAATCAAAGTCTGAAGCTAAAAAATCTGTACCCATTATACAGTACGCCATTTCCTGCAAAATCAGTTAACTCCAACTACCTAACATCCTCAGACTGACTGATTTTCAGTCTAGATTGACTGTGATTGTGGGAAAAAATCTGTGTAAAAGTTGTGTAAAAAATTGCAGCATCAAGATGCAGTATTATCAAGTAAATCTCTAAAAATTCAGTGAAAAGAAATTCACCTGTGTTGTAGAATGTCTCCTGCAAGGCCCTCTCCATTGGTCCAGGAGTGGACAGGACACAGGAAAGAGACGCCTATAAAGAGATAATCAAAAAATACTGGCTCAAATCAAAACAGCCCAAAACCCATGTCTGTTATTCTGGTCCGTAAATACAGCCTGGCTTCCTCATTCAATGCTTTTAGCGTTTTCATGATCTTCTAGGTGAAAACATTTTCTCAACCAGAAAGGTTTCCTCTTTCTATAAAATACAGATAGTACACAAATTGAGGAAAACTCATGCCACTTTCTATCTTTGAATGAACACAATTTTTATTTAGAAAAATAACCCATATCTGTGAATCCATTTGACCTCCACATGACCTCCAGCCATCCAAAAAGAAAAAGTCATGGCAAAGAATTTGTTTCCACGATTTATTACTTTTTAGTTGAATCGTGGGTGATAGCCAAAACAGTGCTGACCTGCCAAAGCATGGACTCTACAAGACCCCTGAAGGTGTCCTGTGAAATCTGGCACCAAGAAGTTAGCAGCAGATCCTTCAAGTCATGTAAGTTGAGAAGTGGAGCCGTTGTGGATCAGACTGTTTGGTCCTGCAGATCCCACAAATGCTCAATTGGATTGAGATCTGGGAAATCTGGAAGCCACGGCATCACCTTGAACTCTTCATCATATTCCTCAAACCATTCCTGAACAATGTGTGCAGTGTGTATGATCCTGCTGAAAGAGGCCACTTCCAAGAGGCAACACTTTTGTCTTGAAGAGGTGTACCTGGTCTACAATAATGTTTAGGTAGGTGGCAAGTGTCAAATTTACACCCACACGAATGCCCGGACCCATGGTTTCCAGCTGAACATTGTCGTCGTCCCACACTGGTGCCTTCACTTCCCCAAGTAAATGGCACACACATGCACGGCCGTCCATATGATGTAAAAGAAAGCAGCTGCTTATGTACTCCGGTGGTTGATTGGAAGATTAGACGGGCTCGCTCCTCTCAAAATTACGTTTAGGAACTTCACCAAAATTTTGTGTGACCTTCTGTTGGCTCGGACCTGTCAAAGTCGCTCTGATATTTATTCCTGCCCATTTCTCCAGCATCCACCATGTTGATTATAAGAACTGGTTGCTTGCATACCATCTAATTTACCCAGACCTTAATGTGTGGCCTTGTTGGAAGATGATAAAGAATGTTCTCTTTATCTGTGACTGGTCATAGTGTTTTGGGTCATTAGTGTGTGTATATAGATATTTTGTAATCAACACACAGGAGAAAAATCTCCAATAAGAGGTCATTAATACCTGATCTTGTAATGGTTATGTAATTGTAAGAGAATTGACAGGTGGAAAGAGTAGTCAAGATAATGCTGACTGACCATCTTATCTATACCAACACACACACTCATCCACATACACATTCCACACACACACACACACACACACACACACACACACACTATCACATATCTACTAATCTGCTCCAGCCCAAACAGGCGAGGACAGAGAGACAGTGTAACTGGATGAGAGAAGGAGTGAAATAAAGCAGAGAGACAGAGAGAGCGAGTGAGATTAGATGAAAGAGGAGAGGCTGAAAGAAAGATATAGGGAATGACAGAAGAAGAGATTAAATAGATGAGAGGAAAGGATGGACAGATGACACCAGTCCTGATTTTCATCCTGACCTGACATTAACATGCATTATCTGAGAGAGACAGCAGAAAGGGGGACAGGAAATTGAGGCGGTAGAGAGTGTGCACTGACACCAATGGATGAGAACAAAAACTCGAACTGAATTGAGCTGAATGATGACACTATTGTCTTCTGTAGAGCTGCTTTATAGCTGAATAAACTTCATTTGATAATTGATGAATTTTACAACATTGACAGTTATTGAACTGATTAGAATAAACATTGATTGAACTGACTTGAGCTGAATAACAGCGGAATTGCCATCTGTAGAGCTGCTTATAGCTGAATTGAACTAGATTCATAGTTGATGATCTTTACACAGAACTGAACTGAATCAACACTGAACTGACCTCAGTTCAGCTTGTAGTTCACCTTGTAGTAAACCAAGTGAGCTACCTAACTAGCCAGCATTTATAGTAATCGACTGGAACTATTTGCAAAAATTTCTTTTAAAATATGCACATATTCAATTTGCACGTGCACTTTTTTCAAATTCAAAATTGCAGAATTTAACAAAAGTACAGTAGTTTGCATCACTGGATATTATTGTCGGTTGTTCCGTAAAAAAATTGTCAATGTTAGATGCTTAGCTACTGACATTTTACCCCCTGTTCTGTCATCATTGCTTTGTGCCGATGTTAATTTTTGCTTATTCTTATGTAACTTTATTACTTTGAGCTTGATGAACTTAAACCATTTAAGGCAATCGGTTTTCTCAAACCATTTAAGAAGCTATGTAGTTGCTAAAACTTAGTCAGATTTGTTACCTTCAAACTTAAAATCTTAAAGTTGAGTTTACTCTGATTGACTAAAACAGCACTAAAATATAAGTGAATTTAATTTAATGTATATGAGTTCACAGTACTCATACTTATTGGTTTTAAAACTTAAATGGTTTAAGGCAAACAGTTTCCTCAAATGGTTTGAGTTACCATAACTCAGTGTCTCAAGTGGTTATGCTAAAATGCCTTTTCTGAGGCAATAACATGTGACTTAATGGAAAACATATTTGGTTTTATTTTTATTTTATTTTAGAGTTATTTTTGTGCTGTTTCTAATTTTGAGAGGAATTTTAGTCACATCATTCTTCAGGTTTAAAAAGCAAATGGGAAGCAACGTGACACCAAGATGAAAAGATGACAAAAATCAGTAATAGTGTGATATACAATTTTGCTCATTGTTTGTTAACTATGCAGTTTTGTTCACAGTGTGCAATTATCCTTTTTACTTTGTTATACATCTTAGGGGAGACTTAGGGGCTTACCATCAAAGCAGTGCACCTGGAGAACCATGTGTGCTTTCTTGCGGGTGGCAGTCCACTCCAGCAGGGATGGAGGGTATGTTCGAGATGCTTCAGGCACTAGGTAGGATTTCTGCATGGCCTGGAGGAGTTTATGTTGGCACAGTGCCTTAAAGCCATTCAAAGCATAGTCTGACACAAATCTGACAGAGACAGAGGGAGAGAGAGCTATTTAACTCACATTGGTCCAGTTTCATGTCCCTGAACAGGACTTATACTATTGCGTTGTTGTACAAAATATGCATCATGTGCTTTCACTTGGGTTCAGTAAGATTGAAAAAAAGAACAAAGAATTAATATTTTCATTCAGCAAATATGCATTAGATTGATTAAAAGTGAGAGTAATTTTTTTTTCAAATAAATGTTCTTTTGAACTTTCTATTCATCAAAGGATCCTCAAAATAAAAAAAAGTATCACAGATTCCACAAAAATAATAAGCAGCACAACTGTTTTCAACATTGATAATTTCTTAAGCAGCAAATCAGCCTATTAGATTGATATTGAATTAGAATGACACAAGCATATTAGAGTGATACTGAAGACTGGTGCAATGATGCAGAAAATTCATCTTTGCCATCACAGGAATAAATTGCATTTTAAAATCCGTTAAAAAATAAATTAAAAAATTTATATAAAATTTCACAATATTACTGTTCAAATAAATGTAGTCATGGTGAGCATCTTTCAAAAATCTTACTGATAAAGGTAGTGTGTGTGTTTATATGTTCATATGTGTATTCTCTCACTTTAGCAAATATTTCTCCATCTTCTCAGATGGGGCAAAGGAACTCAAACAGGCAGCCATCAACAGCCAGCCTCGCTCTGCATTTTTGCTGTTTTCATTCCGCCACACTTGATTGGCTATCTGCGCTAGGATCTCGTCTCTGATTGGTGGAGTGGCAAGGCCTCTCTGAATGATGTAATTTCCAAATAGGTTTTCTTGAGCTCCATTCAGGTTTGGATCTCCCATGAACCTCAAAATCTGTCAACCAAAACAGACATGAAAATTCACCAACAAACTGCCAAGAGTGTGACTGATAATGAGACTGGATTTATGCTAAACGTAACATTACCAATATAAACACATCTAGAGCATCCTGTTTCAGATCGTCTTCTAGACGGGTCAGTGAGTTCTCCAGCGGTGCTGTTAGCAACCCGAACTGTAATTCCTGCTCACAAGAAAGAAAAAATATAGACAATATTTACTGCATCATGTCCTTAATGTGAGTGAATTGTGAGTATCATACGTGAGTGTGTGTGTGTGTTAGCATGCAGGACATTCACCCTGAAATGTGTGCGTATATATTTGGTCATCAAATAGTTGTTGATGTCCAGTGGAAGAGTGAGCTGGGGGTCTGTCGGTATTCTAGGAGCCTGAACCAGAGCCAAGCAGTCTGAATGACGCTCCCTACCAGCTGAAAATAAAAACAGCAAAAGGTTTAATATTATTTAAAAATTACTAGGTAAAGTACTGCCCAGTTTTCTAATTTTACAAATGTGTTTTTGTCCTGTTTTTTTTTTTACATTTTTAAAAAAATGTCTATTATAGTTTTTTTTTTCATTTTATTTCAGTTTTAGTTTTAGTTAACTTATATAACCCTGAGTTGTTAGGGTGTTTTGGGTCGTTGCTTACTAGATCAATTCAAAAGAGCTGATTTTCAATTCATTTTTATCATCTGCTGGACAGATAAATCCAATCGCTCAGAAAAGTAATAGCACACCTCTTCAACCAGTGCCATGATTTGAGGTATCATTCAGATCTGTAGCATAAACAGTGCCACAGTTTGATAAATAAGGTTAAAGGTTTTGAACAAAGCTTTAACAATGATAATAATAGTGATGTTTGCCTTAGCAAATATCATTAATAATAAGGAAGACAAACTGGAAAATTGTGACAAACCTGCTGTGGCCTGTAACAATCCTCCCAACTCTGCAGGAATAACCAGCTGAGTCACATTTACCACCTCCCTGCTTGTTCGCTCCTTCAGAAAAGAGAAAACACATAATAAAAACTCTCATTAAGGAAAGTCGAAAATGTTTGGCTGGTTGTTTAAGAACTAAAATCTAAAGAACACTGAGTTCTGTTAGTTTGAAAGTTTAATATATGAACACATGAACTGCAAAAGGGCTTCAATTGTCTTTAAGGTGATAACATAAACGTAATTGTTCTTTATTGGTCCTTAACTAATAATGAGCACAGACTGTTCTTTTACCAGTTCAATCCTTCTCCTTTCCTCCTCTGCTCTTCTCGCTAAGAAGATGTTGAGCTGTAACAAAACCATGAGCCAAAGTTAAAGCATTAAAAATTTGAAAACCTGAATCTGAATTCATTTTAATAAAACTAGAGTTTTATTAGAACTCGTTATTAGGTAACGTACCCTGATGTATCTTTTGCGGTTGACAATGAGTCGGATCATTGCGCGGTGCCTGATCAGATTTATACGCATTCGCAGAAACCGTCGCCTAAACAGACACAAAGAAAGTTTCAGCCTTTTCAATGACATTTAACACTCAATTTTGTTGACCTTACAGTAACATTTTGTTTTTTCCTACAAAAATATATTTTTCCTTGCAGGGGAAAAAAGCAGATCATAAGATGGTCAAGCTTTGGAACATGGTTCACCAGCTCAGCCAGATTAATCAAGGTGTTATACAATGCTAACAAATTTGTCCAAGATGGTCAGGTCTGCCAGATTGACTTCATACTTATTAGCTAGTTGTCCAACTGATCGAGCACCTGGCCAGCTAATGATCAGTTAACGTCCAGCTAAAAACCCTCTGAAGCAGCTACAATGCACAGATCTGACCTTTTGACCATATCCGATTTTTTGTCTCATATCCGATATCTGCGTTTACATTAACCCCTGCCTAACTATAGAGAGATTCTATTGGTGATCACTTTCAGCAACATGGTTGACCCTTAGGTTTTGAATGGCTGTGTATATATTTATATATATATATAAGCTGTCACTGATGTTCGCAAAATTTGAAAGGATAAAAATAACATTTGGTTTCGTCAGTTATTGTATCAACAACTCATTAGATTTAGAATCCCTTTTTTTAAAGAATTTTGGCGTTTTTGCCTTTATTATGACAGGACGCAAAATTAGAAAGCGAGAGGGGGACGTGATAGGGAAAGGTCCATGAGCCAGGACTCGAACTCGGGACCCCGGAAGCATAACTGTGCTCTATGACAGTGTGCTGCCCACTAGGCTATTGGCGCAGACAGATTTATAATTCTGAAGTGAAGTAATTTTTGTGGGTATATGTGTTCCCATTCGCCTTGTGGTGGCTTGGAAATCTAATGAGAATTGAATATACACGTAAGCCAGATGTAAAACCTCATTTGGAGGTGGCTCAGAATGGATCCGAAAAAAATCATAACTCTCATGGATTGGTCCGATCTCTGAAAGATGTGCACAAAAAATGTAGCCAAAAACTGGTGTTAACTAGTTTTTCTTGTAGGGTTCAAATCCCTGAACTTCACAATATGACACAGATTGTATTTGTATTCTCAAGCAGTAAATCATATTACCTAACAAAAAGTTAACCACAATTTTTTGAATTTGCAAATGACACTGCATTGAAGTCACACGCAGGAGGTAGTAGTGTACCTGGCCAGGTAGCCCTTGCAGCGAGCCTGAAGATTTGTCATGTCTAAACGGAACTTGAGGAAATTCTTGCGGACAAAATACATCCGTACATAACGCTGAAGGGTCAGTGCGGCTACATGCATCATACGATCCCGTTTATTCTCCAGTAACTGATTCACTTCCTCCTTTAGAAAGATCTAAGAGTAAAAACACATTATTAAAACAATTATCTGTTTTTTCAAGAAAGCAAAATTTTGGCATCTTTAGGAGTGTAATGTTTTATTACTCTGCTTACCTTTGACACTCCCACTTGATAATCTCCTTTGTTGACTGGGCAGAGCTTCATTAACATAATGACACAGTTATCTCCATCTGGAGGTGGTGGCTTCTTCATTCCCAGCAGGGCTTTGTACCTGGGGACACATTGGCAGAGATAATTTATTCCAAGATTTGTATTCTATACACTGGCACATGTCTATTTATAGCACTAGACTAGATTACACACTATACGTCACAGTACCCATAAGTAACACCATAGGACCAGCTGTTGAGTAGGATACCTGTTTAAGAATTTATGGAACGGCACTCTGACTGGATACCCCTCCTTCCTAATGCGGATTGTGTCCAAGATTCCTGAATATCTGAGCTGAGTAGCAACCAACTCTGGGTCAAATATTCCATGTTCCTGAATGGACACGCAAATTACACACAGGAGTGGTAATACAGAAACTCATTATGTATAAGCAAAAATACATTTAAATATACATCCTGAGTTGCATTAATCACTATCAATGTTATTTTATCAAATACAGTAAAACCAGTATTATTGAGAAATATTATTAGAATTTAAAATAAATGTTTTTTATTATAATATATTTTAAAATGTAATATTTTCCTGTGATGGCAAAGCTGAATTTACAGCATCATTACTCACTCTTCTATGTTGAAAACAGTTGTGCTGCTTAATAAGACATTTATGATATTTTTTGAGATTCTCATTTTAAATCAATTCTGTTCATTGAACTTTCTATTCATCAAAGAACCCTGAAAAAAATTATCACAAAAATATTAGGCAGCAAAAGCTGTTTTCAGCATTGATAATAATGAGAACCATTATTAATAATATTATTAATAAAAGTAATAACGACTTCTGAAGGGTCATATGACACTGAAGACTGGATTAATGGTTCTGAAAATTCAGATTTGCCATCATAGAAATATATTAAAATACAAAACTGTTATTTTAAATTGTAATAATATTTCACAATTTTACTGTTTGTACTGTATGTTTGATCAAATAAGTATATCCTTGGTGAGCATAAGAGATTTTGTTCAAAAACATAAAAAAAAAAAAAAATCTTTATTAGTAGTGCAATTTGTCTGAAGGAAATATGGGTGCTGCATTGAAGTTTAATAGTTAGGGTTAAGTGTTTGTTCCCATCCTTAACCTAAACCTAAGTCCCTGATACAACAGTAATAGTGATAATGTCTGCTCATACCTTATTATTATTTGGCTTTATGCAGCGCACAAAAAATGGGTTGCACCTGAAAAAAAAAATGCGAACAGGAGATTTAACTCAGTAAATCAAGTCCTTTGTTCCAAAGAAACATAATCAGGAGAAACAAATATATGTATGTATGTGTATGTGCTGATATAAATGTGTAATTTTGTGTATCTCTTTGTGTATAGGAGTGTATAAGACCTCTCCATTTTGTCTAGGAGCTCCTGTAGTGATTGCTGGAACTTGGCAGCCACAGTAGAGGCCTGATATTTCCGAGTCATTGTGCTGTTCCTGTTCATTGCTCCTTTCTGCTGATTCAGCATCTCAGCATGCTTTATGAAGAGATTGGACACCATCTAGAAAACACACCCACATATGCATATTAGAAACTTACTTTCATATTCATTCTTAAGGCTCACAAAAAAATACAAATAAAAAATGAAATAAAAAACAAATATATATGAATAAGCCATTCAAAACCTTCTAATTCATATCGTCTCAGTTTAATTATTGTTTTTCTTTTAAAATTCTTTTAGAGATGAAAAAATAGGATATTTTTTCATATACACACACAAACACTTGCATGCATAGAGATACATGGACTCACTCGGTTCTGGCTCTGCATAAACAGATCCAGTACTTCCTGCCGAACCTGATCGTAGTTCTTATCCAGGAACTTATGGACCTAAAATCAGTATATCCCTCTTTGAGATTCTCTTTCGACAGGCTGGTAACATTAAAACCTTAGTTACTAATGGTAAATTAATTCAAAGTTACTAGAAGCATTAGAGTAGAGCTATGACCTCTGACCTTTGGCATGACATAATTGTCTAATTAAAATGCTGACTGTGTATTTTGTGATTTCTACTACCTGGTAATTTACACGGCCAGCGTAATGATAGACAGTAAACTCTGGCAGTGGCATTTTTGGCTTGGAGTAAAGAGGGTTGTTTCCATGATGATAGTGGCACTTCTGAAGGAAGGTGTTGTCAGTGGCCTGTCAACAAATGTTAAAACAAATGGGGTATATATATATATTTGGTTTCCTCGTTTAACCCCATGCAACATTAAAATTCAAGTGTATAACCTGCGGAAAGCCGCTTTGATCATCAAGGATGCGGAGTATCCCATGGGGCTTTGCAGCGATAAGGTCTATGCATGCCTGGTTGTCAGTGAAGGTCAGTTCTTTCCAGTTGATTTGCTCTCGAATGTACTCCTCCTACAGAGACATGCAGAAAGAGAGTGTGTTATTTTATGTTTGGAATAACTATTTCAAAGAAATCACAGTATCAAAAGGTCTACATACACTCTAAAAAATAATGTGTTGGCTCTATAAAAAAACAAAAAAAAAAAACAATTAACGAAACAGTTTGCATACTTTTTTTTTGAGTTATGACAACTTTGAGTGAAATTATGTTCAACCAACAAGCTACATTGAGTTAGAGGAACACAAAGTTTATGCTACAAATTAGGATGATTACTCAAACAAATTAAGTTTCGTTAACATTACAGAAACTCTTTTAAATGTCAAACATAACAGCATTAAACACTAACAGGTCTTTCCCTTCACTAAAAACAAATAAATTAACATTAATTTCAACATTTATTCTGCTCATCCAGTACTATGCAAAGCACGCTGGGAACTAGAAATCCACTGCCTAATTTCCGAAGTTATCAAGACAATTTCATTATGTTACTGCAACTTAATAAAAAAAAGCCAATAAATCCAGAAATCTGAGTTTAAACAACGGACAATATTAAGTTGATGTAATGATCAACTTTATTATGTCAACAGAACTCAAGAAAATAATGTTTGTAACTTAAAAGAACTAATTAAAACAATAAACTATCATTTTTAACTTGCAACCATGCATTTATTTAAATTGTGGTAACATGTCCCCTGAATTACATTTAAGATTACTAAAAAATTGTGGCAGTAAGATTAAAAAAATAAATAAAAATAAATAAAAAGTAATACTTTTAATCAGAACTGACACATTATATTGATCAAAACTGTCAGTAAAGATGTTTATAATTTTATAAAATATTTCTATTTAAAATAGATGCTTTCTATTCAACCTGAACAAATACATAAATAATCATTACAAATGAAAAATAAATGTAAGAAGCACAACCGTTTTCATCACTGTTAACAATTAGAAAATATTTTTGAGCACCAAATCAGCATATTAGAATGATTTCTGAAGGATCATGTGACACTGAAGACAGGAAATTTAGCTTTGCCATCACAGGGATAAATTACTTTTCAAACTATATTAGATTGAAAACACCTATTACTGTTTTTCTTGTATTTTATCAGATGCACCCTTGGTGAGCACAAAAGACTTTCAAAAGCATCCTATGACCCCAAACTTGATAATGATGGTGTACACAGTAATTCTCACCTGCTCCTGTTTGAAAATAATTTTGCTGAAGAAGAACTGCAGGGTCTCATTGGCATAGTTGATACAGAGCTGCTCAAAGCTGTTGAACATCAAGCTCTGGACAACACAGACCAAGATGACATGGAGATATATGCAATTTAGAAGATATAAATTCCTAAATTCCTTTAAGGTAAAAATGTATCTAATATAGAAATTAGCTTCTGTGGGAGTGCATGGAAGTGTCACTATATACCTCAAACCCATATATATCCAGTAAAGATATGGACAGCGCCTCATTCCTGGGGTAGACCCGTCCATTGATACGTTCTGTCAGCCAATGAAAGAGCAAGGAATAAAGGATCTTGGCAACTGCATCTCTGTGATTGGAGTAGAGAAATACATACTTAAAAGGAAATGAAAAATCAAGTCATTGCAGATAACAAGAAGCTGTCTCATGTGTACCTGGCATCCACAGCACTTTCTACTGAGAGGGGAGTGTATATCTTCTCTCTCATTGCCTCCTGTGGCAAAACCAAATAACACACTGCTTAGGTAATGCATATGTTTAAATAATCATTTATACTTATAAAAATCAGCGAAAGCAGAAAAGCTAACATTTAAATGGCTGAGTATATGCAGCTCTATGCCACTGCCAAATTATGTGTAAAGATAACCACAAAAAACGGAACTATAATATGAGTTCAGACCTGTTTTAATGAGAATTTGGTTCTGGGAAAATTTAGAATGTAATCAACAACTTTATTTGCACATGTGTGTCTAAAGAATTTGCGTTTTATTTCAAAGTGGATCTTTTGATTATATGTCCATAAACATCTCAATTTTGTCATGACTCATCTTGCCCGGAAGTTAGGAAACAGGCTTAGGTACAATTTCACCGTCGCACACACGCACACACTGTCACTCACACTGACACAGTCAGCGTGTGCAATTGATACAGTGTTATGTGACAGCTGATCCAAGTGAAGTGGTTGTGTAAACACAAACCTGTGAACTCTGGATAGCAGAGCTTTATTTATTAAATGAGCAAGATGCTCAACATGACACAAACCACAAACACACTGGCAATCACACTGTTTGAGTAAAGAAAAAACTCAAACAGAGGTGCTTTCAAGGACAATAAACCTCAGAAGAATGGGAAATGGGTTAATTTCCCATAGACGTCTCTCGAGGTGTCGAGATTTTTTGGGGCTCTTTAATGGGTCGTAACAGATTGCTGTAGTGCCTTAGTTCAAGCGAGGCGGCACATGAACCAATCATCTCTTCTGCTTTACTACTAGTTACAGGACGAAATAAACTAATGAACATCAGAAGGTATGTTGAAAGATACAGTATAACTTACAAAAATCTGTATCATGGGGTTCCCTGTATAGTTTACAGCATTAGTCGAGAAAAACATCTTTTTCTTTGAGGAAATTTGCCATGTACCTGATAGGCCCCAAATGAATCAATATCAAATCGAAACGAAAGCTCGTGAATAGAAATCTAATCGATTTGTATCAATGCCTTGCTGTAGTGTCAATAAATGGTTTTTTTTTACTTGAAGCAAATGTTGCATTTTCCCTTTATTTTCTTGTTTTCTACATGTTAAAAACACAAAAATGTTCTTATGGGGGGCAACGGCCCCAAACACCCCCACAGGGATTTAATTCGCAAACATGTCATCTTTTTCACTTCTTGTGAGATTGCAGGTCTGATAATGGTATAGAAATACAGCTGACCTGCCTTTATCTCGTCTGTCCTCGTTAACCTTCACTGATCTTTGTATGATGTAATGTTAAGCTATCCTGGCAGTGAGCAAGCTATTAGGTGTTAAGATTACTCAAGCTCTGAGCAACCCTTGATTAGATTACCGTGGTTTCCATAGAGCTGAACTCAGAATGATTAAATTAGGTTACTCGAACTCATTAACAGCAACCTGCTTACATGTCATTACAAGTTTCTTTTTCTCTTTTGCTTTTTTCTCTTTCTTTCTGCCCCAGGTGTTCGCAAAAGTGTCCGAAAATCTGAAAATGTAGGATCTATGGACTAGACGTTAGCGCATACTTTGACATCTGGAGCCAAGGTGTTCATGTGGGTGATGTGAGTCTAAAAACAAAAGCGGCCAAAAATACTACACTCTTAAAAATAAATATCCCAAAGGGTTTTTTTTTTTTTTTTTCTTTTTTGCAGCGATGCCATAGAAGAGCCACTTTTTTTTCTTAGTGTGTACATTTTAATAATCGAAAGAACCTGTTTCTACTATAAAGAACCTTTTGGGCAATGGAAAGATTCCATGGATTTTAAAGGTTCTTCATGGACCCACAGATGTGCACATGCTGTTTTTCAGAGCACACAATGGATATATGTTTGTGTAAACGTGTAAGTACCGTCACTTTGAAGGTGATGGCTTTCTGCAGACCCTCTGGAGATATCAGCAACAGATCGGCAACAGCACGAATCTCTTGGGTGCTCACTACTCCAGCTGTCTCCTGCACTTCTGTCTGAGACAGAGAACCCAGTACATGGTCCAACAAGACTGTTTACTTTTGTCCATATATGTTTGTTACAATCAATAAAACAAGGTAAATATTTAATCTACAAACATTTTTGATGTGTGACCAATGGAACACTGTCAAATTCGTATAATCATGCATTTGTTTTTTTTTTTTTATATAGGCTTGGTGGGCAAACAATAGTGAAGTAAATTTTCAAATGTTTATGTGCTCAATACCTCTATTCTATGAAAAAAACATTGCCCAGGTGCAGTATGGACGACAGCACTCTGAATACGCTGCTCTGGTCTTCGGGACTGAAGTGGAGAATGTCCATGGCACTCTGTAGCCTCCTGAAGTCCTCCCCATCATCTTTCCCAGTGATCTCACAGTTGCCACCCTAACATGACATGATACCATGAGCCATGATAATTGACATAAGCATGACATAATTATACAGTACCTTTGATAAGCACTCTTATAAAATGAAGGTCACCTTTGATTTTGCCTACCTAGATAATAATATTTATAAAATATAGTATGACATTTTTAAAAGGATGGTTCATCCAAAAATTTAAATTCTGTCATTATTTACTCATCCTCATGTTGTTCCAAAGCCGTAAAACTTTTGTTCATCTTCAGAACACAAATGAAGATCTTTTTCATGAAATCTGAGAGCTTTCTGTCCCTCCCTAGACAGCTGATGCTTCAAAAGGGTCATAAAAAGATTGTAAAACTAATCTATATGAATTGAGTGGTTTAGTCCAGATTTTCTGAAGAGACACGATCGCTTTGTATAATGAACAGATTTAATTTATGCTTTTTATTCACATATAAACATTTATCAGCTCACACATCAGTTGTGGTAAACTGAAGATCGAGCAAGCTGGCTTGACGCGCAAGAACCAATGAGGTTCATTCCCTTCTGCAAGAACCGATGTTTGTTCTCACACATCAAGCAGGTTTGGTTGAGCTTCTGTTTATGTTAGCTGATCAATGTTTATGTGAATAAAAGACTAAATTAAATCTGGTCATCTCAGAAAATTTGGAATAAACCACTCAATTCATTTGGATTAGTTTGTTCATAACCTTTTTGAAGTTTCAGTTGCGTAGCTGATTTCATCAAAAAGATCTTCATTTGTCTTCCAAAGTCTTCTTACATATTTGGAACGACATGAGGGTGAGTAATTAATGACAGAATATTCATTTTCGATTGAACAATCCATTTAAAAAGTTTGGGGTCAGTAAGACTTGAAAGAAATATTTTTTATCGAAAGGATGCGTGCGTTGATTTGTTGTTGTTGTAATGTTTCTATTTCAAATAAATTACATGCTTTTGAACTAATTTAAAGAATCCATATGAAATTATATTCCACAAAAATTTAAGTAGCATAACTGTTTTCAACAGTGATTAACAAATTAGAATGATTTCTGAAGGATCATGTGACACTAAAGACTAGAGAAATGCCTTCACAGGAATAAAGTACACTTCAAAATATATTAAAATAGAAAACAGTTATTTTAAATTGTATTCACTTTTCAAAATTTTACCGCATTTTTGATCAAATAAATGCAGCCTTGGTGAACATTAGAGAAGCTTACCAATTTTTTGAACAATTGTGTAATCTGAAATTTCCTTTAAAAGAAATAATTACCTTTAATTTATGTTTTAAAATATTTGCCCATGTTGATAGATATTTGTCTTGATGTCTAGTTACATTTGTCAATGTCTGCATTTACCTGGTTCAGGTAGTAATAGGTTTCGGCCTCCTGTAGGTAGAAGGCCCGTTTCATGTGAGCAGGAAGTCCAGCCAGCATCTCATAAAAGATGTGGTAGTTTCTCTCATCTTTGGCCTGCACAAACACACAGACACAGTTCAGATAAGGTCCCAAATGTCAGTGATCACTAAAGGGCCCCTTTAGCCTTTTCCAAATTAAAAGGAAAACAAACAACCAACCTGAAAAACGATCCTGGACTTCTCCAGTAGATACTGCGAGGTTATGGCACCACTGATCACCCCTCTGATAGAAACAACAATACACACAGATCGTTCATGTGAATGAACTTTCTTCGGCCCTACCTGTACCTATTCAATTCTCTTTCCTTCTCTCTTCCTCTCTTTAACATTCAGAGATTAAATAACGGCCTTATTGTCCTACTTTCACACGAGGTCAGGCGGTACAGATCTAGTTCCCTTACAGTGATGCCTCTCAAGCAACAATTTCAGGCTTAAGAGAGTTATGCAATGTAACATTCAAACATTTAACATTGCTTGAAAGAGTTTTCCACAGTTCAGAACAGAAGTAATGTACAATAGAAAAATAAGAAAATACTCACTCCTCCAAAAAGACCTCCACAAATTTTCCAAAGCGACTGGAATTATCATTTCGGACCGTCTTTGCATTCCCAAATGACTCTAACAGAGGAGTTGCCTCTAAAATCTGGATATAAATAAATGAAAACTTACTTACAAATGTACTCAAGCTTTACTAAGTTAAAGTTAAGTTAAAAACTAATTACACAGATTTACCTCAATCTGTATAGAGGAAAGCATTAAATTGAAAAACAGAAAGACATATTATACATTCATTAACAAACATCGAATACATCACAAATGTACATGGATTCAAACTAAATTTTGTGGTTCCAGAAAGGTACACTATAATGTGCTAGTATATGTTGCCTATGAATTTGAGAATTAGGACTTGTTCCTGTATCAACATCTTTTGTTGGACCTGGAACAACATTATCTGTCAAAGATCTGACCTATCACTACAGGGCTTTCACACAGCGCTTATCGTCGTTGTAAACACCACTTTCAACCTCTGGAAAAAGGAACGTTTCACACTTGTAATTTAGAAGCGGAGTTAGCACTGTTTTTACCCGGGGTTATGAAACCCTACAGCAGCAGGGTTAGCCAAGTAGTGCTCGCTGCAGAGTTCTCAAGGGTGGAGCTTAACCTGTTTAATGGGTGGAGAGATAGGGTTATGGGTAGGGTTAGGGTGTGGTTGGGGGATAAAGCTCCACCCATCATGCCCATAGTGAGGGAGGAGCTGGAGTTCCAGAGGGTGGAGCTGGAGGTTATGGCTCTGCTGTGAGTAGCCTCTCAGGTTAGCACCGCCTTTGCGGTATTAACCTCCCATTGCAGTGCCAAATTTGGTACAGCTGGTAACAGACAACCAATCACGTAATGCTATATTTGCCAGCTTTGGACAATCACCGAAACACTGCACATTATGTTTGAGTATATAAATAGTATAAATTCAGGCTTTGAGAGGAAAAATGTCAAATGCTGACAGAAAACGTGACAATTTGAACTAAGAAGAGGCCGTTTCATTCTTAACTTTATAGTCCGAAATGCCTATTTTAGTTTAAACTCGACAGTACAGTCGGCAAAACAGGATACGTAATGCTAAAGCTATGTAAACAGGTCGCGTGCTACGTTTATCCAATCAATGACACTGACACAGCAAATATGCAAATTAGAACGTTTACCCAGGGTTTAGGAGTGTATGTGAAACGTCAGTTTATTAACCCCGTGTAAATTATAAGCAGTGTGAAACGTGAAGCAGGATAACCCAGGATTCTATTTACCCGGGGTTAAGAATGACCCAGGGTTAACTGTTTCATGTTCATTATTCATGTGCCCTTATGATTGTTATTTTAGTATTATTTATACATCTTTATAGCATTTATTAACATTATCAATTAGTATTTATTTTGATATCTTAATTTTTTATTTTAATTTTAGTTGAAGTTTTACTAATTTTGCCATGCGCTTTTAATTTTTATTCATTTTTGAAATATTTCCATGTAGTTTTTGGCTATTTTATTTCAGTTAGTTGCCAAGGCAACATTTTTTAAGTTTTTCAGATTTATTTCAATTAATGAAAACGTACCTGTTGTGTAATGTTCCTCTTATGGTGAATAGCAGTGAGGTACCTAAGAACCAGTTTTGTTGCCTCTGTCTTTCCAGAACCACTTTCCCCACTACAATACAGACACTTCACTAATACAACATTAAATATACATGCAATAATATATACACACTTCCACATCCTCTGCAAATGACACACACATACTTTCAACTGACCTGATAATGATGCACTGGTTTCGCTTGACGTCCATCATTGTTGTGTAGGCAATGTTTGCAATGGCAAATAGATGACTGAAAACAAACATGTATAAGAGAGAGGTCTACATACTGTGCATTTTTGGAAGTAACAAACACAAAGTATTGTAAAGGGACGGAGTACAAAATCTTCATCTTAATTTTCTCTCCCCATGTTTCTCATTTTTTAAGTGTACACTACCATTCAAAAGTTTGGGATCAGTAAGACATTTGCACTAAAATGCAAAAAAATAAGATATAGGAACCTAATTCTTCTTCTTTTTAAAAGTTGACAAAAAAGTAAATAATAATAATTATTTTGTTGTTGTGACTCACGGTGGGTTATCTCCCAAGCCATGGCCCTCGTACTGCAGAACCATATCTGTACCATAGATATTAAATAGCTGGTATGGATTCACAGATACCAGAATACTGCCAATGTACGTCTGCTTAGAAGAGAAAGGAAATTGATAATGTAGTTAGTTTCACAACAGATTTGAATAGTAGTGAAGTTATAAGGTCAATTGACAGTATTGAGAAAAACATTTAATTTCAGAAATAAGTCAAAGCTATTTTGCTTAATGGCCTCTCCAGTGAAGTATTTTCCATAACACAACATTATGAAGTAACATTAAGTCGAGAATTTTTCAAAGATAAGGGACTGTATGGTCCCCAATATCACAAGTACAGTATGTGAGCATGTGTATTCAATTTGTGCATATTTATCTGGAAGAATTTGTAGAGCATTAGATCATCCTTCAGCAGGTGTTAATAATTTATTTTGTATGTGAATAAATTTTCTTCAAAATATTTAGGTAACACTTTGCAATAAGGTTCATTAGTTAAACATTAGCTAATGTATTAACTTACATGAACTAACCATGAGCAATACTGTTACTGTATTTACTAATCTTCGTTAACGATAGTTAATGAAAATACAGTTGTTCATTGTTTGTTCATGTTAATTCACAGTGCATTAACTAATGTTAAAAAGATTTTAATAATGTATTAGTAAATATTGAAATTAACATTAACAAAGATTAATAAGTGCTGTATGATCGCCGTTCATTATTAGTTCATGTTAGCTAATGTAGTTAGCTAATGTTAACTAATGAACCTTATTGTAAAGGTGCATTTACAATAATACATGAATGCAAGACTCACATAGATAAGCTCTTGATCAAAGCGAGTCTTCAGGTTTATCAATACTGCTGCCTCAGTAAGCTCTCTGCAAGAAATGGAGGAAGAATGATTTATTTTAATTCTAATGAGAAACTTTACATATACTATGTATATTTATGCTGACATACTCCATTTGTGTCATGTCCTCAACACCATCCCCCTCCCTTTTCACTCTGTAGCTGACAGTAGGCAGGCTCCTTATAGAATACATCTGTTTGAAAAAAAAAAAAAATGCAATCTGAGCGCACACACACAGAGAAGTCATTTTCAATTCATTAAATTACATTTGAGAATATTTTTTCTAATGAATTAGGTCAAGTTGTCTTTTCTAGTGCCTGCACTACATTGATGCAGATGATTATCAGTAGTCAGCAAGGTAACCTGAGAGAAGTTATAATCGGCCTTGTAAATCTCATCTGACATCCGATGTAGTTGCAGACTGCAGCTTAAACCTGATGAAGATAGGTGAGCTTGGCTGGACCTTTTGTTAAGGCTCAAAGCCTAATAGACTTGTTAAATCTGACAAATACATCACTGTCTACTTGACAACATTAAATTAAACAGTCTGCTTTATTCCTTGTATGAATGTAAACATTCAGATACAGAAGGTTTAGAAAGGTTAGAAGGTTTTAAATTGTAAAAAATCTGAGAAAATACAATGGATTTGGTAACTTCTGTTGGCATTAGTTAAATAAATGAGTCTACATGTAAAGATACTATTATGTCTAAAGCGATTTACCTTGTCATACCACTGTCCTTTTGGTTCCCCTTCACGATCTGGTACCCAGTGCAGCTCTGTTTCCCCAGGCCTAAGACCAGCGGGTGGGGGGGTAAGGAAGTCCATCATATTCTCATCACGATACATTGACCATTTGATGAGGTTCTGTACTGTCTCATGAGGCAAGACTTTTTCTGCAGCCCACAGGTCCTCTGCGGTTTGCCCCTCCCTGGCATTCTGAGCCCAATGCTCTTCTGGCCCACCTGGACCTTTCCGCTGTGGTGGAACCACAGCATAACGGCCATCTGGCCCAATAATCACCTGCCCAGAGGCTGTCATATAGTTGGAGATCCCTGAAGGTAGTTGATAAGAGGCTTTCTTCAGGTTAGGATTCTTTAGAGCATCCATTAATTGTGGAGAAGTGGGGACTGCAAATCCTTGAGCAAGGACTGATCCATCAGGTAATCTGTATCTGGCACTGCGGAGATTTTGATTTTGAAGTGCCTTTGATAGATCTGGACTGCTTTTATGTCTTCGAGGATCTGCTGATATAACAGATCCATCTGGTAGGTGGTAAGTGGCCTTGCGAATGTTTTCATTCTGCAAGGCATTTGCAAGGTTTGGACTACTTGGTTTATATAAAGCTTGTGAAATAACAGATCCATCTGGAAGCCTGTAGGAGACATTTCTCAGATCATCATTTCTCAGGGCAGAGAACAGAGTTGGGGATGTAGGTTTATAACTTGCATCAGCACTTATTATGGAGCCATCAGGTAACCTGTAGGTAGCTTTACGTATATCCTGATTCTGAAGCGCTCTTGACAAATTAGGAGACTTAACTTCATAACTTGGTCCACTTATAATTGACCCATCGGGTAAACGATAGCTGGCACTTCTCATTTGTTGGTTCTGAAGTGCCGCTGATAAATTTGGGGAAGTAGGTTTGGATTGCCCATAGCCTGTTGTTATTAATGTGCCATCTGGCAATCTGTAAGTTGCATTTCTAATGTTTCGGTTTTGGAGTGCATTACCTAGGTTTGGAGATGTTGGTTCCATTGGCTGATCAGTCATTATTATCGTCCCATCTGGCAGTCTATATGATGCCTTCCTAATATTCTCATTCCGAAGTGCATGTGAAAGGTTTGGTGAGGTTTGCTGTTGTTGTCCTGCAGTTACAAGAGTTCCATCTGGAAGTCTATAAGTTGCATTTTTCAGATTTTGATTCTGTAAGGCACTGGACAGATTTGGAGAAGAAGGTTGCTGTAAATGAGAGTCTGGGTATATTATTGATCCATCTGGAAGTCTATAAGAAGCATTTCTTATGTTTCGGTTCTGCAAAGCATTTGAGAGATTTGGCGAGTAAGATTGTTGCTGTCGTGGGTCCATGCCTATTCTGGACCCAGCAGGAAGTCTATATGAAGCATTCTGGAGCTGGGGATTTCCAATTGCATCCAAAAGCATTGGGGAAGAGTTTACATCTAGTCCCTGATTACCATATACTAATGACCCATCAGGCAATTGGTAAGTGGCACCACGAAGTTGGGGGTTGTGCAGCGCATCAGACAGAAAAGGAGATTTCCTAGGGTCCTGCCTATGACCAGGCACAGGTGCATAAGGGGAGACCATTCCCTGAACGGGTGCTCGATATGATGATTTACGAATATTTTGGTTCTGCAAAGCTGTTGAAAGAACTGGAGATCCTCTTGGACTATAGCCACGGGGAACATGGGATCCCCTGCGTTGTAAATGTGTTCGGTAAGAAGCATTGCGGACATTTGGATTTTGAAGAGCATTAGAGAGAAGGGGGACAGCACCTGGCTCTTCAATGTAGTCATAGCCTGTTTCCACTTGAGTATATGGTGGATGTGGCATTTGAAGGGATGATCTGTATGATGCATTGTGAAGTTGTGGATTATGAATAGCACTGGACAGCAAAGGTGATGCTGGCTGACCTGGAATTTGTTCAAATTCTTCCATTTGAGGAACATATTGGGAAGAAAAAGATGGTTGTTCAGGGATCTCACCAAATTGAGCAACTTCAGGTGCATAAGGTGAACGTGGTCTTTGCAAGGGTGACATGTACGAAGCTTCTCGGAGCTGAGTATTTTGTAAGGCATTCGACAAAATTGGAGATGCCATCTCTCCTGTATGCTGATCCAGTGCAACCATTTCAGGATTATATGGTGATTGTACTGGTTGCAATTGGGAGACTTGTGCAGCATAGCTTAGATTAGGGTTTTGCAGGGCAAGGGAGGAAACTGGTGAAGGTGATTGACCAGGAACCTGTGGAACATTAATGATCTCAGTAGCATAAGGTGACATAGGCTGTTGGAATGGTGAAGTATAGGCTGCATTATAGACCCTTTGATTTTGGAGGGCACTTGTAAGCACTGGTGACTGACGTACCCCACTAACCTGATCAAAGTCTACAGGGAATGGCTCTGCACCAGTGGGTAAAGGAGATGCAAATGAATCATCATATACTGGAGGACCAGAATGTACAGAAGTAGGCAGAGCCCCAGGGGAACTGCGATGCATTGGTAATGGGGAACCATGTATGATAGATGGATGAGGAGAGGCTGGTCTGGAGAGATGTCTAACTGAAGGCTGAGGAGATGGAGGGGGCATGTGTTTTTGAGAAAATTGTGGTGAAGGGGGTATCATGCCAGGTGCACGCCTAAGTGATTGTCTGGCCATGAGTGGACGGCCACGACCAATGGGCCTCTGTGGGTTTCTCATTGCATTGGGCGTTCCTGGAGGATTGAAACGATTTTGTTCTCTTATGCCCATCCCAATGTGTTGACCTGAGAGTTGTGGGGAGGCTGTGAAGTCCTGTGGCATCATAGACCTGTTACTACGTACGGATGGTCTAAATGGCCGTACGTTTTGTGTTGGAGTTCCAGAATGACCCCCTTGGCCAGGATACGGTTTCACAGCTCCCATGGGGATGTTTGGACGTCCCCTTCCTCGCAGTCGACCTCCAGGGGATCCAAAAGGTGGAGAATCTTTCATAAGGCGAGTGGACCTGCGGGAGAGTGTGGGAGAGGGGGATCTACCTTGCACTGGTGGTTGCTGGGGGTCTGGTTCCACATTAAAACTTCTTCGAGAGGGAGTAGGTGATACTCTTTGTGCCATCATTGGTGACTGTGGTCTGTAAAGATCCCTCTGCTGAACACTGGCCATGGTTCTCATACCAATCTGTGGAGAAGGCGGAGGAGTCATCCGTCTAAGTGGAGATGGCGAGGCTTGAAATTTCTTGGCACCAAATGGACGATGAACTTGTGAGGGTGAAGAGGGTGGACTGGGTCTCCTAATTGAGGCACGAGGGGACTGTGGTGGGCTTCTCCTCCGAATAGAAGCACGAGGTGAAGCTGGAGGACTGGTATAGAGAGATGGAGCTCGTGAGGGCATACGGCCAGGCATTGGCTGGGGAGATGGTGGTGCCTCTCTAAAGGATGCCTGAGGCTGCAAACGTCTACGGGCTGTTGGTGAAGCTGGTGGACCTTCTCTGAGTGGAACCTGAGGCTGAAAACGTTTAGGGACTGTTGGTGAAGTGGGGGGCCCTTCTCTAAATGGATCCTGAGGTGGTAAACGTCTAGAAAGTGCTGGAGAAACAGGTGGGCTCATTTTGCGTCCAATTGGAGATGGAGGGTGTTGAACATGACTTATTGGAGAGGGCACACCTCTGGTTAGTCTTGGCGATGGAGGTGCTACCATTCCTCCCATGCCACGAACAGAGGGCTGTGGGGATGGACTTCTTCTCATAGGTCGTGGACCAACAGGATGCATGGATAGCTGTGGGGAGGCATGGGGGCTCGGTCTGCGTAAAGGTACAGGGGAACGTCTTACTTGCATTACCGGCTCTCCAAAATTTGCCATGGGATCCATGGGTACCATGGGTGACATAGGCTTATGCAGAGGGGAGGCCATCCCTGCCATTGACCTCCTACTTGGTGTGGGAGATGGTGGAAAACCACCAGCTTGAGCCATATGTGACATATGTTGACTGACAAATCCCTGGGGATTATTTGCTTGCTTAATGAGCATGGCTGTTGGTGTGGGCACTTGAGGCATTGTGGGATGAAACATTTCTTGCTGATGCATTGCCTGTGAAAAACCACCATTCATTGGTGCTCCAGGTATATCTGCATAATTTTCATACTGTATCTCTGACATTTCTTCAAAATCATATTGTGGAGGCAAAGGAGGAGGCTCAACATCAATCCTTTCCTTACCAAAAAGCTTAACCTGGGGTCTTGGGACTCTGAATGCCATATCTCCGTGAAAGGGCATAGGCTCCATAGAAAAGTCCCCATACTTATCACCATACATTCCATAAGCTTCTTCACCTTCCATAATATCTTGCACTGGATAACTATATGGATCATACACATTGTAGGAAGATTGCAGATACGGATCAACATCTGATTCACTGTAATTAACCTGATAATCTTGAAAATAAAGATCACCATAATCCTCATATGCATCCATATATGGATCACCTGATATTTCAACTTCATATGGGTCAACATAGAAGCCCTGTAGATCATCATAATATCCAAACTGAGCCTGGGTATACAGATCCATTTCATTCCCATATTGATCATAGCTGTATCCCATTGGATACTGACTATCATCATAGTACTCAATGCCATCCTCTAAATATGGATCTAGTGGATGCTGTTGACTATAGTAGCCCATTTCCTGTGGGTAATTGCCTATCTGCTCCTGCGCTCCATAGGGGTAATTGTAGTCCATACCATCATCATAAAATTCACCCTCATCCTGCATAGCTGTGTGAGGGTCATAGTATTCTTCCTGCAACCCATAATAGCCTTGATCGTGTGATTCCATGTCATAATAGTTATTTGGTTCCTCATATCGAGTGTAGTGCTGTGGATATGAAGAGTGTCCCTGCATGTGGGCATACTGTTCACTATACCTGTTAGAATGCCTCTGGATTGACTGTCTGTGAAATGCACCCTTATCCAACCTGCTCTGGTTATTATAATCATATGCTTCAGTGTCATGTTCATATCCATGATTGTGATACCCTGGAGGAACTCGGATGCTAGGTTGACGACTGTTGTTTTTCCGGCTCCAGGCATCACCCTTTCCCCTCTGACGCCCTTTGACAGAGAGGAACCTCTTGGTGAGCCAGTTTGTTGCCCCAGCAATCTTACCTAATAAGTGACCCCTATTTTTAAAACCAGCCCCATCCCCTGCATTCTTTTTCCCAAAAAGCCCTTTAAAAAATCCCTGTTTCTTCTCTGCTCCTTTAGAATTGCCACCTAATTTAATAAGCATATAGGTTGGCTTCGGCCCTGATGGCTCTTTTTTTTCCTTCTCTTTTTTCTTCTTTTTGCTGTTTTTGAAACGCATCATGAACTTTGGAGCATTTCTCAATAGAGATTTTCTCCTTTTTTTCTTAAGCAAACGATTTTTCCTTTTGCCAAGTCCAAGAAACAGCTTGGAAGTGCTCTTAAGTCGCTTCTTTGAGCTCTTCCTCTTCTTAAATCCAGAGAACCTCATAAAGAGTTTGGAGGTATTTTTGAGTCCTCTTTTCTTTTTCTCTTCAGGTGGAGGCACAGGAGGCTCTTCCTTCTTTTTTGCTTTCTTCTTCTTTCCATCGTCCTCAGCTTTAGATTTATGATGATCTTTTGATTTCTTCTTTGCTTTCCTATCCTCCTCTTCACTTTCCTCTTCATCTTCTTCATCTTCGTCATCTTCATCATCATCCTCATCTTCATCAGAATCGGGCTGTCTAGATTTGGACTTTCCCTTTGCAGTTTTCCCTTTAGCATCTTTTCCACCACCACGCTTTCTTTTGCCTCCATCTGACTCTTCATCCTCATCCTCTTCGCTCAAATCTTCATCCATCAACTCAGCATCTGAGCCCTCATCAGATTCAATAACCTCTTTCTTTCCTTTGCCTTTATCCTTTCCCTTCTTTCCATCATCTTTCCCTTTCCCCTTGGGTGGTTCTTCTTTTCCTTTCTTCTTATCATCCTTTCCTCCCTTCTTGTCATCTTTCCCACCCTTCTTGTCATCTTTTGCTCCTTTTTTGTCATCTTTTCCTTTCTTTTCTTCTTCCTTTGGTTTGCTTTTTTCTGGTTCAGGTTTTCCTCCTTTCTTTGCTGATTTCAAGTCTTTTTTGGGTGGCATTTTATCCTTCTAAAAGCATACTAGTCTACTGCCTTTCTGTCAAATGACAAAATAAAAACATGATTAAACACAATCTTCATTAAAAGAAAAACACAATAACAAAAGTAACAATTTAAACAACTGATTTGTACAAATTACATTTAAAGACTGAAAATTATACTATTATGATTTCTTTCTTTACAAAAACAACATTAAACAATATAGGACCTTAATATATACTTCATTATCTTTTCTAAATTCTCTATATTTAAGGATGATTAAGGAAGAAAATAGTCTTACCTGTAGGTGAGTTTACTTCTTCTCTTCTCACTACTGTCATAGATGAATTCAACACAGAGAACGTATAAATCTCTGTTCACATGGTTCCACACGCAACAGCACCAGACGTGGTCTAGAAAAAGGGTCCTTCTAGCAGACGTTCTTAGATAAAGATCCTCTGTTGAGGCACGTCTGTATGTTTCTATAACCTTACATGCACTCACACACTCCTCTTCTCTTCTTCTGTTGATCATCAAGATAGAGAGGCACACCTACCTGTTCTTCTCAGCAAATGGACAAACAAATAATTCCAGCACATGCAGTCCTCAACTATGATATGCCATCCATGAGTGACTCAGGCAAGGACTGTGTGTCTGTGTAAGTGAGAGGATGTGTGTCAGGTTTTTAGTTCTGATGCAGTGCTGTAGAAGGAACCTTAATTTGTCAGCTCTACTTGCCTTGGTGTAACTTAAGCTTGGGTCTCATTCCAGCATAAATAATGTAAGCACAGAGGCCTGTTACTACACAAGCTTGCACACACACTGTCACACTGTCAGACAAACACACACACACACACACACACACACAAAACAAAAACCATTTTTCTTTTTGGCAAGCAAGCCAAAGTTGGTCCGTGATGACCTTTGATTTGGACAGCCATGACATTTTTTTTGGGGGGGGGGGCGTTTAGATAAAATCTAACTTATCTTTTTGTATTATTTTTGCTTTGAGATGTAGAGAACATAAATGCATGTGTTTTTAATAAAAATATTTTTAATATAATATAAATAAATATAATGCAACATTTATTTCATGCACCTCTGTTAGAATAAGTATTAAGTCCTGTGACAGTACAGTGGAACAAAATACCATGGTACATTATCCAAAAACATGTCATTACTATGGTACTATGACCAAAATACCCTTTTATGTGATAAATATTATCAAGAGTATTTAATGAACAGTTCTGGACCAGATCCAAATACATTTGTCGAGATAGTGATAATCAGGCTATTCCTAATTTGAAGGTAATTCACTTTCAATGATACAGATACACAACCTGTTGAGGATTGAAAAGTAATGACTTGTTGATTTATAGGTTACTAATTAGCAGTTGAATATTTCATACATGATCACTAACAATCAAAGTGTCACTGGAGCACTCGCACAGGAGTAATTAAAAATATTGACGTAAGGTTGTAACCATAGAAGTGACCAGGTCAGCGCCAAGAACTGGTGTTACCTGGCATCTAAGAACTACTTAAAAGCTGGTGTCCACACTGACACACTCTAATTTCAGTGATTAAAAATGTAGCGGCTTCGTCCCCAATTGGAGTAAGTGCAAAGGTGAATAATGATAATTATCTTAAATGAGCATATGGGTGTGTGTTTGTGAGGGTGTGCGTACAATTTAGACCAAACCCTAGAGTTCCCTTGAGTTCCCTTTGGTGACCTACTGACATATATGAGAGAGAAACAGAGAATTAAGGATTAATAGAAGATTGGTTTCAACTTTTCAAGAACTTCAAATGGAGCAACAACCCTTTACCTTAATTTGCAACTTTATAACTAAGTCAGAAAGTATCATTATGGGCTGCATGCTTAAAACATTTTCTACTGTACAGTGAATGTACATAGATTCAATTCTAAAAGACAACAATTGAAAAACAATGAATGCGATGGAAAACCATTTACCAATTTAAGAGTCGCTTAATTGTCAAAATGCTTTTTGTAGGCACCATAATCACGATGCTGTAGGCCAGGCCTTCAATTGAAATGCCTTTCAATATGTTATACTGCCACCATATGGAGTGCAATGGTATATGCCCCAAAGCATGGGAATACAAACCATTTTCAATTGTCATTTTTTAAGATTGCAGTGCCTTTTAATTAATCAAACAATGGATACATCTTAATTGTAAAAACCAAACCATCTTTTTTTTTAATTTACTTGTAGTCATTTGAAATTAGATTCAAAAGTCATAGTTTTAATAGGCAGTTTTCAGACTTAAATTGCAAATTATAATTACATTTTTTTTTTAACAATTAACAACATATTGTCCTATAGGGTTGTAGTGGAGATGCTGCAGCATTTCCCAGCAAAATTAACAATTATAACTTTTAACTTAACTAAACCTAAAACAACTCTCAAACAAACCCATGACAACTAACTATATCACCTTTATTGGTGTGAAATCAGTGTGGAAAACGGAAAATATACATATAAATAAAATAAAAATTAATTATCTAACAAATTTTAGCTTAGAACTACAAATAACATATTTAGCTTAAGAAAAATATATTCTTCGATACTATATTAATTTTGTATGTGTAAATGAATGAATGACACTAATGACGAATCGACTGTGATTAAACAGCTACATTCAGAATATAATTGTATGCAGGCACAAACAACGTTTTAATAAAGAGAGTAACAACTGTATTTTATGACCTAACCCAACTCACTCCCAGCCTTAAGCGCATTGTGAAGTACTGGTTAACTATACTTTTCGCAGTAGGTTAGCCTACACATTGTTTTACAAAATACTAAGATATGAACTGTATAACATCTGACGATTTTAGATCCAGTTGCTGTCTTTTACCTGAGCTGCGTTCATTTGTTTTGTTACATGTGCGGCCCAAAATGCTGCCCACAAAGTTCACAATCGCTGATACGTAGTGTTGACTATACTTTCCGGTGTTGAGGAAGACGCCATCTTGGAAATGCGCTTTAATCGCTGTCTTAACCTCGATAATACAATACAGTAGGAGCCAGGGGCGTAGCAACCGGGGGGGACGGGGGGGACACGTCCCCCGCACTTTTAGAAACAGGTGATTCTATCCCCCGCCTTTTTTTTTTGACCCAGCGCCAATATTTTCGCCCGTGTTCTCCGGTTTGTTACTTAGACTTGAGTGAACTAACATTCAGCCAATCACAGCGTGAATCATCTCTTGGGCGTGTCTATCACGAGCTTCAAATCTTTTGTTGCTCTTGCGAATTTTTGTTCGTTCAATTACTTTGCTGTTTGGCTATTTGGGGTAAAATGCACCCCAGAAAAAAGCAGAGAACGATTACATCCTTTTTTTCAAACACACACTGTAAGTATGTGTTACAGTATGTCGCGACGACATGAATCACACGATAAAGTTTCAATGTTAAGATTTAACCTACTGTAACATAGTAAGACGTGTAAGACAACAGAACCCGTCCGGACCTCTTCATGTCGCGCCGGATTGTGCCGAGTGTGTGTTAAATGCTTTCCTACTTGTCACTTTGGATAACATCGTCTGCTAAATGAGACATAACAGATTATTCCAAGCAGGCACACAACATCATAAAATGTTGATATTTGGTTCAATTTCGGTTGCGACGTCGGGTGACCAAAATTCAATGTAAATTCAACGTCTAATGTCAATGTTAAATTGATGTCCGATACCGAGGTCAGCTGACGTTGAGATTTTGTTGTTTTTGTGTAACCAAAATCCAACCCGATTTTCATTTTCAACCGAAATGCAAATCTGTCCGACGTCGTTGGGTTCTGCTCATATGTGCTGCTTGCATCCGGAGTAGAATTATCCTTTCACAATAAATCAAATTTGTTTTGCGCCGAATATCTTATCATACTTTATCAAAATTTAGTCTTTTAATTTATTACTGCTATGTAACTGGTCTGTAGGAAAGGCAGGCTGTGACGTCACTGACAGAGAGAGGGGAGGACAGAATGTGTACAGGTGAGATTTGAATAAAAAAAGAGGTCTTTTCTTAATTGAGACTACTTTAAATCAATTTAATTCCATAAAACAAAATATTGCATTTTTTATTTTATGTTCAAACTGTTAAACAAAATTAGTTTTATGTATAAAGGCAGTGTGTTCCAACAGTGTTAAGTACTTAGAATGTATTATTATAAACATCACCTTTGGGTCACATCACCATACAGCTGCCCCCCCCCCCCCCCCCCCCCCCACTTTTATAATGGTTGCTACGCCCCTGGTAGCGGCTCTGTATGCAGGCAGTTACACGAAAAAGACCGTTTAACAGTCACACTTTTTGTAATTGTGGTAATTAACAACAAGCACTAAAGGTGTGTTCGACTTGAAGCGGCGCCGTTCAGACCGGCGTATGCCATTCAAGTACCGCGAGAGCGATTGGAGAGCAAACGGCTCCATATGCTTTCGAATCCCACGATAGTCAAGAAACCTCAGATTAATGAATCATTTCGAACAGATTCAAAAGATCCGAGTCACCGAGATGAATCAAAATCCCCACGATTATTTAACAGTGACAGGCGCGCCCTCGACTGGGTGTGCACGACAGGCTCGCGTGAACGCGCTCCCCTCTCCTCTTCCGCAGAGTATCGCACAGCAGCAGCAGTCAGCGCGCGACACTGCTGGGAGGATGGATGGAGCGGGCTCGTTTGGTGCGGGCCGAGCCGGTTCGGCCTTTGATCTGATTGCGTTCGTCAAGCAACCACAGACAATCCTAAAAGTCCTGGCATGGGTAAGAACAGCACTCTTCTATGAATGATGATGGACAGATTATGCATTGCCGTTTATGTTCCGCTTTTAACGGTCGAACGATTATTTTAAGGGGTTGATTTTCCTCCACTCGTTATGTATTTTTTTATTTCTTGACAGTTTGAATTACTTTAAGAGCGCTTGTAACCATGTAATTTAATGACTGGGTGTTATTATGGGATGTTATCTTCTTTATCATAGACTGTGGACGCGCGTCAGATGTTGCTGTGGTAGTGACGCACGCATCGAGTGCGCGCAAATTTTTAAATGGCTGGAGTGCCACTGGTTGCAATATTTGGGTCATTCGTAAAATGTGGTGATAAATATGCGACTTTTATAATAATATGATTAATAAAAAAACAAGGGTAGCCTAATATTTCATGAAAAAGATTGCAGGTAAACCTCAAATCCTCATTCTAGGCCAATCAAAACATCTTATTAAATAATATGAAAGTTCAGAGGAAGTGACTGTGCAGAATATGCTGATGTATCTACCAAACTGTAAAGTCATTGATTCACCTTTAAATATCTTGTTTCCACTTGGTTTATTTACATGTCACTGGTCTGATTAATAGTGTTTTTTACATGCTGTTTTTAAAGACTAAATATTAAATATTATAGTATAAACTCTAAGAGACATGACTTTTCTTCTTTTTGTTTTTGTCTGAATCGACCTGGCTACATTAGGTTATAAAAGGGCTTCCTAGAGGCATATTGGATGTTGCTTCTTTCTTTAACAATGTTTCCTCCAGCCAGCCAATAATCAAAGCAGCTGAAACTGTTTCTATGACGACTGCGTGATGTGATGTATGCGTCAGTATGGAGTTTCATTGCCAAAAATAGCACACGGTACCATGATTCTTGAGCATTGCTACTAATTTTCTCTTTCTTATTCTCCAACACACACACACACACACACACACACTTTTTTTGGTGTGGTTGAGTGTGTGATCTGTTGCATTAGTGTGAATTAGCCACATTTTCTCCCTGAGGTGTAAATGAAATTCTTTCAGAGGAAATGCATAACACTGCATGACATCAGTGAAGAGAGTGATGTGTCACTTCCATTTAGCATGTATAATATAAGAGAAGAAAAGCTTAGATGTCTTCTGAGAATGCAAATAATTGAAGGGGTTTTATAAATTTAACACCAGGGATGAAGTTTATGGCCCTATTTCTGTGACTCATGACTTTTTTTCACTGTTTCTCTCCAGATCTTCTCCATGGTGGTCTTTGCTTCTATAATAAATGAGGGTTATGCGAATATGGGCAGTGAGCGACTGCATTGTGTCTTTAATAAGAACGCAGACGCCTGTAACTATGGCATCACTATAGGAATTGTGGCTTTCTTAGCCAGCGTCTTCTTTCTGGCCCTGGACGTCTACTTCCCCCAGATCAGCAGCGTCAAAGACAGAAAGAGAGCAGTGCTGTTGGAGATAGTTTTTTCAGGTAAATAATATATTCAGTTACACTTCAGTATCGGGAACACATATTAACACTATTAACTTCATCTTTTGCCTCTATAAACTCCCAAGTTACTGCTTATTAATAGTTAGTAAGTTAGTTTCTGTAGTTTTCAAGTTTAGGTATTGTGTAGGATTAAGGGATGTGGAATAAGGTCAGAATAATGAATAATGCATTAATATGTGCTTTATAAGTACTAATAAACAGCCAATAAGCTTGTAATATGCAAGCTAATAAACAACTAGTTAAAAGTGAGAATCGAACCCTAAAAAATAAAGTGAAATTTGATTTTATGTCTGAAGATAATTTGTTTATGCTGATGCAGTTACATGAATATCCAGTGAATGATTTTTATTTACTTGTAGGCACTGATACAGGCACCCATATGAGATGGAAGGAGAAATTATACGTCAATGCTTTTGTGTTCTCTCACAAATGTTTTGCATTCCCCTCAGGAACTTTGCATTCACAATCAAAATGTTTGCTTTCCCCCGAGAAACTTTGAAACTTTGCATTTGCTCTCAAAATGTTTGCGTTCCCTGAAAAACTTTGCTTTCGCTCTTAATATGTTTGGGTTCCTCTCAGAAACTTTGCGCTCGGTCTCAAATTGTTTGCGTTCCCCAAGAAACTTTGAAACTTTGTGTTCACTTCGCTCTCAAAATGTGTGTGTTCCCCGAGAAACTTTGAATTCACTTTTAAAATATTGTGTTCTCCTGTGAAACTTTGCGTTTTCTCTCAAAATGTTTGTTTTCCCAAGAAACATCTCAGGTTACACATATAATCATGGTTCCTTGAGAAAGGGAACGCGACGCTAGATCCCCATAGTGCATTCTAGGGGACGCAGTGCGAGTTCCCATTCGAAAGGAAACGGCTCAGGTTATGCAATGTAACCATGGTTCCCTGAGAAGGAGAAGGAGACGGTGTGTCCCCTAGAGGGCGCTATGGGGAAACAGCTCGAGTTCCCATTCGAAAGGGAACGTTGCGTTCACTCTTAAAATGTTTGTGTTCCCCTGAGAAACTTTGTATTTGCTCTTAAAATATTTTATGTATATATATATATATATATATATATATATATATATATGTCCCACATACATTTTCCCATCTCCTCTCTTTAGGATTTTGGACATTCCTTTGGTTTGTAGGATTCTGCTTTTTGGCCAATCAGTGGAGCCGTACGTCCCCTAAGGAGCTGCCGCTGGAGCAGGCGTCAGATGCAGCACGAGCAGCTATTGCCTTCTCTTTCTTCTCCATCCTTACCTGGGTAAGACATTCCCTTCCCAGATACATACAGTCACAATAACGTTCATATTTGAGACCCAATGTTGGTGTTTGTGTTTCAGGCGTATCTATGTCTGCTAGCAGTGTACAGGTTTAAGAACACTGCCTTTATGGAGGATAAACAGAGGCTTTTGTCCAAACAGACTAACACTCTCTCAATAGTGTAGATGTAGATTTCTACTCTCAAGTGCACTCTAAATATGCTGTAAAGTATGCTATAAAATTTCACGAAATGCCCATTTTTTAAAATTTTGGATTAAATACGTGAGCACGAGCAACCAAAAACATTAAAAAACCACCCCAAACATTTGAAACCATAGTGTAAATGTAGACATTTGTCCACTGTATATAGATGTATGACTATAGCATGTTTTATGACACATTATGATTGGTGTAAAGGCTGAGAGCATTCAGAAAATGAAGTTTTTTCTCCCTTTAACTTTTACCTTGTTTGGAATCGTTTTGAATTGGAAGCCATTTATTTTAGCCAGAGTAGACCGTATAAGTCATAAAAATTATAATGCAACAATACAGGCTGTATTTCACCAAGGACAATAACTATAATGATAACGTTAAAGGTATAGTTCTAGTATAGTCAAAAATAGTTCCGAATAGAAAACAAATACACAAAGAACAGCGATATCGTTGGAATAACTTTCAGGACAAATTTTTGCAGCTGTTGAATGATAAAACCCTGACAGCCAATCAGAATCATCCTGCTTTAAAGAGCTCGAGCAAGTGGCAGATGACAAAACTGCACTCAATAAGAAACAGAATGAAATCTTCTGAAGGTGTATTGATATAGTTTTCATTGTACTCATCATTCTTGGTATGAACGTGCCTTAAGAATGAACTTCTACTTCTAGATAGTCAGAAAACATTGATCTTCTGTGTTTATACTGTAACTTGATTAACTCGAGCATTCCAACTCACTCTTGCTACTATGCTTGACACCTCAAAAGCTTGATTATCTTTCTCACTAACATGTTAACCAGACTAAAAAGCATAATCCTGCTTATCCTGACTAGGCGGGCCTTACGGTGTGTGCTGTTCAGAGGTTCCTGCTCGGTACAGACATGACACTGTTCTCCACCGAGCCCGTGGACAGCCAGGCACCCAAGCAGCCGTACCCATCCAACGATGTAATCGGTCAGACAACCATCCCGGTCAACGCTTACCAGAGTCCACCGCTCATCGAGACCGTGGAGACCCGCCCCCCTGGATACAACATCCCGCCTGCATTTTAATCCACAACCGATCAGAAGACAAGGAATATAGCAGCGCTAAAGGACAGAATATAGACTGCCGTCGATGTTAGCTAAATGTAATGTATCGTATCGCATTTTAGTAACAAGGTGGCGAGGGGATGAGGCTCACCTCTGTAGTCCGCACTATAATACAGAATTAAATGATAATGTAGTGTCACGTTAACCTGAGCAGAAGTGGATGTTTTGGGACATTGATTGTCATTGCCTACCCAAACGTTTTACATTTACAGTGAGCAGCGAATTATTGTCAAAATCACAATGTGCTATTTATGTAGTAAAGCGTTTTATAATTATTATTATTACCATTTATCGCAAGAAATGAAAAATAATTAAAGGTGCATTAAGTAATGCTTTTGGTTATTTTTTGCGACAATTTGTGAGTGATTATAAAATGATAATTTAGTATAATAATTAAAATAATATAAATTATTATAATGAAAAAGAATAAAAGGGTAAACTTTTCCAGTTGCAAAAGTAACCTAGTGAACTTTAATTATGATAAAGAAAACACATTTGACTTATTTTTATGTTTCTGATTATTAATAATAGCATCTTGGCATGCTGATCGACAACTGTACCAAACGATACATCACATCAATGTTTACTGCTGTAAAACCAGTGGTGTCCGCGTCATTTGTGTCAAAATATGTTTTTGTTAAGAAAGAATTAGCAAATTTTGTTTTTAAAAGTACTTATGTCACTATCAAGAGAATGAGAAATGGTCAGAGAATGAGCAAATGAGTGTGTGTCTCAAGTCTCTCTCAGTGCGTGTGTGTGTGTGTGTGTGTGTGTGTGTGTGTGCGGAGACATTCCAGATGAGATAACTGAGATTACTGGAACAGACTTGTTTACTTTAACAAGCATACTTGTGCATATGTGTGTGTGAGGAATGTGTGTGCTTGCTCTAATTCCGTCTAATTGCATGATATGATAAAATGCCCCAAATTCCCCCTGAAGCAGAGAGGTAACTGTTATATTTTGTTAATGTAAGGAGTTACAGTGGTTATCAGAGTCTTCAAGGTGACATATACAGTACCATGAGGTCCTGAATAAAGATGAGCCAGTACAGTGAACCAGACTGCTGGATGCCATGTTTGTGTGCTGTGATTCATGTTCTTTCTGATGTTACAAACAAAATACATTTCAAAAATGACAAAATTCTGTTCCACATGAAAAATAACATGGAATGATATGATGGTGAATAAATGTTTTCATGAACAATCACTTTAATTCTAAAGTAATTCTGAGAGAAGGTGGAAAAAGGTCATCAAATTATTAAATTTTTGGGGGGTTTTTTGGGCCAGTGTTATTATGTCGCTTTTTACAAGATGTAATATAAGTCTGACGTTTCAGCTCAAAATACCCCACAGATCATTTATCATAGCATGTCCAATTGGCCCCAATTTGGGTGTGAGCAAAAATACGCCGTTTTTGTATCTCTTCATAAATGCAAATGAGCTGCTGCTCCCCACCCCCTTTCCAGAAAAGTGTGGAACACTCGACAACAACAAAACTGGAGAATCTCACACAGCCTTATGTTTGAACGGACAAAGATGAAGAGAAATTCAATTCAGAAACAGTGATTTAGGTTTAAGCTTCAAAAGACGGCGTCCTATTAAATCATTTCCATCAATCCAGTTTAATAAGCAGACTCTGATTAATGTTCCCAGAAAGCTAAATGCCATAAAAGCCTTTGACAAGAAATTAGAATTGATAAAATGTTTACAGGTATGTATTCATTAATTTGCAAGCCAGATTTATAGTACAGTGTGTCCCTTATAGTAGTGTGCTTTATTATGCCATAAGAAAAACAAACAGAAATAAGGGCAAGATACAGTCAGGTTGATATACATGCTATTATTACCAGGTCAACACACAGAAGTTATCTGGTGCTTTTTTTGGTTCATTTCAAATATATTACATGGTACAGTAAACAAATGTATGTGTTTCAAAAACCAGCTATGAATAAGTTTTCTGACAAAAAGCTTGCAAGTGAAGTTTTCCACAAATAGGGTACAAACTGGCGTCCCGTTACTTTTTTGGAAAGCAAAAAATCTCACGTTCAGAGAGCTTTTAATATTTAAGATGCTATTAACTAACATAATATTCCAGCATTCCAAGTAACAAGTTTCAAATGTCAACCATTCAACCCTGTTACTAAAATTTAAAATCAAATCAAATGTTTTTTGTTAATTTCAGGGACAAAAAGGTTTAATGTTTATATAGCTACAAACCAACATTCGGACCCAAACCAGCTAAACCCATCCATGTGAAAGATTAGTATAGGAAAAATCAGCAATGCTATTAGCAGTGTTGGGGAAAGTTCATTTGAAAAGTAATGTGTTACGCTGCACTACTACCAAAAAAGTAACTAATTGCATTACATTACTTTTTTGGAAAGTACTGCGTTGTTGCTTTTGCATAACTTTTTTCTTACCTGGGCTTTGCTTGCTTGTCTTTTGTTTTGTTTTATAATCATCATATTATATTTTGGCAATTGTAAAGGCCACTTTGAGAATTCAAAAGGGAATTTTAAAGTATTGGGTTACTTTAATAGTTACTTAAAAGTAATCTGATTACTTGTAATGCTGAGTGTGCGTTACTTGTCATGTTTTACCCCAACATTGGCTGTTACCCATTCCAGAATGTTTTATTATTGTAATATGGCTCACATTATATGTAGTTTACTCTTCTGAGGTGGATAAACAATATCTTCTGAAGGTAATGCACCTCCTCTATTTATTTTAAGTTATATTTTGTACCCTATTAATGGAAAGTATGATTATTATGTGGATCTTTTATGGTTATTAAGTATGGTGGTTATTATGTGCATCTTTTCTTCCTCTTAAATGTTCACACATAGTGACAATGAATTACAGTCTAGAGGAAACAAAGCACTGCAAGCAAAATAAAGTCTTTTCAAGTAGTTAACAGTCTCTAAACGTTTAATGTCCATAGTTTATCATCAAAATGTTTCTTAGTGATACTCATTGGATCTGTAGAACAGCACCCAAAATCACGAACCAGTCAAACAGCATTCTGGATCTCACACTGTCACACTCAGTCCAGAGATACTCATTTATATTTAGCAGCCCTTGGTTTTCCCGAGTTCCACCTTCACACTCTAGTTAATCAAAAAAAGGCATTGTATTCATGTGATTGTGTGAATACAGTCAATCATTTATATTTGTTATTTTTAGAGGACTTTTCACACTAATTTAATCCTGGGTTAACATATTTTACCTGTTTTA
The DNA here is from genome assembly GCA_037194245.1 of Opsariichthys bidens. Lineage (NCBI taxonomy): Eukaryota > Metazoa > Chordata > Actinopteri > Cypriniformes > Xenocyprididae > Opsariichthys > Opsariichthys bidens. The sequence continues at coordinate 7,115,071 of CM074293.1, read as the reverse complement.
ATAACTGCTTGTTTATCTATGAATTGCCAATTTAAAATAACGGTAATATATTTTATACAAAACCATGTGTATTTGCTATGTGATGGCAAAACTGAATTTTCAGCATCATTCCTCCAGTCTTCAGTGTCACATGATCATTCAGAAATCATTCTAATATGCTGCTCAAGAAACATTTCTAATTATTATCACAATTGACCCTTGCTTTTGTTTCCGTTGCTATGTCCGACAAGTCATGCGCTCTCACGCCACACATCATGTTTTCACGAAGTGAAAAATACATCGCGGCGGCAAAGGTTACTTTTGAATTAAAGTCAATATGAAACAGTTTCATATTGAAAATATTAAAATTTTTTAAAGACGTTCAAACAATAAATAGCGTATAGTGTGTCTTTAATGTGTCGTGACAGATCGCTGTAGCTCCTCGTGAAGCGATCATCTCTTTATACTAGTTCATTTATAGCATCAAATAAACATGAATGAACATCAGAAGGAATGTTGTTTCAAGTGAGGAAAGACGTGAGGACACACAATTTTTCGAGTTCAAGTTCACCAATGTTAATCTACTCACTCCCTTGACTGCTTTGTCGGACAAAATGACGGATTCAGGGTTATGATTGGTCAGATCGCCTGTCAATCAATTCCTTGATGACAAAGTATGAATGTTGCATGAAGGGGCCATAACCTGGGGTTTAAAAAGCTGTTAACCCAGAGTTAAATAAGTGTGAATAGCCTAGATTCTTCTGGTTACGCAGTGGAAAGGATTCACATCTGCCTTTATATGAGGAAATGTTACAGGTACAGAACAACCTTCAACCTTCATGTTGTTGCAAACACTGTAACATTGACAAGAATGGAAATAATGTTAATACTTTCAATATGTGTCGGGATGTCGAAACATCGCTGCGCAAATGTAAATATTCATGGTTTTTACTTATTGACTTCATCACTTGATGTTATCAATCCAAAATAAGAGAACATTCATGCTATAGCTCTTTTCTTTGGAAGCGTCTGTGCTTGTGCATATGGGGGAAAAAATATCAAATGTTTTAATGAACTGCAGTTCACAAGAAAGAACACTTCCACAGTTTCATAATTTAATGATCTCTACTGAAAATAATTTTGACTTCTCAATTTAATAAAACCAACAAAATGTGTTACAGTAATGCTATACAACAGAAGTCTTAGGGGAAATATTCCAGAAGGTTTAAAAGAAAAACTTTTTTATAAGCTATACTAGATTTTATTAGTTTCAACTCAATTTTTTCTGTTTTAATCAGTTTCCTTTAATTTAAGTTGAAATGACTTGTACAGCAAATTTACAGCCTACTCAGAATTTAAGGCAGAAACTGAAGTTTTTTAAGTTTAAGTTTACAGCATCTTTGCATGTGTTATTTACTACATTTTTAAATAAGCACTTAACAGATACATCTATTTATTTGTCATTTTACATATAATTTATATATAATTTCAAATATAATTTTAATTTTCTATTTTGAATTAATAATTGATTGATTTTACTTTTAAGTGGCACCATGAACTTTTTCGAAGTTGTAAAAAATAAAAAATAAAATAAGAATCAGGATTATTATTATTAACTAAAATGTAAACTATTAAACATTTAATTGAAACATTTAAACTATTAAACTGTTAATTGAAATAAAGCTGAGAAATAAAGCTGAAATAAAACAAAATTAAGCTAAACAAAATTGAAATAAGCTGAAGAAAACTGAAGAAATAAAATCATCATCTGGAAATAAATAAAAACTAAAACTGAAAAAATAAAAATTAAGCCTAAATAGTAATATTTAAAAAAATAATTAAATAACTCATTCACTGCTCATTACTAAAACTTAAACTAAAATGACTAAAAATATAAAAATAAAAGCTGCAGTAATTCAAAACATTAATAAAAGTATAATAAAACTAAAATAACAGCAGAGATTATTGGAGTAATTTTAAGAAATTTTAGTTTTTATACTTAATTTTTTATGAAATTTGCTAGCAATTTCTGAGTGAAAATTGTTTTAAATATATAACTTGGGGTTAGTAGGTAGGGAATGTTGTCACATAATGTTAAAGTCTTGTGACGATAGTTTTTAAATTTATTTGACTATCATGTCAATTTGATCCCACTGCAATGCTTTGCCCCATAGACTCCACTGCATCACTGTACACACGCTATTTTTTACAAACAGAGGCATGAATCAAAATTATTTTCTGTGTTAATCTGCAGCGCAGATGTAGAACTTCAACACGGAAACATTCCTTCAACACCGTTTCTTCCTGAAGGCCAGCATCATGTAAAACTCTGACCCTTACAAAAATATCACATGCCACACATATATACAATAATCATTTCATTCATTCAGCTACACAATCTGCATTATGAAACATGCATATGTTTCAGCTAAAATATTTCTATGTGTCATATACTCTGTATAAGACAATAGGGTGTTACAGTTGTGGTATAATTAACTAATCACATGTTTGTTTGAAGACGTACAACGCGAACATTTAACCCTCATGTCCTGTTGCGATTGGCTTACTAATAATAATTTAAAAGTGAACTCATTATTTCCCGTCAAATTCTTGTACTCCGTTCCTCTGACCTAATCAAAACTCAGCAGGCAGATATTATTCAAGTTTTACCAGAAATTAGCAAAGATCCAGTACCGTATTGTTGTTTCTGTTTGGGGTCAATCTGATAAAACACAATAAAACATCTTAACTAAATTAATTGCATTGCTTTATACCTCTGGGACTCCAAACATAAGATACATAAGTAATGTTTAATTTTTATGGTGGGTATCCAAAGTATGTAAACTTTTACAATTAGTTCTCGTAATACTAGGAAACCCAATTTTAACCCAATAAAGCGAACTGCGATGCGCAAATTTCTAAGGCCTCTAAATTATCAACACGATGAAAACTTTGCTGGAAAATCTGTTGTACACAATCTGCTTCATGCATTCTGTCGCCTGTTTGATCTCATCATAAGCAGGTCTCCTTTCATGTGTGTTTTTTATTGTTTTATATTGTTAGTAATATTTCAAGATGAACACTTACTGGACTGAAGCGACTTAGGTTTACTTGATACATCATTTTTTAGAAAAATCATGTTAAAATGTGAGTATCAAATATGGCTTTTGATACATCAGGCTTTTGAGGAACATTTATTTCTCAATCATCATTGTATTGCAGTGCATTATATGTTTTGCTTCCACAGTAAAAACTATAGAGCTTTGATCATAAAACAGTGACAACTGATATTTATGTGAATAGTCGGCTTTAATTTCATTGACTTATATTACAAGCTATTAGAATTTCAACTTACTTTTTTTGGCCTTATAAATACCAGCAACTGCACCAAATTGCATTTTTTTTTTTTTTTTTTTTTTTTTTACCTCTGAATAAAATTAAGGTATTTTTTTCCTCAATTTTTCTATTTAATACTATATGAGCCATAAAAGCCTGATGTATAAAATATGATACCCGACAAAAATACATACTCAAACTTTTTTTTGTAGATTTTTAAAAAACATTTTGTCTAAAGTTTCATTAAAGTGTTCCATTTCAAAAAATTATATATATTTTTTTTTATTTCAGGCTTTACAGGGTTAATTTAAATGATACTTTTTGAGCTACTAAAAGATCAACCTGTCAGACCCCAAACAAAATATGAGGGTTAAAATCGGACCGTCATGTGCGGTAATCATATGCCACGATGCAACATGTTTCTGTGATGGATTTTCATATGAATTCACATAAAATGTCACAATATCAATGTGTGTGATGATGAACGCTAGCAAAAGTTCCCTAATCAATATGATCAGGCAAAAAAACATCAGTTCCATCAGAAACACATTTGCATACTTTTGCCGACACCGCCTCTTTCTGTTATTAAAATGCTTTACGAAGAGGCGGAATGCGTTAAGTGGCTTCCTGCTCGTTTGCCTAGGCAACCGAATCCTCATTTCCTGGATCCGTAGTGCTGACCATTCTGACCAATACCTTCTTCCTGAGTGGACTCCGACCTGCGTCTCCCACAAGCCCCGACCGGGCCTCAGGAGGGAAGGAGTGCGTCGACTGGTCGCTATCTGAAAGCAGTTCCGACAGGCTACTCAGGGAACTTACATCCGATTGGTCAAAAGAGAACTGTGGGAGGGGCAAATGACTCGGCAAAAGAGGTTCATCTTGCACGTCAGGAAGATCTAAGGACTCCCGTGGTAGAGCGGAGTCAAACGATGGGGTCCGCCGCCTCAGAACTGTGCTGCGCTCCTTGCTGACCCCTGGACACATAAACTCCGCATCGGCGGGAGGGTCGATGGAGATGCACGGCGGGCTCATTTTCTCCTTCTTGGGTGTTGGAGAAGGTCCAGGTGATGGTGAAATTGTCTGCTGCTGAAGAAGTAACTCCTCTCCGTGCGTTGAGTGACGCCGAGCGATGTGGAGCTGAGACAGGAAGCCATTATTTTCCATACTGCTGTACTTCCGCAGACTATGAGCACTGGCTTCCGGTTGACGGGCCGCCCCACTGTGCAATGAGTCCTGAGACTGGCTGTCAGAACAGAAAGGTGGGTCGCAAGGGGACAAACTGTGGCTGTGTCCCCCACACCGAGAGGCTCTTCTTTGGGTGATGTTCGCGTTGAGTCGGACCGCCTCGTCGGGACCGTCCGAATCCCGTAGTTTGGTGTGCGCATGTGCGTGCATTATTTCAAGAGATTTTATGGATTGCGTATGGAACGCGGTCTGTCGGCAGGGGATGCTGCGCTGGCTGTACACGTGTCTGTTTGTTTGTACGCTCGCTGTCCGGCTGCGGAGGGGAGGGGGAGGCGAGGCCTGGGGGGAACAGGGGGCAGATCCACCGGTGAGAGGAACAATGGGTACTTTGAGAAGAAGATTATCACTGGAGCAGAGCTTGCTGGGGATATGTAAGGTGTCTCTGGAATCAGCGTTTGTGGAATCAATGGAGTCGCTCTTTATTGCTTGCTATATGTAAGAACAGATGTAAGGACACACATTGAAAACAAATGATTAATTACACTACCAGAGTAACTGAATACTTTATTGCAGCATTCTGTAGTAATTTTCATATATAGAGGAAAATATATTTAATGTATTTATTTAAAATATATTTAATCTAATTTAATACAAAACTATATTAAACCTATTTAAAAAAATAAATAGAATATATATTAAATGGTATATTTTAAATGTATTACATATTAAATTATATATTTAAATATTATAATATATAATTACTTTATTAAATATAAGAATAATATGAAATAAATATAAGAATAATATTAAATATACAATATATATTAAATATAAGAATAATATAAAAAAATTATAAAATGTGTGTTCATTGATTTACATTACAAGCTATCAGAATTTCATCTAACATTTTGGCCATATAAATATCAGCATCTGTCCCAAATCTTACATTTTTTCTCAGTTTGGGCCTCTGAATAAAACTGCGGTGTTTTTTTCCTCCTTGAATATTAGCTTCACATTTTTCTATAACATACTATGTGAGTTCACATAAAACGTATATATATTTAATTATATTAAATTATATATTTAATATCTATTTTCATTTATTTTGAAAATAGATTAAATACATTTTAAATATATATAAAAATACTTTAATCTATCATTACCTAAATTAATACCAATAATTTTGTATATTATTTTATATGACGATAATGATATATTCAGTATTAATAATATTTTATATTTGTGTAGTTTAATACAAATTACATTAAATTATATTCATATAATTAAATACATAATTAAAAATATATGAAGTTACAATTAGAATGAACATAATTAAAATGAATTTCCGAATATTTTAGTATTTGGTTTGTCCCTCTTTTGCTTTAACGACAGCGGCACAGTTTGTGTAAAATCTGACGATCATGTTCTCCAGCATGATTTGGGAACGAACATCTGACATTTTACACAAATGTTCACATGATCTCAAATTTTGCATTTCATTTGTGACAAAAGAAAAAAGAATGTGATCTAATTGTGTAATTGATTTAATCTATCGTCAGCGCTAACATAAACAGACAGACATCAGGATGAGAGTTGCTGCAGCACCTGTCTCTGCAGAGCTCTGAAGGCATTGCTAGATCTCGCTCTTTGATTTAGTGGGTGGGGAGCAGGAATGGAGGCCAGGCTTGTATGAGATGCAGTTCCTGGAACCTGCATTACGGCACAATCTTCACAGGGCTGGGTGCCGAGTGAGAGAGAGGAGCCTGAAAACACACAAACAGCTTTAGTCATATTCTCTCTCTATAAGTGTGCAATGAACAGCAAGTCCTGGCTTAGTTTTGTCACCTGGTAATGTAGAGTCCTGTCTGGAGTATCTCTCATGAATGGATCCATATACAGGCTTAACAGGATATAGCATGTAGCTATCATTAGGTAAGGACAGCATCCGTGAAATAGACGGCCTCCCAACTGTCAGGAAGTTGCCGTAATTGGGGTCTTTGCCCTGCAAACACAACAAATCATTACAATAAGAGTGCTTTAACTGTAACGTTCTGCCATTTCTTAAAAACAGGCTCGAAGACACTACATATTGCATAAAAATGATTTGTTTATAAAATATATATATATTAAGATTATACATTGTAAGAAAATAATATAAATATGATATATTTGCAATAAAATATTTATATAATAAAATAAATGATCACACTTTAAAATTGCACGTTTTGACTGTAAAATTACATGAAAAATCCTTTATAATAAATACTGCAATATTGTAACGTGGTTGCTACAGACAAAAGAGGCATTGGATACAAGTTCAGTGGACATTTATTGAAACAAGACAAAACAGAAATAAATCCAGGCAATGAACAAGGTAAATTCAGACACGAGAGAACAGAAAGCCACAGCAAACGTGCACAATACAACTGTGTATGGACAACACTAGACAAAAAAAAAAGGAGAAACAATAGAGTATAAACAGTATATACAAGAGATGACTGACAAACAAGACACACCCTGAAACAATCACAGCACTGATCAAGGTCACTATGGAGACAAACAGAAACAAGGAGACAGAAAACACTTCAGCATAAAAGTCCTTCCAGGGAAACACAGGCTGAGTTTATGACAGAGCCCCCGCCCAATGAAGTGGATTCTAGATGCTCCACAACAAGTCTAGGACGGTGGTGGAGTGGAGGTGGACTACGGGGAGGGATGGAGAGCCAGGCCAGTGTGGCGGAAGCATGATTGGAAACCGGGACGGGTGCCAGGGCGGAGCAGGCAGGGAAGGTGGCTGAGGACCACCATGGCAGAGCATCCGGGGCTGAAGATCACCAAGGTGTAGCCGAGGACCACGACAGCGGAGCAGGTGGGTTTGAAGACCACTTCAGGGGAGGTAACGAAACCGAAGAACTTAGAACGTCCTCTCTGGCTGAGACGAAACGAGCAGGAAGTTCAGTAATGTTCATAACATGACAGGCAGGGCGTTCTAGGACGACTTCCATGGTCATGTCGGGGCCTACAGGAAGTTCAGGGACAACCTCTGTGGTTGTGTCAGTGAGATGTTCGCTGCGTCTCATTTCAAAGGCTGCATCATCCTGAGGTCACATTTGAAGGCTGTATACGTCATCAAGGATGTCTTATTTAAGAAAAGTAACCGTAATAAAATTGCTGTTATTCCTCATGAGGTGTAAAATACTTTAATTTCTTTCTTATTTTGCAATTTAATGGTTGCGTTTCTTAAATGAGACCATTTCGATGACATATTCAGCTTTTAAAAATGATCTCTGGAGGACGCGGTTTAGGGACGACCTCCATGGTCGTGTTGGAGCTAACAGAGAGTTCATGAGCGACCTCTGTGGTCGTGTCAAGGTAGACAGAGAGTTCACAAGTGGACGCTGCCACCTCTGGAGGCTCTGTAGTGGACACCGCCACCTTGAGAGAAGTTGGAATGGAAGCTGCCACCTCGGGAAGAGCTGGTGTGGAACCAGCTGCCTCGGGAGGAGCTGAAGACAAAAGATGGCAACGACCATAACAGGAAGTGCAGCCGACGATGGAAGAACCTCTGAGACCCCTTGACTCAGGACCACCAGGATGCCAGTCACTCACACCGACCTCAGCACTGGGTCTGCACACTAGACACCAGTCTTGAACAACCTAAGACAGCCTTAGATGCTTCAGGTGTGATGGCCATGATGGCTGGAGACTCTGGACTTGATACCACCGGACTTGGAAGCGTTGGAATTCGTAGTTGGCCAAGCTCTGTGGCCACCGGAGCTTGATGGACATAGCCAACACTCCCAAAAAAAATTGTTTAGAGGAAGGGTCCTCCTTGACCTCCACAGTGAGGGGGTCCCACTTGGCATGAATGATTTTACAGGTTCGTTTAATCCATGACAATAAAAGTCTTTCAAAATGGCATCCTTCCAGTTTAAACAGTTAGCAAAAGCACAGAACTGAAAAAAGGAATCCTCAATGGTACTGATACCTTATCGAAAGGAACAGAATTTCCTCTGCTGGATCAATGTTGATCCAAGTGTTTTGTAACGTGGCTGCTGCACATAAAAGAGGAGTTGGATCCAAGTGCAGTGGACATTTAATCCAGACGCGAGAGGACAGGAAGCTACTGCAAAAATGCACAATACCATGTATGGATAACATGAGAAACAATGGGGTATATATATATATATATATATATATATATATAAAAGGTGTGATTGTGTGATTGGCAAACAAGACACACCTGGGAACAATCACAGCACTAATCAAGGTCACTATGGAGACAAACAAGGCAGAAGACAAACAGGAATTGAACACAGGAGTAAACAGAAACAAGGGGACAGAAAACACTTTAAACATAAATGAAAAACAGGCTGAGATTATGACAAAAATTCCCTAAAAAATGGGAATGGACAATTTTGGTGACTTTTATTTATTTATTTATTTTTTTGAGGGGATTTCATGGTACTAGACAATATTCACCTCTAAATTATGCAAGATTTATTTCTATAGAAAATAACTTTTTTTTAGAAAAAACATTTAATATTTTTAAATTAACACGACTTTTTAAAATTGAGCAAAGTTAAAATCCAATTCACGGAAGGAAGATTAGTTTCACTTAGACAATCGTGGTTGATTTGTAGACTGTGCCCCAAAAAACTGCACAATATTTTTCTATTTTTCATATTTCACATTCATTTCCTATGTGAAGATCACAAGTGTAACTTTTTTTCTTTAACACCAGTTAGCCTGTAGACGTTTTAAGTGCAGTGGTTATAATGTTATTTAAAAATTGTCATCTTACACATATCCAAAATACATTTAGCATTACTCTAATCTAATAGAACTTACCTGTTCACGTGAAAGAGTCTCAACTTTAACAGCTGTACCCTCAAGCCCAATGACTCCGCCCATAGAGGCGGTGCTTTGTCTACGACTGCCCTGAAGCTCCTCCTTCAACTCCGCCTCCATCTCGGCCTCCTCACGGGCATCTTTGTTACTCTCCTCTAAATGTTTCATGAGCACTGCGACCACAACATTCACCAGCACAAACTGTGCTATCAGCACAAATGTCACAAAGTACAGAGGCGACAAAAGCGGAAGGTAACTCAGACATTTGTCATTTTTACATTCCCGTAGGGTATCCTAGACACACACAGAAACACAGAAATTGTCAGTTCTGCCAAGCTCAAAAATTGACAAATATTGGCAACAAATAATCTTTTTGACAACCAATTCACCCTTCGCAAAAGCCTCCCCATGTTGCTATGTCCGACAACCCATGCTCTCTCACGCCACACATCATGTTCTCATGCAGTGAAAAATACATTGCGGAGCAAAGAGGACACTGACAACGTATAAAACAGTTTCATATTTAAAATATTGGAATTCTTTAAAGCAGTTTAAACAATAAATTCCGTATAGTGGCTCATTAATGTGTCGTGACAGACCCTTCAAGCGGCTCGTGAACCGATCATCTCTTCATACTAGTTAATTTAGGAATGTTGTTTTAATTGCGGAAAGACGCGAGTACACACAATATTTCAAGTTAACCAACGTTAATCTACTGTAGGCTACACCAAGATGGCTTTGTCGGATAAGATGACGGATTCTGCGTTATGATTGGTTAGATCGCTTGTCAATCAAACTGTTTGCGAAGGGTCAATTAAGAGCTAACATCAAACAATTACCTAATACCTAATTAGGTAATTATAACATGCAGCATGAATATTTTTCATGCTTTGCAAAATACCTTCATGATTCCATTCCAGTTGTCACCCGTGGAAACGCGGAATAGAGTGAGGAATGCCATGCCGAAGTTCTGAAATGTAGCATGTCTGCTCAAACCTTCACACGGGGTCTCCTCAGTGCATTCTGATTTAAAAATGATCCGCTTTATTACTTCATCTCAAATATACATTTATTTGTTCTATGCAAAACAATAATTCAAAGCTTGGGCCCTATAAGATTTTTGTAAGGAAATTAATACTTTTATTCATGCAAGGACACATGAAATTAATTAAAAGTGACGGCGCAGACAAAATATTCAAATACATGCTGTTCTATTGAACTTTCAATTAATCAGAAACCTGAAGAAAAAAACATTTCTAGAGCACAAAGTCAGCATATTAGAATGATTTCTGAAGGATCATGTGACAAGTCTGGCATCATGATGCCGAAAATTTGCCATCACAGAAATAAATTACATTTTGAAATATATTAAAATAGAAAAAAGTAATTCACAGTATTACTGATTTTACTGTATTTTTGATCAAATAAATGCAGCCTTAGTTAGAATAAGAAACTTCTTTAAAAAACAGTTAAAAATCTGATCAACCCCAAACTTTTGAACAGGAGTGTATGATAACAGGAAATGAAAGGTATACCGACCGAGTTTGCCAAAGAGTTCAACTCCCAGTGCCGCATAGATGAAGAACAGCAGCATAAAAAGCAGACCCAGATTACCAACCTAGAAGACCAGAATAAAGCCATATATATATACACAGTATCATCTGGGGCCCAATACAGTAAGGTATCTACTGTAAAAACATGAACTTACTGACCTGTGGTAAAGCTTGAACTACTGTATCCAGAAGAGATCTCATTCCTGTGGCCATCTTCAACAGCTTCAACACTGAAAGGGAATTTTACTGTATATTACATTTCATTCCCATTTTTAATCACTGAAATTTCTTTTTGAAGCAAAACCTCACTGTACTAAAACATCTGTTTAGCACTATATAAAAATAATACAATATCATTCAAAACTTTGGGGTCTCTAAGATGTCTTAATGCTTTTGAAAGAAGTCTCTAATGCTCACCAAGGCTGTATTTATTTGATCAAAAATATAGTAAAAACAGTAATATTGTCAAATATTTTATTTTCAGCATCATTACACCAGTGTCACATGGTTATATGCTGATTTGCTGCTCAAGTAACATTTTTTTTTTATTATCAACGTTGAAAAGATTTGAAATTTGGTGGGAAAAAATTCAATGTTTTCATGATTCTTTGATTCATACTGAATAAAATGATTAATTTCTTTTGAAAAAAGAAAGACAATCTTATGGATCCCAAATTTTTGAATTGTAGACTAAATAAAAAATGGTAAATTTCCTTTTCTTATCAGAGGTAGTAGAAAATCTGGAAACTTCTTCTCGTTCTTGACACATCTTAGACATTGCTTTATTTCTCACTAGTCAAGACTGGCTTGTACTTCTTTTTGTGTGTGTGTGTGTGTGTGTGTGTGTGTGTATTTGGTACCTCTGGCAATGCGCAGCACTCTCATGATGCGTATGATTGTTGGGTTGATGGGTAGAGAGGCATTCAAGTCAATTTCCTCAAGTGTGATGCCCATGATGGAGAGAAGAACAATTGCCAGGTCTAACTGATTCCACCTGACAGAAAGACAGAATCACAAAATGAGATAAAGACAAGGTCCTTTGAAACCATTTAATATTCTCAGAAAGCACTACACTTGACCATTAGGGATTGCCTGAGGAAAGGTTTTTCTTTAACACAGAAAATTCAAGCTTAAGGGCCCACAAGGGCCACAAAACTTGAATGACAATGGAAGACAATATTAGCATAGAGTATTTTTGATTTAAAAAGAGCAAAGTTATTAATTTAATGGACTTTCTGTGCTCTTCCTCTGCATCAACATCACAGGATGTCACAGCGGTGTCTCACAATTATTCATGATTCTGCATTGCCTTATCCTATGAGAAGACCTCGTCTCATTATTATTCATGACACCATGTGACCTTTCTCTATGATAGGCACTTCAAACTGTAAGTTGATACCATATTGGAACATGAATCTCAAGTATTCGAGTTTGCATAACATGCCATTCTGACAGAGTGACAGGCAATGACTGACACATTAAAATATAAATCATTTTTATTGCAGTTTGGCACTAAAGCTCATTTTCAAATTCTACTTAAAAAAGCGCAGTCATTTTGTACTTTCACAGATTTCACAAAAAATATTAGGCAGCACGTCTGTTTTCAACATTGATATTAATAAGAAATATTTCTTGAGCAGCAAATCGGTATATTAGAATGATTTCTGAAGGATCATGTGACACTGAAGACTGGAATAATGATGCTGAAAATTCAGCTATGACGTCACAGGAATAACTTATATTTTATAACATATTAAAAAAGAAAACAGTTCTTTTAAATTGTAATAATATTCCACAATATTAATGTTTTTACTGTAAATGCAGCCTTGGTGAGGATAAAGGACATATTTCAAAACATTTAAAAAAATCCCCAAACTTTTGAGCAGTAGTGCATATTAATGCATCTAGTTATGAGCAGTTGTGAACTGCAACATACCATTAAAATGAAATGAAACTGATTGCAGTTGTTTCCTCCTCACCTCTGTGCTAATAACCGACCCATGCTTAAGAAAACTACTAACCAGTGAACTTAATGTCTAGAAAACATACTGTATCTCTGCATCGTGTCCTCAAGAGGGAGCCTTACCTCTCTTTGAAAAATCTCCTAAAGCCAAAGGCAACCAGTTTCAGCACAGCCTCGAACACAAAGACCAGCGTGAAGATATAGTTACAGTACTTCAGACCTTCATCAAGATACTGAGAAGCACAGACAAACAGTGACAGTCAGAAACCTGCAATATTAAATATACAGAAAATCCATATGATCCTGGTTTTATTGTGAACGATTCGTCAAGTGCATGTTATTCTATTATAAATATTTGCTATAAATATGCATGTTATAAATCTTTCATTGAATTATAATAACTTATTTTGCCTCTGAAACAACTTTCCCTTTCGGTTGACGTGACCAAGCCCTCTTATTTTCAAACTCCTCCCCTCCCGGCCTGATGTCATAATGTGTGTGCGACTTCATGCAGCGCTGCGCAGACCAATCGGCGGCTGACTTGAAGCAGTGCTTGCAAGTTGGAAATTTTACTTAAAGCAGTGCATGCCAGCTTTTATCCAACTTGAGACAGTGCAGACGCCATGTCACTGTAATGGAGTAGACGGCTGACTCAGCCGGTGCAGCTTTTCCAGAGCGGCTGCAGAAGCTCTGATGATGATTGGTCGGAATCACAGATGACAACAATGTGTGTTTCGTATTTATTCTGAGACCTTCAGTTCTGCTGATGCTTACAAATCCGTACATTCCTTTCATGTAATCATAATGTTATATTGTATCATTTTTATCAAAATAACACTGATAAATATATATACACAATAGTATCCATAGTGTTCACATGACGTCACACCCTTTAGGGCAGAACAAGGCTTTCCTCCATTGCCCCCCAGTGATTTTTACCAGGATTGTACTAATACTAATGAAGTAATAATGAATTAAGACAGTAATATTAAAAGAACAAATTCAATATTCATTTTATTGATGATGCATACTATGTACAGGGAAGCATTTGAACCCAGAATATAAACGCAACCAAGGATTTCTGTGTTTTTCCATAGAAAACCATTATAAAGAAAACACTTAACCATTTATATTCTGTGCTCATCTCACCTGTATACAGTATTCATCATCATTGAATTTGATCTTTTAATATCAGTGTTTTAGTACATTAAGTCACTTTAAGTGTTTTTCACGTTAAGCGTTTTAGAACGTCCTGCTGTTTTAGTGACTCATAATGCAGCAGGTGCTCTCACGTAAAACTATGCATAGGCTTATGTTGAACTTTATTCTTGAACAGATGGTGCTGTATTAAGCAGTATGTAAAAGCGTATTGTATGTACTTCTGTTGCTTCATGCCAACATCTGCAACATCTGTGTATTTTACAAATATTGCATCTAATCCACTTTGTCTGTGATAGTGTATGCAAACACCATGCGAGTGTCACTACAGGAAGCAGAAAGTGTCTGACTTGTCGGATCCGTTTGTAACACCTCCCCCGTCTGCAAGCGGCAACTCTCACAGATCAGTCTATGCAGTGCCACATGAAGTCAAACACACATAATCTGTTATGTAACTCCCACTTTTCATAATCCAATCAATTCCAGGTGCATAAAATCAAGTCTCACCGTATATCTTTGTTTCTCATTGAATACTGTTTCACTCTGAGATACGTCTGATTATGGAAGTGAAGTGGGTATGAACCAATGTTGTTATCTTTCACTAAAACTAAAACCAAAATCAAAACTAAAAGTGCTAAAATATATTAAAAGAAACAGAAATACAATTTAAATTATTTTATTTCAATTAGTTCTGAAGGAAAACTTTCGATTGCACTACGTGTACTTACACTATACTTACCTAAGAAAGTACTGGTTTATTTAACTTAACAACATAGGTTAAGATTAGGTTTATGGTTAGGATTATGGTTATTACATAGTTATTACCAAGCTATTATAATTACTATAATAAGAACATAGTATGTACAAGGGGAACTGGACTGAAAAATAAAATGCTACCAAAATTTCAAATTTTCATATAAAGCTGAAATAAACCTGTATATATGATTTTATATATATATATATGTATAATTAATTAAATAAATCTATTTAAAAAATAGCGAAACCTAATAAAATGAACATAACACATCAAAATTACTAAAATTAAAATGAAAAATATAAAAATACTAAATAAAATATTAACAAATACTAAGATGGTATAGTAATGATACTAAAATAACACTGGGGTGCCATGTGTTGATTAAAAACATGAAATATGATCAGCATTTTTGCAAAGAGGCTTTTGTTAACCTATTGCTCATGTCATTGCCCTGCCCTGAGTCTGTATGTGTGTGTGTGTGTGTGTATACTGTGCACCAATACACCAAACCTTGGGTTGTCTGTAGTGCTCCATTGACATTGTAAGGACATTAATGGCGATGATGATGGTGATGAAGAGGTCCAGATAATGACTAGTGCAGAGCGTGTGAATATAGAGGCGTGTTGGAGAGTAGTCTGCATAGTACGGTCTCTGCAGGGCCTCTAAAAGACAAAACACACACACAGAACAATAGAACACCTTCATTAGGGTGTATTCAGGTCATTCAAGTACACACACACGTATCTTAATCACGGGATGCTGTGAACATCCTTGGAAAACGTTTTATGTTTAAAAATGTCCATTTTGTAACACGGCTTTGAATTGAATACATGTTAATATTCACGAGATTTCCGACACTTCATTGAAATGACTCAAGGGCAGGATGTGTGTTGTTAATAGTGTACTGTATAGGCTACTTTGTTGTCCCTGTCAAACACAAACACACTGACCCAGTTTTTTCCGGCCAGTAAATTGCTAACGTAGCAGAGTGTGTGTGTGTGTGTGTGTGTGTGTGTGTGTGTGTATGTGTAGTCACAGTTTGCAAACAGTCGAGTCATCTGAGGGATGTTATAAATGTCCAGCCAAGCATCCCCCCACATCCATCACTGCTCAAGGTGTCTTTGAGAGAAGCTTTGTGAGCATTTGAGAGAGAGGCAGAGGAAGTGAGGTCTTGAGACTGCTAAATAACTCCATTTCTAGTTCAGTACACTGTGGCGGTACCATTGTACAGTGATGGTGTTTGATATTTACCATGGCACTATGAGTAATGCTTACTCATGTAAAACTCAGGGTTGCCAGGGCGTTGCTATGTTGTTGCTTAAAGGATTAGTTCACTTTCAAATGAAAATTAGCCCAAGATTTACTCACCCTCAAGCCATCCTAGATGTATATGACTTTCTTATATCTGATGAACACAATCAGAGATGTATTAATAAATTTCCTGACACATCCGAACTTTATAATTGGCAGAGAACATGGGTCACTAGTATGAGCTCCTGCTTCCACATCCATCCATCAGAAACGTAATAAAAGCCTTCTGAAGTGAAACAATGCATTTTTGTAAAAAAAAAAATCCATATTTAACAAGTTATGAAGAAAAATATCTAGCTTCAGCCAGACCGCCTTCCATATTCAACGTACGAAGAAAGTGTAAAACTCTTGCAGTTCAAAAATCTTCCGCTACGTACTACATCTTCCCTATTCAGCTTACGGAAAAAGTGTAACTGACGCGATGTTAGTTTACATTTTCTTCCTAACTTGAATACAGAAGGCGGTCTGGTGGAAGCTAGATATTTTACATCATAATGGATTTTTTTTTTTTTTTTTACACAAACGCATCGCTTCGCTTCAGAAGGCTTTTATTAACCCCCCGGAGCCGTGCACCATTATAAAGCTCGGATGCATCAGGATATTTATTAATCTCTGATTGTGTTCATCAGAAAGAAAAAAGTCAAATACACCTAGAATGACTTGAAGGTGAGTTAAGTTTGGGGTAATTTTCATTTGAAAGTGAACTAATCCTGTAAGTGTTCTAAATGGCTTTTGTCATGTTACATTGTTGCTAGGGCATTCTAGGTTGTTGTTGCTATGCATATGATTACTGTCAACGTCCCTTTCAAAGGAAAGTTTGTTCCCTCAGCAGCCATATTTTCAACGCCTCCGGGCAGCTTTTTCGAGCATCTGAGACCAAGTCATGTTTGTTTGAATGGGGGAATTCTGAAATCTCAAAAACTGCAAGGCAAACTCCCAATTAAATAATATATTTCACATCAGCATCAAAATCTGACATGAACTGTCCCATAAATGTTGTTTCTAATGCTCAAATATTGTTTAAAAGAGCTTATTTTTCAGGCTAGAAGAGCCAATGTACATGTGCAGTCCTGAGCACGAGTCTCAGGTTTATAAAAGAGCGATTGGCTCTTTTACTTAGATGGCTGGATGTATTACACCATGCATTGCCGTTTCTCCCATTCATAAATAATAGGAGTGAACCGTTTTTCTTTATCTATAGTGTTTGTTACTACCCCAAAGAAGGCCAACATTTTAACCCCTAAATGAGGCTTGGCTCCCTACATTTGTATAATATGTAAAAAAACTAATATGTATGTGACGAGCAGGGCGGCCGCGAGAGATAACAAGCTTCAGCTGCTCGGCGCACCGGTCTCGTGTCTCTCACGGAGGAGCTCCGGAAGCATAAAAGAGGAGCGACGACAGTGAAGGACGAGAGAGGACCAGGCCTGGATTTTATGTTGTGTTTTATTTTGTTTGTGTAGGCGGCAGTCGCCGTGAGGAACTGCCGCCCTTTTATTTTCGTTTTATTGTTTGGTTATTTTATTATTAAAATTGTCTTGAACGTTCGCCAGTTCCCGCCTCTTTCTTCCCATATTTACGAACTGTGTAACAATGTAGTTTTGCTTGTTGTTTAAAATTTCCCCCAATGTTACCTGACACTAGTAAAACCACTAAAGCACAGGCTTAAAGTGGGATTTGGTTCAAGAGTAAATGTTTTTTTACTCTACCTTATAATTATGTGTCTCTTTTTTAATTAAATGCTGGTAATGTGGTTTCAAGCAAAGTCAAAAGGCTTTTGAAGAACGTGTCTGTGGAAATCAATATTAACTGTCTATTTCTCAAGCTAAATACACAAGACAGCAATTAAATTGTACTGTGCTGACCATATGTGTGATGCAATAAAGTTACAAGCAATTAAACCAGTCTGTATGTTAATGTTTATCCTAACCAGCCGTGACAAGCCACAAAATATTTTGTTGCCCTATTTGCTCTTATTAAAGTAGCAAAAAAAAAAAAAAAAGTACAAAATCAATTTAGTTGTTTTATTCTGAATTTTTCTTTCAGTGCAGGAAAATGACTGAAATTTTGTTGGATTGCCTCATTACTGTGCGCACATGCACCCCCCCCCCCCCCCAAAAAAAAAAAAAAAAAACACTCACTCCTGCGTTTCTTCTCCATGCGCTTTTTTCTCTTTTCCTCTCTCAGTCTGGCCTCCTCTTCCTCTTGGTCTTGTCGACACTTGTGGAAGTTCTCGACCACCACGCCCACAAACATGTTGAGCACGAAGAAGCTGACGATCAGCAGGAAGGAGATGAAGTACAGAAGCATCCAGGGATTATGATTCCTTATGGGCTACAAAGATAGAAGAAGAACAGATATCATTTAGATATTGAATAATCAAAGAGGTGTTATTTTCATAAGGAAATGTGAACACTTTTTTTTTCAATATTTGAATATTTCTGCAATATTCCTGTGTGCACCAGCATATAAACTTAATACGCTACATTGGACTTGCACATACTTTTCATACTATTCTTTTTTGGAAGTGCTGGAGCAGCTAGCTCTTGATGTTTATTTTGCTGCATTTCTATAAGTAATTAAACTTACTAATTCAGGTCCCTGACAACAATTTGCAATGAATTAAAAAATTCAGGTCATAAGACTTATTGCATATGCATTTGTAGGAGTTTCCCATTCAGATGCAAACATTTATGGGAGGAGAGTATTTAAATGAATCAAGCAAGGTGATTTACTAAGGTTTCAGCTAGTCAATTTACTGGTATTTGAGCCATTATTTACCGCCAAAAAATTATTCAAACCAAATTTGTGCTGCTCTTGGTAGATTGTGTTGCACATCGTTAGTAGTTCACGTGCAGAACTTTCCACTTCCATTGGAGTCTTTTTGGAATTGCGTCCTAAAGCTAATTTGCCCGGTTCAGTAAATCTGGCCCATAATATTTTCACTCATCTATACATTAATTTATGTTTATTTTGATGCTCCTAAAGAAGAATCTGTCTTCTCTTGTTTCCAAAAGCATGTTTCTTTAAATGCTTGATCATCTTGTAGCATTCATAGCTTAGTTGAATGCCATGTGCCGATATAAATATAAATAACTATATATATATATATATATATATATATATGTGAAAAATATTCGTAATAAACCAGCTGCCTTTGTTAGCTAAACACTAATTAAGTTTATTTTTAAGACTGAAACTACCCAAATGTTGTAGATGTGTTTTAAAAAAAAGAAAATAACTATTTTCTATTTTAATATATTTTAAAATGGAATTTATTCCTGTGATCAAAGCTGAATTTTCAGCATCATTAATGCTGTCGTCAGTGTCAGATGATCCTTCAGAAATCATTCTAATAAGCTGAATTACTGTTTAAGAAACATTTTTTATTATCAATGTTGAAAACAGTGCTTAATATATGTTTGTGGAATGATGTATTTCTCAAGATTTGTTGATGAATACAAAGTTTGAAATCTTTTGTAACATTATAATATACAAACAATTACCTTTAAACAATTGAATGCAATTATTTCTGAATAAAACTATTAAACTCTATAAAAAAAAAATCCCCTAAAGATTTAAAGAGTGATAGTTCCAAAAGATAATTCCAATACCATTCTCTGAAATCAGGTCTTATTATCTAACATTATTTTTTATTTTATTATAAAGATAAGATATATGATAAAGAAAATAAGTTTTTGAGTTTTAATGTGAAGGCACCCATGTATGAATTTCTAAAAAGTTGAACATTGGCTTAACAAATCCATTAACATTATGCATGCACAATCAGAATATGAAAATTTTCATTAAAAATTTCTATAATCACATTAAAGTCATTGCAAGTTGCATTTCCTATAAAATGTAAAAGGGCAAAACTGTTGGGAGGAAAGGAAAGTGGAAAGAAAGAAGCCCGTCAGCAGGAAATCAAAGAAAGGAAATGCGACAGGAAGAAAGTGCAGAATGCACTGGAAACTCTGTACTTGTCTTATTGTATATGTAACACAATTGGTATTTTTCACCACACAAAAAGAATGGCCGCTGTAAAGAACACCATATATACCAGTTGTGTTGAGTCTGTTATTGTCCGTGAACTGTCTATGTGTGTGTGAGCATAAGACATCTCAGTGGAATTAAATGATGAATGTTCTGTGTCTCCTCCTCAACCTGCTCATTTTGGTGTCCTCCACTATATTTTTATCTCTCTCTCCCTTTTCTCTTCAGTTCAGAGCTGAATTAATCAAACACTCGCTTTACCTAAAACCAGCTGCTGCCTTTTGTGATTGTGTCACTTGAGCTTGTGGGAACAAAAAAAACAGTAAACACTCCTGGTGCCTGTGCTTTCTTTTCTTTTTTATAACAGACAGATTCAGAGTAAGGTGTAAGTGTTTTCACAGCGAGTAGAGTTATCTTAAGAATACACACACACACACACACACACACACACACACACACACACACACCTGTTGGTCCACAGCCACGGCATCTAAGCCATCGTACATGATGTTGACCCAGCCATCTTTAGATGAGAGGACAAATAGTGACATCAATGCCTGCAAAACAGAGATAAAATGGATTCATGTGAACACATGGATATTACTGTATCATTGTCAACAATATAAATATCTGTAAAATATTAATGGGAAGGTGAAATGAACTCTATTGTACTCAGTTGAAGGCTACAGCACAGCAGTTATTTACACAGAAAATTATCTGAACATATTCAATTTACTTGAGAAACACAACACTTATTTATAGAATGTATATTGAATTAAGTTTTTCCTCTTTTGATTGTTTTTTCTTGTTTTAAACATTTACTATATTTGTGTGGTTCCAACTTAAAATAAGGTTCTGATTTTTGCAAACTGGCAATATGTCCGGCCTAGGAATTATTAATTATAAAAACTTTGTTAAAGATTTTATAAAAATATTGTGTGGTTGTGCTTGGAGTAAATGCTTTAAGTTGTAATAACACAATGAAACATGCCAAACTGACACGATTTTTGTCCAGACTGTCAAAAAAACAAATTATGAGAACGCTTTATAATAAGGTTTCATTAGTTAACATTAGCAAAGATGAACATTAACATGAACTAAGAATGGACAATACTTCTACAGCATTTATTAATCTTAGTTAATATAAATATGAAATCTACCAAAATTATGAATACATGAAAAAACAAGAGAGAACCAACAAAATGTTCATAACTAATTATGTTGTAGTCAATGTTTGCTTTTTCCTGTGAGCTTTTTGTTTTTCTATACTTTTTTTTGCATAGTAAAATAAAACCTGAAGCTGTGGTTCGCTTTTTTTCCCCAAATAAAATTGTTAGATAACTACCTTAGCCAAGTTTAATATTTTGCCAAGTTTTAATATTTAATATTTAATATTTTGATGTTTTGTTCATATATATTTATATATATTACATATATATTTATATTTGTTCATATATATATATATATGAACAAAACATCAATATATTAAACTTGGCTAAGGAAGTTATCTAACAAATTTATACATGTGTGTGTAAGTATGTTTGTATATATATTAACAACAAATTATATTTTACATCAGCAAATTAGTAGAGTAAGGTCGTGACACAATGTGGACAAAATAACAATGTGCATTTATTTGAACAGTCACTGATTGACAGATACTAAAATGTTTTGAAAAAAGAAATCAAGTGATGTTGAATGTCAAACATTATGTTAATTCCTTACATAAGGGTATTTAAGAAAACAAACAAACAAAAAAAAAAAACAACTGAGCAGGACTGTCCAGCAGAACCCTGTCATCTTGATGAAATGTGCTTGTGTGACCTGAATCTGAAATATAATGGGTTGCTTGATGGTTCAGAAAAAGGGCAAATGAGAAGGTTGATTTTTAATAAAAGAAGCTATGAGTGGTCATAATTCATTCTTCATGAATTCCCCCTTAATGTCTATGTGTGTAAGAGTGAGTGTGAGTGTCCTACCTGACCCAGGTTATCGAAGTTGTACTTCCTACGAACCCATCTGTATTTAGCCTGCAGGCACTCTGATCTATTGGTGATGTTTCTAGTGTCAAAGCCTTCACAATGATAAAACTTCCCCTTAAAGAGCTGCTGAAAAAAAGAAAACACCTCACCTTTAGACAACATTAATACAAATAAACAGCCATTTACAAAGCAAACAACTGCTCTGATGTGCTGTATGTGATTTATTTAATAAATAAAATCATTAATAAAAGTTAATAAAACTTAACTAAATTTTCGTCTTTAAATAATTTAGATACTAAAAGCAAGTGTGTACCTGAACTCCTAGAATGCCAAAGACAATGAAGAAAGCGCAACAGATCAACACAATATTTCCAATAGGTCTGAGAGATGTGATCAATGTTTCAACAACCAGCTTCAGTCCAGGGGCCCTGCTTATGACCCTGACAACACAAACACACACACCGAAATGCATATTTAGTGTTGGAACAATATCTGAACTCAAAGCAAAAGCACTGAACTAGAAAGAGGCTGTTAATAAAAGGGCTTAGTGTTGCACAACAAGCTGATGAGACAAGATGTCCTCTAGTGTTAACCTTGAAATGAGTAGGTAAGGCTACTCAGCAGAAACTCTGTCTGAGAGTTGCACGGTTTTGTTCAAATCTGTGTAGCAGAACAGTTTCCTAAGGACGCTTGATTCTGTCATGGAATAAAAAATAAAAAAGACATTTTGACTTCAATAGTTCAATAGCTTCTATAGTTTTCTCACTATGAGAGATTCAATTTTTCAAGGTTTCAGCACCATGGACAGCAACATTATTATTAGGCATACTTTTTTTGTACACACTACTTTTATTGAGTAACTACTGGTTGTCTAGTATTGTTTGTGAATGACACTGATGGATGTTACTCCATTTTGTAGACAATAAATCAGTTTTGCTACAAACAAACAATTGGGAAGGATAAGACTGGAATCAGTACATGTTTTTAAAGGTGATTTAATGGTCCCCAGAATATTTTGTTATATTAATATCTGAATATGCAATATATATTAAAAAAAAGTGGGTAAGTTTCATTAAAAAGGCAACATTTTGAACAAAAAGCTAAAAAAAATCAAGTTTTTCTCAAAGATTACAAGCTTTTATCGCTTGTTTCTGCTCCTTTTTTCCCCCATGTTTTGATACATGCGTAATATTGCCCTTTACCGTATAACAGTGACAACACTGAAAGCCGGAAATTTTAGTCAAGGACAGGGAAGTGGCGATTCATAAATTCCGGAAAATTCCATCTGAGTTAATATTTAAGATGAAAGAGAAACAGCGAAGTGCGCTTTGCCATCATGGCTATTTATCTGGGCGTAAGTGTAAGTGGGGGTTAGGGGTGTTGAAATTAATAGTTTCTATGATGCAACACAATACGGACGTTTCTCTGATGCCATTCGTTGCATTCGCACTCCTCGCGCAAGCATAAAATGGTGGAGGGAGGCGAGAAACAAAATGCGCCCACTAATTTATCATCTACAGCGTGAACGTGTGAGTGCAAGAGTGTGCGTGTGAGCGTGTGTGTTATTGTAACTTAAGTACACTACTTAACAGTTTCATGCGCTTTTAGTATTTACCAGTGTTTATTAGTTCTAAATGCTCCTGTGTTCAGACCAAATTTTTTTTTGATGAAAAAATTGAACATCGAATCGAATTCAATTGAATTGAATCGCGAGACCAGTGAAGATTCATACGTCTAGTGGTGGTCCATCTGGGTTGTCAGTAAGGCGAGTACCTTCATATGTACACAGAGACATATCATAAAATATAGGAAAGTTGTCTTGAAATCTTGTCTGGACACTCTACTACAGGATGCAGCGACAGATCACGAGCTCTTGAAAGTCGATCTTTGCATAAAGTTAAAAATATCTCAACTTTGTCGCATTGCTGGATACGCCTACATCCTTTCGTTTGTGTCACCAGCTTTCTATTGAAACGAATAGGATGGTGTCGCTTTGTCGATGCATGTCGCTCGTAGTGTGAACGCAGCTTCACCAGCTCCAGTCCCAATTTACTCTCATTGTATTGATAAAGCAGTGTGAATATTCTGCTAAACATTTGCTTTTGTGTTCCACAACAGAAATATATGTGAACTAGCCCTTTAAGAAACAGCCAACAATAGAGGACATAATGTACATCCACACATTTATACACACCCACACATTCCTTCAATAAAAGTCTTACCTTAAGGGTCTCAGTGTTCTGAGTAGTCGAAGTACTCGTAATATACCCAGGATTCTGTTCCCGCCAGAGGAGGCGAGTGAGACCAGGATGTCCACGATAGACACAAACACCAGCAGGCCGTCTAGAACATTCCAGCTGCTCTTCAGGTATGAGCCTGGACCGGCGTACAGCCCAAGAGAAACCACCTACAACACCAATGTCATCAGCATATTGCGTTATTGTTTTATTATATTAAAAATATAAGTTAAATAAACAAAATAAAAGCCTAACTAAAATGTGTCTATATTAATTAATAATTGTTAATAAAACACCAACCTTCACAGTCATCTCAGCCACAAAGATCACAGTGAAGATGTAGTTGGACACTTTAAGAAAAATCCGCTCCTGTCAAACAATGATAAGTGAATAATGAAAATGTAATTTAAAATGGCAACAAATGCACCATATTCATTACAGACCATCACCAGAGAAGGTATTCTTTTTTGATTATGGGAATGGGTTTATAAGTTATGCATATTAAAAATATTTTGTAGTCTCAAAAGGTTGGAATCACATGTTTGAAACCGCAAAAATGCAGTTTTGGTGGCCATATAAGATTATGCAAAAAATATAAATTCACAGGCCCAAACTTTTGAATGGCAGTGTACAACTATAATAGAGCTTAATGAAAGTGCTAGAAATGAGTGTTGTGATTGTGTTCACCGTGCTGTCAGGCTGGATGTCGGGTCTCTCTAGAGCGATTGTGATGCAGTTGAAAAAGATGAAGAACAGCACAATATGATCAAACATCTTATGAGTGATGACTTTCTGACAGCGTATACGGAACCTGCAGAGAACGAGAGTGAAAGAGCCATGAGTGTAGAATGAGATTGTGCAAGCACAGCATTCATTAGTTGTGTATATGTGTGTGTTGGCTGGTTGCTACTCACTTATTATGAGGGGAAAATAAGTAAAGTGACCAATCCTCATGGTCACTGCACCACTGGGGTTTATATGGCTCCAACAGTCTCTTTACAATGAGACACCAGCTCTAAACAAAACATATAATACCAGATAAAAAGAAGATGCTGATGCAGAAGGAAAATACAAAAAGATTTTTTCTTTTGTGTGCAGTGGTGCAAAACTATTAATAAATACTAAATAATACTATATAATAATAATTATAAATGCTAAATAAAATTAATTTGATCTGTGTGACCAATATTTTGGTATAATCAATCATAAAAATGATTAAAGAGAAGGTCCAACCTCCTCAAGTTCATCATCATCTGCCCCTTGTGTGGATGTTGGCTCGGGGTGTGTAATGTTTGGAGAGGATGGATAACCTCCATCTAATCTGCCATTACACTCCAAATATGGACGTGGAACCTGCAAGAGCTCTGGAAAATCAAACGACCCTAGACATGAAACTCCGCCCAGGCTGCCGGTTCTGCTGGATTTCCCATCATCTGATTGGTTTTCATCCATGCTGTCCTGTCCCGTTCCAGAAAGCAGCGACTCGCGCTCCCCTGACGGAGCACGCCTTATTAGACTTGGGGCGTGGCCAAGGCTGTTCCAACTGGAGCGGCGACTTCCCCAAAGGCTGGACTGCAACAGACACACACATTGCAGCTGATTATAATGGCACACAACCAATGGTTTAGTAGGAAAGGATCATTTAAAAAGCAATAAGTAAGGAAAAAATAAAAGAGATTTACTGAATTTTGATTGTTTTTAAACTTATGTTATTAAAAAGGCCTTAAAAGTGATCATTCTATTATGAATGTAGGGTAACACTTCATTTTACAGTGCCATAGTTACATGTTACTACATGTACTTACTATTGTAAATTATGCATAATTATAAGTAACTAAATGTAATTCTATAGTAAGTACATGTTGTTAATTAATAGTACTCAGCACTTATTTGAGTAATTACAATGTAACTACGGCACCGTAAAATAAAGTGTAACCGAATGTAGAAATTAATTTAAATTGTTTTGAATGCTATTTGTGTCTGGCATTTACTACTCACCAGGGACCTCTGGTCATGGAGTTCGGTGGAGGTGTTGCTGTTGCGCCGTGATTGGTTGTAGATGTGTGACACCTCAGTTCTAGGTGTGGCGTTGAGTTGCATGTGTGTGTTGTGAGGTGGCATAGACGCCCGAGGTTCCAGGTGTCCATTGGAGATGGGCATTAATGTCTGCATTTTTATCTCTGATCCTAATAACAACAAGAAATTAGCATAAAATAACAAAACACATATAAAAAGCTATGCACACACACACACACACACCAGATTTCAGTAGTTCCCTCAGTTTGTCCTCATCACCATAGTCAGACGACATGTCATCATCAATGTCTGATCTGCTAGCATCACCCTGAAAGAGAGAGAGAGAGATGACATTTAAAGGCTAAAATTCATAATTCATAATAATGAATTATTATATTTTCATATCAAGCCAAACAACACAAGGCCAGCATAAATAAATGCAGAACAAACACAATTACATTTGCTCTTTCAAGGGTATGCAACTCGCTACTCTACCTTCTAATCTCATGCTTAGTTAACCTGTTTTTCATCTTGTCCTCGTCCTATTTCCTGCTGAGTCACTGAACTTCCACTTCCAATGAATTTAAAATCAACATGAAATGGCATTCAAACCTGTTTAATTTCCAAAATGTGACATACAGCAGTGGCTAAAAGTGATATCTGGCCTAGGAAAATTGACATCTTCACCCTTTATTCAAATATTATTAAAGGTTTGTTAAAGGTTTTGTAAGCATATTGCGTAGTTGTGCTTAGAGTCAATTGCTTTCTTTATGATAACACTATGAAGGGGCTGTGGTGAGAACATGAAATACATATTTTTCTATTTTTGGAGCTGTGGTGTGCCAACTTTTCCTCCCTTTTTTACTAATGAAACATGGCCAGGTTGTCATACAAAGAAATTATAAACATGCAAAAATGAAATGAAATTTTAATAAATGATTATGTTGTAGTCAATGTATGCTTTTAACTGTGAGCTTTTTGTTTTTCTATGCATTGTAAAAACCTGTAGCTGTAGTTTGCCTTTTTTGCCAAATCATTTGATCAGATAAATACCTTAACCATAAGTTTAGTGTTTTCTTCTTCCCTCACATTAAAAATAAAACATTTTACTCATATTTTGATGGTTAAATCAAACTTGTATAGGGTAATTTATAACAAATATCCCCTTCGGACTTCACTTTTGGTCATGTATTTCTTGGTGAAACAAGATATTTCACTAAATGTAGTTCCAAACGTAAGTTCGGGAGGAGCTGTCAATCATAATTACGAGCGTATATAAGCAGCAGTCACTGCGTCATCCCAGCGACAGTTCTTCCAGCATCCCCATCTCCTCCTCTATTCGAGCCTGCTTCGAGGACAGCAAGCCAAGTTTGTTTTTGCATTAACTGTTTAGACTGAATGGGCAAGTGAACTTGTGAAAAGGAAAAGCTATTTTATTGTTAAAAGTGGGAGATCAACACCAAAACAAACCACAAACATACTTCCTGGATGAGTTTGTTGATGTAAATTTATGGAAAAAAAATATGAAATGGAATAAAAAGGGAGGGGGGGGGGGGGATACGAATCAATGAGAATCGCTATTTTCTGCAGAGTAACAACTGGAAAATTGTGTGTAAATGTGCACTGGAGTATTGTGTGAGAAGGTAAAATGTCCAGTGTGTATGTGTGTAATATTACCTTCAGGACAAAAGAGTGAGAGAGATAAAAGACAGAGAGGAAAAAAAGGAACAACTGAAGGTCTGAGTGAAAGCGTGTTCCTATCAAACACATCATCACACCAGCTGCAGCCTGGCGCCTGCGCTTACACACTACAGATGAGACTCATCTACATGAAAATTACACACAAGCCAAACATATACCGATCCGCACAATCAATCTCTTTGATGTGACACCAATAACGAAAAGAAACAAGAGCGTGTTTTTGTTCATTTCCATGTGCGTTCAAAGGAAATCCCTTTTTTTTCATGGTGTGCGTAATGACTACTGTGCTGTAATTGAGTTACAGTGCAATAATTCCAGTCCTCTGATAACATCTTACTCTTAACATGAAAAATTCCCTCTTGGAAACTCAATTAAATGGAATATGGCCACATCTAATTCACTCGTGCGGAGGATTCGCACAGATGTTGCAAAGTAGAGGAAGTAGTTTCAGTGAGCTATTTGTTACAGTGGTCGCCCCCAAAAATATTTAGACTTAAGCCAAAATGTACGATGTCATGGCATTAGATACGAAATAAAGAAGATATTACAAGCACACTTTTCAAGTGAAACATTTTAAGAAAATGGATACAGTCCCTAGTTCAACATCTGACATCTTACCTCAGCTTGGAAGCCCTCTACTAAAATGGCAACCAGTAAGTTGAAGAGAACGTAATTCCCAAAGGTCATCAAGGCCACAAAGTACAGAGCCGCCCAGGGGGAGGTGGAGGCCATGCCGTTATACAGAACCACATTCCAGTCCTCCTGGGTCAAAATCTGTAGAGACACAGGATGACTGTTTGCACAAATTTCATATTTTAAACTGTTGTCTCCACAAATAAACACCAACCTTTAGCTAAATGCTATTAAAAACATCAAAATATCATTTATTTATTAAAACAACACCATTATGTGTACAAGATAACTTAAAAGAATCAGTATTTTGACTATAATGGTTGTACGAATATTAAAGCTATTATGCCCCTTTCCCCAGAATATGTCTGTGAAGTTTCAGCTCAAAATACCCCAAAAGATCACCTATTTGGTTGTGCGCAAAAAACATGCCATTTTTGTGTGTGTGTCCCTTTAAATGCAAATGAGCTGCTGCTCCCAGCCCCTTTTCCAGAAGAGGGCGAAGCTTTAACAGCTCACGCTTCAGTTGCTCAACAACAACAAAGCTGGAAATCTCATGCAGCCAAAATGAGGATTATCAGTGATGGTGTTCAGCCTTACATTGTTACATTGAGTCAGACACTGATGGAGAGACTCAAGAAGAAGTTACAACTTTTAGAATGATACTGGACGTTTCTAAATGGTTAATGGATACATTTATGTAGTTGTAAATATTAGCACAAATTAACAAAATTGTCTTTAAAACAATCAGTTTGAGAAATGAATGTGCTTGACATCACCTGCATTGGCCACAGAATTTTTATGCCAAATTATTCTGACTTCATCAAACCTACCAATATTTAATCTACAAGTATTATAAATTCTATAATAATAATAATAATAATTACTGTTATTAATATATTTGTGTTTATTAATTTTATGTCTGCAAAGTTTATCTGGCATGAAAATATAATTTCTTTAAAAAAGACACAATAATGATTAATAATAATAATAATAATAATAATAATTAATTAATAATAATAATAATAACAACAATAATCATTTTTAAGTTAAATTTAAACTTTGCAAGACAAATTGCGAAGTTTATCAGCATGAAAATGTATTTTATTTAAAAATACACATATTTCCACTAAATAATTAAAATTGTAATTAAAAATATAATAAGATAAAAAAAAAAAATCTTATTAGCCTAAGCAAAGTAGCAAATTATTTATGATGTTTACACTAACTAAGTAAAACAAATGTAAACTTTCTGTAACACTTTATTTTATACAGTGTCCTTGGACTTAAATATTTAATTACACTGTAACGCAGACAATACTTAAAATAAAGTATAACCAAACTTTTTTGGCTCATTTAAAATTCAACTGCAGATGCAAAGAAACTTTGTTTAGTTTGTTTTCCCTTCACTCCAGCACATTTCACACAGACATCCGCAACAGAACCCGAACCCATCTCTGCCTCTTCCTGCAGACTGATTTAGAACAGAGGAAAAACAGCAGGTTCAGTCTGGGGTTTATATTCTGCTTACAAACGCACACACGCACACCCACCCACACTGACAGAAATAGAGATTAGGGAAATTAAAGGCACCCGGTACCGAAGAAACCCTGACTCCGATGGCTTCCCTCAGGGCCTGGAGTTAATACAGCACCATATCAGTATTTGCACAAGTGTCACCCCCGGTGACCTCATCACACTACCCAATACTGCAGGGAGAGGGCTGATGACCTCATCATGTCTGCTATATTATAGGGCAGGTTTTGATGACCTCAGCAATTTTAACTCTGACACAACTTGTAGAAGTTTGAATAATCCCATCTTAAAAGTGCGACTGACATACACAAACACATACACTCATACAGTATACGTGAACCTTTATATTGATATTATAAAGTAGACTGCAGAAGAAAAATTGTAGTTTTGCTTGAATACTTCACAAATGATTTACAAATCATAAATATAAATGTACAGCTTCAAAAATGAAATAAATGTGTTTTGCTCTGACACGCAAGGATTTGTTACTTCATTTAACGGAGGCTAAATACCACAATCCCTTGCCTCAGCATTTTTGCGAAATGCTGCTGTTCCCGCATTGAGGAGTGAGTATTTAATCAAAACTTGCCTCTGAAGACTAAAAATGCTATTTCTGGACTTTAAATGAATACAAGCTGAATAAGTTCAACCGTCAGTTTAGTGACCTGAAGACTCACGGTGGTCAGCGAAATGTGGGGACAGCAGCTTCAAAGAATAGTTGTATAATGTTTTATCGTTCATTAAAGAGGACCTTTATGTTACTAATGCAAAAATAAGCAGTTCTCCCTGAAATATTTCTATCTCTGAAAAAAAGAAAGAATATAACATCCATATATTGCTTATTAATGTAACGAGCGAGTGGCTGCAATGAAGCGCAAGGCGATATAATCCAGCTAAATTACAAATATACTACACAGGAAACATAACCACAAATAAACGTAGACGAGACTGAACAAAGAACTGAGGACAATAAGGGCTTAAATACACAGAGATAATTAACTAGAACAGAAACAGGTGTGGGGAATCAGGGAATCTAACTGAACTCAGGGAACGGTGCAAAATGAAATCAAAACACAATTAAACAGTTTTTTTTCTGACCTGGAACACGGTGACGATGGCCCAGAGGAGTGAGTCAAAGTTCTTCCTATCAGACACCGTGTCTCCATTCTCCAAACGTAGAGTAAACTTACATCCAAACAGATGCATTCCCAATATACTGAAACAGAGAGTGACAAAGAAAAAGTGGGACAGACAGATATGAAAAAAGTTGTGGAAAAGACAAAATATCTACTGTATTACATGAAAGAATATCAGGGTCGTTCTCAGGAAACAGTCATATTTGTGTCCATCTTAAAACTGATATAATTATTAGGATACAGATCTTTAATCAGATTATTTGAGAGATTTGAATAAACTTTACACAACATCATTTCGTTTTTCATCAGAATTTCAGACAATGTCCATGTTCCCATTATATTTTAATGTGTTCTTTTTGTTTTTATTCAAACTAAAATATCATGTTTTTTACTGTATTTTTTCTTTCTTTCTTTCTAAACCCCCCCAAAAAAACAACTATTATTAACTATTAAGGAACTGAAGCTGAATGATATTTTATTTTAGCCTTATCCTAAACCTAACTCATAGCAACATTTTTTATTTTCAAAAGTCTAAGTAGTGAAATAACACAAGAAGTAAAACTAAAAACTAAAATTTAATAAAAACTATATAGACATACAAATAAAACAGTAACACTTTACAATAAGGTTCATTAGTTAACATTAGTTAACAACATTAGTTAAAATGAACTAATAATGAACTTCACTTACACTTATTAATCTTTGTTACACTTATTAATACAAACTTGCTATGGTGAAATTATGAGGTTATTAAAAATACTTTGCAAGGCTGTAACCACATATTTAAAGTCATCATGAAATGAAAAAATGCTCTATCTAGTTTCTAAATACATGTTATAGATCTTATTTTGAAAAATTCATCTGTCCGTTTCATTTTTTTTTAATCAAAATACCTCAACAGCTGATGCATCAAACCAAGTTCCACTCTGGATTTTTTCCTTTTCAATAATCCGTTACACTTGAATATGTGTCACGATACGGAAGAAAAGATCTCTTGCTACTTTAAGATTGGGGATTATGGTCTAAGAAAATAAAATAAAATCACTTAACAACGACACACGATAAAAGGTTCTGTATCTTTTCCATGGCAATCAGAGTTTTTGTTCCAACCAGCTGGAGAAAGTATTTTTACAACATTGTTGCTGGAACAACAACATAAAATATAAAAATAAATATGGCAATTGACATAATGTGACACTTGATATGACAATGATAATAATCTCGGGTACTGATTATGTGCTTTATTTAATGTTTAATGCTTGTTGAATTTAATGCAAGTTTGATTATTATTTATATCCATACTGAATGCAACAATGGATAATTCACCTCAGATTTAAAAAAAAATAAATAAATGAAAGGAAACTATAATGTTCTAACTGTGAACTGAATGTGAAGAAACAAGTGTTTTCTATGAGAAAGAATGTTTCAGTCCCTTAATAATGCTAAAAACATTTATGAATTTGACTGTGCTTATCAATTTCATTGTGAGTGCAGTACGCTTTCAGAGAGACTCCACCCACACACTCTTCTGATTGGCTGTGATTTTTGATTGATTTTGTTGTGTCTGGAAGCTGGTGTAGACACAGTGTAATCGGACCCTTAATGTCAGGAATCGGATACTTGTTATAAAATTAATATATCGATTCCTTTGTGTGCATTTTAATGACTTTAAAGTTTAAATCTTGCAAGCGCAAGAAGACCTACTCAGTTTTCTGTGCTCCACCCACATCCAAAGAGCACAGAAAGCCGCATTGCATATTTTACAGTATGCGTGAGTTCTGCTCTGCGTCATTTTGCACAAGAAACAAAAAAAAAGTCTAAAGTCTAATAATAGTGAACGTAAACAGTTGACAAAGAAAACGCATGTGTAATAGTATATTGGATCTCTGCAGCTCTTAAAGGGACAGCAGCTTGTTTTCCTGTTCCTATCTCTAAAATAATGTTAATCAAACATCAAAAGACAAAGAAAAAATTCCCTTGCTGTTCTTGACTGAATAACTATATTTGTAATGTACATTTTATTTATAAAATGCAGTGTTTTTTTTACATTTGATTACAGTTTCTGTACCGGAATACTTGAAAATCTTAAAATACTGTTTATTTCAGTCGTATGTTTGTTCAGTTGTGTCTATTTGTGTGATTGCTAATTTGTTTATTTGTTCTTTTTTCATTGCTGGATGCTTTAATAATGCTTGAAATTTATATTATTTAGGCTAGTTGTTTTTTTTTCTAAGGTATTTAAACCAAAGTTCCTTGTGTAAGTGTTCTTTAGCCTGTTGATTTTTGTCCATGGTATTCAGCTACAATGAAATGTTTTGCAATAAGACTTAGAATAAATGTGAATGATATCTAAGTTTGACCTTATTTGGAATCGAAATTAGGAATCGATGAGAATAATTGGAATCGTTAAAATCCAAACGGTACCCAACCCTACATAAAATTGCTTGCAGTCAATACTCTTGTTCTTTTATGAAAGCACTTTCATTCAAACCTAAAGATGAAGATGAAGAGCATCAGCAGCATGCAGAAGGTGGCCACATTGTCCATGGTCTTCATCAGTACCACCAGCTGCCTGCGCAGGGCGGGGAGGAACCGCACCAGCTTTAGTACCCTGAGCAAACGGAACGTCCGCAAAACCGAAAACCCTCCGTCCGCTTGTCCAACGATCTCGCACACACTGTAAAAACCACCAGACAGAACACGTGTGGTCAAAATATACAATGAATTTACAACAAAAGAATCAGAACGTGAAGGAGAGCAAACAGCACAGAACCTGATGATAACGATGATCCCGTCAAAGATGTTGTAGGGGTTGCTGATGTAGTTGAACAGACCGCAGGCCGAAAGCTTCAGGAGCATCTCTAATGCAAACAAGCTCGTGAAGACAATATTACTGATCTCCAACACGTCTGTCAACTCATCCGGCTAAAAAGAGAAAGAGTACAAGAATATGTATTATTACTCAAGTTTTATGCCATATGTCATGGCCAACCAATGTACATCTATGTGAACATGTAGGTCTATACGATCTTTAAAACTGTGTATTGTCCGCGAGATGCAAAAAAGCCACATGATTTGAGGTATCATTCATGTCGGAAACACATATGGAGCTAACATGAACATATACAAAAGCTAAACTACAGTGTTGTTACTGTCATGACATCGTATTTATACTTCTTCTGTTTCAATCCATGTGGCTTTATTTCTTGCCGAGGAAGAGTAGGCGAGCGCTGTTATTAACCGTGTCTACTGTAATGTAAATAATCATTTCCCTGGCAACAGTGTGAATGTCCTCTGCTTCAAACCGGTTAATCTCAGACTCCCTTTCTGTCTCACAGAGACACACTAATCCTAACCAAGGGGGTTAATTAAATGTAATATAAGCCATAAACATGCATACAGTCGGACCACAAACACAGCAGTGTGTGATCATGTTGTTTTACAATGATTGTTTTTGACACTAGGGTATTTATATGTATAAGCCAGCAATGACGCCAGAGGAAAACTGTTACGACTACATTAATAATGATAAAAGACGCACAGATTCAGATCCAAAATGATGCAGACATACCAGAAATTACAAGAGTTAATGATTTTTTAATTTACCTTCATCCATCCATTTAATTGCATGATTTATTTAATAAAGCACCCTAGTAAAAACAACGCTTACACAATTCCTTGTAAACATACATTAATAATAATAATAACAATAATGATAATAATAATAATACATTTTAAATTAAAAATAAATAATTCGTTTTATTATTGATTTTATTTTATTATTATTTAAACATACAATTCTAATCATAATTTCTTTTTATTTTAACATATTATTATTATTATTATTATTATTATTGTACTAGACCAAAGATTAATCCTTATTTTCTTACAACTCAAATCCTTTTGAACATAAAACAACAGCAATAATAAGAATATCAATAATAGAAATTCCAATTCTTAATAATAATAATTATTATTGTATGTTTAAATAATAAATTAAAATAAAATTCATACTACTACTACTACTAATAATAATAATGATTATTATTATTATTATTTTTATTGTATGTTCAGAAGGATTTGTCTAGCACAAAGTTATAATGAATTAATTATTAATTATTATTTATATTTTTGATTATTATAATTGATAAAGCCAAATTTAATTAATTTATAGTTCATTTAAATACTTTTATAATTAGGTTACATACTGTAGAGATTTGTGTATTGTTTTCACCTGTTCATGGTACTCCACACCCATGCTGAGTGTATTGATAAGGATTGCTATCATTATCCCTCTGTTGAAGTACTTGCTGTCCACAATCCGCCTCAAAATGGCTCTGGCATAACGAAGACACATACACACACAGTTCTCATTCCTAGACTCCTTTTCTTCTATATCTTGGTTTCTTTTGCTCTCTTCGGAGCTGACATCTGGCCTCTGCTTCTCTGGGTCCGATTCACTGTTGGAGTCGCAATTAACACCGTCACTTTCCTGGGCGCAAATTGGGCATGTGGACGACTCTGAAGACACCAGCCCCACCCTGCTGTCTGCACACACACTCAAGCATGTGCCCGGATACACACCTGCTGTGAAGGACGATGTTATTTAATATTGGGTAGGACTGGGGCAAGTTGTCACAAGGGCTCTCAGTAAGGAGGTCCAGTTTATTTAAATGCTTGCTTTACAGAAACTGACTGTCAAAAATCAGTCAGACCCAGCCACCCATATTATATACAAATTCCTAATAACCAACCTAATAATTAGACAATGCTCTGTGATTTGCTATGACAATAGTGATTGATACTGTCTCTCTTTCATAATCAGGGGAAAGTCTGACTTCAAAAAATATTTCTGTCTAAACATAAGTTTTATGTGATTTAATTACATTGCAATTTTCCATTTTTTTCTGGATTACATAGCTTTAACATAAACAAACTAATAAACTTAATGGGATTCATGTTTGTCAGTCATATGTAAATGAAATAGGTAAGATTTATGTAATGGTTGAGTATATGAATAGTGAGAGATTAAATGTCTTTTATCTTCAGTTGATTTCATCGAAGGCTGTGACTGAAGTCAGTTGTAGTTCTTGTGTTTCTCTGTCCTTCAGTGATTCTGCTTGTTAACAGCAGGTGTTCATCATTAATGCTCAATCATCACTTAATGATCTCATTAACACTGACACTGCTTCAATGGTACTTTAACTCAGTAGTGTGCACACACATGACCACTAAACAGTGTTAATTAACCTGAGCATTTACTGTGAATTCTGTGAATTACATAAATGACAAATATGAATCACATTAAGTTTATAAGTTTGTTTACTATGCAATCCAAATGGATGGAAAATTGCTATGTAATTAAATTACTGAATGTTTAGACTGAAATATTTTTTTGAGTGTACCTACAGAATACATACAGGATTTCATGAGTATTTTGGCACCAATTTGATTTTATAGTTCAAGATTTTATAGTTTTTAGTTTTAAATATAATACCAATTCTAAAGTTTACACCACTTGTATTGCGTGGAAATAATATATGGTTTATAAATGGTATTGGCTATTTGCAAAAGTCTGCTGATATGTCCCACCAAACATCTTGTTTCCAAAGAAAATACACTACCGTTCAAAAGTTTGGCATGAGATTAATGTTTTTTTTTTTTTTTAAGATAAAGATTTTTTTGAACTTTCTATTCATTAAAAAAACCTAAAAAAAAAAAAAAAAAATGTGTTGAGGTTTCCATAAAAATATTTAGATAGCAGCACAACTGTTGATAATAATAAGAATCTTTTCTTGAGCCCCAAGTGTTAAATTTAAAAAATAAATATATATAAAAATAGTTCTTGTAAATTGTAATAATATCTTAAAATAGTACTGTTTTTACTGTATTTTTGATCACATCAACATGTTACCAATCCTAAACTTGAGTGGTATTGTACAGTACATGAACTTAGAAAAGCTACAAAATAACTATAAATTATTTTCTTTTCATTTTATCCTGTTGGTAATCATAAGTCCTTTTTTGTGTGATATGTTTGAATCTTGTAAGTACATTTCCATTAGGATCCAAATAATGATATAAATTCCAAAAGAAATCCTGTACATATTTACAAAGTCAGCTAGCATTAAAACCATGTCAAATCAAAATAAAAAAGTTGGTTTATCCACACCTGTCATGCTTAAGTTTAGCAATATCTAAATGAAGTAGTACAGAAGTGTGGGCAAGAATGTACTTTAGATATTGAAAAAAATAAAAGTTTTGAATATAATTTGATCGAAATGTTGAAAAATCACAAGGCTTCCTCAACAGGTAATTTCAGGCAAAAGTCAAGCGGCACAAAAATAATGACTAGACAGAGTGTGTTTGTGCAGACGGCTCCCTCAATTCAATTTGGAATTATTAGGGCATGTCAAGTGTGCAAAGCCAAGGGAAAAAAAAAGTATTTCATTATCTACATTATTAGGTTAAAACCCTAGAGACAGAATTTACTCTTAATCCAAAAACCCAAAGTCAAATTTTAAACATGACAGCTGGGCCAAAACACTTCAGTTTTTGCATAGAAATTGCATCATTTCTGCTTAATAGCGTTTTTATGTACAGTGGCCCAAAAAAGTATTTGTACCTTTAAGTCACAATTAATATATGAATGTAATCGCATTAGAAAACAAATCTGTGTTCTTACCGTGCTGCAACTTGTAAGTATCATGATATCCACTACAAACAGAGATCTTCCTGCCATAGTGTCCATGATGGAAAGCTGGTGCTTTGACGGTCGAGTGTGTGCGGTTGTGTGAGTTTGTGTACAGTTTGGAGGGCAGGATTGTGGGATAGTTCATACCAAGCCTCAAACCCTTTAAATTTTGTAGTGCAAGTGGGAGCGATGGGTTTTTTTTGGAATTTTGAGCGTCTCTATCGAGATGAAGGGTTTTCATTTCTATGCCATTGCTGAGGTAATGTTGATGCTGATGGGGATGATGATAATGCAGCATACAGTATTGGGTCGGACCCATCTTTGTTCCATTGTCACTCCAAAATCCATTAGTCCCACCCACTGAGAGGGAGCTGCTGGGATTGGCCACGCCCTTGCGTCTCTTGGGGCATAATTCGCCATAGAGGCGTGCGGCATGACGACAAAGTTTTCGGAAAATGTGGGCAAGGTATTTCAACATTTCTTCGTAGCAGGATCCTGGTTCGGCCAAGCTACCTAAGGTGGATTCATTACTGCGGAAACGTGCTCGCTGTTCCTTCATCAGCTGGTTCTCGCGTTGTTTGGTCTCGGAGAACTGCGTTGCTATGACGACCAGGCACAGGTTGATCATGAAGAAGGAGCCTACCTGCGGACAAATCATAGATATTGAAAACAATAGTTCAAAAACATCACAGGAATATAAAACATCTTGCTACAAGTATACTGATGTTTTGTCACTGGGTATTCATGCACATTTCTGACATTGATCTTTCTTTAGTCTTTTTTCATCAATAAAATTATAATTTGCATGAAGAATGTTTGTGGTGTGAAGGCTGTCACCTCTGAATGATGTTCACTGTTTACAACATATTTTAAATTGCAAAATTTTAACAGTATTTTTAAGCATAAGAGACTTCTTTCGTAAGCATTAAAAAATCTTACAAATACCAAACTTTGGGACAGCAGTACAATTCAAAGAAATGTGTGAATATTTTACTTTCTAAGTAGTACATGCAGTTTTTAAGTTTACATATTTTAGTATCAGGCTAAAAATACTGACAAAGTTTACGATATTTGAAATCCAGTGTTGGGGAAAATTACTTTTAAAAGTTGCAATATTGTGTTACTCTCTAAAAAAGTAACTAACTGCATTTCTTAGGTATGTGTAGTAATGTGTTGTGTTACCTTTGTGTTACTTTTTCTCACCTGGGATGGGCTTGCTTTTTTGTATTTTAGTAACATGATACGTTATCTTTTTGGCAAATGTAAAATTAATTTCACATTTGGAGTGAAAGAAACAAAGATTTAGGAAAACAAAGTAACTTGCATTACTTGTTTGAAAAAGTAACTCATATTGTGTTCTGAATTTAAAAGTAATGTTACTTTACTAGTTGAAGAAAGTAATCTGATAATGTAACTTGTGTTACTTGTAATGCGTTACCCCAACACTGTTGAAATCAATGCAAACACCCCTCCCTTCATTGCTCCGTCCCCAAAATGCACAAACAAGCAATGCAAGAGTGGATGTCTCTTTATCATAGCTGAAGAGAAGCAAAATAATATAAATAAAATTATACTTTGCTAAAAATAAAGAGAAGATGATGAACGTGTAACTGCTCTGAATAGGATCCGAACCGGTGTCTCTGGCATGGGAGGCAGGCACTCTAACAAGGACTCTAAAGATTCAGTCTCTAGTGTCAGTCGCTAGTGCGCCTCTTGAGGCCAGGGGAGTGAGCTTTACAGGCACAGTTCTTACTTGCTTCCATTACAAACAAATGACAAGGAAGAACAAAAAATGAACACAGTACATAAGAGTACTGTATATACAAGCAAGAGTTTGGTGTTAGTCGACAGCAGCACAGCAGCTCCACACAAACAATGACACTTAAAATTGTCCTGTTACTATAGCTAGCGTTACAACAACAGCATATGAAATATAGCAATCAGTGGAATGAAGGGTTATGACTGGGCAAAATCTTAAGGACCTGCGTTAAAGGGTTAGTTCACCCAAAAATGAAAATTATGTCATTAATTCACCCTCATGTTCTTCTCCACCCGTAAGACCTTCGTTCATCTTCGAAACACAAATGAAGATATTTTTGATGAAATCCGATGGCTCAGTGAGTCTCTATTGCCAGCAAGACACTTTCATATGCCCAGAAAGATACTAAAAAACATATTTAAAACAGTTCATGTGAGTATAGTGGTTCAACCTGATTATTATAAAGGGACGAGAAAAATACTGCTTTGAAGCTTTGAGAATCTTTTGTTTCAAATCAGTGATTCGTGAGCGCCAATGTCAAGTGATTTCAGTAAAAAAGGCTTTGTTACGTCACAAGTAATTCGATATTTCAATAGTTCACGTGACTCTGGCAGTTTGATAAATGAACTGAACCACTGATTCGAAACAAAACATTTGTAAAGCTTCGAAGCAGTGTTTTCAAATCGCCCATGATATTGTAGAAAAGTCATTATTTTGTTTTTTGAAAGTATTCTCGTCACTTTATAATATTAAGGTTGAACCACTGTACTCACATGAACTGTTTTAAATATGTTTTTAGCATCTTTCTGGGCACTGAAAGTGTTAATTGTCTTGCTGGCAATAGAGGACTCACTGACCCATCAGATTTCATCAAAAATATCTTGATTTGTGATGATTGAAGATGAACAAAGGTCTTACGGGTGTGGAACGACATGAGGGTGAGGAATTAATGACATAATTTTCATTTTTGATTGAACTAACCCTTTAATATTAGAAAAGCTTTCCAGGGTTAGAGAGAGCTAAGCGGAAAGGCCTGAAAACAAATTACTATTGAGTACTGTATGTTTTTGTGCTTCCTTGTTATTCGTTCATCATCTGCGCTTTTTTTTTCCGTAAAGCATTATTTTGTTGCATGTCAGCTGTGATACACAGCCATCCACTCTCGCATTGCATGTGTAACAGAGGTCTGCTAACAAGAGATGTACAGGTAAACCTATCTCAAGAGAATTTAGCGTCATTGTTATTGATATAAGCGGGGCTCGAGACCGTCTCGGTGCAGGGTGGTTAGGATTGGAGGGTTAGTTTTTGAGGTGGAGCAATGAAGAGAGGGGTGTGCTTGTTTGGTTTTATTTCAAATATTAACAATGTCCAACAGTGTTTTTGAAATATCGCTCACCCCACCTTTAATTGTACATTTAAAAGTAAAGCCTTTTCAAATTGACTGATGAAATCAAGAGCCAAAAGACATATTCTCAATTACTGTAAGTACATTTCATGCACAAACCGCGCAAGCTGTTTAATCATAATTTTGTCACAGTCTCCGAGTAAGTCTCTAGGACACACCAGACTGAAACCTGTTATTAGAAATTGTTAAGTGTTAAATCCATCTGCAAAGGATTTTATAGTAACTCATATAGTTGTTTAAAGACTGATCATTGACCTTGAATGCAGTCAATGATTACAGGTTAAAGCAAAAGAATGTGATCTGACTCTAGTCCAATGAGACAGAAAATTTCATGCAATGATAGATTTACACAACGATTACCAGTAAAATATGGACTTTAAAGGTCTGAGATTGTAAGGTTTAAAAAGTGTGTGATTTTCTCCTTAGAAACGTGACTGAGCACAAGCATTTAGTTTCATTTGTATCCAATCACAAATTCTCCACAATGATGCCTGAATTTTCAATCGCTTTAGGTATAGTAATCAAATGAAATTACTCCAGTAATTTACATCCCTGATGATAGCAAAAACCACTTCCATGCAACTAATGAAAGCAGAGACTCCAGCAGAGGTTAAAAGAGAGGAAGATGTATCAGTTAATTAATTACTGCGCACTTACAATGATAAGGAAGATGAAATAGATGAAGTTGTAAAAGGAATGTGCATCCATGACATAATACATGATATCCACCCATCCCTCTAAGGTGATGACCTGATGAGAAAACAGAAACAGGATCATAAATGTTACGACATCTGTCAAGCAAGAAAAGCTTAAAATATAGCCCTTCTCTCAAGTGACAAAATACAAAGGACATCTTCTGATATTGCTCGTCGCTCCCAGAAAACTAGGTCAGGAAACTCTATGGAATGATAAATGTCATGCTGTGGTCAATTGGATTAACTTAGAAACCTGATAAATGTCCATGCACATTCCCAATCAGATTACTAAAAAATATGATAAATATTGTCGCACCTAAAGATTAGATTAGAATGGAACACGATAAAACTTGATTTCCTCGGACAGGTACGTTGGTTATTGATGTAAGAGGATTCACTCTCGCTGTAGCCCCTGGCAACCATTCACTTCATTTTCCAACTCTGAAAGTAAGTGTCTCTCGGAGCCAAAAGGATATGTGAGGATAAAAAAATATCACCGCCTGCCAGACTGAATATATACTCAGCGAAAATTTTAATGAACAACTTGGAGCGGATTTCTAACTCGCAAGTGGAGAAAAATAAGAAGTCTTGAACTTCCTTACTAAAAAATTATTGATGACTTTGCAAG
Source organism: Opsariichthys bidens (assembly GCA_037194245.1). NCBI lineage: Eukaryota > Metazoa > Chordata > Actinopteri > Cypriniformes > Xenocyprididae > Opsariichthys > Opsariichthys bidens. Next base: position 7,072,566 of record CM074293.1, on the reverse strand, counting down.
TTTTTTTTCTATACTCTCTAATCTTTTCATTTTATACGTGTAAACACGTATACACACCTGAAAGATAGCAATCCATGCATATCCAATGTTGTCAAAGTTGATAGCCCCATTATGGGGATTCTGTTCGCTTGCTTCGCAGTTGTTGTAATACAAGTTCCAGTTTACACATCCATGACGAGGGGGCTCCTTATAATCAAGATCTGTGACATCAGCAGGCGTGAGCTGACAATCAGCCCCTCCCACTCTGCGTTTGGGGATATTGTAGCAGTGCAACATTCCGTTCTCCCGGGTGGTGGAGCAAATGAAGGGGATGTCGTCAGTTTCTTCCAGTTTGTAGTATTCACTCACAGACTCTGAAACATTATACAGCCTGCAGACAGAGCACACGGAGTAGGTTAGGGAGAGACACATGCACTGTGAAGGGTTATAACCATTAGCTAAAAATAAAATAATAAAATATTTGTATTACTTACGATAAAATAAGCATATATATATATATAAGCACATATAGTAAAAATGTAAACAATGTGAAATGAAAAAATAGACCTAATACAACTATACATATATATTTTAGATGTTTAAAAATAAAAAATAATAAAAATGACAAAAACACACAAAAACATACAAAAAATGTATTTAAAATATTGACAAAATTATAATAGTATATCAAAGATACTAAAATAACACTGATGCTGCGACAACAACTTTTTATGTGCGATGCATTATTTGCATAATTATTTTAAGATATAATTCAGCTAAGATAGCAGAATCTATGAATGCCAAATATAAAAGTTACATGTGTGGATATACAGTAATATTATAAAAAATTCTGAATAAATCAGTATGTATGGTATTTTACAAACATATTCTACACTTTAGAGGCACAAATTCTATGATTTATTGTAAAGACTAACAGATAAAATATCTAACATAAAATTAAATTGGCATGACAAGTATCTTGTTTTAAACGCATCAAAAGTCTGAATTCCCTAAACTGATGATTTGTGTTTTTGACTTTCAATAATTGAACTATTTCAATTATTGAACAATATCATAATTTTCATATAATATGCTGGATTGAAATTCACATTCATTGTAGTAAAACCAGATTTTAATTATTAATTAATTTATTAATTATTCACATTATTTATAAACCAATGTTATTCGTACACTCATTGTCTTGTATGATATTTAATCTTTATTTTGACTTCTTGAGGTTAGCAATCAATACTTTGTTTTGATCTTATCTAATTTATTTATTTCCTTTATTTAAAAAATGAAATGCTAAAAAAAACTGAAAACTGAATGCTAATTTAGTTGCCATTTAATATTTGCAAATTGCACTGCATTGCATTAACATTTTATATCTATTTAATATTGTAACAACACAGGCTTAAGACTCCTCTGACTAATGCTATCCCTCAGTTACCACCTCAAAGCTACACAATAATGTGTGATAGTCTGGAGCATTTTGTTCTCTGAGCATTTACAAACCATTTGAGCCAAGTGAGCTTCTGCTCTGATCTGTCTCACATCCTGCTTATTAAACTGAGAGAGCCAGAAGAGCTTAAAGCTGAACTATTAGGTAATCACATCATCTGCAAACATATTTATATTAGGTTTTAAGGGGATGTTAAAGAATAGCCTGAGAAAAGGCCCATGTGTTACTGAACACATCTGAAACTAAACAGCACAGTTTTTTTATTATTCATCCAACATGAACTGCAAATGCTAGACTCATGCAGTAAATAACCATCTTTTTTAGTTATAGTCACCCCCCCCCTAAAACACACACACATACACACACACACACACACACACACACACACACAATAAAGAGTCTGAGCTACAACTGCATATATTTTAGGCATTCATCTGCAGATTTCAAGGCAGTAAATTCAGAGGGCCTCGATTCAAACCGTAAAATTTGTCTGGTTCTAGTCTTGTAGTCTTTTAGATAAAACAATTCCCTCTTTTGTCACACTAAAAGATTGCCCAGAGGTCATCTGTTTTGCGAGCTCATGCACTGAATGTATTACACAGATATTCTGCAGTTTAGCAAAGACCTGAGAGAAATGAGAAACAATTCACCTTAGAAGATCTGTATTTAATTGCATCAGGTTTCACACTGATACATTTTTTGGAGGATTGTGAGATGTGGGGGTGGAGGACACTAATTTGACTGCTTTTCTCAATTTAATTGGGTTATTAAAAAGAAAGAAAGACAAAGAAAGAATGAGAAAGAAAGAAAGAAAGAAAGAAAGACTTTACACTGCAAGAAAATTCAATCACATTTTATTGTCTTGAAATGGTAATTAGTCAGGATAGCCATTTTTCTTAGTTAAAAATTAATTAAAATGAATATAGAAAGGAGTGGACTCCCTTATGAGAGTGCCAAATCATGTAGGCACCAAAACTGGCTGCAGGCTCCAAAAATAATGAGTATATGTGCAAACAGGCAAATTTGCACATCCCATGGGACTCACTTAGACAGAAAGCCATTTTCACACCTGAGATAGGTGTAATATGACTGGCAATTTCTGTATTAGTGCTGCAAGCCACGGTAAACATTTATTAACTGGGTCATTCTCTGAAGCGGGCGCCTTTTCCAGTTTTACAAGGTTACAGTGTTTAAGTGTTAATAAATTAGATTGTGATATCTAAAGCCAAATTAATACATTTCAATATACACTGTGATATAATTATGCCTTCATGGTTAATGATTTTAGTTTAATTTGATATTATAAGTCTTATGTTTAAGGTCATGAACCTATAAAGTGCTTCTTATAAAGAAAATGTAAAAAAAAAATAAAAAAATTGTTTGTTAAACAAAATCATTGTAACAAGGTTGCTTTTTTTTAAAATTTGGCCCTAATGAAAAGAAAAACCTCTTCTGTTCACTTCTTGAAAAGATGATGCAATTACTTTGAAGGAAAACTAAAATGGTAACAGGTTCAATGCACAAATAGGGCACAATTTTAAGTCGTTAGAAAGTAAAAGACATGCTATCTTTTATTTTCTTTTTCTTTTTTCATGAAATGTGAATATTTGCAATTACAGCAAAGAAAGGTCAAAAAACACATCCACATGAAGGAAGATGAAACATATCTACAGTACAAGTTGATGAGTTATTCATTGTTAAAGTTATTTTCACACATTCTGTATATATTGTATATAAGTAACACTAATGCACCAGCTTTGTAGAATGACACAATCGAAAAAAAGTTTCAAACGTGACTTTTTGTGACATGATTTTTCTGAGGTAAAGGCCAATTCTTCAATGATGCAGATAGCAGCGAATGGACTGAAGTGGATATTGTAAGTGGTTTTTGACAGACAATGCAATAAATGTATGCGAGGAGAACTGGATTTTTAAAATTGCAGCATGATTTGAGTGAAAAGTATTAATGTAACAGACGTTGCTTGGATAGTGTTGGGCTTTGGGGAGGAAACTGGAGAGGAGCGGTGATGCACCTGAATGGGTCGAGGCTTCTTTCAGCAGGCTGTCTTTCTGGTGTGCAGTACATTAGGGTGGACAGTTGTCAAAATGATTCACTGGTACAAAAGGCTTTTATGGATACTCATTATTCAACTCTTTACTTTGGACACTCTCTATGATCAATGAGGGCCTCATGGCGTTTACAATATGAGAATTGATATCTTGTGTCAGCATACACAAAACAATATAATGCAACATTTATACTTGGGATTGCTGTAATCTGCTTACCTAAACTCCTCATTAAAAGGTAATTCCAAGTCTATTGACAGAAAAATGTCACATGTCCCTTAGTTTGTAAAAACAAAGGAAAATGTGTGCAGAACACGCTCAGTGGACGTCTATCTAGCCAGTGTATATACAATGAAATGTACTTTTAAAATATGCCAAACTTTTTCAATAGTTAACATAACTCTTTAAAGTTAAGTTACATCCAATATTTCTTTTCATGGTCCTGTATATTAAGAAAACCTGATAACTTTTGGTGCATGGATACTATGGAAGCTTGTTTCCACGATGAAAAAAAAAAAATGCAATTGCAACTTTTTATTGCAACTCACAATTCTTAATTTTTTTCTTGCAATTGCGAGTTTATATCTCATAATTCTGTCTTTTTTTCTCAGAATAGAGAGATATAAACTGACAAATGCGAATTGTATAGTCAGAATTGCATGATATAAAGTCTGAATTGCATGATGTATAGTCAGAATTGTGAGATATAAAGTCGCAATTGCTTGTTATAACGTGGAGGGAACGTGTTAATTATGGAGGGAAAAAAGACTGATGACTTCATGAGATGCAATTTGCAATTCTGACTTATAACTCTAAATTCTGACTTTATAACTTTGCAGTTTTGTATATCGGAATTCTGACTTTATAACACGTAATTCTGACTTTATAATACACAATTCTGACTTTATAACTCGCAATTCTGACTTTATATGTCATAATTCTGATTTTATAACGTAATTCTGACTTTATAACACGCAATTCTGACTTTATAACTGCAATTCTGACTTTATAACTCACAATTTTGACTTTATAACTGCAATTCTGACTTTATAACTCACAATTCTGACTTTATAACTCACAATTCTGACTTTATAACTCGCAATTCTGACTTTATATGTCATAATTCTGATTTTATAACGTAATTCTGACTTTATAACTGCAATTCTGACTATTTCACACAATTCTGACTTCATAACACGCAATTCTGATTTTAAAACTGCATTTTATAAAGTCCGAATTCGAGTTATAAAGTCAGAATAGTGGGATATAAAGTCAGAATTCGAGTTATTAAGTCAGAATGGTGAGTTATAAAGTCAGTATTGTATAATATTATGTCAGAATTGCATGTTCTGACTATATCACGCAGTCCTTTATATTATGCAATACTAACTTTACAACATGCAATTCTTACTTTATATCATGCAATTCTGACTTTATAACTAGCAATTGCAAGTTTTAAGTCAGAATTGTGAGACAAAAAGTCGCAATAACCTTTTTAATCTTTTTATTTAGTGGCAGAAACAAGCTTCTGGACACATTTTACATACACTACTGTTAAAAAGTATGAAGATTTTTTTTTAAAGAAATTAATACCACTATTCAGCAAGGATGCATGAAGTTGATCAAAAGGAATAAAGTACATTTTAAATCTATTATTAAATTAATAGAAAATAGTTGTAACAATTATAATGATATTACATAATATTACTGTTTTACTGTATTTGTGTTAAAATAAATGAGTATTTGTGAGCAAAAAATACTTATTTAAAAGGAAAAAAAAACTTACTAAAAAACTAACTAAATTTTTGAACACTAGCATGTAGACATGAGCAGTATAATTTTTAGAAACCTGGGTTCGACCTAACAGTCTTTATAACATTTTCTTTTTGGTAAGACTATACAATAAGGCTAATGTATAACCCCAAGCAGACCTACGTAATTTGCATGTATCGAGTAGCTTGCATTAAAAAGCACCAGTTTCACACTTACTTTCTGACGTTGCTGTCAAAGAAGCAGCGATTCCGGAGAAGCCCCGCCCACAGCTGCACGCCCACAATCCCGAAGATGAAGAACACAAAGAAACAAAGCAGCAAGACGTTTCCCAGCATCGGTAAAGTATCCAAGAGCAATGTCACCAGGATTCGCATACCTACGAGACACAGACGCACGATGTCAAGTACATTCATTTAATAACACGTGCAATGAAGCATCAAAGCCATCGAGGTTCACAGGACACATTTAGAGATGAGACTCTGTAGTGTTACATTTAACTTTGATAACTCTGATCTGACATTCACACACTTCATGAACACATTTTCTCAGTGTCTGATGTGTATTCAGTAATTGAGCCAAGAAGTGAACTCACACACAAACACAAACTTGTGAGGCTTTGGCTAACGCTCGGTGGTTTGAGAATAATCGAATTGGAAACTTTACAGCCACGGGCTCTCACTCCTCACTGAGTCCAAAATCTATTACTGCTTTGCTGAACACACACAAACACAAACTTACTTGGAATGTGTTCACAAAAGTAGTGTGCTATAAATGGTAAGAGTATCCGTGCATGTCAAGAATTTATGGTCTCGCCCTACATTAAACAAAGACACAGATTAAACAGACACTTACTTTCACTGTTGGACTCAATCCATGACTGTAACATATACCAGCAGCTCTCTGAAGACTAATAGCATGTGTGTTTGAGTGTTTGTGTATTTTTTTGTGGTCCATCAACTATGAGATGTTGGGACTGTGGGCACTTAGCTGCAACAATCGGCGTCAGTGACCATGTTAATACATCATGGGAGTCTTATCTACTCTGTGCATGTGCGAATCTATAAATACAGCAAGCATCTTTTTTCAGCCCGAGTCCAGATCATTTGCTTTAAATCAATAGCTAGGTTGTAAAACAGTGACACTAAGAGAGAATCGAGAAAGATATACAGATGGAAACAAAGAGAACGAAAACAGCACTCACTGGGAACTCTGTTGATGGCTCGTAAAGGTCGGAGAACCCGTACGGTTCTGATGGCTGAGAAACTAACATTATGACCATCTAAAGAATACTCCAACATCCTGAAACATAAGTAACAGAAATTCATTTAATCAAACTTGAAATGCAGTACAATAGGGTAATACTGATAAAATAGAATAATAATTTTTTAACCATTTGATGACATTAATATAATATAATATAATATAATAAAATATAATATAATATTTAATTAAAAAAAGGAACACAAAGCAGACAATTAATTTGTTTGATCAGTTTAATTTATATGTAATAAAATATTAATAATTAGCAGTATTTTTCCGTATACACTAATGTTCAAAAGATTGGGGTCAGTACCTTTTTTTAATTATGTTTTTAAAAGAAGTCTCTTTTGCTCAGCAAAGCTGCATTTATTTGGTGAAAAATACAGTAAAAACAGTAATATTGTAAAATATTTGTGCAAGTTAAAATAACTATTTTCCATTGTAATATATTTTAAAATGTAATTTATTTCTGTGATGCAAAGCTGAATATTCAGCATCATTAATCCAGCCTTCAGTGTCAGATGATCCTTCAGAAATCATTCTATTATGCTGATTTGGTGCTCAGGAAACATTTCTATTAATGTATGAAAACAGTTGTAATGCTTAATATTTCTGTGGATACAGAAAGCATTATAAAATTAAATTAAATTAAATTAATTTCATTTTTGTAATATTGTAAAAGTTTTTGTTGACACAATCAAGATAATGCATCCTTGCTGATTAAAAGTTAGTGTGTTTTACTGAAACATTTTAATACATGAACTGTCATGAGCATTTCTGTTAACATTTGTGATGCAGACCAGTGTTTGGTCTTGATTCAGTGACTCATTGAACTGTTTAAACACACAGTTCTAACATCATCTTTACTACTACAATTTAGAACAGAGACTGTGTTAAAACATCTCTTTCTAACAGCTCTCACACTCACAAGTCGTGAGAAGAATTCCTAAACTCAACAGAGCAGCAAGAGAATATTTAATGTCACTAAATTGATTCAGAATATTTATATGTTCGCCCAGCTGAAAAGTGAAGCTTAGGCCAACAGGAATGTCTATGCTATTTATACTAGTTAGTGTTAGCTTAGTCCTACTATAGCCATACTTTTCACCTGATTGACCAGTATAACATTTCGAAAAAGGTCTTGCTGGTTAAGCTAGTTAAGAAGTCTAGTGGAAAACCAGCACGCCAGCATCCCAAAGTAGTTTAGAAATTTTCCTTCGTGCGAATTAATGACCAACTTACTCCCTATTCACACAAGAGTGATCAGGAACTTTTGATTGAGCTGCCTTTAGGATATAGAGGAAAACTAGTAGAAATCACTAAGTCAGTGACAGCTCAAGTGACAAGAGAGACAAGATACAGACAGACACAGAGAATCTCGCCTGGTGGTAATTGTCATTCATGAGCTTAGCTGTGACACATCGACTTGACATTAGAACTTGACCTGACATTAAAACTGGATGTGACATTAAACAAACACACGCTCGCACACACACACACAGAGACCTTGTAATAGTTAAGAGTTTAATGACTCATCGAATTCTAGGAATCACACACTAATAGTTGACTTTTTAGATCTTCTGAGCGTAGCAGTCTCAGGTTTGCGATTGGTCACTCACCCAGCCATGACGATAAAGAGGTCAAGGCGGTTCCAGGTGTCGCCAAGGTAACATTTCGGACCAAATACCCCCAAGGCCACCATTTTTAACACCATCTCCACAGCAAAGAATGCAAAGATGAAGTCATCGAAGGCCTGTAGAGAAGAACCATTCAACCACTACATGGAAAAAAGTCAAATAACCATGTCATTTATTTAAAGTTTTTATTTAAAGCATTTTTATATAAGTAATCATAATTGAAAATGAAGATTTTTGGTTTAAACCTGCTTTGTTTAATTTGTCTGAAAGCAAACAACAATCCCCATAGAAAATATTCAAATAAACAATTTTTTTAAATAGTAGTTGATGTGCAGAACAAATTTACTGCCTGCAGAAAATAATTATTCATTGTTTTTTAGTACAACAGAAAATATAATGAATATTTTAAAATGGCATCACAATAAACATTAAGGTCTTTCAAAGTTGTCTTTATGTATAGTCAGTAAACTAAACTTTGACTAGCAAAATGTTTTTGGATTTGTCGAGGGATCGTTTGATTTTTGCAGTGTGTCAGTGATTTTACAAAATCTGTGGGTACGCTCACACGCATCCCGTAAAGATCCAGTAAAGACACGTGACATCAAGATATGAGGTGTAATGTCTCCCCAGCATCTTAAGTTTGGCTTATGATCTGCGATTTCTCCCTCGAGAAACCACGCTTGTGCATTGTTTTTCTGATTCAATCATAAACTAGCGTATCACTAAGCTGGCGAACAATCTCAGCTTCGTTGTAATAATTATGACAATTGGTCCCTTATGGCATTGGTCCTGCCTTTTGTTAAAACAGGGTGAGTTCCGGGACTGATCCTGGCAATGTTACTAGGTCCCAGGAAGTGTTTGCGTTCACACAGAAGGGACTCTGACAATTTTACGGCAATTTTACGTGTGAAGGGGGCTATACGCACACCAGTTTCAGTTCTCCCCATGTGTTCAAATACCCTCAATTTCTTCAGTTCATTGTTCTGTGTCATTTGCATTATACGTGGTTGTCTACTGGATTTATTGATCAAAGACTATTTTTGTTTTATCTCCTTTGTCGTGTGCATTATTACAGCCACAATTGCTGACAGAACACAGAACCATTAAGGAAGATTTTTGCAGTGTTTTTCTTCTTTTTCATTTCCAACTGTCCAACTGCTCTGGCTTGAGCAGGAGGAACAAATTAGGACCACATAAGGACATTTTTTTTCCCGGCGCACCTCACCAACTTCCCAGGCTATGTCTTTTTTACTATTCTAGCCTGCACAAGCAGTCCAAGGTGCGTCTCCCCGTGGATGGTCCCAGAAAAATTTTGCTGCTTTGTAGAATGGGTGCTGGTGAACAGCGGATAAGCATTCACCATCTGCCCTGGTGAGGTCAACGTCACCAGCCCCACTCCGGATCCAGAGCCCAGCCAGCCATCACCTCACTAAACAGATACAGTGCCAGAGCCTACTGCAGATGGAGAGCTTAAGTCTGCCGCAATGCACGAGTCAAGGCCAGAGAAGAGGACTGGGCACACCATTGCCCCAGAGCCCGAGTCCCACAGAGCATCTGACCAGGTGTGTGAGCTGGCAACACTGTGGAGACTATTAGTTGAGTTTGAGGGAATGGAGGAAGACCCTGCTCACACTCCCACCACTGAGGCTGAGCTGCAGCTGGCCTCTGCAAATGTTTTTCTGACTTAAACTCCTGTCCCCACTGGTCCTGTCCAGCACAAAGTCTCCTGTGTTTCCAGAGTTCCCACCCAGTCTCCCTCTCCCGGATCCTCTTCAAAAGTCAGCCAGTCTATCAGCCCCGCCTCGGCTGATTCTCTTCCGCCCCACAGCGTCACCTATAATGCCACTCTATTGTGTGGATTTGTCTTGGGTCTTCAGATCTCCAGTTTTGCCCAGGCATGTGGATTCCCCAGCTCTGCCTCCAGCCGCAGATCCCGTCACTCCACCTCGGCCCGTCAACCTATCAGCTCCACCAGATACCATCGTCCTTACTGCTCCTTGCCCGTTCGGCTCCGTTCTGGTCAGACATCGCCCTGCCTGTCCAAGCGGTCCACTTTCAAGCTGTCCACTGAGCTTCATCTCTCCACCCCTTTGGCTCCGTCCTTCCCTCAACTCCACCATGGGCCTTTGTCCTGGCTGAGTTCTGGACTCCCATCTGGATCCTCCTGCTCATGTCTCTACCCTGGCTCCCCCCATGTCATCACTGCCCTGGTTGTTTCTGCTCTCATCCTCATCTGTTTCCTGCCATTCGCCGGCCCATTATCCTACTCCTTAGCCCCCTCCCTCACTCCTCAAGTGAACTCGTAATGGCGCGAAGATGCGCTGTAACGAGTATTTTTTATTAAAAGATATCAGTGCAAGTGGCGTATGCAAATAAATGCTACTTGCACTGATCCAACTTCACTTTTCTAAACCATCCTCTTATTCACTTTCAACAAACTGGTCCCAGGGTGATTATTGGCGGATGTTTGAAGTCAGTTCCCTTCAAGTTCACACAGATGTTCTAGCAGAGAAACCACAGGTTTTCTTCTCTTAATTGATCTCATTTAAAGCAGCACTTGAGTGCTAAATTCACCGCCTTTGACATTAAATTTGAAGACAGTATCTGTCAGACTTCAAATTGCCTGCTGTGAGCAATGTTCCCATTATTATGGAGAATCTACAGGTTATTTGTAAGTTGTTGTGGTGAGATTAAAGAACGTTTCTGAGTCTGTGGCTGATGCTTCACGGTGTCACTCGGGTGTCTGTCACAATTGACAGTTGCTCCGTATTGGAGCTTTTCTTCTTAATACTTTGATAGTTTTGTACAATAAAATATTAGTTATTTAGCGTATTTATTTGTTGAATATATGCCAGTTACCCTATTGAAGAGACACTCTTTGTGTCCATAGATCCGATAAAAGTGCATGTTTGATCGGAGGCTGGTGATCCTTGCCGCAGCTTTACTGTACAGGGTTTCCGTAGAACTGAGTAGTAGTAGTAGTCAGTAACACTGACTAGTCATGGGTGTAATTTGTATCATTAACTATGTATACATGCCACTAATATTTGAAGACAAGAAAGTGTCCAGTTTGAAAAAGCTTTAGTTCATCAAACCATGCGTGTCTGTGTTGTGTTTGTGTGTTATGTAAGTGTGTGTTACCTGCAGTATGCTGCACCTGTCAGAGTGGCACTCCAGGTCTTGGCAGGGCTGGAACATGCCGAGTGTGATGCAGTTGAGCAGAATCACCAGCATGCTGACTCGCTCAAACCACGTAGAGCTTCAGTTAAGGCCAATACAACTCACAAGGTAAAACAAATTAAAGAGTTCAAATATTCGTTTCATAGTCAGCATTAATATCATGTTTCATTTACTCTTGATCTTGAGGCTTTTCTTGAGTAAAATGGAGTGTCTCAACACAGTTTAACATTTCAAATCCAAACATACACTATTTTTATTATTTTAAATGTTGAAAACATTAAACATTGTGCTGCTCAATATTTTGGTGAAAACTGTGATGCATTTTCAGTATTCTTTGAATAGAAAGCATTTAAATATAGATTTTGTGAAAAAATGTAAAAGTTAAAACAATTTAATGCTGTTACGCTGGGATTGAAAAGTAAAGAGCTGTATCTATTTGCAAGCAGTTTTCTTTTTAATAAAAATAAACTCAAAACTACACTTCAGGTTATCTAGAAACAAAAACACAAGAAACAGAACAAAACTTATTAATAAATGAGATGTGACAAAGAGAACAACTGAATATGAGAGCTGTATACAGCATACACACTAGAGACCAAACGAGATAATTAACAAGACACAGGTGTAACACATGTGCATATCAAGTACTATGGCAACAGATGAACAAAACCAACTCAAAAGCACTCGTTCGGATGGCAATTGTTTCTCATAGGGACGTAAGGTATTTTTATCATTTACAGGAGCTAGTCTGTGACTTTATTGCCATCCGAATCCAGAATGTCAGTGTTTTTCTCCCACCACCCGTGTAAAAATCCCCGCCTGAAAAATCTACTGTTTTTTGACAAAAGCCAAGGTCGAGTGGTAATTTAATTGTCGTCTGAATCCACATCTCTGAGTTTACAAGAGGAGATCAATTCAAAATGCAGAACATCGTATGTAATTTGGATGCGAGAACAATATTTCATCACCGCTCCACTTCACCGAAAGGAGAAAGAGGAAAAAAAGCACGCACACATTTGAAATGGACCGTGAAAGCTATAGAATTTTAAAATGTATTACATCCTATACAATTATATATACATTAAAAATGACATGGTGACATGCAAATTTATTTTTACAGATGTCCACGTGAGAAACAATTACTGTCCAAATGGGGCTAAAGTCCAAACAAAACACAGGCAAAACATGACAAAAGGCTCCTTGCTGAATAAAAGTATTAAATTCATTAAAATAAAAATCTTATTCAAAACATTTGAATGGTAGTGAATAGAAATAGCAGTAGAGAAGAGCACAATTATGATACATAATGTTAATTTCATGCGTGCATTATTTACATCACAACAGCTATTATATTGTTTTGTATTCTGTTTGGAGACGTGCTTTTATATTTATGCTTTTATAATAGAATAGAATAGAATAGAACAACTTAACACAGAGCTAAAAAAATCAAGTGGTAAAATGAAAGGAAGTGAGCATGAATAATGGAAGACATTTGTAAATTAATAATTGATTTTGTTCTCAAAAAGGTTGAAATAATAGAATTTGGACTGCATAAAACCCACCATAATTCCTTTTTTAATAAAATGTCCTTTTTAATATGCTCAATTACTGTTTGTGACCATAAAACATAAAATGAAATAAAATGCAATAAAGCCATTTTGTTTTCATATGCGTCTAATTAAAAACTTCAATTACATTTTCACATTACTGCAATCTACACACATACCTGACGCTTTAAAGGCAAACTGAGCCCCACAGGCACTTTACCTCATTAATCATAAACCTGCCACAGCAACACACTATTCACCCCCTTTCAATCAACACAGTATATCCTACAGTTATCCTCATTTACACCAGGTGTGTGAACCAATCAGGATTTAAAATAAACCCTTGAAGCCCTAAAGACTATATGCATCTGTGTCTCGGAACAGCATTAACAAGATCCGGTCCCTACAGTTTCCTCAGGTCTCTGCCTTACTGAAACCCTTCTGGAATTCCAGCAGACTTCCCTCTCACTATAACTGGGACAGCGTTCCCCTCATCAAACATTTATCCAGAGCCCACACTAATGCATTCAGACAACTCCAGCTCTCGTCTCTCATCCTCAAGATTGTTGTGGTCATATTCATGCCACTTCTGCTGAGGATAGTGATGATGGTGATAGAGAACAGAAATGAGATGAGAAAGTTGATGAATTCATTTCTTCAGTGGAACACAACAGAAGATATTTATAAAAATGGGCCCTGCTTTATATTAAGTGTTTTTAACATTTACATTGCGCCTGGCGGGAGGAGACTGCACAGCGAGTTTGACAGAATTTAGTGATTTGGAAAAGACAAAATTTCAGAATAACGTCACGGACTTCATTCATGAAGTTGTGTGAACAAAACACGGCATCCGTGTACACATGCGCACTTTGGTCAGAGCGGGAATAATGCGATTAAGATGTTTACATGCCTGTTTATTGCGATTAAAATCGGTGTACACCACTTAGTTCAATACAATTATGGTTACAACGATTATGAGCTTAATAGCATTACTTTAATCGAAGTATTGCGTTTACATGAGGTAAAGTTTAACCGCAATATTGCCAAAATCATCGCATTATGAGGGTGAATGTAAACGCACTGATTGTTTAGACTGAAATAGTAAGAAAAAGATTTTGTTTTATGTTCTGCAGAAGAAAGAAAGCCAGAAATCATTTTTAGATGAACTAACCCTACTTTAAAAATAAGAAAATTAAACATGCTGCATTGGCAACTAATTGAAATAACTAAGCTGAAAAAGGAAAAATATAAAAATAAAAGCAATTTCAAAATATTAATAAATACTATAACTACTCATAAATACTACTTAAGATAAAACACTACAGGCAAAGCCATTTTTTTCAGGCACTGGTCAATTTTGAGACCGGTGCCATATTTGCTTTCAAGACGTGTCTTCTTTCACACTAATGGAAAAAGATCCAAAATACACATTTGACTTGTGTTTATTTTATTACACTTTATCTATTTGCATCTCTAGATTTCATTTCATATCTTTAAAGACCACTTTCTCAAAATGAGTTCTTTCTCCTGAACTGAGCTATAAATCTCCACTTCAGTAGCACTTATACCACAAACTTTCAGTTGACAGTGTTTTCTGATTTATGGGCTAGTAAAAACAGATCCAAAACTCTCTCTGTAAAAACCTTTAATATGCCAACAAACTGAAACAAGTATTGTATACCTGACATAACATGATATTTCAGAAAACTTGTAATAGTCCTAATGCACAGTGATATATCAACTGTAAAGTATGGTGATATTAGATACAATTTTCTACCCTGTTCACCTGTAGTGTCTAGTGCCTTAAATAACACATATAAACGCATAAACATAAAGACATGCTTTAGTCCAGAGTCTTAAAATGGCAAATCATAGCCTGGAGTAGTCTGCCATAATGCAAAAAAATTTGCAACTCATCCTCGCATCAAATTAGAGCAAATCATAGTCGTGTACTCCTAGAATTCTTCTTGTTAGTGCAGAAGGCATCCGTACAATGGTTGAAAACAGAGAGATTTCTCCAGATCTCCAGGGCCTAATGTGCTGGAAACACAATGATTTGGTTTCTGGCAATATGATCATAGCCCCATTCCTCCTGGAATTCTACTGCACAAACTGAAAAACTTATTTTATAGTGCAAAGAATTTTTCATGCAACTCCCAGTTGAAAAAAACATGGTCATACCAGCTTAAGGTCAAACTGGTATTTGAAACATGGTAGCTGATTTGTTGTTAGTAGCTGGTTAGAGCACCAGTTTGTCTACTGGCTTTAACCAGGTTAGCCTGATTGACCTCAGCATTACCCGCTAATAAACAGTGAATCAGCTACTAATCATAAAGACCAACTTTAACCATGTAGAATTTTAAATGTGGCAATAAAGGCACAATATGTAAGATTTTTAGATTTAAAAAAAAAAAAAAAAAAAAAAATATATATATATATATATAATATATATATATATATAATAAAAATGTTATATATTTCGTTGACTTGTGTACTTACATTATCCCAAATGTCTCCAACAATATATAAATCCAGAGAAATCAGCAATTTTAACCTGGACATTTAATCGTGTCACTGCGTCGCCTGTCAATGACGTCACATCCGCGTTACCCTCGATTTCCCGTTTTAATTTAGTACAGTGTTCACCAAAGCTTTAAATTGTGGCTCGCATTCGCAATAAATAGTACGGTGATATGATCAAGCAGTCAATACAGATATTTCATTAAAACATTCAAATCAAGCAGGGCTATAACATAACCTATTAAAAATGTGTCTGCTCTATTACAGATAATTTATATTTTAAAAAATACCCGAAACAGCAGCATTACAAGATGAAAATATAAACTAGAAAAGATTTTTAAAATTGCTCTGCTCTTATATCCATGACACTGACTCTCCAGCTCTCAATGCCGAATTTGCGCCTAATCTCATAAAAGAGCTATTTATACATAGAAACTTTGCCGTGCATATGATACACATGTGTTTGACGTGCATATAATATGCACTTTTCACATGCATATGATGTGCAATTTGTTGCCATGCATACGATACTCACTTTTGCCGTACATATAATACACCCCTACCCCACACCACTAATCCTACCCATTGCGTATCATTGGCACGCAAAAAGTAATTTCAGCGTATAATATATTCACGCCAAATACAGACAAACTCTCAACCATGAACACTATAAAGAGGAAACGAAACTGCAAATGAACATCTTGCAAAGATTTTCATTTTGTATTTATAGCATTGCATTTTGCATGTATGTTCAGGGATGACAGGTTGATCAGTAGACATGCTATTTATGACTGGATGTATCTTTTGATACTTTGCGGTAAAAGTCGCTCTCCTATTGACTTACTCCTATCAGCATTGGTCTCATAAAAAAAAAAAACAATAGACCACTTCTTAGAAACAATAGAAACACCAAATTATTAGACATGCGAGCAAGTGTTTAAATCTAATCTAATCATTGTTATAGCTCAACACTCTTAATCTTATTGTTTGAATCGTTTGTTTACTTGATTTACCATGAGTACCATATTTTTACCATGCCTTAGAAACAACAGTATTTCAAGTGGCTAACATAGCATAATCAGAGAGAGCTTTTTCCATCATACAATATATTTTTAAATGAACTGCATGTCATTTAGCAAAACAAGTCATGCTGTTTTTATTAATATGACATTCTATCGATCTAGATTACTACAAAGTGCAACAAGTCTCTCATATCAGCCACCGAGTGAATGCACAGAGTGCCATTATAAAATAACTTTCAACACTCAAACATATTTAGTATGATTGTTTTAACCTCACATACGCAACAAAAAGAGTGGAAGAGGCCCACTGCAACACAGGCAAAATAGAAGCTCAGCTGGACTCCCGCGGCTCTCGGCCCACCCTGCTTCTTACCACAGTGATGTTGATGAGACTTTAATACATCAGGTCATCCATGAACATGATTTGAAATAAATGCCTGAGTCCGTTGGATTGCCATCCATCAGCTGTGGAGGTGGAGATGACACTCCCATGATTCCACACTCATTCACAGTCTCATCAAGCTACGCCTTTGTTTTGAAAAATCAACCTCTAGTGGCGAAGATTACATATTGTGCCTTTGACATTCAGGAATTAATAAATAACATTTATATTTCTACTGTGATAGTGAAGAAATTTAAGTTTCATTCAGCAAGGAGACAGTAAAGACATTTATAAATCTATTTATCCAGAAAATCCAGAAAAAAAGTATCATGATTTCCACAAAAATATAAGCAGCACAACTCTTTTACATAGATACTAATAAGAAAATGTTTCTCATTTGCTCAAAGCAAATCAGTATATTAGAATGATTTCAGAAGGATCATGTGACGCTGAAGATGTGGAAAATTCAGCTTTGCCATCATAGGAATAAATTGCATTTCAAAAGTATATTACAATAGAAAACAGTTGTGATAATATTTCACAATATTAATGTTTTACAGTATTTTCGATCAAATAAATGCAGACTTCTTTCAAAAACACACACAAAATGACTGCCCCAAAACTTTTGAACAGTAGAGTATACAGTATGAATCTAGTCAAATGGAAACAAATTTGATATTTGTCATTATTAATTAAGTCTTAGAGAGATAATTCAGGGAAAAACTAGAGCATGTGCAGCGGTGTGTAATCGCTAGATGTGGGTAGATCGCATTTGCGCAAGCGTATACAACGTGCTTATTTTTATCTTCTTGAGGTGCATTTGAGTCCAAACATAAACAAATCGCATGTACTGTATACACACACCGCGTATGCTCATTATCCTGATTACCTCAACAAACCATTATACACAACTGTTTCTATGGTTGCTTAGTAACAGTTTGGTGGCTTTTGATGTGAAGTGAAGAAAAAGACAGCTGAAAAAAGTGAGGGCTCAGTGGGTTTCATGCACTTCAAGTCAACATATTTAAAAGGTCATTTCATGCCTGGGCAGTAGGAAAACAATCTGAAGTCAAAAATATGGGGATATATATAGTGAAAAGCAAAAAAGATAAATAGACAGATCAAGACAGATCTTGATAAAGCTGATATATTAACAAATCATAAGAGATTAAGCCGTTTACCTGTTTAGTTAGGAATTATCTGGTTAGCTGTTATAGATCTGCTTACTTTATCCATTATCGATCATTCGAGTAATGTTTTAATTGTTTTTATAGTATGATCAGACAGAGTTGACACGATATATGGTTCCCTAAGGAATATAATACAATTTCCAGGGCCATTACCTGTGGTGTAATGCATCATATACAGTACACATTCATATTAGTGATTGTGTGCCGGCTCAGTGTGTTTATTAGCTGAATTATAGGCTTTCCTGGGTTGCAAATATCATTTTAAGTGTTTAAGTGTTCATTATATGCACGTGAAATTAGATGGTGTTTAAGGGGAAAAAGCAGGAAGACCAGTAGACAGACACAAAGGAGAGAAAGAGAGCGATAGGAAAAGACAGATAAAGCAACTGAGATCAAGAGCCAGACAAAACAGAGACTGAAAAAAAGAGACCAATTACGGTAGCTTCCGATTCTCGCGTTACCATGGGAACCTCCCACTGGAACTTCGTGGGAAAGAGCAGTTTCACTCCCTTAGGACACGCGGACACACACACGCTTATGAATTGTGATAAAGCAACATGACCCTCTGAACTGCTCCTGTCATGTTGAAGTCTTAAGAAGGTTTTAAGAGCAGAAGATCAAACACAAAAATGCATCTAAATGAAATTCTGCTGGGAATGACTATAGTGAACAAGATTAGATACTTGACTTGAATAATTAGAACAACTAAGGAGTTGCTTTCAAGTATTCATTATTGGGATTTTCAGCAAATATATGATTCTTCCACACAAATGATGCACATTGCAGAATTTTTTTATGTCAGAACAAAACACTTTCACAACTCAAAGGAAAGGAAATTCATTCCACAATAAACACCTAGTCAGGCAATCCTTTTGAAGTAGGTCTGTACTACGCTTCAGTCATTAACTATGAAATCAACATGCATTAGAAAGAGTCATTTATTTCTTTATTCCAGTTTCAAACTGTGGAATTGCATGTGATGTCCTCACTGAAGGAACCACATAGCCACAGACCGTGAAAGAACAAGTGTGGACCACCCTCATTATTTATGAATCACTGCAATAGTGCCTTCCTTTTTACAGAGCTGGTGTACTCTGATGAATTACTCTGAACTAGACTGACCTTATCTAGTTGGGAAAAGTTTAGGTTTATTATTACTTCAACAAATTGAGAGGTTGTGAATCCAAAGCCTTCTCACTGCATGACCATACACTGTAGGCTGATTGCCAAGCTACACTTATGACTCAACGCAATCTTGCGGCTGTAAAGGCCAATAAATAAATATAATGAAAGTATGTGTATATATTTTGTATAATGCAAATATTCTGTTGCTGATGTTTGTTACTGTAGCAATTTAATAGGATAAAAAAACTGAAATTTAAAAAAAATCTCCCCTTCACTTGCATTAATAGAGTGCAACAGTCAGATTCCGGAAATAAAATCTCCATTAATTTTCCCCATAGGGAAACTGATTTATAATAGTTTACTTTAAAATGAAAATTACCCCAAGCTACACTCTCCCTCAAGCCATCCTAGAGGTATACGACTTTCTACTTTCTGATGAACACAATCAGAATTAAATTAATAAATATCCTGATGCAGTTTTGACCAGTTTGAAGCACAAGGAAGTGCATCCATCCATCATAAATGTACTTCACATGGCTCCAGGAGGTTAATAAAAGGTCCAATGCCTTCTGTATTCAACTTACACAAAAGGTTTTTCGTAAGTTGGATATGGTCTAGCAGAAGCTATATATTTTACTTTACTGTTAAATATGGATATTTTTCTTACACAAACGCATCGCTTCTCTTCAGAAGGCCTTTATTAACCCCTCGGAGCCGTGTGGAGTATGTTTATGATGGATGGATGCACTTTATTCACTTTATTATTGCCTTGACTGCAAAGACCAATAAACTATAACTATAGTGCTTGCAAGGCAGCACTGAATTAATATTAGTAAAAACATAGGGGTTTTTACATATGTTTTGGGGTTTGTTTTAAACTGCTAAACCTGAGTATTAAACTTTTGCAATTCCTTCAGCTCAAATTATTAAAAATGAACTGAATAAAAAGTGAACTCTTTTGGCCTTTTGTCCATGTCTGTTAGCTTATAGTATTGTACTTTTTTACAGTTTCAAAGATGATACATAATATATATATATATATATATATATATATATATATATATATATATATATATATATATATATATAAATACATATATATAAATACAGTACTAATGACATTCCACTCTGTTACCAGGTAATCGCGGCGTCGCAGGAAAATGAGTCACCGGTGTCCCAATGTTTAGATGTATTGATTCACAACATAGGGAGTGGAATGAAACACAGCAGTTCTTTTCCAAGAAAACAGATGAAAAATATCAATGACTCATCTTGTTCTCAGGAGCATATACAAATATTTGTCCAATAAAATTCTCTCTAGAATGAGAATGTCTCTTCGCCTTCTGACTAGCTTTAGCTAGTAGCAAATGAAAGTTCATGGCTGTGGTGTAAACTAAACCTTCCTGTTTCAATAAGACATACATAAACACCGGAAAGAACAACAAGCTATTTCATGATGGTTTGGATGTACAAATATTATGCTGTATTCAGCAATAGGAGTATTTTGGGATTTTATAAACATTACACTTTAAGGTAAAAAGGTAAAAAATATAGGCAAAAAAAATCTGTTTTGTTGGTGTGTTGTAAATAATTTCAGCAATATGTGTAATTTGGTATTTTGTTAACATTTAGCTTCCCTACCTACCTAACTACGAATTAAATAAATACATAAAATACATTTAAGAATAAGAAGAATATATATATTTTTTATTTTAGTAAGATTAAAAAGTATATTTTGTATGGTATGGTACATGTAAGGGACTGTACATGTATATGAGTATGTATATGTATATGAGTCTGGATATATATATATATATATATATATATATATATATATATATATACTTATATATATACATATATATACACACATATATATATATATATATATGAATGCATGCACATATTTTGTTAATGTTTTTTATTGTAACAGTTTAATAGAATACATTAAAAAAAAAAAAAAACCCTTTCACTTACATTACTGTCATTGTTGACCTCATATTTGCATACGGAATTGAGACTGGCTTTATTGCTTGTATCCATTTACATACTCAAAATGTGATTGGTCTTGCCTTCCCTGCATATTTTTAACCAATTACATATACTGTACACAGCAAAGACAGTGTCGCATTTTGTGTTGAATCTCTTCCACGGCTGACAGAACACAAGATGTGTGCTGAATGTCCTGACAGTGGCAAAGCTGCTCTGATTCTGCATTTCATTTACACAGAACCAAAGTCTAAAACCAAAACCTATCTGAAATTTTATTAATATTCTTCTGCTGTCTTGGAAACACTGCCATTTGCTTCAGAAAATGCAAATCTACTCTTTATTATATCACCGACAACATACCTTTACTAATGCAATATGGCTCAACAACAGACTCTTGCCAGATGTGACTAAACAGGATATGACATTATAAAATCAAGACAATATATGCTTTTAAAAATTAGTTGAGGTTGTCAAACATATCCTACAAGTTTTCTAATAAAAACCTCAACCTCAAACTCAAACTGACGCAGTGAAGCTTTTGCAAATGTGTGCGTCTTACAATAGTTCATAAAAGTGCTTACTAAGGCACTGCTTTCCTCGCCGCAGTAAGTCACGAGTCATAGAGAGGGATTTTACCACACTTCACTGTTTTGTTGATGCAAACTCGCTTGCAAACCCAGAAAGGCACGGTATAATGCATAACTTTGTGCTCACATACATCATGCTGCATTGCAGTAACATTCCTAACGCAGACCCAAAGGCTTCGGACGCCACACACATATATGCACCCTTCATTAGAGGACAGCAGGACAAAGAAACGCCCCTCAAACTTGCTCTGGTGTTCGGGGGTCAGGCTAGGGTGGGGGCTGATGGATGGGACTGGGCAAGCGGATAGCGATCACATCTGTCATATGTTCACCCATTAGACACAGAACACACCCACACACACAATCACACACATTTTGTAATCAAATCAAAGGCACATTAGAGAGTAAGAAATGCAAAGTAAAGAGAGATGGTTGAAACTGAGGATATGAATTAGTGAATATAAATGGATCGTTCAGACAATATTTCCTTATGTGGGAGAGAAAATGATGAGGATTTTCAATTCTTTTATTTTTCCTTAAGGGGGAAAAAAGTTGAAATAGGACTAAAACGGCTGTATATGGGTCTAAATATACAAAGAAACACATGCATTCCTCATGTCAACTTTGAATATCTGAACATGTAAGAGTTGCTCTACTGTAAGTAAAAATCCTCTCAATAACAGTGCGTAAATAATTCAGATAGACTGCATGAGAGAGAGAGAGAGAGAGAGAGAGAGAGAGTGGAAGAGTATTTTTGCTGTCATCAGGCCATGGAGCAAAATGGTACAGTACGATCATTTATTAGGCATGTAAATTTAACGATTCTGGCTACCTGTACTAAAACTATTAAAAATCATCATCGTTCACTGATATAAAGCTGAAAAAAAAAATATAAATATTAGATGAAAAAAATAAATGAAACGTGCCTTAGCAACTAACTGAAATAAAATAAGTTTAACTTGAAGAATTATTATTACTAAAACTACAATCAAGCTAAATTGAAGTATAAAATGAAATACTGGTAAAACTTTACAATAAGGTTCATTAGTTAAAGGTGCACTATGTAGTTTTTTTTGTCCGCTAGGGGGCGCTAAACAATTCAAAACAATAACAAAGGTGTAGATTGATGATGCTGTGAATATGGGATCATGGAACTTGTCGTCATGCCGATTGATCTAATAATATTTATGGGGAAATAATGTTTATGGATGACTGAATGCATGTTTTTAACATGACTGTGGTATGAAGCAGGACGTGGCCGAGAATCGCGGAAACGCGATTGATAATGAGAGAGATATCAGTGTCATGCGCGAGTCCCTGGGATATAAAGAAACGAGGGCATTTCACTCTACTGAACTACTCATAAGTGCTGAAATACTGCTCATACAGCTCAGTTTATTTGACGAATTAAAACTGTGAGGTAACGCAGCGCTGTTTCACTTGTTCTACCGATGATATTCTAACACTTCGTCGTGTTGAGCTCTATAACATTGATTAGTCTTATGTAGCTTACATTTGCTTACCTTGTCTAATAACGTGCAGGAACAGCGTCTCAGTCAAGTCAAAGTTTGTCACAAAGCTCTCACCATCTCGGAAACACTACACCGATATTGCTCCTCCTTTTATTTCTCCTTATGTCCCAAAGTTTGCTTGCCATGGTCCATAATATTTCAACGAAACAACAACAGCGTGCTGCTAGCCGTTACACAGCTATACGCATCTGTTGCCATGGTTACCGTGCAGAATTAGAAACCAGGGATAACGCCGATATTACGTCATTGACAGGCGCAAGTGACAAGAGAGGGCCGGGGCACGGTTTAAAATTGTGATTTTCTCTGAATTTGCAGATTCTTGGAAACTTGAAATATATAACACTGTGCAAGTGGTTTTTGGATATATTAATATAAAATTTTACCTATTGTACCTTTAAACATTAGTAAACGTATTAACTAACACGAACTAACCACGAGCAATACATTTGTTACTGTATTAACTAATCTTCTTTAACATTAATGAAAATACAATTCATTGTTTGTTAATGTTAATTCACAGTGTATTAACTAATGTTAACAAGATTCTAGTAATGTGTTAGTAAATGTTAAAATTAACATTAACAAATATTCATAAATGATGAAGAAGTGCAGTTCATTATTAGTTCATGATAACTAATGTTGTTAACTAATGAACCTTATTTGTAAAGTGTTACCGAAATATTACAATATAATAATATAAATGTTTTACAGTCTGATATTTTAGTGAAATATCTATGTATTAAAGCAGTAAAGAACATAGAAACCAATAGACTGATCTGAAGAAGCCAGTGTTCGAAGTGAGCCAGAACTCACTCAGTATCAGCAATTCTGTGCTGTTTTTTTTTTTTTTTTTTTTGCAGTACTAGGAATTATTCGTGCGTAGCAGCAGCTCACAAGAAATTCTGGTTCTTCAGTCCTTAGTCAACAAGACAGTCTGCCCTCTCACTCTCATTAGACCATTAGAGAAGCTGTTAGTCGGGTACATAATGTCGCTCTTTCTGACCAAGAAGATATGAGGGGGTTGCGTGACTGACATCTTAAACTGCCAATCTCTTTGCCTTTTTTTATTTGATGACTGCTCTGTAGGTCAGTAAATATGTGAGATTCATGTCATATGCAATATATACTGTATTTGTATATTCACTGAATAGCCACAACATTAAAACCACCCGTTTTATATCATCTAGGGCAGAGCTTCCCAAACTTAAGAGGGGCAAGGCCCCCAAAAACCATTGTAAAAGCTCCACGACCACACCATTTAAAAAATATATATCGACATTTACCAACAAATACATTTATTAACAAGTTTGTAAGAATTGCATGTGAACTATGAGAACTATGATGTGAACATTCTTTACAAATATATTTAAATCCATAACACTAGCCTTACATACTTTCAAAAAAAATCCAATTTTAGAACAATTGGAATATTTTAATTATTTTAATATATTGATTTGGACTAGGTATGGCCACCCTGCAATACTGCTACGGACCACCGGGAGGCCGCGGCCCAGAATTTGGGAGGCACTGATCTAGGGTGTTTCCAGGGGTGTTTCCCCTCTTTGTAATGTTCCTCAAACCATTCCTAAAAATTTTTTAGCGATGTGGAAGGCTAAATGGGCCACTGCCATCTGGGAACAACATTTCCATGAAGGGGTGTACGTGGTCTGCAACAATCTTTAGGTCGGTGGCATGTGTCAAAGTAACATTCACATGAATGCCAGGACCCAAGGTTTCCCAGCAGAATATTGCCCAGAGCATGACACTGCCTCTACCAGCCTGCCATCTGGCCATAGTGCATCCTGCTTCCATCTCTAGCCCTTCACCTGATCTAAGAGAAACTGTGATTTACCAAATCATGCTACCTTCTTCCACTGCTCTATAGTCCAGTTCTGATGCTCACATGCCCATTGTAGGCACTTCCAGTGGTGGACGTCAGGGGCATCATGGGCAATCTGTCTGGTCTGGGGCTACGAAGCCCCATACACAGCAAACTGTGATGCACTGTGTATTCTGACACCATTCTATCATGGCCAGCAATACGTTTTTCAGCAATTTGAGCTACAATAGCTCTTCTATGTGATCAGAACAGTCAGGCAAGTCTTTGCTCCTCATGTTCTTCGACGCATGTTTGAATAAATCCATCATGTTTTAATGACAGACACTGTTTACATTTTTTTTTTAAACTGAGGAGAAATGTAATTGTCATTATAAACTTGTAACTTAAATGTAAGTAGCCTGAACAAATCAGTTAATTTTAGCTGTTACTATTATTGCAATGTATCAACTGGGTATTCCTTTTATATATATATATATATATATATATATATACAACAGAAGTTTTTTTTTTTCATAAAGAAAATCTGCCATGTACCGTACCATGACTATTCTGTTTTGGTTTGGTTCTTTGTCTGATTGCCTGTGTTCCTTGTCATTGTAAGCTGACCTAGACTGAATCCCAAATGGCACACTTCAATGCACTTTCAGTCTTGTGGACTTACAATGGCTTCCGCGTGCAAGTGTCCGATAAGTCCGAAAGACCGTAAGGTGTCCCATTCATCATTTTAGGTTTCAGAAGGGTGTTCACGAGCGCGCCCATTGCATCCTCAAAGCACACTCCAGCTGAGCCCGCAAGTCTGCGAATTACGCAGAGGACTTTTCCCAGCAGTCAAAGCGCTATTATGTCACGAAAGTGTGAACGGAAGACCGTGAGGGTTTAGGGTGCCATTTGGGACCGGGCCATAGTTTTCTCTTGTGTGCCAGTTAATCACTGATTATGTTCACCTGTTGTTCATTTAGTTTCCTCGTTTACCTTTGTGTATTTAAGTCCTCAGTCTCCTTTCTTCTGTTGTTGTTCTATGTTACATTAAGTTGAGTTATTGTTTCCATAACTCCTGCGCTTTATGCTAAATAAAAGCATTACTCCTGCTAATAGATCCTGCTTTTAACTTTATTCGCAACCCAGCCATGATAACCTGATACATATACCAATTAATCGATATCGATTTGAATCAAAATCAGAATTGAATCGCAAGCTTGAGAATTAAAATTGAATCCTTAGCGCCCATCATCCTGACGCCAGTTCACTGGTTGCACCATTTTTGGTAAGTATATCTCACTCCTTGACAGATTCCATTGTAATGATATAATTAATGATATTCACTTCACCTGTCAGTGGTTATAATGTTGTGGCTGATACTCTCAAATCTTTCATAACATTGGCTGTAGGCTTGTGACCATGTGACTAAAATCACTTCGGATTGAATCCAAAACAAAGAGGAAAAGGCATTTTAAAGGCATTTAAAACTTCCATAGTGCAAACAAGTCTCAGTTCAAATTAACATTTTTTGTATGTACACACCAAATGTGTGTGTGTGCGCGTATGTGTGTGCGAGATGAAAAGGGAGAGAAATCTGGCTGATATTGGAGAGTTAATTAAATTGTGTGAGTAAATGTCACACAGTATTAGAGACAAGCTGCTCTTTCTGTCATCCACACACACTCACAATTAGATATGAACTCCGGGAGGTTTATTAAAGCAGGAGACTGAAGCAGAGAGACATGCTGACAACAACGTGCACACATGCGCACAAACACACGCACACACTCACCAATGCAAATCACTGGAAAACATCTGATAGAATCTTCATGATAAAGTTCACTCATAGATCAACTTTGTCTCACTTCCTTCTTGCATACAGTAAGAGAAAAGAGCTATTAACTAATGTGGATGGCAAAACCAGAATAATTTAATTCATATTTAAATCTCTGATTTTATTGCTGACTTTGGTATCCTGGCAAAACTGAGCATAGTGTGAGACACTGTTTGGATTTTTTCTGAAGCTCACATGCTGGATTACTGGGATTTTTCAGCCTAAAATGAAAATTCTGTCATCATTCATTCTCCCTCATGTTGTTCCAAATTCACATGCTGTTATTTTTTCAGTGGTTCACTATGACCACATCTGCCAAGCTCCAAAATATGTGAGGAACAGACCAAATTTTAGTGTGTGTGAGGAAAACAAAAGCCAACTGCTGTTCAGTGATGTTGAGACGCCATTTTTTAATCTGGATGTAAACGGCACAATAATCCTCGGGTGGGCAATTTTCAGTGAGTTACCATTTAAATTTTGTTCTGTTTCTAGCTATCATATGACTTCAAAATACTTGTAATATAACATACAAGTTATATCATGTATCAAAGACATTTTCAGACATTTGCAAGACCTGCACAAATTAAATTGATTTGGTATGTCCATACAGAGCAGACCCATACAATTTAAAATCAAATTATGTATGTCAGCGCTTTACTACAGCCAGCTGTTCTATCAAAAATATAATGGAGATAAAATATGCACTCTTACAACCATCTGCAACATAAAGAGTACACTCTTAGAAAAAAGGTTCAATGGGGTTCTATTTAGAACCCAAGGGTTCTTGAATAAATTTTTAAAAACCTGTTATGCCAAAAAAGGTTCTACATAAGGAGAAATGTTAAAAATGCATGCATAATACTTTCATGTTTAATGGGTTATTTAATTTTTTCTAGTGATAAAGTATGTTTATAAGATGTTTAATTCATAAAATTGAACTAAAATTACAGTCCTGCTTCTTTCTTTTTTTTTTTACTTTTGAGGCGCTCACATTTATTTACCTAAATGATAGCTTTTTGAAGTTTAATAGTCACATTGGGCCCGAATCCTGTTTTTCGCCTCCAAATTTAAGTCCTTAGGACTTTTGTAATGACTGAAAACTGAAGACTTAAAGGACAATCTGGGATATTTCTGTCCCTCCGTGGTCTATTCTGTCAATTCACCCAAAATGTTGTTACTTCAAAATATTCATAAAGAGATCCTAAAATAAATCCATTTGAATCCAAGTGTTCAGAAGAGACATGATCGCTTTATATGATAAACCGATTTAGGCTTTTATTTATATATAAACACAGAGAACATACATAGAGCACTTAAATATGGCAAAAGTAAGGTCACTCTGTCACCGTACTTGCTTGAAGCGTGAGAACAAACCTCATTGGTTGTTGCTGAAGCTCAATCGTGCAGCGTGACATGGGAGAATGAACCTCATTGGTTCTTTCACATCAAGTAAACATGCTTGAGCTTCCGATTACCATATCTGAGTGCTCTATGTGTGTTCACTAATGTTTGCATGTGAATTTGAATTAAAGCTTAAATTCAATCTGTTCATCATATATGTGTCTTCAGAAGAATAGGATTAATATGGATTCATATGGATTTCTTTTACAATGTCTTTATGAACGTTTTGAACCATCAGCATTTTGGGTGAATAGACTTTTCATTGATGAATGATTTCAGAGATGAACGAAAGTCTTGGAACGACATGAGGGTGAGTAAATGATGGCAGAATTTACACTTCTGGGTAAACTAACTCTTTTTAGCCTTAAATTGCTCTCCAATTAATCTCGTTGTTGATTCGAAGATTTGATTTGTGAATTTTCTTTCCTATGTATTGATCTTTATGTGACATTAAGTTAGTATTGAGAAAGTGTTGACTGAATCTGGTGAGCCTTTCTCTCAGATAGACTAATATAAAGGACAGTCCATGAGACAAAGATGAAGCAGCCTTTTAAATCTCTTTCATGAGGGTTGTATAAATCACAGAGCTGAAGCTTTAATTTTTTTGACTCTGCACAAAACAGTCACAGACCGTTCTAACAGAATGTTGCTTACTTATCCATCAGTACCTCATTTAAACATTAAAATGCAGGAGAGCTTCGGCTAATTTCCCTTCAACTGTGTACTGTGGGCTTAGATGGGATTTGTGGGTGACATTAGTGAGGACAGAGTAAAGGACAACGCTCAAGGACTGCGAATTTGAAAATTTCATGTCCGCACGTAACCTGAGAGAGTTCAATCTCTGGCTGAGCAAATAAATTCAACAAAGATTCAAAGAGGACAGTCAATCAAAAAATAGTACACCCAAGCCACCACAGGCACAGAACATCTCCAAAACTGATTATACCCAATAAAATATTCATGCTGGAGTGTGACAATAGGTTTAGATATTTGACACGCAGAATGATGAATGTCACTCACGGCAATTGTCTAACTTAACATCAACATCAGAAAGACCAGTTACTTGCCATGGTTGGGCTGTCTGCCGAGCCTAATGGTTATATTAAAAATAATATTACATAACAGTAAAATGGAGCAATAATATTTATAATAGCAGCAACTATATACAACATTTGTTTAATCGATGGTATGCAGCAACCAGAACAAACCTTTAAAGGAAGCATTAGAGTGAAGGATTAAAGGCAGTTAACATGAATTATTATAATTAATTATGGTAGCAGTAATAATGGCAATGTATAATTATGGGTGTTCCACCACCTAATTACAGAACATATTGTTCATTTAAATAACTATAATGTTCCAAAACATACACAAATTCTAATGGGAAAGAGAAATCAGTAATGAGATAACTTTAATATCTCACTTGTTTCTCAAGAGCTCAAATCTGCTGCAAAAGAGCAAGTTTCTCCAGAGAAAAAGACATCATTAATCTCTTATGTGTCTCTTGTAGCATTTCAGAAGAGATCTCAATTTCTCAAACTATCAGCTTTTGCAGGATATCTAGCATTTAAGGGGTGTAACGGTACACAGAAGTCACGGCTCGCTACGTACCTCGGGCTTTGGTGTCACAGTTTGGTACGAGTTCAGTACAAAAGGAAAAAATGCTGAAAACTGGACCTTAAACTAAAGTGTAACCGGAAAAAGCAACAAATCCATAATGCTAGGTTTCTTTTCATTTATTTTGAACAGACAGTAGGGCAGATTTTAGAACATTTTATAGCTCTTTGTTTTGACAGAAAACAAGTTTAAAAAAAGTTTTGAATTATTTGTAATGTCACAACACACTCATCTCATGAATATAAAATAGGTCAAACTTACATTTGGCAACCTTCAGCCTAGTCAATATACTAATTAATAATCACTGAATTAATTATGTAGTAGGAATATTTTATGTTTGAAATACAAAACAAAACAAATACTAAAATAGAAATGGAACTTTGGTTCAGCAATGCTACGTTATGATGATCATACAGTATTGCTTGTCTAGCTTTTAATATTTTTATTATATATATATATATATTCATTTTGCAGTTTTCTTTTTTCTTTTTTGCTTACTGTATGCCACAACTGACTCATTTGTCTCTATTTTAATTTGAGTAATTTTTGGAGAAATGTCTGACGCAAAAGTTGATGAAGCACATAACTGAGTGCTCCAATAAAAATAAAGTTTAAAAAAGAACTACAAAAATAATAGTTGTCTCCAATTAGGTTCCCTAAACATTTTATTTCCATATTATTTATAATTATTAATATTTTGAATTAACTTTTATTTTTATATTTTTCAGTTTTCATTTGAATATTTTAACAGTTTTAATCATTTTGATATTTGCATTTGTTCTTTTTTATTAGTTTCTGTTTAATATTCCAATTGATCTTTCACTTACTTTTATTTCAGTTTTAGGAATTAAAGTACTTCAACTTATTTTAACTCAGTTAGTTGCCAAGGCAACATTTCTAATAATTTAAGATAAAAAATATTCTATTTATATTTTATTTTAAACCCCGCCGCAAAATCCTGCCATTGAATGAGCCAGGGATGGACATGTCAGATTGCTTCAATAAACAGAATAACTAAAGGCAAACCCCAGATGACTTACTCAATTGTTTCTGCACATTTCAGTGGAACAGAAGGTATTTTAATATTTAAAATAACACCCTTTAAGTCTACCGAGCAACCTCTGGGCAAATGAACTTTTCCTTTGTGCAGACACACACTCACCGGACATTCTCTGAATCACGATTTCAGCATCATCAGCAGTTACCGTCCTTTCACCCTGACACTGAAACTCAGGATGTGCCGTAACCCCCTCGTATGACTAATGATACTGTATGTAAGCA
The DNA here is from genome assembly GCA_037194245.1 of Opsariichthys bidens. Lineage (NCBI taxonomy): Eukaryota > Metazoa > Chordata > Actinopteri > Cypriniformes > Xenocyprididae > Opsariichthys > Opsariichthys bidens. Next base: position 7,041,359 of record CM074293.1, on the reverse strand, counting down.
TATGGACAGTGCGACGGCAGGTGAGTGAGTGTGAGCTGGACAGGGAGGAGGAAAGGAAAGAGACTGTTAGTATTTAATAAGACAGAGTGCCTCTCTTCATAAAGAGTAGAATGACTGATGAATGACTGAACGGCTGCCATTCATTCCAACTTGGAGCAATCGGCAAGGACATCACTATGGAAACTTTCCTTTCCTCCCTCTGCTCTCTCCGGTACGTCCATCATCCTCATCTTTTTATTCAAACGTCGCTTTCATCAATAAAATTAAATTTCGTAACTTTGGCCAGATAGCAGGGCTTTTCCAGCACACAATCTATCCGTCCATCCATGTCTATTAAACTTTTAGCAGAAACTTGGCACTTTGCATATAGATGCACATAGTTATACTAAAACACCCTGCCAATCACACACTCACATTACTTTTTCTGATCAAAGGGGTCAAATCATGATTTTCCTTGATCTTTTGATATAACAGAGCTCAACGTAGGCTAAACGTGCTCAAGCTTTCCTGCTCATGTCTTTAGTATTCATAGGTATTCTTATGTAAGGTGTACTTCTACACATGAGAGAATCTCATGAAACCTGTCAAGAACCTGTCGTGGTCATTTTTCACCTTAAAATCCAAAAGAGAGAGAAATAAGACCTTCAATTTACTTTAATATAAATATAATTTCTGTTTATTACTTGTGACCTGGACATTTCTTAGTGAGATTACATAAGAATAGCGTTCAAAAGTTTGGGGCCGCATTTGTTTGATGATAAAAATAATAAAAACAGTAATATTGTGAAATATTATTAGAATTTAGAAAATGATCCTTATATATATATTTTGTGTGGAAACATACTTTTTTCAGGATTCTTTGATGAATAGAACTTTTAAAAGAACATGATTTATTTGAAATATATATTTTTGTAACAATGTAAAAGTTTTTCTCTCACTTTTGATAAATTTTATGCATATTTGCTAAACAAAAGTATTAAAAATGGTATATTTCAACCATATCACCATTTTTCACAATGTTTGAATAGACAATGACAAGTTCAATCAATTTATTTTTGTGATCATGTTAAGTATGGACATGGTATAATCATTTCAATTAACAATATACTAACTTTATTGACATACAATCTTTGAATCCTTTGTTTACCTCTACCTGAATTACAGAAGGACCCAGGAGAAAGCATATTAAATTGATTGATACAAAAACAAAAAAAATTAAAAATAAGATTAACATTATAATGAAAAACCATGACAAAACATTGATGACATGGCGCCTTTAAAATTCAAATTGAGCAAACTGAAGGATTACGCAGGTTTCACCACTTGAGCTGACAAATAAACTTCTGCAAATCAAAAAGATTTAACTGTCTGGAAAATTTCGCAATTCATGGTTTGATCTGTTGACATGTTTGCGGTGCATTAAAGAACGTTTTAATTGCGGGTTCCTGTGGACAGGGTCTGACACATCGCTGTTCTAATGAGCTGTGAATATGATCAAATGATCAGATGGCTAAGAAGCAGAGAGACGAGAGTCATTATAGCTGACACCCTCTGCTTGTAGTTTGCACTGCAAAACTCAGCTCAGTAGGAGTGGGTTTAAGACGTGTCATTGTACTGTAATATAGCAAATTCTGTGCTTTGCAAAAGACCCTTCTGGACCCACTGTTTTCATTTGTTTACTGAATCAAATATTTCAAAGCATTAAAACTTGAACTTATAAAGTGATTTTTTTGTTCTAAAAATATTATAAAAATATAAGTAGAAATATAAAAAATATAATATAAAACAACATAAATAGAATAAAAATGTAAAAATCACAGTTTATTATTTATGTATTCTGATGTTGAGAACGTACGAGCTCTAAGGAAGTATTTCCACCACGGAGCGAAAAAAAAAAAGGTCACTTTATCTCACAATTTTGACTTTTTTCTCACAATTCCGAGTACAATTATGAGGAAAAAAGTCAGGATTACAAGTTATAAACTCAGAATTGCGAGAAATAAAGATAGAATTGCGGAATATATATACTTGGAATTGTGAGAAAAAGTCAGAACTGTGAGAAATGAACTCGGAATTGTGAGAAAAAAGTCAGAATTGTCATATATAAACTTAATTGCAAATAAAAAAGAATTGTGAGTTATAAACTCGAAATTGTGCGAAAAAAGTCAGAATCGTAAGTTATAAGCTCGGAATCGCAAGAAAAAAGGAAAAAATATGAGATGTAAACTCGGAATTGTGAGAAATAAAGTCAAAGCTATGAAATATTAACTTGCAATTCCAAGTTATGAAGCAATAAAAACTCGCAATTCTGAGAGAAAAAAGGCAGAATTTTAAGATATGAATTGCGAGAAAAACAGTCAAAACTGTAAGATAAAAATTTGTTGCCTTTGTTATCTTCTAAATTGCCTTTTTTTTTTTTTTTTTTAAATATTCAAGGCAGAAACAAGCTTTCATTCTTCACACACTGATGAGGTGTGATTTTGGCCTGTTCTTCCAAACAGCTTGGCTCCAGGTTGTTCGGGTTAATAGGATGAAGATTATGCAATTTGCAAATTTAGTGTCAGAGATTCTCATTTGGACAGAGATCAGGTAGAACATTCCCCTTCTTAAATCGTTCCAACTTTAATTTGGCTTTGTGCTTGGGATCAACGTCTTGCCGAAAAACAAACCTTGAACAGGTTCTCTGCGTTTTGCAGCAACTAATCTTCCTACTCATTTAACAAGATGCCCCAGTCCCTGCTAATGAAAGGCAGCCCCGCAGCATGAGGCCTCAGTAGGCTGGTATACGGTGTCCTTTGAGGTGTGGGCAGTAAATTTGTGCCATGCACACCGCTTTGCTCTGGGTCTCATTTTATCATAAAAGCTTTTCCCCATATTGAAAATGGGTCACTAGAATGCTTTTTAGCGAACTCCAGACATGCTGTCAGACGGCCCGTTTACACATCTTGAATTTCTATGGATTTTGCTGCATCAATAAAATATCTGCAAAACCCATTCAGAAGGGGGTCATCGCAGATTAACGGCAGGTGTAGCGCACCACGATAACTACATGCATATTACAGTAACGTTAGACGTCTAGAAAATGTCCAAATACATATGAACAGTATATTAATTGTTTTTAGGGATGCACAGATAATAAAATAGTGGCTGATGCTGATTAGTAAATAATTATTTAATGATATAATAATCAGTGAATGGCCAATATTTCAAATTTGGCAACACTTTTCAAGAAATTTCCACATTAGCTGAAATAACAATGAAAATACTTCTAAAGCATTAAACTCTAATCTTGCGTATCACCACATACTCAAAATGTTTGAAAAGGAAGCAAAAGCAGGCAACTAAAAGATAATTCCAACCTGTGAAATTTTGATAAATTAACAGTTAATCGCAATTAACCAAAATGACAGAGTGCAAAGGCTCAACTGGGCACTGGAGAGTCAGCAGCGGTCTGTCTAATGTGGTCAGACAAAGCAAAGCAGAGGAGTGTAGAGTTATTGATCCGTGACAGGTCGAGAAACTGGAGAGTGATCGATCTGAACAAGGCAGAGTGAAAGAGGGAAAAAAAGGAGAGAAATAAAGAGTGAAAGAGATGGGGGAGGAAATAGAGCGATGAATAGGCGGAGAAAGACATCTGGCAGATTGTGTACACTCTAAAATAAACAATGCTTCTCCAACCATCAGAGCAATTCAAGTCCGCCATAATAATATAATGTCTTATAACATTGTTTCTCAGCAAATAATAATAATACCAAAATGGATACGAGTTGATATTAGAATTTTAAGAATTTTTGGCTAATTTTAAATATTTAGTAATAGTACAGTACTTTAATAGTACAGCCTCAGTTCACCTATTTTTACATTTAGAGTCTCTTTGTAATCATTAACCTCCACTTGATGTTGAAACACTATTAATTAAATATTAAATATAATGTAATTGTTAAATGTAATCTTTAGAAAATCTTTTCACACTTTTAGTTTACAGTTATAATAATAGATCAATGATCATTGTTTACATTATAATGTTGTGATGCCTAAATTTACTTCATGCATTTAAAAGATTTCAATATTAGTTTATATTAAAATTATCTTTAGATTAAAATATGAAATATATAGCATGACATAAAAAAAACAGCGGTCAGAATTGTATGCATGTAGTTTGCATCCCTACTATATGCAGTTAATTGCAATGCATTTTACTAATATATGTATCATGTACTTAAAGTGGACCAATTATGCTTCTTTTTACAAGATGTAATAAGCGCCTCCAGAATGTGTTTCAGCTTAAAATACCCCACAGATCATTTATTATAGCTTGTTATTATTATTTGCTTCTATTTGAGTGTGAGCAAAAACACGCCGTTTTTGTGTGTGTCCTTTTAAATGTAAATGAGCTGCTGCTCCCAGCCCCCTTTCCAGGAGAGGGTGGAGCTTTAACAGTTTGAGCTTCGGTTGCTCTACACTGATGGAGAGACTCAGGAAGAAGTTACAAGTTTTAAAGTGCAACTGGACATTTCAGAATGGTTAGTGGATAAATTTATGTAGTTGCTGTGGAGTTGATTTGTTGTAAAATTAAATATCTTCCTGTGCAATGATCTTTGAGCACTTTGCAGATGTTGACTTAGCCCTACTAAATACATTTTTCTCCAATGAGAATTACTTTACTGTAAGATGCATACGAGACATTAAAAACTGCATCCGTCCATTCAATTTTCAAAGAGCTGCAATTTTTCAGTCATAATGCTTTTGTAGCATCAATTAAAATCACACACACACACACACACACATAAACACCCATACATTACAAGTCAAACTCATCAGCACACATGCGGACAAAAACAATTACGCCATCAATTTACTCTAATTTACCATAAAACTAATATTTCAAGCGTAATGGCAAATTAGCTGAAGTCTGTAATTATCAGACATCATTCCATTAAACTGCAGCTATCCTAATTGGACTAACACATCAGCTATTAGATTAAAACCTCTCTATAAAACATTAAGCCCACAACGCCTTGTGATGATGCTTCAGGATGAGCCTTAGAGACAAAGAAGAATGGAAAGGCATGGAGAATATATGGACAGAGCGAGGGGAGGGAGACAGGAACCGTGCCGGCAGTGTGTTGTAGTTCTTTAGAGGTGATTGATGAAACCCAAGGTGATAGAGGCAGAACGCAGGGAAATGAAGCCTAACGCGCCCTCACCAGCAACACAGATTTGGCCAATAACAAACCCTGACTGTTTTGTTATGAACTGGCAATGAAATGTTAGATAGAAAGCATTAAAAAAAAAAAAAAAAAAAAAAAAAAAAACAATATGATATCAAACTATTCTGCATGATAAACACTGTCCACAGTAAGCCCTCCCCCAAAATGCTTAGTCAGCCAATCAAATGTGGCGGAGGCTTTGGGGATAGAGTGGGGTCTTAGCTCATTTGTTGCTTGGCAACCAGGTGCTTTCCAAGGAAGGGCTGATCCCAAAGAGAGTCCACAGATAGTGCTGTAATATAGCGCAAACCCCCTGCTTCCTCCTGATTAACTTCTTATGTCCACCCACCCGCGCACACACACACACACACACACACACACACACACACAGATGTAGAGATGCAACGATCTCACCTCACAGGAATCTGTCAGCACTCTCGCCGGCATCACCAACAGAGATGGACCCTTGGGGGCTACACGCTTGGTACACGAGTTAGTGATTATGGGCTGGTCACTTGGGATCTCTCCAGCTTTTAGTAGAAAAACACTGTTTTTACCTGTTTTCTGTGCACACATCCAGCTTGGCTTCGAACATGAGAGTTCACCAGAAATGAAAACTGCCATTTTGACTGTACTGACATTTAGTTCCAATCCTCTACTTATCCTGTGCACTAAATAATTTTACATTTTGAATTGTATATGGCTTGAATGGAGTATTATTGGAGCACATATAAGAAAAACACATTTCAGTCTTTTCACTTCAAATTTCAAGTTTAATACAATATGTTCCTTGCCATTTCTTTGTAATTATTTGTGAAATTTACTAGCAGTTTCTGAGGGAACTGTTTCAAAGTAAAATTGTTTCAAGGTAAATCCTACACAAGATGTTTTTCATTGTTCATTGCACGTCTGTGGGATTTTTTTTTTTTGCACTGTTTAATTGTTTGCCACGTCTGACTGCTTAGAACAGAAAGAAAACACTGTTCCTCAAAAAGCAGCACAATGTGAGGTAATTTTGAGTTATCCATTCAATGTTTGTACTAGGGCTGTATGATTTTTTTTATGGGGTAGTTGAGAACTGCCATTTAAAATGTGTTTTTCAAAGCTCCACGTTTGCTGTGCCAAAATAAAGGCTTATATAAATATAATATATAAATAAATAAGACTATAATTAATAAATAAATGAAAACTTCAAGAGACATCTGAATTTGTTTTTCTAAAATGAGCATTTTTATCAAGTTCGTATGTTTAGGTTCAGTTATTTCACTTTCATATCAATTTAGTAGAACATTTCGGATAGTACTCTGCACTCAGGCTTTAGCATCTGAAGTCTTCAAATATTAATGTAAAACAAAACAAAAAACAGTATAATAATAGTAATTATTATAATATTTTTACAACTGTAAAATTACAATAGTAATAATTATGGCTGTCTCAATTTCTTCATTTTCAAACGTTAAACAATTGAGCTTTCATTTGGCAAAATAACACAGGAAGCTCTAGAGTGGATCAAGTTGTATTCCAGAGTTCCGTAGGATAGAGGTTTGGAACAAACCAAGTAAAGCAAAAGGCCAGTAAGGCCAGGAGCTGCCCCAAAACCTGTGCCAAGACCTGCCACCCTGGAGACAGCTGCCAATCTGATAGATGCGTGTGAACGAACAGACAATGCAACCCAGGTCTCCTTTTCTTTTTAAACCTGTCTAGCACCTTACACAATATGTAATTTGGCTATTTTTTCCCAAAAATCCCTGCTACCAGAGGGAGCCACAAAGGTACACACAATAAGTCAATATTCTCCATTAACCAAACGCTTTTCACCTGCATCAGACACTCCGATTGATACACATGAGCAAATAGAAAATGCATCCCATGTCTCCTTCTACTCTTTTTTTAGCCTACTTATTTGCCTTGTATTTTATGCTGCAGTTTTTTATCCAAAATGGAGCGTGTGTCCCATGGCACCAGGTTCAACTTCGCATTGTGCCTGCCTCAAGATCTCTCATTATTCTGCCGATATATTACACTCCGATTGATGCACGTGGCCAAACAGACAGACATATTTACCTATTTGCCACCTTACCTTATATTTTCTTCCGCTCATTTTATCCATTGTCGCGTGTAGTGGGTTTTGGTTTTGTTTCCTGCGTTCTCTAGTTTGTTAATTAGTTCTGCACACATTTTCTATTACACTCGATCATCCCCTGTCTATTTAAGCAATAATGAACTTTAATGAATAATGAAGACTTCCTACTGCCAATAGATGCACAACACGCTGCTGTGAGTAAGACATGCTGCTGCTGTACAACATCATACATGAATTGCTTGCATAAGATATATACAGGTGGATCTGGGGAAGTGGAGGGTTTCTAAAAGCGTGCTGCAAAATGCTACAGCAAACGCTGAACAGGTATTTGAAAGTCAAGCAGCGAGTTCATTGGCAACTGATTCAGCTGGAACCAATCAGCTGTGCCCTTTAAAGACAACATGATTGCAAGCAGATTGAGTTAAGGACTTGTCAGCCTATGCAATATAGGTTTTCATGAGAGGATTTTGTATTTGTAAACAGAAATGTGCATTATTAATTTAGGATTTAGGAATTTATTAATTGATCTCTTGTTGTGACCAGAAACTCAGAAAGCGAGAAGTAATGAATGCTTTAAGATGCCATTAACGACACATTGCAATTAAATTATTCTAATAATTTTGCATGATTAATGTAAATGGAACACAAATAAGTCAACTGAAAAACTTATTCATTTTCAAGTGTTACAAAGGGTGTCCAAGTGTGTCAAAGTGCAAATTACACACCAGTGTCACAGTTGAAAGCCTTTTGTTACATATTAACAAGAGCTTGTTTTATGTATTTATTTATTTAGGAGTTAGAGTGGCAGCGTGCAGCTAATGTCGCCTAGGGCTTCATATTCAGCCTTGCTGTCTGCGGCTCTCGCTGGGTCAGTGTTTGCGCTCGTGTGTGAGTGTGGCAAGGTACTGACACAATACTCAAACAGGGCATACCCATGGTGACGTTACCGTAGCAACCAACCCCTTCCTGCTGACAAAAGAAGTTAAACTGTGTGTGTGTTGTGAAGTGCACGAGTACATCCCGCTTTTTCATGTGATGTTGTCTGCATGTATTCAGCAATTTATGTATCAGAAAGTACACAGGTTGCAGCGACTGTCAGATTGTAAACACAAACACTCCAGAAAGATTCAAACACGTTCATAAAATAAGCCCTTGTCTCCAGTCTGGGAGTTTTCAGGGTGGACTGATGCTAGCTGACAAGGGGGTTACGGCAGCGTACAACACAAATCTGTCAGTCGAGACATTTTCCCTGTGGCTCACTGGACAGAAATTACTTTCAATAATCAAAAAAGATTATGGGTGTGTTCACTGGTTCGCTTAGAGTTCACAATGTAATTGGTAACACAGAGGGAACTATTTTAACGATCTGAAGGTCTGAAGTGCATGATGCAGTTGGACTTGGGGCAGATCCGAATCCACTTTTGCTAGTTTAATGACAGAAAACATGTACCCTTAATGAGTCATGGGTTCGTTTTGGGTGTAACGTGCAATAAACCAGTCAGAGTGTCATCTCCCATTCCCTTTAAAAGACAGGTGTGCTTTCACCATGGTGGATTGCTATTTACATGGTGGAGCACAGACACCCTCAACCTGACGAGTCAGTTTAAATACATGTGTGTCTTGCCACAATTGATCCTTCGCAAAGACCCGCCCCCTTTAGTTACTGTTGCTATGTCCGACAAGCCATGCGCTCTCACGCCACACATCATGAAGTGAAAATACACTGTGTCGATAGACAACACAGAGCAGATATGAAACAGTTTAAACAATAAATAGCGTATAGTGTCTCTTTAATGTGTCGTGACAGATCGCTGTAGCTCCTCGTGAACCGATCATCTCTTCATACTAGTTCATTTATAGCATCAAATAAACATGAATGAACATCAGAAGGAATGTTGTTTCAAGCGGAATGACGCGAGTACACACAATTTTTCAAGTTCATCAACGTTAATCTACTCCCCTGACTGCTTTGTCGGACAAAATGGCGGATTCGGGGTTATGATTGGTCAGATCGGCCAAATAATTTCAAATGATCAAATAAGCCAATTTCATTCGTCATTACCACAAATAGGTAATTCTGATACATGCAATGACTATCCATTATGACATGTAGGCATTTTTATCTTTATATGCACAATAATCACTTAAATCACTGAAGCTCAAGTAAGTATATCCACCCAAAGCATCGGCTCCAGGGGACCACAAGTGATGCGTTTGCACATGAAAAATATACATATTTAACAAGTTATAAAGTAAAATGTCTAGCTTCCGCCAGATCACCTTCCTTATTCAAATTCAACATAGGAAGAAAGCGTAACTGACATCACGGCGTTACGTGCTTGAGGCGTTACACATTCTTTGCAAGTTGAATACAGAAAGCAGTTTGGTGGAAGCTAGATATTTTACTCTATTACTTGTTAAATATGGATATTTTTCTTACACAGATGCATCGCTTTGCTTCAGAAGGCCTTTATTAACCCCCCCGAAGCCGTGTGGAGTATGTTTTGCTTTGGATGGAGGCTCTTTCTTGAGCTTTATACTCGTTGGTCCCGTTCACTGCCATTATAAGATGGCATTATATTAGATGCGTCAGGATATTCATTAATATATCTCTGATTGTCTTCATCAGAAAGAAGAAAGTCATACACACCTAGGAATGCTTGAGGGTGAGTAAAGTTTGGGGTAATTTTCATTTGAAAGTGAACGAATCCTTTAAATTATAATCCTTTTATTTTTTCGAACAGAAGAAGAAGAGAGCCAGTGCAAGATGAGGTTTGTGGTAAAAACGTATATAATTTTCTTGTTTCGCTAGATCTTTTTTCCTCATCTGGGATCATGTATAGTGCTTTGAAGCTGCACTGAAACTGCAATTTAGACTTTCCACCCATTGAACCCCCCTGAAGTGCACTATACAGAAGAAAACCCTGGAATGTTTTACTCAAAAAACACTGTTATCGTGAAATAAAATTTATTATAATATGAAATAAGATTTTGGTCATATTTCCCACCCCTAATCATTAACAATTATTACAGAACATGTTTTCATCTTACAACAACTTTCAATTTCAATTTTCAACTTAAAATAGAAAATAGAATCATTACATAAACGCATAATAATAAATGTCTCATTTACTCATGAGTAATTGAGTAAGTCATTGCTCTCCTGTTTATTGAGAGTTGTCTAGTTTTTGTCTAGTTTTATGCTACACATTAAATCTAAAGCTAAATAAGTAATAAAAGGACCAATTAAAACATGTATTATTGATATTCTATATGCATCTTTGGTCGGTGGCTCTTTTGCTTTGCAAAGCTGAGTTTGAACGAAAATGAGAATAAAACGCTACCCACAGGAAGTAGAAAAAACTATAGCTGCATTATAGCAGCAAAAAACGGTTGCTGCATTAATTGCATTCATTATTTTAACACGTTAGATGGTCAATATTCATTGCAGAAATGTAATTTGTATATTTCTAATAAATAATGTGCTATATACAAACAGATAAAAATTATAAATAAAACTTACAAATGCTCCAAATGTCCACAACTGTCTTGACAGTCACAGACATTTATTTATTTTTTTTTTTTTTTTTACTATTTACTTCCTCCCTTTCACATTCTTGGTCATTTTTTTCTTTTTTGACTTCACGACTTCTTCTTCTTTCTCTCTGTTTTAGGTGGTTGAACTCTGCGCTTACATCAGTGACTCCCGTTGTCTTGGAAACCAGTACCGTTACCCTGTCAGCGATGACAAGCACCTGTAACCCCGGAGATTCATTAGTGACAGTAGCCATGGAGATCGCCAAGTTTTTGCACCAGTGTCATTAAGAGTTTCCTTGGGGACTGTGTCTGTGTGTATATGTATATGTGTGTATATGTATGCATGTACACGTCACACATTTCTCTGTAGAACATAATGTCATCATCTGACATTCCCTCACTTTCTCAATGTCTCTGTTATCCTCACGCATATACACACAGGTACTGGCAAGCTCTGGCTTGTTATTTACCATTATGTGTATTCAGACTTCCCTTGGGAATGTCCTTGCAATTAAAGTATAAAACACATATGCATATCTAGGTTTCAATTAACACATATAACCCCCACATATGAGATAAATTAGAACCTGTCAAATCTAACACTTGAAACTCACAATGTTACAGATTCACACTGTGCTGTGCTGCTGGGCATCTAGAGATTTAGTGTGCACATACATGCATGTGTGTATTTAAACCACTATCCTATAGTAAATGTTTGCTTAATCAGTTTATGAATGTTTACTGTGACATTTATTGCGGGCTAAGAGACAGACATGCTGAACCGACCTGAGGACGAAGTGAGATAATCATGTCTTTCTTTTTTTTTTTGTCCATTAAGGACAGTGGCCTACAATAATTAGTGGTGCTTTTTAAGACATGCATCACTATTAGCACAGAATGCAAGTAAAGTAAGTAAAAATCCCATTCATTTTCACCATTTTCACAGCCAAGGTCAGGATTTTTGTTAAAAAATACATTAAATTTCGCTTTATTTTTCACCAATCCCTATCGTATACCCCCGGATTGCATGGAGTCAATCTGTGTTATTTTTTCATCTTTTTTAAAAAGCTTCATGCAGAAGCAATGCCATTATATGGACAAGCATGAGCGGGACATTTTTTTTTAATTATTCTTTCGCAGTCTTAGACACCAGGGTGAGTAAATGATGACTTATTTCATTTTAGGCTGAACCATCCCTTAACAAAAACTTTTTTATTGCTTAGACTTATTAAACTTCAGCACTATCCACGTACACATGCACACCTTTTGTTTCAATCAGAATGAATTCATTCCGACTGATGAATCCGGACGTATTTTGTAAAGTGATTGAATAATAATAAAGTGATTGGATTGATGTGCACGTCTATTTCACAAGCTTCAAATTGGAATAGATTTTTTGACGTGCACACTGCACAAATATACAGAGTTTCTCACTGTTTGTGCATACTAACCATTGTTCTTTTCTTTGTTTTAAAGTGCAAACTTAATATTTGTCTATTCGGGTCCTAAATTAAGAAATGACGAGCACATGATGCTTTGTGCCGTGATGCTTATTTTTATCAAGCAGTAAAAACAGCCCTTCCCACGCCCAAAACAAGACATCTGTGCATGAGAGTCCAAAAGCAGGACATTGTCCTGCTCCATTTCACAGACAATGAGTGGAAGGAGAATAGTAGAATGACACGACAGTCATTTATAACACTTTGTTCAACAATAACGACCGCTCATTCCTTGCGTCACACACCATTATGCCATCTCTACGCCACTGCACATGCGCAGCACTTTCCAGTTTTAGTTTTCAATCCAAGTGTTTACATATCCTCTCGTTTGGATAACAAAAGGTTTAAAGCTCTCCTTACAATCCAAATTAAATTTTTATCATATTTGGCCAATTCATTCCAATTTACGTGGTCACATGTGAGTTTTTTTATTCCAAATGTGTCGGATTATTAGAGTCCACATGAACGCAGCTACTGATTCTGCACCATTGTGATATAGATGAAAAAGAAATAATTCAAACTTTCACATGCTCACCCTCATGTCTTTTCAAGCATGTATTATATTCTTTTATTTTGGGGTGAACTGTCAAAAAAAAAAAAAAAAATACCGGTTTATTGAGTAGAAGTGTGCTTAGACTGTTCTAGCCATCAGAATTTTGATTTGATTGTCTGGCAGACAACAACAAAAATCTGTTATGTGGCTCAGATCTGAACAGAAAAAAAATTCAAATGAAATCCCATATTTACAAACCCCTTTCAATTCACATCCACATTTGTCTTGAAATTTGATTGAAATCAGAAGTTTTTGATTGTGTTTTCATCTGAATGGCTATAGTTGAGATTACATTCATTTATCGTTCACGTAGCGAATAGTGAAAGAGTGAAGTAATAAAATACTTTTCACATAATACAAGAGATGAGCTGTTTTCTACAATGATTTACACAATGACGGCTTTGCTTTTTTACGAAAAAGTGTATAGGCTTCACGTCGAAGCTTACATCATTGAAGGGTTAGTTCACCCAAAAAGGAAAATTGTCATTATTCACTCACCCTCATATCGTTCCACACCCGTAAGACTTAAGTTAATCCTCGGAGCACAAATGAAGATCTTTTTGATGAAATTTGAGAGCTTTTGGTCCCTCCATTCACAGCTACGCAACTGAAGGTGCGTTCACACTTGTCACGTTTGGTTCGATTAAAACGAACCCTGGTGCGATTGCTCAGTTAATGCAGTTTGTTTGAACACATGTGAACGCTGCCATCCGAACCCTGGTGCGGACCAAACAAGCGGACAGAGACCGCTAAAAAGATGGGTCTCGGTCCGCTTCCAAACGAACTCTGGTGCGGTTCGATTGATATATAAACGCAACACGGACCAAAGAGGAGGAAAACGACGCAGAAAGATCAGTGTATCCAAAATGAGTAGAGGGCAAACGTGAAGCAACGAGGAGGTAAAGTGCCTCATCAAGATTTGGTCCGACCAATATTTTTGGTACGGACCAAACAAACCGAACTACAAGTGTGAATGCACCCTAACACTTTAAAGATTAAAAAAGTTCATAAAGAGATCGTAAAACTAATCCATATGATTTGAATGGTTAGGTCCAAATTTTCTGAAGGGACACAATCGCTTTATCCACCGTTTTCTGAAAGTCTCGCCGGACTCTGCTTTACATAGAACGATGCTTTACATTTCCGGTCTCTAGTTAGTCTAGTCAAATTAACGTATTTTCCAAGCTGATAATGTATTGTTAAACCAATGAAAATGGCTTTAAAAGTACAGGTCTCCACAGTGCCATCACTTTACAGAGTAGCAATGACTGTCTTTTATCAGCGCCTCACTCATCAAAGTTTAATGAGTGCGTCGATGACGCAAAGCTGTCCGAAGTTAGCTGTGCTGAAAACACACAGTATGAGCGGTATGATTATAGTCCACATACTGTATATCCTCTTTGGGGAGTATTTTAACTTAAGTGCTGCAAGCCATGCTCGTTTTCCCTTGCCAGTCTAGCATAAAATGCGAGACATACAATGCTGTATACGGACATTCTCTTCAGATTCGCTGGTGCTCAAACCGCATTTTTTTCAGTTTATTGATGTTATTTAGCAGCCAACAACAAGACAGCTTAACTCTGCGCACATTTTTATTAATGTCCAAAAAAATTTCGTTAATTCAAATGCTCCTTTTACCCAATTGGCTATGTTCCTATGGAGACCGGAACAGGACAGCATCCAAACGGAAGTTGGAATTCCTCATGGCGGCGCTCATCGTTTACTCAAGAAAAGGTGGATATGATGAAAAGATTTAATTTAGACATTAAATATGAACAATGATCGATTAAAAACATACAGAAGCTCAACCGAACCTGCTTAAAGCTCAAACGTGCCGCGTAACACACGAGAATGAACCTCGTTGGTTCTTACAATGTCAAGCGAACGTGCTTGAGCTTCCGTTTAACACAACTGATGTGTGAGTTGATGAACGAACAAAAGCCTAAATTCAACCTGTTCTTCAAATAAAGCGATCGAGTCTCTCAATTCATGTGGATTATTGTTACGATCTCCATATGAGCTTTTTGAAGCGTCCAAGTGTCAGTTGTGTAGCTGTCTATGGAGGGACAGAAATAGCTCAGATTTCATCAAAAAAGATCAGAAGAAGAGCAAAAGTCTTACGGGTGTCAAACGAAATGAGAATTTTCATTTTCAGGTGAACTATCCCTTTAATATAATAAATAGTCTAGGTATTGACTGGATATTGGCTTCATTGTCTAAACAAACACATTAGATCTCATCACTTTAAAAATGATAGTGTGGACAGTCAATCCTAAAGATTATACAAAAGACATAGAGACCTGTTTGACATTGTCTAACCACCAAGAATGGTTTAGCAACCACATAGCATCATCCTAATCCTACAGTAACAACGACTCAGAACACCTTAGCAACCGCATAACACATATTTATCAAATATTCATATTTTCACACACAACCACACACACATCCCCAGCACAGACCTTCCTTCAGAAAATAAATCGACAAATGCTTCACAACTTAGGAAGCGCACGAAATCACACACAATCGTACTCTCATGTCTCACGGTTAACATCAAAGGGCATGAAAGGAGACATGAAACAGGAATACTCAGTCAACGTACTCACTGACACGGGAAGACCAGTGGTTACATAACGGCCAAATTGCTTTGTTTCTCTGCTGTGAGTCAAATAATGTCACTAAAGGGACAGCATGACTCTACTTTGGTAATTTCCGAGGTAATCCTTGTGAGAGAGACTTAAATTATGAATCAAATTTTTTGTTTTTGTCTTTATGCACAAGAAAGGCTCCCTGGGTGGAATTCATGACGCAACATGAAGAATTCTCTCGTAATTTTTGCTTCGCATGCAGGCCTCCTTACCTCTACAGAGAATTTAAGAAAATGCAATATGTGATAATTCTGATTATTTTTTCTTTGCACAGAGGGGAGAAGCAAGTGAACAATATGGACAAACCACGCCGCACGCAGCAATTATTCATCAGTGCGAGGCTGGCTCATGGCCATGGCGAACATCACCAACTGAGAGGGACAACAATGAATAAGTGAGACAGAAACAAAAGCAGTTCTCCACCCAGATAAAGACTGAGAGGGAGAGGTGTACTAACAGCACAGTACGTCTAATTGCCAGAGTTTAATTATTTTACACTGTAAAAAAAAAACAAAAAAACAATTTGCTTATGGGGCTTTTTCTACCTAATCTGAATCTGAAAATTACTTTTGTTGTCATAAGAAGGTGTCGTAATTAATTTGATTTAATTAACAAATAATAAAATTTATGACCCTGGAGTATTTTTTATTTGTTATTTATTGTACACTCTATTTGCACCATTTTTTGAGTATATATTGATTATTTGTAGAGCATATAATATTTATTTAAATATCTTTTTATTTGACTATATATTGATTATTTGTAAAGCATATAATATTTAGTTAAATATCTTTTTATTTGACTATATATTGATTATTTGTAGAGCATATAATATTTAGTTAAATATCTTTTTTTTACTATATACAGTATTAACGATTAATATACAGTATATAATATTGAGTTAATATATAGTGAATATGATTCTTTCCTTGGCTTTTTTAGCTAATCTGAAACTGAAAATGACTTTTGTTGTAACAAGGGGAAGTAATTGTTTATTTAGTATTATTTGTACTATTTTATCAATTTAATTCATAAATTAACCAAAAATGTATAACCTTTGCAGCATTTGTATTTTGCTTAATTTGCTATTTATTGTATAACTTTTGCACTATATTTTGACTATATAATGATGATTAATAAACAGTATATAATAAATATACAGTTAATATATAGTGAATATCATTATTCCGGTGACATTTTTTAGCTAATCTGAAAGTGAAAATTACTTTCGTTGTAGGGCCAGTGATTATTTTATTAATTTAATTCACAAATAGACTAATGTTAAAATGTCCAGTATTTTTATATTACTCACTTTGTTATTTATAGTATTCTGCATTTGCAGAGTATTTTTTACAGCGCCCCGGACATGACACGAGAAAAAAAAAGTAAATCGCACACACAATTTACTAATTCGATCTGCCAATTTGATAAAGCATGTGCACGATTTATAAATCATACGCATGATTTAGCCAAGTATGTTTTCCTGCATGTCATGGAATTTTTGACAATATATTGATGATAATGATTTGCACTATTTTCATGGTAAGAACCAATACTGCAAATGTCATCCTAAATTGAAAATAAGCAAAAGAAAGGATATGGGCTGCACACGAGTGCAAGGCACCAGCTGCGAGGTCGTGTGCTCTGATGGAGCCAGAAGAATACCACCGGTGCAAGGGATGGATATGGAAGCTGTGCATTCTCCTTCACCTCTGCCACGCTGCCAGTGGACTCCCAAGATCCTCCGCCACTTCCAGTAAGGCCACCGGGCAGGTCCTCTGCCTCCTCAAGGCATGGGCCTTCAGCCTGAGCTGGTATAGTCAGGGTGGCTTGGGCCTGATCCGGCCACAGGGTTGGTTCTGTGTCCTCACCGGTGGTCATGATGACAGAACGGCGGGCAGCAACGTGACCCTGCTGATGGGAACGTCACTCATATACCAGTCCTCCATCCTAAGAAAATTGACTTAAACACATTATACCTTTCGCTTTCCCTGCATATGAATAGGGTTAGTCCATCTAAAAATCATTTACTCGCCCTCATGGTGTTCCAATCCCACCTGACACAGAAGGGATAGTCATAGCTGATTGGTGCAAAACCCCCAACATATTAAAATCAGCGTATATATCAACATATAGCAAGTTCCTTTAATCAAAAGGTAAGCCAGAGGAACATCAATCATGCTCTCTCTTCATTACCATTAAGACCATCACTAGAATGGAGCCAAAACTGACGTCTTTTCCCTGCAGTAGGTTTTTTAGATGTCCAAGCAGAAAGTGCTGACAACCCTGTTGTTTGTGTCAGGATTTTTATTATTGCTTTTCATGCATTGTAATATAGTCTACAGAGCAAACTATAAATTGTAGAAACTTAGAAACATGAAATTTGGAATGAAGGCCAACCACTGTGCAGGGAATAAAAATTGCACAAATTTCACTGCTAGTTGCAGTTTAGAGCAAAAGAAAAAATACGTGAGTTGCTTGGTTATATTTCATAAACCATTTTTGAAAAAAGCCTATTAATGACAAATAATGAAACGGTCAGGGTTTCTATAAATAAGCAAACATGCATGTATTAATATTTAAACATTATACAGCAGGAATCTCTGCTGGGGAATAAAATTTTATATGATTCTTCACTGGATAAAAAACAAAATAAAATGTTTAAGCAAGTATTAAGGCTTGATTTTAGAGAATTAGAGAACTAATTTCATTATTTTATTTTCTGTTTTATAAGCTCAATCATAAAGTTTAACGAATCTTAAAAAAAAAATATGTAATTTTGAATAAAAAATATGCTACCCTACCACAACAAGACAATACATGTAAAATATTGTGAAATGGCTTCAGTAAAAACCTTTTAACTGGTAAATAACGTTGCCATATATGGCATATAAGACACATTTTTACAGTAAAATACTTTACAAAGAAATATTTTACAAGTTGCATGATAAAATGTGAAATGCCAAGACAACACGCCTTCTATAATGGTAAATAATACTGAAACTTTGCTTTTTACTGAAACCTAAGGGGAATTCCGAATCATGACATTTGTTTATATTACTTACTCACAATGTCCATTGGAGTTTTTAGGTTGCAGTTTATGTTACTGTTTTTCATTATTTTAGAGTCATATGTCTTACACTGACGGCATTTTCTATGGGTGAACAAGTAACACTGTGCTCTGTTTACATGTTATCATTTATATCACATCAGTTGCAATATCCAAAGTCATCATGTGGCCTTCTGTTGTCATTATCAGTACATGTTCCAGTAGCAAACAGATGTCAAAGCTCAAATAGTTTGGTAAATTAGCATTATATCATTCAATGACACACAGATACTGTAAAAAATGCAATCACCAAAAATGCCATCGCCAATGTTTGTAACATCGTCACTGCGTTTTATACGCTAAAGTTCTGGCAAACACAACCGTAAATTGAACCAAACATTTTTACAGTGTAGTTTCTTACCGTGTGTGAAATGACAGCCCGTTCTGGCTCATGCTCTCAACTGCGGCTCCCAATCCCACATAAAATTAGTCCCATCACGTCCCTTCTTCATGAAAGGATCCGGAAAAGCAGGAATGATGCATAAAACTCTCAGTTACACCAGGTTTACGGAACTCCGTGTGTGATAATACTCCTTGAGAAGCGCGAGAGTCAGTGCAGCTCGTCTTGGCACAATCGCCTCAGAAGCCTGAAGTTTCTACTGGACGCGTGACGCGCTCCGTGTCGCGAGGAGAACTCCTGTGCGCGCGCGCTCTGTCTCTCCTCTTTTCTCTCCCTCTCTCTCTCTCTTTCTCTCTCTCTCTCAGACCAAACGTGTGTCTTCCACAGCAGTGCAATTTATTTCTTCCGGAAGAAAGTGAGATGTAGAGGACAGGGATTCCCCCAGGAACAGATCCAGATTCAGGCAAAACATTTCCAGATTCTTTCACACAGTCCCTCGACGGCATAAATTTGCGTTATACATCAGATTTATGTTATTTTGAGGCCACGGTTTCTTAAGATTCAGTGTCTTTATCCAGTATTGAGTGACCCGAGCCCATAAGATGTGCTGTTTCTGCTGCTCTTAATGAGCTCATCCCTAAGGACTTTTAGTCCACTCTCACCTCTGACCTTTCAAAGATTGACCTTTTGATTACTTTAAATGACATCTTCAGCCAGTAAACAGATATTATCCTTAGCTTCTTGTTCTTAATAGCCTGTGCTATTTATATAGGGTGGAATACTGCCCTTTTACTGATATAAATATCATATAGTGAGCTATAATTTTATTTTGTCTGCTCTCAAACTTTTCACATTTTTTCATACAGCCATAGTTCAGGAATCTTTTTCTCTTGAGCTTTGAGCATCAAACTGTCTTACATTTCTATGCTGCATTTGGCTATTAGAAAAATACTTCATTGCATGATGATTTTCCATACTTGGGAGAAAAGGAGCATTTTTATTCATTATTTAAAGTTAGATGAATCTGACTTCCTCCCTTTAGGGACTTTTAAGAAATATCTTCATTTGGAAAAACAAACAAAGAAAACATGGTTTTTATTTTATTCTAAAGGCTTGGGGTTAACATTTTACACAAAACATCAGAAGCCATTTTTATAGCGACGTAAACATGTTTGTGTGCGTATCTGATTCTTCGCCAGACATATGATATCTGCATTAGTTTTGTGACCCGGGTTAGGTTGCCATAACAACCATTGCTATGACATCACCACAAAATGCATTCTGTATTTTCCGGAGTGTGTGCACAATGCGTGTCTGTTTCAAAATAATGTCAATCTGAATTGTAAAGATTTGGTTCCGACCCTAATTAAACATCTAATTAAGGTCTTCAGGATTACTTGAACATTGCAGGGTGAATCAGAGGCTTGATAAAAATGACAAACCCACAAGCATTATGATGCAAAAGGGTAAATTACAAATGACTTCATGTAAGTGGATACTCCTCAAATGATAGTGGAAATGACTAATGCTGCATGTAAGCTGCTCTGTTTGTGTGAGTTTGAGCTGTAGACAGGAGTGTTTATAGATTTAAACAGGTTACTGGCCTACAGCGTCCCACTGTGACTGCAGTGCCTTAAAACTGCAACATGGGCAATACACCGTCTCTCTCTCTCACACACACATGCACACACACTTTCGATCGCTCTCATACCTGTAGGTATTTAAATGGAATTGACTTGTCTCGTCTTTTTTTATAAAAAGCATAATTATAATTACTATAGATGAACTCTTTTGCATTTCTAGATTAAAAAAAACAAACATTGATTTTATTAATGAACACTATGCTCTTTAAGGACTTCCGTACTGGAGATTTTGTCACATTTAACTTCATTTTGTGCATATTTTGTCCACAAAGTAGAACTCAAACACATATCCTTGTCAGTTTAAGAGCTATAAACAGGCATCACAGCTTTACTAAAGTGAAGCAAAGTTCACAACTTCACATGCAATTTAGTTATACTGCAGAAAGGGCTTTGCATGTGGTTTTAGCATGAGGACTGGACTGTGTGATGGATTGAGGACAGAGCAAAAATCGATATGATCACTCAGCGGAGTAAATGAAGGGAAACAACACTATAGGTGATGTGGTGTGTTTGATCCACTGCAGTGGTTCTTCCTCAACTTAGTCACGAGCGCATAGAGGGAAAAGGTCAACCAAGGTAATGTGACAAGTATTGACTGATTATAAAACAAGCACATTCAGAAACATGATGATATATAACAAGGTGGCACTTCCAATAGTAATGAATAAGACAAAGCCCTAATAAATAGGGTTAGAGTATCATTTTGCACATTTTAAAGAAAGTGTCAATGAAATCATGTGCACTGTAAAAGAAACAATTTGGCAACACTTTACAATAAGGTTCACAAGTTAAACATTAGCATTAACTAACAGGAACTAACCATGAGCAATACATTTGTTACTGTATTTACTTATCTTCTTTAACATTAATTAATGAAAATACAGTTGTTCATTGTTTGTTCATGTTAGTTCACAGTGCATTAACTAATGTTAACAAGATTGTAATAATGAATCAGTGAATGCTGGAATTAACATCAACAAAGATTAATAAATGCTGTATAAGTGAAGTTCATTGTTAGTATGTTAACGTAATGTAATGTTAATGTTGTTAACTAATGAACCTTATTGTAAAGTTATTGTAAACTATATATTATATGTGTGATTTTATTTTGAATTTATTTTATATGAGGTTCACCATTTAAATTAAAATATGAGTAAATATTTAATATGTGTGTGTGTGAGTGTGTGTGTTCTTGTTTTCATGATTTATGAGGACACAAATTTGTATAATGACATGGGTATTACACTGGTATTATGCTGTAAACATGAAATATGAGGACATTTCATGAGTCCATATTTAAAATAGCTTTAAAAACATACTAAACAATGTTTTACTAAAAATGTAAAAATGCAGAATGTTTTCTGTGATGGGTTGGTTTAGAAGTTGAGTTAGTGTAGGGGAAGAGAATGTACAGTTTGTACAGTATAAAAAACCATATATATATATATATATATACACATATACACACACACACACACACAGGCCTAAATGCAATATAGTTTGTGTGTGTCACAATCACGTTTGTTTGTTTGGACTCTTTGTGTTTTGTCATCGTCTGCCTTCATCACTGACTTGATGTCATGGACACTAATGATTTTCAGCTGTGCACGCATCAATTACCATCATCATCACCTATATTTAAGATTTTTGGAAAAGTATTGAGGTTAAATATATATACACTACGGGGCTGTTGATTGCTTGATTCTGATTGGTTGACAAACATTCTAAGGTGTGCAATTAGTCCATTATCAATTATTCCTTTCATAACATATAATGCGATTTGTGGCTTAAAATGAATACGAAACCAATTTGTACCCTATTTGTGTAAAGTGCCAGGTAATGATGAAATAGCTGGCAGTTACATACTTTACATAAATTTACATGATTTAGTTTTTTTTTTTTAATATGAGAAAAATTCAGCTAACTAAAATACACTTAAACTAGGAGTTCTCCTGATTAATGGCTCTCTTTGTAGAAACATCTCACTGCTCATTATAATTTGACCTGAAGCTAAGGCTCAAGAATGTCAGTTGCTCTCTGTGCATGCAGTGATTATGTTTGCTTGGATTTGGTAACCGACTACTGTTTAATCAACACTACATAGGACACATTAATTATTCCAAACCAAAGCATATAACAAGCTCAGATGATCTATGGGACATAAACGTTCAGTTGAATAAGCTGCTGTGATCATGTGATCTACCAGACATGTGTTCAATGCATATAAAATGGATTTTTAAATCTAGCAACAAATACAGCAAAGTGCTAATCACATGCAAAGTGCGTATTCACTTAGTCTATGAATTTAAAAATATACTTATATTCAAAGCATCATCATCCAAAAGGACAGTAACTGCAGATGAGTTGCTTAGCAACCTTTGGCCTCGATGAGAGGAAATTGTAGTCACCACTAAATGCTCACAGGTACACACATACATTGCGAGCGAATTCAAACAGCGGGTGATATTCCTTAGACGAATTAAGAGTTTGTTAACCATTGCTTTATCAGTGAAAGATTAATGAGGACGGAGGAAGCTTGTGCCGTAGGTAGAGGAAGCCGATAAGGGAGTTTTATGGCGAATCAGCGACTTTCATTGTTTTAACGGAGACAGCAAAGGGGAGATGGGTGCAAGAGATATTTCATACACATGCAGAGATCTTCCCTAGTGTGCAGAACCATAAAGCTGCTTCACATCGTTTCCCTATATTCAGACAGCAGTAAAGTGTGTTCAGGTAGTTCACACACGCTCATAGAATGACAAGTCAATTACTCAAATCTGCTGACCCAGCATCTAATAAACGACATTTTATTAAAAGCACTTACCATCTGTTCACTGGACGATATATATACTGGGCTAAGAGTTTTTATGATAACATCAAATGTCAGTATACACAGTCCAGGCATGAAAGCATGAAAAGAATTGTGCTTCTGAACGAAATATGCTGTGTCATGGATGTGTTAAGGACTTATGACAACATTAAAACTTAATATTGAAGAGTATAATACTGATCAAAGGTTGTGCCTGAACTACAAAAATACATAATGCAATTATAAATGTTGTTAAAGCCTGGTTATAATGCAATCAAGAAAATCAGAAAGGAGGTTAAAATAACTTAAAACCAACATAAACTGACATAGCTTCATGAACGTCTGCAGACTGGAGAGTGCCTCTTTTAGGGGTTGCTGATGATGTTCTCATTGTAGTACTGCCACCTAGAGGTCAACATTGTTAACACTGTGTTTTATTGCATTCTAATGCAATGCCAGTTTGAAATATGAATATGTTTTTGACAGATGTGTCAAAAAGGGGAGTTCATGCCGAGTTTGGTGTCAAATTGAAGCTTCTGTCGTTTCTGGTATCTCACCCTCATCCTGTAGCAAACAATCACAGACCCACAGACATTTAACAGGAATGACACACACAAAAAATATCAAACAGCTGTTATGACTACGGTTTCACCCACTGAGTGGCAGCATTGGTTTTCAATGCCGGGAAAAACACACAAAACACATCCAAAACGGGAAAGAGCTTTGTGACTGACTAGCTTTGACACAAAATCTGAGGTATATTTTTACGGAATGCCAAAAGTTACAGAAAAAGAAGCAAATGGATCGATGCAATTCATAGAAACAACTGACTCCAGGCAGGGAAACATGGATTTGAAGTTATGATTTTGTGTCAAAATGTTGGATTTTCAAAATCATGCCCTATATATTGTATTCTTATATATTGTGTTGACAATCCTTCTTCAACCATTTTATATTCTGCACAATTGGGTGTTTTAAAATAAACACTGACAAAAACTGTACAAGTTTCAGGGTTGGATGATATATATTTACATTGATAAGTGTTCCTTCCGATGTAGACCTACATATATGGTAGTTATATGAAGCCTTCACAGGCAGATTTGCTTTTTGTATTTTCCCGGCGTCGAAATCAGGAACATATAAATGTCCAGAAACACGATTCCTGCCTGTATGTCAATATCCATGGATCAGGTTTCTTTGACATGTTATAAGTAACACTTTAGAGCCCAACCTTTAGTTCAGTTTCCCCTATTAAATCCAGTCATACAGCAGGTTCTTTTGCCACTCAGTCCAGCTGAGAGAGCGTGTTCCGGCGGGAAAGTAACGTCAATCCATACCCTCTATTTATAATAAATTAATCAGAGTTAATTGTAGTTTTTTTTAAGTAAGAACAATTATGCATTTTATATTTATTTTAAATTACCAATTGGTACATTTAAAAAGAATAAACATGAGCACACAACATTATGCTATTGAGTCATTATTTAATCTATATTCCGATATTTAAAAAACGCATAATCACTAACTTTGAAAAAAATACTATTATTCGGCAAAGAAGCTTTAAATTGATCGACAGTGGCATTAAAGAAATGTATAATGATTTTTATTTCAAATAAATGCTGTTCTTTTGATCCAGTGTCATATGAGAATGATTTCTGAAGGATCACGTGACACTGAAAACTGGAGCATTGAAAATTCAGATTTGCATCACAGGAATAAATTACATATTAAAATAAATTAAAACCCAAAACAGTTATTTTAAATTGTAATAATGTTTCAAATGAAATTTCTTTTTAATAAATGCAACATTGCTGAGCTAGAGACACCTTTTAAGAACAAAAAACTTAGTTTAGATTCATATTTAGATACTGTATATATGAACTAATCTAGACAGCTTCAGATGCTGTTTGCTAATAATTTATATAGTGTAACCATTATATTCCATTGTTGTGGTTGCATTACCTGATCTCATGTAGTTTGATGCCTTCATTGATGAAGACTAGCGGAATCAGCCAGAGGATTCCGAACACCCAGGTTACCATGGGAACATCAGAGATATAAAAGGTATGGTGGAGGTCGGGGTCATGCCACAGAAAGCAGGACGCCAATGCTAAAGAAGCATTAAGAACTGGCCTGTGAGGGAAACAGAAAACAACTTTATGCCCAGACAGCCTGGTATTTAAATGAACATGGCTTAATTTCAATGAAGACAAATCCTTTGAACATGCTTTCAAATTTTATGTAACTGCAAACAAAAGTCATCGCATGCCTTGTGCTTCTCAAGTTATTCATTATGTTTTAATGTTCATCTACGTGTACGGTACATGAAATGAATAAATATGTAATGATAAAAAGCTACTAACACAACACAGATGACGGCACACCAGCAGCGGTTGCTCAGCGGACTCTGTTTCCACATGGGAGCCGAGCGATGCACATGACTGATGGATGTACACACTTAACACACACACAGACACAAGAAACACCAAGTTCATTCTCAGACACATCTTCACTTTCAGCATGCTAAATGATTCATCTTTAAAACATGATTCTGCAAACTTGATGCGATTAAAGGAACAGTTCATCCAAAATTGAAAATAAAAGAAGTAAGAGAATTGTTTGCCACTGACTGGCACTGAGCAACACAAGGAAGGCAATGACTTTCTGAGCCAGAGAGAGACCATCAGAATGCCTGCCATACCAATCTGGAAACCACTCGGTTGAATTCCTAAAAGCAAATGCACATAAACAAATCAGAATTACTTTTAGCATTACATATTATTTGAATATCTCTGCAATACAACCAGAGTGAATTTGCTAAATGCTCTTGATTTTTGTGAACAGTGTGAAACAGTATGCTATTGTTGTCACATGATACTGATTTAAATACTGATTTAAACTTTAATTAACTGTTAACAGTCCAGTTGAATGAGTTAAAAAATAAAATATAAAAATCATAGAATATAATATTATATATTCATATATATTAAAATATGACTGAAATAACCACTCGTTACAACCGAGGTATGCAGCAACACGCACAACCTTGAGGCGGATGGGCTACAACAGCAGAAGACCCCACCGGGTACCACTCATCTCCACTACAAATAGGAAAAAGAGGCTACAATTTGCACAAGCTCACCAAAATTGGACAGTTGAAGACTGGAAAAATGTTGCCTGGTCTGATGAGTCTCGATTTCTGATGAGACATTCAGATGGTAGAGTCAGAATTTGGCGTAAACAGAATGAGAACATGGATCCATCATGCCTTGTTACCACTGTGCAGGCTGGTGGTGGTGGTGTAATGGTGTGGGGGATGTTTTCTTGGCACACTTTAGGCCCCTTAGTGCCAATTGGGCATCGTTTAAATGCCACGGCCTACCTGAGCATTGTTTCTGACCATGTCCATCCCTTTATGACCACCATGTACCCATCCTCTGATGGCTACTTCCAGCAGGATAATGCACCATGTCACGAAGCTCGAATCATTTCAAATTGGTTTCTTGAACATGACAATGAGTACACTGTACTAAAATGGCTCCCACAGTCACCAGATCTCAACCCAATAGAGCATCTTTGGGATGTGGTGGGACGGGAATTTCGTGCCCGGGATGTGCATCCCACAAATCTCCATCAACTGCAAGATGCTATCCTATCAATATGGGCCAACAGTTTCTAAAGAATGCTTTCAGCACCTTGTTGAATCAATGCCACGTAGAATTAAGGCAGTTCTGAAGGCGAAAGGGGCTCAAACAGAGTATTAGTATGGTGTTCCTAATAATCCTTTAAGTGAGTGTATGTATATATATAATAGAAAAGAATAAAAATAGTGATTCATTTGCCACACACAAGAAATAGAAGCGCTGTGTCCGAATATGACTATTTCCATACTCTATGAGTGAAAAACAGCATGTGAGACAAGTAGTATTCATAGCACAGTAGGCAAAAAGGATGACATACAATATCCAGTGAGATTCTGAAGGGTGCATTTATGGGATACTTTACTATCCCATGAAGCCACGGGAGAGGATCTGTGAACGGTAGTGAACTGATGCAACTGATGCTGTAAGTCACGTGAGGTCAACATGAGCACATTGCATTGTGGGACATATTATATGTGGGACATATACACGTAGATGCATCATTAGTGTCTGTTTCTATGAGTTGCTATACATAAGCTATCTGCCATATTGAAATGATTCAAATGAACAACCTAGTATTCAAATGTATGAATATCTATATCTACAATAGACAATAGCAGATGATTTTCACAGTATTTAGTTTATCATTGATGTGATAATTCTGCATATGGATATTGCATATTGAGTTAAACTTAAAAACACAAACCAGAACAATCTCATCTCTGAAAGGTTACCCCATTTTGTTTGGAATTTAACTCTCATGGTTTTTAACTATATGAAAATTTGATGAAAATTCATTGTTTTGTTAGTCTGAGTGATGAACAGCATCATGTTCATGTTTAAAGATGGCGGACATGCCAAAAAGTCTGAAGAGGTCGAATCTTGCATCTATGTATACATATCTATGACGTGCAGAAATAGTACTGTATGTTTGGATACTATTACACAGTCTACATGCATCACATACATTTCCACACACATGAGAAGTACTGCTGGGTGACACAGGCCTTCATCATGGTGGTTAATGTCAAGGCAGAAGCTGTGCAACAGGAGGCCAAAGCATGTGAGGAAGGTGCAGACGGTGAGACCAAACTTCACCAGGAAACACAGCACAAACATCCGCAATGTCTGCGGAGAAATAAACAAAACTACTGCACATCATTTTAGCTGATCAATTATCCAACGTAAATATTATGTGTATCAAAACAATTCATGGATCTCAATAAGCAGCTAAATTTCAAGCCAATGAAAGATGAATTGAAATGTTCAGAAAACACATGACATATACCTTTTAAAAGCTTACCCCTTTCTTTACCTTTTTTGGTAGGAATCTGAGATTTGTCCCAGTTGGAACTTTCATGATGGAATTGTCAGATGGCTTTCCCAGGAGGGACACACTGGAAAGAGAAATGAATATGTTAAGAGTAAATCATAATAAAATGATGCCTCTAAAAAATTATTTAGCTTATGAAACATATGGGACAGTTACAATACATTCAAAAATTTTGATTTAAGCAGGTTATATTTTAAAAACTGAAGATTTTAGCTTTTGATTGACCACTAATCTGAAAGTTTATGGGCCGTCTTATCATCTATTATTGATTTTCTTTGGTCACTTTGTGTGTGTATTTGAATGCGTGTTATTGTTTAGAACATTCGTTCATACCTGAGTATGGGAAAATAGAAACAAGACAGAAAGAGGACATCACTTGTGCCCAGTGGAGGAGGAAGCTGACACACACATGCCAGAATCTGTGGAAATAAACAAACACACAATGGCTTACTCAGCTGCGCTTGTCAAACCCTGAGCTCATGATGTAAATCATGAGTGTGTTACTCATTACTTCTGACAGAAATAGCAAAGTCAAAGAAAATAAGTGCATGTGGGACAAAGCAAAAGAATCGGATGTTATGGAGTCCTAGAAGTGCCTCCTAACATGAGGGAATCAATTCATCAGTTCATTCTTAACTAAAAATAAATACTAATTTAAAATGATTACTTAAAAATTTAAACACACACACACACATATATATATACACATATATATATATCCTAGACTCTGTCTCTGATACATTTGCCTTCACTAGCAGTCATCTTTTTTTTGGCAGAAGGATGTGTCTTGAATTATTAGATTGTTTTTATTTATTTATTTACAGAATTTGTGTCACATTTTAAGATATTTTTTAACTTTAATCTTTTTTATGTGGCACTCCTAGTCCTCTCTTATACCTGAATGAGGACAAGGGACAGCTGACACTGGAGCAAGAACAGAAAACACTTTCTGATGCCTGCCGTGATGTGACGTGCCTGAAGAAAACAACACTATTGAGTGCATCCACCACACCGATATATAAAAATGTATCTATTATTAATGTATCCATGTGTATGTATGAGCATCAATGTGCATCCATACTTATTTACCTGTTTGATGAGCCTGATGACAGTGTTGCTGTCTTGTTGGTTAAACTGTACTGTGAAGGCCAGCCCACAGATGGCGCTAGAGAGCTGAATTACACTCAAAGAGTCTGATGTGTTGAAAGTTTCATCAGCTGCATCAGAAGTGGACCAACAACATGTGGAAACCAGAGGATCTAAAGCAATGCTGTCAATTAATAGATCAGAAACAATTGAGAATAAACAGTTGATATAAGTATAATATAATATATTTAAATACATATAATAAATAAAACTGCATGTAAGACATAAAAAATTCTGCCTATAAAGACTTGGCTATATTAGTGAAACCAGGTGCAATTGTGACAACTTACCCCATATAGTACAACAACATGGCCTGCTAATAGGTCACAAAAGGTCAACATGTGTTTAAACGGGTCATGACATCTTGATCTTTTGACATAGAAGAGGTCTTTGTACCATTAAAACACCCCCCCCCCCCCATTATAAACAGCATTCATTTAATCAAGCTCCAAAAATGTCTCGTTTGTCTCAACAAATACTTATACATGATCGCATCATAGGCCCCGCCCACTGGCATTCAGTCACGTAACGGCTGACGTTTGTCTACACTGGATGTGAGTGTTGCATCAAAAGCAAATAGAACACATTAAACTCGCTGATGCTTTTATTTGTAGTTTTTTCTTCAAAAGATTTTATTAACATTATAAATGAATATTAAAACAATAAAATAAAATAAAAAACCTTTTCGTGTGGACAACATAAG
Source organism: Opsariichthys bidens (assembly GCA_037194245.1). Lineage (NCBI taxonomy): Eukaryota > Metazoa > Chordata > Actinopteri > Cypriniformes > Xenocyprididae > Opsariichthys > Opsariichthys bidens. The sequence continues at coordinate 7,011,105 of CM074293.1, read as the reverse complement.
TGGAAATGTTCAATTGTCTTTGGTAGCCAAGATTTTAAGGCATGTCTACATGGAAATTGATGTTCAAAAATAATTCTGTCCTATGACAAGGCAATTTTAATGCAACAATGTTTCATGCTGGCATTACAATGAATCAGGATTAGGGTGTTTGTTAAAATATTAAATTTAGTCATGTCATGTCATGTCATGAGCAAATCCATTCTTGGCTGGTTGTTGAGATGAAGGGAAATGAGAAGAGGTAGGTTGTAGGTTAGTCGGATCACCTGATATCACTTTGTAGGAAGATTTCATTGTTGTTGATGTTTTGACTGCTCCCGAGGCAGCACACGACCTCTCCATACTCCTGCATGATACACACCATCTCACATTCAGCTACACACACACACACACACACACAAACAAAGAAACACAGTTTAGAATGGTTGCTTTGTTGGTGGTGATAGATGATATAAATAATTCTGTGTAGTGTTGTCAGATCTCACTGGAAAAACAAGCAACCAGATCTGCCTAAAACAAGCGACTGAAGTTTTTTTGGTTTATGAATCAAGGATTGCTTCATTTAATTTATCTGATAAATAGATATTTTTACACGTTGTATATTTTATTTACAAACATTACGTAAAGATGCATCAGTAGTGGACCAACAACACATGGGAATGGAATGATTAATTAGGCCTAACAAAAAAAAAAAAAAAAAGTGTATGATATATATTTCAACGGTTTGGGGTCAGGTAGATTTTTTTCATGTTTCTGAAAGAAGTCTTTTCTGCTCACCAAGGCTGCATTTATTTAATAAAAATATGGTAAAACAGTAATATTGTGAAATATTATTACTGTAATGAAGAGTCAACGGAGTGGGATCCAATTGCAGGCTTTATTGTAACAGGGATAGTCAAACAGGCAATAGTCACAGAACAGCAAACGGGTATTTCAGAGGAATAGGCAGAATCGTAGTGGGTGTACAGGCGAGAATGTCGGGGCAGGCAGCAAATAGAACAGTCCAGTAAAACAAAGCAGTTAATCCACGGGCAGGCATAGAATGGTCAGAGAACGGTAAACAGACAGGGTCAAAAACAGGAAAGTAAACACTCAGAAAAGTTACACACAGGGAAATAACAAGACCTTGTGGTGTATGTGTGTGTGAGCGGTGCTTAAATAGTCCTGATAATGAGCTGCAGCTGGTGAGGTGATCAGTGATAGGTACGGGGCTTCTGTGAGTGTGAGTGTGAAGTGCGTTGTGGGAAATGAAGCCCGGGAATAAATGTGTATGTGTGAGAGTCCAAGGTGGAGTGCCCTCTAGTGGTAATACGGGCACTCCTGCTTATAACCATTACAATTACAATTTAAAATAACTCTTTTAATATATTTTAAAATGTAATTTATTCCTGCGATGGAAAAGATATTTACTCCAGTCTTCAGTGTCACATGATCCTTCAGAAATGACACTAATATGCTAATTCGGTGCTCGAGAAACATTTCTTATAATCAGTGTTGAAAATATTTGTGCCGCTTCATATTTTCCGGAATTCTTTAATAAATGAACTGCAGATTTGAAATATAAATCTTTTAAAAGATTATAAATGTCTTCACTGTCACCATAATAAAAGTATAATTTCTTTAAAAAAAAAATCTTACTGTTAAACAGTAGATTATATAATATTCTTTAACACAGATAAAGGCAGGTTACTTTTTCCATAAATGTCTGCTCAAGGCATTTTTTTATTGGGTATTAAACCTAATTTGATTTTAAATTTTATTAAATCACAATATTTGTCAATAAAATAGCTAAGATAACATCACTTCAGTATTACTTGTCAGTTTTATTTTGCTTCATTGATTCAGCAAAATAAATCAAAATAAGTAAATAATGTGTGCGTCTTACTTGATAAATAAAGGGACAAGCAATGGAACATTATCAATGTTCTCCACATGTGGCCTCACATTCTCTATTCCTTTTGCAAGTTTGGCCTAGAAAAACAAGAATCAGGTTATCTCTATTTATGTCAAAGTGTGTGTGAGTGTGTATGCATATGGATTGTCTATCAGTTTGGGATCCTACCTCCTGGTCCCAACAAAGAAAACAGCTTCTTAGAAGGTCTAAAAAATGCCTCTATAGAAATCTTAAGTGTTAACACAATATGACTGGCACCCTGTTTAAGTCCTCTATAAGACATGTTCCGTTATGCTCCATGGCTCGTGACTCTGTCCTCTCTCTGACACTGTCTCTTAGCAGAATTTCCTCCTCTGAAATCAATGAACAGTACTGCTTAAAATTCAACAATTGGTCATAGACTAGCAAGCATCTCTGTCTCTCACCTTCCTCTGTCTCTGGCTCCTTCACGTTCTCTGGGTCGAGAGGGAAGCTCTCTGATTGGAGGGAGATGTGACAGTTCCATCCTGTCTCCAGTCCCATTTTCTCAGTGATTCAAATTAAGTATGTAAATAGCATGAATAAAACATTTGTCCAGTCGATCATCCGATATTGTTTGAATAATGAAAATGTTAAACAGCAGATGAGGTGTAAGCGACGCTATTTAGGACACGTTCCAGAGTCAAAATCCTTTAAAACATTCCTATCCAACGATCATAACCTGACCTAAAATCATCAAAGACATTTACATTTACATTTTTATACACACTCCTGGTATTGTAATGCATGTTTTGTCAGTGTACAAACTGCACATAATTATTTTTAAAAAATATATATATATTCTTTTGAACTTTCTATTCATTAAAGAATCATATCACGAGAAAAAAAACCCACAATATTAAGCAGCACAACCATTTTCAACAATAATAAGAAAAAATGTCAGCAAATCAAGGATCATGTGACACTGAAGACTGGAGTAATGATGCTGAAAATTCAGCTTTGATCACAAGAATAACTGACATTTTAAAATATCTTAGAAAATATATATAATATTTCACATTATTACTGTTTTACTGTATTTTTGATTAAATAAACACTGAAAAAAATTATTAAATGTATTTACATTTATATTTAAAATGATTATATTTTATCCAACTACAGAAACTTCCCTCTAACGCCTCTGAAATGACTTCCCTCAGTTCAGGCTACTTGCTAGCATTAACTGGGGGACAAAATGTCTCATGCTATTGCTATTGTGTGTTGGAGTGTTTGTGTCTGCTGACCTTACTTCGAACTTCCTCTTCAATGGAAAAATAGACAAAACGAATGCAAGCACTGTCCAGCCCTGAGATAAGTCTGACCGCATCAGGACGGGCTTGAAACTGTGATGACACCAGACCAAGAAAGATCTGCTGCTTGAGGAGTGTGATAGAGATGTCATCTACACACGCACACACACAGGCATTTTAATTCCTGATAACTTTTCAATCGCATACATGATCATATATTTTTACATAATTATTATCAGACAATATCATCATACGTACCTGCAGTGTCAGTATTGTGGTTGAAAGGCAGTTCCACACAAATGTCATCTGTTTCTGAGTCATGTGGTTGTAACAGTGGCTTAAAGGAAACAGCCACACACTGACCAGCCATACAAGAACGCTGATAAAAATCCACAACTTTCTTCCTGCACATGCACACGGCACACAAAAATTCTATTTCAAATAAATGCTTTTCTTGAGATCTTTCCAATCATCAAGTAATCTTGAAAAAAGAAGGATCATGTGACTCTGAAGACTGGAGTAATGATTCTTACAATCTATCAAAGCCCTTGAAGTTCCATCTGTGGCCAATACAACACAATTCACCTTCATGCAAATAAGCAGTGATACAAGAATCTTGAATAAGAATTAGATTGCCTGCTAGCATTGACTTGGCGACCTCAAGGGATTTAATCACAATCAGTGTCAATGTACTTGGTCCAAGTTTTCGGCATGTGACCTGAAAGCTGATGATACAAAGAAGTGTTTTAATTATGGAGAAGTTAGTGAGATTCCTTAACAGCTTTGTGTCCTTGAGCAAACTGTTTAACCTAACAGAAGAAGCTCTAGGGGGTGTGACTGCAGTAAATGTACTTGGACTCAGACTGCGATTGTGAATGAACACAGATGCACTCGGGTGGACTTTTTTTTTTTTTTTTACATGACAAGCACTCTTACATTTTAGATTCATTTGTCTGAGTACAGTTGAATCCACATCATATGTAACATGAAAGATAAAACAATAAGTAACAACATAAAATTAAAATAGACAGTAAAGTGCCAGTTCACCCCAAAACGAAAAATTATCCCATGATTTTCTCACCCTCAAGTTAGGTGTATATGACTATCTTCTTTCAGACAAACACAATCGGAGTTATATTTAAAAATATCCTGGCTCTTCATAGCTTTATAATGGGAGTGAATGGGGATCAACATTTGAAGCCCAAAAAAAGTGCATCCATTAATCAAAAAGTAATCCGTATTACATATTAATTAAATTTTTTAATGTTCTTCAATAGACTGTACAACGCATGTTTGAATAAAAGACAGCCATCATTTAAATGTTTATATTTAAAAAAAACAAAACAAATTGGAGTAGAAATAATTCAGTAGTAGGCCTATTATAACTTTATTATTATTATAAATAAATATATTAAAGGTACATTTTTATATATATAATAATATATATAATATAATAAAAAAATTTATATATTTAAAGGTACAATCCATGGTTTTTCGCCACTAGGGGGCGCTAAACAATTCAAAACAATAACAAAGGTGTAGATTGATGGCGCAGTGAATATGGGATCACTTGTCGTCTAATAATATTTATGTGGACATAATGTTTATGGATGAGTGAATGCATGTTTTTAAGATGACTGTGCTATGAAGCAGATTGATAATGAGAGACAGATATCAGTGTCACACGTGAGTCCCGGGGGATATAAAGAAATGAGGACATTTCAATCTACCGAGCTACTCATAAGTGCTGAAATACTGCTCATACAGGTCCGTTTATTTGATGAATTAAAACTGTGAGGTAACGCAGCGCTGTTTCACTTGTTCTAACGTTACACTGTTAAACTGTATTTGAGTGTGTTGAAAGTTGTAATGTTTAGTATTATTTTGTTGTCTGTATGAGACTTAACAGTAATCTAGCTCAACAGTACAGAATCATACTGATGAAATTCTAACACTTTGTCGTGTTGAACTATATAACATTGATTAGTCTTAAAGCCTACATTTGCTTATCTTGTCTAATAACGTGAAAGAGCGCCATCTCTGTCAAGTCAAAGTTTGTCGCAAAGCTCTCGCCATCTCGGAAACCCCACCCTGATAATGATCCTCATTTTATTTCTCCTTTTGTCCCAAAGTTTTCTTGCCATGGTCCATAATGTTGGACGAAACAACAGCAGCTGTCGCTTTACGTTACGCAGCTGCCCGTGTCTGTTGCCATGGTTACTGTGAGCCCAGGGATATTACGTCATTTACAGGCGCAATGTGAAGTGAAAAAACCGGTGCGGCCCACTATTTAAAATTGTGATTTTCTCTGAATTTACAAATTCTTGGAAACATTTAGGATAATGTAAGTACACAGCTTAACAAAATATCTAACATTGTGCACGTGGTTTTTGGATATTTTAATATAAAAATTCTACACATTGTACCTTTAAGTTTGTATACAAATCAGTTCATTTTAACCTTCCATATTAATGTAGAACCAACTGATTCCCATGTATATTTTACAGCATTTTTCTTGAGAAAATTTGCCTTGTACTGTACCTGATACACAGTACATCCAAAATAACTGATATCAAATTGAATTGCAAGCTTATGAATCGAAATGCAAGGCAAGAAAAGGCACAAAACAGATAACAAAATCCAAACAGGGTGATATTGTAACATACCGATAAGCCTCATCTTTCCGTTATTGTTAATAATGGTTCCAACTTGCACTCTTAAATTCCCATTGAAAATTGCCAGATGATAAAACCTATGATCCAGGGACCATATTCATATAACATCTAAATATAGATCATAACTGGCTGAGTTAGATGGTGATTGACACTAAACAGTAGAAAATCAGTCCAGCTTTAAATGTCATTGGCTGTCTTGTTTTGATAATAATAAATTGACATGTTGATAAGCAGTCTTTCAGAATGCTCTCATTTACATGTAGCCTAGATCAGATGAATAATACGCATAAGAGAGTGCAGTGATGCTTACTCTGGGATGAAGCTGGGAGGGAAAAATCACACTATACTCACTACAAAAACTAGACTACACCACTGCTAGAGGGTGAGTAAATCACGGGATCATTTTTGGGTGAACTAACACTTTAAACTCAATTGGTTAAGGACTTGGATTGAACAAGGTGGACCTGGACACTTTAGATAAGGGGAACAGGGCAGAAGGATGAAGCAGAACAGAGAGATGTGGTCACAGCAGGTGCTCTAACACTCACACATACAGAGTTCACAGCATGAATCTACAATAGAAGTGAGACCTGTCAGAGTCGCTGAGGCATTGAATATCCTCTCCATCCCAGAATTCAGTGCATGAACCCAAAATTACATCAGCGGAGCCATACGAGAACAACTGAAGATCTCCTTGGGACAAAAATGATATATTGTACTCAGCGTAATATTTAAAATATCCAACAGCATATTTCACATTAGTTTGTGATATTGTGAAATTGTTTATCTCCAGCATATATTTTGAGCTATATTACAATTATAATTATAATTATATTTAGTTTTCTGTCTATAATATATCAAAACAAATATTCCCTTGTCTATGTTCCCACATATAATATATATTAAAGTGTCTTTGGTGTTTATATGTTTTCTACAAGAGGTTTTTAGATATTTTACTGCAAAAATTCTACATATTGCAGCTTTAAGTAAAACTACTTAGTTAATTGAAATGAAGCTGGAATGAAATAAAATTAAAATACAAGATGAAAAACTTGCACTAAAAATACCGCAATGAAAATTTTATCTTGGTAACTAACTGAAATAAATAATCATAGTTGAAGGACTAAAACTAAATAAAAATATAAATAAAACTAATAAAATTGACAAAAGCACAACAAAATTGTTAACGTAAAAATAAAACTGAAAATATAAAACAAAAGCTAATTCAAAATACTAATAAAACATATCATGGTATTGTATCATGGTGGCTTAGAAAGTGCATGACGAGGAAGCTAGTGGTAAAACAAACAGTCTTTAATGAATGACGAACACAGAGAGTAAGGGAGCATTCGTTACAAACAATAACCGACAAAGGACTGAAACAAATAGGGAGTATAAATACATATGGATAATGAGGGAACATACAGTATCAGAGCTAGTTTCATGTGCCCTGTGTCACTCATGGTAGGTCTCTTCTAGCATACTATTGATTTAGTATATTTCTATCGATCTATGATCTATTATATTTCTCATAAATCTATTCATTTATGAGAAATATTAAATATTTCATGACCATATATTTTTTGGTAAGCAGCCATGCAAAGAGTGGGAAAGTGTGTAATCTACAGATTATCAAAAAATAAACCCCTACCTTACATAATGCACCCCCCCCCACACACACACACACACACTACTTCTATATACAGTGTACAATGCACAGTAAATAATATAATAGAATCCTGTTCCAAACATAGTAACCGCTTATTATTGGCTGTGCGTGTTGTAATGTCACAGGTCACACATCCAAGGATGTTCATGCATGTATACGTGTGTGTATGCTCACCGGTTTGAGTGTGGTGCACCAGCAGTGCTATGAGATGCGAGAAAGGAAGCCGTCTCATTGACACAGAAGGTGGAGTAATGACCCCTGGGTCTCCGGAGCAGGAGATGGAGGGCAGGGTGTAGGCTGCCACACTCATCCTCTGTTCAAAAGGCTTCTTTGCGGAGGTGGAGAAGCCTGTAGATATGAACGCACACACTGTTATGACTACAATGCAGTTTTGCTGGAAATATGAACCATATCAAGTTACACGACACTGATGGAACAGCAACCATAATACCACCATGCTATTTTTTGGAATAGCCTTGCGATACTAAATGAATACCGTAGTTAATATTGAAATATCATGGTTTTATCATGTGAAATCACCACAATATACCATGGTATTTAGCTGTTCAAATGCTTAGGGTCACCAAGGCTGCATGTATTTGATTTGATTTTATTGTGAAAAGTTATTACAATTTAAAACAACTTTTTAAATATATTATGTCATTTATTCCAGTGAAGCTGAATTTGCAGCATCATTACTCCAGTCTTCAGTGTCACACAGAAGCCAGCAGAAATCATTCTAATATGCTGATTTGCTAAACATTTCTTACTATCAATGCTAAAAACAGTTTTTTTGGCGAATAGAGTTCAAAATAACAGCCATTATTTCAATTTTTTTTTTTCTGACATTACAAATGACTTTACTGTCATTTTTGACCGATTTAATGTGTTTTTGTATTTATTACTTTCAAAAAGGAAAATAAAATAAACAAAATCTTACTGAACCCAAATGTTTGAAAGGTAATGTATATATAGTACTCCAAGGTATTTTCAAGAATACCATGGTGTATGTTTAAAAAAAGGTGACGTCCAAAGACCCATGGAACTGATGTTAATGATGTTATTTATATGGTACTAAAAGGTACTCAAAATATACCTTGCCAAAAACATGGTTTTACCATGAAAAAACTGTATTGTTACCTTTTTTGTTAGTCACTAAATCCATACCTATACCCCTTCCTCTTTACTCTGGTTTCACTTTTACATTACCTCTGAGATTTTGTTGATTCTTCTGCTTTCACACTGTTGTGAATCTACATGACAAAAAGTGTATCTCTTTCATTGGAGCATTAAAAACCACAGTCTGGCTTTACCCAGTATCCTTGGTAGATGGCAGAGGCCCCAGGGTGGGTGGACTGGCTGACAAGGAGGTCGAGTCCGCACCAGCGCAGCATGGGTCAGGTGGTCAGAGAGGCGGAGCATGCGGGTGGCAACTCCAGGGTCGCAGAGAACTAACTGCACAGCCAATCCCAGAGGCCTAAGGGAGGGGGCGTGACGTTGCCAGCGCGTGTCATCAAACTGCACCCATGCGTCATCACACTGAGCCTGACCCACCGACAAACTCAACATCTCTAGACTGCAGAGTGAGCGGATCTTGAGAATAAAGAGTCACAAGAGCAGACTCATTTTGATTTATTTATTTTTCAACCTGGGGTCCTTCAAGCCAACCTCTTCCATGTCTTTCTCTTTTTCTCTCTTTGCCTCGTTTTGCCTCTGTCTGTCTCCTGTGATGAGGTGGACTTGCTAAAGAATAGAATCTTTTCAGGGTTTGGACTGGGCCATGAGAGAATACCCTGCTTATCAACACAGCACAGGACCTGCAATACACACACATAAACACAATTTGTCAGGACTTTCAGAAACCTAAACCCCAACACTACATTTCCAAAAAGTACCACATAATACTATTGTATTCTTTTGTGTGCCCTGCAAATACCATACAAATAAAGAAATTATTTTACGGTATTACGGCCAGTACTGGGGTAACACATTACAAGTAACTTGAGTTACATAATCAGATTACATTATAAAGTAACTAGTAAAGTAATTTATTAGTTTCTCAATTTACAACAAAATATCCAAGTTAGTTTTTCAAATATGTAAAGCAAGTTACTTTTTAACATTTATTGACTGACAGTCAATAGACTGTCTAGACTAAATGTGAACATGCATTTACTCATCTAACTTGTACAAAAACATTCAGTATTCTTCAAAATGAGTTAAAACAGTGAAATGCAATCTCAGAATTTTATGCAAACCTGTAATAATTAATTATATTACACAAATATACTTTATGTATTTAATCTCACTTTATTATCCAATGTCTTTGCTGCTGACCTTCTATGATCTAATTTAATCATACTAATAAGCAAAAATTACTTTAGATTGGATTTAGAACTAAGAGTATAGAACTTCCTTTTCTTGCATACTATTCTTCTTCAATCCAAAATGGCAGCACAGCTGAAAGGTTTGTTTGAGCTGCACCCTCTACTGTACAGGCGTTCATTTGCATTTCCTTCAGCCTGAGGCTTATTCATTTCACTTTTGGTGGGAAAGGGCCTTAACATTTGCTTAAAACATAACTTATTTGTTGTTATTAAAAAACAAACAAGCAAGCCCAGCCCAGATTAGAAAAAGTAACACAAAAGTAATGTAGGCCATTGCTTTTCATAAAAAGTATCTAAGTAATGCAAAATATTACTTTTAAAAGTAACTTTCCTCAACACTATGGCCAATACCAATATTTTTTTCTGTGATGTTGATGAATTCAATATTTTGTGTAATTATTACATTTTTGTAATTAAACTCTACAAATGAAAATCAATAGTTTAAAATGCTAAAAGTGAATCTGGGCATCATAATATTATAAGGTATGAAAAATGGGTTATTTTGAAATTTGCTTACATTTTATAGTTTTATTACATGATTATTATTTTAATTAATGGTAGTATTTTAAATTAACTTTAAATGAGAATTTGATTACAGCAAAGGTAATCCAAATGTAAAAATACTGGAAATAAGTCTGCACACAAATATTGTCCAATATGAGTAATTTAAAAAAAGTTCTAATTTAACCAATATAAAAACCAATAAGATTTCAATATATTGTGCAACCCTACACTCTGAGAAAAGACTATAAAAATAGGGTCTCATGTACCCTGTTAAAATGAAGCTTCCTTCATTCCATTGTGTTGCATTGTGTTGTGTTTTATCGTCAAAGGAAATATCTGTAAACTTAACAGATAATGTGCGGCCAAAAAATTACCAGACCTTTTCCTTTTACTATGGATTTTTTTTCTGACAGTGTACCATATACCACATTTCTATAGCATTACCATCTTGATTTAACTTAATACATTATTAGACACATTTATCAGGAACATCAAAAACCACCAAGGACGTTTTTGTTATATTTATGATTCCATTTTAATTATAGAGTACACTAAGATCACATGGGATTTGTTCACAGATATTCCTGCATGCTGATACTGTGACCAAGTGCATTCTGGAACACACTCAAAGCTCTTATTTCAGTGTTGCATTACTTTGACAGCGATAGAATAACATGCACTGCCCCAGCGCCACCGACGTGCGAGATGTTATCAGTGTAGTGCAGAGAAACATAAGGCAAACATCAAACCAGGTGGCATTTACTTCAAAGATAAAACATCATTTGTTTGCTTATGCCAGTTGATTATTGAATGCAATGACATGCATACATTTTAAGTGTGCCTTTATGTCTTAATACATATATACATGCAAGTCTTTTTTGCTTGGTTGCACTCACAGTTACAGATCCCAGACTGTGCAGCAAACTAGCGGTGTGGCAGAGCGTCGATGTTTGACCCCAGAACACCGAGTAACATTTCTTGCAGGTCAAATTCCACATTTCCTATTCAATGAAATAGAACATCAGTTTCACATTCCAAATCATTAACAACAATATATTCATTCACATGGTAACAGTTGTGAGCAATAAATATACAGCCAGCTATTGTGTGGTTTCCTCTTTATGAACATACCCACCAGTCCGCTGGCTCCGAGCCCATCTGTAAAAGAACACAAGGCCTCTCCGTACGTGCACACGAGAACCCAAAGCACCGGGCAAGTCAGGGGCAGAAGAGGTAAAACACCATTCACCTGGAACACAACATTTGATGTATTCACAAGAGATGCATTTTTATGTTATGGTCAATGTTTTAAAAGGGTACACTATGTAACTTTTATTTATTTAATATTAACAAAACTTAAATAATAAGTCAATGCATCAACAGAACCTCTTTCAAAACATCTTACCCTGATTTACTATGGTAAGCCCTTTTATAAGTGTTTATATTTTAGACCTCACAGGATGTTTTTTTTTTCGTAGGAAATTGCATACATATATAACTCGCCCGCACGTCTCATCATATCCGTGAATAAAGAAAAGTTACTCCGCCTACTTAGCTGCGTGTATGGTGTGTGAGTTGGGTTGGGTACCGTTCACATTTTAACCGGTACCGTTACCAGTATCAGTACTTTTTTCGGTAGTTTACAAAAACATTTATTTCAGGAAAAAAATAAACCCTAAACCTCTCAATTTCAAGATTTTTATTTATTTATTTAGACATTTTACACACTAAACTGTTATATGTATGCATGAGATCGCTTTACAGTGGAGAATTCAGTGTCACGAAAGACTGTTACTCGTGCTGCTCTTCACCTCTGCTGTTCAGCGTTGCGTTCGGATGCTCGTGCTGTGAATGTAAGTTTCCTCAGCACAGTAGCACAAAAATGTAGTTTCATTTTCCCCACGATGCTGTCAGAGCTGGAGTTTGGCTAACAGCACATGGAAAATATGACTGTCACAGTATTTAGTATGTAAAAACATGCGGAGCGAGCATGAGAGCAGTTTCTGCACGGAAAGTCGTGATGAGATTAACAACAAGAAGTGAGGGATTTGAAATGCTGTAAAAGCGAAGTGAAGATGGCATTTGTATTACTCCAGAATAAATATTCTACTCTTATTTAAAGTACCATACTGAACTGACCGACAGCTTCAGTGATTATAAAAAGGAGCACGTCACAATTTGAAGAAAAGCTTTTGTTTTTCATGAGACTTATTGACTTTTCCATTTATTTGGGAGTGGAAATGGCTAATAAGCCAATAAGTGCTCCTTTGCTGCCATCTACTGGTTACAGTGGTCATTCATGGCAAAAGTGTAAAGCACTTTTTGAAGTTATTAAATTTCACGGTCAAAAGTTTGCATGAACCCTGAAATTAATATATAACGAGCAGGGCGGGCGAAAGCCGTGAGGGAACTGCGCGAGGCCGTTGATGCGAGTGAAAATGAGTGTCAGCTGCGCGCTCCACCGGTCTCGTGTCTCTCACGGAGGAGCTCTGGAAGCATAAAAGAGGAGCGACGGCAGTGAAGGACGAGAGAGGACCAGGCCTGGATTTTATATTGTTTTTTTATTATGTTTGTGTGGTCGGCAGTCGCCGTGAGGTACTGCTGCCCTTTTACTTTCGTTTTATTATTTGTTTATTTATTTGATTAAAAGTTATGTTTAATGTTCACCGGTTCCCGCCTCCTTCTTCCCGTACTTATGAACAGTGTTACAGAATAACATAAAAACATCCGCCTATTTCTGCTACCATGGTTTTAGTTGGCATAGATCTAGTTGTGATATTATTAATTCTGCTGCGAATTCAAAACTAGATGCTAGATGGCCAAAAGTTACATAGTGTACCTTTAAATATAAAAAATAGTGTATGTTTTGCTCTATCAAATCACATATTCTCACAAACTATGATGTGCATTTTGTGGCAAAACACTCTTTGATTGTTGATGCTGATTTAGACATCAATATTTCAGACTTTCCTAGTATTTGCATTTGTGTGTTTTGGAGTACGTTAGTGAATAGATGTGTGTGTTTTTGGATATCCTACAGGTAGCTGCAGGAGTGTAACAGCCCACGGTCCCACACCAGGAGCGCCGAACAAAATACGCAACAGGTTCAGAACCAGGAGCAGCAACTGGAAAATGAAAGTCAGAAAGATGTTACAACCTGGACAGAGGAATTTTTCCATTTCATAATCAGTGAAAAAGCTATTTCAGTTCATAACATCTACTACCACTAACAAAAGAAATACCAAAACGGTGCTGCATGTTTTTTAGGACAAGTAGCTTGGAAATTCACACATACTAATGAAAACAAAGATATACTTTGAAAGCAATACTAGTCATTTCTTGTAAAAACAAAACTGTCCTTTAAATGAATAACAATATATGTATATGTATATATATATATATATATATATATATATATATATATATATATATATATATATATATATATGTCTCACCAGGACAAAGGGAGCTGGGCCTCTCTCTAGTAAACTTTGCACAGTGAAACGTTCATTATCCAAAACGGACACAGGTTTGCGTTGAGAGATCTCCAAACACCTCCTACATAAAAAGATCCATACAAAAGAGATGTTGTGCCAAATTCTGGGCTTTTATCCATAAATCCTCCTCTTTTGAACATCCTGGGGCTGTAGTTTAGGAGTTAAAGTCTACATCAGGATATGGTTTGCTGTTGTCAATGATAATTTCTGCCGTGTTGTTACAAGCTGATCCAGTGACGGTGCTGTAATAGTGGAATATAATATTGAATACAGTCCTTAAGCTCTTAAGTCCTCCACTAGCATCTATGTTTTGTGTCTGACAGATGAAACATGAAAGGACTCTTATTCAAAAGAGACTAGAAGAACACCACTGAGACACAATAGGGCTTGTTATCTGAAACCCTTTCCCTTTTACTTGGAGTTTAGGAGAAACATCTGCTACTTGAGTAAAACATAACTGAGGACTGCATTAAATCTTCTGAACTGTGAAGAAGTAATAACGTTTTCCTGTTTTAGCAAACAGATTTTAGGCTTCTGTTGACTTGCAGTACTGAATCTTTCGACCATTGAGCAATCAAAATAGCAATATGTGACACTGGACCACAAAACCAGTCATAGGTTGCACAGGTATATTTGCAGCAATAGCCAACAATACACTACAGGGAGTGCAGAATTATTAGGCAAATGAGTATTTTGACCACATCATCCTCGTTATGCATGTTGTCTTACTCCAAGCTGTATAGGCTGGAAAGCCTACTATCAATTAAGCAGATTAGGTGATGTGCATCTCTGTAATGAGAAGGGGTGTGGTCTAATGACATCAACACCCTATATCAGGTGTGCATAATTATTAGGCAACTTCCTTTCCCTTAGCAAAATGGGTCAAAAGAAGGACTTGACAGGCTCAGAAAAGTCAAAAATAGTGAGATATATTACAGAGGGATGCAGAAGTCTTAAAATAGCCAAGCTTCTGAAGCGTGATCATCGAACAATCAAGCGTTTCATTCAAAATAGTCAACAGGGTCGCAAGAAAGTGGAAAAACCAAGGCGCAAAATAACTGCCCGTGAACTGAGAAAAGTCAAGCGTGCAGCTGCCAAGATGCCACTTGCCACCAGTTTGGCCATATTTCAGAGCTGCAACATCACTGGAGTGCCCAAAAGCACAAAGTGTGCAATACTCAGAGACATGGCCAAGGTAAGAAAGGCAGAAAGTCGACCACCACTGAACAAGACACACAAGCTGAAACGTCAAGACTGGGCCAAGAAATATCTCAAGACTGATTTTTCTAAGGTTTTATGGACTGATGAAATGAGAGTGAGTCTTGATGGGCCAGATGGATGGGCCCGTGGCTGGATTGGTAAAGGGCAGAGAGCTCCAGTCCGACTCAGACGCCAGCAAGGTGGAGGTGGAGTACTGGTTTGGGCTGGTATCATCAAAGATGAGCTTGTGGGGTCTTTTCGGGTTGAGGATGGAGTCAAGCTCAACTCCCAGTCCTACTGCCAGTTTCTGGAAGACACCTTCTTCAAGCAGTGGTACAGGAAGAAGTCTACATCCTTCAAGAAAAACATGATTTTCATGCAGGACAATGCTCCATCACACGCGTCCAAGTACTCCACAGCGTGGCTGGCAAGAAAGGGTATAAAAGAAGAAAATCTAATGATATGGCCTCCTTGTTCACCTGATCTGAACCCCATTGAGAACCTGTGGTCCATCATCAAATGTGCGATTTACAAGGAGGGAAAACAGTACACCTCTCTGAACAGTGTCTGGGAGGCTGTGGTTGCTGCTGCACACAATGTTGATGGTGAACAGATCAAAACACTGACAGAATCCATGGATGGCAGGCTTTTGAGTGTCCTTGCAAAGAAAGGTGGCTATATTGGTCACTGATTTGTTTTTGTTTGGTTTTTGAATGTCAGAAATGTATATTTGTGAATGTTGAGATGTTATATTGGTTTCACTGGTAAAAATAAATAATTGAAATGGGTATAAATTTGTTTTTTGTTAAGGTGCCTAATAATTATGCACAGTAATAGTCACCTGCACACACAGATATCCCCCTAAAATAGCTAAAACTAAAAACTAAAAACTAAAACTTCCAAAAATATTCAGCTTTGATATTAATGAGTTTTTGTGTTCATTGAGAACATGGTTGTTGTTCAACAATAAAATTAATCCTCAAAAATACAACTTGCCTAATAATTCTGCACTCCCTGTATATGAGTCAAAATTATCGATTTTTCTTTTATGCCAAAAATCATTGTGATATTAAGTACAATTCATGTTCCATGAAAATATTTTGTAAATTTCCTACAGTAAATAAATCAAAAATGTATTTTTGTGAGTGGATATGCATTGCTAAGGACTTCATTTGGACAACTTTAAAAGCGATTTTCTCAATATTTGGATTTGTTTGCGCCCTCAGATTACAGATCTTCATATTGTTGTATCTCTGCCAAATATTGTCCAGCCCTAACAAGCCATACATCAATGGAAAGCTTATTATTAAAAAATTGACCCTTATGACTGGTTTTGTGGTCCAGGGTCACATATGATATAACACCAAAAAGGTTGAGAGGTGTTGAGAAAAGAAGAGTTGATCAAAAAAGAAAAGTAAGCAGCTATTAAAAAGGGGAAAAGTTAAATAAAAAAATAAAAACTTACTGAACCACTTCAGCTGCTGGAGTCTTCATTACCCTGAAGAGCTGTGGTTGGAGCAAACGATGTGGGCGGGGCCTTCCACTATCCAATGGGGATGGGGGAGAGGGGAGGTGACTAAACACATCACTGCGGGATAAGACAACATGCTCCTCTTCCTGTCCTCACAGACCAATCAGAGACAAACAAATAAAACTTAGTTTTACGACAGAGTCAGAGCTCTCATTTTATGCTCTTATGCAAAGAGAAAGTCATATAGTTCCAATCATACAGTTATGGGGGGAAAAAATAGAATTCATCAGTTGAAAACAGCATAAAAAGATTCAAGTGCCTTGGGCACATTGGAAACAAACTGTATTTACTTAACCTTATTTATTCATAATAATGGTTCACAAAAAATAACACACTGCTCTTTCACATAAAGCATACATCAAGCTTCCTACATACTGATCTGTTCGTCACACAAAGCAATTATTTGCTTCAGAGAATTAAGAATATTGTGCATGAGTCATATTTTTATGTTGCTTTTTTGTACTTTTTGCAGCTTGGCAGTCTTTGGTCACTGTATGTTTTTGTAAGGGAAAGAGCATATTCTTCAAAATCTCTCTTTTGTTTTCTACAAATTAAAATAAAATGATACATCTTTTCACTTTTGGGTAAACTATTCCTTTGAGTGTCATGTATGTGTTAACCTGAATTCCTCTTAGTTCAGTTGGTGCTTCACTGCCAGGGCGTAAAGAGATGACGTCACCCTCCACCAGCAGACTGACAGGAAGATTGACCAGTTTCCCGTCACGATACGTCCACTGTCGTGACACGGGCGAACAGGTCCTCTGTGCCTCTTAGCCAATCAGAGGAAGATTGTTTCCACAACTCTGTGATACATTCGAAGAGTTTAAAGTCACCATGAAATAAAAATTGACCCTTTGCAAAGACCCGCCCCGCCCCCTTTAGTTACTGTTGCTATGTCCGACAAGCCATGCGGTCGCATCATATTCTCACGCAGGAAAAAATACATTGCGGAGCAAAGAGGACACTGATAACACGTCGACAGACAAGACAGAGCAGGTTACTTTATGATATGAAACATATCATATATTGTAATTTTTTAAAGATGTTCAAATAATAAATAGCATATAGTGTCTCTTTAATGTGTCGTGACAGATCGCTGTAGCTCCTTCAAGCGGCTCGTGAACCGATCATCTCTTCATACTAGCTCATCAAATAAACATGAATGAACATCAGAAGGAATGTTGTTTCAAGCAGAAAGATGTGAGTACGCACAATTTTTCAAGTTCAAGTTCATCAACGTTAATCTTCTAACTCCCCTGACTGCTTTGTCAGACAAAATGGTGTATTCAGGGTTTTTACTGGTCAGATCGCCTGTCAATCAAACTGTCGGGGTCAACTGACAGTTCTTTTTTACTGAAGCAACAACACAAAGTGTGGCAATGATAATCTCAGGTAATGTTTATGTGCTAATTCACCTTAGATCTTGAAAGTAAAGAAATGGAAGCAATAACTTTCAAACTGTGAACAAAACAAGTCTATTCTATGACAAACATTGTTTCAGTATCTCAGAATGTATTTTTTAAAACGTTTAAATTGTGTACTATTTGTGAATTTTATCCATTTCCTAGCGAGAGCCGTCAAGTTTAATCTCTGATGCTGCGCAAATGCCGCGAGAGCCCGCCCACACTCTGTTCTGATTGGCTGTGGTTTTTGAATGATTGAATTTGACAAATGATTGAGTTTTACAATTAAGGTCAGTATTTGTAGGATGAACAAAAATGTTTTTGGTAAAATTCGTAAAAAACGACAACAACAACAAAAAAACACTTAAATTGGATAATGTTCAGACTTTTGAGTTTTGAAGTGCTGGAACAAGTTAAAAAAGTGGGACTTTCACATCCAAGGAGTAAGATTGGATGACGTCTTCAGGGTCTGCCATACCCTGGCTATTGATGAAATGACGCCACTGCATTGTGTTAAAACTGATTTAAAAAGCTAGATGCTATTAAATAATATTGATTTTAGCACTGATATTTTTACATAATTTGTATAAATCAGGGAGTGTTCCAGCTACTTTCCTGCAGAGTTCAACCATGATGCAACACCTTAATTTTACAGATGTCGCTCATTTTTATTTCTTTCTCTAGACTTAATGGCGAGACTATGGCAAGCAAATGGACTGGCTTAGTGCCTTTTTTTTGTAGTTTGGAACAAACATGATGAGGGTGAGTATAAAATGACACAATGTTTATTTGTAGGAATTTTTTTTAACTATTTTAAATAAATAAGCATAACTACGATACAGTACATACACCAGTAAATCCCAAAGTATTAGGGGTGTGACGAGATCTCGTACCACGAGACTAAAATGTGACGAGACTTCTCGTCGAGGTGAAAAGTTGTCTCGTCGTGCTATCAGTGTGAGGGTGAAATTATTATTGAAGACGTTTGTGTGGAAACATTTTGGTTTTCCAGTAGAAATAATAAACGGCGAAAGAATAACATACAAGACACAAACAGTATGTAAACATTGTTAGAAAACTATGTCGTACACCTCAGCAAAGGTTGTACAGACTCTTAGGGGCCGTTCACATATCGCGCGCATTTTCATTCTCGCAAAATGGAAGCGACGCGGTCGCGACGCGCATGCGGTGCGGCGCGCTCGTTTTTTCCTGCCGCTCCTGTGCCGCGGTAAAGCTAAAGCAAGGGCTAAAAATCAATTTATCCCTTGCTGAAACTTCCTCATGGTCTTGCACGGTTCATGGTTGCATAGCAACGACAGACGCTACAGAGGCGCGAGCTCCCGAACGCTTGCAAAAGTAGGAGGAAGCGACGCGGCCGCGCTTTACACGCTTTTTTAGGCGCGATATGTGAACGGCCCCTAAAGAGGCAGAAAGCATCGCTATTACTGCTAACGGTTGGACTTCTCGGTGTACATACTAACTATATAACAGTTACAGCCACACAATCAATAGTGACTGGGAAATGGTCAACTTTGTACTGCAGTTAAATTGACACTTAAAGTGTTATTTGAATTTTTTATTTATATGTTTATTTTATTTATACTGTTTAATTTATGTTCAATCTGTAGAAAGAAGTTCAGTGAGATTTCTCATGTGAAATTATACAGGGCAGAAAACAATTGGTTGATTTTGTGGCAAAACATTTAGCAGTGTTTGCATGTTGTTTTACTGCAGATAATTCATTGAAATCGAAGTAAAATGACATGCATTACAAGTTGATTTCAAAATGCACCAACATTTTAGCATTTTATGATTTTCAGTTGAATAAAAGACTATTTTCCCTTCATATGTTTCATTATTGAGGATTTATTAAAAATACTATAAAAATCTCGTCTCGTGAACCCAATCTTGTGTCTCGTCTCGTCTCGTGGGATAGGGGTCTCGTCACACCCCTACAAAGTATACTTTGGTTTTTACACCACCTGATGTAAATCTCCAAAATGAAAGCAACTTCTGGGCAATAAAATGTTCTCCTGGCAAGAAAAGTGGCCTTGACTACACGATCTTTTCACTGTGTCAAACTAGAACTGGAGAGGATTCAAATGAGTGATGCCATCAGGATGTGTGCTCAGTAGGGTACATGTATGTGACTAACCCTGTAAAGTGCTCAGTAAAGTCTCCACTCTGCAGGGCATCTCCTCTCTCTTCAGCCACTGGAGGACTGTCATGGCAATCAGCCCAGCCAGAAGGAGAAGCAACACTGTGCATCCGCCAAACCAAGCTGTGCTGTCTCTATGACAACCATACAACAAGATTACTTGTGTAACATTACAGACTTTATGCAAATGACAGATGATTCAGTGTTTAAGATGCACTAGTATTTATTGGCTGATTTTGTTTTTTCGAAGATGTATTCTACACCCATCAACATTTAAGTGGAAATAATTATTAAATGCCCTTAGTTAATATACGCAATAATTTAAATGTGTTACCTGTTTGGTTCAATGTCCAACGGACAGAGTGATGCAGAAAACATCTGCTCCATGTTGCCTGAAAACATCATTCCAACGGTGAAATTCAAACAAAAGACCCTCTCTGATGATATTAGGTAATAAATAAAGCAATAAGCCCCAAGAAGACTGTGGTTTACAGTGAATTCTAACAGCTATTGGGTGTTGTTAGACACGACATGGACCGGAATTTATAACCTCCCTAGCTGTTATAAATTCACTGTAAATTGTTTTTATAAAACGGTTACTACACAATACAAATACTGAAGACAAACAATATGTATCAATGCAACTTTCATGAAGTAAAATCACTAAAAGCCTTCCTTCTCTGGAAAAAATAGTCCCTGACTGTGAACAGCAACAGCAGTTACATTTATTACGCCTCTAGATGGCGGCAAACGAACGAGTCACTCAGTTGCAAAGACTTTTATATTGAAACTTGTGAACGCAATGACAAATACGAATACTAGCGCTGTCAGTCAGCAGGGCACAGGAAAACCCATTCTCTGTTAAATGGACAAGATCGCAGCACACATTAAAACGGATTATTTATAGTGAACATACAGGCCAATTCACACCGCACCGACAAACGCCAACAAGCAGGTTGACCGTAGAATTCGATTTAGAATTCTATGAGGAAAAAAACGGTTCACACAGCCACAACAAACACCGACAAACGAGTCACAGAGAGTCTGACTGGGAAAAATTGAGATCCACAACTACATACGTGAAACCCCAACAAACACATTTACGTTGTGGCAACGTCGCTGCCACGTTCCATTTTTACTGTGGCAACGTTGACTGTCTACGTGCTCGCGACATTGTAGCAACGTTGTTGCGCGACATTCAGCAACTGCAAGACGACGTTCCGACCACATTTATTTTTTATACCAGATTATTAATATTATATTACCTTTCCTGCTTCTTATTTTTTTTTCATGTATTTATTTTTTTTGTGGTCAATCTCTTAATAATCGTACACAATATGAACCTATAACACTTTTTTAAATACCGTTAATCATTAATAGTTATTTTTAATGTAAAACCAGCTCTGAAACTTTAAAGAGGAAAAATGCCATACAAGTTCATATAATCCAACTTTATTAAAACATTGCATTCATATAATTACACTACCAAAACATACATTTGAAGGGGAAAAAACCGTTAATATAGAGTATATTAATTATATTAAGCTCAAATATAATAGACTTACTTAACTTAGCATTAACTTACACCAAACCCGATCGCAAACTACTCGGTATGTGAATGATCAGCTATTCTGTCCACTCAGTTTATTAACAGAACAAATAAATCTCACATTAGACATGAAAATCGAAGCTTTTGTTTGGATATTTACATATCTTATTTATCTAAAAGAGAAATCATAAGCAATACTCACGTATCCCGTGGCTTGAAGAAGAATAACGGCCCGACGGTCTGTTCAAATTTAAAATGCGCTTTGGAACCGTGACGAGAACATGTCGTACAATGGTTGTCCAGACAGCCTAAGCACAACCTTCAGCAATGGTTCTGAACCGTGGTTGAATGGCAACATTGTGACAGCACAGTAACAACCTTAACGACACAATGTAGAACCGACAACCTTTTAGCCATGTTGTTACAACGTTGCTAAAAGGTTGGCTACGTTGAGGCAACGTTCTGTGTTTGTACCATGTTAATGATATTTTCAGGCAAGTGTGTTACATTAATAATATAGTATCGTATATATTTTCATTGTATTAAAGTATTGAGGCAAACATAAAAATACTAACCTGAAATCCAAAGCGCTAGCCATCGATCTGATCCCTTGCGTTGGGGTTGGTATATCTTACACCGTTTTTTAAACTGTTTTTAGCGCAACTCATCAAATGCCAATACAACCATTTCTAGCTAAACAACCCAAAACGAATTCATTTAAAACTAAATTTAGGTTAAACATGCGTTGCCCTCACGCTTATACCTCTCTCTTTCGGCGCGAATCCAAATATTTCCATTTCGCAAAGTATTTGGATGCTATAGGCTACTTCCTTTTTCTTACGTAAAGTCCTTCACGCGCGTGTTCCAGTATTGATAGAAAAAATAATAATAATCTTCTTCACATGAGTAAAAATGGCATCACCACAGAGGAGCAGTGCTCTTGCTAAACTGTAAGGATTGCACTACGGATTATTTAAATTGAAATGTTGCACAATATTGTAACTTATTGTACTGTATTTTATTTTTACAATGAACAAACTGCAATGACACGTTTGCACTGCTTTGTTGTGTGTGAGTGAGGCGGCGCGATCAAACTTTGCAAACTCTTTGCTCATCGTCATGGCAACAGTTCGCGGCCAGGTCAGATTACGTCAGAGTTTGTTGGAAAAACATACCACACTGCTCCGACATTCCACGACCCAAAAAACGCCGATTAAACACGTTCAGTCGGGTGAAAACTACAGTGGCCGAGAGAGCTCAAAGCGCTTCAAACAATAAAACACGTGCAAATTAAAAAAAAGCACATGCAAATTAAAAAAAGCACATGCAAAAAAAAAAAAAAAAAAAAAAAAACTTGATCATCAGTTTGACAACACATGTGCTGCAAATCCTCACAACACATGCAAACTCAAAAAAGCGCTGCATTTACAAAAAGCGCTGCAAAGAGCACAAACCACAACGGAAATGTTTCAAGGGGGACCCCAAAAAGTGACAGACCCTACTTGACAACAGCACAAACTAAAAAATATTAAAATATATTATGTAGGCATGAACTCAATGTAATGTGTTTCACTAACAGAAAAGTGTTTTAATATGTGGCATTGTTGTTAACTCATTCAACTTTAAGAGATGATGATTTAGTGGATGATTTAAAAATATTCGCTAATCATCTGTAGCGTACTAATGTGACATCATCGTAACGGCCGCCTGAGGCGCGCGACGACCACGTCATCTGTGAAAAAAACTTTATTAAAAATAATAAATACATGAAATAATGTACAGTTGTTTTTTTTGTTTGCAGTTTTTATAGTATTTAATGATTGGGAACACTTTGTGCACTCAAATGCCGTACACTATATAGGGATCAGTGAATTAGTGAAGGGTGAGTTGAACTGGTTTTGGACGCTCTTCCTACTAGGGTCCGTCACTTTTTGGGGTCCCCCTTGAAACATTTCCGTTGTGGTTTGTGCTATTTGCGGCGCTTTTTGTAAATGTAGCGCTTTTTTGAGTTTGCATGTGTTGTGAGGATTTGCAGCACATGTGTTGTTAAACTGATGATCACGGGGTTTTTTTTTTTTTTTTTATTTGCATGTGCTTTTTTTATTTGCATGTGCTTTTTTTAATTTGCATGTGTTTTATTATTTGAAGCGCTTTGAGCTCTCTCGGACACCGTAGCCAAACAGACTCCGACCAACTCCAAAAGACACCGACAGGGGTATCACACCGATCCAACAAACTCCAACAGAAATATTTGTTGGCGTTTGTCATTGCTGTGTGAATTGGCCTTAAAAGTGACTCGAAGAAAAATACAATCAGTCACTCGATATCTCTCTCACAATATTCTTCTACATAGTAAGCTTCAATGAACAAGCATTTTTACGCTCCTAAGTGTGATTGCTAAGTACAGAGCCCCGAACATGACATGTAGGTAAAAAAATAGTAGACTAAATTGTGCGCAAGATTTACTATTTACTATTTATAAATCATGCATCACGGTTTCATACAACAGCTTTGAACACGGCTCAGCCAATCAGAATCAAGGGCCGGAACTATCCATTTTATAAACCTCTTTTGGAGCTTTTAATTTTAGCACACTTGCCTTCCATTGGCCGTCTTTTATACAGCTCTGTCTATGTTGTTGTAGGACAGATGACAGCTGAGTATGAAGCTGAGATAGAGCTTCCTCCGAGGAAAAGCCAAGTTGTCTCTAATAAGAGAGAGAAATTACAAAAATTGATATGCATGCAAATCATCTCCAGTGAGCTGAAATACATCCAATGCAAATGCAAGCTGCTGTCACACTCTTTGAGATTCAATCTTTTGAATGGGTTTTTGTGTCTGTATGATCCTTGAATCAATAATAATGTTTATGCAGACTCTCCTTTCAAGAGGTCATATACACTCTATAAATCCTTCATGTAAAGTTAAAAATACTCAGCTTTATTCCAATAAGATTTATACTGTTTGCAATCTTAATTAAATGTAATGGGATATAAAGAGCTTTTAAAAGTTATTTTAAGGATTCTTTCAAAAAGAAATTACCGGATTGAATCAGTCTGATAAATTGAATCACATTCAAGCTATAGTTACTTTCAGCAATGTCCGTATCAAAACAAAGCAAGGTTCATAAAATTGAAATCATTGTTATTTGTATGAATTAACCATGCGTTTACATTAAGTAATTGTATTAGCTAAAAGGCGTTTATTATGCAATGGATTTCTAAGCCATGAAACTGTGTGAGAAAGAGGTTAAGTAAAATCTGAACCATAAAAAGAACTAAACTGAAAGAGAAGTATCACTTACATTTATGCTAAGCGGGTATAATAAATGAAACTTTAATTTAAGAAAAAAAAAAAAAAAAAAAAAATATATATATATATATATATATAATTATTTATTACACAAAATACTGAAAACAAATATTTCAAAATAAAATATGCTAAGTAAGTACAATAAACGAAACTTAAAAAAAAACAATCTTTTAAAAAAAATTATCTACCATCACTTTGGAAAATATCTTTATTGACCATAGTTGTCCATATTGTAATATAATTTTTTGCTTATATTGCTGACCCTTAGTAGACTCTTATGTAAATTTACTGTATTTCTTGAAAACATCCATCATTCAAACAGTGCTATTTCAATTAAGACCATAGAAACTATAAGTAACAATATGGCTCCTCATTAAAGTGTTATCATATATATATCAGTATTTTATTAATTTTAGTGAAAATATTGCTTCTGTACTCACCGGCTCACAGCTATCCTTCATACAATCTCTCATTGTGAGCACTGAAGGACACTATGAAGGTTTCTTACATGTTTGTGTGTGTTGGTGCAGGATAGGAGGCTGGATGGATGCTGCCAGCAGCACATGTTCTTGGAGATGCCAACTGACTGTCAGCTGTCAGATACAGAGAACTGAAATCATCTCCATGCAAACACACACAATCGGCAAATGAAAATATTCAGTGCGGTCTCATGTGTAGCCTAAGCTGTACAGCTCTCTTTAAAATGAGTTAATCAAGCCTCACTAAGTCAAGAGGCAGAGATATTGTGTGACCATGTGCGCTTATTAAATGTCGTGTCATCTGAATCAGAGAGGACGTGACCAACATGCATAACAATCAAACACATGCACAGCTGCAGCAAGCGCTCTTAATAAGGGCCGTGTTGTTGGTTCAACAGAAACTGCCATAGGCTAAAAAGCATATGCCCCCCAACAAGATTTATGATTAAATATGCTTCATAAATTGTTAAATATAGGCCTACGAAATCCTTTTTGTGGACTAATTTAGTAAAACAAATGGAAGTCAAAACTCTTATTTGAGCCTTTTTGCCACCCTTATCAATATTACAGCTCTGTGTTTTCTGAGTGTATGATGGACACTTTTGACAACAGTCCCACTCTTCTATTATATACAGTATAATAAGAAGAACAATAGTATGTTACTAGCATTATTTAACATGTTTTGTATGCCTTGGCACATTGCTAGCATGAATTAACATGTTGTTAGCCAGTTTTAGCACATTCCTAGCATGATTTATCATACAGCTAGTATGTTGTAGTGTGTTGCTTGCATGTTTTAGCACACTGCCAGCATGAATTAGCATGTTGCTTTCATGTTTTAGCACATTTCTTGCATGAATTAGCATGTTGCTTTCATGTTTTAGCACACTGCCAGCATGAATTAGCATGTTGCTTTCATGTTTTAGCACATTTCTTGCATTAATTAGCATGTTGCTTTCATGTTTTAGCACATTTCTTGCATGAATTAGCATGTTACTTTCAAGTTTTAGCACATTCCTAGCATGATTTATCATACAGCTAGTATGTTGTAGTGTGTTGCTTGCATGTTTTAGCACACTGCCAGCATGAATTAGCATGTTGCTTTCATGTTTTAGCACATTTCTTGCATGAATTAGCGTGTTGCTTTCATGTTTTAGCACATTTCTTGCATGAATTAGCATGTTGCGTTCAAGTTTTAGCACATTCCTAGCATGATTTATCATACAGCTAGTATGTTGTAGTGTGTTGCTTTCATGTTTTTGCACACTGCCAGCATGAATTAGCATCTTGCTTTCATGTTTTAGCACATTTCTTGCATGAATTAACATGTTGCTAGCAAGTTTTAGCACAGTCCTAGCATGATTTATCATACAGCTAATATGTTGTAGTGTGTTGCTTGCACGTTTTAGCACACTGCCAGCTTGAATTAGCATGTTGCTTTCATGTTTTAGCACATTTCTTGCATGAATTAGCATTCTGCCAGCATGATTTACATTGCTAACATGAATTACCATGTTTATAACATGTTTTAACACATTGTTAGCATGTCCTAAGCTAGTTGCTAGGCTTTTCTAGTGATTGATACTTGGTGGATGAAGCTTAAATATTCTATTAGCGTTATTGTGTAAAAGTTTTGACCCCCTCAATGAAAGACTATGAGATTTGATCATCCGTTTAACAAAAACCACAAGTGGAATCAGTTAGAAAAGACGTAGCAGCCTGAGTCAGAACTATCTGAAGGTCTAACCCGAGTTTGGTGGTTGTAGCTCTAAAGCAGGGGTGGCCAACGTCGGTCCTGGAGAGCCACAATCCTGCAAATTTTTGCTCCAACCCTAATCAAACACACCTGAACAAGCTAATCAAGGTCTTAAGGGTTACTAGAAAGCTACAGGAAGGTGAGTTTTTATCAGGGTTGGAGCTAAACTCTGCAGGATTGTGGCTCTCCAGGACCGACATTGGCCACCCCTGCTCTAAAGCTATAGGAGGAGATACTGACTAAATTTAGTCTCAGAAGAAGAAGCTTAAATAGGATGATAAAATCAAAGGAAATATAAATTCACATGTCTTAATTTGTGACTGAACTTTTTTTTTTTGTAGTGGATTATATTTCATTATATCTGGGCCATTTGAAAAATCTAATCAAAGCATGTGATGTTCTGATCTAGTCACTGCTCTTCTGCTCACTTTAATTCTCTCTTTCTTACTTCTCTCGCTCTCTTTTCTCTCTCTCTCCTTCCCCCTCCACTGCACAGCTGTACTACGGCAGACACACATATTCTCTCCGTTTCTCTATCAACATTGTGCTTCCTCAGTTTTCCACTCAATGTTTTTGTCGCTCCAATTTTTATGCGCTGAAGGCTATACTCATCATCCTTCTACAGATTATTCTTCTCATTCACCCTTTTCATTCTACATCTCCATACTCCATCCTTTTTAATTATTATTTTTTTTTATCTCATTCCATTTGTGCTCGTCCTTTCCCATCCCTTCGTCTCTATCCTCTTTTCTTGTCTTCATCCTGGTCTCATCTCCACTGCCTGTTATTTTCTCTTCTGTTCCTTCTCCAATGGAGGCTGAGGCACTTTACAGTTTCAGAGCGAGTGAATGTGATGAGCTCAGTTTCCAGAAGGGTGACATCCTGAAGGTGAGTCTGGGAGTAGTTCACTTTGAACACTTGGATGAAACTAATAAGGATTATAAGCTTTGCAGAAAATACTTGATCAGTGAGTGCATCAGTGTTCTAGCATCTATTTCATATTTATATTTCTATTCATCTGCATGAATAGGTGGTGATTTATGGGCAGCTTGTGGGAGGGTACAGTACAAGATCATTGATGATATTTGAAATGCGTCTTAATACACATTGTCTATAAATTTGAAATCTATTTACTCAGGATAGACTGTATTTATACTATTATACCACCATAGTCAGTCAGTTGTTTATGCGTTATTTGAACTTAAGCGGAAAACTGGTCATTTGCATTGGTATTTTGCAAAACTGTTCTTTTTAAAAAAAAAAAAAAAAAAATTATTTTGTGATTACCAAATTTGTTATCTGGGGCTGTTACATAGTTACCATGGTACTTGAAAAGTTTAAATTTCCTTTTCGTAAGCAAATAGTTTAAAATGGTAGATTTACACTGTTCCTTTTGGTGAATGAAATATACAAGCATATGCAGAGTATATTCAATTGTCTTACTTTGAAATATGCACTTAATGTTAATATTTAAACAAATTATTGAACCTGTTTTAGTGTTTTATTTTTGACAATATATATTAAATAAATATTTGAAAATAATAACAAGGTTAAATGGTTTAAATGGTTTTGGAGATCATTATTAAGATTTATCATCATCGTTAAGATTATTGGATTTTCATAATCTCACAATCCACCATCATGGTTATTGTCGAACATTGAAAATTGATCTTATGCTTATTTTAGGTGACAAACATGGACGACGATCCGAACTGGTACACGGCTGAGCTGTTGGGTAGGCGGGGCTATGTACCGAAGAACTATATCAATGTAAGACCTCACGCGTAAGTATCACATGACCAAAGAGTATCTAACTTAGAATGTGGCGTTATCTGTCAATGACAAGAAACCTTTAATTGGGAAACCTTAGCAGTCATCTTCTGTTTAGTTCTTGTAACCCTTTATAAATTGAAATTAATGTTGTAGTTTTAGCCATATGATAATTAAAACTGAAGCATTTAAGTGGCGACAGAGTCTGTTATTCTGATGTGCAGATGCTGCCTGAGATGGAAACTAGGATGTTTTCAAAATCCATTCATTTCATATTTTTCACATATTTTTTTTTAGTCTTCTTTGTGTTGGTGCCTTGTTGTACACTTTTTTACTTGTTCAGTTTACTGGATTAAAAAGAGCTAAATTAACATGACTTTTAAACATTTTGTTTGATCAGCCGCCTAATATTAGTGTCTATTTACACTAAGTGCAAATAGCATTCCTTGTTGGTTCCTTGTTTAGTTTTTAAAAAGACACAGAAAATTTTACTTCTTCAGCGGTGCAGCTGTAGCAAGTAAGACTCTTCTGGCTTTTAAAATGCGAATTCGCCTTTTGCCGACCTTGCATTAATTTTCAATAAAAATGAACAAGTGGAAATAACTTGCGAACAAGTGTCTAATAATATTAAAGGTGTTTTATATTATAATATAATAAATATAATCATTTACTCTCTGATATTATTGGATCTTGTTAATGTACAAAAATACTGAGGTGCAAATAGTATCTGCCAATATAAAGTATAGATAGCATCGAATTACTATTTACTCTTATTGTAAAGAACTGATAGTTTTACTATGGTGTCAACAGAATCCATTGCTATTGTCACTTAGTGTAAATAGAATATATTTCTATTTTCGCTTAGTGTAAATAGCCGCTGCATTTTCTTAAAACTGAATCCATTTGTGTTAAAACTACATGAATCATTTTTGTTAACACAACTAACTGGGCGGTGGATCTGTAGTTCCCATCATGCTTTACTGGATTAGTAAAATAAATTTAGAGATAACGTGTTATTTTATGTGTTTTCCAGTAAAGAGGAAGCCATGTTAATGTGTAATCTTTAGTTATGTACTAAGAAGGGTTTCTGTAATGTTTTTTAATTGTATGATTATCATTGTGCTGGACAGTGGGGCTTGTGCTTGTTGGGCTGTGGCGGGCAGCCAGTAATTTATTTATCATGCTTCAGGACTTTGTTAAATGAACAAAGTAACCATTGATGGTCCCTGTTATTCAATGTGCATTATGGGACATTTTAGAGCATTGGAAGGATTTTGTGATTGAGACAGTCCTCAAAATGGCCAAATTCCTGATTATTGCTTTGACTTCTCAATATGAATGATATCGGATGCACAGCTGGAGCTTTAGAATTGGGTTTAGGATGATATCTATTTTAGAATTAATCCGTGTCATCCATTCTAGAAAAAAAAGACTTTCAAAGAAGTTGCTTCATCTGTACAAATATGGGGATTTCCCAGCATTACACCTCATTGTGATGTCATACTACTCCCAAATTGTTGTGGGTGTGGCCTTCCCGAAAGTGTGACTAGAACTAAAACTGCTCGGTAAGGACTTCTTTACCATGATATGGATGATTGAGATTCTCGTGAAACAGAGAGATTATTTACCAGAAATCAAAGTCCAGAACAAAGATCAACAAACATGCTGTGGCTTGACCTGAACAGAACAGTTTATCACTGAAAACCTATACCTGTCATTCTGAATTGAAAGGATGAGTCGGTTAAAATTCTTGTTCGTAATTAAAAAGAGGACTGAATGAGATCAAACACTGGCTTACCATCAATGCAACTCAAACTACTTATTAGGATAAGTGGCAAATGCACAACATGTTGTTTATTATGCAAGCGCTCACATTTCTAAAAATCTGAAAGCATCCGATGACAACAGTGCATATACTTCTTAACACCGAACTTTTCCTATACCTAACTGAACTGAAAAAAATACATTGCAGAAGAAATAATAATAATATTGTAATAATTTGGCATTCCTATAGCTTGAACAGCAGAGCAAGACATAAGTCATTCAGTTGGTTCAATTACTAGTGAATACATGAACTCATAAAATGTATCCCTTAAAGAGACAGATCGCCTAAAATTTAAATTTCTGTCAACATTTACTCACCTGAATGAATGTCTTTGTTCTGCTGAGCACAAAAGAAGATATTTTGAAGAATATAGGTAGCCAAGCAGTTGATGAACCCCATTGACTTCCATATTATGGAAAATACTGTGGAAGTCAGTGGGGCTCATCAACTGTTTGGTTACTGACATTCTTCAAAATATCTTCTTTTGTGTTCAGCAGAACGAAGACATTCATACAGGTTTGAAGGGTGAGTAAATGATGACAGAATTTTCACTTTTGGTTGATCTATCCCTTTAAATGCAATTTAAAAAGTTAAAAATGTCAAATGCTTAAATGTAAACGTAATAATTGCCTAAATATTATGAAATATGATAAAGATTTCCATTATTCCTTTTTATTTACAACATTTTAAATTATTCAAAACTAAATGCTTCATCTAATGTATTTTCTGTGAAATGTACATGGAGAGAAAAGTGCTAGAGGCAAAAAAAACCGCTAAAAATAATTTAAAACATCACATGTTGTAGAGCTCAACACTTAGAACATAAAACAAACCCCCCAAATCAGCTGATCATTATAATAGTGGAATAAAGTCAACCTGACATCACAAGTCGTTTTCAACAAAATTTGGGGGATAAACAAAACAAAACTGGCAAATGGTCCAACAATGCATCCATATTAATTATTCATACCCTGGTGTATGCTGGGAAGAGGTCGACTGAGACTGAACCACAAGTCAAATTTTCAGTGTAGTCCTATTTGAAAAAAAAAAAAGTGCTTGTTGCTCTATTCTTCAAATCTGAACTACAATTAAGTAAATCTTTTTTGAACATTTCTTTCTTGATCAAAGAGCCATTTGTAAAAAAAAAAAAAAAAAAAAAAAAGTAAACTATAGTAGTCCCTTTTCAGTTTATTAATATACAGTCCGATGTTGAACTGACAACTGAGCTTGTATTTTGCAGGTGGTTTGTGGGTGGAATATCACGGCAGGCTGCAGAAAACCGTCTGAGACCGCTGGAGTGTGGAGCCTTTCTCATTAGGGAGAGTGAAAGCACACCGGGAGAGTTCTCTGTGTCTGTCAGGTCAGATGCACCCTACAAATGAAACCTACCTTCACTCTTCTACCACAAACATGTACACCTCGTATACGATGTTCGAAATAAAGACTTGTTATTATTATTCCCTGCATGTGCTGCAAATGTCGACGGCCGACATGAGTGTACTTGCATATGTGTGTGTGTTAACGTGTGTCCTTGTTACCCTATCTGGCTCTTCATTAATACACTCTAATTAGAGTGGAGTGCATGGTAGCGTTTTGCTGTGATGTAATCCTTTTGCTCCCAGCACTCCGGAACCTATTTAAACAGTTCAGAGTTCTCTCGGTGGAAACTGAATCCTTTTAAATATGCCAAGCAATAAGTACTTTTCGTAACACTTTCTAAGAAGCCACTACTGTATATGTATGTATGTACCGTATGTATATACACAGTTAATATTGCTAGATTATCGCTGGGATGTTCTGGGTGGTTGCTAAGTGGTTACTTACTTGCCCAATTCAAATGAGCCTATTAAAGTCGGCGTGAAACGGAAGTTTTGAGTCTTTTCTTCCCAATTGTGACGTATATCTGAGTGAAACGGTTTCACAAACAAGAACAAATGTAGGGCAGGACTTAATTTTGTCCATGGGGAATTAATTGGATCGTTAAATGGTTGTGGTTTGCTATTGGTGAATCTCACGTGAGTGACAGGTTGTCCCGCCCTCACGGCAGTAAACGCATCATCAGAGAAGAGATGTTGCAGCAAGAGGGAGGGGAAGTTATTTTCATTAAACATTATGAGGGCACATGAATTAAAAAAACAAATGATGTGCACAGATAAATTATTAATAATAAACACTGCATTAATCTATAAAAACAAGAATTGTCTGTTTTGATTTCATCGTGACTTTTCTACGAAATTATGGACTTTAAATGTGACTTAGGGTATGTTTACACGACAACAAAGAACTTTTTATTGCATGTAGACAACAATGTTATCAAAGCGTTCCCCGTTCACGATATACAAAAATGTTTAAAACGCTGTATTCTGCTGCCAGGACAGTAGTTGGCGATGTCACTTTGTAAAGAAAAATTACGCTCCTTTACTGTAGACTGAACACATAATACGCATGCACATGATGTCGGCGTTGTCACAAATTCACGTTTTTGTATAGTTTACATGGAGATTATAACAGTACAGTTTTCAAAAGTTTGCATTGTCAGGCCCCAAAAACACCATTGTCGTGTAAATGAACGGACAAAACGCATAAAAAGTTTTCAGTTTTTGGTTGAGCAAAATATCTCCCTATATCTAAATGATCAATATATTAAATTATTTAACAGTATATTTGAAAATATAAAGGAAAATATATAAAGGTAATATATATCTTACAAATATATCATAATGCTTGTAATTTTATAATCAGTAATACACTATATATATATATATATATATATATATATATGTTTGTGTGTATGATACATTCACATTTATATGGGAACATGTATGTGCAATATATGTACACAATAAAGGATGAAATTTAATTAATTCTACTTGTAATGCAATTTTTATTCTAATAAATATTTTATATTTATTAATATATAGCCATACATGGTCAGTGCATTGCACTATATTAAATAACGTAAGCACTTGTTTGCCATACATGGAAATGTATTATGTAATATATCACATTATATTTTGCAATATATTCCTATATACTTTTGTTCCGTAAGAGAACCGCTCGTTTTATTGTTTTATAGTCACCAAGGCGATTGCTTTAAAAGTAATAAGCTGCATGATTTCAGGAATCACTTGTTAGAGGGTTGTTCATATCAATAATAGTATTTGCATCTGCACATTTTCTTATCTTTTATTTACAGCTCATGGTAGAATTCTATTGGAAAAGTTGGCATGCGTTAGGAGGGTGGACATGCATAGATTATTTTTAGATCGCTTTGCTTTACACCCCTGAAGACCTGACCTAAAACGTCAAATTCTACTGAGACAGAGAGAAGGAAATAGAAAGAGAAATCGAGAGATAGTTGCAACACAATTGCAGCACAATGAATCCGATCCAGTCACATTTTATTAGTATAGTGCCTCTTAACAAGCTTCATCACCTGAGGCCAGCACAGATGTTCCTGTTTTTTTACACGTGTGTGATGGAGAGGGAGGGAGAAAGCAAGAAAGAAAGGAGAGGGAAAGAGAGAATGATTTAGTAATAATAATCAGTTATATTTTCAGTTTAAATCAAACTTTACAGGCTTATAAAGGGAGCTTTAGTATAAAAACATCTACAATTTTTTAGGAACTCATAACTAATATTAATGCTTCACACTAGAGCTGCACGAATAATCGTAAAAAGATCACGATTTCGATTCAAGCACTCACGCGATCTTATTTTTTTAATGACAACGATTCGCCCGTGTCTTTTAAACCTTTGACAAAATCAAAAACCTGCTGCCAGAGCCAGAGAGAGCAGTTTTGAACCACACATTAGTTAGCCTATTTCTGTGCTACAAATATTTAAATGATCACACAAGTACTGAGATATAAGTTTTAGTATATAAACACTGATGTCCACGATAGCGATCACAAGAGCGAACTACCGTTTGAAACGAACTTGGCACGTCAAAAAACGGTTTGATTGAAATTTTTGTCATTGAATCATTCTTTCGTTCAAAAAGCTGATTCATCCAGTAATGAAACATGTATTTATTAATGGGTCATTGAATTCATTCAAATAATCAATTATCCAGCAATTAAGAGTCCAGCAATTTATATTTTGTCAGGACCTCTAGTAAATTACATGTTATTTTGTCTGGTTGTACATTCAAAATCGTGGGAGAATCGTGATCCTCATTTTATCCAAAATCATGAAGACAAAAATGTATGACGGTTTCCTCAACATTGATAATAATAAGAAATGTTTTTTAGCGGCATATTAGACAAACTTTTTGAAGCATCATGTGACTCTGAAGACTGGAGAAATGATAAACAATAACTGAAACAGTAAAAAATCTCCAAACTTTTGAACGGTGTGTATTTAGGCAATTTGAACCTATAGAGAATGACAAAAGGGTCATTTGTATTGTGTCAAACTTAATGTAAATACAGAAACCACAATGCTCAACAAAATCCAGAAAATTAATGTGAGACAGTTTATGTTGGAGCTTGTGTAAGAATTGTTAATGCGGGTCTGTCATAATGTCGGGTCATGCATAATGATGACTGTGATTATATTGACTCAGTCTTGCTCTCCCTAAACATGCCCTGTTGTTTTGATGATCTTTAATATAACTCTCTCTCTCGCTCTTTCTTTGTCTCTCTCTCTCTCTCTCTCTCTCACACACACACACACACACAGACACACACACACAAATCCACATCCCAGAGGCAGTTCCTCATTCTGTCACCGTTTCTGTCTGAACAGGCACAGTGATCTATCTGTGAGTGATCTGTAGTGTTGCGTGGACTGATATGCATCTGTGTGTGTGTGTGTGTGTGTGTGTGTGTGTGTGAGTGAATGTAACCCACACAGGTTAAGGGCAGGTGTGGTAGGGTGGAGCCACAAGGTGATTAAAGACATCTGCTGCAGGCACAGGGTGTGCGTCAGTGTCTGCACATTTCTCAGTAAACCAGAAACAATTAATAGCACGTTCTCAAATGTTTTTTTAAAGAATGATTTACAACAAACGTTAACTAAAAATAAGGTTAAAGGGTTAGTTCACCCAAAAATGAAATTTCTGTCATTAAGTACTCAACCTCATGTTCTAAACCTGTAAGACCTTTCATCTTCGGAGCACAAATTAAGATATTTTGAGTTTTTTAATCTCCCATAGAAAGTAAAGTAATTACTGCCATTCAAGGTCCAGAAAGGTGTTAAAGACATCGTTAAAATAGTCCATGTGACTACAGTGGTTCAACCTTTATGTTATGAAGCATTCTCCTACACAGTTGACACAGTGCATCACTTCCGTGTTTATGGCCGAAGACCATCAATGTCATAGGAGAATGACAGGGTAGAGAAGATATTGTTGAATAAAGTCATTATTTTTGTTTTGTTTTTGCATACAAAAAGTATTCTCGCCGCTTCATAACATTAAGGTTGAACCACTGTAATCATGTTGACCATATTAATGATGTCTTTACTGTTTCTCTGGGCCTTGAATGTGGTAATTTTGTTGTTATGGGAGATATAAAAAAAAAAACTCTCGGATTTCATCAAAAGTATCTTAATTTGTGTTCCGAAGATGAATGAAGGTTTTACAGGTTTGGAACGACATGAGGGTGAGTAATTATTGAAGAAGACCAATTTTCAAGGTTTGTGGAAGACTATATATATATATATATATATATATATATATATATATATATATAAATTCACATGCAAATGATTAAACTGAATTTAATAAATAATATTTTATAATATAGACAAATACGGCATGCACTGAAGTGAACAAATATTGATGCTAAATATGTTTTTGAAAAACAATTAGTATATGTGCAGTCACAAAATATACATATTTCACATATTTACAGGACATCTGCATTATTGCATCTTGAATGTAGATGCATGGATAGATTATTGTTTGATTTTAAGGCCTGGTTTCACAGAGAAGGTTTAGGTTAAACCAGGATTAGGCCTCAGCCTAATTATGACATTTAAGGCTGCAGTCTTTAATTTTGCCTCTTTGTCACCATCTCTGTTTGAAGCCTGTCAGCTGGCAGCTGTTTGTAGAATTATTATCTTTACGTGTGGTATTCCTCAGCAAGGCTCCTCAGCACGGAAAGAATCTAATGTTTGCTGTCGACCCCCACATCTGTGTGATACTTTGGAATCATAAATTGTAGTTTTGGAAGTATGACCAAGATAAGAATTTTCACTGGAGAATGTCATTTGTACAAGTATGTAAAACCTTTGTTCTGACTGAGGGGGGGGGGGGGGGGGGGGGAGCATAGTAAATCGTGCTGCCAATGGTGATTAAATCTAAAGATCGCTTAGCTCATATCACATCAAACCGTGCAAACAAACAAACAAACAAAAAACACATGCATTTTAATCTGGGACTATCTTAAGCCTTGTCTGTGAAACCGGGAGAGAGTGTATTTATTAATATGCTGCTTAATGTACTGTAATGAGCATTTGACTTGAGAGGAATATATACTGCAATATATCTGCAGGAGAATATGCAGAGACTTGTTCAGAACCTGATTTGAATAAAGTTATAAACACTGTTTCTACATCAATGTGATTCAAAAACTTGCTGAGAGCTGAAATGTCAAACTGGGCAAAATCTTCAATCAAACACTATGCTCAGATTTATTAAAATGTTAAGTCAAGCCAAGATCTTCCCCTTTATCTAGAAGGTAAACAACCTCTCTCTCTCTCTCTCTCTCTCTCTCTCTCTCTCTCTCTCTCTCTTTCTCTCTTTCTGTAGTTACGGGGACCATGTGCAGCACTTTAGGGTTTTGAAAGATGGATTAGGGCAGTACTTCATATGGGATGAAGTCTTCAGCTCCCTCAACCAGCTTGTGGACTTCTACAAAATCAACAGCATTGCCAAAGAGAGGACCGTCTTCCTGCAGGAGCCTGAGGGATCATTAGCTGTAAGAGCCGTTTTGAACAGCATTGTTGAGGTGCTAAAGTTCAATTCTGGTGAACTCTGACCTGCAAATTTACAAAGCGAAAGGATGTTTGACCATAAAGGATATAAAGTTAAACTTTGATCTCTTGGTTCAATGCAGAGCTCATTAGCTTGAGCGTGACATCATATCCTGTTACGAGCTCTTACGAGGCATGCGTAGAGCCTAATGTGACCCCTTCTTTATCAATATCATTGCTGATTTTCTATTGAACTTCAGAGGTTTTTTTATTTCTCATGAATCGCAATTTTATATTTCACAATCTCACGGTTGTGTTCTTTTTCTCGTAATTGCAGCTTTTTTTCTTGTAATTGTGACTGTCTTCAATTTCATTTCTTGTAGTTGCGACTCTCTCACATTTATTTCTGACAGTTATGACTTTATATCTCACAACTGTAGCATCTTTCTCATAATTGAGAGATGTTATCGTAATTACAACTTTTTTCCCTCATCATTTTGCAGTTCAGCTTTCATAAATTTAAATTTCGTTTCTTTTAATTGCTACTACTTATCTCACATTTGCAACTTTTTTTTTCCTCAGTCGTGACTTTATATCTCACTATTGTGACAACTTTCTCAAAATTTTGCAATAATTGCAATTTTGTTTTATCTTAATTCTATTGCAACTTTATTTCTCCTCAAGTTCGATTTCTTGTATTTCTTGTAATTGCGACTTTCTCACATGTGAGACTATTTCTGAAAGTCGTGACCTTATATCTCACAGTTGTGGCATGTTTTTCATAATTGTGAGACTTTTTTTCTCGAAATTGCAATGCATTTCTCGTAATTTTGACTCTCACGACTGCAACTTTATTTCTCGTAATTTTTTGTTATCGCAACTTTGTTTCTCACAGTCATGGGTTTATATCTCAAAATTGTGACTTGTTGCTCAGTGTGACTTTACAATTAAAGAAAATCTCGTAATTGCAACTTTATTTCTCTAAAAACTGGACGTTACTTCTTCTATTTGTGACTTTATTTCTCACATTTGGACTTAATTTTTGTTATTTTGTTTGAGGCACACTCTCGTCATGCCCCTGATGTGTGTGCGCGTTTGTGTTTCAGAGGCCGCGTCATGCCCATGCTCTCTTTGACTTCACATCTCATCATGCGACTCATCTCCGTTTCTTGCGCGGTGATGTCATTGACCTGCTGGACTGTTCGGATGCTCAGTGCTGGAGGGGGCGGTGCCGTGGAAGAGTGGGCGTGTTTCCACCAGAGTATGTGCAGCCCATTTACCACTGAACTTCAGCTATGTGTGTCAATGTCCTGTACAGCTAAACTCACCTGAATGAGAGCCTGAGACTTACATCAATTACACTTTCTCTCCATAAATCTGAAGGTGAACTAATCCTTATGCATCAATGTTTGGTGTATTGTGTGATTAAGGTTTGAATGAAAACTTATGTGTCATGGTCAACATTTCAGTCTCCCATCTATTTCTTTGTTAATCATATTCAGCAAATCAGGAAACAATTCTAAGTTGTCAACAAACCAGTTTTGTAACACCCTTAAGGATCATAACAGTTGACTATTGAATGACATTTACTCTTTACTCCCTGATCAGCCATTATATGAGCTTCCTGTATATTCTTCTTTCAAATTCTTTCAAGTCCTTTCAAATGGAGGTAATTAGAGTAATGATCTGGTGTATATATATATATATATATATATATATATATATATATATATATATATATTGCACTTAATTAATGTTTGAAATGGACATACCTCAGTTTTTTTCAAACGACTATATATTCCGTCTTTTAAAGTGAACATTTATATTAAAGTTCTACATACTTGGAAAATCTGATTGATTTTCTTAGTTTTCTTCTTTTTTATTTGCTTGGCAGAAACATACGTTTGAAGTTTACTAATGACCATTTTTGTGATTATAAAAGATTCAATCCCAGATTAATATTCAGAGACAACTTTAAATCATTTGCATGTTGATTCTTTGTAAACATTGTGGCTTTATGGTGCTATAAAAACATCTGCTCGACCAATGGCATGAGTCAAGGGTGGGGCTATCATATTGTTCAGCCAATGGCAGATTGTGGGAGTGTACGGGATCCCTGTTGCATTTATTTTTGCAATTCTGTTCAGTTCCACACAAATTACATACTTTAACTTTATTTATTTATTGTTAAACAAATAATATATCTTTTTTTCTGTAATATTGAAAGATTTTAGTTTAGACCACTTTAAAAATTGCTCATTTCCAAAACCGCAATTTAACAAATCATTGATAAAACCAACAAAAATATATTTATGTTGTTAAATAGGCAGATCACAGAACTATTTATGTACAAAAGAAGATATTTTGAAGATTTTTGTCTGAAACCAAAAAGTTGATGGGCCCCACTGACTTTCATGGAATGGACTAAATCAATGTGGCCTGTCAACTTTTTGTGTTAGAGCAGAATTCACACAGGTTTGGAACAACTTGAGGGTGAGTAAATGACAGCATTTTCATTTTTGGGTGAACTATCCCTTTAAGAGAGCGTTATATGATTGTTATCATTCTGTTCAGGAAGACCTCTGACTGATGATCTAATCTAAAACAAACGTTGGATCCTCCCATGCCATGTGAAAACATGCTGTTAATGTGATGTCCATAAAAATATGCAAGCTAATTTTACATTGGGAGTGACATAATTAAAGTAATTCTTTCTCTTCTAAACAGTTTATTTATTACAAGCAACGTAATTTCATTTACATAGACAAGTATGATGTTATTTATAACAGTTATTTTTCTCTTTAAGTCGCAACTACTGTTCTATGATATGCAAAATATGCAGTATACATCAGCAAGCTTTGCTGCAATGCTAATGGTTCGACATGAACTGTGATAAAATGAGTCAAAGCGCTGACTCATCTTCACACTTATTAACATATAAACTGCCTGCACGCATTTAATACACGATAGACATTTTAACTGTGTGAGTTTTGTAGAAATATAGCAATCAGGTGTAATATTGTGTAAAAACAATGTATTTTACAAGCAGATATCGTCTCTATGAATTTTCAACTCAAGGGGATAAATAAACCTTTATTTACTAAATGTATTATTTGTTCTTGCTGTTCACATTTATATTCTAAATGTAAAGGAGCATTAAGTAATTCTCACCCCAAATATTCTTTTTAATCTGCCCACACAAACACTCCAAACCCAACACACTTCATGATTTTAATGCAATTTTTCACTTGCACATCAACAATAAAACAATATAAATTAAGAGAAAACAAAAAAATTAAACATGAACAGCTACAAATATTCAACTTCTTATGCAACCCACCCTAATTTTCTGGTCTTAAAACCATTTACAAACTGTTCTTACAACCATATAATCTATGACTATTCCCACGCTATTGTTGCAATAATTATTTAAGCACGAATTAGACAGTCATTGGTGTGCTGTACAGAACATTACAGTTTAATCGCTGTTCATTTATTTCCAAGAAGAAAAACTGCAGTTCAATTTACACCCATTTCTTTGGGAGTATCAAGCAATTAATTTTTTTTCCCCCAGTTAATGTGAACATATTTATCAAACATAAAGTCTTACTTAATGCATAACGTATTGCCTTTTAAGCACGCACGGAGAAAACTCATGGTAACTTTTTTTCTTTTTGCCCTATTCTCAAAATATAGCATATATGTATTATATGAAAAGTTAACTGAACAACTATTAAAGCGATCAATAAAATGCTCCTCTAGTTTTGTGCAGCCCAAATAATTTAAAGGGATTTACATCACTATTTATATATAAAAAAAACTGATCTTTGTGACGATCT
This sequence comes from Opsariichthys bidens, assembly GCA_037194245.1. Taxonomy (NCBI): domain Eukaryota; kingdom Metazoa; phylum Chordata; class Actinopteri; order Cypriniformes; family Xenocyprididae; genus Opsariichthys; species Opsariichthys bidens. The sequence continues at coordinate 6,969,471 of CM074293.1, read as the reverse complement.
TAATTCAGCTATTGCATTGTTTTGCAGTCGTTCTGATCTAAATGTAATTGTAATCTTAACATGGATATGTAACAAGTAAAATCCCAAAGGTTTTGTCAGATATCTATGTGATGCAGTTCTATCAAAAGGACAAAAAATGGATGCTTGCTTGAGTACGTTACGCATAGTATGCATAGAGGAAGATGTTAATGCACACCAGAATGATGGCATTGACACAGCAGAAGCGAGACCAGAAGGGATCTTCTCTGATGCTGTGAATGATGGGAGATGGAGGCCCGGATGGAATTCGGCCAGGTCGGGGGCTACAGAACCCAGCGGTGCGGACACACTTACCCCTGCGCACAGACTCACAGCCTAGATTGAAACAAAAATGTTGGATGTGAAATTAACTGGCGTAGGAGTGGTACAGTCTTAGTATCAGATGGTAATACCATGGTACTTTGATGCTTAATGATGACCATATTCACAAACCATGGGATTCACATGCTTTAATGGTTTACTTTACAGTTGAACTGATTTTGTTTCAAAATTGATGCTGTCAGAGCAGTGGACAGCCAGTTTTTACTGTGGCACCGGGGGAGTGATTGGGGGTTAGGTGTCTTGCTCAAGGGCACCTCCGTCATTTTCTGCTGGTATTGAGAATCGAACCTGCAACCTTTGGATTACCAATCTGACTCTCTAATCATTAGGCAACTGCTTATTGAATTGACCCTTCGGAAAGACCCTCCCCTTTTGGTTACTGTTGCTATGTCCGACAAGCCATGCGCTCTCACGCCACACATCATGTTCTCACGAAGTGAAAAATACATCGCGGACCAAAGAGGACACTGACAACGAGTGGACAGACAAAACAAGCAGTTTCATATTTAAAATATTGTAATTTTTTAAAGACGTTTAAACAATAAATACCGTATAGTGTCTCTTTAATGTGTCGCGAACCGATCATCTCTTTATACTAGTTCATTTACAGCATCAAATAAACATGAACATCAGAAGGAATGTTGTTTCAAGCGCAGAAAGACGCGAGTACACACAATTTTTCAAGTTCAAGTTCACCAACGTTAATCTACTAACTCCTCTGACTGCTTTGTCAGACAAAATGGCGGATTCGGGGTTAGGATTGGTTAGATCGCCTGTCAATCAAACTGCCAGCGAAGGGTCAATTAATACTAAACAGATTTGATCGGAATAATGACACTACTGTTTTCTGTAGAGTTGCTTTACAGCAGATTTTGTCTCATATTAAGGTATTATCATGGTACAATTTGAAAATCTATGATACATTTTATACTTAAAAGGCTTTAAACTCAATGACATATTGCATGATTGCATCTCAGTTTAAACTGCCGTACAGTTTTCAAATGCTTTGTAACATAATCCACTTTGTGCAGTAAGCTTACATACTATACATTCAAAACCAAGTAAATGACAATTGGTATTTTTCTCAGTTCCTTGTGTGTGTTTCTCACGCATATAAGACTTTTGTTTTGTCAACTGATACACAAATGTAGAACACCACCACACCCTGATGAATAGACAGCAAAAAACCTCATGAGATCGATCATGCTGTAAACTCCTCTCACACCTCCGTTCTGTATCAGGAAGCAGGATTAGTTTGTGTGTACAGGTTTGACTGAACTTGTGGTGTCAAAAATCTCCTCACTGTTCAAAAATGTCCTCACTAATAGTGTGAAACCTGTTGAATGCTGACTAATGAGCTGGACCTCACTAGTTTAAAGGCTTATAAATGAGCTAAATCATGTTTTTTTTTTTCAAATTGTATGTTTTGAAAGCTTGTGTTTATGGGTAGAGTTCGGGTTTATATCAGAAATTATATAAAAAACAATGTATCTCATTCACCAAGCATGCGTGAAGTCTGCGTAGGAACATTTTCACAAACAAATCATGATTCATTAATACCTCTTAGGCGAGAGCGCGTCTTTAGAGAGCGTCATGTTTGCTGAGAAGGACAAAAGAAAAGGTGTGCGGAAAGCCCTTATATGGGTGTGGGCGTGTGTCTTATGTAAATTACTTACCTCGGACACACGGTCACTCATTTATAATACTCCGAATTCATTAACTTTAGAAGAAGGTTAAGAACAAATTCATGTATGCAAGTGTTATAAATTAGGCAGAAAGTTTTCATGAGAAGTTCAAATGTGCGTATACGAATAGTGTAAGAAATTATTAGTGAATGAAACTCAGTGGAAATCTCTGAGAAGTCCTCACTAATACAGTCAAACAAACGTGTGTGTGTGCATGTGTGCGCGTGCGTGTGTGAGCGTGGTCCTGGTGAACTCTGCATTATGGGGACAAAATGTCCCTACAAAGCTGGCAATATCCGAAACCCTAGTCCTTGGGGGGGCAGCTTATAAATCACATCAAATGTTTTTTGTTTTTTCTTTGTAAAAATGCAGGAAGTTGTCTATGATGGGCAGATTCAGGGTTAGGGGATTAGAATATACAGTTTGTACAGTATAAAAATCATAATGTCTATCAAATGTCACCATAAAACATGAAAACACAGTGTGTGTGCGTGTTCCATACCGTCCGTCCTGCGGCTGAGTGTAGTTACTTTCTGAAGAGGTATTTCTCTCTCAGTGCTGTCATGGAGAGTCCACCAGGTAAGATTATGTATCTGAAACAAAATCAAACACAAGACGCTCTATATGACATGCTGCAAATATACTACTGGATTTGAAGAAATCTAAATGTATTTTGTATAGACTAGGTTTAGAATAGCATACTACCATGTTACACTTCTTATTTATACTGTATATTAGGCACAGTACATTTTATGTATAAGGATTCTGTATCCCATAATGATATCTGAATCAAACTCAACAAATGGTGCCAAGAACCAGACTAAAACATAGGGGTGATAGAGCATTTGAGGCAGAAACTACACATCAGATCAACATTTTATTATTTATTTTAAGTCCAAATTTAAAACTTACTTATTCTCTGAAGCTTTTAAATATAAATATTTCTTTGGTTAATTATGTTGCTCTGTCTTATTATCTTTGTTTGTATTTAGCACCTTGGACAAAATACATTGTAATTATATGGTGCTATATAAATAAAATAACCTTTTTCTTCTATTTGCAGTATGACAAATGAACAAAGTAATATCAGCTATGAGTTTAAATACTTTTCTTTACGCATTGCATGATTAGACTGTGAAAAGTTGAGACAATTTTCCCACAAAATGTGCAAAATAACCATTTTATATCTGTTCTGGTATATCACTTGCATAATTAAACATGCTTGTAATGAGGTCATGTGACTGACAATGTAGCCTATTACCGTTTGCACACATTAAATTGATCAAAAGTGACAGGAAAGACATTTATGACGTTAAAAAATAAAAAAAATAAATTATGTTCCTTTGAACTTTCCATTTATCAAAGAATCCTTAAAATAAAAAAGAATGTATCACGGTTTCAAAAAATAATATAACTATTATGTAATAATAAGAAATATTTATTGAGCATCAAATCAGCAGATTAGAGTGATTTATGAACAATTAAAAATTAAAATATTTCACAATATTACTGCTTTTACTGTATTTTTGGTCAAATAAATGCAGCCTTGGTGAGCATAACGGACTTCTTTTAAAAACATAAAAAAAATCTTTCCAACCCCAAAATTCGAAAGGTAGTGTATGCGATTCTGAACAAAACCAACGTTTTGAGACTGGACA